>JAXCHO010000018.1:25231250-26715000 GCA_036630365.1 Acanthiza pusilla
AGTCATGGCTTAATACCTCAAAATGATCCTCATTAACATTAGCTCCCAGTCATCAGTTTCTAAGGAAAACCTCAGTGGCTCTATTGAGGTGACAGCTCACGACTACACAGGGCAAACCCCAGCTTGTGTGGGTAACTCCATTCAGTGGGAGTCCCTGGAAAGTATTTATCTGGAAATCAAGGAAATAACAATTAGACACTACAGCCAACAGCACTGTGGTTAATTCAATCTTCATAGATTAACCAAAAAGTTCTGGAAAATTTTATCATTGTGTATATTGCACAAATTTACACAAAGTCCGGGTTTCAGATTCTTTCACCTTTTCAGTCTCCAAAAACCCAGCAGCAAATATATGTAACGTTCTTTGTTAGAGGAATGAATAAAATTCTGGGGATTTTTTTTCCCATTATTTTTCTATTCGGGTGATAGAGACAAAATTAAGAACAACTAACAGTTTTGACTGTTTCCTACCAAGTTCTGTCACAGTCAAAGGTTTTACAAAAGAGCAGGAGATGCTTTTTTCACCATCTTTAAGTACTCCACAGCATGAGACTACTGATGGCTATCAGATATGAACATATTTTTCTTTATTTTTTCCCCCTATTTATTTATTTTTATTATTAGTATGGCCT
Source organism: Acanthiza pusilla (assembly GCA_036630365.1). Classification (NCBI taxonomy): domain Eukaryota; kingdom Metazoa; phylum Chordata; class Aves; order Passeriformes; family Acanthizidae; genus Acanthiza; species Acanthiza pusilla. The sequence goes on from JAXCHO010000018.1 coordinate 25,231,883, forward strand.
ATTGAACTTCACACTCCAGTGAGGGCATGGCACAGCTTTCATCTGGGAGGCACAGGTGTCCTGTTCGATATCTCCTCCACAACCCACATGTACGCTTGCTCAATTCTGTTTCCCCTACCCATCCATTTTCTTAAAGAAAGGGTGCTCTCCTTTCTCAAAGCTTAATGCTCCCAGCTGCCTTCTTCTTATTTCCCATATTGATAACAAGTGCCTTCCCCAAGACTTGTCCCTAAGCTCTCAGGACCTATGCCCCTTTTCCTTAGGGCCACATTCCTGCTCCACAGCCTTACCTTAGCCACCATTGGAGGGCTGCAAAGAGCTGGTGAAAGAGCAGAGGAAAGTTGAAGACTATTCCTCAACCCCTAAAGAGTCTGCTTTGCTGCCCACCCTCCTCTGTGGAGCTCTCTCCTGCTGCTCCACCGCCACCTGCCCCTGGCCCTTCACTTCAGGTTTCTGGGCTGCAGCACAAAGGGCAGGGGTGGGAGGCAGAAGGGAGGGCACATCGACATAGTCTTGTTTCCTCTGAAGTTTCCATCACTTCTCAATTGCCTGGGTCATCTCTGTCTCTGCCTGCTGCCCTGCTCCTCTATCCCTCCCTGCCACAGCTGTGGTGAACCTTGCCCTCTGTGAGCTACCTGGCTTTCTTCTGCCTTTCCCTCTGGCATGCAGAGCGCAGAGAAAATAACAAAGGTTTTAGTGCGGGCTGTGGTCAGGAAACAATTGAGTGAAACAGTTTCTTTTACTGACATTTCTTTATTCCTATGGCTATTAGGGACAAAATTGAATAAGGGGATAGGATTGGTGATCACATCAGCTCTGCACTGTGGTTAAAGGGCTGCAAACCCTGCTGAGAAACTGGGGATCTTCTCTTTCCTCCCGTCTACATCTAATGCGTTTCTATCTAATTGCTCTGACATTTACCTAGTGGAGATCAGATGTAGGATTTGGAAGAGGGAATAAGTTTCAATGAATGTAACAATTAGATTATGTAAATGAGAAGAGTGCTTAAATACTTAGGTAGCAGACTTTGCAGAAAGCTCAACATCCCAAACCTTTGCAAGCTCAGTTAATCCTACATGGTATAATAGCCATGACTATGTGTAGCTTTTCATGTGAAGGCAAAGGAAGTAATAAAAGCTTCTGTAAAAGGATGACTAAAGGAAGCCACTCTCAGTACACACGTTTTATTGGCCCTGTAAAATCAAAGAAATGTGCTACACATCCTTGATCTCTCTGTAATGAAAATATATTTATCATTTGCATGCACAGACTAATGTGTATTCTGACATTAAAGAAAAAATAGAAGTGCAACAATCAGACCATAAGGGTGCTAATACATTTGGAGGGTTATAAAAAAGCTAATGCCAAGGAAGTTGTGTGCTCTTGCTGCCTGACTTGGCATTTGGATTGTTCTGAAAACAAGAGTTCCTCTTCACCTGCAGGTCAGAGGCCAAGCCAAAGAGATGCAGGGATTTTGTGTACTGGATCTTTGCTCAAAAGCTCACTTCTTCCTTTTCATGAGCTCAGAAGTTTTAAGTGAACTTGCTGAACTTGATCTTTGGGAAGAGGAAAATGTTTTACCTACTTCAGTGTTAAAGTGACTTTAGGTTTGTGGCAAAACCTAATGCATGACTTGCTTCCTCTGGCAAAAGGAACCTTGTTTGTGGGGAGCAGTAACTGTAGGTGCCATCAGCATGTTTAGGGCTATAAAAGATTTTGTTGGTAGGTGCCTTCTCCCTACAGTGTTCTGTGAAAGAGCAGTAAACATAAACATTATATCTTGAAATGTTTACAGCTTGGAGAGAGTTGCTGGCAGAGCCCAAGAGGGAGATCCCGAGCCGATTTGTGACTCCAGACCTCATGGGGACAGGCACCTCCAGCAGACAAAGAAAAGTGGCATGGGTTTCTTCTCACATGCCTAATGCAAGCCCAGCCCTTTCCCTCCCCTGCAGTGTATGTTCCCTCCTTCCCTTCTGTTTCTCCTTTTCCTTCCCTGCCTCTGGGCCATTACACTTTTAGTTGTGTTTGAAGTGGTTTGCTGCTGTGCACACACTACAGATGGTGATAGAGCACACATTTATTTTATGACAGATACATGGAACTAGGCCCTAAAACTCCAGCATGTTCTATCTACTTAAGGCAGCAGCAGGAGAAAATCCTTCTCCTTCACCTTTCCTTGCAGCCCCAGGCAGCAGCAAATCCTCCTTTACCTTTCCCTCCAGCTGCAGGCAAAGTTTTATTGCTATTAATTTTCCTTTCGCACACAGGATGGACTACAGTTTGTTTCTGTGTTCAGAGGTTTACACTGAGACTCTCTTCAGACTCACACTCCCCTGAGATGAGGGGAAAGAAAAGGAAGAAAATAAAAATAATAATAAAGCCTTCTGAAACTACTAGTTCAGATGACGCTGTTGAAGAAGAGCAGTCTTGGCATGTGTGGAGGGACAGTGACAGCAGCACACCTCCCTCTTCTCCTTTTTCCTGCTCTCCCCAACATGATGACCAGAGATCCCAACTTTGGGGTCTGGGAGCAAGAATGGGCTGGGAAGTCCTATCAGGATTGTGGCTCACGCAGGGGAGGGGGCACACTCAAAGGAGCAGAGGATCAGATAGCCTGAGGGTTCATGTTTTGTTTAATAGCATGTTCATTATAATTTCCCTCAAAGCATGCCATAAATGGGGGAAGATGCAGTAATTGAAATCCTTTGAGGGTTCAGTCATGCTCATTATTTGAATCTCTTGAGAATAAACAAAGAGGCAGTGGAGGCTGTCCATGTTACATGTTTCCACTGGTGGTGTTTTCCCAAGATGCATTTTTGACCAGAAATCAGACTTTTTGTTTCTTTAACAATTGCGCTAACCATTAAGTTATCATACAGAGGGAGTGAAAAGAGGACCTATACATTTCTTGCAGGTATTTGCAGTATATGGAAGGAAGGAGCAAATGTTTTAGGTCTAACCATAGCTAGAAAAATGTTGGATATCAAAATGAGATGAATAAGATTTACTCTTAGGAGGTGTCTCAACAAAGTCAGTGTTGGCTCAAAAAACTTGATGAAGTTTAAATCAAATCTTCCCACCTCTAAAAACAGGCAATTACAATGCAGTTGTACATCTGCCTAAACTGATAATAACTCCCCTGGGCCGATGCTGCTCTTCCCACCTCTTTGATTTAATGGTAAATTTTTGGGACAATTTTTGCCATCTTACCGTATTTATGTTGTAGTATCTCTCTAGGCTCTGTTACACCACAAATAAATATAGTTTCCTAAATGCAGGGTTCTCCACTTAGCAGCTTTGCACCATTTGAGTGCTTTGGCTCTCTAGGATGCCATGATCATTTCAGGTGGTGCTAGGAAAAATGTAAGGGGGAAGTAGGACAAATGACAAGAAGCCAGAATTCCTCAAAAACTGACATGGTATCATGAGCCTTGGTATAAATAAGCTGCTATAAAAGCAGAAGTGTTTGTCACATCTACTTTATGATTTCCTACCCTAATTCCATTTCTTCCTGCCCACCCACACACAACCACTTTACACATCTCCAGCCTCCTCAGCCAAGGTTTCCTCCAGAGCTGTTTAACTGCATCAGGCTTTCTTCCACTGAGAGACAGTTAAAAATAAAAAACCCAACACCTTCATGTACTAGGGGTGTTACCGACATCCAAACCTTGGACTTTTAATGAGTGGCCAGCTCTTGCAGGCATATGAAACATCCTCTGGCATTGCTTGTGCACCATTTCTGCAGGAGCATGTAACTAACCCCAAGGAACTGCCAAACAAGGCTCTCTGCCTTTTCACAAAAGATGGAAAGTGGTGTTGCTGTCCATTGAGCTGATGGAACAACATTTCTCAGAAAAGCACAAGAGCTTTGATGCTACATTTCTCCAGCAGGCTGAGGTTGGTAAGAACATCACCCACAAGCCAAGGAAATTTTTAGTGGTCTCACCCTTTGTGAAGAATGCAAACAGGACTACAGTGTCTACACATGTGGGGCCAGCTGGCCTGAAGGGTAAAAAAAGATAGGCAGCAGGATCCTGACTTCCTGCTGAGGATATAAAGTGCTAAAAGCAGTTACAGCCACTGTGAGCAGTTTAGTGGCTCAGCATTCCTCTTTTGCCGTCCCATTCAGAATAGGGAGGACCACATAGCTTCTACTTGTCTAGGGCAAAATGTGATAAAATTATATTCTTCCAAAAGAACTGCTACCTTTCCTCCTTCCACAACGTGCAATACCAGAAGTCAGTGCAAATCTACCAATTTCAGCCGATCAAAGCCTTCTGAAGTTTTCAGGATCACCACAAGGGAAGAGGTCACAAAGGTCACAAATTTTGGTTAGGAGGATGGCTTGACAATACATCCAGCCTCAATAGCTGTGACTGCTCAGCAGGCAAAGGGCTGCAGGGAATCACTGCTCCCAGCCTGTGTAGCCCCATCCCTGCCATCAGGACCGCAGGCTGTGCAGTACAGAGGCATATCGGTCACTGAATTTTTAAGATACTCTCTCCCTCTCCAAAGCCTTAAGCACTGCTGAAGTTAACGTTGCTCCTAATTATATCTTAAATAAACATGTGACATCAAAAAATTACTCTATAGATTCTCCCTCATCTATATTTACTCAGGCATAATAGCAGCTGCCTACACGATTTTTGTCTTGCTAATGCACAGCAATAATCATAGAACCACCCACAGCCCATCTATTTTGGTAGAGTGCAGAAATAGACATTAAACCTATAAATGTCAGAACATGCCTTCATTTCAGATGTTAGTATTATTTAAATTAGCACTTGAATGATGTTTCCACAACGTGATAGCTTTTCAAATGATGGTGTATTGCACATGAAGTGCACTGGCCCTGCTTTAAGCACCTCCAACCCATTAGGCCCATCTATAATTTGGCACTTTTAGAAATGCAGATGCATCCTAGAAGGGCTGTGGTCTCTGTTCATGCCCAGAGGTCCCCAGGGAATTGCTGATGCCATAATTACCTGAGAATGGTTTGAACATCGGGCTCTGGTTGGGAGGTAAACATGACTTGTGCTTGTTGTCCAGATGCATTTGGGAAAAGCTGTGTCTGGGTGGTTGGAACATCACGTTATCTGAACATGTCCTCACTTTTCAGAGCGAGCACAGTGCTCCCTATGAAAGCAATGCGCTAGGAGGGAAAATGTGTTAACTGGAATATGGAAGCAGCAAATCATGTTTTCTCTTTAGGTCTGGGAAAATTAGGAGCAAATCCTCAATCTTCCTTCCGACCACTGAAACCCAGTAAGATTAATTAAAAGAAAATTGGGGAAGAAGAACTGATTATTCAAGATTTAGTGGAAATGGGGAAGCTTATTGCAAGGAAGCCTTATTTAAAGAAAAAGAAAAAAAAAAGCAAACAAAAAAAAAAAAAGTGTGGAATCAGACTGCAGTTAGACCAGTTCAACTCCAGACTACTTTCAAGAAACACAAATTCTGCTCAAACAGAACCGTACAAAAGGAGACACCTGGGATCAGATTGCTGGGAAGAATGTATGCCTGTTTTAGGGTGAAGTGCTTCCATAATTCTTTCACAAGAGCAGTGATTAAACACTCTAAGACATCCATTTCTGAGATGGCCTTATATGTCATTTAGTGAGTCCTCTCATTCTAATGAAGTCTTTGACCACAAACATCACATTTTATTACAAGCAGCATGCAAACAGAGCATTGCGCTACATCAGACAGGAGACTTAAGCTCATTCTCCTCTCTAAAACAAGAGCCGCAGCAGCCACCGAACAGCCACACACACGAGCTGCATGCACAAAACCAACAGTGACACCTCGTGGGCAATATCCAAGCACAACTCTAATAACTACAATTTCTTCCGCAACATCAACTTTAGCAGACTGATCACTAAAAAAACCAAGGCATATGTTCTTTTGTAGCACTGGAAAAGAAAATTCCCCCTTTCCTGAGTGCTGGAGAGGATAGAGGCTGCGGACAGCCCAGCAGCTCCACACAAAGCTAGTCTTGTATTCTCCAAGAGGAATTCCAGTGGGATCCTGCCTGGCACTGGGGGACTGCCCACAGCAGGGTTTTTTATTAGAATCAGGTGTGCACTTCAAAGGGAATCTCCCCCTCATCCCTATTTCCTCCAGCTCCATTTGTGTGACAGTGCTGTCCCAGCACATGGCACCAAACTGGAACACAACATTCGGGAGCACAAACTGCACGGGACAAATGGGCTCTCAGTGCACAGGCCAGGCTCGGCCTCACCTGCAGCAAGGAGCCCCCAGATGCAGCATGGGGGTGATGGCCAGCCCGGCTAGAGCCTCCTACAGACTGCTCCTGGGTGTTTAGCAAGCCAGACTCTGCATGGTGTTACTGTGGCTGCTCCCAGGCTCCAGCTAGCCTGGATCTGCACCTCACACTGGCCCCAGGACTATCTCTAGTCCCCATGTCTGATGCTGCTACCAAACTAGGACAGGCTGTGGACTCCCTCAAGGCTAAAGGGACATCTGGATAGACTACAGAGCTGGGCTATCACCATCTGTATGAAATTTAACAAGAGCAAGTGTGGTATTCTTTACCCAGGATGAGGCAATCCTGGTCATATGTACAAACTGGGCAATGAGAGGCTGCACAGCAGTCCTGCAGAAAGCAATCTAGGGTTTGGGTTGATGGCAAGTTAAATTTGAGCCAGCAGTAGCCACGACAGCAAAAGGGCAAACCACACTCTGGGGTACATCAGGCACAGAATACGTTTCCCCATGTAAATTCCAACAAGAAATTATGTATGGCATTTATGTAATCTCTCAGCACATGCTCTCATAAAAAAATAAAGTTTATATAATAAGAACTCCTTCCTTTATCAGAGTGAAGACTTGAGTAAGCTGCAATCTGAGCACAGCAACAGTCTGCATAAGCTCCAGAAGTTTTTTTAATGGTAAAACCACAAACAATTCCCAAATCTCTTGTTAAAAGTGGCTGCTGAGCAAGAGTTCTGAAGAGATTAATAAAGGACTGGAAAACTTCTCAACTCAAAGGAAACGCCAACAGAGCATTTTGGCAAAGGAGCACTGCCAGCCCCTTCCTTTGGTCCACAATGAAGATCAACATTAAAATCAAACCAAAGAGACCAAGTGCCAATCTGTCAAGATTCTACTGTACACAACCCATCAGCTGCTCAAGGCATGCAGCCACATTTGCCTCACTGCCCAGCCTTTCACTGTCACTGAAAGTGTTCAACACACTTTCAGACAGAGCTAACATGTTAAGCTTTAGGCATATAAACTATCTCTTGCACACTTGGTGTCTGGAGCAAGGACATAACTAAACACTGGATGTGCCTTTTTTGAAAAGAGCGTTAAATTGTTTTTTTCTAGTCACTAGAATGACTGGGAAAGGAAAAGTGTGTGTTAAATGCATTCAACAGCTAACACTGTCAGTAAAAGATGAAGCACAGAAATACAGAATCAATTACAATTCTTCTAAAGGATGGTGTAGCCTGGCATAAATCTTGACATGTTCAAGCCTGCAAATGCCTGTCAACACCCATCTATGACTACAAAGATTGAGTGGATAATCACTCCTAACAGTGCCTGGGGTTATCCACCTCAGCACAGAAAAGGCTATTCACACTAATACCTATGTGGTTTCAGGTTTAGATTAAGTGTTCAAATGCCCGCCCTCTGGATCTCACCAGTAATATCAAATTCTTGGATCAAACTGCTGAAATTCTTTTGCATGTTACAGATTGTTCAGCTTGCTTGTAGTGATATTGAGCAAAGAAGTGTCGTGTTGGAGGGCACAATCAAACCATTTAAGATTAACTGGATTTGTGATTTCAAGTAAGGTCGATTTTCAGTAAAATCTAACGCTTTTTTTAGACAAAAGTGAACAAATGCAACTTTCAGGCACCTTAAATAAACATTCCTCCTTTGAGGAGAGAAATAAATACTCAACTTTGTAGGAGAAGAAAAAAACCCAAAAAACTTTCTGGCCAGGTTTTCTATCCATAAAAGAAGTGAATACCAGAGTCTCCTACATTAGCCCTTCTACCAGACTGACTTATTTCAGCTCTATTCCTTCCAAGTGGTACTCTTCACTTACCCATCAGTTTGCTAGCTAAAAGGACATGTCTTCCCAGACTTTGGAAAAAGCCCTCTGCCAGCAGAAGGCAGTCTAAGCCACCTGTTTCTGAAAACAGCAGACACTTTTTGCTCAAGAGTTAGTTCTCCACAACTTAAGTGCAAAAACTGAGAGCTCTGTTGTGCTTGGCTCAGAGAGAACAATAGCTTTATTCTGAAATATTTTTTTCCAGTCAGAAAAACAAGATATAGAAATAGAAGAGCAATTTGTCTGATCCCAGGAAATGCCCCTTCTTCTAAGCAATTATCCTTGCAGCTCTGCCTCTGGCACCTTAAGACCTCCCTCCCCACAGCTGCACAAGTGCAACTGCACAGAACGGCTGTAAATCTATCTATGTATTAGACAGATGGACAGAAACACACATCCAGTTCAGTCTTCTAGATAATCTTGCTGGCTATTTATTCATCTGGAGATGGTATGGAGGATCCTTGCTTGAGTGCAGACTTCAAGCTACACAGCCTGGAGATATCCAGGTACAAGGCACTCTTCAGTTCAGCGTACAAACATTATCATATAAGTGTCCTGATGCCATGAGGCACTTACCTCACCGTGGTTTTACTTTTGTAGTTTATTCCCATGTGTTGCTGAGCTCTCCTTCTCATCCCAAGAGTAGAGTTCATCAAATTACTATTCTCAACATGCATATGTACAAACTGAACTGCTACAGAACAAAAATACCTTCTAACAATTTCATCTTCAGTTAAGAACAATGCAAGATTATTGTCCCTGAGAAGAACATCTATCCTTCTACTCTGTGTACTTTTAAAAATCCTGCAGGTTTTCTTCCCCGCAACTAGAAACTAAAGCCAGATCCTTTTCATATTTCATGTGAACAGTACTATTAAGATTGGGATTGGTACTTGAAGTGTAGAAAAATAAAACTAGCCAGAGGCTATGGGAAATGCAGCAATGACATTTATTGGAATTTCTCCAGGCATTACATGAAAAAATTTTGAAGTGAAACAGAGGATAAAGCTCATTCAGTACATCTTTAAAAAAAAAGATGTACCTGAATAACCTTGATTCTTTGTAATAGATGCTGCTGCAGTTCCTGGGATTCGTTTTTCATGTACACATCAGCTAAAACTCACTCTGAACAAAACTGCAAAGAACTGCCTTTTCACTTGGCATTTCCCCATCTAGTACAATACAACAATCTTGAAATATCTAGACAGATTCCACATAATTTTATACACAGTGTTAAGACCTTTCACTCCAAATGCAAAAAGAAAGACTGTTAGGTAAATCAGTATCTTTAATCAAATAAAACATCACGGAAGTAAAAAAACAACAACAAAAAACCCAGGAGAACCCAAGCCCCTAAGTTCCACAGCAGTGTGCAGCAAATAAGCATTGTTGTTCCTCACTTTCATGGTAACATTTAGCATAATACTTAGAAAGCAGTGATACTCAGTCCTTGCTTTCTAAATTGGACAATCTTATGCATAAAAGACACTGCTGGATTTGGCACTTTGCTTAATTGGTTTTCTTACTAAAAAGAGTAAGTGTTTCCTGAAATACAGTATAAACGGTAAGAGATAACATGAGCCACTGTAACACGCAATTAAGGGTTCAGACATGCACTCCAAAATACTCATCTATTACACATTTGTCTAAGCCTTCTCAAAAATTCCACTCAAAAACATTTTCAAATCTATATGCAATTTTTTATACCTCTATAAACATATTTTCTCCCTTGAAATGATCAGAGTTTATCTCACCTTCTGCCCAGAACACATGAATTCATGACTTTTATTTTAAAAAGAAGACCACAAAGCAGTATTAAAACAGGAATAGCCTGGAAAGCATCATTAAAACTGTGCCTGTACTTCAGGATCCCCTTTGAAATGTATAGCGACTGTATATGTGAAAACTGAAAGGTACATAATATGTGAGACTTGCTTGGTCCTCTCTTGTGCACTCACACTCAACTTCCTGCACAACCTACCTCAATTTTCTTCTCAAATAAAATCTAAAACAGCTTTCTGCATCCCAATACAATTAGACAAGGCTTCTTACAGTATTTCTTTGGTTAAATGAGAACCCCTTACACACCTAACTCCTACAACGGCAAGTCTCCCATGGAAAATTAACATCAGAACAAATCCCATCCCACAGCTGTGCTTCCTTCCTCCCCTCATCACGACCAACCCCAGCACAGGTGGAGGCACACAGGCCAGGAAGGAAGTAGCAGCCACTGTCAGCTCTTGCCTTTGCGAGTTCTGCGAGTGCATGCAGACACCTATTCCTTACCTCTGGATTATAGAGGCAGAGCTATGATGCAATAATGCTTTTTGCTTCCAGTTCCAGCATGCACATGGAATTACACTGCTGGCTGGTGCAGCCCGGGCAGCGGATGGCACTACAGCTCTTTCTGAGCAAACCAAGTCATTATACTTTTTCTGCTTATTGGTCTGTGCTCACAATGTCAGTAGGATTAAAAGAGAGGCACGCATGAGTTCACACAGATTTTCCACAGAAGATGTGAAACATGCTGCTCTTTGGAGGGAAAATTACATTCTCCTATTTTTTTTCTTCAAGTATTATTCAACATATTCAATATACATATATATAAAGACACACTATCCTCATTTCACTACAAGACAAGCACATCCAGAGTGAATTTGCAGATCACCATTATCTTTGTCTACTCCAATTTCTCTTTCCTTTAGGTCAACTCTAAATATACATCTACTCATCATAATTACATGTGAGAATCCTTTATTTCCCCCTCGTGATTTATTTACATAATCATAAAAAAATTAATAGCCTGAATTTGCATACTGACACTTGAAGGCCCATCTGTAGCTATGAGTGTCCCAGCACTATTTTTGGGTAACACCATTGCCTATTGCTAAGTAGCTATTGAAAGCAGCATACTCATTTTTCGTTCCCTTTTTTTTTAAAGAAATGCTGCCTAGAAAACCCTGGTTTATGGCTTACTCCATATTTTATTATTTGGGTTGTAGTTTACTTCCTTCAGGAGCAGTTCACAGTCAGACAACACTTCTGCTGGCAAATACTTCACTATCTGCTCAAGAGTCTTTTGATATGTTATTTTCTCCTGTTCCAGGGACTGAATTACAGTCTTCATTTTGTTCTCTCGCGTCAAAACAGTCTCCAGGCTGGCTTCCAGACTCTGAATTTTAGCATGAGCAACCTGTAAACAATAACATTATCTTTGTAAAAAATTTATGAACTCTGAACAGTTTTCTTTTAATATTATATGGTATCTGTTAAGGAAAGAATTACATAGCTACTTCTGAAAGAGATCTGTGTAGGCAGACAATACAAGGAGTGTGTACTGTCTATCATACACAAAATCTCCTCATAGTGTCCAGATCAGTCTGAAGGATTTCTTAAAGGAAAGGAGACATGCAAGTTGCAGCAAGCAGGGGACAGTTGGGAGTAACAAGGAACCGGCACTGCAGGGAGAAAAAAGATGTCAGCCACTGGAGCAGCACTGAAAGGCATGACCTGGAACAATGGGAACCCTCTGTAATAAAGTAAGTTAGAAAGATTGGAGGGAAAGGGAATCTCAACATTAAGTCTAGACACAGACAGTGTTCCCTGTTCTCCAATGAAAAACCTACAGATTTCTCCAACTAGTCAAAGAAATCCTGGGCCACAGCAGTAGCAGTTCCCTCTGTGGGAAGTCAAGGAATTCTGATTGTTCCTAGGAAAGGGCATAAGCGGAAGAATGAAGTTACACAAAGAAAAAGATGAAGAGGTTAAGGAACTGAGAAAAATGCATTACTGTACAGCACTCTGAAAGAGCAGAAAAGCTTTGATAGAGCCTTTCAAATCAGCCACTCATAATTATTCTATGCCTTTGGTGCATTTTCAGAACAGAGGTAACAGCCCAATAAAGGGAGAATAACAAAGAAGTAATAATAGTAAAAAGTGCAAGTGATTCTTGCTTTCAGGATCAAAAGAACATAGCACAGCACCCTTAGTCCATAAACACAAAAATAATAAGGACTTGATCTTTCCCTTCTATTTTCAGAAGGTGAAAGTGCTCTCTGAGCTCTTTGCAATTCCTGTTCAAATTAACCAATATAATAAGAAACAGCCTGGTGATGAAAAAACAAGAACTTGTATTTCCAGAAAATGCAAGGCAGTACATATTGAAACTGAAACAAGTCTGGGGCAAGCTATGGGACAAAGGGTGAACAGTGAAGGAGGAAAGACTTTTTAAAAGCACAGCTTTATCAGGCAAAGTCTGGTGGGCTTTCAGGTGTAGTCAAGTCTGCTAGGAAAGACCACCTTCAAAAAGAGGACTGTGAGTTTCAGCAGAATGAAACACTGCCTACAAAGGCCTGGAGAAAACAAGTCTGCTGTACTATGCACTATCTCTTAAAACCTTCCAATAAGGAAGCAAAGAGATGAAGGGACAGAGAATTTATTCTTCAGTAAGATATGCAAATTTTACCAACAGATTTTATGGCAGATAAGGGTAGAGAGATTTTGGGAAAAAAGAAATCTAAATCAAGAAGGGAAAGTCCAAGGAATGACAAAGGAGTTAAAGTAAATCACAGTAATTAAGAGAACTGCTCAACTGTGCAAGGTCTTGCAGTAAGAAGACTTCTCACATGCACTTAAAACAATACTGTCTCCTCTACTGACTGAATCATAGAAATGACTTCTCCATGAGTTTTAAGTCGTTTACCTGTAGCTTCTCCAACAAATCCATGTTTTGCCTCTTCAGGTGATTGTTTGCCCTCTCCAACTTCTCCAGGGGTTCACCTTCATCACAGGGACTCACATTTTCCTGTAGTTCATCCTGAAGAACGTGGTACTCTACTTCATAGGCATGGAGCTGTTTTGAAATATCCATCTCAAACACCTGCCATGAGAGAAAAAAAAAATTAACTACAATAGGGAGGACTTATTCCAGGGAGGAACAAATGTTTGACTAAGAGTCAACTCTTGATTAATGCTTTTCCTGTTCCCTTCAAAACAGTGTTTAAGAGGATGTCTACAGTAAAAGCATTTTAATATAGAGAGTTGTAGCCATAATAAATCATAGACTTCAGAATAAATTGAATCATGCCTTTCACAATTACCAAATACCATCTCTTACTACAAGATATATCAGCAGAAAAGTTTTAATCAATCCAAGAATTTTATGATATGACAAGGTTTTATTGCAACTTTCTCAGGAATATTAAGAAGTTCAAGACAAAATTTTTAAATCCAGGATTCATCAGATCTTTACATTCAAAAATAGATCCCTTGTTTCCAAGTGCACATTTACAGACTTCTGTAAAAACATTCTTCATGGCTACAGTTTCCATGTGCTGACTCTGCATGATGACACACTATTTTCTTATTGGGATACTTTAGGGACAAACCATTGCGAAGACTACAGAACTGAGCCTCTAACAGTGATGGGACCATATGACCCTTATCTGCTTACCCATCTAGTCACAGCCTCTCAGCTTCTGAAAATTACCAAAGATTTTAGACTAGGATTGGAAGGATGTCTACAGTGACAATAATGTTCTATTCCTTGTCCTAGAGATCACAAACATTCTACCAACACAAGACACGCAGAGATTCCCTGAAAAACCAAGTTCTGTATTACTTTCACTGTTCTATTCAAATGAGATAAAACTTTAAATTATGCAGTGCTCAAGCTCAAGTATGTACCATTTTCCTCTACATGGCTACCCGATTAATCATCTGTGTATTACAGATCTGCATGATGCCTACATTTTTCTTTCATTACCTATTATAAGAGGATGGTCCTGGGAACTCCAAGACTGAGATAGCCAAACAACTGCCCCCGCAGTCAGGCTGGGTGGGAGCAATAGGATACAGGCAGTCTACACATGAGTGCAGATCTGGAAGGCTGCTCTGCATGAGACCACAGCACAGGGCAGCAGAGCTGAGCTGCATGTAACCACAGTCAGTTCTGCAGGCGACAGAAACCATTCTTTACTTTACCAGACCCGGCTTTGCACAAAGCCATTTCTACCACGCCCACCACAGCACTACTGCTCTGCAACCCACGCAAAGCACAGAACAGATTTCATGCCTAAGACTATCAACAATATTAAACAACCATCTCTATCATTGCCAGAATCAGTGAGTGGTGAAGGCAGACACAAAAGTGCCTGACACAGGTTTAGCACAGCAATCACAGTCAATGTAATGAGGAAATGAAGATTTACATTGTCTAAAAATAATTGCTTATTAACAGTACCTGAAAGATTCAAACCTTAACAAGCCACAGGAATGTGTAAGTGTTAACTCCACTCCTAGCAGGGACATGGTTTTCTAAAGCTCTTATGCTATCTCTCAACTGCCTCCTGAAGGGGGAAAACTGCTCACAGGTTCACAATTAAGGTACTAGACTGAGGCTCATTCTCAAATTGCAGCTTCAATGCAGAGGAAGTTTAGGTATAAAGATGAAGATTCTGGCCACTGACAGTATTTCTCAAGAAGTTTTTCATATCTTCTTCCGAGAAGACTTTTGCATATAGGGTAGGCATGATTCTTTTAAAGCAAACTAAATGGGGAGAAAAAAGTAAAGAGAAAAACATCCTTACCTGTGTAATAATTTTTTCCATTTGAGGCTTAGTCATATCTGGAATAGTGGTTTTAAGAAAATCAACAATGTTCTCAAAACTTTCACAGCCCATTATAGATGTCTCTTGACTGCTAAGTAGGCTCAGTGCTACTTTAAATATGACTTCTGTTCCTTGAAGAAAAATAATGTCTAAAAGACAAAACAAAGTACCTTGAAAATGGGAGCCAGAGTCATTGGATAAATACATGTATTTGCTGGGAGGTTCTTCTTTGTAATCAGTCACAGTGCAGATGTATTCAGTTCAGAAGTGCAATCTGTCTTATTTCAACATGAGGATAAAGCTTATTTTCTTTCATCTTACCAATGTGAGAGAGCATTAAAGAAAATACTGCATGCTTGTTATGTCTGTAGCAGTTATCTGCAATAAGCATTTCCACACTGTTGGCCACCACAGCCTGTGGACTGTTAACCAGCTCCTAACTGGTTTTAAGTGCTCCTGTGACTGAAAAGCAGCTGGGGAACAGATCACAACACAACTGTTTTCTACAGGCAGAAGCTAGTCCTTAAGAAACAACCATGTACCTTCCACAACCAGTTACCTTATTCTCAAAATTCATAGTAGTGAACTTTCTGGCTATAATCTAAACCAGTAAATCCAAATCTAAGCCCCAAATCTAAGCCCCAAACCCTTACTTTGAGGTATAATTACATGGAAGTGAGAGAAAAGTCTGGACTCTGCAGCTCAGTAGACACAGACTGCACAGAAATGTGAATCTTGATGACAGTAAATAGAAATTCTGCCTCAGAAGCAGTGGTGGACTTGCAGTTACTGAGATGAAGGCAGCACATGGACAGCTCAAATAAACCTCCTGAGCTGTCATCTCTGTCACACCACAGGGTGTTTGTTCAGGGCTACACAACTGAAGAAATTCAATTCCTGATCCTGATACTCAAGAGGTCATCCCTGGGCTAATCCAGTATCACACGGCAGCACAAGGACACTGATGAGGCAGCCAGCTCCCTCAAATGCAGTTCCTGAAATTCTCCCTTCTCAAGTCTATGATGGACATTCAAACAGCATACATAAAACTATATAATTTGTGAAGGGTAGACATTAGCCATTTGTTCCTGGTATATGACAATGGCTAAGACACTGAAAATTCAGGAATTCAAAGCATTAGGAAGCAAAACAACACAGTAACTTTTCAATTTTAGAATGGGAGCATGCCTTGCTCAGCTTATTTACAGATAAATGAACACCAAACCTCTTTCCGATCTTCCCCATCCTTAAAAAATTCAGTTAGGAAAGAAAAAAAACAAATAACAAAAAGGAAAGAAACGATAAATGCTGAAGAACATTTATCCTAGAACTCCATAATCCCACCAGGAAAGAGATATTCACATGACTGATACACCACTGAAAAAGAGACACACAAATCATTTGTTCACCCAGCCAGCAGCCAGAAAACGTTTGCTGTAAATGGAAAAAACCACTCTATAATGGAGGAATCACTGGGTAAAAAAAAAACCCAAACGTAAAAACTGAAAACCAAATTAAACCAACCAAAACCCTCTTCCCACCCCCAAGCCAACATACCACACAAACTGAGAACATAATGCACTCTGGTATTAAAACATGAGACAAAGTCAGGTTGGATTTCTTAAGAAAAGACAAAAGGTGCCATATGAAAACAGAAAAACCAAAGGGAAAAAAGTTTCTGATTTAAGAGGATGTACACCACACATGTGCTTAGATTCTTGGTGCCCATATGAGTACAGTGAGTTTTGCGTTAATAAATAAATTTACATTTAAAAAAAGGTGCATTACTGGATTTGACTAAGCTGGCAGTTCTTATGGATAAGAAAAGAAGACAAAAAACAATTACTTGACATCCTGATACTGTAAATACTACAAGGCATAATCTCTATTTATGCTTCTGCACTAGATGTTACCTGAAGAAGAGCATATAATGAAAAAACTATCTAAATGAAATCAGAGTCATATTAAGACTTGGAAATTATTCAAGATATACGTGAATACCTAAACCAGCCAGTTCAAATCTGCTTGAATTACTTTAGAAAGCACTATAGAATCAGAATTCAGAAATACATTTTCTTTTTTCAGTTTGCAAGTTCAACAAAATAAACTTTTCTATAGATATAAACAGAATACATTTGCCTAAAATACCTTTGCAACCATAAACTTTCTGCTGTTTACACTTTGAAAGTCTCTTAGGAAGTAGGAGAAGACATAATTATTTGCTCAAGTGTGGTGTTTCAAAATACACCTTTTGAATTTTCCTCTTTAGGAAGGAGCTGACATTTCACCATGAAAAGCATTGCTACTTGCCACCCACAACAGTCACCCCAAATGTCCCCAGCATGTAGAAAACTACTCCTGGAGAGTTTCAAAACACAATGGACATTGTTCTGTTTTTTACTGGAATAGAAAAAACTTTCTTACCAAATACTCTGGCTACAAATCCTAATGGAAACTGAGATGCGAACAGTGTAAGAAACCACGGTGCAGCATAAAGACTGGGACTGATTTCATTTTCTTCAAGGTGATTATAGAGGTCTCTGTGATAATCATGTAGAAGCCTTGAGAGCTGATACATCTGAATCTGCAGTGCATGAGGGCATTGGGGAGGGGAAAGGAAGTAAAGAAAGAAAAGTTCAGCTTTACTCAGTTTTCCAAAGCATTCATATTTCATTTGAAGGAAATTAACTGCCGTACAGATGGCACAGTAAAATGAAACTTAATTGCCGCCTAGGGCCTCGAGTGGTATCTACTCACGTATAACCAACCTGCCACTAATGAATTAAAACCAACAGGGTAGTCAATAACAAAGAACAGTTTGAACCTGATTACTGATGAGGTATCATTTCAGATTCACAGGCTTAAGGTAAGAAGGAAATATATTGCTCCCACTTTGTCAACAAATCAGAACTTTCAGTCTTGCAGCAATTAAAATAGAGGTACCTCTTCCAAGATGTCAAAACTCTCCATTACAGAGTTGAATTATTTCTGACTAAATTTACACATTTCAGCTTTTGTTCTTTGAATTTTGGCCTTATTTTTGCTGCATTTAAAACTCCAATGCTACAGTCATCACTTTAGATAGTTTCATTACCCACAGAGTATATTTCATACAGAGGTGTACCACATACATATTTCCCAGAACATCTTCCAGTGGTCCTGAGGAATTTAAGATACTGATGCAAAAAGTGTTGCTAAACAACCTATAAGAGGTTGCAAGGGAAAATCGTTAAAAGGTGCTAAAAATATAACTCTGTGGCAAATTATTTCCTTGCAACGCTTCTCTCAGAAAGCATAAGATGAGAAGCAGACATATATTGATTAGTTGTCTGGTCCAATTTCATTGTCAACAGTGCTTTATGCTCAAGGTGAATTTGTTCCTCAATAAGAAAATGACTCATTAGATCCAGCTATTTTCCTGCTTCTAGAGTTCATGCTGGTTCCCTACCAAAAACTGACTGCACTTGAATCTACCTGTTCATCAGCACTGTGTACATGCTGAGGGATCACTTTCATTTAGGCAAGTCAGCTGAATTTGTGCATGCATTTGAGTCCTTGCTTTAAATGAGAAATACACCAATTAAGCCCAGTTTGGACAGTGACAATACAAAACGCATGTATGAAGTCAGAATTGCATCACAGAATTGCTATGCAGGGAGCATGGGGAAAAAAAGGAGATTTTTATATCTGATGCTTTGTTTTCTCTTCCACCATTGTGGATTTAAAAGCTTTAACTCATCAATGGTATATTCCTTTATAATATAAGGGGTTTATAGGATACAATTAATCAAATCAGGGAACAGTTACACATCAAGATGAAAGATTCCTCAAACTTTAAACCCTAAAATTTATATAGATCTGAAAACTTTTCAGTCTCCTTCCTAAACAGGCTTGAGTATCTATAGCTAGCTGTTAAATAATATTGGAGAGCATGCATCATTGCATAAGCTAATTAAATTCATTTAATTAAAAATTCATCTCTTTCCTCCCTCTGTTGAGGTGATGGAGTAGAATACAATGAGGGAAAAAGGGATGAAATGATGAGTCAAGGCAGAGCAGCCCCAAGTACAAATGACTGCTGAATACATTGGCTGGCCACTGTGTGTCACTATTGGCTTGACTTGGACTTACAAGAGAGAAATCTACATCCAAGTGCTCATGGGCTGAAGAAAAACAAAATCTAATTATTTTTTGAACTCTATCCATACATGGCAAAGCATATAAGGTTTTTTTCTGGCATAAGGAAGAGAGAGCAGTGTGGAAAAGAAAAGGAAGGGCAAAAAAGCAGAATGCAGAATTTCTAAACAGGATTCTAAAGGGATGTGTGAGAGGAAAGTGTCTGTACATTCTAAACTTCCCTGCTTGTAAATTGAGAGGCAGAGAGGGGTTTGACAGTAAAATATACATGCACCTCACAACCCCCAAAACAGCATAAGAAGCTTCATAAGGCATTGGAGAACCTAAGCAACCCCTGAGAGCTCAAAAGTAATTTAAAACTCTGGTTTGCTCCAGAAGGAATGACTTACCTGCAGCGACATCATGTCTGGCCTGTACTGCTTACGGAAGCCAAGGTCATACATGAGGAATTTCAGCATTTCAAAGGCCTGTTCTTCACTCATATGTAGAAGCAGCACTCCAGCTACAAAGCTTATACCTTGACAATAACCCACTTCTTTGTCCAGCAAAGAATAAGCTTTCAAGAGATTAAAGAGTGAGAGCTGTCCTGCTCCCAGGTGGGTGGAAAAGTAAGGATGTGTAGGGAATGTCCGTCCTGATGTAAAGAGAGAAAAGTAGTTGATATTCAATTCTTCTGAAGAAAAACCCCAATCCATCTGAGAAACAGCACTTCTCCTCCCTCAGGCCATTTCTCTTTGCTTTCATATGCAGGGTGCCTTTAATCAGATCAATCTGTATCTTACCACTGATTTTAGACTGTACCTTTTGATCTCATTTAATATTCTCATCTACACAGAATTTGCAGAAGCAACTGCCTGACTCCTCTTTCCAGACAGATGCAGAAGAGCATAAATATGAATGGAATGGCCTAAGAAATCCTCTGCTAACAGGACACTAAGTGGCATACACAGAATGTATCCTGATGACACAGAAAATGGTGCTCATAGAGCAGCATCTATCTTTGGCAACAGCTTCTATTAAGACTGGTGTGTTTTTCACTCAAAGACCCACAAAACCAGTCAGAAAGAACAGACTTACCCAGATCTACAAGGATGGCATGCTGTTGAGCAGTCAGTTGTTTCAGAAGTTCTTTGTAAGAGATGTCAGGAGGCTGCTGCTTGTTTGGCAGCCTGTGCCTGACTCGGTGTTGCACAGCCAAAAACTGCCAAATTTCTCCCCGGCGACTTTTTGGTACACCTGCAGGTCAGTCAAAGAACAAGAGGCCTAAGCAGGTGGATACTTCTAGTGCTACAACACAAGAATTTGCTTTGTCATAATCTTGGCTGAACCATTCTGGAGGATCCCTTACAAAGTGAACTCCACTCTGCAGTGCACTGACTCAGCAGCCACAGTTCAGTCCCACAAATTAAACACAAACTACAAACTTAAGGGCAATTACACTGAGCACTACCCTGGGCAGCTGAGGTACAGATAGCATTTGCTTTGCTGCTGCTGAGCTGTCAGCCTCTAGCAGGAGAAGATGCACGACTACACACAGAACGTAGAATGACATGTTTAGAAAGGCTGAACTAAGTCCACCTCCTCTTTCCCTTCTCAAAGGGCTGCTCATATCAGTCCATAGACTCAGAGAAATACATCCCCCTTTGATATCTGACTCGGTAAACCCACCTTTGAAAGTCAAAATAGTAAACTCTGCTAATACCTTCTAGGTAAATAATTATTTAACAAGAATATAAGTAAGAAAAAACATATCCTTGTTCCCAACTCCGAACTGCAATCCAACAGCAGAAGACAGGGTATCAAGGTAAGTAATTTGTTGGCAGACTTCTGCAGGTCACTAACAGGAACTGCTTTATATCTACTCCAATTTACTTTGGTAACAATTTAAACTTCCCTTTTGTACCACAGCCAGATTACACTGAATTATTTTTCAGCATCTGTAACACAGATAAGAGCTTCTATGGAAGAGGGCAGAGCAGTGCAATCAGTCCCTACATCTGCATTATACCAACAAGGCCCTCTGGACACCCTCCTGGCCTAGGGTTAGTCCACAGGAAGATCTACCTCAAGACAAAATCCCCAGCCTTTCACTCCAGGAAATTAAATACTAAGGAACGGTACTCCAGGCTCTCCAAAGCTTGGCTCTGATTCCCCTAGGTTTTGGGCACAGTCCACAGTAGGCATTATGGTCCTGCCTTCTCAGTGAGCAAATAAAACCAGAGCATCTGAAACCCAGAGTCAACTGGACCCATTGATCAGAAACCAGAAGGTCACAGTGTTGGCTGCAGAGGCTCTGAGCTCAGTCTTGAAGGCAATAATACATGGAAACAAGATTCTGCTTTCAGGAGTATGACTATACGCATTTCTGCATTGCTAGCTGCAGACACAGCAGAACCTATTTTCTGTTTCGCAGGAGAAGGTGGGAACATCTGTGAAAAGAAGGCAAGTTTTTGCTACTGGAAAAAGTGTATTGCTGGCAGATTTCTGCTGGTATCAGAAGGGAACAAAAAATATGATCTTCTGACTTCATAGCTAAAAGCTCTCCTACATAAATACCTTCTTTTAAAGTGGAATGAATGTCTTCCATGTCACACCGGATTTTGGCTCTGCAGTTTAATAACTTCTTATCCCAAATATTTATGGCATCTTTCTGACATGTACCAACTTCATCATAGTCCAGTTTTACTTTTCTTGATTGGAGCTCATCTCTGCTTGCTAAAACACAGAACAAAAAGGAAGAGCACATGGAAAACCAGAATAACAAGATACAACAAATACACAAACCCCATTCAAATTAGATATATCTATCCAATAATTTGACTGGGGATAAATACATCTACAATTCATTAGTTTATAGATTAGATGGGGCCAGTTGTTGTAAGACGCTGCATGTGCAACTATTTAACTTCTCTGACTGGGTCATGAATATTAGCAATTCATGGAGCACATAAAAAATTTTTTTAAAGCTTGGGGCAAAAAGAAAAACAACTCACTCAACAAAACTTCACAGTACCTGCTCTGCAAAAATACCTTTGATCATTTTATTCTTGTTTCTATTGAACATTACAATTGTTTTAGCATGGAAAGTCCCAAACATGATTGTTTGTATTAGAGATTTAGGCAAGCAAGCTAGGCAAGTCTCCTGCACTGAAGTCAGTCACACTGGTTCCAGTTCTTACATGTCTCAAGAGAGGGAGAAGAGCTCTTGACACTACTACCTGGCATCATCAGATTGACTAGAGCAAACAGGATGAACCAATATGAGCCATATCCAAAAAGATACATTTGTGCTGAAGCACAGAAGTCCTGTTGCTATAAACTTAAAAGCTTTGCTGCATAGGGCTACCTGGTACAAAGAATTTATCACACTACTTCTGAAATCTGCATTGTCACCCTGGCATTTCATAGAGAAGCAGCTTTCATTTCCATTACTAAGAAATTAACTCTGATATTGTATTTTACATGATGCATGTGCAGAAACCCAATTCCTCTAACTACTGGTACAAAAAACTGAAATCAAGACTTGAATGCATCTTAATTTAGAGAGCTATGTTTAACTGTCATTGGAGGGAACTGCACATTTCACAGCATGACCTCTGAGCTGCAGGTGAGTTTACCCCAAATTTATCTTGATCTGTACTTCTTGCAGAAGCCTCCTTCCTCTTCCCCTCCCCTACCATCACCTCTAGGTGAAGCCAAACTCTTGCTCACACTGTCATACAACCTGCAAAACAAGACAATCTCATCCTTCACCTATTCATTTCACTTCAGATAGAGTCAATATTGGATCAATCCACAGGATCATTGCCTAGCCCACTTCAAAAATGACAAATTATTCCCAAAAGCTCTATGTTACCTCTGAGATCTTACCCATTCAATACTACAGGAGGCCTGCAGAAGCAGGAATTATGCAAGGTTCAGTACACTGCCATAAAAATGGGAATGTGATCTCACCACAGGAATTCACAGGTCAGCTGGGGTGATTTCAAATGTTACCCTACTGCTGTACAATTTCACCCAAGAATACTCACTCCTGTAGGCAGCATGCAGCAGATTCAAGACAGCAGTAACATATTTCAGTGTGACAACAAACTCCCACATTAACCGTGCAGTTAACCCTAGTGAAAGTCAGCAAATTTGCCTGTTGATCATACGTGCCCTACTGACTACCCCATCCTTGGTTGTTTTCAACCATCCTCGCTAACATTTTTCCTAATCATTGCTATGTGGCCTGCTACTTTTTGCAGCTCTTATATTTCTAGGTGAGCTACTGGAAAAAGGAGCTTCTAGCTTCTCAGAAAAAAGAAAAAAGAAAGGAAAAGAAAAAGCAAGTTTGTGCAATTGACAGAACTTACCTTCTGTAAAACAAAGAACTAATAGCATTCAAGTCTCCTCGACAGCAAAAGGAATAGCAAAAGAGGTTCTATTAATATTTTGTACATAAAAGTCAACAAATGATTAACAGAAAACCACTGGAAACAGTTCCACAGAAATTCCAGTCTTAAACCAGTCTAATATATACAGCTAATAAATTTACAGTGAGGAACGTGGCTTCAAGTAAAGAAATTTCTGCATTTCTGTTACTACATTTCCCTTTCCTGAGATGTACATTTTATTGTAGGCTAGGATACCGAGAGCCACCTGAACCAATGCTTGTTTGGAATGTATCAGCTCCGCACATGTCCTTTACATAAAATGGCCCATGTTAGAACAGCCCACAGGAAGGAAACCCAGAGTTAGGTGTTAAAACTATCTGTCACCCTTTGAAAAGGGTGAATTTACAGATGATGAATTCTAGCTAGTCAGAGCACCAGTTTCACCAGCAGTATTTATGAATCTGAATACAAGAATGGAGACAGACATGTTCCTCAGAGCACAAACCGAGAATGTGGGCTGGCAAATGAATTCCAGTTTGGCATCTCCACTGCCAGCACTCCTGTTTTCACCACAAATGACCAGGCAGGAGGAACCTAGTTTCTACATATCCATTACAGAATGGAAGCAAATTGTAACTGAGTCTTAAGGAACTGGACCAAGATTTAACCAAGATTTTCAGTACCCCCAGCCACACAGGGTGTGCATAACAAAGAGTTTATCCCTCAGCAGCTCGAAGTAACAGAGGGAATAACATGAAATTAGTCACCACAGCAAATCTCCAGCTTTCTCACCCCACAATAGACTATTTGCTAAAACAGTTTATGAAATCAAGTTTTTGGCTGAAGTTCTCTCTAGATGTTCCCTATGAATCTGAGAGTTTCCACAGAAGTGTGTGTCAACAGGGAGACCAACTGTAGAGAGAAACTGCACAGAGAAATACACTACATAAATATATTCAAGGATGTATTGCTTGTAGGGCCATGGAAAGACTTTTGTACTGATGTTTTGCTTTCTTCTCCCTGCCTTCTCAGTAAGCAAGTCTAAAGAAGGAAAAGGAGTTAACTGCCCTTAACTAAATCGTTATGTTTTGTCTGAAGAATCAGACTACCATACAGGTTATACAGCATACAGGAGAAGATGAGGGCAGCAATTGCAGAGAGGACATTTGAAATTTTCAACTTGCACCAAAAGCTCATTAGTCTATTTTACTGAAGAATTTCCATACACTAGGATAGACATAGCACCCTATCTGTTATTTCTGTGAGTCTTGACCAGTCATAATAAAGTATCTTAGCCAGAAGCTCAGGCAGCTGACAATCAGAACAGACAACTTTAGTTCCCTCACTAACAGCACTCAATTTTCAGCGTACAGTGCTCATGTTCCAGACAACAGAACTTTCTGACATACCTCAAGAGCCAGTTGCTCAAAAATCATATTTGGATTCAAGTATTAATAAATTACCACTGTGACATGGTTAATGAAGAACAAAAAGCCTGGAGAGAAAGGCCATGAGCTGCAAAGGACTGAAACGAGATAGAAAGGGTAAGGTTTACCATACCTAAGTGTTCACACAGCACCTGTTCTCCTCACTCCCCATTAGAACTCCTAGACCCAGACAGATACAACACAGACTGTGGTATCCTTTGTCTAACATGCTCAAAGGAAAAACACTCAAAAAGGAAAATTTATCACTTCCTTCTGTTAGTACGATTACTCATTTAAAGCCAGATAGACAGAGAACCTGGCAGACTGTGAGACAAGACTAGGAAATTGGTTTTTTTCTAGCACTGTTAACCAAAAAGTTACAGAACCACATCTCTGTTTGAGGTGCCCAACACCAGAACAGTTTTCATCTTCAGGCAGCAGGATCTGCAGTAGCTTTTAGGGTTATTTTCTAAATAGCTAACCTTCCAGCTTCTGGTTTTCTTTTTCCATTCGAAGTAACAGAATTTGTTGATGGATGGCTTTTCTCCACAGACTTTGTAGCTCTTCTGAGTTTTTCCTCTCTCCAGTTTTATCTGGACCATCCTCATTTTGCAATACTAGAACAAGAGGGTCCTCCTCCAGGGGTGGAGCAAGAGGGGATAAGGGTAACAATTCACTTCCATCATGACCATCTGCAAAGAATCAGAAAGCTGGTAACAGGAAACTCAGATTGTTTGACATATCACAAAAATCTAGGTCATAGCAGAACAAAAATAGCTGTCTTTCACATTCATCAGTGAGATGCTGATTCTAAAGACAGAGAAAATGCAGTTCAACAGTAGATAATTCTTTATTTTAAAAAAAGGTGCTTTGTTTACATTAAATAAAGTTATATTTAAATTAGATAGTGTTAAATAAAGGGTCACCCAATATTTCAACCCTTTCCCCTGCCAGTTCCTTCCACAGTTACCATGAGGCATTTATCCATAAAGTCTCCTTCACAGCTGAGCTCATTTACTGCTGTTATTTACCACAGGTTCTATATTAAAAGCAACTTTTTCCATCTGTTAACCTGTACTACAAGGAGTGCTATAGCACTTCATGGTCACCAAATAGAGAGTTCGTAATTTACCTATGGTTTTGAATTCTGCCAAACAGGACTTTATCAACAGCATGACTTCAGCTATTTCAGGGGTTTTTACCTTAAATGGCTCAAAGCTGTAAGAATTATTAACACAATCAACAGGTGCTATATGCACTACAAGGACAAGACAAAAAATGTACCATTTTCTGCAAACACTCCTATCATGTACACAGGCTAGGGTAAAAACTTCCTAACTGCTAAACAACATATCTTTGTCAGCAAGAGACCTGTCTTAATTTCCCTGCTACTGCAGCTATGGCAGATTGCAATTAATTTGATTTTGATGCCAAAATCCTCTGCTCAAAGCAACAAAAACCTAAATTAGTCTAAAGCCAACTGAGCACAACAGATCTCTGGTGAAGTTCTAGCATGAACATTGTACCACACTGATTCCCTTCTCCCTTTCATATTTTCACATGTTGCAGTTCACTACAGTATTAAGTAACAACTGCTTGTTTATTTTCTTTAAAAGCACACACAGACCTGGATGCTGCATCTTGGAAGGAGATTTATTCATAGGTGAAGCTACCTGCAGGAATATTCTCCGCCGCCAGGAGATGCGGCGAGGTGTGAGCGTGGCCCCCGCAGCATTTAGAGATTCACTGCTGCAGAAGGTTGATGTTCTTTTCTTTCCCTCCCCATCGCTGAAGGAAAGAAAAAGCAGATGGGGTATTTAAAGTCAGTATTTCTTGTCAGGGGGGAAAGAAAATCTTTATTAACCCTGTCTAATGTATAACCAAACCTGCAGGAGGAGCATTTGCAGGGAAGCTTAAGAAGGCAAAGCGTGCTGTGTGTGAGCTTCACCTTGAATAGTGAAGTGCCCAATTGTTTTCTTGTAGCACAGAGTTATGAAGTTTGCACTGTATACCACCAGGAAGCATTCATAGCATTCATACAGGGCTCAGCTGGAAGCTCAGAATAAAAGCTTAACTTCTGGAGAAGCTAAGAGAGAAACATGGTAACACAGCCTCTAAATTAGACAGCAATGAGGGGTTTTTACATTAGTCTTATGGGAGCGATCTGATGTAGCACCCCTAAAAGCAGAGATGGTGCTCCAGTGGAGCACAACACTCCATTTAGTGCCATTTTAAATGTCATGTTGAGCTCACAGGTGAGTATTTCATTGGAGACAATGTTCTGCCTTCTCATGTAATCTCTTAAGCCTCAAGAAGTGGACGCTTCACTTGGATAAATGGGGACAGACGGCCTCATATTTCATCAGCATCTCCAGCTGTAGGAACAGAGCCCTTGCAAACAGAGGGCATGCTCAGTCCCTACCACAGTGACCTGGAAAGGGCTGATCTCCCCAGCTGCCATGTAGAAACACACAAGAATTTTAATAGTATCTTATGCTGCTGGAAGAAGCAAAAAGAGGATACAGGAAAGCTTTGCTGGGAGGACACACCAAGCATACCTTTCTACTGACGACTGCCAGAGGAAAAGACATTTGGTGTTCATAAATACTTGATCCACTCAGAAATATTTCAGAATTTTGCATTTGTGGTAGCAAAGTAGGTGCACAGATTTTGTATTGCAATGGGTACATTGATTATCTGCCACAAATCCTTCCAGGTAACATCAACAGCATGAGGCACAATTACAGGCTTTTAGGAAGAGTATCAAACAGAGGGAGCTGTTTCTACAGTTTCACCTCCATCACAGGGAAAACTGCTACATCAAAACAGTAGCTACACTTAAACCTTCATCCTGTAACAATTTTCCATTTTATAGTGCAAGGATCCTAAAAAGTTAGACAAAAGAAAAGCCCAGCATGTGTACTATGTATTTTAGGGTAAGGCAGTTGCAGATGATTGAAGTTTGCCAGCTGCAGTCCACCTCCCCACATCTGGCTTGCACAAAAAGAGAGCTCTGCAAGGGAGGGCTATGAAGTTTCAGCTACACCAGTCTACCAGCTACACTATCTTAATCAGCACTTCATAACTAACACTCTGTCCTGAACGAATGTGCCAAATTCACCAAGCTAGAACCAGCCTTTTTGCTAACCAAAGCTGTCGCTATGCTAATGATCTACAACAGCTCCCTGATATTTGTAAGCCTGAATGACCAACTGGACTCACTATCACACCAAGGTATCAGACCCTCCTTCCGTATCCTGGCAGAGGAAAAACTGTGTCTTCAAATTCACCTATCCAGCACCAGCCCTGCTCTCCTCTAAGAGCAGTGCTGGAGGCTGGGAGCCCTGAATAACACACAGTCTGAATTGTTCTCCACTCCTGGTTTAGCTTCCAGAGTGCCTCAGCTCTCATCATACTGTTGGTAGGTGGTCTCAGTAGATCCCCATGTTGCATTAACCTAAACAGCAACTATGACAATCTTTGTCTAACTCTGAGTCTCCGATGATGGGTAACCACTGCTGGTGGTGGCCAAACACAGACTACAACACTAGTTCTGAATCTATAGGTGCTGTTTTTCAAAGGTACTTCCGTACAACAACTCTTGGAAATGAGACACTGAGTTTAGATATATAACCACTCCAACTTATGTTTCTACAAATAACTGTAACAGAACTACTTCTTATTATTTCAAAGTCTTACATATCATCACATGTTAGAACAGAAAAACTGAGTCATTCCAGAGCTTACTAAACAGAAGCTTCATGACAAGGGAATGAAAGCTTCCTTTCCACTGCTATGTACAAAAATCTATGTTCAGCTACTGTGCTTCTAAACATGCAGACAGCCCTAGGAATAGTGTTCAACTTACAGTACCAAAATTCACAGAAAAGTCAGAATAAGAAGGTGGCTATTTTAGGGTATGAAACTAAGCTGTTTACATAATTTGAGTCACGGAGTTTACATTGGGATGAACTAATCACGTACACTACCTCGTGAAGTGAAATCATACAGTTCTGAGGACCTGTGCTTCTGTTGTTAAATCCTTCCTTCCAAAAATCCCCTGTCATTTTCAGGAACTAATACTAATCACCTCCTCTTTCAAAGAGCTGTCTGATGAGTGGTTAGAGAAAAACTTTTGAAAGTCTCAGAAACACACCTTGTCATGTTAATCCAGAAAAACACCAAGACTTAGGAAAGAAAGGCTAGAAAGGGAACAAAGAAAGTTTCCTCATTTCAAGACAGACAACTCTTAGCTTAGTATCACAGATCTGAAGGTGTAAAACAATACCCTACAGAGTAAAAGCAGGAAGAATTCAGACTAAAATGGTAGGGTCTCCTATCCTAATGAAAAGATTCAGGAAGTTGGTGCAAAACACAGTTTCTCTAAACAGGGTGGGAGTAAAGAAAAATAATTAGCCATCAGCTCTCAGAAAAATGAAGAGGTTTATTAATGTGAGTAGAGAGACTAAGAGCTAAAGCATATCCAAAACAAGAAAAACGACTTCTTAAATCGAGTTCAGTCATCGCTACTGAAAAGCAGAGCGGAGTTTTCACCACCTCCTAAGCAGACATCTACGTGGGAAATGTGCTGCATGGTCACCTACTGGAAGAATCTCTGACAAAAGATAACAGTGCAATACTCTGTACTTAGGACATATGCATCACAACCCAGTTTGGAGAATAATGGTTCTCTGTAGGGCTACTTAGCCTGTGCTTCTGACCCAATACAGAAACCAATCAGCTTGTATACAATAAAAAATCAAAAGCTGTAAATTCAATATAATGCCTCAAATATTTCAGTCTGTACTTTCATCCTTAAGCTGTTTCAAGCAATAACCCAAGTACTCAATAATACAGAGTAGTGATCATCTAAGGTGTTATCTCAGGTAACTGCAACTCAGTCTTACCCATTCACTATTCCATCAGATAATGCATAGCATGAAGATGAGACAGCTACTTCAGACAAAGAAAAAAAAGAAAAGAAAGAAATCTCCAAAAATTGGTCAGCTTACAAATATGCTTATTGCTTGGTTTTAATTATCTAAATCTCTTCCCAGAACTGTTCTTTAAAATGCTCCTGAAGACTGATATTTAAAAAACCACAATGCTACCCCATTTCTTGTGAACTCTTTACATAATACTTACCTGAATTATTTTGCACTTGAGTCCATGAAAGCCAACTGACTTGTGAATAAATACTGTTGTTGTTCACGCCAAGATTTGCATTTTTCCCCATTTTGCTTTCATTTCAACTTCTCTTCTTGATTGCTCTAAGTGGCAATTGAATCAATGCAACCTGCTACGTCATTTGGAGGCTGAGATGGTACAAAATCCCCCAGATCAAGTACAGAATCCAACTTCCCACCACTTAAGCTGGCAGAAACCTATACATAAGACTAATACATGAATCATTCCTCCCCTCTGGGAGGAAGAAAAAACAATTTCTGTCAGTTTACAGCCCTCTATTGGTTCTCATTCCTGTCATATATTTTAATTTTGAATAATTACTTTCTTCTATTTTGTTTAAAGAATATTCTCAAGTATTTTACTTCCTTAAAAAAAGTAATCTGTTCAAATTCAAATTCATCTTAAATTATCCTTGCACAGCAACTCAACAAACAGAGAAATTGTGGGCTAGTCAAACCTATGCTAAAGGCTGCTCAATTTTTAAAAGTGCTGCTTTTATGTTTATATTAAAAAGCCTTGTTTACCTCTATGTTGATCAGACTTTTTTAAAATCCTTATCTGCAATTCTGTTCAATATTGAATGCTGCACAACACACCTGTCAAAAGTCAAGATTATGTGGAGACCATTTCCACCCTAGCCTTCTCACCAGACAAATGTATTGACAATGCCATAAAAACATTCTGAAGGCACCTATAAATATTGTGTTGATGCCAAAATTTACTATACTGTTCATTCCCTAAAGTATGGAACTGTACGGGGGGCTGTAACTGAATGTAACCAAACCCATTCTGTGATTCAATTTAAAAAACCAAAAAACAAATGAAAACAAACAAATAAATTTGAAAAAAAAATCCCATGCCATTCTATAACATTCTCATTGCATAGACCCATCTGACTACTACAAATCAAAAATCTTTCTAAAATGAATTCCAATTGAAACTGTCTCTGCTCCTGCATATTGAAGTTTGCCAGAACACCAAGAAAAGCTGCTTGCTGCATCATGTGTAAGCTCAGAGTTATATGATAAAGAAGTCAGTCTATATAGAATTCTTCTCCAGTGCAATAGGAATTCCACACTTCATGAATGTGTAGTAACCACGATTATTCTGGAAAATGCACTGAAGTTTTAATTAGGGTTCCTAACAATTAAACGTTTTACAGTCTGCAGATTGCAAAGCACTGGCACACCGTGCTCAATTCCAGCCTTTCATACACTCACTCACACGAGAATGCTAAGAACACCTCATACTGAGCCTACTAGGAATGATGATGGTCCTCTCTGAGAAAGAGAGCCAAAGGATAAAACCCCAACAAACCAAAGAAGAAACACAAAATAAAAACACACCGTAAAAAACGAGGACTTCCTCTCATTCCTAAACATGAGGGCATTGCATAAATTTGCAAGCTTTGGCCACCATCAGCTGGATGATATATTTCATTCTCCATTAGCCAGCTAAAGTGATGGATTACCTCAGTGACCCTAATCACATCAGCATTATTTACTCAGTACTTCTTTCTGACCATGTTTGTTGTATTCACTTCACAAACCCAACCAGATGCTAACAGTTCATTCTTGCTACTGCAATTTCCTCACAATGACAATTCAGGCCCAGTTGCTCCCAGCAAGACTTTTAGCTAATGAGATCCCATTTTCACATGAGTTTTCATGCAAATTAAAGATCAAATGATATCAGAAATGTGTATAGTGTAAAATCTAAGTAGAAACATAGTGGTCTTCTGGGAATTACTCCTAATTTGAAGATCTCCACACCTCAGAGCTCAAAACTCCATTATAATGAAACACAGTACCTTGAACTGCCTTCACAATCAATTCCAAAAATAGTATCTCAGAAATTTCAACTTGGAATTATCTGGCATTAAAGTACAGTTTTCATACAATACTCAATCCTTCATTCCCCAAATCCAGAAAGCTGGGTTTAATGGTGTCCAGCTGCCTGTACAAACTGACCTAGGCATTGGTTCAGCTTGGATCAAGTCTGCTATCTAAAGGCAACACAGAAATAAAGCAGGACTGGAACCCAAATCAGAGGTAGTCTGTAAGAGGTTTGTTGTGGGTTTTTTTTTGCTCTTTCTCATACCTTTGCTTCTTCCCCACTCCAATTGGAATTTATTTGTTAATTCTCTCTAAACATCTCAAAGTTAGTATCATCCAGTTAACTTGGCGTTTCCCCTTCCTCATGCACAGGCATTCCACATTAGCTCTGTACACTCTTCACATCGCTCTTTTCTTATTTTCACATGCCAGTGATCATGGCAACACATGCTGGTTTGCATTCAGCAGGGAAAGCATTAAATTAGCGTGACACTCCTAAAATCCATTGCATTTCATGTGACAAACCAATGCAGCAGATTTGCAACACTACAACAGAAACAGGTGGCAGCTACTAGATGTCAGCACAGAAGCCTCTATTTTTAACAGGCTTTTTAATCCAAAAGCCTGTTTGCCCACTTGCATCACGGAAGTCTGTTAAAATGCAGGAGCACAAGGCAGAGTGGGAGAGATGCCATGTGCTGCATTCCCCTGGGAATCCTGCTGTTAAGCTGAGGGCACTGGAGAACCAGGCAGGAGACAACGCTCTCACCTCTTGGAGAGGTCACTTTCTGAGTGCTGGAGCAACCTTCCTGAGCCCTGGTAAAAGCTTTTCAGGAAAGAAGGGGCAGAGAGAGAGGAGGGGAGACCAGGTGACGCAGATTCACTCTCACTGAGAGCGCGCCGAACCCCGACCACGGGACTGTGCAGGCAACAAGAGAACACAGCAGATGGGTCAGCACAGATTGGGAGACAACAACAAAACCACTACATCAGAGACACTGGCCAAACACCTCAGCTTGGCTTACATTAACCTTGTTTCCCAGAAGATAAAATGTACCATGTGCACTCGTACTTGCCTGGGGATACCGATTTTGCTGTTACAGGTGATTTCTATTAAAAAACTTTTCAATGACATTGTAGAACAGGGAGACCACCTTATTTCTTTAGTTTGATACGTTCTCAAAGCAAATTCAGAAAAAAAATCTCTTAAACATTCAGAAAAGATCCTTAGAACCACATTGTTTCTTCCCCTTCAGTTTTCTTTTGCTTTTGTAAACAACACATTCAGAAGTAGAGATTATTTAAATGAAGTCTTTCTGGATAAATTTTTGTGAAGCATTTAAATCAAGAAAGGTAGTCCTACTACAAAGCTAAACATTACTTAGTAGTAGTAACAAGTGTTGGAGGGGACATAAAAATTAATTCAGTTTCTTTTGCTTAGCATTTATGACTAATCCTCAAAAGGAAAGAATGAAAAATCCCAGCCTAGAACCACACTGCTACAAACTGTTTTGACTAAAAATCTGCTGATGATGTCACTTAATCAGCAACTTCTTAAAAGTTACTACAAAGAAATGTAGTCAGCAAGTCCTTCACTTTGAACTGTCAGGGCTTCCTGTTTGCATACAACATGGTCAGTGGGAAAAAAGTTTATCTCAGTAAAAAACACATTATTTATCTCTTTAGAAACACGATATAACAAAGGCTAGTTTATTACCCTTCACTCCCTTCTATTCTTTTACAAAATTTCTTGCCCTTCTCTAATTGCTGGTGCAGCATTCACATTGATATTTTAATGCAAACATCAAACAGGTGACAAATTACTATTTAAAGCCATTTTTAGAAAGAGCCCACAAGAAGTGTAATTATAGCCAAGCACTGAAACAGACAATAGATTGGAGAATGAGATCCTCCAACAGAAAAAAATTCAGCTCATCAGGACCTGAGTTTTGTAAAGAGTTTGGACTTTGTACAGTCACTTAGTGCAGATAGCCAGCATAGAGGAGGGACAGAAGGTACAACCAAAGAGACCCACAATGAACTGTGGGAACATCTTCTGCTGAGTGAAGGAACTCCTGAAGGAACAGTGTTCCATAAGTTTATAGCTGGAGAATCTCCAAAAAGGAAGGAGAAAGAAGTTACAGAGGGAAGCTACAGAGGGAAGCTCTGGAGAAAGGCAAACAGGGAAATCACATTCCTCAGAGTTCAGGGGAGGTATTTAATCCTTACGTCTTTTTGCAGGACTCCTCACCAGTTTTAATTCTGGACATGCTCTCTGTGAGCTTTCACTAATGCTGCAACAGACTCTTGAAGCTGCTAGTGCCTTTTTCACCCTGGCAGAAAAGCTTCAGGCTGCCATCTCTGCCATTTAAAGTGCTGAAGGCCTCTTCTCCAAAGGGTCTGACTATACCAAGACTGCCAAAAAGGCTCAGCTTGGAGGTGACAAATAAAAAAATAAACAGATTGGTGCTGGCATCCAGCTGAATCACTAATTTGATGGATTGATGCCTCCCTTGAACCACTAGTTCAATGACTGAGTTACTGCAAAGCACCAAATTACCCAGAGGCTGAGAAGACAGGCTGAAAATAAATAAATAAACCAACAAACCAACCCGGAGAAGTGCAGAAGCCAATCTGAGCTAGGCTCCTTCCGTACTTCGCCAGGAGCAGGGCTGCTGCAGCCTCTGTCCCTCCGGCCGCGGGGTGGTGGCACAGTGTGCCCGGACTCACCTGGCCGCCTCCACGCAGTTCTGCCGCAGCAGCGGGGAGCGGGCGCTCTGTGACCTGCCGTTCTGGAAGGTGATCCTCCGTCGGGCGCTGGAGGGAGGGTGGCTGAAGGTGTGAGCACGCCTCCTGAACTGAGGGGAGTCCGAGCCTTCCTCGGGAAACGTCTGCCAGGCCGAGGACACGGGGGACGCTGGAGGAGTAGCCGGCGGGGAATCGCCCGGAGAAGTGTCCTGAAAGGAAGTGCTGGCGGAGTAAGGCCTGAGGCTCTGTGCCCTACGAGAGCTCTCGCTTAACCCACGGGCCGCCAGCACCGGGGCACCAAAGCCTCTCCCCCTTCTGGGTCATGGCCTATTGTATGCTAATTATCACCCAAACCAGACATCCTTTGATAGCTCACTCCAAACCAGCAGCGTCCTTCTTCCAAAAAGGGAAAGCAGAGGGAGGAATAAAAATGTATACGCAACACAAACAACACACTAATTACTCCAGGCATCCTCTCACAGGGACTGGCATTCCAGCTACCAGACTTCTGTTTCTTTCGGGAAAACACAGGAATGGAAAAGACTAGGGAAACTGCTTTTAGCTAGTTTCCTCGACATATCGCGAGCATACTTCCTGTACCGTCACAGCGACATCCTGGAAGAGAGACTGTTATTACGCAGCCAGTTTATGAGTTACTGTAGCAGGAAAACCATGACAGAATCTTCATCTCCTGGGAAAACCAGCAACCAAACCTAATGTGAGGTAAAACTTTAAAAACAGGAAATAAAAAGAAAGTGAACAGAGTTCCGCCCTCTTGCTACCATACAGCATCCCCAACAGCTGGGCTTAGGTCAAAAATTCTTACTTCCCTAAAGCAACTATATTACTTACAGAAAGGATTCTTAACCTTCAGAGCATTTCCTTTTGTTGAGACATGACCTTACTTAATTACTTCAGTAAAACAAGGCAGAAACCAGAAATTCCTTGCTTTTTGTAAAAGCAAGGGAAGTGTAGAAAAAAAGGACTGGCAATCAGATTAAAGCTGAAGCTTCAAGTCGACGTAAAGCCCAGCTTTCTTACACCCTCTGCCCCACAATGGAAACATCTTTGAGTTTTGTAAGTTGCTGTGCTTTGTTCTACTTCCTTCAAATTAAAGCCGAGTACAGTATTTACGCTCCATTGCCACCCGCGTATGAAAACACCGGTTTGAACTAAGCTCCTTACGTACCCTGTCAGAAGCAAGGCTGCTGCAGCGCTCAAAGCTGTCCACACTTCCCAGGCGGCCTCGCATTCTGTTGGCTCCCTACAAGAAAAAAGGCAAGTCATTTAACCTGGTCTTTTTCCTCTTTTTCCGAAGGTTAAGCAAAGATAGCAACGCCTGTGCAGGTGAGCACAGGACAACTGAGGCAGTGGCACATTTGGCGTAAGACGACAGATTGTGGGTCAAGCACTGGACTTGACAAAAAGCGGTATCTTTAGCTGGCCAAACTGTGTCTTCTCCCACATAGCTCCCAAGAGTTTTAAACCTGCAGCTCTATTGTTTGAAGCAAGTGAGTGTTTCCTGACACGACTGAGGCAAAGTAGCTAAATCGCTCAAAGAGCCAAGTTCAAATAACTCCAAATTTCAGTACTGTGCATGCACTGCTCCTGATGGATGCATCTGACATACTGCAGTCTCATGAGATACAGTCTGTCCATATCTAAACATTTCAGACAAATTAAGTCCACCGGGCAAAAGGAGTAAAAGCACTAAAACTGGAAAAAAAATGCTCTCTTGGCAGCAAATCCAGTCAAATAGCACCAGACAAGACAAGACTTTTCATTTATAATGCAGATAAACCTGATGCAAATTTTTTATAAATTAATGTTAAAGGACCTTTGCTGAGTTTTTAACAGTCCCTTGGTTTCACGAGAAAAGGCAATAGATCCACAACACTTTTGACTACTTTAACTCCTAACCCTAAACTCCTTAACAGGTGATGTTTGCTGTTGGACACTTCTGACCGCTGAAGCAAACTACTTTCAGCAATTTATCAGGAGAAAAATAGCCTAGGTATTAGGAAAACTACAGACAGAGCTCCTCTTGGTATGCTTGCAACACCAGGGGAAGTTTTGTCAACATCATCAGAATTTATTTAGCCTACTTTTTCCTGGAAAGAGTTATTTTCAAGACTTAGCATGCCCTT
Source organism: Acanthiza pusilla (assembly GCA_036630365.1). Classification (NCBI taxonomy): domain Eukaryota; kingdom Metazoa; phylum Chordata; class Aves; order Passeriformes; family Acanthizidae; genus Acanthiza; species Acanthiza pusilla. The sequence continues at coordinate 25,268,434 of JAXCHO010000018.1, forward strand.
TAAGTACATTATCCCACTTAAGCACATTACCAATAAATAGTCTCCCTGAAGCATCTCTTCACTGAATCTCACAATAAAACCAAGAGCAAAGTATAACTTGGAAGTTTCTCACTACCTTTGAAAACGCACACTTTTGGCACTGTAAAAAGGACTTTTTGATTAAGAAAGAACAACAACAGAAGAGGTTAGTGCAGCATGGACTGGATAAAATTCTGTTCAAGAGGTCAAAGAAAGGTTTTATTTATTTCTCTGAGGTACCTCATTAGGAAGCCTGTTTTTGGTTCAAACCTCACAAAAATAAGATCAGTCCAGCAAAACAAACAAGTGAAGAAGTGACATTCCTCTGGGACTAAGTGAAGCCAGGGCACAGAAACCAGCATGTTTCCTAAAGCAAGTAGTGACCAGCTTAAAATGTCACTTGATGCTATTTACCTAGCTAAGAAGCCATCCACTTAAAGTGGTCCTAGATATCTGGTTACTACATACTTCTTTCTTTCTAACTTTCCTAAGACTGAGGCTGCCTAAGACTCCTCCCATCTTATACTGACTTTTAACTTTTATTTAAAAATTTTTATCTATAAAAAGATGCTGAATGCTACCTTAAGAAAATAAACAAACTAATGTAAGTTCTTTCTTGATCTCTTTGTTACTAAATGTAATTTTAAATAAAGATGGCAACTTATGCATAATTAGCTCTATTACATCAATACCATCTGCACCTGGCTTAAGGAGGGGAAAACCCACTACACCAATAGGTATTTAGTGCTTAAATACTTTTAGGAATTAACCATGATCCATTACGCTTGCTTTAATAGCCTGATGAAGAACATGAACTATTGAAACAGTCATTGTGTATCACATGAATGCACATAACACACAGCACATCAGAGATGCCTGTATGTACCTGCTTTAAACAAATAATCAGTGGTTGAGCTGCACTCTAAGTAATTTTTCTTGGTCTCGCATTGTGTAACTTTTAAGTGGATCTGCAAGGATGAACCCCATGTGTATCATGACTCACTATAACATACAGCTGTTTCTGTCTATTGCACTGTCAAGTTAAAGATGAGACAATCTTTCTCACAACAGCAAATCTACTTCATAAACAGCAAATTTGAAATGGCCTTAATCCAGATTTAGGTATCTCCTTCCCCTGAACTCAACCAAGGCTGTGTAGATCCTTATATGAAAATATGCACCATGTCACAATGGCCCTGGTGAGAAGAAACATACTATACAAAAAACCCCTAACATCTCTTTATAAAAAATTTCCCTTCAGAGACTTTTCAATTTAAGCAGTGTATTTCATCCAAATGATTTTTCCTTGACATGACTGGAGTGCCAGCATGTCTGTATGTGCTTTACTTTCACAGCCACTGCAGGGTTAGTGACCCACTGCCAGAGCTGGATCACTTGCCAGTCACATGTCCCTTAGATGCGGAAAAGAAACCAGACTCATCAAAGGCACGACTGTAGCTGTCACCATTTGATGCTATTCCAAACGGCTGAAATTACCCAGATCTTCTGGCTGCCATCGCTCTTTTCCTCTCTTTCGCACAGTCTCTTCTCTCTCTCTCCCCCCATACTCAGACCATGTCCCTAGTTTGTAAAATCTGCTACACAACAGAGGTCAAATTTGACCAGGAGTGTTTTACTGCTAGTTTCAGTCCTAGATCAAATTGACACCTACCTGTAAGTTCCAAGGATTCTTTCTGGCTAAGACTATTTTGTTTCCCTTAGAGGGAACATCTGTGGCATCCTACATTTGTAGGTTACTTTATGACATGTCCATATTAACTGCAGGAAAAGTGTGACTTAGGGCTTGATTTAGCATGGTACTTTTACAATTACTAGCAGAAGGAACTTAATGTCACTGGTCCAAATTATCCCATACTCACAGCTTATCACATTTCCTGTGTAATGACATGCTGGATCCCAGGCACACAGCCTTCTTCAGACACTTCTCTATGTGCCTCTCCTCTGACTCACCCTTCAGGGCAGGGGACACCAAGCAAAACTTGCCATTCAGACTCCTTATTAAAAGACTACTTAATGTAAGAGAGTTTCAGTGATTATCTGCAATTTAACACCATATCTGGCTAGGAACATCAAAATGAAGACCGACTGACTTTTTAAGACTATTGCTTTTTTTTTTTCCCTGCAAAAGGAATTTTGTTGCTACTTTCTGAAGGTTCTTAGTGCCTAATGTGAGCAATTTCAGCTATAAGCTGGAAGGCATTACTTCTCAGAACAGAAAGATTTCCCATACATGCAGGCACATTTATTCACACTTTGAAAAACTGATAACATTTCCCTTTATGGGATCATGCAACCATCCCGATTAAATTTTATTTTGAAGCAACACATCCAACAATGCTCATCTAGCTTACTTGCCCCCTACAATGAATGTTCATTATTCAGAAATTTGTCTTTTTCCCCCTCAGTATGTGTGGCCTTACTGTAAACTTTCTAGTACAGTTAAATCACAATCAACCCAGCTGTAACTCTCAGATTTCACAACAGGGATATTGCTTCATTAAGCATTTATCAGACTGAGGACAAAAGAAAAAAAAATCTGATAGGTCTTTACTGTCAAGGGTATCTGGGACAGCTGATGACAATGAGTTGTTAAACTTACCCTTGAGAAGATATTTTCCAGAGAGCTAGTCAAGGATTTCTTTGCCTTGTTTTTCAGAATGTCAAGTTTAAACCTGCCACCACTGGTGGTGCTTTCTGGAATCGCACTGTTAGAAATGACCTGCTGAAATGAGCAAGGACACTATTCAGCTTCGGCAATTCTTTTTTTAATTGTGAAGACTATTTCCAAAGAGTAGAGCGGAACCAAGTTACATAACAAACAAGATACCCTTGGCCTTATTAAAAAAACACCACAAACCCACTATCCTCCTCCAAAAACAACACCCTGAACAAAAAACCAAAACACTCTCCCAAACAAACCCACTGTTAAAGGCACATTCCATCCCCAAAGACTATATTGTAAAAGCATACCCATTTAACAATACTGTTGCCCATTTCCTTTGCAACGTAAGTTCATAGTTTAAATTGGAACCAATGCCCTCTTCATTCCTACCCTCCCTAGATATTTTTGCTTGGGAGTAGGAATCAAGGAGGAAAGAAAAAGAAGAGGTATCCCCACATTGTGAAAAAGTATAGACACAAAAGTCATTGGTTGTCTTTCTTCTTTTCATGTCCCCCTCAACTTATAAAACCCAAGCATGCTACTATAAATTAAATCAAATTTCCTTTCTTTTACAGTCCTCTCTTAATTACAATACCCAGCCTCAGCTACTCCTGAAGAAATCTAGCCATGGTCCTACTAGTAATTAAGACTGCATTTTAATTGGGGGGGGGGGGGGCAGAGGGAGAGGAATAATACAAAACCAAGCGTTACCGATGGTGCTTCACCAATGTGAATGTGCGTTTTCTGCTTAGTCTCACAGAGCTGACGGAGATGTAAGATCACAAGTTCATTTTCTTCCTGGTCATTGTCAGGCTTCATTTTCTGTCAGTAAAAGCAAAGAAAGGAATGTTTGTCTTTTAAGTCATTATTTGCTTCCATATGAAGCATACGAAGGTATTCTTTGAAATTAATACAATGATACACCAAATGCCAGAGTGCACTGCTATTATGTCAATTGCAATTCTGTCTGTGTGCCTTCACGCTCCTGAGCAAGACAGAACAAAAACCGAAAAACATTGCAGGCTGCAGAGAGAAGGGAGCCTTACGCTCGCCCATGTTGTTTTATAAGATTGTCTGTTACTATACAGCCTTACAAGTGGCATAAGGAAACCAAGCCACTCTATTCTTTAGGAATCTAGAGAGGAACACAGCCTTTGGAAGCCTTAATCATTGTATACTTCACTCACTAGAGTACATCTGCTTACACCAGAATGTTGTGCCAAAGTAAGTCAAAAAAGACAAACTCTGAAAATGCCAGACATATCCCTGATACCTGCATGTCTGTCCTGCTCTCAGACTACTCCTACATCACTTTCAAGCGGGGAAATGTGTTTATAGATGAAAAACTAAGCTCAGAATAAAAAATATATTCTGGGTGAGAACACAGTGTATCTCAGCAAATTAGGGAAACAAAACTTTTCCAACAGCAGTGTACTATACATAAGGTTAAGTTGGAGCACGCTGTTTCAGTATGATGTTAGGTGGAAAAATAGTAAATTCTAGACCAACTACACAACAAACCAAACATAATCATAAGCAAAAATACGTAGTCCACTTTATCATGGTCTTTTTCAAATTAGGAAGAACAGCTTCTAAGGTATTACCTGAACACGTTCAAAAATATCTGCTTGCTCATTATCAGTTAGTGATGACAAATGTCTCTGAATTACAAGTTTGGCTCTTGGTGGATAGAGTCCTGGGAAAAGAAAGGACCATTAAAGCTTCCAGATTCTCAAATGACCTCTCAAAAACCTTTTGAGCAAAATGACAGTAGAAGATATAAACCTGCATTTGAGCTTATACAAATTAAACGTATGACCACTGTATATGCGCTGTATACATCATACAAAATAGTTGAGATTTTGCTGAACCACATGGCTTTGTCCCCTTTCTTTAGCAGTTAAAATATAACCAGCAGCAGCTAAGTGGCTGGCTCCCGTGTAAAAGGTTGTGCTCCCCACCCCACCGATGGCTTCTGTCCTAATACCAAGAGATCACTGACAGCTGGAAGCCTGACAGCTGTGTGGGAGAGCAGGAGGAAAGGAACAGATCAGCATTATAACTGGAGAGATAATCAATGCATAGGAAACTTGGACGTTTTCAGACGCTTTAAACTGAGAAACTTAAGATGTCTGCCCAAGGAAAGGATAAGGTAGAAGTCATACCAGAGAACTGAAGACACTTTCAAAAGCAAGAACAGCATAAAAGCTGTAATAACAAAGGAAAGAATTTCTGATACTCAATGAAGTGCACATTTTGTCACAGAGCTCATTCTAGGAAGCTGTGACAAAATGTGAGTGAAAAAAACCCCTTGAACCAGATGAAGATATGTTTCTTCCACCTAAGGAAGAATGAAGATCTGTTTCTTCCATCTATCATTCATAGAAAATTGCAATCAGAACAGACAAAAGATTTTTTTCAAAGTCATGCAGCTTTAGGTTTGATTTTGCCAAACTTCTAGACTCAAAACAAAGCAGATGGATAAAAAAAGGGACACTACAATAAGTCTTTCAGTCACTAAGTACAACGTTTATGAAACTACTACTATAGTACTCCAATGCCCCAAGAGAAATTTTATTTTGATACTGGGTACTTATCCTGCAAGCACCTGTGTTCAAGATATTTACACTGCCTTATACAGCAGCCTCTGTAGCTTAACATTTACAGAAAACACTCCCAGCTAAGCTTTACCACTTCTGAATACCTGTTGTTAAACCCGGAAACTGTAAGTCACAGCCTAACAAAATTCCACCCCAGTAGGATTTTACACTTTGCTTTTCATCCACCAGAGGGAAGCAAGTAGCAACAGTGTCTTTCAATGAATGGGAGAACTGAAAATATGGAGCACCATCATCCCCAGACCAGAAAATACAAGACTATTTGCTTTTTGTAACATAGTTGCTTCTTTTTGCATACAATACTTTGCAAAGACACATAGCAGAGGGACTATAAAAACAGGATCCTAACTTTTTTTTTTTTTTTAATTCTACATTGTAAGGCTTTTTGCCTGTGTTCTGGCATACTTCCCTTCCAGAGACACTACAGAAATTTGTCTATTCATAACTGAAGTCAGGTAGTTCCTTAACTTTATTAGATATTAATCTCCTAATTTAACAACATATTTTCCCATAACTAGATTTTAAAATGTGTGAGAGAATAAACACCAAGAAGGAAAAAATAACCCCACATAGGAAAGAAGGAATACACAGGAAAGCAAGATCCTTTTTGATGACGACTGTCTTTTTATGACTCATTTTGAAGGCATGCAACTTGAGAAAAAAAACCCAAACAAACGGAAGGTCAACCAGTAGGTTTTGCTGCTTTGCTTAAGAAAGGTATGAAGATGAAAGAGTATGTATTTATAATAGAAGCTATACTATATCCTATTGCAGTATCATTACTGCTAACACTCCACCTAAATACAGAGAATGCAAAGTGATAGTAAGAATTGCTTACGGGAATACTTTTCCCTCTGTTGTTACATTGTTTAAGTTATTCCTCTAGAAAAATCAGCAAACCACAATTGGAAAATAAACTCAGCTGCTACCTTCAATTCTTTCACAAAGTTTGTGCAATGAATGCATAGGGCAGGCCTCACACAGTTTAATCTGCGTCTTGGCATTTTGCAGAGCTGCAGCAGTGCTGAAGGCTTGTTTCAGGGTCAGCATTACCTCATCAACCTATTTGGGAAGGAGGGAAAAGAGTATATAAACAAAAATGCATGCCATATACATGAAATTAGATTTATAAATCACATAAAAGACAGGTGCTTTAGAATTAAAGGAAAAACCCAAACCATATAAACCCATTTGCTGTTTTCTAAAATGATCACGGTTGTATTCCCAGCTTTTTACCTTTTCTGTAGATGCTCATCATCTTTAAGTTCAGCCAGACAGTGTCATTTTGATATCTAACTGCAGCTGCTCAAGCTTACTGGGAAGGCACCCACTGTTTTAAGAAGCTGCAAGTGGGAATTTTTGGCTTGAATACATGCTGGCTAAATAAAAGGCATTAATTTCTTTAGCTTCAAGCTTCTCCTGTAAACTGCACATGCTCCCTCTTAACAACTGTCCTCCCACCACTAGACCATTTTAGCACCAACCCCCACAGACCTATCCCTGCTGCCAGACAGCAGTTCACTTTTCTCCAGGCTACCAGACTGCCTAGCAGCTTCATTACAATCACTACATATCCTTAAGTACTGCTAGCCTGCCTTGCAGTCTGCCCTGATCTTTCCTCTGCCACTAACACAAACACAGCAGCGCTATGTTCCCACGCACCAGCACTGGAAAAGCTCAACTTTTATATAAGAAAGGTTGAGCTGAAAGCATTTCTCTGCATTCATTCAAATATGCTCCCAGACCTTGCATACAAAGCACTCGGAATTCCCCTCTCTGTATTTCAGGGGAATACAATGCTTATAAAAACTGTTTGCTGAGTGTTAGCATTAGCATAGAAAGAGGGGGACAACAACTTGAGAACAATTTGAGGAAAGAAATCAGTATTCTACTTCAGAATCAGGTCCTCACTCTGCTTGTTTGGTTTTTTTTAATAAGCAGGAAGAAGAAAGCTGAAATATTTGAGACCAAAATTAGGCAGTTTAACATTGAAAATATACAGACTTTTTTGAGGCTCTGTCACTTGGGAGAAAAAAGAAAAAGCAAGTAGAAAAGGAACCTGAATGTAGAAATTTGAACTAGTTTGTGTCCTAGTATGTCTAGCTTTGTTTTGTTTGCTTTAAACTTCACAGTTTTTAACATGATGACTAATTACTGGGTGCTTTCTCTTCTTAGCAAAAAAGCATGACATTGAACAGTGAATGTCCATCTTGCAGCATGGATTGGTAAGTTTTTTACGTTGGCTACAATCTCACTTCAATGGAAGAGCCACAGAACAGTGCTAAGCATATGGATTATGACTACACTAAAATCAGGGGAACTGTAGCACAAAGCTTAACTAGGTTTAGAGCAAATATACACAAGCCTCCCAACACAGCCTGCCTGGCAGTGGAGAATCTGGAAAGCTCTGCCCTGCCACAGTCAAACTGCCACCAGGACCCAAGTGACTGCATCTGAAAATAGCTCAGGAATGCTTATTTCATATTGCAATGCAGGCATACCCACACTTATCAGTACTGGAATATGTAAAGAGGTTCATAAAAAACATGGGGGTTTTATACACCACTTTAGCCTTTGAATTATGCATGGTCAGATTTATCAATAGCTCAGATGTAACATTTTCTGTTAGTACAATGATAAAGCTGATTTCATAGCAAGCATCCATTTTGACAAAAGTGCACCCTCAGCTGCCATTGTACATCTGGAGCTGTTAGCTGTTTAAAGTTTTATTGATGTAAATCTATTCATTCTCAAGCTAGTCAATGGATTAACAAATTACATTTTCAGGTAGCTAGAAAAGTGATTTTTAAGTTTATCTGAGAAAGAATTAGCAGCTGTTACCAGAGCCACCAGAAACAAACACATTTCAGAACAGGAAACAACTCCTTTTAAAGTGTCAGAGTTTTAAAATAAAAATGGAGTAGTGAAAATTATTTCCTGTATGCATCTCACACTCCTAAGCTACCTGCTATCAGTAAAGTCAGTGGCATCTGGAACTTCAATTGATTAATACATACTTTATACAATGTCCAATGTACTCTTTTTATAGTTACATACATCCACAAATACTTTGGTATAGATCACATCTTCTGTGATCAGATGCTGCTGTTTTCTTCTCCTGAGGAACAAAACAGACTACAGGGAAAAAGCCAAAGCTACATGTAGGTTTAAGATACAGGATCAGCCAGTAGTTTAAACCTTATCCTGAAGTGTGTGTTTGGGTTTTATAATCATCTTTGTTACTGATTCAATACATGTTTTTACATGTTTAATGGAGAACCAAGTCTCTCAACAGTTCAAACTGGAAGAGTTACAATCAAATACAGAACCCAAATATGCTCACAGTCCACATGCACAAACACACCCATATGTATTTTATCCATTTGTTATGGATATATGCATCAGCAGGATATGGCTGTGTATGAACCGAATGTGTGCATTTCCTATTGCAAATTTGCATATGCACAGCTGACGTCTTGCACCTGAGAAGATGTGACCTCTTAGGCTCAGATGACACAGCAGAATAACAGAGACTCCTATTGTTTAGGAAATGCCTTAGAAATGCTCTGACAAAAAGATTAGGATCATTAATAAATACTCACCAGAGACTCACTTGCACACTGGAACACATAGCAAACATACTGGCTTAACCCAGGTTCCACAGATTCCCGGCAAATGAAACCAAAGTGATCAACATGTTTTATACCCTAAAACGGTTTAAAAACAGCATTAGTGGCCTATTTTATAAACAGGCTTACTTTCCAAAAATTTGAGAAAATATAAATACGTACTCCTAATGATCTATTTTACAAGTAATATAGTTCTCTTTTAAATTGCTTTTTGTATTTAAGTTATATAAAGATCTTTATACAACCAAAACCAAAGTTATACAATAAATCTGGACCTGAATTTATTCCATTAGCAAAACTGGATTTTCAGGGAAGCAAACTAAAGACTACTAGGTTGTATTTGGAATTGCCTCCACAGTGAAAATTCGATGTAATAAGCCCATGTTAAAACACAGGATTGGAGAAGCATTGGAGTAGCAAGTAGCAGCAGACCCTTGGCTTCCTGTAATACATGTTAGGACTACACAAAAAAAAAAAAAAAAAAAAAAAAGGGAATGAGTAGCAACATACAGAATTCCAACCAAATTTGGAAACAGATTCTTTGAGACTGTGTTACATACCACAAGTTTCAAGGCTTACTACACATTACTACTGATACTTTCCTTCAAGATCTTAGTAGAACAGCTTGACAGGGAACTCTGCCTTGCTAAAAACAGCACTGAGAAGATCAAAGAAAGCTGCTTCCTAAGAAGCACTATATTTCCAGTCTCAATTCATGAAACACAACTATTGTTAAAGCTTTTGCCAACGTTTTTATCATCTGAGTATGGTAATAGTAGATTTTCTCCAAGTGAAAGCCTAATCCCTCAAGTTCAAATACAACAAAAATCAGAACACAGCTGCTTGGATCCGTCTCCAAAGAAAACACCTATATCATAGAAGAGAGGAGGAGGCAGAGCAACTTGCCTGTCAGTGCAGAAAACACTTGAGACAAAATTGGAAATGCAGTACGTGACAGACTGAATATATTGCCACTACACACTGTTGTTTTTAAAAACAAAATTCCAAAAGTCACATTTGTGCCACTTAACAGGTGCACAGGGTGGCTAAGATGACACACACAGCTTTAGTTGAACCATAGTCCACACTAATCTTGACTTCATTTTCTTGTGGCATATGAAGTCTTCAAAAGCATAAAATAAAAAAAGGTCAGCTGTATACACATGTTGATCTATAGAACAATGAAGTGCTGACCTCTGTTTTGCAAGAAAACATATTTACTAAAGGTGGTTTGGTGAGATGCCAGTTCCCTCATCGCTGACAGTGCCTGAACAAGTCTACTGCTGTCTTGACTTCTCAGTCTCCACAGGAGAACATTTGAGGGGGGAGATGGATGTGACACTTGCCCTACTGAAGCACAAATAGGACTCTATGTTCCTAAATCAGCTGTACTTCCACCACATTTCCTTAAGAGGGTGGCTGGACTTGTCATGACAAAAGAGACAAGTTTTCTGTTGTTCTGGGTTCCCTCAAGGGGAAGATTGCAACAAGAAAACTTTTACAGCTATTTGATATCCGAGTTTAGACTGCACACACAGAGGTTTATCATCAATTGCATTTGCTGCTTTACAATTATAAGGAGTGTGGATAATTAATTGAATGCAGCAGCTCAACCATGCTTAAGCTATAGGATAAAAAATGCCTTTATTAGACTAGACTAAGAGAATCCAGATTGCAAACTAATGATAACATCTCCTTTTCATTGTTTGTAAAGCTTGGAAGGACAAATATTCCTAAGCCGCAGTCCCACAATACATAGTAAATCACTGCTCTATAAATCCGTGACAGAGGAACCCTGGGGCTAGCACCAAGTTCTTAAAGGAAGTTCTGACGAGGTTTATGCAACCAATGCTTAGTCTTGAACAAATTCATATTTTATTTCTATTGAACACAGAACACCCCTACCCCAACTTCTCTAAAATGAATGTTTTGCATTTAAAAAAACCCAAACAAACAAAATCCCCAAAGTATTGTTACTGCCACTTTGAGTTATTCAAGAGTCCAAAGTAACAGAAACTTTGCTCCAAATGAAAGTGAAGAGGCGGAGTGAAAAACACCTCCAAAGCCCAACACACAGAATTACCTTACACTATGTACTGTACAAAGTTATTTTCCGGAAGGAAGGCTGGGCCTAGAAGGTCTTCCACGGTCCTGTTGGTCACCATACTTTAAAGTCAGAAAAAAAAGGTTGTCCGGTTGTCCCCACTTAGGACTGTTTTGTTTGACCATTATAAGCATGTATATACAACCTAGGAGCCCAGTACCTAAAGCTGAAGTGTCACTTTTGTTTGTCCAGCACACCCAAAACGCAGGAGAAGACCAAAGTTGTCTGCAAATTCTGCTTTCCATACCCCTGCTTTAAGAATAATTTTGATCTGTATTTATTATAAAGCTATTACTATATTGTTTGATTATGCTGTCCCATTCTGTATTTGCATTAGCTTTTTTCCTCTGCCAAAAGTAATACGAATTGCAGTTACACAGTAGAGCCAAGTTAAGGACCTGGACCTTTAGTTGGTAGCTCAAGACTCCACTTGAGTTACAAGTGTTGCCTAATTCTTAATTTGTCTTAGCATTGGTAGCCCAGTCATGCAAGAGCACACTTGTTATTAGCATTAAAATGAAAGCACTTGGGGGTGAAATACAGGTTTAGAGAATGCCAAAAGTGTACTCAAACTAGAATAATCATGTTTAAGGAGGCCTGAAATGATGATGTGGCATGGCAAATTAAAGGAGGTAAAAAAGGAAGACCTCAAACCAGAAAGTGTCTGTAGTAACAGGTGCTGAACAAGAGCAAGATGGAAAGGTGAACCTCTTAGCACTGACATTTAACTTTATAAGAAATATTTATTTATTACTGAATAGCTAGGTACACCTATTGCCATATTGTCCAGAAGAAATGATGCAGCTGAACTGCTGTTTTTCTGAAGGGCTGATTTGTTGCTCTCCTCCTTTCATTCTGAAGGTTTTCAGGAGCTTATCTGCTCAGAAACAGCACACTCAGAGCATCCTAAATGGAGATTAAACTACTTCCAAAAGCATATCCAAGGCAGAACAGTTTATACTTTATTTGCTGACCAATGATCAAAGATGCCATTATCACAGCTCAGACTGGTTATTCTCCACTCATATTTTTTTGACTTTTCTGGAAAAAGAATTCTACATTTCTTTTTTCCTCCTGCCTATAGACCAGCAAGGCAACACAGCTGAAGAGCAAATAAAATCTTCTTTCTCCTGATGATCCACATATTGCTTCTTATTAATGCTTACCTGAGAGCATGAGGAGATATCTTTAAAATTCTTTTCAAGCACAACAGATTTGGTGTCTGGACTGATGAGGTTAACTTCAAACCTTCCAACCTGAGGGGGAGAAAAATAAATATGATTTATGACTGGCTTGGGGGCACACCACTGACAGCAACAAAAATGTCAGAATCTAGCCCTTTCTTGTTCACACAGAGTAACTTTTGGCACAACAGCTTACTCAGCAGGAACAAGGGTGCCAGAGTGCTGCAATTTTGCCTCTGTTGAGAAAGAATATTTCAGCAAGAACAATACACTCACTTGAATAAGAAAAAGACTTGGAAAGAAGACAGCTTTTCTTCCCCTCCCCCACCTTTTTTCAAGTTACTTGAGTCCAAAGATCACATGTTTGACAGACAACACTAAAACCTTTAGGAAACAATGTAGCTAAATTAAAAGCTGAAAAAAAAAATAGAGTATTTTTGGGGTTTAAATTATATCATAGATTAGCTGAGAAACTAAGGTGATACTTTTTGATTTGTACTAATTCCAAATGGGAAAGAGTAGGTTCTGTAGCAAACTACCTTTCCGCTTTCCCAAAGTGCTTCTCACACCTATGGAACTTATTCTACGGACCTCAGAGATTTTTTCAGCTAAATCCTTTTCATTATTAGTGATAAGCTGTGGCTTTCTGAAGGGCAGTGCATTCTCACTTCAGTTATTATTTCCCCAAGAGCATAAAAACCAAGAATGATCTTTAAAACAAATGGGAAGATAAAATCCAGGCATTTAGTCTGCCGTTATTTTAAGGTCCAAAGATTTTTCCTTTTATGGGTCACCTCCTTTATGTATCCTTCTGTTTTCTCAAAACAAGCTCCAAAGATATGAAATGCACTTTAGGCAACAGAGGGAAAACCTATTGAGGTCTGAAGGAAGAAGCCTTCAGTGCAGAGATGTCTGAGTACTTATCTGGGAAAGACAGGACAATAATACAAATTATCAAAAAGGGACTGGCTCAAACACAAGGCTGTGAAAGCCTAATGTGAAGTTGTGAGTTTCTCCTTAAATGCACAAAAAAAGAGGGTTTGCCTGCATGGTAGTCTTCCTTGATTCTGTTTTTGAAAGAATATTCACTTTTTTCAGTTAGATTGTAGATCTCACCAATGCAGACAATCCAGAACTGCATATAAAATAATTCTTTCTCTAAAAGCTCTGCTCCTTTAAGTGATTACTCCTGAAGTAATTACTTTTTCTTAAAATTTGCCTGAGCTCATAAGTTATGGTGATTTCTTTAAAGTTCAGCTACTTCTGTTCCAACTATTTATAAACAGATACAAAAATATTTATGACAAATCATGATGCCGTATTGGATCCATATTATTTATTTTGTAAAATTTGTCTCAGCTTCAAACTGCAGAGGGGAAAAAGAAATGGTAAAAAACCAACAGGAAATTGTTTGTCCTACTACACACCTGGAACAACATTGTCCTGTTCTTCTCAGAATCAGAGGGCTGAACGTGGCTGGGTGCACTCGCGTGTCTTCTGCGGGACTGTATCTTCAGGTTTGTGTCATGAACCCTTCTCTGCATCACTGCAGTGACACTGCTGCACCGTGAGCGAAACTCTTGCTGCTCATCAAAGCCAGAGTCCTCCAAAATCCTCTCTGGAAAGAAGCCACGAGTGCTGGCCAGGTTGGTCAAGTTGGTCTGGCTGCCAATAGTAAACATTGCAGCATGGCCTGAAGTGCTGTTTGGGCTGTCCAGCTCCTCAAATGGGCTATCCAAAGGAGAAGCTGGTGCATTTTCTTCGCACAGCGGCAAGTCCAAACTCGACTCATTATTCCGCTGCTCGCTCAACAGTTTCAGGCGCTGGCGCTCATGAAGGCTGAATTTCTCTATGCAGTCGTCAATCAGTGTGGAGGGAGCTTTCTTGTGAGCCACTGTCACCTTCCCACAGTACAAGACCTCAAATTTTTGAGAGTCATAGAAGGCATCTTCACTATCCTTACTTGGTTTGGCATCTTCTTTCAGTGCTGCTTTGGACACTTGTCTTATGCTGCTGATGACATCGGGAACCTAAGGGGACAGTGTAAAAGGCCTTTTTAGTAACCACAAATGACACAGCATGGACAGTGATGTGCCAAGCATTTGCTAAAGTAAGTATTTGCACATACTATTCCTCCAGTAGAGTGCCACTAACTTCTTGGTTAACCATATAAAATCAGTAAAGTGTAAATTCTATTCTGTATTCAGTAAAGTCTAAATTCTATTCTGTATTCTATATTTACACAGTGGAAGCAGAGCAAATGATTTCCAATTTTCTCCTGGAACATCTTCCAGTACATATGGTTTTAAATTACCAGAAGGTTGTTTGGCAAATGTTCACATCTTTTTTTGTTGGTTTGTTTTTACTGAGACTATATTCTCTTTTTCATGGTCCTCTGGCCCATACTGGCATGTTTTACTGCTGAATTCTGCAAAGGCCCATCACTGTTCCTTTGTCTTTATTTTGCAGAGCCACCGATTCTCTTCTTTAGATTGTTTCAGAAACAGTTTTGTGGAAAAGAGACCAGCAATCTCCATCAGTTTCAACTCACAGTTTGGAATACAGGTAGCAAAAATATGGACATTTTACTGAAGTACCACGTACAACTGCATTAGGTCTCATTTATTAGCAACTATAAAAACCTTGCCCCATCCACTCTATGACATAGTGTGTATTCTATACAGCTTCGCACTATAATATTTGATATTTTTCAAATAATTTTTCTCTTAAAAAGGTAACTTTAAAGTCATGCCTTAGTAAATAATCCATGCTCCCTACAGTATCTCTTTCTTTCAGACACATGATACCAGCTGAAGCTTGCTACTGAGGCAGCAATCTCATATACCAACACTTTTGCAAGTCACAGTGGAAAATTACCTCATTTTAATCTCCATCTCCCCTTACACACTCCTCCTCCCTTGGGCATTCAACTCAAATCTGCTTCCAGTTCATTTATTGCAAAATGAAGTTCAATTACCCTAAGGTCTGCTGACCGTTTGGCTTCTATCCCTTTAGATGTCATCACCATCTCAGTTTTCGGTGAGGCTAAAAGCTAACTCTAGATATGACACTGATACCAGAGTGTAACTATTCTTCTCTCATTCTCACTACTGGGCTGCTTTACCATCACCCAAGGTGCACTTCCTCCCAGCCATGCCAGGTCAGCTGGACGCACACAATCCTCACTTTGAACTTGTCTGTTCATATTCCAAGCTGCAGCTCTTTTTCCACTGATCGGTCTCCTATTCTCTCTATGGCCTGTGCTTAAAGGAGCTCTAGAGTTTAAATTCCTTAGCACTCAATTTTAACAAAATTCACCAACTAGGTATCTTTTAATTAAAATTTCCCTTTTTAGAATCTAGAAGCTGTTGCAGGGCAATTCACATATATTTCTATTCAAAGTACAGTGACAAATTATAATTCTATTCAAAGTACATACATTTTATACACAGTCAACCAGAATAAACACTGTCAGCTGTTTAATCAACAATTTAAATTTTTTAAAAAGTGTACCATCACTTCCACTCCAATAACTGGGTTTTGTCTCTTCCACATCACCTTTAAGACAAAAAAACCTGAAAATCCGTAAGTCTTTCTAAAAATACCCAATAGCCTCCTAACACATCCATCTCCCTCTCTCCCCTGCCAGCAAAAGTCCAAATAGGCTGGGGATATGACACTATCACTTCTACCCCAACAGGAATACCCATCCATTCCCTCTTCTGTCAGAGATCTCCCTCACAAATACAGTTTTAAGTAATTGAAATTCTACTTGGAAAAACTCACCACCATAAGCATCCTGCTGTTTACCACTTTGCTTTATTTCCACCTTTTAGAGATTGTGTATTATATATACAAATTACAGTGTCTTCAGACACTAGTATTTAAGTGACAATTATTATTTCAGAATCTCTGCTCCTTATAAAGCTTTTGCATCATATAAATTGCTACAGTATTTTCACTTATGCACAGAGTAAATGCTAACATTAGAGCAGGGGTTTTAGCTCATACAGCCCAAACAATCCTGATTTCCTGCATTGTTTAGGTAAACATTTCTCAGGCTATGTTATTCTTTTGTGTGCTCCCTCATCAGCATTCACTTTTTTCTACTTTTTCAATCTATAGACAGAACTAAAGTGAAAAATCAAAGTCAACATTTCGAGACCTGTTTAATCTCTGTAGTTATGAATACTTTTCTTATATACAGATGAAGAGAAAAACAACATAATGTAATACAAGGATGTCACAATTTATAACTAATATCCGTCAGACAGCCCAGAACCAGTTCCAGATGCTTGTTGGTTGTTTCATGGGAACTCTGAGTAGCACAGTGTAAAGAACAGCTTCAACTATAACATTCAAGACAGATACTAACACTGCCAGTCGTGCACATGGATTTTACTGGCTTAGTGCACAGGAGTAACTGTGTGCTGATGATGATGCACCCAGTGGTTGACAATGTGCCAGCCTGTGCTGTTAGACCTGACCTTCTTCACTCCCAGAGTGACACTTTCTTATCAAGAACCAAGAGCTGCTTCTGAGATGTACCTGTCAGAGTACAGTATTGTAAAGATTTGACTTTGAGCAAAACCCCTAACTGGGATCAAGTGGAGTCTCAACAGCAGTTTGCATCTGTATTTTCCTGAATTGCAAGATACAGGAAAAGTTACGTAATTATCCAGCATACATCCCAGTACGGCTTTTTACACATTTCTTTGACATATATCACTGGGTTTTGACAATTTGCTCCTCTGTGTATCAAGAAATCCCACTCATAATAGTTTCGTCATTAAAGTTGTGTAACTGTTTTGGATTTGGATATTAGCTTATTTTTCTGCTAATGTCAAAATTGCAGGGCAAAGTTAGACAAGATAATAAGAAGAATGGAGCTTTTAAAATACTGAATTACCTGGATGAAAATGCTTAACTACTTTTAGAAATCAGTTTAGGAATATCAAGAAGACAGACTCCTGAAACAGTCAAAACTTATTAATGTGTTTCCAAGTTCTAGTATTTCCCTGAAAAAGTCTCATGAAATTAAGCACACAGAGGAGAGAAATGGGATTCTTACTCCTGAAACCCACAGGGCCATTGACAATCTTCTTGGACATCTATTACTGTTACAGTAGAACAAAATTAAAAGATTAAATGAGTTATTGCATAGGTTTTCAGTATTCACCTGAGTACAAAGAAATTAAATCCTTAAAATATTTAAGTAATTGATCTATTTAACACACTCAGAATTTTTTTTTTTTTTTGTCAAGCCTTGAAGAAAGTTACATTGAGAAGAAAGGCTGGATTAGAGAGGGCTACACAGTGTATTCTCGGGGTGAGAGATGCACACTTCCAGGCCAAACAAACCCTGTGGTGGGACAATGCAAGACTTAATTCTGCCAGGCTTTGCCTCTCCCAAATCCTATGGTCTAGGGGCCCATCATCTTTTTCCAAATACTATTGGACAGAGGAGAAAATTACTACGTTCCAAAGGCAGTTGCAGAGGGCTTCTCAGTCCAGAAAGGTAGGAGCTGATGGTGCAGTGCTGGAACAGCAGTTCTCAAAAGCAGAAACATAATGTAGGCCATTGCTATAGGTTTTATTCATGAAGTTTCCCTATACTACTCAGGAGCAGCAGTCTGTTTTATGGAGCAGAACAAGGCAGTCACCCCCCACCCCAATACACCTATGTTGGAGCAGTGCACTTTCTCCAATTCAGCAGTGCTTAAATATTAACAGGCACACTGAACCTTCTCAGGTATTAATAAACTGAAACCAAACAAAATGGGTCTGAGAGCTTCAGATGAGCTTTCTTCCCCTCCAGGATGTCAAAAGCATAAACGCCTGTCAGGAGAAAACAGCTGCATGGGTACTTTATTGAAACAGTGCTCACAGTAACTGCTCAATCTCTGAATAGAGCCAAGAGAATTCAGAAGAGCAGAGATCCTTCCTCAGGGCCTGTCCCAAACAACACTCCCAAAAGCAAGAGGCAATAAGACAAGGATGGACAGTGGGTACCATAAGTACAAAACTAAACTTGTGATACTAGTTTGGCTCTTCAGTGTGAACAACACTACAAAACGTGATTGAGGAAAAAGAAACAGAAATAACCAAAAAACCAAACCCCAATACCAAAAACACCCAAACAAGACTGTGAGTTAAGAGGCAAATAATAAGTGCTCTATGATGTCATTGAAGAGGCAGTACTTCCCCACAGGGAAATATAGTTGATCTAGTAAGACTAATTAAAGAAATAGAAAAATACAACCTGACACTTGGGAACCCAAATCAAATTTGTTATTCACATTTGTCTTCACAGCCTAAGATTGTAAGAACCACTCTTCACCCAAACAGATCTGATTCGATATGTGGAGATTCAACAAGGAAAAGTCAGCTGTACTCAGAACAGATGGTACTGACTGAACTTTGCATTGCCTACAATTAGATTCTGCTCTGAAAAAACAACATAGGAAGTAAAGCATGACACTGCCACAAACCCTGTTTACTACAGGCTGTAGAGTTTTGGTGGCTGAAACTAGTGACAGCACCAATTTTATCCAGATAGTCCCCAATCTCTTCTATTTGTACAACACACCTCCCCCATGACCTTGGTTAGAGACCTTTTGAGCTACTGCAGCACATCATCCATTTGGCCAGATAGCGTAGAATAAGGTGGCAGCACTCAGTCGTGGCTAGAAGACAGCTTTATCAGCACCCTAGATACATAAATTCTTGCTCTGCAATTCAAGGGCTAAGTCGATTCTGCCCCTTGTGACTGGACCTGGAACAGGGTCAGTTCATAAAGGAGAGCAAACACCTTCCTTGTGCATTAGTAGCACGCTGCACAAAGGGCATGTGATTAGTACTGCCAAGAAATATTCTACTATACATCAAGACACTTCACTGTGGTCTACACAGAATAGTATTTGCATGCTAGAAAGAAACATCACTCCAACTTATATAAGTAATGCAAACTTTTTCATCTGACCACAGTGAGGATTAAGACCAAAGAGAAGACTGCAGAAAAATAATTACCACCGAATTCTTCTCATGTCATAAAATCGAGGTTTTGTTAAAATTAATTCCAATTTCAGCAACCCTTAAAACTTCAAAACCAGAACTTCAGGTACAAGCATTTATCATCAATATCTTGAAGATGCAAAATAGAGAGGCTATTGAGCCTACTAAACATGCCTGCTGCAGCATAGCAGTAGAACACTTTGTCACAACTCCAGAATGGGCAGAGCATCTCCATCGTAGCACTACATGCTTTCTTGAACAGCAGTGACAGAAGTGGAAGCATTAAAAAAAAAAAAATAATATTCCCCTTGAATTTGCAAGAGCCTCCAGGGAACAAAGGTGGACCTTCCCTTTTTGCTGGAGTGATAAGTTTCAAATGCATCCCTCGGTAATTACTGAGTAGTGCTTTCAATTTTAATCCAAACTTAGAACTTGAATGCTATGGATATTGCAAAGAAGAACAAAATTCACTGGCTGTATTTCATTACTTCCACAGCTGAACAGAATTTCACCATGCAGAGAAGCTGCAGCTCTTTGTAATTTGTGTCTAGCTTCCACATGGAAAATTTCCATCTGGAATTTATTAACAAAGCAAAGCCCCTCTCTATATTATAAAGCTTATAAACATTAGCGTGACTGTGAAATACTAATCTAACAAACATGCCTAACAAATCTGGCTACTTAATGACAGCAGTTCTAGCAAGGCAATTATTTTCAAAACAAGGAAAAAGCACAACTCCTCTCATTTCATCACCACGCAAAGTGCAGCGGCAGATCCCTTCCACCGTACAGAGATGGGAGATGAATGAACTTCACACACACAGGATAGGAGCAGTCAGTACCTTCTGGTGTGAGATCCAGCTCAGAAGCAGAGGCATGTCCAAGCACAACTGTCACCGAACCTTAGTGTCATGAACACGAGGACTCAGTGAGTGCACAAAGTTTCCCCTCTCACAAAGGGCTGCCACAGCATTTCCTCAGGCTCGTTTCAGGATATCACAGCAGAGCCAGAGATCCGCGTAGCAGCCGTTACTCTTCAAAAGCCAAGTATTTCCTGACTTGGGGCTGGAAGCACCCGCGCTGCCTCGGATTTGAATAATGCATCCCACTCATGATCAAGCTATGAACACTTAAAAGCAAACAAAAGACCAACAGGATACTGTTCAGAAATCAACACCCTGTGCTTTGCTAATTACTGGGTTTGACATCTGTCAACTAGAAAGCAGCGCAATGTGAGAAAAAATTAGGAGCAATTGGAAAGAGTCTCCTTTTAGTTACTGTTAACTTGCATATCAACCAGATAGGAGAACCCAGACGCAGCAGTGAAACATGAACAGAGACAAAACAAGTCACATATCATATCCTGCTGTGTACGAGGCATTTGACATGGAGGCAAAGTTCTTATCTTACATAAAAAACACTCCCAAATGCCAGCCAAAATGCAGATATCCATAACTATTCTCAACTAGAAAGAAGGGTGGGAGAGAGAAAACTTGTTTTCCTTTAACTGCTATCAATGTTTTTACTGCCATCCAGTTACTACAGAGCTGATCATTCCACCTGTCACACTTCTAAAACTACTGCATTTTGCTGCTTCCCACTCTGGTGACAGTGCTCTAGTTAACGGTTTTCACCATTAAAAATGCATCTTTCCAATAAAGAGATAAAAGACCAGCTTGGAGTGATTTAGCTTATACAGTCACATAAGCAATTTGCTGACTTTGTTTATGCTAGAGGTATTTAGAAACCAGAACAGAAGAATCTGTCTCCATCAGCTGACTTACTCCTGAAGGAATACTGACCATCTTCTGTTTTACAGAAATAAAGAGGATTTCAAGCCAAGAGAAATGCTATCACAAAGGGAAAGGAGTAACAGCAAAATTACTACACATTTCTATAACCCATCTGCACTCAGAGTACAATCTAAAAATACAGCGTAGAAAACTCAAAGTCAGGTTCTCAGCAGGCAGTAATAAGCATCTGCCATCAACTCCAATTCATTCTGCTGCGTGTCTGGGCCAACACAACACAAGCCCAGTAGCAGGAAAGCTGGAACACAGGGGCTGGCAACGAAAGATTCAGTGAAAGCAGCTTTTTGGAGCTTCAAGCTGACTGTCACCCCTGGCAGCTAGTGCTTTCAAATTTCTGCTACTCTCTACAGGCTCATGGGTTAAGCCAAAGCTTTCAGCATCAGAAAACACATTAAAGGATTGAACACAGGAACATTAAAGGATTGTAGAGAACAAAGTTTTCTTTCAGGAGATAGTTTTCCTCCTGTTTGCCTGGCCTATATTTTTCCCAGGTGACTGGTCAAGACTGAGCCAGGTTGGCTTCTAAAGAAGTGCTACAGAGCAGGGCATGTATTTTACCCTGACATTCAGCCTCCTGCCCTATATTGGGGAGATCACATACTCCTGCTGAAGGCAAAGCTGAAAACTACTACTACAACACCACCCTAAAGAGAGATCTATTTTTAGACAGATGCGCTAAAATAAAATAAAATTCAGTTTTCAAAATGATTCTTATCCAAGATCAACCCAGGAATTACTTTACAACTGTTTAGTTTTGATACAATCAACAAGCAGAGGAAAGTACCAGAGTTGCACAGCATACACTTAGCAAACCATCACAGTATCTAATTTGCTGCTGGAAACTTGTGGATCACCTAACACATTCTGTGTGCTATGCACACACACGATGCTCCTTTGCCAAATATTCAAATTTAAATAAGCAGTATAATGATAGAAGGTGGATCAAGTTACTTAACAGGAAAGAATGTCTAAGAGTTACACGATGGTTTAGATGCCTGAGCTGACAATAGGTGCCTTTCTTTATATTTCTATGCAAGCATTCTACGGTGGTGTATCAGAGCACTTCAATGATGGCAGTGACAGCACAGCCCAGCAGGAGCAGTGCTCAAGCAAGGAAGGTTCTTGCACTCAGTCTTTTGCTCCTATGTTTAAGCCAGTCAGGCTTAATGATTTTCCACCTTTCAGATAGAGATCACATTCACTCAGCTTGAGTGCTCTGCAACCCACAGAAGTGTCAGTACAGAGGTCTCATGATGATCCTTATGCTCTCTGAATATATAGACTAGTAAAATTCAATTCATCTACCAGTTTTATACTTTGAGCATATGCAAGTTTGTTTCCAGGTTTGAGACACAGTTCCCAGTGAAAGACTTAGCAAAGTACATCTTGCTTGTAACAGCAGTTCTTCTTAAACTTCTTTAACCCAAGTTCTTACAAACTGTAAAAGCACAAATTCCAATATTAGCAAGGAATTTTCTCCTGAAAACTACATTTTAGCTTAACTTGGCAGTTCTAGTAAGAGGTTATTAAAGACGTTGTTTTTAAAACTCCATCATGTTAACACGTACCCTATTTTTAAAAGGGCTTGCCTGAGAAGATAAGGCTGTCACGTGCACAGTCCCAAACAATTAATACATTCTCTGCATTCATTTCCTTTTGCAAGGGGGGGGGGAAGCTGGAGAGCTCATTGAAGTATTTTGCCCATTTATGGTCACTATCCACTTCTCAAATTCAGATCAGAAGATCACGAACTTAATTTTAGCAGATTTAAACTGGCAACACTGAAATAAATGCTCCATGCACCATGTTTAAGACCGTGGAAATTTTTTAATTCAGTAGTTTCAGATAGAAGTTCTCAAGATTTTATATTTAAAATATTAACTAACATGTTGATTCACTATGAAATGAACACATTTTGAAAAGTCTGTTTTTCCCTAGTCAAGAGATCAAGATTTCAGGACTCTTACACAGCAGATAATGCATGAAGACTCCTAAAGTGAGTATCATCCCAGATTAGATTAAAACCCAGCATGGTACTCATGGATGACAGCACTTTCATAACTCATTTGCTACAATAACCACCTTCTTCTACTATCGCTGAAGGAGAAGATGGTAACCAGTTAGTGATTCAGTGCTGACTCTGGGAGATGGGAAAAGTCAGATTCTATTCAGTCTAGCAGACCTAGCAGGTGCGGATATACTTGGTCCAGAAAAGTCAGGCACTGCAATGACTTCTAACTTCCTTAATGAGACTAGAAATTCCTCAATGACATGAAACCAAGGAGTTAGTTCTTTTCCTATTTAATGTTTCCCCACAAACTCTCAACTGCAGTGGGAGGGTTTCAGACTACAAACTTTCTTTAAAAAGGCTCTGGTTACAGAAAGTTGGACACCATAAACAGTGTCAACCAGCAGGTGATACTGAAGCAGAGAAAAAAGTGTTACTACTGGATTCAAGGCCCCTTTTCCCAAAAGAACATTCACTAAGAAACTGTGAAAGACAAATGCATGTGATTCATCAGACAATGTGCATAGAGTATAAGAAAATGGACTGCAACCTTGTGGCATTTCAACAGCTTCTCCACACCTTCCCAGTAATGTTCACCAGTTTTATAATACTTTGGAAATACACACCTGTACATGTTCCAGCTTGTCTGCTAATCTCACAGTTCACAAGAGCAAATGCACTGTCTTGCGACAGTATCAAATGCCTGAGCAGCCAGCAGCACAATTTACTCTTCCCAGACAACAGCCATCAAAGAACCCCAGCACAAACACAGCAAGGAAGGATTTCAAAGCCATACTCATCCAGATGCTGAATTACCAACTGTTTTGAAATGAGGTGCTGGGAAGAGCAGGGAACTTTCACCTAACTAGACTTCCTCCAGAACCGAAGTCTTGAACCACCACTTTGCCTAGGAGTCAGAGGAATAATGAATACCATGCCTGAAGGCAAAGTCAGCACAGCACAAAACACCAAACACTGCTCTCCCTGGGAGTCACATTAGCCTAATCTTGTCAATCACTAACTGTTTAAAACACTAAGATTTCATCAGCTGGTTATGGTAGCTGTGAAGCGAATTAAACCATTAGATAAGTTATGGTCTTCAAAAGTAAATCCATACAAACACAGCTGGATGGGCAAGTATTTCAAATTTAATAGCTGCAAGTAATTAAATGCATGGTCATTTTACTTTCTCACACAGAGAAATTCTAAAAGAGCTACAGAGTTACTGTTACTACTACTAGTAATAAACAAAAATCCAAACCAAAACAAAAACAACCCACAAGACCCAGGGGCAACAGAAAAGGAAATGCTTTCCCAGAAAACTTTGATACTAAGGAGTGAATAAAGTAAACAGACAGTAAGGTCCTTTCATAGGAACAGCTTTATAAGGCAAGACTCTTGCACCAATAGTGACATACATGAAGAGTAAGCTGAGGGTGTGATAAAGACCCATGATAACACTTAGATATATTTCCAAAACACCTGTGACAGTATTTTTTTTTCGGTTACAAATATGGGCTCTGCAAAACTGAAGGAAAAAAGGGAGCATAGAGGCACTTAATAACTGTAAGTAAGAAAGCACAATAGGTGATGAATATAGAGTCAGGATGGGTGGGAAGGAGTTGTTTATGAAACCATCAGGGAGGTTCTGCTTATTTTTTTAGGGAACATTTTCATATACATCAGGTAAAGTAACTTTTGCAGTGCTTCACTAATTGCTACTGATAGATGCTACTTATTTAAGTACTGCTAAACTTTATTTTCTGAATTTATTGTGCCTGGTACATGCTAGGTATTTCCACACCAGTAGCTGCACAGCACTGTCTGACAGCATAAACAGTAAGATTTTTGGAACTGACTTGAGACCACATAGGTAAGAAGAACAGCTAGGTTGCATTAAGTAACTGCAGCTAACTTTTTGATAACAATATTCACAGGAAGAGTGGCATTGGCTTAATGAAGTCCTAGCAATACAATGACAAATTAACCCAAGATTTCTGGAATTTAAGTTCCTTATTACTGCAGAGCAAAGCCCACACTGCTTCTCCTTCTCTAGCATCATCCTCATTTTAGTAGTTGTACTGGGTTTGCATGGCAAGGTTTTGGTAGCAAAGGGGACTACAGGGGTGACTTCTATGAGAAACTGCCAGAGTTTCCCCAACATCCCACAAAGTCAATGCCAGCTGGCTCCAGCACAGACCCACCACCAGCCATGGCTGGGCCAATCAGTGATGGTGGCAGCCCCTCCAGATAATGTATTTGAGTAGGGGAAAAAACCTGTGCAATGGCAGCTAGGACAAAAGAATAAGAACACATGAGAGAAACAACCCTGCAGACACCAAGGCGAGTGAAAAAGAGGGGCAGGTGCTGCTCCAGGTGCCGGAGCTGAGATTCCCCTGCAGCCTGTGGTGCAGACCATGGTGGGGCAGCTGCGCCCCTGCAGCCCATGGAGATCCATTCTGGAGCAGAGACCCACCTGCAGTCCATGGAGGACTGGAGCAGTGGATGATTAAAGGAGGCTGTGACCCCACAGGAAGCGCATGCTGGAGCAGGCTCCTGGCAGGGACCTGCAGACCCATAGATAGAGGAGCCAACAGTGGAGACAGTTTGCTGGCAGGAGCCCAGCAGGAGACCCACGCTAGAACAGCCTGTTCCTGAAGGACTACACCCTGTGGGAGGGGCCCACGCTGGAGCAGTCTGTTCCTGAAGAACTGCACCCGTGGGAACAACCCAGGTTGGAGAAGTTGGTGGAGAGATGTCTCCTGCAGGAGGAGCCCACACTGGAGCAGAAAAGTGTGAGGAGTCCTGCCCCTCAGGAGGAAGGAGCGGCAGAGACAATGTGTGACGAATCCCCGTTCTCTGTCCCCCTACGCTGCTGAGAAGGAAGAAGGTAGAGAAAATTAGGAGTAAAGTCAAGTCCAGGAAGAAGGGAGGGGTAGGGGGAAAGTGTTTTCAGATTTGGTTTTCTTTCTCATTACACTGCTCTGATTTGATTGGTAATAAACTAAACTGATTTCCCCAAGTTGAGTCTGCTTTTCCCACAACAGTAATTGGCGAGTGATGTCTCCCTGTCCTTACCTCAACGCACAAACCTTTTGTTATATTTTCTCACCCCTGTCCAGCTGAGAAGGGGATGAGAGCAGCTTTGGTAGGTGCCTGGTGCCCCGCCAGGGCAGCCCCCACAGCAGTACTATTAGCACATCTCAGCTGGACACCCATAAAGTAAGCTATGCTCCGCTTGTAAAGGAGAAGGGCAGCATAGACCTAATGCCTAGGACTTGGCAAAAGTATGCTCAGATGTTAACATGGCAAATCCCATCATGTGGCTCCTGTCTGGCCTGGAAATAGAAACTCCTATTTCTGGTCTGATGGGAGAGGGATGAGAAGGGAAGAGTGACTTTGCTACTGACACAACAGTGCTCTCATGACATTTAAATAAGTTATTTGGAAGGATAATATAAATCCCATTCACTTCAGCTTACTACAGGAGTTTCTTATTAATTTCACCTAAGGTATTACTTGTCATGCTCAGCTGACACCAAAGCAAGATACACCTTCAAGTAACTCTAAGTTTCAGAAATAAGTATGTGAGTTTTTCTTTTGTAAAAGACAACAGTCTTCTCTGGATTGAGGAACTTCAAACTCAGCTTACCCACAGTTTTCTTATTCTACAGCTTAAGTTATTTTTTACTTCCAATAGTCCAGATTATGAAATATTTCTCTCTGCAACTGAAAGTTTGTTTGCTGGTGAGGGCTAGCAGTGAACGTGTAACTATTAATGGAAACCAGAAAAAAGGTCCCCTAAGCAGTGAACTTCATTCCTCCTGCCCATCAACTCTCCCTCCCCTGGGGGAGTTTAGTTGATCTGGGAATTATCTATGCTAAGAATCTATTCTTGGTCATGTCTGGATGTCCTGTTCTCACTGAAGTCAAGGCTGAAACTTGTTTTGCAAAGCCAGTGAGGAAACATGGTATCATAAAAGTAAAGCATATTTCTTAACTATCTCTTCTGTAATTCCCAGCATCCTATCTTGGAAGACAAGGTATGTCTTACTCACCAAGTCTCAGTCCTTTCTCAGCTGTGACACCCACAAGGACTTTCAAAACAATTCCATACATTTCTATATGGTAGATACTGGTAAACTTCAAGGAGAAACAACAAAAATCTCAACATCAGGGGTCATCCCAAACATGACAAATATACAATACTAGTTAGATTTATTATTCTCTAAGGAATTTTTAAACCATCTGGAATAGTCCCAAGTGCTGTAGTTTCTGTTTGTTCAAGAGCTCTCAGGGAGCTGAAGCTAGTATAGGAGACAAATTGGATGATTTCTTTGTTTTCGCTTTTGTAAAAACATCTTGCATAAATTAGGTAATTTCCAAACAAAGTTATAATACAATGAAACAAGTTTAACAGATTCATACCTTATCAAGAGAAGAGTTCAGAAATTAATATGGACTGTCAGCTAGAAGCAAAATACAGAATCCATTTGAGAAGTCACTATGGAATTCATAGGCCAAGATGTAGTTCAAAGGGATTTACATGAACAGAAATAAAACTGGATATATTAACATCGCCATATTTTTTCATAAACAGAAGCCAAGTCCACCAGCATGTGAATTTTTTGGTTCATGTTTCGTTTATTTTTTTTAAGTGGTGGAGACCTTTATGAGAGGGTTATGAACCACTGGAGCAAACAATAACAAAATCATAAGTAAAAGTAATAGGAAAACGTAAGAACAGGCATGTTTGCTCCCAAATCCAGTACTCTGTATGTACACAATTTCAAAGTGCCAATTGAGAGCAGCTTTCTGCAGTGTTGCAGCCTGCCCGGCTGAGGTTGCTCCCCACATGTGCTTAAACCTACATCTCATAAAGAGACTTTGACATTGTATTTTCCCTCATGAGAACAATGGGAATGACAGTCTCAGACTTGGACGATCCATTTAATATCACACTAAAGTACTGTGCCTCCTCTAACCAAGCAGAGGAGGTACAAAAGGAGCCATTTTATGCCAAAGTCCTTATGTTCATCACAATTCTTGTTCAGTCTGTTGGACTCCTTCAAAGATGCATCACATCACACCAGTCTTGGAATTAAGCAATTTGGAATTGCTACCAGCACGTAACGCTTAAAAAACTGTATTACCTTCAGTTAGTAGCAGCTTCATAAATATAGTTAGCCCAGTTTATTCAGGTGATGCCAGCTCTGAGGCTGACCATAGCAGACAGGGGCTCCAGGACACAATAAAATAGAGTTGCTGCAAGTTGCTGTATGCCTCCAAAGCATATGGTAAAAAACAGCTACTGAACAGCAAATTTGAAACTTGCGCCCTCTTTCTGCATTAAGAACACAAGAGGAAAGCAATCCATGAAATAAAGAGTTAATCAAAGGGAAAAGAAAGAAAATCAAAAATACAAATTCAGTTAATCATGGGAACACAGAACAAAGCCTGTTACAAGTTATTGGATTGACAGATCTAAGATTTTTATGTATAACCAAGGGATAACAGTCTTTTGAGTTCAAAAAGAAAAATAATCCAAAGAGTCAGAAGTTGTCACTTCTGGAAATCAGTCACTGGTTTACGTGATTAAATTGGTAAGTAGGAGGATGATGTTAAGGCAGCACTTCAAAGAAACGTATTAGGTAACAACAGATACATGTCATGTAGTAACATCCCAATATTACACCATGTTCCTAAATGACATGAAGGTGAAATATAAGGGGTCAAAGGATTTCTTTCCAATGGCAAATATACAAAGAGTGTATTTGTAATATTAGGACACTGGTAAAGAACAATTGGCTATGCTAGTATATTTTATTACTTTTTCTTCTATATCTCTGAACAGAGGAAAAAAATTTAGATCAAACTGAGATCATGTGGCTATATGTTGACCGTAGTAAGCATTTTACCAGAAATTAACACAGCAGAGTCGTCTTTGCAAGCAATTGTTGTCCATAATCCTGTATTGTTTATAAGCTACACTGACTGCTTGTTGTCAGTGTAGATAAGAACTGTTCATGATGCACAGACTTACACACTCACACTAGATGTCAATCCAACACAGAAACTCCCAAGCATTTATCAAAACTACAGTGCACAGACTAAATGCTTCTTAACCCATAATGATATGCAGCATAATTAGAAAGCCTCAAATTTACCAGAAGAATTACTCAAGTGGTAACAAGATGACAGAAGAAACTCACACCGTAAGGGGAAATCCCCCGCTCCCCACTAGCTGGTCCTTAGAAGGGTTCATATGTGCAGATGGAGAGAAAGAGATCAATCTCAAAGTTGAGATGTTGAAGAGCTTCCCTGCTACCACCTCTCCAGTATTCTCTCCAGATATGACACCCAAAAAAAAGTGATGAACCTGGCAGTATTAGGTCAATAGTAGGACTTGGTGATGGTAGATGCATTTTCCAATGAATTTTAATGAATCTATGATTTATCCATAGAGCTGCATACAAATAGGATTGCAGACATCATTGTATTTCTATAAAGCTTGGTTGGATGCTCGCACCCACAGGAGGTAAGAATGTACTTCCAAACACTCATTTGCAAAAAACATCCCATTCTGCCACCCCAGCTTTACCCTGCACTTTCACAAGCTTTATGAGCAGACCTTCCTTGAATACAAAGAACTGAGGTTATGAGACTCTACCCAGCAGGTGTTGCTCGTGAACTGACTAAACTGAAGCTTCAGAGCTTTTAAGTTCACAGATAATTAAAAAATATTTAATAGACTGAGTAGGGGAGGGGGAGCTGCTTTTTATAATATAACAAGTCCCTTCATCATGTTAAGAACAAAGCCGTATTTATATAATTTCACTGCTTATCTGAACACCACCCTGCACTATCTAGCAAAGCACACACTGCACCTTCCTGATAAAACACCCTGTGCTAAGGTAGCTGTACCTCCCCACCACGATGTGAACATGTGTCCTGAGCCCTACGACAAGCTGTACAGAAACAGATGATTTCAGGTTTTATGTACTCAGCTTGGATTTAATCAGCAGCCGCACAGTGCAGCCTCTGCATGCCCGCAAGCCTGAAAGAGCACTGGCTGCCATTGCTTTATTTTTATTTTAACTTCAAATCTTGTCATCTTAACCTTTACCTTCTAACATCATCAGCCACATTAGGCTGAGTGTCTTAGCCAAGAGATTCCCATTCAGACAGCCAGAAAACAGACTGCAAGACTTGTTTTTCTTTTAATGAGGTCCTGAGGTCATCAAGGAAGAGGCCAAGCAACACCCGCATACAAAGGTGCAGTAAATAAACCTTGCAACAATGCACAGGGTGCTCAGCTCTTGGAACAGAAGTGAGGCCAACAGGGTGCAATGCTCATCCTCATTCCTATTGTTTTGCCATATTCTTAGGCTCTCTGAGGACCCTCTTTTAATTTTAAAAGCAGAAGCTATTACATTATTATTTTTTTTTATTCTGGAGGGGAAGAAAAAAAGAAAATAATTTGTTTACTACAGCATTCATTATATTTACAAGTGCAATTTTATTCCTTTGGCAGACCTTTTGAGTAAGTTTGCCACTAAAAGGATAAGGTTACAATACTGAATTTGCTACAGTATAATTGCTTGGGGGGCAAAAAAGAACTTGCTTTTCTGAGACCCTCAAGAATTAGATGAAAAATTGAGACCCCTGGCAGTGAACTCTCCCCTGCACCAGCACTGTTTCTCCATTATTGTAAAGGTGCAGGCTTTAGTCTCTTTCCTTCCACAGCCATGCCCAGAAGAGTCCAGACAGACAGATCAACCATTTCTGGTCAGCAGGCCTCTATGACAGGACAGAAGGTCTTCCTCTCAAACCAACCTGCAAGATCAGTTTTAAATGCCTACAAAGGTTCATCTGATCTGATGCATGTGGGAAGTTCTCTATAAAGTAATTGCAAAGGCTGTGCAGTAGAAAAATAAAAAAAAAAGAAAATTTTTGTATGAGAATTAGTACCACTTTTGTAAAAGCTTTTCCTGTATCAGAATGTTTAAGCAAGAGCAGTTTATCTATGGAGGGGAAAAAAAAGAGTTTTTATTATGTCTTGTAGGTAGTAATGAGTAAGTTAAACCTGCACAGAAAGGAGGAGGGGAGAGTCTCTCTTCCCAAAACTTGAACCAAATAATAAAGTCCATCTTTCCCAAGAAGATGATGACAGAAGATAAAGTTTTCCCTCCATGTCACCTGTGTCATTTGTACATTCAACTGTACAGTGACACTTCCCAAAGCAGCCAGGCTCTAGCAAACAGAACAGCTCACACAAGGTGAACCAGAAGTGCCACTCAGTATCTCTGTTAAATCTTTCTGAAGTCACTCCTGCTAGCATCATTTTTCCTACATATTCAAGGAATCTGACGGAAGACGGAAGATTGGAAAATGCCAGCCCCTCAAATTTCAGCAACAGGAAATAGCCACCATCAAATGTATATATATATATATATATATATTTTTTTTTTTTTTTTTTAAATGCAGCTCTGAGTCTACGCACCAAGCAATCGAAAACACTGCAACAATGCAAGTTGAATGTGAACTTGACAGATAAGATATGCAGGTGCTTTACAGTGAATTCTGACTGGAAACACTTCAATACATTGCCAAGCACTATCAAAAATTTGGTGAGAACTGCATAAAAAAAATTTAAAACTTTGCTTTTTTGAAGTCATACTCAATTTATACCCAAGATTATTTTTAGGCATTGAGTTCTGTTTTTCTCATACTTCAAAAAATGCGATTTCAGATACTTCATTCCCTAGTAAAGCTGATTTACATTATATAGCACATAAGTAGCATGAAGAGCATAATCTGATTTGTGGTGGCTCATGAACGACAGGCACGACATTTATACATGCTACTTAAAATTTCATCTCTTAGGAAGGAAGCTATCTGCCTACCTGTGGTTCTTCAGTCCAACTCAATAGGGCTGGGAAGAGATTCAATTGCTCTCAGAAGTTTGTTTTGAGGATTCAGAAACTAGGCAACACAGTAGGCTGCATCTGCACATCTTAACTTTTGCTGAAAGCCAGCTTAACCATTCCTACAAGCAAGCAAGTGCTTGTAGCAACAACCAGGACTTGGAAGATTTATTCTTTTCATAAACCATTCAGTTTATATTAAATTCCAGTGCAGGAAGCAGGGGTGATTTCTGCTTACAAAGTATTCTAATTTATCATCTCACAGAATGAAACTATCAAAATAAAGGTACAGTGTAACAGACCATAACAATGTGCTTGTCCTTTCCTTTTTGAATAAAACTAGTGTTTGGAAGCAGGACTCAGACTGGAATTCCACATTGCCTGTCTTAGTTCTATTCTTAGATGACTCTAGTCTATCACAGAGGTAAGTGTAGTCATCTTCTGGGGCACAGTCAGGGATATAAGAATGCTGCTCATGCACAGGCAGCTGTATTTCATCCCCAGCATCATGAAGAATGGAAGGGTAATACTGAGAAATTACATCCTCGAGCACAGATAGAACAGAAGTGCATTCAGTGGCCTTCTTTTGCTACGAGCTACACAATGTGCAGCACTTGAACTTCCTCTCTTCAGATATGCGAATCTCTCAGGGAAAAGCAGAGCTTTCCAGCTCCTAGAGTAAAAGGAAAGAGTTTGGAAGGAAATGTTTATTATTTAGAAAAGAGAGTGCCAGACCTTATTGGGATCTCCGCAGCTAATCTGGAGGTGCCCAGTCTGCCTTTGTAAGGGATCACAGGGTGCTGCCAGGCTTCTCACAATGAAAGAGTTGCATGCCCAGGCCACGAGACTGGAAGGAATAATCACAGGTCCCTTGTGAAACATCAAGGACCATCTACAGCAATCTTGCACACCTCACTTCCTGACTAAAAAAAGGCTTCTGAAATTACATCATCAGTTCCTTCTTTTCCATTCTCATAAGCACCTAAGGCTCACGTCTTCCACTGAATTTGATTCCTCTCTCTCTTTAGAGCAACTTTCCTGGGGAAGGCCAATGGGGTGTAGAGAAGAGAAAGTGAGCAAGTGGCTGTGTAAAGCACAGACGCCCACACAAAGCAGAACTGACAGGCTTGCACCGAGGGCATCTGCTCTGCAAGGCTGGCCAACACACACACAAGTGTGGGCACAGTAAACATCAGCTGCAGCTGGCACAACACGCTGCTCCTTGCCCAGCAGCTACCTGAGGACATAGAGTAAGCTGGTACACTGAAAGACTGTTTAAAACAAGGAACCTGATAAACTGCTTTATATGAAAGAAATTCTTATTGTGCATTTTATTTGTGTGTTTTTCCATTCCCTCTTACTTCTGCTCCACCTTACTGGACAATTTCATGTTCATTTTCCAGGAAATGCTGAATGCCTAGCTGAATCTTCTGAGGTACCCAGCATATTATAATACATCTTTCTTATCTCTTTTAAACAGAAGGAAATGGATCAAAACAAGAAAGTCTGTAACTCATGAAGTGGCAGGAGTGTTTGTTCTGCAGCAATCTGGACGTTAACCATTTCTGAATGAGAAGCTGTATTTCAGATTTACATGAACACGCACACAACATTATTTCAGGCATGGTGAAGATCACAAATTGAATCCCTCCTTCCTACTCCCTCTTAGCCATAAACACGTTGCAGCATTTCATCAGTTATAGTCACAGTCTCCAGAGTATTAAGCCAAATGTTTCACATTAAGACTACATTATTCATTATCACCAATGCTACACCAATTTTGTGTCTTTAAGCTCAACCTGTTCCTATGTACACTTTGCAGCATGTCACTGAACACCACCTACCATTTAAGAACACTGAAAACACTGGACAACATTACCCTAGCTCAGATACTGCCTCTGAAGGCAAACTGCTGACTTAACAGCTGAACTTTACAAGAGCAACAAGACGGAGGTGTATCCCCAGCAGGACAGCAGTGAGCCTAACACACCTCCATCAGCTTGTCTCACACTGCAAGTCCAGAGCTTCTAAATGTTAGAAGTTCAAGTTTTCCAAATGCATAAGAACTATGCCCTCACCTCCTTCCACAAAGTATTTTTCAAGGGCATTATACTACCAAGCTGGAATATCTATTATGTGCCTTCAAGGACTGAAATGATTAAGTGCCTGAATTCAAGGAGTGTTACACAACCCTCATGCACAGAAACAATTCTTCAACCTTGGAAGACACAGCAAGGATTTTGCCATGCTGTAAGATAATGCCACAGCTACCTAAGCTACAATCAAATCCAGTATTAAAAAATTAGTAGAGCTGACTTTTTGGCAGACTTGTTTTCAACAGAAAGATGGACTCTAAATAGCACATAAAATGCTAGTGTAGAAGTACTGTGTTTGGCTAGTCAGGAATCTTCAAATCCTAGGTAGCTATGTAATATTTAACTCTTTAGTCTGAGTCTTATGCTGACTGTCTTTTCTAAACTGAGCTAAAGCAATTCATGCATACAGTATTTCTGTTACTGTCAATCAGAACACAACTTTCTCATGCTTTAGGCAAGACTATTTAATGTGAGTGAACAGACCAGATTAATAATTTAGTGGGTGGTTAATAAAAGATGGAGAGGAGTTTTACTACTCCATGTGAATGAGGTACAATAGCCACCTCATGCAGGAGATGGAACTTAAACCTGTAGCTGAATCCCATCCTGCCCTGTCCCATCCCCAAACAGCTTTGTTTTCCCCCCCTGAAATGAGTTTGACTGAAGAATCTGAATTCTCACAGCAGAAACAGAGTTAGACAACAGAGTGCTCTGCATCTCACTCACATCTGGCAGGCACCCCAGACTCCATAGACTGAATTTGGGAGACCATCACCAACGCTAATGTGCCAGGCACAGATGCCGATGAATAAACTCAAGAGCATGAAATAGCAATGGAGTGAGAATCCACTTACAAGCAGCTCTGATGTTTATCATCTCTTCATATACAAAGCCCAAGGTTACAGTCTAAGTACCCCAAACTAGCAAGAGGTATTTTTGAAGACAAATACACACAGCCTTCCACTTCCACTTTCCAGTTGTCCTGGTTCCATTCAGGACAGGGTTAATTTTTGCAGTAACTGGGAGGGGGCATAGCCAGGACACAGAGGTTATTCTTTACCACTTTGTGTCGTTGCCTGGGCAAAGGGAAAAGTCTGTTCCGGGGAGAATGAGTTCCAACTGGTCAAGAAAACATGGCAGACACAGCCATCCAGTATTATAGATGCATTACTTCCTGTATGAATCCTTTCTTTTCTTCTACCCTCTGTCATTAGGTTTGTTGCTGTTACAGTTCGTTTTCTTATCTCATTGCTGTTTCCAGTAAACTGTTCTTATCTCAACCCATGATCTTTGCCTTCTGTGCCTTCAATTCTCCACTCCAGCCACCTGCATGAGGGAGGGGGAAGGTGGAGCAAGCACAGCATGGGAGCACTAAATCGGAGAATTCCATTCCTAAACCATGACACAAGTTTGACTAAATATGTAGCAATAAAGAAAAATAATCCAATCTGGCTTCCACTGAAGTAATTGGAAATACTTGTTTTTAGTAAGAACAATACCAGAACCAAGTTTACTGAACCCAATCTGGTATTTCAAATTATACTGAGCAGATTAAAACCTTTTATTTACTTACTATTCTTTTCCTTGTTATTTCCTATCACCTTTCTCTCAGTGCCTTGTGAAAGTAAAAACACCTACTCTTAAGAAACTTATTCCTCAGTGGTGCCATTTATAAAATAGATTGAGGCAAGAGGCATATTTCCTAATATCCAACCACTTAACTATGAGAACTTATGTACTTCAATTTTGTCTTCTATCCAGAATTTAACTTTCATTTCCAGAGAAGACAATAATTTGCATTAAATGAAAAGGAAAAAAAAAAAAAGTAAGAAAATCCAACATATCTTCTATCCTACAGTCCACTATTATACAAAGGGTTCTTTAACCCTCCAGACTGGCTAAACAAGCAACTCCCATTTGAGCATATTGAGCAGGGGTATTACTTGTTATCATCCAAAGCATCAACATCCAGGAAGGCAGGACATTTCCTATGCCATTCAGCACTATCTGAGAGATGCATTTCAAAGGTTTCCACTTTAGTCTCAGGTAGTAAGTACTCTCTAATAGAAAGAAGGTCACACATCCAGACTCCAGTTAGAATAACAACTTTCTGCCCTACCACCTCCACCACACCTTCACGTGGCCATTAAGAGCTTGTTCCCTTTTTAACCATAAGCCTGAAAAGAGGCATTGATTTCAGAGGGAGCAGTCTCCCTGCTACCAGCTCTGGATCCTTTCTGGGCAGAGTTTATGGTTAGCAGGATAAATCCTAAGGAGGCTTATGCTGATTTGTGTCTAGCAAGCCTTGGATCCTCAGGGAGTCCAATCACAAAGCTCCAGTGAGTTGCTACAGGATCAGCTCATGTGCATTTACTGAACAATTTATCACACACACTTTGACAGCTCTGGCAGCTGCAGAAAGCCCTTCCAGCCCTTCCCTTACAGCAGGGATTCTCTAGCTTCCAAAATATCCTTGCTCAAGTTTTAGACATTAATCTATGTTTTCTTGATGACCTTTGCTCACAGAAAGCAACCGCACATTTTAAAATCAGTCTGAGATACAGACTCCCTTCTGTAGGGAAAGTGGTCCTGCTGTGTGCAAATGGTTAACTTTGTGCAACAATACTGATTATGAAGAAAGAAATTTAAGGAGTCTGCCCAAGGTTCTTTATGACAGACCCTAATTCGTGGACTGGCTTTACCAAAACTGTCTTGCACTGACAGTTTTCTACAAAAGTGTATGAACTTTCAGAAAAGAGTTTACTACAGAAGTAATTAGCAAGTTGGAGAAAAAACAAATCTGTCTAGAAAGATGTCAGTTTGACAAAGAAATCCTCCTTTATCATTCTACCATCCTACAATTTCGTAGAAAAACAACTTTACAATTTGGTTCACAGTGGTGATGAAGTTATGCATACAAAGAAAACATTTTTGCACCCCAAAGCCAAATCCCCTGCTTGAGGAAGACATACAAAGAAACTTAATTTTCTGAGTTGTTGGGGTTTTGTATTATTTAGACAAAGCAAAGCACACCAGATCTGAAAAGAAAAGCTCAAATACTGAGACTCAAGAGTCCTGCAAAAGATAAACCCTTGCCAATGGCATATAAACTCTCTTCCAACTGATTTTGTCTGAACTACTAGAGCAAGGAGAGCTGGTTTTTTTCATTTAAATTTGAAGAAGAAAAAAAAATTAACAAATCTGTATCAAGGTTCAAATAATACAAAGAACTTACAGTTACCATACAGGAGAGATCATCTTTGGCAATCTGACTTCTGACAACTGGAAAATTAAGTGTTTGTGGGTGAAATGATGCAAATGAGGTCAGAGAGTGTCATCTACAAATTATGACAACAAAGTAAACTGGAGGAAACAGCCTGTTTTCTGGAATTTGCATGACACTGTGAGGGCAACCTGAACACCTTCCAATGATACCATGTGGGAAACAAGGTATTGCTAAAATCCCAGAAAACCAAGCCACATTATATCAGTTGATTCTTAGCCTATGAATGCAATTATCAAAGCATTTCATCAAGTGTAACACCACCTGTACTAATTTAGCTTCTTCCCACTGCTTTTTTTCTCCTGCCCCCAGCTATAATCTAAAGGGTATTATCCAAGAAATTACTATAGCTATAGAGACAGTTGCAAAGGAGAAACAGTTGGATAAGAGTGAAGAAATTTAGCTTTAAATAAGAAGAATGTTGGAGTTAAACCTTACACAGATGTAGACCTTTCACATGATGGCTTTTCATTAATTGTAGCAGCAGTCAAAAGACATTTTTAGGAAGCCTGAAAAAATTAGTAAGGTATTTTGTTCATTTTGGCAGAGGGTAGAAGAGCAACAGCGAGCACTTTCCCAGTGCTTTGGGGAAAGCAGCACAAGAAGTGAGATCTCTTCGTTACTGACAGCCCGTTCCAGTGGTAAGTGGGCAGAATTTCCTCTTTACAGTTCCTACTTAAAAGGACAAATAAAACAAACTAGGAATCCACCCTGTCAATCATACATCCTACAGGGGGAAAACCCTGAATTTTGGTCACAATTGCCAACTATCACACCAAGAAATATTCCAAAACATGTCATGATTTTTTCCCAAATTAAAGCTCTAACGGAAGAACAGCATCACTGCTTCTCATACATAGGCAGACACTACCTGACAGCATGTAACTCCCTACCTAGACTTTTTGCCTGAAAATGGCAAAGAGTCAAGGGAACTATGTTGCAGCATTATAAAATACTATGGATCAATTCCTAATAAAGAAATGTCTCTCAAACCCCAACTCCTGCCGCTTTGAATCTGACTGTACTACCATAGAAACTCAAAATCTTAAAGGAAGGGAGACTTAGAAATGCTAAGTGCCTCAATGACCAGTCAGAATTCAGAGTACACAGGTTACCCTGCACAGTTATCAGGCAAATGCCACCTTTGGAGCTAATGAGCGATCACATCACCAGCAGAGCTCCAGCACGTGCTCATCTGCTCTCGGTACAGCATCTCCCACGCTGGCTGTGCTGACACCTGGCTGAGGTGGGAGGGAAGTGCTGTTCGCCTGCTGTGTTACCACTCCAAGCGGCACACAGCTATGGCACAGCTACTGCGGAGCTGTCAGCACTTGAGCTCTTTTCCCTGCATCTTTGCTGCAAAGTGGACAGGTTTTAACAGGAGCTGGAACGTGTCTCATGCTCTGACCTGCACCTCTAACAGTCCCAGGGCCGGTCTGAAGACTTTCCACACCAGTGCCCCAGGCTAATGAATGAGAGCTTGGGCTTAGTGGAAACGTACTCCAAGGCACATTGAACCAATTTACAAGATATGAAAGTCTCATCCATCCTCTTCCACTTCATAAAGCATCAGGCTAACCATGTACCTAAGCCTCAAAGAGTTTCAAATTATCTTCACAAATGTAAAGAAATAGGCTGCTTTAACTGGGAGCAGGGGAGACACCATCCTGCGCTTTCCTCAGAAATATCTTTGTTTCTCAAATGATCTTCATCCTTTGAAGTCAGAAGGGTTTTCATTTGAAATTTAATTAAAACTATTTGTCTTAGGAAGTGACATTGCTCTTTCCAACCATGCTTTGCAGTAAAAGCAATGTGAAGAGAGGTATAGGAGGGAAGAGAATATTCTGGGCTTTAGTTACTCTTACTAGGAAGAAACCAAAGGGAAACAATCTGTATCTCATTTTCTCTTAGAAGGTACATGCTCTAAAGCACAGGCTAGCACCCCTGAACGCTATAAAAGCTTCATCTGACAACACAGTACAAATGTATCACCCATCAAATGTATACTGACAGTCATTCAGCAAGGAAATTCAATTTCATACTGTCATAATTTGCCAGTCATGCGTTCCCTACAAGTTACCCTCTTTGGGTCAGCAAGCAGAGGAAACACATCCTTTAAAAATTATATTTTTGCATGTGCAGTGTAACTCAATACCACAAAGAAAGCAAAAAATGGTACACATCAGTCTGAAACCACTGCTAGCATTCACCAACAAGAATCCCCTTCCAGGTCCAGAGTGTTGCCAACATTCTGGAGTTTTGTTACACAACTGCAAGAACTGCTTCAGCTCCCACTGTGCAATTTTCCCCAGTAGCAATTGTTCAAGACTGTTTTTCCCGCTGTGTTATGGAACAATGGGAATGATTAATGTACCCAAGAGCAAAATTTGAGTCGACGATTATTGATATCAAGTGTTGGTGTTTGGCATGAGATGAACTAAGTTCTGTTACATTACAGAGAACTCTCCTCTGCCAAAACCCTAACCTCATTTTTCCAGAGAAAAAAAAACAAAAAAACAACTCAACATAAGTAAAATCACTTCTAGGGAGGTTACTCACTTAAAAAGATATTGCTAGTCCCATTATTTGTTTAGTACTGGCAGTAAAATATATAAAACTAAACCGTGACACATTTGATCTGACATTTAGAAAAATTCAGTAGTGTTATGATTTTAGCTTTACCCGCAACTTGTCTCTTCTACTACTACCGTGTTTCAGTCCACTTTCTTTTTAATCAAGGTTGTTTGTTTGTTTATTCAGCCCTTACAAGCTGGGCGAAAGTACGGTTTTGCTTAGGTACACTTTGGTCACCAACTGCTCTCCCCTAGGAATTATTGTTCATGACCACAAAATTTGCTTATCTTAATATTTCAGTATATTCTCCTATTTGTACTGAACATCCTTTTAATCAAAGGTACAGATACCGCTGGGTTCTTTGAAGCACTTCAAAGGTTCCCTTTTTGAAAGCAGCTACAGAAGCACACACACAGCCACAGCTCACCCCTGTGAGCAGCAGCTTCAGGAGCCTCTTTCATCCAGCATGAGAAATGTCTTGTGAGGCCAGGCCTTGCACATTCAGCTCTGGACATGGAGAGATATGTGGGAAAGGGTGGGGGAAGCAGGAAAGAACTAACTTTTTTACATAAGTGATATATAGCTATGCAACTGCTTATTGCATTGATGATAAATGTGAGAACTTGAGTAGTGAAATATTAAACACACGCAGCTTCTAAAAAGTGGATACAGAGCGTGAGGTGCACAAGTGCAGAATGTCTTCCAACTAAGGTCTTATGAATTTTGATAAATGAAACAACATAATTGGGTGCCTAAACCCTTCAGTTTTTACCATTCTGTAAAATGTAAGCATTACAGCAGCCAAGTTAGACCTAAATCATTTGTTTGTACATGACTGTACACAATTTCACTGGGTTTTACTGCTCAAGTTTAAAAACAGCAAACATGTAGAAGCTTGGCACCCATTTCATAAGCACATTGTTTAAGGAACTCCAAAAACTACAGTGGATATAAAACTTTTTTTAAAAAGGCAATCTCCCGCCTTAATGGAGATATGATCCTACAAGTCAACGGGAAAACACAATTAATTGATACAGGGTTATAAGGAAGGAGTAAGATTTGGGATTTTTTTTTCAAGTTTTATACCAGAGCTTCAAGGCCACAGAAATGACACAGAAGAATGCAAAGACACACCGATTATTTTTTCTCCCCAGACTATTTCAACTCGTCCTGCACTAACAATCCTTCTGTCCCTCTTATCTCCTCTAGCATTGTTTTAATGAATGTAGTAGAAGCATCTTACCATGAGTTTCACTGCTGAACATCTTAAACACTAAGCTTACGAATGGAACACTTTTGTTTACATTTCTTTCAACAGAACTGCTGGAAGAGTGAAAAGAATTCATCATACAGTTGGGTCAATGAAACAATGACCATAGCTTAAAATACACGCTCCTTGGGAAGCTGGTGGCTGCAGCTGTGGTGTACCAGATTATGGATAGCAGAAGCATGTGCCCAGAAAGCTTGTGTTTGTGCAAATGTTATGTGCACTCTTAACCACCAAAGCAGCATGAGCCACCTTTGCTGTTGAGTGTGATCAAGTGGAGCAATAAACAGCAGGGGCAAGAACTGTAATTTCTAACTGTAACAAAGGAGACAAAAAAAACCAACCCATATATAAGAAATAACACATGTTTTATCTTATTCTTCCTTCCCCCCATTCCCATTATTACTCCATTTTCTTAATCCTTGTCTGTAGCTCATAACTAAGTGCAGTTTACATCATTATTTGCATAACAGATTCTTTAGCTACAGCTTGGTTTGAACAAGGCTTGCCCTTGTTATTCCTGCAGAACATTTGAGCCTTACTTACCTACCTGCTTTAATAAGAATTATTATTATAAATATTATCATATTATCAAGACAGCACAGCAGAAAATACCTTAAAAACATTTTAAGTACCACTTAGGTTCTACAACTACTAGAAAACAATTTAATTCTAAAGACCTGGAGATCTTAAATCAGTACTTTGCATTTGCTGTAATTTCATAATCAGCAATGCATGCACTCCTCCTTGCAAGCTATGAGAAACACGCATGAGAAATCCCAGGATAAATGTGCCTGGCAGAACCACAGCACATGGCTATGTTTGCTACTGCTGGACGATGACCTTTTCTAAGGTCAGATACTATTATTTTAAAAAAAAAACACCAACCAAAAAAACCCTGAAAAACCTACAAACAAACAAACCAAACCCAAAACAAACAAACAAACAAAGAAACAAACAAAGGCAAAAAAGCTTTACTCCATACTCACCCAGCAACCATACAGAGCAAGAGAACATCTGCACTATCAGCAACCAAATTCCATAATCATACCCAAGCATAGGCAGGGACTATAGTTTGACACTTCTTTTGTCTGGCATAGAAGTGATGTCATTAGTGATATTAAACTGCAATGAGAAATTTTCCAAATCCTGGCAGAAAAGATTACCATGGGTTTTTTTCACCATGACACTTCTAATCTGCAGGCAATTTGACAACTCTACTGTTGGAAACATTACAGAAATACTTCTGGTTCTGCAATTCAGAGTCTAGGTTTTTCTCATTAATTAAATACAAAGGCAGTGAAATCCAAGTGTCATATAAGCATTCAATCATTCATTAAGAAAAGCACTGGCAAACTCCTTATTTGACACAAATAATAATCCAAGTAATTTACAGCACTCTTTTCCTATTCCTGTATAATATTGGAAATAAGTTATAATCTTATCAATCCATAGGTAAATTTTCTTTAGGAATACCTAATTCATTTACTTAGAGATGCATTCTGCAAAAGATAAACAATGATTCACAAACATTCTATTTTGCACCAGTAAGAAGAACATTTTTTTTAATGACCTACTTCATGCATAAATGGAAAGGAAATGAGCCGTAAAAATGGGTGCCAAAACTGCCACATTCTTCAGAATGAAGAAGATGGTCCAACATCAACCATTCATTCTCTGCAGGAGTTCCCTCTTCCTAGAGAAACTGCCTCTTCATCAGTTAAGACTACTTCATTTAAAAAGGTAAGTAGACACAGTTGCTGTTAGATGTGACCGGCAACCCAACAACTAACTCTCCCCACAAATCCAGAAGCTTTTCTGGGATCAGTTCAGCCATTTGCTTCTCATACTACCAGGCTGAGTGGCTACAGCTGCCCGTAAGCTCCTCTTGAGAAATGTAGCAGTCAGTCAAAAAAGGTCTCCTCACACCTGCTTTCCTTTAAAAAACCCAGATCCTCAGCAGTTTATCAAGTCATTCAGCAGCTTTCTCTTGTTAACCATGGATAAGTTGCTGGCCAAATATCTTCACTGGTGCTCTTAAGGTCTTCAGTATGAAATCCCTTTAAAATGCTGTTTGATGCCTCTCAGCCTGCCACTTGCTTCCAATTTCAGTCCAAAGTGTCACCCCTGCTCACCGACACTGTGCATACAAACTCACTCCCAAGTACCCTGGTGCCTCTCACCACCTCGCTCTGGTGGCTTGCTCATTAAGGATTGCACACTAAGGATTAAACCTAGTGGCACTTGCTTGCAGGGCAGTACAGAAAAACAGCGAGACTGTATCAGATCTGACCCTTTCTCCCCTTGTACCTCCAACATTTACAGGCAAGCACTGCCTTCCACCCTCAATCACCCCCTGCTACCCTTCATACAAGGAAGAGGTTCTTCACCCAGCAGGTGGTTGAGCACTAGAACAGCCTTCCCAGCCACGTGGTCACAGCACCAAGCCTGACAGAGCTCAAGCAGCATTGGAACAATGCTCTCAGGCACATGGTGCGATTGTGTGCAGAGCTGGGAGTGAAACTGATGATCCCTGTGGGTCCCTTCCAGCTCAGGGTATTTGGTGATTCCATGATTCAGCAAACTCCCAGGACATGATACAATCACTTCAACACCCTGCCTTTGTGTCACTCCTGTGACTGCCAACTCCATGTTTTTAGTTCCCTGAACCATGCAAAGTGCTTACCTATCCTTGGTAGCCCTGTGACCACAAGAAACTAGAAGAAAACTCCAAGCAGCCACTGGCCAGTGTGGACAAAGCCAGTACTCTCTGGAGGGAGCTAGCTGGGCAAGTTCAAACACAAGTCTCCCATCTGTCTGGTGCTGGAGTCAAGAACCACTTCCCAGAGCAGATGCCTTCAGCAGGATATACATCAATTGAAACAGGAAGCTCTTCAAGGACAAGATCATGTCTTTATTTGTGTTTGCACAGGTCCCTCTGCAATGCA
This sequence comes from Acanthiza pusilla, assembly GCA_036630365.1. NCBI lineage: Eukaryota > Metazoa > Chordata > Aves > Passeriformes > Acanthizidae > Acanthiza > Acanthiza pusilla. Next base: position 25,312,598 of record JAXCHO010000018.1, read on the forward strand.
GCGCTGACTCCTGGCTGTTCAGCTGTTCAAGAGAGACTGCAACTGTTAATGCTATCAGCTCCATGCTAATTAGATTAAATCTGCCACTCAAAACTGTACTTAAAACACTTTAAACATCCAGCAAGGCACAAGCTGTTCACTGATGTCATTATCCTCCAAGAATTTTACAACTAGCGATGCCTTCATACGCTTCTTGGTATCAATATGTTTAACATTTACTATTTCAGCAGCCTCTTCTCCAAGAATGAGTGAATCCTATCGTAACACACTGAATTTAATGGGAGTGGGTGCATAACAGATCTAATGCCTGCTCCTATCTGAACATCAAAATGGTGCTTTGGTAAGCAGATGCACCTCGTATCACTGGTGTCATTTCAAAATGGTAGTGCTTTGTGAGATACAGTGCACAGTCATAGAGTCTTCACTGTTATCTCCCACATAGCTCTTAATCTGAAATCACAGCTATAATGGGAAGGTACCAGGTGAAGGGTTTTTGGATACGAGAATGTAACAGCCTGATGGATAACTTGGTGCACTAAAGCCTCTGTCTGTGTAATACAGTGAATTTTTTTCCCCAGCTTCAGCTTTCTTCTCCCACAACTGAAAGTACATCATAATTAGACTCCACCTTAGCCCCCCAAATATTTGGGGAATAGGACCCACTGCCCAAAGCAAGTCTCCTTTCCTTTATCCCCTCATTTTCATAGATCTCTGAAGCATTAGTTCCACAACAGTGATGTCCCAGCTCTAGCTTCAAAAAATTAGCAGAGAGAGTTTACTTCCTGGTTCTTCAGTGACAACATGCCTTTCATAATCCAACCATTTTTTAGTTGCATTGCTAGTTCTGGTAACTCAGTCTAAAATTAAAAAATCAAGCAGTATTGTTTTGTTTGGGGCAGGGTTGTGTATTTTTTTGCTGACAAATAAAATGTAACAGTAAACTTCTGCCTTCAATCAGACTATGTTCTCCTATAGCTGCAAAGTTTGTCTAGAGTTTGATCAGGAGTCTGGAGTTTCATCAGGGCAACTGAGGGCAGAGCCTACAAGTTGAATGCAGCCAACCTTGCTGGGAGGCAGAACAGGTCCACAGGACACCTGCTCTGCACTATCAATTCAGTTAGAAACATGTAAACATTCCTGGTTAATGACAAAACAGGCAAGGGCTTTGACTGCGCATGAGGAACATAGTGGCTGATTAAGGTGTTGATTTTGTCAGTCACTGGCTCCCAAGGAAAAAGCTAGCCAAAGTTTCCATTATCTAAAGTAAATGTTAATCAGCCTTTTCAAATATTCAGCAACGTGAGTTGAAGCCCTTAGTTAATTTAAATTACATTGATTTTTTTTTTTTTTGCACCTGCCTGTCAAGACCTGTCTGAGCTTTTCAATTTACAGTGAAATAAAGCACCACTGTAGCTACAACAAAAAAAAAAGTAAGACTAAAGGCCTGTTGTAAGACGATGTCCCATTCAGAAAAATATGCTTGGATGGAAGATGCTTAACCATTTAGCAGTTTTAAAAAAAAAAAAAAAAAAAGTACAGGACACATACTTTGTTTAACTGCAACATTACCTGGGCATTCCCACCTAACTTGAGCATATACTAACCCATTGGACTTGTGGTTCATAGGCTTTCCCCACCCTGATGGATCAAGACTGCAACCATCACGTCAACCAACAGACACTGAAATTGTAACAACCCCTCTTTCCTTTCCTTATACTTTTTCTTAAGTGTTATATATTTTTACAAGTCGCATTTCTAACCAAAACAGATTCATTTTAAAAACTGCCAAGCACCTTATTCTACCTTACTGTTTTAAAGTTTGCAAGTAAAAGTTTGTTACTGAACCATCTGAGAATTTTGTTGTTTCTCCCACACATCAATCACCCAGAGTAAAATCAAACAACCTCCCCCTAAACCCACTCAGCAGACTGAGGCATAAAGAAATACAAGAACATGTGAAATAATGCACTAAAATACAGCAAACTGTAACAACCCTAAAAGCTTAGGGTTAAAGTTAGGGAATGACAGCATCTCTTGTAAATAGAGGTCTGGATTTCTCTTAGTCTGTAGCTTTCTGTGGAAAGCCACAGCAACTCGACCCCACACTTAGCTATGAACAGCCCTTGAACGGTTTTCCGTCTTCAGCTGTTCCCAAGTTGTTTCCAGCAGTTCCTGGTGCTGTTTGCCCAGCTCTTCTCCAAGACATGCCTCCATCCCCCCTAAGAGACATTCAAGTTCATTTTAAAATAAAACATTATAACAGACATTTTCAAAATAAAAGCATTGTAACAGAAAAAGTAAAAATTTTAAATTGTCTTCCTTTCTCAAAAAAATGTTTTCTGGACTTTTCTTTTTTCCCTGGTGGTAATTAGCAAAATGTATGCTTTTGTAGATTGCTGTTACTCAGTTATGGCTACTGAACATTAAGGAACAAAACTGAGAGTTACTCTTTAGCACTTCCTAATTTAGAAGAAAAACTTCTCAGAATACGGAGTCTTAGAACACAGTTGCAAGCACAGAAGGTGGAGAAGCTTTGAAGTAGCCTTAATTTGTAATTCATACCACATTTAATAATCTGCAAATCCAGATTCTTCAGCAAATATCCACATCTGATAATTTTTTTCCCAACCACATCACTTCAAAGCTTACGTCAAAATTAATCCTTCCTGTCACTTGCAACATATTTTATCTGATATACTAATTTTTTCAGGAAAGAACAGCACAATGTTATTGCTCAAATGCATCATATTTTTAAGCTACTGGAACTTAAATACCAACACAATTAAATATAGAAACGGATCAAGTATAAATAACTTCATCTGAATGACCACAGCAGAAACATCTTCCCTGTTTATCTGTATTTTACAGGATTTGGGGTTTAAAAATTTCAAACTGCCTTCCAATGTATCCAGCTGATGTGACATCTTCAGCCAGTTTGGTAACATTTCTGACAGCCCTTGAACAAGTGAAATTCAAGTTAAGCAGCTGAGACAAACAGTTTAAGAAATATATCCAAGACAGCTAGCTAAAGCTTTTGCTGAGATGCAAATGTTTTATCAGTGCAATTAACATCATTGTTATAGCAGATTTAATTTGTGAAAACCTTTGGAGGAAGCTTTAAATAACTGACATCCTTCCCCTTCAATTAAAATGTGAAAGCTTAAACTATACACAAACCGAAACACCCTGGCTAACAGCCTTCTCACTGCTAGAAATACTAGAAACTGAACCAGGACAGCTTTACAGACTGCCTTTGTACTGGACGAGAGCCTGAAGGGAAGCAATTCCAACAATGTCACATTTGCAACCTCCTCCTCCAGGTGATGTAGTGCCTTTCTAAAGGCATTTTTCTCTAACATCCTGACCAATACTTCACACTCTTCCAAAGGAGAAGCAGCATTTGGCTTGTGACATGAAAACGTTTAAATATAGGTAGGAGTAGGAAGCAAGGTAACATATGCTTGCTGTGGTTTCCACTTCTGCCAGGGCAGGACAAGGAAAACATCCCCAAGGCCACAGCTTCCAAGTACCTACTACTCTCATTTGCTTCTGCAAACTAATTTCTGTTTTGTTATTTTACATCTAAATGGGAAGGGAAAAGGTGGCCTTGGAAGTAGCCAGATCGTGTGTCCAGGAGGATGAAAAAATTGCAGAGCCAGTAAAAACTTTCTGGCATTTAAGGGAGGCTGCACGTGAGAGAATGCAAGTCCTATCATTCTGGGCCGATGCTAAAGCCTCTCTAATGCATGCCAAGGAGCAGGATTACATTTAACCTCTTCCAAGAAACCTCTTGAGTACAAATTACAATCTTCTATTCCACTTCTGAGAGTTAAAAGCTTATTTGGACTACAAGAGAACTTGCAGTAGCTAATCATAAAGCATAATTGCTGAGAGCTTAAGCAAACTCCAGAAATAAGCATAACCATTTATGGTTTCTGACTGATGAGAGACAAAGCCAAAAAAAGGTTCAGCAGAATCATGCAGTCTTGCACCACGCTTTCCCCAATTACATGGGATCTTTTTATTTTGATTACAAACCATTTGAAATACCTGAGCTTTAACACTTGCAAAATCACTGAAAAGTATTTGGAAATCTTATGACTCTGCTTTCAAGTTGTGTTTAAAGAAAACTTTTCAGAATGCATCACTGGAACTCCCACTGTTCATCATTTCCTTATTGGTTTATGTGCTTTTATGGTATTTTTTGTCAAATTTAGATTGGGAACCACAAAATGCAAATTAATATTCCAAAATGAATAATGACTTTATTTCTTGCCTATACACATGCTAGATGTCAAAAAACATTTATTACAGTCAGTGCTTCCTTAGACTTTAGGTTATTTTCTACCCCTAAATGTGCAGCAGTGGAAAAGTGAATGAATTGATTTACCTTTTTATTTAATGCTGAAGATGAAAATTCAAACAAAAAAAAGGTCAATCACTGTAAACAATACATTTCTTTAAAAAAAAGTTATATTCCTGACTGACTACTCCATGGACCAATGCCTGGCTATAAAAAAATCCCAAAGCTTTAGATCTAATTTGGGATCTTAAAAATAGGAATATTAACAAATGGAGAACAATTTTTACCTTATCAGCACAGGATGTTTATTCCTGATTAACTTTATACATCAATGTTAATCTTTAATACATCAAAAATAGCTGTTGCGTAACACAATACTTGTCCATGGTGACTGAAGGTTATGTTCCACGTAAGTATTTTGGTGTTTCCAATAAAGGCTTAAAGGACTGTGTTTAGGTTAGGAACCCTAAACCAGAAGGTTCTACATGGTTGACTTTGAGCCACTGTAAAGTGAGAATATATGTAACTTTTTTTTTTTTTTAAGTCAATTGTATCATCTGAGTGATGGCCTGGATGCTAGGAATTCTTATGCTCTGATTCACTGCCCAGAGGACAAGACCATGGCTCCAGGGACTAGCCTCAGGTGGATCGTTCCACACTGGGAATCAGGGAGCAGTCAGCTGCCAACCATCTGCTTTCAAAAAGGCAGAAAGCAGCAGAGAAGAAATGTTCTGGTAAGAAAGTAATTCCAATTTCTGAGGAAAAGGGATCATTTGGTATGCCTAGTTTCCAGAGGCAGATTCTGACGCTCTTCTGTACCACATGCCAAATGACCCTGATACGGCAGAGCCTCTGAACAATGAGGAAGGCTTGCTCTTCAGACTGAGGAGTCTTCTGGGGTGCTGCACAGCTCTCCTCCTGCTCTGGGGGCTCTCTGTCTAATGACAAAAGCATGTAGGAGGCAGTGTGAACCTGGACCTTATGCCACGGACAGAGCAAAGCAGAATCATGAGCTGAAAACCATTCCTGGTCTCTCTCATGCTGCAAGTACCAACTAAGGACCTAGTTTATTTTCTGGCATCAAGAAACAATTCCAATGAATTTCTCCTTGCAAAGATAAATCTGTCACCTACCTTTGATCTGAAAACTAGAACAGTGCAATTTGTGCAGTTTAATTGTGCAAAACAGAGCCATTTTGCTGAACTCCTGTTAAAGCTATATAAAGCTTGCACTGAACAACTAAAATAGACTGGTATTCTGATGGGCACGTGAGGCAATCTCCCATGGAAATTTCCTTCCTGTTGCAATCCTAATTGAAACAATATGCTAGTAAATAACTGCTGAACACTCAACAGCTCCCATCACAGGGCTTGCTCCAAAGCTTTCTGAACCTCATTGGCTCATTACACTCTAGGAAAAAAAATCTGGAGTCTTAATGAATGGAATTTCTCCTCTCTTTATATACCACAGCTAGGACCTGTGTATATCCATGTATATAAATGTAACAATGAGACTCAGGACAATTTTTGTTTCCAGTCAGTGGCAAGATTCTCACAGAAAAGGTGAGGATACAGTCCTTTGGATGCCATCTGGATGCAGGATTGAACTCTGCCATGCCATCCTGACATAAAGGGACATGCTCCACATCACCAAGTCCAACCTTCTTGAAAAGTTAAGAAAGCTGAAGGACTATCCTCCATCAAGTCTGTATTTTGTTGCGATGTTTTGGGGCTTTTCGTACACCATGCTTGCTCTTTATAGCATTATGTCAAAAAGAAGCCAGATTCAATGGTGGTCTCTCTGCAAGAGGGTTGTATTTCAGCTTGTTTCTGAATTTTTAACATTTGCATCTGGTAAGGGTATCTCTTAAAATTCTTTTGAAATGCAATTTAGCTGGACCTGTAAAGGCACATGGAAAACTCCACTTGATAAAAACAGTGTCTTAACAACTAAAATCAAGTAAAATTACCTGTTTCTGTGAAGCCTAATTGTTAAATAAAGTGTATGGTCCACAACACTGTCCCTTTAAAGTGTCATGTATTTTAAGAGACCTCGGTCCCTGTTAGGCCCGTTTGGCTCAGCCTACAGCTGGCAAAGAATTTTGATCTTTGCATGTCAGCTCATATTTAAAAATAAGATCTGCTTATTTTAAACCTATTAAACACGTTTGTAATACTGAATGGATATGGGGCATCATATTTGCTTTTGTCTCAACTGCAGCCACTCCAAGCTGATGGTCTCAATTTCAGAAATATCTAAAAGTGATTAAAAACTGCTGCAGTTTCTCTACTCTATAATGAAAATTAAGAGACCAAGCAGCCATTACCAATAGACAGAGCTGGAAATTTCAAAGGGAAGTATCTGTGGACAGATTAACCTGTCTTTACAGATAAATCTAGGTGTTAATCACTGAAAACCCAGGGAAATCTGAAGAAATGCCAAAAAATTGTTGCAAAATACTCAATATGTGTCTCAAAGGGTATCAGTGAATTTCACATTTACATTTGAGATAAAGAGAGTTTTTTAAGACGTGACAGACTTTCCTCTCAAAGAGGGTCATATCTGCCCTTAATACATGCTAACATTCTAAAAAGTAATTGCTGTATATTCAGAGCAATTACTAAAATTTAGGCTATGAAAGCCTGTCCTTTAAACTCAGTAAATGAGTAATCATTTCCCTTCTGAAACTCTATTTCATAAACAGATGCATTTATCAGGAAATACCTTCTGAAAAATGAGATCAGTCACTTTCAACTATGCACAGACCAGTCTAACCATCGTGTCTCGAATTCAAATGCAGCTGAAAGAATTTTTCACAGATGGTAATAAAAAGGGTAATGCACTCTTTACTACAGAGGCGTGACTGAATTCATTTAAGCTGTGAAATTACTTCTAATGCTATTGGAAGGCCTTTCTCTTGGAAATGAAATTACTTTGACTGAACCACACAGGGAATTAATAAACTCTAGTATTTCTTAACGTCTCTGAATTTACAGAAATAGACCAGATTTTCATCTACCTTTTCCATAACTTCCGGGGAACATCTATCACACCCCTAGCTCTAGATGCTTATGGCTAAGATACGTAATTCCCTCAAATTTTACTTTGACCTGAAAAGCACCCCCTTAGGGCCCCCTTCTTGCAGAAGCAGGCTTAGCACTGGACTTCATACATATGGGTTTCTCCTCTCTCTCTATATTGTGTGCTCTCCAGACTGCACACAATACACAGTCCACGTATCCTGTCTTTACTGTCTGCCCTTAAGGTACAAGGGAGGAACGAGAGGTCTGCTAAGGCTCACTTCTTCACAACCCTCAGAAAGATGCCCTGTCTCCTGGTGTTTGTTCAGAAGTAAGACAAGGAGACCATGAGCAAAGGATCAGCTAATTGCATCAACACCTTCCATCCTTCTTGAAGATGACCTTAAAAAGAAATCTCTATTTTTAGAGCCACTCCTACCCCCAAAGGCTAGGGTTCCTCTCTAGTTCCTCTTGCTGGTCTGTCAGTCCATCTGGAGGGAGACTACAATGCTTCAGTACTTAAAACGCAACAGAAACCACAACGTTTTTATTGAAAACATGAATGGAAGCAATGCTTCTGAACATTTGGAATTTCAGAAGCAGTAGAACCATGCTGCTTGCAGAAAACTGAATATTTTAGAAGTCAGGCACTAACATTTCTATAGCAAAACCAGCTGCCCACCAAATTTGTGGCTTGTAGGTCATAAAGGTCCCATGATCCCATGCACATAAAGAAAGCCCCCTCTCTCCACACATTAAGCTTCATTCCTTCTTCCCCCCACATTTTTGGCAGTTCTCATCATTTTTCAGCTGAAAATATCTTACAAAAAGGGACACCCCTCCACATCCTTAGCCCAGAAAATCTGTGTGGAAAAACTTGATGGCACTTTCAACAATGTAAAATAAATGTCCACTCTTCTAAGGAAGAGCACCACCCTTGGATGGTGGTTGCTCCCCAACCATTATAAAATAAAAGCTACATACAACTCCTACAATTACAGGCTGCTTAAATGAGGTAATAGTTCATGACACAATAGCTCTGTTTTTAGATCACAGCTCTGCCAATCTTTCTAGACTGACGTCTTCAAAATAGTTCAGCCACTGATAAAAAAGAAATACACTTTTGCTTGGGTTTTGGATTCTGCTAAAAAATAAAATCACCACAAGCAACTCTTTCAAGGCATCTGGAAATGCCTTGTGCAAATTCTTCAGTTTGCCCTCACTCTTAATATCTGAGGCACATTTCTAATAAAACTGTTTTTTCCAAAAAATCCCAAAATTATTAGAAGGTCACATAAAACTGTCATTTACTACAAGAAGTATTTGGAAGAAAAGATCCAACAGCAGGTTCATCAGTTCCTAAGTTTGTGGAAAAACAAGTAACAGCTTATTTTTAGAATGTTTTGCAATTATTTGAAGTTGCTACCTCATGGCAAAGTATGCCTGCTTCAAGAAGACAGGTGACATCCTACACTCTTTTTATTAAAGCACATTTCAAACCAGCTAACGAATAAATGAAAGAATATTTGCCTTGGTAAACACCAAAATTTACAAGAAGCTTTCATCTGGAAACAAGACCTAACCATAGTGTTCTTCAGATTAACCTTCCTAGTCAAATTTTGGAAATTCCTAGCAAATTTCAAGAAAATTCAAACATGAGCCAAGTCCCTGAAGTCAACCAGAGTTGTCCAAGAACACCTGAAAGGCCTGTGCCTTTAGAAATCAGCTTGGAAAGAACCATCACTTCTAAGTTTTTGAGCATATAAAATCAGCAGAATAATGTAGTTCTGTGCCATAACTGGCATTTTTGTGCCAGCCCAGCTGTAACACTGGGTGATTGTGTTCAACCAGGAACTGCAGCTCACAAGGCAGCAGCATGACTGCAAGGTCACAGACAAAGGCTGTTAACAAGCTGGAAGACAACCTGAAGTAAGGTATTTTATTAGAAATTATAGATATGATCCCATGTTCTCAGCAGGGGATTGAGAAGGAAAGGCTTAAAGAAAAGGAATTTATCTATGCAACAGAGAGAGAGCTGGACATTTAAAGATGGTCGGTCCCACAGACAGGAGGTTGATGTTTGCTAAAACAGGACTCATGTTGTTCAAAGCAGCCATCAGCACTGTAGTGGTAGATTACTTTACGTGATACTGCAGAACCAGCCACAAAAAAATCACTTATGCTTGATTACATCCAAATTACTTTACAAAGTCTAAGTGTATGTATAATTTTTCGCAAGGCATGGATGTTTTTGCTTCATACCACTGTGTGTGGGAATTCCTGGGACACACAGTGAAAGCTGCAACATATAAACATTAGATACTTAGAATCTAAAATAGCAAAGTGAAACAGAAAACATAATTATGGTAGAAGCTGGAGGGAAATTTTATTGAGATACAGTCATCCTTCACTGAAAAGCTGGAGAAATACCCAAGCATTAGAGCTCCCCAAAGGCTTCAAATAGGCTTTTTTGTTAATCTGGACTAACACTGCCAATGACTCAATCTATTCTTGCAAATATCTGATCTTGTTTATAGTCCTAACAAGCATTCTGCACATACAATCAACCTATCTCCATCAGTGCCTTTTTTTTTAAATTTACTCATCTCTAAAAAGGCTACATCTAATCTAATCATACTAATAATTTATTTCCAATCTATTTCTGGGGCACAAGGAATGGATTTTCCATGCTTCAGCTATTCAAAAACATTTTCATGCAACAGCATCTTTTAACGAGCAATTTTGATGTAGTCAATGTCCCCTCTTTTCCTAGCCAACGCCATCTGTTAGTCTATACTCTGGAGGCTCACGCAAGAGGTATGCACTGATGTATTCTGTCATCATTGCTGCTGCTACAGGTTGAGACCATCCAGGCTGACAGAAAGAAGCTACTGCACTAAACGGGTAACAAAGAACTATCAGGGCACTCTGAGCTCCCTGGTAACAAGACACGGGGGGGCATATCTCTGGTTCTCTATGGGACTTGAATCTCCGAGTGCCTAGATGTGATACTCTTGAATAAATTACTACCGCGTTTGGGGTTTTTTTCCTTTGTGTTACCATATTCAAAGACAAGTGGTGGCATGGAGAACAGGAGGTTTGATGCCCAGGAAAGTATTCAGATAGTTACTTATATTGTAAACTTGTAGCTGTAGCTACAGCTGTAAGCAAACCAGCAACTAACTCTGATGTTGGAAATAACATGATTAAAGAAATAGAAGGAATGCATTTATCAGAGTCATTGGTTAATTATTCAGGAGCCTGATTACCATACAGGACACTAAAAGCTTCCCTTCCCTTTCCTATGAGTGGCCACTAATCACCCCTCCACCAGACTCCCATGGAAGCATTACTATTCCCTCATAGAGCAGGGCTGTTCCCTACTTTTCCCCTTAGTTTTAACCTATGTTGCTCTCCTCTCTGAAATGGCACTCTGAAATTTTGTTATGTAGAGTTTCAAGGCCCATCAACTTGCCAGCTTAAGACCAGTGAGAGAACTGAAGGACTGTTAAAAACTCTACCTACTCATCCTTTGCCACAGTGCACCAGGGCAGGGGCCTGCAATTATTCTTGATGCTCAGTTTTGAGTCTGCCTGCTGGGAGACCAAGGCATTATTAATGAAGGTAGAAGCCCTCTTTGTCTTACAATTAATTAAGTAATCTGTCAAAACTATATTCTAATGGACATGATGTTCAAGGATAACAAACTGAATAGAAATTTTTGAGAGGATTAATTTTACATAGTTGCATACTTCAAACCTCATTAGATAGATATGATATCAGCATAGTGACCTATAATAGCAGCCTGGTTCTACATTAAGAAGCAGAAAACTAGTAGTCAGGAGACTTTCAAGGACAGATATTAACTTTATAATCTGATATATGAACTCTACCTGTGTTTGGGGTAAAGAATGCGTCTTCTGCTACTATTAGTAGTGGATTGACAAAGAATAAATTAGAAACTGATAATTATGTCAATATGTTTGCACATCTGAAAACCTGAGGCACTAGAAAATGCTGTTGAACAAATTAAATGTTCCAGAGAACGAAGTGTGCTTATCTGGAGCGTACTTTTCGCAGCAGCTCTTACCAAGTTCAAGTTTACTTTGCTCTTAACCAGGCAATCCACCAGCTGTAGCAGCAGCCATGCAATAACAAGCATCTCTCAGCAGCAATTTGTCTCACTACCAGCCAGAAATGACTCAATTGTTCTTATTAGCCTCCAGGAGTTACGTTACAGCCCTTTACCATACAGGATGATAGCATCCTTTCCCTCTGTATAGTAGAGGCTGGGGTTTTTCATTTGTTTGAGGGCTTTTTGTTACTTATACCTTCCTTCTGAAACACAACACAATTGTGTTGGTCACCAAGGAGACCAGCTTTCACTTCTCATCGGCCACTGGCAGTATAACTTAAAAATAAATTTGTGCCAGGTCATGTGTTTTAAAAAAGGGGTGTGAAGGTGAAACTAAACTTTAAACACAAAGGAACTTTGAGCAAGTAAAAATATTAGAACAGCTCTATTAAAATGAACATCACGTGTGATTACTTTCACATAAAATTTTCTGTTCCCATTCCTATTCAATAAACAGTTGTTACCAGAACATACATTTTAAAAACCTGATAATAACAAAGAAAAAAAAAATTTTAAAAAAATTTAAAAATTTAAAAAAGAAGAGAAGCTAATCTTGGTGATACTTCTAAAATGTGAAACTTGGAATAAACAATATGAACAGGAATAAAGTTAAAATTTTTATAATCTTGATAGCTATATCTGAAAAGCTCAGCTCCCGGCAGCAAGGAATCAGAAGAATGACTGACTGCTTTTTTTTCCTTTCCGATTTTAATTTGGGGCCAGTGGGCTTGTGGAAAGCAGTATGGTTAAAGGGACTATTATATTGTTTCCCTTACGGTCAGAATCGTGGTTCTCCATGATTGATAGTACTGCATGCAGTACCAACAAATACTGCAAAACCCGAAGATTATAATCCTGGACTGGGACAATTTCAAGGAGCTGAGAGAAACAGAAGAGCAAGAGAGATGACATAAGAAAATACTAAGCAGTAGCCTTTTATACACATATGGTAAAAAGACTGGAAAAGCCCACAAATTTGATAAGTAATGCCCCTGTTGACAATCAGTAAGGGATCTCACAGGGAACTGTGTTTTTTACTGAGCAGCACTGATTTCTTTACCAGATTGCCCATTAACTCCATGGTGCAGTTCCCAACCCTATCTACACTGCGACCACTCACAGGTGTCAACTAGAGAAAACACCCCTTCAAGAAACATGCTCTGCTGGAAGAACACAACGGGTGCATACACAACAGTCATGCAAACTTTTATTGACATGCAGGTTTGCTGTTTTCTTAGGTCTCTGCAATGCTCCAAATGACAGTAGCACTCCATAGTGAAACTGAATTAGAAACCCATCACATCCTTACTCACCTGTTTATTCAATTGAGCTGAAAGATACTTTGACATTTTAATAGGAACAGCACAGATAGAAATAAAACATCCAGAGTATACTTTTATGACATAGTAAGAGACAGCTATATTTATTAGCAGGATGACACTTAAAGCAGTAAGAGCAGTGAAGCAGTATGATCTCCTAGCAGCTGGTGATCCTACAGGAAAACACCATGCCATTCAGACAATGATTTGTGTGCCTTGGATCCTATTTCAGAGCAGGGCTCTCTGGACAGAGTCTTAAGTTGTTCACTGAATAGTCCCCTGAAACCAACCCAAAGCAATTAAACCCGGGATGAAAGCATGAAGCAGACCCTGCATAGTTTCATGCAGGGCTCTTGTGGGTGCATAACAACAGCCCTTGCAGGAGCAGTGATCCATTACAATTCATGTACACTGCTCCCTGCAGCATGGCTGGGCAGCCCACGTGGCAGCAGTACGCTCAAGTGAATTAATTGACCTGTGTAACAGGACACTATTAAGCTTTATTTCTAACACACTAGCCCAGTACAGGGCTGGGTGCTGTGCTTCCACAAGGACAGCAACAACCTGTGGGACTCCACAGAATATTCTGATCTTTCTACAGAGCTACAATAAGAATTTTAAAACCCACAAAATGAGTGTCGAAGCTAGTGGAACTCTGCCAAAGTTTTTCAGGTGGTGGTAAACTACGTGTATAAAGTCTAACAGTAGAACTGCAAAGCGTAACAGCAGGACTAAATAGCTAAAAAACTCTTCGGTATTATAGGCTAGGTTGGCAAACAGTGTAACAGCACTGCAACATTTCATTTTGATACTTCAAGCTTAGCCTAACAAGAAAGCTTATGATAATCCAGTTAATAATGTGAGTCTTGCAGATTTTTTACTTGATAGGTAATAAACAGCAGCATATACATATACGTCCCCAGCTTGCTGAGGTTGACACTTCTAAAAGTAACATCCTAAAGCATCCACTCCATTGAGCTACAGAAACACAAAAACTGTCTTCTCAAAATCTGTCCTTTTTATTATGGTCATGTGAGAAGTCAGAGCAGAAGCATATCAAATAAGTTGTCAAATCTTAAAAATTTAAACTCAGATAAGAAATAACATGGCACTACAACCAGGCTCCTGTTCAGCTTACTACTGATGGTATTGCTAAAAATGGGTTTAAACCTCTAGTTTTCGCTAAACACAGGAAGTTCACTTTCAAACTCTCATACAACTACAAACAGCAAGACTATGATTTTAACTAAAACAAATAAAATGCAGAACAGTCAGCAATCATACAGAAACAAAATACTAGATTATATAAAAAACCACAAAATTCAAGCAAACCGAGCAGTCTGGACTGGTCTCCATGTTTCATACACTCCCAACTGTGATGCTGTGTATTTTAAGGACAATATACATATTGAACAAAGGGAAAAAAAAAACCCTAAAAAACTCCACAGCATTCATAAAAATTGATTGATACCTCTATGTAATACAATTTTTTTTATATTACCTTCTTCTGTGGTGATTTCTGCAGACAGAAACTCACTATGGAAGAAACCTATTAATTTTGTAAACTTCACACCATCCCACTAAACTGCAGATATTATTTTTAGTTTTCCCTAGCACTAAGCAGACAGAGAATCCAAGGCACAGTGCCAGGATGTAAACCCACTCCTTCTGAGCTGGCTTTAATCATGTTGCCTTGCTCCCACTCTGCTGCCATGTTTAGGTCAGCAAATTTTCCCAAGGCTAAATCTGAATATATGTACACATATGCCATGGATAATCTGGGTGTGTTTCTTCATGAATAATTTAAATTAAAGAATGGTGTGTTGCTCCTACTGAAAGGCTCACTTGATTTTCCTTTGGCAAGGTTCGCCCAAAAAACTGCTGCTGAAGAAGAGCCAACATCTTGCATCTATTTATAATGCAGTTGGTTTACAAAAAAGAGTGTATCCTCTTTACAAGCTATTTTTTGTACTGCTAAAGTTTGCAGTCGTGCTGCACAGAAAATTATGAGGCCCTCATTGAGTATGACCATAAAGTCAGGCCAGAAGTATTGTCTACAAAAGGGATACTTGTTTGAAGTTGTTTTCCATAAAAAAAAAAACAAGTCTCGTACACAAGTCCAAAGCAAATTTTACAGAAAGAGCAATATTTTCCATAGAAAGCTCTCTTGTCAGTTGTTATGGGATTTGCACATCAGAGCAGCATTTCAAGATCTTAAATTATGTTCTTGTTTTTTTGTTTTTGTAAAGTATAGTTACAATAGCTTGTTTGGCAATTTTTGACCTAACTGCTTAGATTGCCACAGAAGCACCGTGACACCGAGGGCAGCCTGGTATTTATTTTCATTGCCAAGTATGGCAGCAGGTCATACACACAATCCCTTCACCTTCTAATTTGCACACAAGCAGGAATGAATTTTTTCACCTTGGACTACCAAAAGCTATAATTTTGCGTGCTGTGACAGAGCTGGGGCTGGCAGGAATTGCAGACCTTTGTCTTTGTACGGCACCTGAAGGTCAAACATCAGCTTTCAGCACAGGGTTTAGCTGGAGCTGCTGTGATGCTTGGTTTCTGCCCTTCAGCCAAGCAGCCCTAAAGCAAGCAACTGGTTCCTCCCTGACAAACACAGCACTGTTAAATATATATTACACTATTTTTATTTAGAAATCTTACCGTAACTTGAGATGGAGTTGTTAGGAAAAATCAAGCCAAAGCAAGAAACAAACTATGAGAAGGCACATAAAAATATGCTTCAACAAGTTAGCGCTGCATGGCCTAGTCTTTAGTTGCTCTGTTACTGAATATTTACTCTGTTTCAGAAATACTTATGAACCCACAAACCACTGACTATTCCCAAAGTTCCTGGGACATTGCTGCTTTTTGCCCTTTTTCTGAATTAACATAACAGGAAACCCATATCTGCGTCACACAGTACATGAAATATATTTAACATCAGCATTTAAGAAAATAAATATTTATTTATCTTGCTAGGAAAAACAAAATCATGAACAGTCTGGAAGGCAGTCATTGCTATGCCCTGGAGGATAATATTCTGACTTCCCTCAACATGTTTTTCAATGCATCAAGGATCTCTAAACAGCACTGTGCAGATCTACATGTTCCTGCCAAGAAGAGTAATGAAATAAAACATCACCCCGGTCATTTTAACAGAGCAAACTCTTTGTTAAGGTTTATCAATCAACATACAAAAATGAACTTCATGACTGAAATATACCTTTAAAGTCAGTTATAATGGGAGAGGGAAAACCACAGAGCTAGGGACGGTAGAGCTGGAAAAAAGCCACACTTCCATGGTATTGGTTTTATCTTACCCAACAGCTTCTAAAAGTCTTTCACACTGGCTTTGAACAAGGCTCTCTCTCATGTTTGCATTTTAAATTAATTTAATCCTTCAGAGAAGTGCCATGTGCCCGATACTGTAGAATCCTACCTATCTTCAGCAGTTCCAGAGATGCAGAACAAGAAAATCCTTATCATGTTACCCTTCCAAATCTCTAGAAAATATTATTTGTAAAATCCTATCTAATTCTGAATACATAAAATTATTTTTAAAAAGAAAATTATAGATTCCATGAGAAAGAAATCAGAGTTGAACAGAGATGAAGATAAGTCACCACTACAAGTAGCTTATAAAGTCAGGAAATGTGTTTTAATAGACACAATTCCTCCAAAGCACCAAGGAGAGTTTCTGGATAGCATTAGGAGCCCAATAAAAATTTTTAAAAAATTTTAAAAAATTTCTTATTTGCAGTGGTTCAGCTGAAGTATTTTGCCACTCACAAATGATCCAAACTGAAAGGAGTTGTAACACAACTAGGTAACTCATTGGCTCATGACATCTTTTTGAGCCTCTGAACAGAAAAATAAAATTTCGGACATGTTATATGTGTATTTACTATATGCCATCTACCTTATCTGAACTTCACAGTATGACAGCCTTTGAAGTACATGTCGCAGGTTTCTCCCCAGTTGACTCAACTAAAACCACACAAAAGGACATAAAAGCCATGCTTAAGCACTGCAGCTGAAGCCAAGACATGAAGTTTCACCTTGGGAAGTGACACGACAGGAAGCTAAAATGACACCTAATGGTATTGCCGCTGCCATGTTTTTCCTTTTTTTCTCTCAGAGAGAGTCTGCTAGGGGAGCAGTGGAAATCCTGGCAGCACCACCCTCTCCAGAAGAGGACCAAGTAATTAACTTCTCACTCTAAGTCCTAATTCCCTGCAGCAGGGAGGGGGGCGGAGGGCTAAGCAGCCCATTTCACTTAAGAGGGATGGCTTTAAGCCGGCTTTGCCTCAAACAGCAGGACACAGTTGCTGCTCATTTCGAGCAGAGCGGCTGCTACAGAGGCAAGGAAGGGAGAGCAGCTTGAGATGGTCATGGGCTTTGTGCTGGTAGAGCACGACTGTGTTCAGAACAGAAACTAACAGGATTTTTCAAGATACATAGTTAACTTTTATAAAAATATATAACTTAAGACTCTAATATGGGCTACCATAAGCCCTTTCAGTCAAATGCATGTGGTTTTGTTTGCTGGCTTGGGTTTTCATATCCTTTTCTCTGCAGTCTTAAATATGCTATCAGAACTAAACCCATCCAGCACAAATAGGTTTACTTTTGACCAAAGAGGAAACCTGAAATACCAGAATACTTTCAGATCTACAGGACCATCAAGTATGTTTATTTGCCCACCTCACTAATCTGCCAGATGTCACCTGATTAATAAACCCAAAAAGGAGTAAAAAAACCCAACATGTTAATGGATGAAACCATCCACATCTAAAACTTATGCATGTTCTCTGGTACCCAGACCAAATCACAAAATAGGAAGTCACATAGTTCATGCATCCCTGGTGTAACCACTTCCATATTTTTATCCTGCCCTGTTACATTCAGTATTGCCTTTTCATACTTATACAGGTCCCCTTGACCTCTCCAGGGAGAGCATACTTGTCTGTGAAATGATCATATGCTGTCTTGCACTGGTGATGCTGTACTTTATTTTGGAACCCATGTAACTGCATATGGTCTTGATGTACCTATTTGTGTCAGAACATAAGGTGATGGATGCTATATTACAGGTGATACAGAACAGGAAAGCACAGAGCCTATTTTTAAATTAAATCACTTCACTTTGCTGCCTTAAATTTCATTTCCAGCAGCCCTGAAACCCACATTATTTAATGACTTCCACAAGTAGGTTTCTTTACTCTTGAAGGTCTTGTAGGTCTTTTTATCTCCTTGTGGTCTCTAAAGGTGCCTCAGAACAGCACATAGAACAAAGGTGGAAAATGTCACATATGTGACAAATGACAAAAGCCACATTGGAAATAAACTCTTCCTTTTTTTTCTTTTTTTCTCGTCTCTGTACTTGAAATAGTATCTGAAACCACAAAGGAAACAAAACCAGGTGGCAGAGGACAGCTGGTACCATGAGGGGACCATGCCAAAGCTGCTGAAAATCTGCATGACCTACAGACAAGACAGCAATCTCTGAGATCAGTGCCCAAAATTCACTGCGGTATTCATTTGCCACTTTACCTCAGAGAAACTCCAGATGTTCAGGGAGTAGCAAATGGGGAAGATCAATGGAGGAGATGCAAGGAAGGGTGAGCTGTGTACATTAAATGCTGTACCAAGCTCTAGCAAAGAGCAGAGACTGACAGGAGTCAGGAACACCACTATTTTGTAACGGCTGTTTAAAAATTAAATCCTTTCTATAAGACACTTCTGGAAATTACTGCCTTCAAGCATTTTGGTGAGATTTTCATCATCCCTAAAAATCAGACTCTCCTTGTTGCCAGGACACATATATGCTAGACAAGCCTTTTTAAAGACAGATTTCTATTAAATCATTTTCAAAAGAAACTCCCTCTACATTTGAAATACAGGACAAAAAAACCCCACGTAGAAACAAATAACCAGAAGAGAAGTCTTGATGTAGCATCTCAGATGCACACAAGCTCCTTTCTTTAACTAAGGCAGACTTATTTTCTGGTCACTGGTTACCTACAGCCATTCTTAGATGAGCTTACATCATTTCATATAATTTATTTCGCCTTTTTGAAAATACAGTCCTCCACGACATTGCTTCTACTCCTCAAAAAATGGGGTGGCTTCCATGAACTACAAAAGGAAAAATTAATTAATTATTTCTACAAACACAACAGATAAAGGTATTTAAAACCATTCCCCTTTCCCCTCCTAAACATTAGCCAAGAATAAAAAGACTACATATCACCATTTAGAAACACTTAACAATTTTAATGTTTTTATTATTTCTTCTGTTTGTGACATGGGAAAAAATTACTATGGACAAGATGTTCAAAACCAACATTTAAAGAGAGCTTTACAAGCCTAAAATGAAAAGTACTCTCATTTTCAGGCAGAAAAAAATGTGCCAAATCTGTTAAGGAAAACAAAAACGAAACCTTAAGCTCTCAACTTTCAGTTTCAAGAAAAGGGAGTGCAAGACACTTCATCTGAGGCTGTATGGTCCATGTAAGCTAGAGATAATAAGGCTGCTCACGAAACAATTCTGCATTCATTGCAAGTCCTTAGTATCCATGCTTTGTTCTGAGTCATTGCTTTTCAGTTTCTCAACCAGTGAATGAAATTCTGACCTACACGAATTTAGACAACTTTTTTTTTTTTTGGTCCTTCTAAGACCTGTTTTCTTGATTAAAACTGGGACAACCTATCTTTCTCATGGAAAATCTTTCATTTGCAAGCAAATTGTGCTATCAATCAAATGTCATCTCTTCCATTTCCTACAGAATCCTTCAAAACCTAGAGCGTATCTGTTTTGTCATGTCTGTTATACCTATTCAAAACACATCTTATCAGACAACTCAACCAGTGCAACTGTCTAATATGAATTACAGTAATGCTGTACATACACACTTCCTACACCATGACTTTACCGCCATTCAGCTCGTGCTCCTATATCACATAAAAATCAAAGGACAACAGAAATATGCATGTAAACTTGACAAACTTTCTTCTTCAAACATTTCTAAATTACATTCTTCAAAAAGAAACCTTATGTACCATGAGGCATCAATACAGCATAAAAGCCTCCTTTGACTAGACTTTGTACTGATGCCTTGCTTTTCCAGAACAACTGTCTTACAGCCTTTCTTCAGCGAAACACATTATCCAACAGAAGAGAAACACATACCTGGAACAGACAAGTGCTTCTTGCAAGTGGGCTGTCTCCAGCTCTGGTCTCTGTCCTCCTACCTCTCCAGTTCCTATCACAACTTTGCACTGTCACCAAAAGGCTCTGTTACTTCTGCTTCACCTTGAGAAAGCCTAGACACTTAACACATGAGTGTAGAAGACACAGCTACAGATTAAACTCATAACAGGTAAATCCAACTGAGGTCTGAACACCTGAATATTTTTTTTTCACAGCCAGCTTGGATTAATTTTGAAACCTTATAACAATATATTTTCATCATGTTTAGAAGTTTCAGAAAATAAAACCAAAATGCATCAAATAAATACTTACTTAACTGGAGGAAACAACTATTTGCACTAATAAGAATCAAGTATAGTATAATTTGATTTAGGATGCCAGTTCAGGTTAAAAAAAAATCCTCTCAGAACAAGCTTATTCATGTTTCAAGCAGGAAACACACAATCTAGATCAGCATGATAATAATAAAAAAAGTGCAGAAAAAGATCATACTATAAGCCTCTCCCCCAGAGAGCAAGGAACTCAAGGCAATTGTCAAACTGCATTGATTGTTCCACACAATTAAAGTCTGGTTTACAGAATAAAATCAGTATTTCATGGTAAAAATGTGTTAAAGTTGAGCTTGAAAACACTAATTAAACAGCCTTTTTTTCGTGGCTGCAAGAAGGGTATGCCTGCCACATTTATAAACTCTAACTTCTGGGTTAAAAAAAAAAAATCTGTTCCCAGGATTGTAAAGAAAATCTGTCAAAGATAAAATGAGACAATGTTGTCATCTGATGCCTACATACAGTCTGTGCATACTAGATAATTCTCAGATGACAGCAACACAAAACTAACAAAATCTCTGGCTGCTACTCAGAAGCTACCGGGCAGCACTAAACAGACAACTACCCTTATCAACTCCAGCTGGCTACTGCTTTGAGCAGTTACAAGAAGCAGCAAACACTGTAGTAAGTTCTGAGGTGTAAAAAAAGGCAAAAATTTCTGTTCCCATCTCCACCAGTGAGATGGCTTCAGATGCTTCCCTTTGTAATTAAACAGTAAGAGACACAGATAGATACACAGAAAGATACCATTCCCCCCCCCCCCCGCCCCCAATAAAAGCATCTCAGCGTCCAGTCCCATGCTGACAAGCTCAGGGTTTGACATTCTGCCAAAGTACTGTTCCAGAACTGGAGTCGTCACCCCACTGGCTCCTTTCACAGACCTTTTCAAGTCTGTGTAAAAAAATTTGCAGGCTTTCAAATAAAATATGAAAGTGTTTTGTACTACTAGATCACTCTCTCATTTTTCTTCAGTCACAGCAAATAATATTAAAAGATGTTATCTTCCCACCTGATGTCACCAGAGCACATATTGCATTGGCTTTTTATTGGTCATCTGGTAAAGAAATTTGCAGAGAATGGCAAGAAGCATTGATGTTTTTCTATTAAAAACAGCCCTTTTAGTGGTCATAGTGAATGCACATGCATTCTAAACATTGTGCAGTACAGCTGGTGGACAAAGCTACAGGCTTGAAGCCAAAACTTTCATTCTCACCTACATTGTTTTTTTAATTATCATGGTAGCACTAGTCCCTTGAAAGTCAATCGTTTACCTCTCACTTTTATAATATTTACATCCACCATTCAAAAGCATGGCTAGCTGTCTTCTAACTCAGAGACCACACAACATCTCCTGTACCTTTCCCTCATTCCAGAGTTACTTAGGGTGCTGCTAAACTCAATACTGCCAAAATGGAAAATACCATGGCTTTGCAGTAATTTCTGGCTAATCTGATTGGAAGGGACCCCAAAGACCAGCTAATTCCACCCCCTGTGCCATGGGCAGGGGACACCTTCCACTAGACCAGGTTGCTCAAAGAACCATCCAACCTCGAACAATTCCAGGCATGGAGCACCTACAACTTCTCTGGAAAGGACCTTCTCTAGAATTTCTGGAAAGGCTATCTGACTGTTCCCCTTCTTGGCCACTCATTGATACCTTGTGCCTCCAACACACCTGTACCGATGTAAACAGTTATTAGGGTTGCACAGTAAAGCAAATGAGGAAAGCAGTTTGGAAATACTCCAGAGAAGGTAAGGGAAAAGCAAGCTTAACACCAGTCAATTCCTGCTGTCTGCCGTATGGCTGCACAAACAGTTGTGCTGCCGTGAGGACAAAGCCAGAGGAAGGAACAAGGAGTCGAGGCTTCAAGAGAACAGGATCACTTCTCTCAGTAGTGGTGCCAACTTGGGTTGGCTGAAAATCACTATAGCCTAAGATGGAAAATGAGGTCGTCTTAAAATAACAGCTGTGAAAAATACTTTCTAAGCTAATGCACGAGGCTCATATAACCACTATGAAACAAAAGTGAGTACTTAAAGATCTTGCAAGTGTGCAAGGACAACATCGATTTTATAATAAACAATTAAGAGCTTCAAAAGTAGATTTTTAGAGCTAGTAACCTGCAGTGTGACTTCACCCACTCAGAATTAAGCTTTAGCACAGACCAACAGACAGAGACTTGGACAGCCTTAGACAACCAAGTCTCAATGATTGATAGCAAAACCCAGGAGGGAGAAAAAAATCCACCTTCTTTCCCTTTAGGTACTTTAAAAGCCGTACCTGTTAGACACTTGCTAGAATCATTATCACTAGCTCTGCATTTACCACCCTCACTGTAGTTCAAAATCATGTGCTGAGTAATGTTCCTGGGAGTGATATATTTTTTATTAATGATAACAAAGTTAAAAAATATCTTGACAAGTTTTACTGAATACTGTATTGTCTGAACAAGATACGAGGGGAAACATGTTCACACTAGCAACTTTCAATAGGAAGACTTCACCTACAGTATCAGTTTCATTTAATTCAATGCACATAAGGACACTTTCCTCATGAGGAAAGAAGGAAAGACATATGGATAAAGTTTTAGTCAGAAACAGCCTTCCAAATTTAAATGCACATAGCTCTTTGCACATTCACTAGAGTACTAGGGATTCACTATCTTAAAGCAAGCTATTGTTTTACAAACTCATGGTACCGGTGCAGACCTACCCCAGAAATAAATTTGATTCAGCATCTTCTGCCAACAGTAGGAACTTTGGCTTGCCTCAGTCCCTATGGTCAAACTCCTAAAAGGGCATTTTGGCTCCTCCCTTGGCAGATATGATCCCCTCCACCTCATGCTCTTGCTGTGTGCTCTCCTGGCAGAGCACACCCCGCAGCAGCTGCCAACAAGTTAAGCACAGTTACCTCCAGTTAGGATACTGCCTGTCCTACGGCTGTCCTTAAGCCACAACTACGAATGCAACCTAAATGCCTCCATGTCATAATCCCTGGCAGTGTCCTGGCTCAAATAAAAATTAATATATTGAGAACTCTCAGTAGTTTTCTTAATGCTTCCTACCCTCCTCACTTAAGAAAACCCAAACAAACAAAAGAAACCCAAGCAGCTGTTCAGCACATGCAGTAAGTCAGCTTTCCTCTAATTGCAAGAACTTTTCCTCCAGTTTGTGAAAACTGAGGAAAAGATATCCTAACATCCTCAACCAAAGGACTGTTATCAAAAGGCCTTTTTCTTGCTGTCATTTTGCTAAATTGATTATCCAATCTACTTGTCAAACCTCCATCACTCACATATTCTAAACAGGGAGGAGAAACAAGTCTGCTGCACATTTGATGTGTGAACCAAAGCCTGCTAGATAATCAGGAAAATACATTCTTACTGTTAGGTCTTTTTTCCAGTTGGCACTTTATCAACAATGTCCCCACCCAAACCCAGCCTTGTTTGTAGCACTACTGCATAAGCCTGAGCACGGCCAGGTGTCCTTAGCATGACCCGTGAGCACAACAGGGCCCGCTGGTCACAAACGATGACTTCTGCACCACCGGCGTCTGAGGGAAATCCTCCATCCTCCACTATTCGATCCCTGTTCAGTGCTGACAGCACCACTAGGACGCTGTAACACAAGTCCCGCATTCTACTCCTAGAGCAAACACTGCCCTTGCCACTGAGCTGTTGCAGGATGCGAGGCCTCCCCACGGAGAGTGACCCGGCAAGAAAGGGGCTGCATCTCGCCCTGCACCGCGTTCCGCAGAGGCTGGTACCCCGGCCTGGCAGGGGCTGGCACAGCACCCCACGGCCACGCGGGGCTCTGTGCCCACAGCCCCGCTTCCCGCGGAGCCCAAGGGCGCTGCAGCCGCCTGAGCCGGAGGGGCAGCCCGGGACGAGCCCAGCGCGCACGGCCGGCCCCGGGCGGGCTCCCCCCACGCCGCGGGTGGGTGCGCGGAGGTTGCGGTCCCGCAGCGCCCTGCAGGCACCACCCTGCCCCGCCCGAGCACATCGGCCCCTCCGTG
This sequence comes from Acanthiza pusilla, assembly GCA_036630365.1. Taxonomy (NCBI): domain Eukaryota; kingdom Metazoa; phylum Chordata; class Aves; order Passeriformes; family Acanthizidae; genus Acanthiza; species Acanthiza pusilla. Next base: position 25,336,944 of record JAXCHO010000018.1, read on the forward strand.
GCTGCGGAGCGCAGCCCCTGGGGTCCCGCCCGGCGAGGAGAGGAGCCAAGCGGGGAGATCCCGGGCAGCGCCCCCGCCCCTGCCCCCACTCGCCTGGTTGGGGTCGGTGGCCCGGAAGACATGGCAGGCCATGGGGGAGTCGGGGTTGTCGGGCTGCGCCTTGATCAGGTAGGCGAAGTAGGTGAGGTCGTGGCTGTTGTGGATGAAGCGGGCGATGTGCTGCGCCTTGTGCTCGAAGATGAAGACGGCGGGCGCGGGGCTGGCGGGGCGGCCGGGGCCGGCGGCGGGGCCGGGGCTGGCGGGCACGCAGCGCAGCGTGGGCGAGCCCAGCAGCAGCAGCACCTCGCGGGCCGGCACGCCGCTGCCCGGGGCGCCGCAGGGCTCCTGCCGCTGCCCGCGGCGGCGGATCTCGGCCACCAGCCAGGGCAGCATGGGCAGCGTGGTCCGCCTGTCCAGGCACGACGAACCCACGTACCACAACCTGAAGCGCTTCTCCCCCGGCGGCGCCGGCTGCGGCTCGGGCTCGGGCTCCAAGGGGTGGGAGAGCGGCTCGCTCTCCCCTCGCTTCTCCATGGCGGGTGTCGGGGCGCAGGACGCGGCGCTCCGCGGCCGCTTCCCCCAGCACCAGGTGCAGCCGGCGGGGCCTGCGCTCGGCCGGGGCCGCCGCTAAGCGCTCATCCCGCCGGGCACGTCCGCGCCGCCTCCTGCCTGCCCGCGCGGGGTCAGCCCGCGGGGCGGGGAAGGACGGCCGAGACACCCCACTCCTGCACCTCCTCCTCCTCCTCCTCAACGCCCCGGGGAGGAGCGGCGGGGCTACGCCCCGAGAGGCCACGGCGTCCCGACCGCCCACTCGCCGACCCGGGCCCCAAAGGAAAACACAGCGTGGGCTCCGCTCCGCGCCCCGTTCTGCCGGGTGCTGCTGCCCTTCCTGCGGCCGTGGGTGCTGGGCTCTCCCTGCGGCTCGCAGCGTGGTCGGCCGTGCAGGGAAGGGGAGAAGGAGGAGGTCCGCAAGGGGAGGAAGGTCGCCGAGCGGCGGAGAGAAGGAGGTGGAGAGGCTGCCGGGCCCGCCCCCCGCCCCGTTTGCAGAAGCTCCCGAGCGCTTTCTGAGTTGGTTTTGATTCTGACGAGTCGCCGGGTCACTGGGGAGAAGGCTCCCGGCATGGAGCGTGGGCCCGGGGGACCTCCCGCCCGCGGCGGCTTCGTTCCCACGGCCGCCGCTCCCCCGCCTGGTTCTCCCTAGCGAGGAGAACCAGCCGTACAGCGCCCGTGATACAGCAGCGAACTCCCGCACTGCCGAGTCAAGAGTCTCATTACGGCTGATTTTAATTTTTCTTTTTTTCCTAAGCTTGTGTTTCCTGCTTGAGCTCTTAATCGTGGGGATTTTCCGTGTCGCTATCGCGATAACATCTCTTGTCAACGACAAATCCGCCACCTGCTGTAGATATTAGTAACTAGTCTTCTCTACCTGAGAAAGTAGCTGGACACGGCTTTGCCAGCCATTCAGCATCCGTAGCCTTTTGGTAATTGCTAATTGTAGCGACTGTCCCCCTGTTTAAATCTGTAGCAACAGCGGCGATAACTCCCAATACACGTTGTTATGGCCACCGTTTTAACTCTGCCTACAAATAAAAAATCTGTAGCTTGAGCTGAAGAGCTGCTCTGTGTAATTTGAGACTGCACGCTTATTTGTGCAGAGAAGGGTCATGTAGCACTCAGGTCACGGCCCACAGCAATCTGAACTGACAAAAACTGTCGCATTTGCGGTCTTTTCTCACTGTTACAAACCTCTCTGCTCATTTCCTGAGCAAACAATTTTACTCCTTTTTTCCAGTTTAACTATCTAGTTTATGCATTCTGGTTTATCAGCTGTAATTTTCAATTCAATATTGTTGTTTGGTAAGACCTCAAATGTATCTTCTCTCATGGCACCCTACAAACCTTAAGGGACACCCTACAATGCCCCTTAGGACAGTGGAGGTAATGCAAAAAGTCTTACGGCAGGCTGAACACCAGCTTTAATACGTGCTACAGTGGTACAAGTTAAAGCCAGACTGGAATTGCTTTCCCAAGTGCACTATTTTCACACACTTGATCATCTGAACTGCATTGTCATACAGCAAATTTTAGAAGAATAATGGCCAAATTTTGTGGATCACAAACCTAAAAAATTTCTTGTCCCTCATTCTGCACGTTTAGTATTAACCCTTTGGCTGAGAATGGCGTTTCAAAATTTCGTGCTCCAGCACTGCGGGATGACAATTCGTGAGCCTCTTAACAGTGCACCTGGAAGAAGAGCTATTCGGTTTCTGCCAGCAGTGCTGGCACTGGTTTAATGCTGCAGTGAGCTGCTCCTTTTCTGCCAGTTCAGTTCTGTGAGCCGCCTCTAATTTAAGTGACAGCGCTTGTAGAGAGAGCGCCGTCTGCACAAAGGAAGCGGGAATGACTGCTCAGGGGTGAAGAGGGCAGCGAGACTACTCACCCCTTTTGGGGATGCTTGGTTGGACGATGCATCTAGAGCGTAAAGCTGCAATTCAGTCACTTGAGCGCAAAGACCAATTTAACCTACCTGGGAAGTGAACTAAACACTGGGCTTGCACTAGAGCAGCGGCAAAACCCTCTCGTGCATTCTTTTGCAATGGTTTCAGAAGGGATAATCATTAAATGGCTCCAATGAAGCAGCCTAAAGGGGAGGCTGCAACAGACTGAATAGCTGCAGCTGCTTACCAACACCATCTCTGAGATTACTAGATCCCTTTTATGTTTGTATATGACCTAACAAAACCGGTCTGTGGACAGCCACCTAAACTTTTAGGTGCTATGGCGATACAAATACTTAATATTAATCAGGAAACTTGAAGACAATCATGCAAATATATTAAAATAACAAAAAAGGCTGAAATTCTTTTAAGCAATCACAGATTGCTTGATGTTCTCACATCCTACAAATGGAACAAGAAGTCTTCACTTGAAGATGTTACAGAGCTGTGTTTTCAGCTGATAAGGATGCACTTAAATTATTGCAAATCATGAGGTAGAAATGAAATTCTAAAATGTGAAAAATTAATGTGAAATACTTCCATTGTCACTAGGGTGCCTGTTTTGTAAAGCTATTTGGTTTTTCCTTCTGTTGGGTGATTTGCTTAATATGGCATGATATCTGGTTATTTTGACTTTATTTTTATTACTGAATTCTTTATACAAATCGCTTAGAAGATGAACTTAATCTATATAAATGCTACCACTAATATTTTAACTACATTCAAAATCAAACTCTCAGATGTTAATCCAAAGTTTTCATGCTTTCTTCTTGCTTCAGCTTTTTATGTCTCTATGAATTGATTCTTCGTAGTAATCCCTTTTAGCTGTCCATTACTTTTATCCATTTACTTCATCATTTCTTATCCTTTAATCTGCCTAACACTTTTTATCCTCCCATCTCATTATTAGTGTTTCAGTAGGAAGTCAGTCCTTTTGTTATATAACTTTTCTTCTTGAAGTTGGTCCCATTTTCTCATTTCTGTTGTAAGATTTCATGCACCTTTAAGTTTAAAATTCCTGATTTCTCTCATATTGAGCACAGTATTCCTTTGCCCATGACATCTGACATGCCTCTCATGTAATTTCTAGTGTTTAAACTATAATGATAACAAAAGTATTTTTCTCTAATTCTTTGCACAATATAGTTAGGAATTAGCCTAAAATACATAATCCTTAGAGCTCAGTCAATGGGAATCAAAAACTTTGGGACAGAGAAGAAAGCAACTTTCCATAGCCCTTCACCACAGAGCTTTGAAAATATATGTCTGTTCTTGATGAAAGTACAGTTTCTCTCCAGGTCATCCCAAACAAAAGCTTAAATGCAGCACCCGTGCCAGAGACATGACAGACAAAGTCTCTGGTGAGAAGCCACGATTTTTTAACAATTCCTTTTTTATTATTAGCATTAGCATTGGCCAAGTTTCTCAAAACAAATTGTAAAATCTGAAGGAAACGCTCTATTGGAAGATCTGAAGAACCTAAGTGCTATAGACAATAATTGCCATAGCATGTGCTGCAAGTGCATGTTTAGTTGGTCAAGTAAAACCAATCACATACCCAGACTTCTCTGAATTGTTGATGACCTGCTATTGTTTTTTGTTCCATACATAGACATTAGATGCAAAACCTCCTAAATTAAGGCATATTATTGAAGTGACCAAGCACAGATAAAGTTAAATAAATATAAGAGCCTCTGAACGCTTATCAATGGAGTATTACATGTAAAGGTTATTTTTTTCCAAATAAAATGAAGAATGTATTTTCTTTCTGTTTATTAGAGGAAGTGTGTTTAGTTCACTAAGACCATACCTTGATAATGTATGCTGTTTCTGCACATGGCACCACAGCAGCCATTTCATATATCATATCTGGATCTTCAGTTCATACTCAGTGTTAAAAGATACCTGCAAAATGGTAAGCAACCACAGCTCTCAGTAACTTCTTAAGCAGCAGAGAGACCTCAGCATCTCATATGATCAGACTGTTAATTGCTAGTAATTATCTATCCCCTTAAGCTTTCTAGCCACAATTTTAATTGTAGAAAAAATATTAAGCTATTAGAAGAGCTGTAGGCTTTACTTTACAATCCCATAATTTATGCATAACTTCAGTCACCTTGGACTATCATTTCAGTAATATGCCCTGTAGCTGGAATTGCTTCTGATTCAATTGCTTTTCTATGAATGATCTCGCTTAGCTGTCTGGGAATTCAAGGTCCATTTCCATATTTGCATTAGTTTAAACTAGTCAAACGTTATTTTACTTTCAGATTACCTTTTGTAAGGTTTGAAATATAGGCATTTTTACTTTAAAAACCATTTAATTAATTTAAACTACCCCATCTTATTTGAAGATTGTAATAAAATAACTTCTGGAAATATAATTGAAGTACTAGAAAGTAAGTTCAGTAGATTGCAAATATTACCAGGGCTTTAAGCTTTAGCTGCCAGAGAAACTCTGGTGCCTACTCTTTTAAAGTACATAAAAAACCTCACTAGAAATAATGAAAATTGTATATTTTGCAGGATTTGCAGTATAAAGATTATAATACTTTAAAATGCAATGCCAAAACTTTGAGTAAGACATATTGGTCTTATAGAGATATGTCAATAGCAGGGGGCACTTGCTGCAATTTGTAAACAATAAAAATGATGAAAAATTAATCTGATAAGAGGTGGATTGGTTTTGGTGTTTTCTTCTTAAATGGCACTAATCTTTTTTTATCATAATGACAGATTAGAATTTGTTCTGCCAATAAGACCCAATCCAAAACAGATTTAGAGGAACTGGAATGAGCCAAGTTCATAAGAGAATAATCCCTAGCTAGAAATTTTATAAACATCTCTAGAATTTAAAACAACCTGCCACATTTTATGTCTGTGTCCAGTGTATTGTTATTCAATTTAATGTAGCACTGATTAAGAGAGACAATGTATTGAATTATTATATTTCTCTACAAAGAAGAGAAATTTGATTGTGGTAAGATTCTTACTTAGGTCATTTTTTCATATCACCGTCATCCCATGAAACTTTCCAGCACAGCAGACCTTGAATCCAGTGAAAAACCACAACACATTTTATTTAAAACTAAGTTTTAATCTGGAGTCCTGTGTTACCATAGCATCTTTCCATGTGGAAGCATTTGAAATTTGTTGGAGTTTTTGGGGTTTTTTGTTGTTTTTTTTTTTTACATAAGGTCCCTGCCCCCCAAAAGTGTGTCACATCAGCTTACTAGAACCCCTGTTGTTGAGGTAATACAGAGTTTGTTGGCTGTCAGCAGCTCAGATCAGCTGCAAAGCTAGTTACTGCAAGAGATAGAGCAGAGCAACTTCTGCAACAAGGACTTCCCTATTCCCAATTATTTCTGCTTTAATAAAAAGGAGCCTTTTACTTCTCTACTATTCCCCAGCCACTGCAGTAACAGTAACATACAAATAAGAGAAAAAAATGAGGAAGAAGAGACTGGAGTCTCTTTCTCTCCCTGACAGTGCCTACTACATCTACCTCATTTGTGATTTGGAAGGGATCCTGGTCCACTCCAACTCTCTAGCAATGGAAACCAGGACAGAATTTCTTGTCATTGCCAAAGCTAAAAGGAACATATTGATATTATTTCACAAATATATTATTACAAAGGATGAACCACATGCTAGAAAGGTTAGGAAATCTGTAGTAGAGTGCAGAAATAACACGGAAGAGAGATGCTTTGGAAGGCAAGAGTACTTCGAAGGGCACAAATTACATCCCTTCAAGAAGAAATGCAAATACTGTTTTGACTTCAAGTGTACCACTATTAAAGTGTTACTGCAGCTTCTCCACTTCGTACTGTATGTGTGGTAAGAGAAGGTACAGCTTAGCATGAACAACGGGGCACTGGTAGGCCCAACACAATACCAAGAATGGTGCCAGTGTAGCTGCTAATATAAAAAAAAAAAAAAGAAGAACAGATGGGAACCCCTTAATCCTCTTTCTCATCATCCTTGACTCTCTCCAAGGTAAATCGACATCTGTTGTCTTGACTCTGCTGACTGCTGAGCATCTCTCATCTCCCCACGTTCCCGACTGTGAGACGCAGGGTGGCACAGCACACCAGTTATTCATGCCAGGCACACACCTACATTGCTCATTTTAGATGTAAACTTTTGCACCCTTCTCAAGCTTTATGTGTGGTTGCAGCATCCAGGACTTCCCAGTTCAGAAGCACCACTGGGAGGGAAGCCTGTCTTGCTTTAATTTGGGCAAGCTCTCACATGAGTATTTTTTAGAAGCACCTGTAAACTGCCAAAGACTCAGCATGATAACATTCATGGGGAACAGAAAAATTCTTGTCAGATTCTACAAGAACATCTGAACGTGACTTTTCAGATTCAGAGGTAATTCACAGGGGAATTAAGCACCGGGGCCACTTTTAGTGGCAGAGAAGCGTATTCCTAAATGTGGCATAAAGACACTGGTAACTAGACTGCATACCAGAATATGGAAAAAGGATTTTAGAGTGGTCAAACTGCATGAAAACCTTGGATAGAGAAATGCAAATACTTTTTCTACAATCAAGATACAGAACTAGAAAAATCTCCTTGAGAGATGTATAAACAGGGAAAAGAGTAAGATGAGAACAGGCCCCGAATGCAATATGATACTATTTAAAGAGCAAGTCATAATGCAGAAATGTTAGTGTAATTAAGTTACTGATCTAAACTGCTGCAAATGTGTATTGTATGGTATGTATTCTGTTATCATTAAAATGCTGAATGTTGTTTATGCAACTGGAAATCTTTGTGCTCATCTTTTTAATAATTAAAAGAGAAGTTAGATTGTTTCCTTACAATGTAAGAAGGGGGGTGGAAGTTATGGTGACATGAATTTGTACAGTTCCAGATCCAAGCTACAGAGGGGAGAAAACCAGAAGTCCTTATGCCATTGCAAAATGTGCTTTCAAAGGAGTGTTGTGAGGCAAGACTGCATGTAGCAGTGCCACCTGGTGACCGATGCTATGACAAAGTCCTCTGGAATTTCTATCTGGCAGAGAAATTTATTGTATGAAATAATAAATTTTCCTTACTTTTCCAAAGCTCATTATGTGAAATACAAAACTGACATTGAAATTTCCAATTTATATAAATGTAACAATATTTGTTATGTAAACACTGACAGAGTATTTGGAAACTACGGCACTTATATAGATCAAACAGAAAGGGTATTCAAAGTAGGGCAGCTTTGTAATTAGCTATAGCAGGTAAATGCAGTGTAGGGAAGAGGAAGCCCAGAAATACTAAAATTTGCCTTCATGGAGAAAATCAGCAATTTCAGCTTCCTTACTTCCCTCAATGACACAAAGTCATACACAATTAAAAGACTTATCCCAGTAACTCAGCTAAATGCCAGGTCATTTCTCCACCTTCCCTCAGAAAAGCAGTGGAAACAAGAACCAGAAAGTCTTTCCAGGCAGCCAGGACTGGGTATGAGGAGTGTTGAGTGTCATCTTTCTGACTTGTCTGCTTCCTTGTGTGCTGGTTTTGGCTTGGGTATAACTGGTTTCTTTACAGGAGCAAGTATGGGGCTGTGTTTTGGATTTGTGCTGGAAACATTGTTGATAATCTAAAGATGTTTTTGTTGCTCCTGTGCAGTGCTTACACAGAGCCACAGCACCTCACCAGCAAGGGGACTGGGGGGGGAGCAGCTGATCCCAATTGACCCAAGGGATATCCAATACCATATGACATCTTGCTCAGTATATAAAGTGGGGAGGAGAACAGGAGAACAGTTGGAGGGATGGTGTTTGTATTCCAAATTAACCATTACAAAGGATGGGGCCCTGCTTCCCTGGGGATGGCTGAACACCTGCCTGTCCATCGAAGTGGTGAATGAATTCCTTGGTTTACTGTGCTTGCCTGTGCAGCTTCTTTATCTCAGCCCAAGAGTTTTCTCACTTTTACTGCTCCAATTCTCCCCCTCATCCCACAGAAGGGGACTGAGCAAGCAGCTGTGTAGTGCTTGGTTGTCAGCTGGGATTAATCCACTGCACCTCATACACTAAAGAGCCAAGAGAAGATCTGTATGAATAAGTATGGACAGTGCTGTCGAATAAAAGCAAAGGTAAAGGAAGGATTTGGCCAAAATTCCACAGTGCCAAGCAAATCCAGTTAGGAGCTGGCTGAGCCTCAGGAAGGAAGGACTGCAATCGCATACCATGCAAGCTGAGGTCAAGGCACTCGGGTCAGGAACGGACCTGCACCAATCCAGCCTCCTAATGAAGCAAATGACCAGCAAGTTATCAGCCCAACCAACGGATATGTAACTGTACTAAAAATCTGTCTGGGAAAAGAGCCCTCCCATGATCAACCAGAGAGTCTTGGACAGGATAGAGGCTGCTCAGTTTTAAGTGTTTCCCCCCCACGCCCCCCAGCCAGTAGGAGAGGTTCTTCAGAGATGCAGCTTTTTTTTTTTTCTGCAGGCAGATCAAATGACTCAAGACACGTTTTTGTGTTATTTTAGTACCCGCAAGGTTTTACCAGAACCACCCTGCATGCCTCTGCAAAGGAGTGGAAATTACCCTCTCATTATACCTACAGCTAAGAGGGTAATAAAACATTCAAACAGAGCAAGCAGGAAAGAGAAACATTCTTCCCCCAATTTATCATCTCTCTACCTTTGTTTTTAATTGGTCCAAGGTAATATGTCTTCAAGTGTTCTAATAGAGTGCAAAGGCTTAAAAGGGGAAGGTAAAAATAAAGCAGGTAGGCTCATGATGAACAAGAAGGTCACATACCTTCAAAACGTCGATAAAGAAAGGCAGTACAATTTTATGGAAGCAGGAACAGAGACATGCTTTTACTTGGCCGAACCGTGCAGAAGATAAATATATAAAACACTAGTGCACAGACATACTCCAGCCATTAATGCACTCCTGTGGAGCTTTCTACAACATAGCTTTCTGCAAGTGGGCTGGCGTGTTTGAAATTTATAAGAAAAAAAAAAGTCATGTGATGAAGACAACAATCATGGCTAGGACATTCCTTTATTATTCCCTCCCCTGGATTTGTTGACTGTGCAAGCCCACCCCCCTTCCTTCCTCCTGCCCTGTTCTAGGAAAATGTTGAAAAAAATAAAATGTTTACTTGTCTCCTAAATACAGTTAAGGAAAGAAAATCACTTGAATGTGATTTCCTGCAAAATTTCATTAATCTCATATGTCCTTTGCCATTTCCTGTTTCAATACAACATTTTGCTTAGCTTTAAGTAATTGATACAAAGAGTCCTGGCAACCCACAGTTACCCATTAACTCCTTGGTACCCCATCAGAGAGAAAGACCACGTATGTCTGAACTTCATCCTAATTTAATAAGGAAAGAAATTTAGTCATTGTCTAGTCTTGAACTTTACTCATTACAGTATTTACAAGACAGACTTGCATGCAGTAGGCTTAAAACAGAACACAGACAAGCTTTGTCTTTGTTACCTATATGTTTAATGACTGTATGTGGACTTACAAAAATATTCGTGTTATACAATTTCTATTAATCAACGATTAGAATTAGAAACACACAAGGATTCCTGATTCTCTTTGAAAAGATCTGGTTTCTGCACATATAGACAAACAAATCACCAGCTTGTTGAGACATATTAGTATTGCTACCCTGAAAACTGTGAAGTTTTTAGTTTAGTTTCCTTTTAATAAAGTACTTAATTCTTCCATTACTCAGTAGAGGAATTCCTGCTGATAGTGATCAGGACATATTTCAAAAGTTTTAGTACATAGCCAACTTTAAATCATAACTCCTCTGAAAATTCTCAAGACAGTAAACTGGTATAGCATACATGTCCAAGCATCTTCCAGCCATAATTAAAACATGCTGGAGTTCATGAACATTTAAAAAAAAATATTCATCAATAATTCTGGAATATCTATCTTGACAAAATAAAAGTCTTTACAAAGGCTGACAACTTCCTTCTTTTGCTGATAAAGCAAGCAAAAATGGTAACTGGAAGTTTCCTCATTACCTTCCAACATCTACTGAATTGTTAAGACATGATTTATTAAAATTTCTTTTCCATCCAGTTCCAGTGAAGGCACAAGTATTTCCAGCTATATGAAGAATGCATGTGCATTAGAACACATAGGAAGTATTTGTAAGGCTCTAGCTTTACTAAAAAAAAAAATCACCTTATTTTTTTTTCTGGAACTCTTGCATTGATGTAAAACAGTAAACTCACTAGGCAAAAGCACAATAATGTTTTCTAGTTACAGCAGCTTACACTCCAACTTGTGCAAATTAAAAAACAAAAACAAAAACAAAAACAAAACAAAAAAACCAACCAAACAACAACCACAAAAAACAACCAATCAAAAAAAATAGGCTGCTCACATCACTTTTCCACACACATTTGTTTGCTCTATGTTCAGCCCTGAGCCCTTGCAGACAGCAAGGGAAGAGGCAAATGGGACATCTGCTCCCAAGAGCACTTTGTGACACTCCACTGGGAGAGTCCCAGGAAAGACCAATCTGCTCTCCCCAGCCACAAAGCAAACACCTCAGACTTCAACCAGCATAGAATAAGTATCATCCTGATCCATGGTCATGGCTGAAAACTTTTGTCAAAGCCAACACTGTTTCACTTACTTGGGCTTCTAATCAATTCCAGGTACTGTTTCTATGCATCATGCATAATGCCTAAATAGGGGCACTCCTGAAAGGATCGTAGCATATACAGAACACACAATGGACTGCAGTTTATTTTCATAGCACAAAAAGGCAAGCGTAACCTGTATCAATGACTTTCAGCCAGCTTTTAAAAAAGTTAATTTAAAAGAAGATCTGAGTTACAAAGGTAGATGTTCGCATTTTAAAGGGGCCTGAAATCATTTGAGGATCTGTCCCAGCAAAGCTGGTACTCAGTCTCTACCAGTCTGCAGTAGAAGCATAAGCTTCAGTCTGCTCATCAGTGTGAATTATCTCTCTTTAGGTTTACTTGCTCTGCTATACCACCAGTGCATCTGGAGATGCAACAGTATTGCTTTTATTACATCCCACAATATTTGCAGTGTGTTTTGTTTTATGGAAAATTCAAGGAAAAAAAAAATTGAGAGCATGCAAGCACATTGGATTTATCACTCCCCTTTAGAAATGCCCCCATTCTTCAACATCAAAGTCAAAATTTTGTTGATTAGGACACCTTCTTAGAGCAAGTGTGCAGAACACAGTCCAGTGGCTGCCTGTTTGTCCTGGGGTGATGTAATGATAATCCTGTATTCCATATCGTTCGCATGCCTGCCTAAAATGTCCTGTCACTTTAACTGTGCTCAGCAGCCGGGAGAAGCTCGGCCTGCGCGGGATGTTTTGAAACGCTCCCCCGCTCGCTGTTCCGGGAGGAAGGGACGTTGTTTAGTCGGGCTGCTGCTGCTGCTGTGACTGCTGCTTTTCTTCCCTCCTCCCCTGGGATTGCTTCTTCATCTTCTTTTTTTTTGGACCCTTTTTCCTCGACTTTTTCGTCGGAGAACCCTGGGAGCCCCAGAGGACGGTGGACAGGAAATCCCTGGGGGGGAAACCCCTGGAAAGGCGGTCACTACACCTGAGGAGGACTCTAAAGTTCCATCAGCTATTCATTCGGGTTTGGTGATTCCTTTTCCCCTTTCCCTTTCCCCTGTGTCTGTGGGGGGGGGGGCTGAATAAACGGTTCTTTCCACTTTCCCCGAGCTTTTTTTGCTGTCTGTGGGGGAGGGGGTGCCGGAGGCCTTTGCTGTGGGGGGAGGTGTTCTGTTCAGAACATTTCCCACCCAGGAAATTTGTCTCTAACCCGAGACAAGTTCTTGGCGCCCAACGTGGGGCCTGACAATTTGGTGCCCACCTTTTGTGGGGTAGAGAAAGTGGAAAAAACTAATAATTACATTCTGGTTTTGAACACTCTGTATTGGATTACAGCAATCAGTGGTCACCATGTTGTTTGATGGGATGTTGTTTGATGTGATTCTGTCTCTCTGGCATGTAGGCCTGTTTCCCTGCCAACAGATAGGGGCAATTTTGTCTCTGATGTATAATTTTTATAGATCAGGAGCACGACTCCGGCTTGTTATAGTAATGTGCACAGTATGCGTGATCTATAAAAAGGTAACAGAGGTATTGGAAACTGATAATAATGTATATGCTCTGCTGCTTTCCTCTCCTAGTTACAGTAGCTTCTTTTGGAGTTTTGTTAGTAATATTACCCAACCTAGTATGTCACCTTTTGAAAATGTTCACTTTCCCCTGGATGTTAAAGAGACCACTGTCCTGGTATTCATGGTGCTTAATCTGATAGGTTTCAGCTACGTGATGGTCACTTTGTCCAGAATGAGGGCTGAGAGGTCCAGAGGGCCTGAGCAGGAGCAGACACCTGATGCAAACGTGGGGAAATTTGAGTGGTGTGGAGTATGGGGGGACATAGGCCAAGTTTTAAAGAAATTCTCTGACCCAATAGATTGGGAGATTCCCCTTGAACAAATTCTGGGACCAGCTGAGGTGGGGAAATATCTCAAAGAGAAGTGCAATGACAACCTTAAGACAATATGTTGGGGCCTGGCATATGCTTATCGTACATTGTTTAATACCCTAGAGCAGGCAGATAGGGAGCCTAAGCCAATGGCAGTTGCTCCTGTTAAGCAGCAGTTGCTTCCTGCGAAGCAGGAAACACCAAGTCAAAACCGATCGCCCAGCAGATGATGATGGGGGCGAGGGATCCTCAAAGCCAACGACTGAGTCAGAAATCATTGTCGAGTCCATGTCCGTAAGGGACCTTCATGGCCTAAGGAAAGATTACAATCAACGAGATAATGAATCTGTAATTAGTTGGTTGATCCGTCTTTGGGATGCTGCAGGCGATGTTACACTTCTAGATGGCAATGAGATGAGGCATTTGGGGACCCTGTCACAGGATGCAGATATCAACCGAGAGGCACGGAATGCGGCTGACCCTTGCAGCCTCTGGAGACGAGTTATCAGAGGTGTGAGGGAGAGATACCTATGCCCCGAGGATCTCTATCAGCAACAAACCCCGTGGAAGACCATAGGACAAGGGATTCAACGCCTGAGAGAAATGGGGGTGGTAGAGATTGTCTTCTTAGAGGACATAGCAAACCCAGCCCCACTTATGGATCCAGATGCGGTTGAATGTACGCCTGTAATGTGGCGAAAACTCGTACGACTTGGGCCAAAAGAATATGCTTCTGCTTTAGCAATAATGAAGCAAGATGGTGGGCATGAGACCGTGCTTGATATGGCAAGGAAGCTCCAAGCATATGCAGATACCGTGCATGGCCCAGTGAATGCAAGAATCTCAGCTGTGGAGACACGTCTACAGAAACTTGAGGATAGGATAGAGGAGAATCACAATAAACTCAGTAAGGAGATTAAAGAGGGCCTTCTCCAAATCTCGACAGTAAAGATCAAAGATTCTGTTACTGAACGCAGACGTTCCCCGGCTATGAGGAGCAGGTACACCCCTCGACGTGAGCTGTGGTATTTCCTGTGTGAGAGTGGAGAAGACATGAGGAGGTGGGACCAACAACCCACCGCTGCTCTGGCGCGACGGGTGCGTGAACTGAAGGAGGGCAAGACTCAGAGAGGAAACTCCACCAGAAGGGAAGTAGCTCCAGTTGACGTGTCCGATCCCCTCAAAGGAACCTCTAACATGCATACCCACCAGGGCTAGAGGGGCCCTGCCTCTAGCCAGGTAGGGGCCAGGGAAAATCGTGCTTTTTGGACTGTGTGGATTCGATGGCCTGGCACAACGGAACCACAAAAATACGAGGCTTTGATTGACACTGGTGCGCAGTGCACAATAATTCCATCGCAACACGTGGGGGGAGAGTCTATTTCTATTGCCGGCGTGACCGGAGGATCACAGAACTTGACTCTGGTGGAAGCTGAGTTGAGCCTGACTGGAAAAGAGTGGAAGAAACATTCCATTGTGACTGGTCCAGAGGCCCCATGTATTCTAGGCATAGACTTCCTCCAAAATGGATATTTCAAAAACCCAAAGGGACTCAAGTGGGCATTTGGGATAGCTGCTGTAGAGACAGAGGGCATAAAGCAATTGAACACCTTGCCTGGACTGTCAGAGAACCCATTTGCAGTAGGACTCCTGAGAGGGGAAGAGCAACAAGTACCAATTGCCACCTCGACAGTGCACCGCCGGCAGTACCAGACAAATCGAGATGCAGTGATTCCCATCCACAAGCTGATCCGTGAGCGAGAGAGCCAAGGGGTGGTCAGCCGGACCCACTCACCCTTCAACAGCCCCATCTGGCCTGTGCGCAGATCTGATGGAGATTGGAGATTGACTGTGGATTATCGTGCTTTGAACGAGGTGACTCCACCATTGAGCGCTGCCGTGCCAGATATGCTGGAGCTCCAGTATGAGCTGGAGTCCAAGGCAGCAAAGTGGTACGCCACCATTGACATTGCGAACGCATTCTTCTCCATTCCTCTGGCAGCAGAGTGCAGGCCTCAGTTTGCTTTCACCTGGAGGGGCATGCAGTACACCTGGAACCGACTGCCCCAGGGGTGGAAACACAGTCCCACCATTTGCCATGGACTGGTCCAGAATGTACTGGAAAAGGGTGAGGCTCCAGAACATCTGCAGTACATCGATGACATCATTGTGTGGGGGGACACAGTGAAAGAAGTGTTTGAGAAAGGAGAGAAAATCATCCAGATTCTCCTGGAAGCCGGTCTCGCCATCAAAAGGAGCAAAGTCAAGGGGCCTGCCAAAGAGATCCAGTTGCTGGGAGTGAGGTGGCAAGATGGACGGCGTCAGATACCCGCCGAAGTCATCAATAAAATCACCGCAATGTCTCCACCAACTAACAAGAAGGAGACACAAGCTTTCCTGGGAGCCATAGGTTTTTGGACAATGCATATTCCTGAGTACAGTCAAATTGTGAGTCCTCTCTACCAGGTTACCCACAAGAAGTGTGGTTGCACTGTTTGGAATCTTTCTGTTCTTTCTCATGGAGAACATAGATAAGTTGCATTCTTTCACTTTTCTAATCTCTATGTTTGACACTGGTTGTGACCAATGGACTTGGGAGGTGGACTTTTCACTGACCAGTAGTAATTGGAGTTTGGTAAGAGTATAAAAAGCTTTTGCTGTAAATAAACTGCCCTTCTCTCCGCCATATCTTGGTCTGCTTGGTGTCTCTCAGCCAGCCTCCGCGCGAAGGCCTCGGCCGCTGCTATAAAGAAGAACGATTTCCACTGGGGCCCTGAACAGCAGCAAGCCTTCGCCCAGATCAAGCAGGAGATTGCCCATGCAGTAGCCCTCGGCCCAGTCAGGACAGGACCAGAAGTAAAGAATGTACTCTACTCTGCAGCCGGGAGTCATGGTTTGTCTTGGAGCCTTTGGCAGAAGGTGCCTGGTGAGACTCGAGGGCGACCACTGGGATTCTGGAGCCGAAGCTACAGAGGGGCTGAAGCCAACTACACCCCAACAGAGTAAGAGATCTTGGCAGCCTATGAAGGAGTCCGAGCTGCCTCAGAGGTAATCGGCACAGAAACACAACTCCTCCTGGCACCCCGACTACCGGTGCTGGGGTGGATGTTCAAAGCAGAGGTTCCCTCTACCCACCATGCCACCAACACCACATGGAGTAAATGGATTGCCCTCATTACACAGCGCGCCCATATGGGAAATCTGAATCGCCCTGGGATCCTGGAGGTAATTACAAATTGGCCTGAAGGTGAAGATTTTGGTTTGACCGATGAAGAAGAGCTGGAACAGGTAACTCGGGCGGAGGAAGCTCCACCGTACAACCAACTGCCACAAGATGAAACACGCTACGCTCTCTTCACTGATGGTTCCTGTCGTATTGTGGGAGCAAAGCGAAGATGGAAAGCAGCTGTATGGAGCCCCACACGACAGGTTGCAGAAGCTACAGAAGGAGAAGGTGGATCGAGCCAATTTGCTGAGCTCAAAGCCGTCCAGCTGGCCCTGGACATTGCTGAAAGAGAGAAGTGGCCAAGGCTATACTTGTACACCGATTCATGGATGGTAGCCAATGCTCTGTGGGGCTGGCTGGAAAAGTGGAGAAGCGCCAATTGGCAGCGTAGAGGAAAACCAATTTGGGCTGCTGAGGAGTGGAAAGACATTGCTGCCTGGGCAGAGAAACTATCTGTGAAGGTCCGCCACGTAGACGCCCATGTACCCAAGAGCCGAGCTAATGAGGAACACCAAAACAACAAACAGGTGGATCAAGCTGCAAAGATAAAGGTGTCCCAGGTAGACCTGGATTGGCAGCATAAGGGAGAGCTGTTCCTAGCCCGATGGGCCCATGATGCCTCAGGCCATCAGGGTAGAGATGCCACCTATAAGTGGGCACGAGACCGAGGGGTGGATCTAACCATGGACTGTATCTCCCAGGTGATCCATGACTGTGAGACATGTGCTGAGATCAAGCAAGCCAAGCAGGTGAAACCCCTGTGGTATGGGGGAAGGTGGTCCAAATACAAGTATGGTGAGGCCTGGCAGATCGATTACATCACACTGCCTCAAACCCGCCACGGCAAGCGCTACGTGCTCACAATGGTAGAAGCCACCACGGGGTGGCTGGAGACCTACCCTGTGCCTCATGCCACTGCCCGCAACACCATCCTGGGCCTTGAAAGGCAAGTCCTTTGCAGGCATGGTACGCCTGAAAGAATTGAGTCAGACAACGGGACTCATTTCAAAAACAACCTTATTAACACCTGGGCTAGGGAGCATGGCATTGAGTGGGTATACCATATCCCTTATCATGCCCCTGCTGCTGGCAAAGTAGAGCGGTACAATGGATTGTTAAAAACCACCTTGAAGGCACTGAGTGGAGGGACTTTCAAAAACTGGGAGCAGCATTTAGCAAAGGCCACTTGGTTAGTTAATACCCGAGGCTCCATCAACCGAGCAGGCCCTGCCCAGTCTGAGCTCCTCCATACAGTAGATGGAGATAAGGTTCCAGCAGTACATGCCAGAGGCTTGTTAGGAAAGACAGTTTGGATTAATTCTGCCTCGTGTAAAGAGAAACCTACCCGTGGGGTTGTTTTTGCTCAGGGCCCAGGGTGTACTTGGTGGATAATGCAGGAAAATGGAAAAATACGATGTGTACCTCAAGGAGATTTGATTTTGGGTGAGGGTCATGTGTAATGTCGGGATGTACCATTGTTTGCTGAAAGTTACTGCCACCATTTGGCATACATGCCAAATATATGCTATATGTATATATATATATATGTGTGTGTTTAGAATTAAGACATATTAGTGTAGGCTTTAAGCCAACGATATGGAATAAGGGGTGGAATGTCCTGGGGTGATGTAATGATAATCCTGTATTCCATATCGTTTGCATGCCTGCCTAAAATGTCCTGTCACTTTAACTGTGCTCAGCAGCCGGGAGAAGCTCGGCCTGCGCGGGATGTTTTGAAACGCTCCCCCGCTCGCTGTTCCGGGAGGAAGGGACGTTGTTTAGTCGGGCTGCTGCTGCTGCTGTGACTGCTGCTTTTCTTCCCTCCTCCCCTGGGATTGCTTCTTCATCGTCTTTTTTTTTGGACCCTTTTTCCTCGACTTTTTCGTCTGAGAACCCTGGGAGCCCCAGAGGACGGTGGACAGGAAATCCCTGGGGGGGAAACCCCTGGAAAGGAGGAGGACTCTAAAGTTCCATCAGCTATTCATTCGGGTTTGGTGATTCCTTTTCCCCTTTCCCTTTCCCCTGTGTCTGTGGGGGGGGGGGCTGAATAAACAGTTCTTTCCACTTTCCCCGAGCTTTTTTTGCTGTCTGTGGGGGAGGGGGTGCCAGAGGCCTTTGCTGTGGGGGAAGGTGTTCTGTTCAGAGCATTTCCCACCCAGGAAAATTGTCTCTTACCCAAGACACTGTTACAATGCAACACACAAAGAAATCTTCTAGTGTGGTCCTTTCTCTGATGTTCTTGGCTACCACTCTAGCCTGAATTTTCAAGTTTCCTCTTGACTTTTCTAGTTCAGAGGTTGAAGTGAGGCAACTACATCAATATTCTAATTTAATCAGAAAGAAGACTGCTGACCAAAACATCAAGCAGAATGCCACAGATTAACAATGGATGAAATGAAAAAGCAGAACACATTAAAATACTTTTGAATTAAATTTGCCTTTCTACCTTTATGTAAAATTAGCCTCTGGGCTTCATTTGAGAGAATAAATTTCGGGTCTCTGGAAAAACTTAATGCATTAACTCAGTCTTTATAAGCATAGTGGTGGAAAATAAGTATTTGAAATAAACAAGCTGTTAGGACAAGTACATTCTCCAGCTATTAAAAGACTGGAACCCAGATCTGCAATACCTGCAACCAACTACCTGACAATGTTATTCTTCAAGAGTAGCTGTATGCTTGTTACACATAACTTCATATTCTCCTTATATGTAATATTACAGTTGAGTCCAAGCACATCCCAATTTTACAGACAAAAATATTAACATGGGATTTACACTTCTCTCAGTATCTTCCCAATCAACATTTTCAGGTGTCTTTCTGCACTACAGAGTTCAGTGTGTAGTTTTTTTACATGTAGTTTCTTACTCATGGGTATTAAGAAGTCTACAGAGTTGCTTCTCCATACACATCCTGATCTTTTGTCTACCAGGACGAGCAAACCTAGACACATTTTCACAAACACTGCAGAGTTGGCTTCAAGTAATCAAAAGCGAAGAAATCTTCACAGCAATGCAAGGGTGATGCTGACCACTTCCTGTCAAGAAGACAAGCATACATACCTTGCTGAACAATGGCACTTTATTCCCTGTGCAGAACAGAAAGTTTACGTGATCTTTCTCCAAAATGTCTCTGTAAATAAAAGTTCCCTTCAAACCGTTTCAAGAACAGATGCCATTTCCTTGAACTGTCTGAAGAAGTTCTAAAAAGCAAAAATTGAGAAAAATTTCAGTTGCTTGAAGAAAAGTTCAAACTGCAGTTCAAACTAGCATGTTAGATAAAAAACATTATCCATATTTCTCACTTTCAATGTACAGCTTGAACTGAAAGTTTTTTATTTTCTTTCTGTGGACTGGTTGGCATTTGAACACATTAACTATTAAATATACAAAGGTGATACTTTAATAGCATGGGCTTGCCTATTAATAGGAAAAGATCCTACAAAAGAAAAATACAAAGTAGGTCTCATGCCATAAAAAAATACAACTAAACAAACCCTTCTCACACAGATGTTTCTATTCCCAGCTGAAATAATCCAGACTTCTAAAACATAGCATTCATTTCCTAACGTAGCTGAACAACTGTCTTGGTTTTGAAAGACAGGAGTCTGCCACGGAAGGCGAGAACCCCCTTTAAAATAGAGATTATGATCCCCTTACCTCCAAATTATTTTTACTTTGAAATCAAGGGGCTTTCAGGTGAAAGGTATAGGAAAAAAAATAACAGTTCTTTACTCGTATTTATAACAAGGCAGTAACACAGAAACAACAGTTTAAACTGACAAAGTCAGAATACAACCTGCCACCCACCACCTGTTAGTCAGAGTGGTGGTAGCACTCCAGTTAAATGGTGGCCTGCAGAAAGGTCTGGTCAGTCTCTGGAGGTCCAGGGCTGACTCTCAAGCTCTTCTCCTCTGGGAATCCAGTGGAAGTCCTAGTCCAGTGTTCCAGACTCTCATCTTATATGCAGGTAGAAATGTTCAGTTCCTCCCCCCTGAGCAGGGCATCTCACACTGGGCTGATGTAATCTTATGAGTCACTCCAGGAGACCTTGATGGCCCATTAGCAGAGATAGCTCCCCCAAGGACAGTGTTATCAGGGCTGAGTTCTGCTGAAGATAAAGACCACTGCCCCACCTCTTCTTAACAGCTTATGGAGATGGTAATAGAATACCTACTTCTGATTACACCTTCCATGTAACCTAAGGCATTATCCACCCCTTATTCTATACCATCTACATAAACACCCAAATCAATACCCTCACTGCACACAGTTCTCACTTAAAATCAGGTCCCCTTGTGGCACACAATGGGTTTCCCCATCTTCCTGCATTACCCACCAAGTGTAACCAGGTCCTTAAGCAAAAACAATCCCACTGATGGGTCTGGATGAGACATGGGCCCACCATGCTAGGAACAGCTCTCCCTTGTGCTGCCAATCCAAATCTACCTATGACAACTCTATTTTCACAGCCTGATCCACCTGTTTGCTGTTTTGGTATTCCTCATTAGCCTGACTCTCAGTGATGTGGGCATCGACATGATAGACTTTGACAGGCAGCTTCTCCACTTTAGTGGCAATGTCTCACCATTTGTCAGCAGCCCAGACTGGTCTTCTACACTGCCAGTTGTCCTTTTTTCACCTTTCCAGCCAACCCCACAGAGCATTGGCTACTGTCGTGGGTTTGACCCTGGCTAAATGCCAGGCACCTACGACATTTGCTCTCCATGCTCTCTCCTGCTGCAGCTATGCAGAGGAGAGAGAAAACTAACACACTGGACTTATGAGATAAGACTGCTGATAAGGAAGATGCACGAGACAGGGCAAAAGCAGGCGAGAGACTTAAAGTTGCAAAAAAAGGTGATTTATTAATCTAACAGAGGATAAATCAGAGGTAAAAATAAGCTCTCAAAACACTGTTTCTTCACTGAACCCCCCTTCCCTCTTAAGGCACTGCTTCCCAGCTCACCCCCTCCCTCCTTTCCAACTAACCAACAACTCCTAGGCAGGGGCAGGGTGTGGGGTTTTTCTTAAGTCAGTTCATCACAATTCTTTTACTGCAGACACTGTTTCTCTATTCACCCCCTCTCTCTATTCAACTAACAGATCCAGGCCGGGGCAAAGTATGTGGCTTTTCTTAGTCAGTCCAATGCCACAATTCTTCTGCTACAAATGCTGTTTCTCTACTCACCCCCCTCCCTATTAAGGCCATTTCTCAGCTCACCCCCTCCCTCCTTCCTTCTAACCAACAGCTCTGGGGTGGGGACAGGCTATGGGGGTTTCCTTTGGTCAGGGTCAGTCCATCAGGGAGAGGAGTCCTTTACTTAGCCATGGGGTCCCTCCCACGAGAGACAGTCCTCTGCGAACTTCTTTGGCATGGGTCCAATCTCATGAGCAGCACCCGCCCGATTGTTGCAGTCCAAGATTCTTCTGTCCAGGTTGCAGAATTCCAAGCCGAGGCCAGGCTGTTTCCATCCGGGGCGCAAGGTCCTTCTCTCTCCTGCAAGGCCTTTGCAACTCTCAGTCTCTGGGACTCCCACTGGACCACAGCTTCCTGCAGGCATCACCTGCTCCTCTGGCGTGGGCACCTCCCCACAGGCTGTGGGTGGTTCTCTGCACCCCCGTGGACCCCATGGGCTGCAGGGGGACCACCTGCTTCCCCAGGGTCTTCACCGCGGCTGGCAGAGGGTTTTCAGCTCTGGCGCCTGGAGCACTTCCTCTTCCACTTTCTCCACTGACCTTGGTGCCTCCATGTTGTTCTCCCTCACATATTTTCACCTCCTCCTCCTCCTGCCCTGGCTAAAAAGAAGTGCGTGCTCCCGTTGTTTTCATTTCTTCTTAAATATGTTTTCACAGAGGCGTAACTAACATCTCTAATTGGCCCAGATTTGGCCAGCAGCATGTCCATCATCTTCAAAGCCATCAGAGATTGGCTCTGCTGGACATGGTGGAGAAATTTCCAGAATCTTTACTCAGGACATGCAGGAGCCATCTTTGTGCCCCACCCTATTCACTGGCAAAAACTGGGCCAGGCAAAACTACCACAGCTACCATCCATAAATCAGTGTAGAGGTAGAGCTTTGGCCACTTCTCTCTTTCAGTAATGTCCAGGGCCAGCTGGATGACTTTGAATTCAGCCAGTTGGCTTGATCCACCTTCCCTTTCTGTAAATTCTGTGACCTGCCGTGTGGGGCTCCATAAAGCTGCTTTCCATTTTCCGTTTGACACTACAATGCAACAGGAACTGTCCGTGAAAAGGGCATAGCATGTTTTGTCTTGTGGCAGTTGGTTGTCTGGTGGAGCTTGCTCTGCACAGGCCACCTGTTCCTGCTCCTCTTCATTAGTCAGACCAAAATGTTCACCTTCGGGCCAATTTGTAATTATTTCCAAGATCCCAGGGTGATTCGGGCTTGCAATACAGGCATGCTGTGTGATGAAAGCAATCCATTTACTCCACGTGGCATCAGTGGCGTGGTGGGTAGAGGGAATCTTTCCCTTGAACATCCACCCCAGCACCAGTAGTTGGGGTGGCAGAGGAGGTGTGCTTCCATGCCAATAACTTCAGTTATATACAAAATGGTGCTCTGCTACGGTGGATCCTCTCCGTGGTCTGACTGCTGCTCCTCTTCTTCTTCCCCTTTGTGTTTTTCCAATTTTGCCATGAGCTCTTTTGCAGGTTTGAAGACCCCATTGGTTTGATTGCCACAGACATAGCAGCGCTGGGATTTGCAGTAGTGCTGGAGGGCACAGCTCTCACAGAAGAAGTGCTGACACTTGGTGACCACAGGGTTCTTGAAGGAACCTCTCCAGATGAAGCATTTGAAAGGCATATCCTCCTTATTGCTGCTCACCTCATAGTTTTTGTCATCATTGATGCCATAGCGGCCTTCATCCAGCTCCAGTTCCATCTGCCAGCCATGTTTGTAGTCTGAGCGGTCATGCAGGAATTTGCAACTGTCCCCAAAGCCACAGAACCCGGTCTCTTTGTAGTCCCTGCAGATGTCAGGCTGGTAGTCCCAGAGCACTGCGGCCCGGAAGTTGTCTGGAGCACAGATGAGGCCTTTCCTGACCATTCCTGAAAAAGCATTGCCCATTGATGTGTCCTTGGGCTTCACATACTTCTGGTAGTTGTTAATGCCACAGTAAATTTTATCATCTTTCTTTTCTCTCAGCTCCTCCTGAATTTTTTGACTGCTCTCAAAGATGGCCTGAGTATCCTTCTCCTTCTCTGTCTCCAGTTTGTACACTGCTGTGGCTCCCATGTCTTCTGGGCCAACAGGTTTTGCCGACCTGGTCGATTTGTAGGTGACCCCGATGTCCTTGGCAGGATCCTCGTCCTCGCTGCTGCTAGACATGCACTGCCTCTCCCTCGTGCAGCGCCGGGTCTTCTGAATAATGGGGTTGGGAATGTCCCGTCGCCGCTCCTTCCGCACCACGGTGCTGCCCTCTTCTCCACTGCTCTCTCTCTCCTGGTCGCTGCCAGGCCATTTTTGTCGGCCCCTGCCCATGGCCCAGACCCGCTTCTTGAACACAAAGCTGCAGATGCTGCTCTCCTCTGCCATCATGTGCTACCAAACCAAGGTACACTAGACAATATGGTGCCACTTAGTGAGGTTTCTATGCTCAGCACACTAAAGTAGGTTGCCCAGAAACTGTTATTCCTTTTGCACCCTTTTCTCTCAATGCCCTCTGGCTTCACAGTGGGCGCCAAGATCTGTCTTGGTTTTGAAAGACAGCTGTCTGTCACAGAAGGTAGGAACCTCCCTTAAAACAGAGAATATGATCCCCTTACCTCCAAATTATTTTTACTTTGAAGTCAAGGGGCTTTCAGGCAAAAAGTATGGAAAAGGAATAACAGTTCTTTACTAATATTTAAAACAAGGCAATAACACAGAAACAACAGTTTAAACTGACAAAGTCAGAATACAACCTGCCACCCTGTTAGTCAGGGTGGAAGTAGCACTCCAGTTAAATGGTGGCCTGCAGAAAGGTCTGGTCAGTCTCTGGAGGTCCAGGGCTGACTCTCAAGCTCTTCTCCTCTGGGAATCCAGTGGAAGTCCTAGTCCAGTGTTCCAGAATCTCATCTTATATGCAGGTAAGAATGTTCAGTCCCTCCTCCCTGGGTAGGGCATCTCACAATGAGTTGATGTAATCTTATGAGTCATACCCGGCACCTTGATGGCCCATTAGCAGAGATAGCTCCCCCAAGGACAGTGTTATCAGTGTTATCTGCTGAAGATAAAGACCACTGCCCCACCTTTTCTTAACACCTTAAATTAAATGATAATAGACCACATACTTTTGGTTACACCTTCCACGTAACCTAAGACAACAACAAATTATTAAATAGGCTTCAACCAGAATGAATACAACATTGCACAACACCCAAGGACTCAGAATATTCTTCTCAAATTTCTGCGAATCAAATTCCAATGATAAGCAATTAAGAGCAAGCAATTAAGAGTCAGTGATGACAAAGCAGACTGATCTCCATTCCTAATCATTAGCAAGTGTTAGACTTAAGCCAAGTTTTAGATTTTGAGGCTGCTGAACACTTCAGTAGATCAAGAATATTTACCAATTTTTAATAAGGCAGAATGATAGCTAACAAGCTCAGGAAGATTTTATGTCTTCAGTTGTTAGTTTATTTGTAAGAGAATAATTACTGCTAAATTCATACCTTCAGATAGGTGATGTTAAACTAAATACTATGAAGCAATTATTTATCTTCTGTGTTTTAAATAGTTATTCAATGCTTCATGTTTGCATGACTGTCTGAGTAAACAAGCAGCACAAACATATGCATCAAGATATACAGCTGACCCTCAAAACAATGGCATCCATGTTTTCAGGACACTGAGTAACATTCAAGTAACACTCACTACAGACCTTGAACTGTGGGATCGTCATTTCAAAAGACTTGTCTGTTATTTGTCCTGAAGCGTCTGCCACTGTTAGTGTCACTGTGACATAAGGGTACTTCAGAGACCTGCAGGTGTCAGAGCTCATGGCAACTCCCAGTTTCCACTTCATATCTACAAACTACAAAGACAAAAATCATTGGAAACAGTGTCAGAGAGAGATCTACCCTTCCATTGCCATTCACTTTGGAGGGATATTTCACAGACAATACAGGACATATAAAGCTCTTATCCAAAGGGAAAGCAAACATAAACATTCAATTATTATCGTGAATACAAAATCACCCACCCTTCCCTTTTAATGGTGAATAAATAAGTAATTTAATAAGTTATTTCACTCAATCTGTTTTTCTTACTTAAGTACAATCAGTAGTCAAGTACACTTCTCTTAAAATTTTAGTAAGAGAAGCTTAAGCCACAGAGTTCACCCAGCTTGTATATTATGCATGGGATTTTTTATCATGTTTTCTTTTTTTTTTTTTTAAGTTTCTAAATCAAAACCAAAGTTTCTAAGTCTAAATCAAATAATTTCTAATAGCAGTAATAGAGAAAAATTATGTTATTTCATAACTGCATTTTAGATAAATCAAAGTACATAACAGATACCTTTCAGACAAGTAAGTTAAAATTTTTAGCCTTTTGTGAAGAAGGGCCTTTAGAAGCTTACTATCAAGCCTCAGTAAAATATTCTCTTTTCCTTATTCTATACTCCTTTAAACTGTTGTCAGAAAAAAAAATCTTAAAATGTAAACAGACTGCTATTTTTCAAACAAAAAGGGAATGCTGGAAATTCACAGAAAGAATCTTTAAAAACAATGTTTAGATTTAAGGGAGACAAAGAATAAGCAATCAAGTGCTGGTTTTATCAACTTTAAAGAACAATTTACACTTAAAACAGATTTACATAATCAACCAATACAACTGTCTGCCAGGCTGACTGCCATTCATCTTCTCCTAGAGTACTATGAAGCATGAATTTTTAAAAAGGAATGAAATGTGACTTTATCATCCCAACAATATTAGAAAACTGTTCAGCAGGTAGACAACCTTTACAGTACGTGCTGCTTTATCTGGATAGGTATTTGGCAACATGTACATGCACACAAAGGCAGGAAAGCTTTCAGCAGTCAAGATAACACTGCCTGCCTGACAACACAACACACACAGTGAGACACTGACATTTCTGAAACCTTTATCATTAGCCCAACTGCACTTTGTCAGTTAGTTACCTGCCCCACTGTGGCTACATTTCTTGCATCTTCTGACACAGCAATGGCTTTGCCCTGCTCATTCCACACATGACGAATAACTTGAACTGCATGTTTTGGCAGTGTGCTGACAGTACTGCCCAAAGTGGTGATGAGTTCTTCTGTAGAGAGATTGTTTCTGGCTGCTGTGCTGTAATAGATACATCCAGAGACCACTGCATCAATTTAATTCTCCACAAATTTAATACAATTCCTCATTTCACCCCAAAGAGCCAGTTTTTATTTCTATTTTACATATACTTTAGAACAATTCAGCAGCCCATGATTTTTTTTTTTCCAGAATGTTACTAATCTTTTGTATCCATGTGCAAAAAACAACATGACTTTAATATGTCTTAATATGCAGAGGCACAGCTTTGCTGGGCTCACACTACATCCAACATTAAACCAAAAACAATCACAACTTCAAGTGCTGTAGCAACTGGAAGAAGGTGTAAGTCAGTTAGGGATGTGTGCATAGAGCAGGTGAACAGTATTACTACTGTAGAAACAAGGCAATTTAATTAAACATTCTGCAGGTGGAATTTAAGTAGCACCAAAAGTAAGGACTTCTAGGTCCTAATGTATAATGGGTACTAACAGGAGTCAAATGATGCCATAAATCCTTCAACTGAAAAGGAAGCAAGTCTAGAGGAAAATTGCCACTTGACTTCCTCTACAGAAACAAGTGAAAAAAAAATCCTACTCTATGTTTATTCATTCAGGTTCACTCCTTTTAAAGAAGCATAAGCACAAGAAAAAGTGAGTTAGTCCTCCATGGAGCATGGTCAAATATAACTTCAGGCATTCTATTCTAGATGGAAAAGTAGTATTTTAAATTCCTACTGGTAAATTTTCCCCAGTTGTATTAATGTTACATCAAATGTTTAGATACTAAATATTAAAAAAACAAGCAAGATCTTAAGAATTTTATATTTCTAAAAATAGAAAAATGTATCAACTAAAAATATTACCCAAAAACTCAACTCATGGCAGAATGCAATACTGTAAGTTCTGGGTCCTTCAAACAAGCACAAATGCTGATTTCTGATCTCCAAGAAACAAGTTTTTAAAACGCACTTCTTCCACGCAAAGGCCCAGCTGACTTAACTTTAAAAGTGAGTTTAACTTCCTCTGTTTTGCCACTAATTCTAGAGCTTGCAGATAGCATCTTGGAACAATTTCCCCTCTATCTTTTTATTGCAAAATGTGATACTATACATTAAATAGCTACACTTTTTAATGATACAAACTAAGTTGAGGTGTTCTTTTTTCCGTAGTGAGACTTACAAACTTTTGCACTTTTCCCAAATCAGTTCATTTTATACCCACATTTGATTTAAGTTTTCAATACCACCATTAAGTTGTGATGGACAGAAAAAAGATACAGAGCAAAGTAAATTTTGTGCTTACCTAAATAGAAATGAGAGAATGTTAGCTATTTTTGCCAGGTCACCAATACTAATCTCAACCCCCGATGTTTGAATTCTCTAGAAACAGAATGTTCAAACAATTACAAATAATAAATTACACATTAATAAAAGCATCTTCGTATATACACACATACAAGAAACCTCACATCAAATTGGGAATTCTGTCCTTAACAGCAGATACAGCTATCATACTTGCTTACAAGTGCTGGTGCACCAACTCACCTGACACAATTCAGCTGTA
Source organism: Acanthiza pusilla (assembly GCA_036630365.1). Taxonomy (NCBI): domain Eukaryota; kingdom Metazoa; phylum Chordata; class Aves; order Passeriformes; family Acanthizidae; genus Acanthiza; species Acanthiza pusilla. Next base: position 25,365,015 of record JAXCHO010000018.1, read on the forward strand.
TTTACACCTGGGATCTTATGGTTCAGATGTTGAATTATTTGTTCACACTGTGAATAAAACATGTTCGAAGACATTCTTAATGCATATTTTAACACCTGAGACAAAGATAATTTGAATACTTGGGAGACTACAAAACAAAAAAGAAAATTGTTGATACCAAAATGGACTAAAAGAGTGAAGAGTGTAGAGTAAAGAATGAAGTAATTGAAGTGACCGATTTTAGAATTCCATCTAATCCAAGAAAAGAAAATTAACCAAATCAAGACTTTAGTTTCTACCTCACTAATGCTAATTAAGATACCAGTTCCACATTAACTGTTCAAGTGCACACTACAGTAAACCAGCCAAACGTTTTGTTAGACAAGTTACCTTAATGTATCATTTGCATGAAAGACAATTTTTTTTTTTAAATCTTCTGTAATAAAAACATAAATTTAAAGCAAACCCCTTGCTCTTAGCAGGACTGTTCTGTTTTAAGAGTTAAGTCAAGCTACCACATATATACAGTTCCCTTGGCTACACACAAAAACCAGGAGAGCTTAAATAAAAACGCTTCCTAGAGTGCTAGAAGCCCTTCCCCATCCCACTCATCGCCCTACTTACCAGCTCTGCAAAAAAGTCTTGGGGTATTAAATTAATCTTGTCTGCTGCACCACCACCATCTGAAAAACCATAGCGATCAGAAACAAATACCTGAAGTGTTACAGTAATAAATTTAATCTTTCTCTGAAAAATGCCTAGGCCATCAGGCATACATTTACTTTCATTTACTGTAATTAATTTTAACCTACAAGCACCGAAAGAAAGCCCCGCCTGCCCGAGCCCCCCACTCCCTCGTCCCGGGTCCCCCCCGCCCTCACCCAGCGCCCCCAGCGCCCGCGCCAGCGCGCCCGCGGAGCCGGCGGCCATAGCGCCGCGCGCCCGCCGAAGCCCAGCTTCCGCCACACAGCGCTCGCCGCGCTGATTGGCTCCGAGCGCCCCCAGAGCGAGGCAGAGGCAGCGGCGCCGCGCTCATTGGCTGCGGCGCGGGGAGCACGCGCTGTTCCCGCCCGGCGCTGCTGCTCCCACCCGCACGGCGCGGGGTGCGGGCCGGCCTAGGTGCGGGTGGGCAGGGTAGAACCGCGCCGGCGGGTTTGGGAAGCGCCGGCTCAAGTCACGCTCGGTTGGCGCAGCAAGTTGTTTGCTGAGCTTGGTTTTTTGACAGGGCTGTCTTGGTGCTCCTTATCACAGGCTCAGGTCTGCAAATCATAGAACCGTATAATGTTAAGGGATTGGAAGCGGCCCTAAAGATAATCCAATCTCAATCCCCTGTCCTGGGCAGGGACACCTCCTACTAGACCAGGTTGTCCCATCCAGTCTTGTCTCGAGCACCTCACGGATGGGATGTCCACAACCTGTCTGGGCAACCCATTCCTGTGCCTCACCACCTTCACAGTAAAGAATTTCTTCCTAATATCTAACCTAAATTTCCCACTTTCAGTTCGTACCCTTTCTCCCTTCTGCTGTCACTACACTCCCTCTCCGGCTTCCATGCAGACCCGGTTCAGATACTGGAAGGTTGCTATGAAATTTCCACGCACCCTCTTCTCCTCCAAGCTGAACAGCTCCAACTTCCTCAGCCTGCCTTCGCAGGGGAGCGGATGCCTGTTCCATTGAACTTGGTACAGAATGCACATATTTTGTACAGGGGGATTATGGAATCAGCCCATACACCCTAAAATCAACGGTGCGGTTTGTGGGGGACCTGTGTAGGTAAACTGTGTCTTCAGCTTTATAATGAAATAGCCACTCTCTGTAAAACTACAACTAGAACTGTGTTTAGTAGGCATTTCTTAGTGATAGTAATCACGTTTGGGCAGTGGCTGGAGCACTAAGGCAACACAGACCATTCAGCAATTTCACTTTCAAAAATATTTTTACATTTCTCTAGTATCAGTTTTACATTTACTTTTAACTTTTAAAAGATATATATAGAGAGAATAATGTTATAATCTCAATATTCTGGGGCTGTGACAGTAGTAAAACATAACTTGTTCCACAGTTGTGCTGACTAATTTAAAAGTATGTACTTTCAGTAAGTGTTAATGAAAGAATCTAGAAAATATTTCTGGAAAAGACTAATCATTATGGAACATGGTATGTGTTTATGAGCTTTAGACATTTATGACATGTCTGATCTTGGCCTCTCCCTTCTAAAGTATCTAATGAAGTGCGTAAATGATTTTGAGTAGTCTGTGTTTTTATGACCTCATGGTTCTCAAAACACTGACAAATGTATGCATCACTGAGATCTGTGTCCGATACTGAGGACTTAACAATCTCTTTGTTCTTAACTTACTTAACTCTAATGCATACTTTGTTATCTAGAGACCTTCACATATTATTTTATTTTACAATTTCATTAAATCTCTCAGTTGTGTCCTTAACACTATGACTAATATTCATTATGGTATTTTCTTTCTTACTTTCTTTCTCCAAGATGTGGAGATGGGATGTGACGTTTAATATCTTGGTAGTTAGGTAACTACAAAATCATTTGCTGAAATTTTAAGGTATTTTGGGTTTATTTTCATCAGCATATAAATATGCATTAAATTTTTTGAATTTGGAACAGAAAGTGATGGATTATGGCTTGATTTTGGCTTCTCTGCCTATCCACAGAATTAAACTTGTCTCTTTAGAAAATCTGGCTTTCTGGAAGTGTGTTCTATGAAATTTTTCATGGCAGAGAATGTAGATGCAGGCTATGATAGTAATGTGACATTATGAGCCCATCTTTTATCTAGAGAAGGACCAAGAACTTTGTATGAACTCTATAGAAACCAGAAGACAAATGTCATGAGTTACAAGTAGATTGGTTAGAGAGATGCTACAGTATTGTTGCTAGGCCAAAGCAGAAGCTTCAGGCATAGGCAGGTAGCATTACCATAGTCCTGCTAAGTGATTACAGGGGGTGAAATAAAATAAAATAAAAGTATCATTGGGTAATTTACTTCATTTAGTACACTTCACACTCACAGAATGTGACATAATTTGCATAAAAACTCTCTAAAGAACTGCACCAAGTTCTTCAAAAAGCTCTTAACTGGGTTCTTTTAGTGCCTGGGCCCCGAGCTGTGTGTTATCCCCAACACTCTGCCCTTCTTAGCCTCCTGGCACTTGGATACTCCCGGGCACCACAGTACCTGGAGACACCATCTGCTCCTCATTCTGCACTCCTTCCTTCTCTCACAGCTCTCTGATTTACTTGTGAGCTGGCAAAGTTCCCATCTTTCCTGCACCCTCTCTGCCAGATGTAGATTCATGCTCAAGCGCCTGTTTCCCATTGTCCCAGGTTTTCTGCTCTTGTGCTGGGCAGCCTGAGAGGCCCAGCTCACAGACTTACAGAAAAACCTTGTCCAAATGTCTGCTTCTGAAAGCTCAAGGCCCTGTGCAAGTGCTGCCAGCGGCTGTGTAGGTCAGCTGCACTCTGTAGAGAGTGATGGGCAGCAGCAGTTGGGGACAGCTGGGGCTGAGAAATCACGGAATCAATTAATTGGAAAAGACCTCTGAGATTCTCTAGTCCAACATATAATGGAGCATCCCAATGTCAATTACACCATGGCACTCAGTGCCATGTCCAGCCTCTCTGTAGAGGCTTCCAGAGATGGTGAGTCCAACGCTGCCCTGGGCAGTCCATTCCAATGTCTAATCATCCTTTCCGTGAAGAAATTCCTCCTAATGTCCAAAGTAAACTTCCCCTGGTACAGCTTATGACTATGTTGTCCCGTTCTGTTACTTGGGAGAAGAGACCAACCCTGACCTGGCTACAATCTCTTTCCAGATAGTTGTTGAGAGTGTTAAGGTCCCCCTGATCCTCCTTTTCTCCAGGTTAAACAACCCCAGCTCCTTCAGCTGTACCTCATAGGATGTGCTCTCCAGACCCTTCCCCAGCTTTGTTGCCCTTCTCTGGACTTGTTCCAGCACCTCAATATCCTTCCTGAACTGAGGGTTCCAGAATGGACACAGTACCCAAAGTGTGGCCTCACCAATGCCATGATACGTTCCTTCATTTTTAGCCTTTCTGAAACAACTTGAAAGAAGGCATAATACTAAATCTGGTATGTGTACATATATAGCACTGTATATGCTATGCATGTATTAGACTGTGCTTCATCTTTGCCAAAAGGCCAAAAAATGCCACGTTTATGATCCTGAGATTGGAAGTATGATGGCATCTGCAGCTACAGAAGATAAATCGTGTTTTTAATCATGTTTTACACATCTTCCAGTAATTTTCAGCAGGACATATGGGGTGTTACTGTTAATCCTTGGTGTTACTGTCACCAAAACTGTGAGGGAAAAAAAAAAACCTCCAACAACGTTTTTAATGTTAGAGAGTCAAGGCATTACTTTATTATATGGCCAGCATGTTGTTCTGGCCAGGGTGTACCACAGAAATCATCTCATCTACACATAGCCCAGGTGTGCAGAGAGAATCATTCCGTGACACACGGCTTTTACAGGATTTTCAAATTTTATACAGGATTCAAATTTTATACAGTCAAAACCCATAGAGATGCACTGTTTCAAAGTTCATTCGTCCAGAGTTGAGCAACCCTCAGTACTCAGTTTTCTATTGGATCCAGATCTCCTCGCCTCCACTGGAAATTAGATCTTTATTTTTCAATTTTCTTATCAGTTCTTTCCAGGCGAAAACTCTGTCAGAAGTGGCGTCTGGGGTGGATGTTTGTAGATGGCCACCGATGTTCCGTTAATGTTCCGCTGATGGTCTTCATCTTTCTGGGTATCTTTGGGCTACTCCCAGTCTGTTAGTATGCCAAGTCCATCTCCTTAGAGTGATGCTATATCTCCTAAATATACTAAAGAAAATTCCCTTCCCCAAAGCAAAGTCAAGTCAAGCCTAACTAGAGAGACAAAAATAAAAAGTTATACAAAATTTTTAAACTGGTATATTTTCCAACACTACACTGAAGTCTTCTCAGGCAAGATGAAGCAGGGGAGCAGGCACCTATTTCCTCTCTCTGGCCATCAGTGCCAGGACCTAAGGGAATGGCCTGAAATTGTGTCAGGGGAGGCTTAGGTTAGATAACAGAAAAAGTTTGTTCACCCAGAGGGTGACTGAGAAGAGGTTCCCCAGGAAAGTGGTCACATCACCAGCCTGGCAGAGTTGAAGACCAGACAACGTTTAGACAACGCTGTCAGGCACTCTGTGTGGGTCTTGGGGTTGTCCTGTGCAGGGGCGGGAGTTGGACTCCATGATCCCTGTGGGTCCCTTCCAACTCAGAGGATTCTGTGATTCTTTGATGTGGGGGTATTTTACTGCCACTGCTGCACAGCAGTTCCCTCTGACTCCCTTTGTCCCACCTCGCCCCGTGGCCTCCCCGTCCCCCGCGGGTATATTTCCCTGAACGCTGCCTATGCCTCCCCGCCGCGGTTCGGCTTAGCTGCTGGAGGCCGCTTCGGAGGGGCCGGGCGCTCAGCGCTCGCTGCCCACACCCGCACGGCTCCTGCCGGGCTCGGCCCCAGCGGGAGCGGCGCCTGCCGTGCCCCGACACCGAGCGGCCGCGCCCCCCGGCGGCTGCGGCGCGCCACGCAGGCCCCGGCGGAGGGGCGGGGAGAGGAACCACCCGTGCCCCGCTGGGAGAGTCCATTGCCGGGGGAGCCAAGAAGGTGGCGAGGAGGAGATCTCCCGGGCATCGCCGCCCTGAGCACTCTGGGGACGGACGGCGGCCGGCGCCGGGCGCGGCGCCTCGGCTGTCTGTGCGGAGCGGCGCGGCGGTGCGGGCGGACACCGGGCGCATGTTTCCTGCTTCGCCCGCTCCCCCCCGTGAGGCGCGGCGCGGTGACGCGGCCCGGGTCAGCGCTGAGGCGCGGCGGCACCGTGAGTCGCTGTCAGAGCCGCGCTGAGAGGGTCGGCCCAGCTTCGCACCGGGATCCGCCGCCGCTGCCATGGAGCCCCATCGCTGGCTGCCCCTGGAGGCCAACCCCGACGTGAGTACTCTGCCGGGGCGGTGGGAGTCTGCCGTGTGCGCGGAGGCTGCCCGCCCGACAGCCTCCCTGCTGTGGGGTGGGCGGGAGGATGGCGGAGGGGAGAGGGCAGAGGGCTCCGGGCCGCGCCGGGCCACATCGCCGCTTGAGGGGTGGCTGGTAGTGGTCGGGAAAGGGTGGGGGGGTCTTATCCCCTGGATCCGGCTGGGTCTTAACTCCCTTCTCTTTTCTGCTTTCTTTACAGGTCACGAATCAGGTAAGCAGTTTTTATTTGAGGTAACCTATATTCTCTCTGCTGCTTTGGGCCCGTCTCCTTTCGTTTTTATGTATTAAAGGGTCCTTCTTGTCCAAGGAGAGTACCCCTTCCTTCCCCACGCGTGTCTGCGCTCAGCCTTCTCATGTCGGACCATACTGGAACCTCTCCCGTAAAGATACTGTATGAACGTAAACCCAACAGTAAAAAGAGAATAGTTGTGGCCGGGCTGTTACTGTACTGAAATATCTGATATTTTTAAGGTGGGTTTTAATTCATTAATTAGTGATCGAAACATTAATTTATATGTAACGTGTGCCAAGTATGGACCTGATGGCTTTGAGCACATGTATGAATCTGCTTGCATCACTGTGTTGTAGTCTCATTCTTTTTTGGCTGACCATAAAAAATAATGGCATTTTACCATATTTGCACTTTGCTGCTTGTGCATGACAATATGTGCATGATTTTTTGTTGCTGTTTTTGTTAGCATCGTAGAACCCACACTAGAGACAGGAAGCTTGATCTAGTCCACAAAACAGTGCTCCCACTAAATAAGCTCTGGCTGAAAGGAAATCACATATACTCCAACCCCACATCATGTTCTCAGTGACTATTTTGAGCATCTTTAACAAGCATTCAAGGTCAATTGTTGGTTTCAGCAGGCCTGTTGGTAATGCTGTTAAAGATATTGAAGCCAAAGGGCTCTGAAGCTTCCAGCAGCAAAATTATATTTTTAAAGCTATATTGTTGAAATATTTTGGAAACTGAGAATTTCTGCGTGTGAAGAATGTTTTGTTTGGGTCTTTTGTTGTGGTTGCTTTAATGTATAAACTGCATCTGCAGGAGAGTGAAGGGTTATTTGATGCTGGGTCATTTTGTACTTTTTAGTTTCCTAGGGCAAATAATTTTACAATTCTTACACTATTGCTGCTGTGGACCAATTTGAGAAGTTTATACTTCCAGTGTGCAGAGTTAAAGTTGACAGCCTTTCCTGGGAGCCCATCTTGAACATGTGCTATAATTTCCTTATGTTTCTATTTTTGTTTTTAACTTTGAAATTCAGAGACTAAATTCCAATTTGGGGGAAAGTAAGTGTGAATAAATGACTAGTGAGAATTTCAAATTCTCTAACTTCTTCCAACTTTCCATATGTTGATATTAGCTCATCATGGTACAAATTAGGACCTCAGCTGTAAGGTTGAAATCGAGGAGGATAAAATAGTGGCATTTTAAAATCTGAAATATCTTGTATCACTACGTATATTGTATGGGGAAAATCCTGGAAGAGTGTTAAATGAACAATTTTAAGCGCGTTCAAAATCCGTTTTGCCCGTTGGTTTTGCATTGGTGGTGGATGTATTAGTTGTAGATGATCATGGATAATAGGAATTTGTTCTCCACAGGAGTTGCTTGTTGATCTTTCTTTGTAGAAAAGGCCACTTGAAACCAGTTAGACTTGCTCCTTAACTGTATTTTTCAGTCTTAACTGAGTAGGGGTTGTTATTATCTACACTGAGAGACATATATTAAAAAAAAAAGGTGGGTGTTGAATATGAATACACCTTGCATTATTAATCATTGTTCTTTTAATCTCATCAGTACGGTGGTGAACTGTGTAGCAACAGGGCTGTTAGTCATAAGTTATTCATATCCTGCTTGTGTTTAAAACAACAATAATAGTAATTTGAAATTCAAATGAAGTTGCAAACTCATTTTTAGAAAATTGTGTTAATTGCAAGGATGGACATTTTTTGTGGTACTCTGTACGGTGCTCTGTAAAATATTCTGGAAGTCTTCAGGATTAAAAAACCCTAATGGTGTACCTCTACAAACAGTAACATTTGTGTCCAGTAGTAGTTTAATGTTTTTACACAGACATCTAGCCAAGTGCCAAGTGTATCATTTTGGGTTTTGTTTGTTTGTTTGTTTTTTGCTATTTGGCTTTTTTTAGTTGAGTGTTAGACTGTCCCTGACGCATACTACTTTTCTTAGTATTGAAGTTATTGCTAGGTGTGGTAGTGAAGTCTTAAACAAAAAAAAAAAAAAATCCAGTGACCTGTAAGATGCATGGATTCTTCATATTAGATTGTAGTTAGAACTGTCATTCCAGTTCAACAAATGCTTGCACTGTTTTGATTAATTGTGCCAACCATTTTATTCTCATTATTAACAGTAACTAGAAAGGAAGTGTACTACAGGTTCATTTGCTTTTAGTATGTTCTTACCATACTGTGTACTCTCTAGTTTTGAAATGCAGGCTGTGAATTTGAGGCTTTCAGGTTTTGTGGTAGAAATTCAGATGATAATTTAAAAAAAAAAAAATGTATTTCCCAGTTATAGGTATGTGAAGTCTATCACAAATATCTCAGAAGTTTTTCTCTTTCTGAACGTGTTTATATTATAATACAAGTCCAGGAATTTATAAATGCTTAGTGTATATACAGCCTCTCTGCATATGTGTTAAAATTATTTGAAAGTTCAGATACTGGCTGGTGACTGTAAACAGAAATATTCTTTCTTAGCTTTAAAGATTTCCAGTGGCAGTGGAAATCTGCCATGTATCTGTAGTGATGTTTTCAAGAGAGAAGACAGTCGTTCAATGCAGCACACAGTGCTGGTTGTAATGAACGAAGTCAGGAGTTAAATGTACCATACAGTGCTAAGTGATTATCACAGTACTTTTTTCTTCTCCTTCACTTCCACAGTCTGACAGAATGAATTGTTGTCTACCTCTGATACAGAAAGAGTTGGTGATTCAGCATTTACAAAGCTCTACTTTGTGTACAGTGATGACAGGGGATGGTTTCTTCTCTTTGACCTTCAGCTGGGGGGCCTGACATGACCAGTGCTACCCTCCTTCCTGGATCTGTTATGGGATTTTCCTGAGAGAAAGCAAGAAAATCGTGTTTACTATTAGCATATGATGTTTGTGTATCTTGTTCCCAATTTCTTCTACCAAAAAAAAAAAAGAAAGAAAAAAAAAAAAAAAAAATGCATGCAAATTTTTTGGAGTGAAATGATCAGAACACAAGCTGATTGTTCTTCATCATAATGTTGCTTCAGTCTGGCTTGCAATCCACACTTGATTGCCTAGGAAGTGTAGATAAACAAAAATGTAGTCTTGGTGGATATATTTCTTGAGGTCCCACCTTTTTTCATTCTGTCTTCCCTTTCTTCATCTTACACATTCTAGGAAATATCCCTACTTCCTGGGTAAGATATCATTTTAACTCATGCCTTCATTATATCCAGATAAGGATAGAGTAACTGACTGCATCTGCTTATGAAGCTCCAGCACTGGCAACAGGTAGCTGAGAGGTCAACTACTGAGAGCTGGCTGTGGCGTGGTTTCCTCTTGCCCCATAGGGCTTAGTTGCTGTTTCTTAGTTACGTTCCAGCGTTATTTTTAGGTCTTTCGTCCTACCTTTTGGGGGGAGTTTAGTTTTTCATCTTTTTAAGCCATTAAGATATTGAGAGTCAGCTACATAAAGGAAATTATTTTAGCTCATGAGCACCATTGACAGCTGTGGCTTGAAAGTTACAAGGAAAATAAAGATCACAAAGCATAGAACAAATGGCAGAAACTGGATACAGCTAGTCTTTACCCACTTATGGAACACCTTTCTTCAGGGTGTCAGACAAATACAGAGATGAATTAAGTATCTTGGAAACAGGCCTTAGTCTTTCTAAAAGGTCTTTTCATTTTCTGGGCTCTGAAACACTATCCCACAAGCTTTCCCAAAGAAAAGCTGTAGTGATCAAAATAATTGAAAATGCTCTGCTCATGATTCCTGAAGTGTGTTGGGAGGTAGCCCTCATAGATGAGGTACTGTGTTGGCGTGAAAGGATGTTGGATATGGAGAAACACAGATGTCCTTCTAAAAATGCCTAGCTAAACTTACCTTTTTTTTTTTCAGGTGAGGGAATGGAGTTTAACTCTTCTGTGGTAAGCAGAGTGAAAAACAGTGGAAATAGTGTACATGCTTGGAAAACAGCCTGCTATTACTAGCGTAGCTTCAGAATGTGGAAAACTCAGTTTGTGTCTTTCTGTAAAGACAATACCCCAGAAAGCGTTTCACAGAGCCAGCAAAGGAGGAGTGTGGAGCCTGTGATGCAGTATAGCAAAGAATAAGCACAAGGACAGATATGAAAGAATTGTAGATGACCACTGTGAGAGTACTGCATGAATGGCTTCTTCTAGTTTAAAATATTCCCAGCTATGTAGCCCTGTTACCCAGTTTAAATAGTTAAAGGTGTTGCACGTGGAAAATTGTAACTTGTTTTGGGGTTTAGAGTACTGTTTATATGAAAAGTTGAAAGATTGCCTTAGCTCAGTCTTTGTACATTCTTCAGTAGTTGAAAGCTAAGAAAACCATATATTTTGTTCCTCTATTTGTACTTGCCACTTCTAGTCCTTCTTACGTTCTTTTTTGTTCAGTTTCTCAGTTCTTGTTACAAGGAGACCCTTACTGTCATGAAGACAGAATGAGGTGCTACAAAGTGGAAAACAAGTGACAGTTGTTCATGCCTTATACATTATCTTGTTGCATTGAAAATGCTCTTCCCTACTTCAACATTTTCCTTGTGTAAATGACCTGCAGAGTCAGTAGAATCCAGCTGTTGTTTTAGTAAAACTGTAAAAAAAGAAGTGTGTACAACAGCTTATTTAGAAGAGTGGATTGTGGGTTCGTCCCTGTTACGAATAACTTTTTGGATCATGGAAACAGGTCTGTTAAGTGTTTTCCTCTGAATAATACAGTACTCTCTTTTGAATCAGTGCCTCAGTATCAACACCTCAGGACTCTGCTGGATGCATTCTAAAGCTCTTGCTCGTTGGTTTCGGAGGAAGCCTGGGTCAGCTGGTTTGTCCAGTTTTCTGTGTGCTTTGCTATGCTGCCTTGGGGATGCCCTGGTTGAATATGTACAGCAGTGCCTGGGCATACTGAGTGTTAAGTTTCAAAACTGCTTTATGGATGTGTTAAAAATATATACCTCTCATTGTGAAGAGCAGGAATATCAACTCTGAGTCAGTGTTGCTCTTCTAGGCAACTATACTACTTCTATAAAGTAATGAACACAATTGGAAGGATAAGAATTTTATGGATGTAAGTTTTCTCACATTTTTGAAAAAGAAATGTGATGGGCTGTATTCTTTGAACTTTATTATGGGGTCCTGAAGTACAGAACTTGAGGATATTAAAGAATTTGTAATAAACTTTGAATTTTTCAAGGAAGTTCTTTTAATCGAGCATCTCTTGTTTGAGCAAGATCTTACTGTGGCCATTCTAAGTGAGGAGTAGTTGGTATAGAGGAATAATGCAGCTCATGTAAATTCCAGCCATCTCTTTGCTCCTGGTGTGCCTTTTGACCTGCTGTACAGCACTAAAGCTTTTACAGCTGCTAGCTGCTACATATGACTGATATGATAGCTTCTCTAAAATTTATTGAAAAATTATCCTTTCGTTTTAATTCCATAAATGTCATGATGAAAGAATAAAGAAATATATTCTTACAATGCACCAACAATAAAATATGGTTTGGGTGGTTCCCTTATTTCTAGAATGGAATTTCACTTCTGAAATAGATTTGATTTTGTTAAATGCTTCTAGAAATGATGTGTAAAGAATTGAAAACAAAATATTATGCATTTATATTTTTAATATAGATTACTAAGAATTTGATACTTTAAGGAATGAATAATTTTCCCTTTTTTGATGCTAATTCCATCAGTTACATTTTACTCAGTGTCTTACTACTATTAAGGAAAAACAATAACTTAAATTTAATCAAGTGCCAAAAATTCTTATGCTTTAATGAAAAAGTTAGAAAATATTGATCGTCTTAATTGGTTTATTTAGATGTTGTTCTTCCAGTTTCCTAAAGGCATAGGAACACTTAGTTTTTGCAGAAGAAAGTCTTAACTGTGGTTTTGTTGTGATACAGAGATGCTTTAAGGCATTCAGCAGAAGTACAATAAAATGTAGATGCTGTGGGTGTTTTTGTTTACATTTGTGCTTAGAAGAGGATTGCAGCAGTTGGTTCTTCCCCCAGAAGCTCTCTGGCTTTTGCATTTGAGTGTCTGGAAATGTTTGTGCATTTTGCCAGTTTCATGTTCTCATTGTTCCAACTTTTATCCCACAGTAAAATGTGGAAAAATCCAAGTGTTGAGTATAATGTCTTAGTATTTAAAATGTCACGTTCCTGAAGTATTTGCAGATGCTGTCCAACTTTAATTGCATTTAAGTTTCAAAGTACTGTTTTGTTTCAGTTTTTGTCCTCACTTTGTTTTTACATGCAAGTGACAAAGTAGAAAAGCACATTGCTACTTCAGACAATATTTCAGTTGTGCTTTTACTACTTCAGAAGTTTTCTGTTACAATAAATTTCACCCTTACATTGTCTTACCCCACTTACCCTTTCTACATCTCCATCGACCTCATAGACCAAATCTTCCTACTGGCTCTGTAACTGTGTTGGCAGTAGTAATATTCTAAACTCCTGAAGTCAAGTCACCTGGATCAAGATGTTGCCTTAGTCCACTGGGTTTCCATTCTACTTTTGAGGCTCTTTAAAAATAAATAAGCACAAACACTTTTTCTGTTTTTTAAATTAAATAAATTTCATGAACCTAAAAGGTAGCCAGTGTTCTTCAGATCAGATATATTAAAGATAACTGGTCTGTGCTTCTTTCAATGCTTAACAGTTAGTAGGCTGAAGTAGTGGTACCAACAATGAAAACAGAGTAGCTTATACTACATGCTGCATAGGTGAAGTGCCTTGAAGTGCTAATTGTAATATTTTTGCTATTAACCAACATTTAGACACACAGATTTACAGTTTGTGATCATTTAGAATAAAATGAGGTAGTCGGAATGGACCTTTGAGTTCCGCAGACCAACCATTCTCTGTTCAAACCAAGGTGCTCAGTAACCTGTCAAATTCTGAATTTTCAAGACATGGATTCCATAGCCTCCTGGACAGTTTGTGCTAGTGTTTTTAAAAGTTTTTTAAGTTATTTTTTAAATTTATTTTTAAATGCCTTCCTTACCAAGTTCAAAATTCCCTGTGTTTCAGCCTCTGTCTGTTATTTCTCACATTTTACTGTGTGCTGCTGAGATCAGTCTGTCTCCATCTTCTCTGCACTCTCCCTGAGCTAGTTATAAACAGTAGTAGTCAGGTGAGAAGGAAGGGCTTTTTGAAATACTGGGGGAAAAGGGACAGATTCACAGGAAGTGCAGGTAAGGGTGAGGGGTATAAAGTGTTTTCAAAAGCAACTTTTTGTCTAATGGTTGGCTGGACCAGTGAAAAACCAAGAAGTGTTTTTTGGCAAGGTCTTTTAAGCTAACAAGAGAAGAAACAACAAAAAATATTACAACAATCAGAAAAAATAAAGTTGTGGAAAAGTGAATACTAGATACAGCCTTGTGAGGGTTTTTGTGTTTCTCTTGTTCTTCTGATCTCCTCTAAGGCTTCTGTAATATAGAAGAAAAGAAAGTATTTTTCTTTTTTTCTTTTCTAAGGTAAAAGCTCGATGACCTATAAATTAAGAGTAATCATCAGTGTGATAAGCAGTGTCTGAGAAAGATATTTTGATACTCTCTTGTCCAGATCTAGGGAAATATAAAGCTGCTATTTTATGTTATCTTGAGTACATAGTATCAGTAAGTTAAAAGAAAGCGAACAGCTGAAAGTAAGTGAGGCCTCAAAGTACCCTAACTGTTCTTTACAGTAGGTATCTGTAGAACAAAATTGCTTGGATAATCACTAAATAATTGGAAAGGGAAACAGTAGAGATCTCTCCCTATAAGTGACATTCTCTAAAAAGCGTACAGAACTTCCTCCTGTCCTAAAACAGAATGACATTGTCTTGCCATCCTGCCATCTACTGTTCATCTGCTACCCATCTGTCACTCTCCCTTACACAAGGGCTTATGCTGCACAATTTTAAAAATTTACTTAATAATTTTCAGAAGGGTATTTCTGTCTTTTTTCCAGGCCTGAATGAAATCCTCTTGGCACACAAAGAGATAGCTTCTTTGCCTATTTTGGATCTATCCTTAGTATTTTATTTTTGTTTTATGATGCTGTAATAGAGTTTTTAGTCTGGTTGTGTGTTAAGAACACTGCTTGTCATACTAGGCCTATGCTTTTGCTGTTCTCTGTAGTGCTGATCATCTTTCTTTGTCATCACTCTCATTGTTTACAGGAAGTTAAAATTTCTCAGATTGTAAACAAGAATAATGAAAGATGCCCAGTATCTGTGGAGTTTTAGTTATGTTAAATACTTAATTCAGGAGTTTGAGTAAACCATTATTGGGTTTAGTTAGCATTTTGTTGGTTTGGGGTGTAAGAGGGTTGGTTTTATTTGTATTAGTTGGTTGCTTGGTGTTTTTTTTCCCCCAGTCATGTAGAAAACGACAAGAGAATCTAAATCACGTATTTGTCCAGTAACTTAATGGGATCATTTATCATTGCCTTTTCTGGTTTGTGTGGTCTTTTTCTAGGTGAGTGTTGGTTTTTTATTGTTGGGGTTTTGTACCCTTATTTCATGTAATCTTGCAAAATATCAAAGGCACTTTTTCAGTTGTGTTATAATAAAATGCAATAAAAATTATAGGAAGATTAGTCTGTGGCTTAATAAGAGAAGTACTAGAAGTACAAATAATATTTTAGTGCATCCATACATGTAGTCCATCCTTTTTTGATCTTTTTTTCTATTCACAAAGTGGTAATTATCTTCACAATGTAGGAGGTGAGAATGGAAGTTCAAAATACACTGTCTTCTGTTTCATCAATTACTAAATACTTAACACTACCCCTTTTCCTCCTGTTCATTCAAAGATAATAATTCAGCCTTCTTCCCAGTCCTGGTAAAATTTAAAGGTGGTACAGAACCAAAAGCGCTTGGTGTATTACATAAGTATAAGTCTTCTGAGTGTATTTTCTTACTGTACTTCAAAACTATTTTGTTTTTTAAACTATTAAAAAAGGTAGGTTCTGCAAAGCTTTGGTTATGACTTGTGCCTAGTCCCACAAACCTCTATATAAGGGAACAAAATTTCATTAAGTGCTTGATGGATGGCACTTTATCTTCCCCCTTCACCTTCCTTTCTTTTTTGAATTTATGGTCAATTCATGCTTTTCATTAGTAGGTAATGTAAAAAAAAATGAAGAGAAAAATTGGGAAAAGTGCTTACATGGCCATATGAAAAGAATATGTCAGTATTTTGCAATACAGACAGAATCAAATACTGAACTAGCTCTGTGAGCAATATAATTTGCTACTGCAGATACACAGAGAGCCATATTATTTTTCTAAGATACAAGCTTTTTTCAAACTTATTTTCCCTTGGTTTTGATGTCATGTCTTGCAGTGTCAAATAGAAAGAGGTAAAATGCAGGTCTTATGTTCCTCCCCTTCAAAACATTGGCTGCAAACTGCAGCTTTATTTGCTCAATAAATTTAAAGGTGTATCTATTTTTTATTGTTTTGTCCCCTTGTAGAAGATATTCCTAAGTGTTACTTATAAAAATCTTCCTTATTCTTTATAAATACTTGGTGTCCATACTTTCAGCCTTTGTCGAAACGTGTCTCTTCTGTGTCTGTAAATCTTGGCTCTGTCTCTTGAAAGACAACAATCTTGCCCAACACAAGCTGAAATTGCTCTTGTTAGATGAAGACACCTGTATTTTGTTGTATGTTCTTGTGTTTTGTTTTCATACAGTATTTTGGGTATTTCTTACAGTTACACCTATATAGGTATGAATCTGCTCAGACATGGCATAACTGTTACTGAATTCTTGTGTGGATGTGTGAGTCCTCCCTCCAGAATCATACAATCACAGAACCATTAAAGATGGAACAGATCTTTTGATCATTGAGTTCAGCTGTTAGCTCAGCCCCACCATGTTCACCACTAAACCATATCCACAAGTGCCACATCATATGCCTTTTGAACACTTCCAGGGATGGTGGCTCCACCACTTCCCTGGACAGCCAGTTCCAGTGCCTGATCAACCTTTCAGTGAAGAATTTTTTTTCTGATATGCAATCTAAATCTCCCATGGCACAACTTGGCTGTTTCCTCTGGTCCTGTCACTTGTTACGTGGGAGAAGGGATGAACACCCACCTGTCTATAACCTGCTTTCAGGCAGAGAATGGTAAGGTCCCCCAAGCCTCCTTTTCTCTAGGCTAAACAATCCCAGCTCCCTCAGCCAGTCCTCTTAAGACCTGTGCTCCAACTGCTTCACCAGCTCCGTTGTCCTCTGGACTCGCTCTGGCATCTCAGTGTCTCTGAAGTGAGGGGTCCAAAACCACACACAGGATTTGAGATGCAGCCTTACCACTGGGTCATCTGGGTGGATTATGGAAAGCAAAGAGGATAGTTCATGCCTTTTATTTAGGCTTATCTTTTTACATGGTTCTTAAGCATCTTTCCTGCAAATGTATCAATAAGTAGACTTCCTCAAATAGTGTTCGGCAGGAAGTACAATGAAGCTTTTAAAAAGAAAGGTAATACCAAAGTTCTTCTGATCGTCTACAGTACCACTTTTCGTAACATTATTGGGAACTCTGAAGCTGAGTTTTCTTGAGAGCTGGCTAAAGAAATGCTTTAGGAGTTTATTGTTTTACCATTGGGGAGGATAGGGGAATATCACTTGCTGCACATTTTTTCAGGCAGTTAAGTTTTCAGCCTTTGATCAGCAGTCTTTCCTTATTTTAAATTTAAGAGCCCCAGGTGACTGGATAAGACTTTCTTATAGAATGTGTTTTCCAGCAGAAATAGAGGAAGTTGTGAAATGTAAACCTTTTTGAAAATACATAGGGTTCCCTCATCTTTTTCTCCCAAATGTATTTCTTTTATCGGTAGGAGTAGTGTTTCAAAAAAGGATCTGTATATGCCGCAGTGTACCATTAGTTTTTTCATAGAATTGTGAATGGTCAGTGTGTGTATAGTAACAACAGGTCCTGAATTCAGTTAGGTTCTTCCAGACTGACAATGCAAAGATTTCAAATTGTCTTAGATCATCTCTGTAGTTATTCTGCAGCTGTTGTTGGGATGCCTAGTTTATTTGAGTACAAGAAGAATATCCAATTAAAATGTGAGCATCCAATCTTTGTCTACTTTAAAATATATTACTCTATCATAGTTTGAAGGGATTTTTCATGTAAAAGAACACCTTAAAAGGTACACCTACTAAAACGTATACCTGGTATATTTTTGCTCCTAGCATCTTTTTGCACATAGGAGCTCCAATATGAGCACTGATGCCAGGTATTCTGGCACTCATGGAGTCAAATAATATAAGTTTGTTCATATGTGCTCTGGCTGAAGGCTCTGATGATTTCTAGTTAACATGAACATTCAGTACTCTTCTATTTTGTGATAGAACACTTTTCAAATGGTTGAAATGCTTTAGTAAATAGTGCTGAGAGTGTTTCCATTTCTCTTTCATAACATATAGACTATTTAAATACATAAAACATGGGATTTTGTGTGTGTTTGTGTATTAGCACCATGATTTATTCAGCCTTATTTATTAAAACTTATCTCTCCTTTATTGTCCTTAAATTTTCGAAAGCATGGGTTGTTCTAATGTGTTTCACTCTGTGGATACTCCATTATGCTTCTGAAAAGATAGGTGTTTGAGTGTACTTGTTTAATATTATGCTTTTTTCTTCTTTTCCAGTTCCTGAAACAGTTGGGTATACATCCGGACTGGCAATTTGTAGATGTTTATGGTATGGAACCAGAACTGCTTAGCATGGTGCCAAGACCTGTATGTGCAGTACTACTTCTCTTTCCAATAACAGAAAAGGTAAATGTTTATTTAATAATCAGTTCATTGCTTTTGTCATAAAGGAAATGGGAATGAAAGTTCAAATTTTGTACTTTGATATCATATTAAAATTGAGATGTGACTCAAGCCTTATTCAAGAGACTTCATTAAAAATAACACAAAAAATGTTTCCTTCAGAACCTTCTTTTGATAACCTTGAATGCATACTTCTGATTTCTTTTCAAATCAGAATGGGAAAAGCTAATGTAGAAGCGTGGCTTCGCATTTTTCTATTACAGACAATTTAAGGCTTTTTTTTTATAATAAGCACTGTGAAATGGCTCAATTTGCTGTTTTTAGCAGAATGCTACAATAGAATGATGTAAATAAGAAATAGGGTGTAGGACTATATGCAACTCATTTTTGAGTTTTTGTCCTATTACACTGACAATCCTTCAGACTTAATCCACTTCAATCCACTTTCAGTTCTGTCATCACTATTGATGTGGCTTTCACTTCTTGGACAGATGGGACATATTATTAAGATAAAAGACAATTTCCCCCCCGCTTCTTTTGCTGTGTTGGACTATGAAATACTTTATTCGGTTAAACCTTCAAGTGTGCTTATTTTGTGTCATCACATGCTTTTATGTAGCGTGATTCATATAGATATTTCAATTTATACAAGTATCACATGATTGTGATAAGGTGAGCCAAAAAAGGTTGAAGTGAATCTGTCCACAATTAATTCTTTTAATATGTCTCTGAAAAAGAATATGTCGTTCATAAGGACAAATCATTTAGCTGTTAAAGCTTAACTTCTACAACAAAATGTGTTTAAATAGAAGAATGACAGGTCAGTCTTCTTACACATTAGATCCTGTAAACCTCTGTGTTCTCAGTTTCTCCAAAACAGTTACATTGGCAGTCCTTTTCAAGCATGATTTCAGCCACCTTGATAGTTTTGAGCTTAATCAAACTCTCAACTCACCTATCTTCATGAAATGTCCTTTTTTCTCACCTTTGAGGCATTGTTTTCTGTGTGCTGACATTTCTGTCTGGCTGTTTGAGCTACAGGTCTGAGCTCCTTCCGTGACTGTCACTTTTCTTTGCCTCTCTGCTTGTGCAAACCTTTTTTTTTTTTATCATGCTATGGGAGCATTATCCCAGGGGAAGAACAACCTTCCACTTGTTCCCGACGGTGTATCCAATTTCATCCTGAAGAAGCATAAGACAAACAAAACCAGAGAAACAGCATATGCTCTGTTGCGTCAATCAGTCAAATTTGAGAACTAGCCAATGTTCAGTGTGTTAATCCTTCTGAAACATAAGGGACACAAGTGTTTCCATCAACTGTTTAGCCTGGCTGTGTGGAGGATGAATGTTTCATGGGAAGTCCCACTGTTCTGAAGCTTTTGTTGGTCAGTGTGAACTCCACAAGACCCTTGAGCATTATTTTGTATTTCTAGAGTAGTTTTTTCCTCCTCAGCTTCCCTTTCAAAATGGCCTGTAAAATTACACTTTTATTTATGATTTATTTGTTTCTTGGCTGTGTCTGTGTTTATGAAAGTGCCTTTCAGTTTTGCTGCCTTTGTAAACTTTTCTAACATGTCTGTTCTTCTGTCTGGAAGTTCAGTTGTTTCGTATTTCCTATATACCAATTTCCTTGAACCTGCTTTTAGGGCAAGCTACTCTTGTTAGCATACTGATAATTTTAGAATTGTTGTCCAGTTTAAAGGTCAATGGCTTTCTTAGTCTGCAGAGTAGGTTGTAGACAAAGTGAATATTGTGGGTGTTGGCCATTTTGGGCCTAATGAATGAATAGATCCAAATGAATATAAATCATGGGATAGCTTAGGTTAGGAGGAACCTTTTGAGGTGATCTGGTCTAGCCCTTGCTTAAAATCATATTTTTGGTATTCTCAGCATTTATATATTTATTTTTGCTGTGGAGTTTATTTTGGTTGGGAGGGAATGAATGGCAGCTGTACGTTTTACCTCTAGTCTGAGCTTTTTGTCCAATTAACCTCCATGAAATTTTTATCTCAATTAAGGCTATTTTTGGTTAACTTGTTGATAAGTGGTGCCAAATTAAAATGGTTTATAATGCTCTTGCTATTACTTAGACTATTCAGAACATTTAGACAAGCTGCAAAGGTGGACTATGATGCTGGAAAAATGTTTTGGTTTTGTTTGTCACTGACAGTAATAAAGCATGAGGGAAATTTACAGAAAGTTTGCAGGAAGAATTCTTTGGTAACATTCTGCATTCATACTTTATTTTTGTCATACTTGTTTAAAAAGCCCATCTACTTCAGTTTGTTGGGTTTTTTTGCAGAAGTACCTAGTGAAAGAGGCAGAGGAGGAAGCATTGTCTGGAACATCTGTGGATTTATTTCTTTCTTTTTCTGTTTGAAATGAAAATTTTAAGAAAGAAAATAAATAAGCAAAAACCCCAAGCAAATCCAGTAAAAAAACCCACCACAACAACGCCCCCCAAAAGAACCCCCTACCCAAAAAAAGCACAAAGCAATGCACTATTACATGGTAGAGCAGATTTTAGTCAATTATGATCTTCATAAAACAAGTACTTTAGATTGTTCAGTCAAACCAAATTCTCTTTTTGCTACAGAAAATAAGCATTTACTTTATGAATATGGCTTTTGAAGGGCCTGTTTTGGGGCCATGGGTGTTATATAAATCTTATTTTGTACACCTGAGAAAAATGAAATGTGACAATGGAAGTTTGAAAGAATGTTTCATGATGATCACCTGAAGTATGATGCTTCTTTGATAGCACTTTGACACCTCTGTCCATGAAAAGCCTTTAGTTGGATTGAAGAAAGGTGGTGGCATGAGCTCAGATCAAGGAAATATTTTGAACATTTTTGAAGTTACGTTAGATAACACATACTCAAAATGATATTTCAAGTGTGACATTTTGGCTAACATCAAGGCATTGGGTTAAGAAACGATATAGAACTGTTCAGGTGAGTATATATATTTTACATATATATACTTGTTGGACCACAGGTGTTAAACATTTCAAATGGCAGTATTAATTAGCTGTTGTGTTTTATAAATTATTTTTACTTGAATAATGTAGCTATTTGTACTGTTTGTGAAATGTCTTTAACTTTCCTTCTAGTATGAAACCTTCAGAACAGAAGAGGAAGAGAGGATAAAAGCTAAGGGACAAGATGTCAAATCATCAGTGTATTTCATGAAGCAGACCATCAACAATGCTTGTGGAACAATTGGGCTAATTCATGCTATTGCAAACAACAGAGATAAAATGAACTTTGGTAAGGTTTTTTGGTTTGGTTTTATTTGGCTTTTCCCTTTTTTCCTTAACTGTGGGAAGCCATAGAAGGAAGGATATGCTTCGTATTATTTTCTCTGAAAATAACCATTCATAAAGGCTAAAGGAGTGTATCTTTACCTATAATGACAAAACCAGTATTTCATACTAATTTATGAACTAAAGCACTTGAAACATTGCAAACAGCAGCAGGCAGCAGTTCACTTTGCAGTCAGCCTTCTACATCTTAAAGATATAGTGCAATTCTATCTTCAGATCTTTTGTTGGATTCTGTAAGCTGTGAATGAAGTCGGAATTAAAACATTACACTAATTATGTATTTTTAATTTTTTTAAAGAAACTAATTCTTCACTGAAAAAGTTCCTAGAAGATTCCTTATCTATGACTCCTGAAGAAAGGGCAAAATACCTAGAAACGTATGAAGTTAGTATCATGTGTTTTTACTTTTATTTAAAATGGTGTAAGAATTACTTGCATGACCAGATACTGTCCTCGGGGGTTGATTGAGTGAAGCACGTAAACAAATTTGATTTTACAGTGAGCTTGTGATCAAATAGTTACTACAAAGAAAACTCTGCTTTGGTGTTTTAGAGTATTCCTGCCTGCCCATAGCTCAGTGAGCAGAATGGATTTTGTCAATGTTCTCATCCATATTAATTCACTGACTTGGTTTAAATTTACTCTGAAATGCATGAGAAATGTGTGCATAATCTTTTTTTTTTTTTTTTTTTTTTGGGGGGGGGGTGTTCAGTATGTAGTTTAATGGTCAGTTTAAGCTGACCTGGGTCTATTGCTGAAAGGATGGTGCTTTTGCTACCTCTTAATTTGTGCCTTCTAGTCATATCTCCATTTCTTTAGCAGTTGAGGCACACAAAGAGCAGATTTGGTGGAAATATGATCTCCTTCCCCTACCATCCTAAACCATGAAATGAGCTAGCTGATAATGTGGTTATCCACATCATTAGTGCTGTTTGAAAGATGTGGCAGAAACATCTGGGCAGTGGTGGATGGAGAACAGTGCTGTTGTTCCTGATGGTAATGATGGTCCTCTCTCAAAATGAAAACCTTGATGATTTTTAAGTCAGAGTTCAATTTTAGCATATTATGAAGCCGTCAGGAATGTGAGTGTTAACATGGGGCTAAAGGAAGTAGTAACAAACAGAAACAGCAGAGATTTGATGATATTTTCTATAGAAATATTGGATACAAAATGACTGATCACAGCTTTTATCTAAATTATTTTTTCTGCTCAAAATGATAGACTAAAAAATGCTTGTAGTGTTTTCTGTGTGTAAAAGTGCCAGTACAAGCTGTCAGATATTTGATCTGAATTGACTGTAAAGAAGCTAAAATACTGGTCTTCTGAAATCCTTGGAGGTGAAAATTATTTGTTTATTATCTTTCTGATTTATTATGAGGACTGAACAAAAATAACAAAAATGGCATTTGATAAAATGAAGTGCAGAAATGGTTCTTAAAACACCGAAAGTCTCTCATTTAAAGTCTGATTGAAATATATTTTAATTTTAGGCTATTCGTGTCACTCATGAATCCAGTGCCCATGAAGGTCAGACTGAGGTATTCTTTTTTTTAAACAGTCTTTGTTAATATCTGCTTTGAGATGAATATAATTGACATGAAAGCAATCATATATTAAAGGTTGACAGTGAAATGGAGATTATTGCTTGGTTTTCAATATTGTGTCGTTAGTCCAAAATCAAGTGGCATCGTTGGGGGCAAATCAGACTTGAAGCTTGGGGGTTTTTTGTTTTTTTGTTTGTGGGTTTTGGTGGTGGTGGTTGTTTGCTTTGGTTTTTTTAGCTCTTATATAACATGAAAGATATTTGTAAGCTTCATTTCAGATTAAAACAGGCAGTAACCGAAAGCTGGCTTTTGAAGTCGCAAGTGTGTAGGTCAGACTATAAGATTCATAGTACCCATACAAATGGAACAAATATTTTATGAGAGTCTGAAAGGTTTATAATTCAGGAAAAGAAGTAGTCCAATACTTGGTTTGCAATTATGTATGTGCTGTTTATATACAATACAAATTCAGATAAATTCTCATTAATACATATATTTATAAGCATTTATGCCCCAACAGATTGTGTGATATAGATAAAACCCCTGAAAACTGACAAAAAACCTGAAAATAATCATAAACTTGAACATTCAACATTCTTCTGCTTCAGTTATTCTAAATCCGTTTTCCATCTTTCCAGTTCAGATTTCAATATCTCTTCCACAAAAAAAAAAAAAATTGCATTATCACTATCTCTGCTTTGTTTGACAAAAAGAGAATCACTTCTATGTTTGACTGTGGCTCCACTGACTCATCCATTCTGTCTTTGAAGTACAGTAGGTGACGTCTTCTTTCTTTTGTGCAGTGTCTTCTATACAATGAAGGGGAAAGCAAAGCAGTCCTTTCTGTTCCCCCTTGCTGTGTCTGGAAATAAAAATGAAGAGAATTGTTTCAACCATTTCTGTTATAGATACTCAACTTCCTTTGTAGTATTTTCTTTTAAGAAACACATCGCTCTCTCATCTCTTTCTCTAAATTAGTCAAGGTTCTATATTTCAAGAAAAAGTATCAGAACAAATTTGTATTTTTTCTTTTTCTAAGTAAAAGACTCAAAAAAATCTGATGGTGTTTTTTAAATGAGTCCATTTCTAGATATTCTTGGCGTGCTCAGTAAGGGGGATTATTCCAACAAGTTGCTGAAGATTGAATCTTTTTCTAATATCCTTGAGGAAGAGAAATGTCTTTAGCTGTTTTGATGTACTGATCTAGGGAATGGTCTGTCTCAGCATTCTTCTGGCAGGTATTATGCAATGATTGAGAAAGAAAATACAAGGTCTGTGTGTTCTGAGAGTCTTCGTGAAGATTCAGGAAGCATCTAAGTGATGATGGAATCTCCTAATAATGGACAGTTAACTTCTTGAACTTCCACTAATTTATTTGTTTCCTGATCAAGATAACCACAGTGCAAAAGATTAATAATCATGTGGAAAGATAAAGACTCTTTTTTTCATAATAAAAAATTACAAGATTGTCTTAGCAGCCATGCCTAAACACAGATACTGAATAGCTACTTTCCTTGCCAATTATTTATTATTCCATTTTGTATAGCTCTATCTGTAAGTAATTCAATATGAATATTCCATAGGCTGGCAAAATAACTTTTTCCTGTCTTTTTGTTTCCAAAGTAGAACAGTACAAAGGCTGCATACATTTCCTAGGACCATTTTTTCAGGATAGTTCTCATCCATCAACCAAGGAGGGAAGAAATAAACCAGTTTTGTTACTGGAACATCAAATTGCCTGGAAATCCTGTCCTACCATATGGTAGTTAAAAAGGCAGCAAGGCCTCCCTATTCATTGGTACCTGAGGACTTGCTTTACTTTAAAGTAAAATTCTTTTAAAGCAAAACAAAATATGAAACATGAATATGCTGAGAAGTGTAACTGAGAGTTGAAGTGAATTAATCTCTTCTTTCTTCCACTGGTACATTTTAAATGTCTCTGCATACTCTCCGTGTTGTGATTGAATGGACTAACTAATAAGCAGCATGATCTTCCAGATGCTGAGGTTACTGTATGCAGGTCATAGGAGGTTGTTGATTTGTCCTGTGGGGTAAGTTGAGAATTTCTAGCTCCTTTGGAGAAAGAAGAGAATCCCACTCTTCCTGGATATCCATTATTTGTCACAATTACTTTCCTGAGAATTTAAACTTCCTTTAAGAGCACTGGAAAGGAACATGGTTGGTTACCTTCCTATGGCTCTGGGGTTTTTGCTCTCACATTGACCTCCTCAACTGTCCAAATAGCCAAGGCATGTTGCATAGAAATCTTTTCTTTGAGTAAAGTGGCTTATTTAGTCGCTTAATGATAGTAAGTGCTATATAGTTAGTGCTTTGTGAACAAAATGTCCTTTCTAGGTCTCTTACAGATTTAAATATTAAGAAAACATTCAGGCCTACTTTTCCTATGGTGATTAACTTGGCTTGTGTGCTTCGTGAGAAAAGCCTACTCTGTGGGTAGTTCTGTCCCTTAGATAGGTATTAGATATTGCCTACTGCTGTCCACTCACATTTTCAGAAAGTCTTGCTTAAACTTAACTGTGTTAGACAGAATAGAACTTCCAAAAGTGGGATGTATAGCAGTCAATTCTGCTGATTTGGTTAGGAAGCTTTCAAGATTCTGATGTTTCCTTCCAGCATGCAAAACTCACTATCACACAATTGAGATAAAGTTAAATTTTCTGGAATCTTGAGCTGCAAAAGGCTTAAAAATAGCACAGAGTACAGACAGGTTCTTTTCAGATAATACTGTTTGGTGGGTTTTGTTTTTTTTTCCCTGGGTTCTGATGTTTCAGGTATTTGATGATTCAGCCATTAATACTTCTAAGTAAAGCCTTTATTTGTGGATTGCTCCTTACAGTCTTCCTAAGTCTTCACAGACATTTTTTGTAACCTTAGTGACTACTTATTTTTCACAATATGCTAATGGGTTTTCTGCTTTTTTTTCTGTTTCATGTATGTGAGTATTTCAAACCTCAAAATAAAGCAAGTCTAGCTAGAAATAAAAATCAGAAGTAATACAATAACACAGTGTTATCTTTCTAGATTATCTGTATTCTGTCATCTTGTCTGGTGGGTAGGATTTGTTTTTGTTTTAGAATAATCCATAATCAGATTTTATTTCTCCTAAATTCCATAAATTTTGAAGAAGGGTTCTTCTTGGGGGAGAAAAAGTCCACATTTGGCAAGATATTACTTGTAGTTGACTTCTAGATTCCAGATCTGCTGGAAGAGTTACAGTGATCAGTTTGCTTCTGGGATTTGTCATTACTGTGGGATCTATTTGGATGAACTTTAAGATGAATTGCTAAGCAAATGGATTGAAGCTGAAAGCTATAGACTGTTCTTCCTTGTCGGGTGCTTTAACAGGCTTCCCAAGTTTGATAGCTATGATTAATTTGTTTAGGCAAAAAAAAAAAAAAAAAAAAAAAAGCCTGTGTTTCCAGCCATTTTGTCTAACTTTCAGTGTTGCACTTAAAACATTTACAGGCCATCTACAGACTGGATTAAAACTGAGTACTTTGGGGAGGTTTTTGTGTATTAAATTTTGTTAGATTTTTAATGAAGTTTACTGAATTTTTATTAAATGACTTCTTAAAAATAAGATATTTTCTTTTTCTTTCAAGGAGATTAAACTTTTAAAGAACTGTTAAGCAGTTTTCATTTTGATAATTCATTTCAGGTTTGCAAATTGAAAGGATTGTAAATTTGCACTTAATCCTTCAGGCCAGGTTTTGGACCAGGTTCTGTTAATACTCCTGAATTCTGTGGCTCCATGTCTCACTTTATTGCTACAGTAGAGGAAATCAATAGCTAAAGCAGTCTTATGGGTACTTCTTATGGATACTTCTGTGTAAAAAATGTAGGGCTGTTTAAAATTACTTTGGTAGCAAGCAGTAAGATCTGGGAATGGTTCCACAGCAGAAATGTCACGGTGGCTTCAAGGGTGGTTTGATTCTGATCATGTGTTCGAGTACCATAATGAGGCAATTAATGTAAGATTCCTGTAACAGTCTTTCTGTTGAAGTTTGTGATGCTGAAGCTTACGCTTTCTCAAGTGACAGGTATTTCATATCCAAAGCTGCCAAAAAAAAGGATCTAGGTCTTTACTGTAAAGTGTCATAGATCCATTGTACTCTTTTCTGTGGGATAGTTCCTGAACTGCAGATATTGTTGAAACTAGAAGAGGTGCCAGATACTTAAGATCCATTTTGTTCTTCCACGAGTCTTCTGCTGAGCATACACTTCTATTTATAATATCTAGGATGTCTTAAGATGTGGAAAATATAACCTATTTCTTTGCAGAACTGTACACACTTTTAAGCTGATCCTTACTTCATTGCTTTGTGCTAAGCAGTGTTTGAGCTTTTCCTTTTGTTTCACATTTGGGGTTTTTTTTCCTTCTTGTTCTTCCGATGTCTCCTTCAGCAGTTCATAAGCTTTGAAACCCTGTACTGCTACACATCGTAACATTTTTAAGACCCTCTTATGAAAAAACAAAACCACCCTCTCCCCTCAAGAAACCATAACCCTTCAAAAATATTAAAATGACAGGTAGTGTGTGGATCTGCATTAGCTGTCTAATCAACTGTGATCAATAATGACTAAGTTATGGTAATATCTGAGAGAGGAAAAGTAGCAATTTATTGCAGTGATCAGGGTTAGCTTCATGGTTTTTTGGGTTTTTTTGTATTGCTATCTTGCATTCCTTTCTTTCAAAATAATTGTAGTAACTATTGGCAAGTAACAGATCAGAAAATCTGAGGGGAGCATTTTTTGAAAACAGGAAAACATTTTATTAAATGAGAGAGACTTTCAGATCTAGAGTTTTTGCAGGGTAAATAGCCCTTTTGAATTTGGAGTTGGGGAAGAAACTTATTTTGGATCCTACCTTCTCATTTGCATTAATAATATAATGTTTCTCTATAGTTGCCTGGGAGAGTAGGAAAGCAGGAAAATGCAAAGGCACACTTTGTATAGAAATAAGCCAGTAGAAATTGTTTAGCTCAGTTAAACAATTATATGCTATGATAGCTTGAGGAAAGTTATGCCACGTATAAAATATTATCTGTACTGATTCTTGAAATAAATGACGTTTTTAATATATGAATATAATAATATGAGTAGAAGATACTTTTATTCTGCTCTCATATTACTGACATCTATATCCACTACTTTTGCAACTGTGCAAAATGAACTGTACTTCATTACAGCTCAATTCTACAGTAAGGAAAATGGCAAGTTCTACCACAGAAAGTTCTTTTTAAGAGATTAATTGGCCTTTAGTCAAGGAATTAGGTCCAGAGAATAATTCATATTCAATTTCTGCATTTCTCAAGGCTTTGACCTGCTTAACTCTTGTTCAAGTGCTATTTTGGTAATGGTATCTGAAGTTTTAGCCAGCGGTGTGTATCTGTGGCTGTTAAAATCATTCTGGATTGGCAGGTTTCCTACAGTATCTTCAATGGGCTTCCCAAACAACTTCCTGAAATAGCTGATCCTGTAGACTTGTAGGAGTTTATGCTGGCACAGAGGGGTTACAGGCACACTCCTGGGAAGAGAGGATAAAGTTTAACAGACTAGACTAAGATCTGCTTTTGCTTCTGTGAACAGCAAATGCTCAAATAATTGTGCTGTTAAGTGTTTGGCAGGCTGTTTGTGCAACATCAAGATATCATTGACTGCTGCCAGTGGCTTTCCATATCACTTTTTGATGTAAAGCACAAGTGACAGAGTGAATTCCCTATTATGTCATGTGATACTTGTGGCATATGGAACCACTTTTGTGATAGAGGTAAAAGTTATTTTGGACAGGGGAGTTTAAGCAAGGTTTATGCATTACCTTGCAAATTATGTGCTTTGTGATCTTGGGGAAATTTTCTTGTTTAAATGTTGCTACTGCATGGCTTAAAATGATGTTTCAATCAAGCAAATAAATACAAGTGATATGGCCACTTGAAATACCTACGCTGTATATTGGTTAGAGAGTAGTAAGACCTGTGTTGGATGTTGGCTAGAGAGTAATAAGAGCTTTTGATTTTGTTTATGACCTAAACTCTTAGGAGAAAATCAGGAGCTCTCACATTCATGTATTTTCTTTCCTCTTCCTTAGAGGCTGATCAAAATGTCCATTTAAACAAAGTTTAAACTACAGTGTTTAAGATTAGTTGTTAAGAAGAGGAAGATAGAAGAAAGCAGAACTGCAGTATAAAATATATCAACTACTAAGGGAGGGCACAGAAAATACTGCCTTTGTTCTGCAACTTCTCCTGTTTGGGTTATTTTAGTACACTTTGTACATCTATTTACCAACTGACAGCTTTGGCTACTGGAACTGTATGTTGAGTGAAATGAGGCTCAGAACTGAATGGACTGAGGTGCAGCATCTGAGCTGCTACTTCAAATGGAAAAAACATTTTTCACCTCATTAGACCTTTATCAAAAATATTGATAAAAAATCAGCCTTTGAAAATCAAAACTGGTGTTTATACTGAGAGAGTAAAAAATCACAAATAAGACCACATCTCAGATGTTCACAAAAAGCCGAATTACTGGTGCATATCAATGCCTTTACTTAGATACACTTTTTGTTCACGAGTATGATCAGGAATATTTTTAACATGGATTGAAGTTGGCAGCCACTAAAAACACTACCACAGCTTGATTTCTTGTTTAACTCAAAACATAACTACGAACTGTAGTCTGTAAACTTGTTTCGTGTGCCTGGAGAACTATAATCTTGCTTGGAATGCATGAAGTTAGACTTTGATCACAGTAACAGTCGTTAACATTGGCAAGAACTAAGTAGAATCAATGCACTCTGTTCCCAACTGCTATAAAACTTGAACTTTCAAAGATCTCTGGTTCCCTAGGGCATTACAATTTATTGTTAGAGAAGAAACATAAAGAACTTCCCTTTTGCTCCTGCCAAGAGCATATGGGCGATTTTTTTCTTAAATCACCCATATTCCTTGATGTTTCTTGTGAATAATCCATAGTCTTCTAAAGAAACATTTGCATCTTGAGAGAATATAAAATCAATTATATAACTGTTTCATACATGATTTTTGTTTAGCTTAGCATTACAGAACAAGCATGTAATCTCTTCTGTAAAGGCAGTGAAGTTGCCTAAAAATGTTAGCTATGGCTTTTTCTCTTTTACAGTCTACACAGTAAAAATGTAAAAATGAACTTACTACAATCATGTGAAATGTTTTGGAAATTGTGCTTGGTTAGTCTGTGACTCATTGCATTGCCATGTTACCTGACATGTCAGTGTTTGAGACATGTATTAATCTGATTTCCATACTGAGAAAATTACTAATAAGGTATTAATACAGTAGAATTGTTATTCTCTTATGCCTAACCATAAAATCTCTATGAAGGAATTCTGATTCCTAGGATGAAACATAACTATAGAGGATATTCGCACCCATAAAACAACCCATGATTTTAAATAACAAGTTTTTAAGAAATAAATAAGTGAAAGTAACAAAATGTTTCTACAGTTTTGCATCCAACATCTTTACCAATCAACTGCCATAAGTTTGTTTGGTTTTCTTTTTTTTTTTGTTTGTTTTTTGCATCTCTCCAATTCATAATGCTTCCCGTGCTGTTCTTGCATTATCTGCATAGGGGACAGCAAGCAGCAGGGTATAGCCATGTGTGACAGGTGATAGTTGAGTTCACACTCAATCTCTTGCCCTTACGCAGAGAAGTATTGGGGGGGTGGTATTTGGCGGTTTTGGGGGTTTTTTTGGTTGGTTTTTTGGTTTTTGTTTGTTTGTTTTTGTTGTTTTTTTTTTTAATTGAACCACTAACTTGGAAGGAAAAAATTATTATAAGAATTTGCAATTCTCAAGACTTGCAACATTTTACCAGTATGGCTGAAGCTAGATAGTGGGCTAAAACTTCTCAAAGATTGATGTTACATCAACTGATTTTGCTCAAGGAAGCGCTCTAAAAATACACTATTTGGTGTGCAACAATGCTGTTCAATTTATTTCAGAAAAAAAGCCTTGTGAAGCAAAAACTATTTGAAAAAAAAAACCTAGTTAATTTAGCTTTTGCAGAGCTCCCTAACCTTTGTAACTTTCTTTTTTTTTTTGTGATTCCACTTACTTTTGATCACAGAAGTCGCCATTGTGATAATCTAGCTTGACTTTTGCCTAACATAGACCATAGAACTTAATTTTAAGTCTTCAGGGAGAGATAAATTATCATTAATTTTGGAAAGATTTTTTGGGGGTGCTCTGATCTCACCATTTTTCTCGTCTTTACCCATATGTCTAGCAAAGTAATACTCTTGGGATATTGTCAATTCTTAATCATGGATTAAATTTACATGGAGAATACTGTAAATATTTTCTTTTTACCAGCTGCAGAAGGACTAACCAAACTTGCTGGTGCAGATGTTGATCAGCTAGTAGATATAGCCCATTTTGTTCTGTAATCTCAGTCTCAATACATATTAATGTTGATAATTGTAGTGTTGACAAAATATGTAAGGACTGGAGTTTATGAATCTTAACTTCCTTAGAATTTGCATGTTGATCCAGCTTTTGTTGCATGTAAGGAATTTCTAGTTAGAACCAAGGTTTTTCATGCAGTTGAAATATGCACAATGTCTCTAGTTCATGTGAATTCTGAGGAGTGTTGTTGGAGATGAACTGATGAAGCATCTTCTGCCTCTGTAGAATTCTTCCTTTGTCAGACTCCTCTGTCTGGCTGCTTATCTTCTTATAAAAACTTAAAGCGACTTAATGTCTCTCAAGATTTCACCACCACCAAGAAAATAGGCTTGAAATGCTGTTGAGAGATTTAAAACCCTTGTGAAGGAAAGAGGAGGAAGAGGTTTTTTCCAGACTGTGTGATATTTCCATGTAAAAAACCCACTAATGATAATAACTTCTAAGGAAGAAGAACACTTAGTTTTAACTGTAATACAGACCCTTTAAAATACTGTGTTTAATTCCATAATGAGCAATTATCTTAAAAAAGGACCCTTTAAAAGGTGGTGGGGAAAAGTGATTGATAGATACTAAGTACACTCTCTCTGAGAATAATCTTAAAGCTGTAATAACCCTTATATTGCCCATTTGGCTGGAAAAGTTTTATGTTTTATTGTCACTTCAACCTTCTTCTGTCTCTGCTCCAGGGATTATTCCAGGAGTATGGGAACTGTATAATGAACACAACTGAGCAGATGCAGAACATGTGCCAGGGCCTCTGATCCCAGGGTTGTGCCTATGAAACAATGACCAGGACTGAAAGTATACTATCTCCTTCTGTCCCAAGTTTCCAGAGATGTTGGTACGCAGTTAAAGCTCATTTTATCTCTGTCCCAGTGCAATTGACATTTCTTTCTACACAGTGACATAACCTCGAAATGGAGGAAAGAAGAAATGCCTCTGTCCCAGCACGGGTTGTGAGCTGATAGGCAGGGAAGCTTCCTAAGGGGAAGGCAGCATGAGCTTGAACTTTCCACCGCAAGGATGCCCTGAACCTGAGTTTCCAGACAGATTAATTTTTGTAGCCACTAGCAAGTTAATCACTAATATTTATGTATCTATTATATATTTCTTCTTAGAAATTGTCATGCAATGCCAGATGCTGGTTTGTCCTGTCAGGTCTTCAGTGAATTACACGTGGACTGAAATACTTTGCTGGATTGGGTGATGAGCAAGCAGATCCATGTTTCTAGAATCTGACAAGTTTGGATGTGAGCTCCCATGTAATCCATGAGCTCCTTGGCACTATCAAACTTAGCCGCTTTTAGGTATGTGCAAAAGCACAGCTCTTGGTGCCTGGCAAATTTTATATGTGAATCCTTTCAGATCTTAGATTTTAGTAACAGCTATATGTAGGAGTGAGTTTTAGATTGGGGCAAATGGTAATTGCCTGAACATTTTTTGGACCTACTCCGTGAAGCTTTGAACTTCTTTATAATGTATGTTTGTGCACTTCAGACAATAAACTTGATGTGCCTACTGGTTTATATGACAATAACGTTTAATTCTATTTCAGGGCTTTTGTTTTACCATTTCAGATACTTGACCTATTACAGTTTTCATCACAGGAATATGCTCCTGTGATCTTTTCTTCTTGAGAAGTTAGACCAATTGTCTCTTTTCTGCAGTTTCTAGCTGTTATTAACTTTAATTTGAATCGAGTGTCTCAAGTTAGGATTTGTCTTCCTTATATTAAATTAAATGTGAAATGTATGACTGTATTCTTTATTTGGAGATGTGTCTGTAACATTGATTTCATAGTAATATTGACATGTAATTCTAATTTATTTTTTTAATATTCTTTTGAAAACAACTTCCGTTCACATAGCTTAATATGTGCGTATTATTAATGCAATAATGCATAGAATTTTCTGGCTATTACAGCCTTGCTAATTAGCTATAATCCAGTATTAAGTTTGCTTTTCCAGAATTCCTGTATACTGTCTACTGAAATTCCACTCTTACGGATGCAACAGTACATATTCAGTGGAGAGGAAGTTCCTCTTACTTGATCTCACTAGGGGACCCACTAGTACAGGAAATAAAAAAGATTCGATTAATGGAGTTTTAAATCAGGACAAATACTGACTAGAAATATTAAAATACTAGTTGCCCTAAACTGCATTCTATGGTATGAATTCAGTTTTGAAAAGCTAAAGTATTTTTTGGTCTTGTCACATTCAGGCAAGGGGTATTTTTAGTATATTCTCATGATTTTAGCAATATTGGCCAGAAAACAAATAAGTGCAATAAAGAAGAAAGGTAAAAGTATAGAATTTTGGTGAAACTGGTAACAAAACAAAAAAGGCTATCTAAAAAAATCTTTCAATATTGTGGTCATCCCTGTACTGTTAAACAATTCTTAAATTTGGTATTGTTCAAAATCTTATAAATGGTTTCATAGTAATTACACAAAAGTCCTAAAAACCAGGATTTTTTAAAGAGCAAAAATATATAGTTTAACAGCTTCCAGTCAATGGAATGCATCAGAGTAAATTCATACTATCAGCAAGATTTTTGGTTTCATTTTTTTCAACTATTTCTCAGTGAACAGGTACTATAATGCTGATTCTTGGAAGACTTACCAATCCTGTCTGATATGATGACAGCAGTTTAGAAAATTTAAAGCCTACTGTAGTGTCCCTTGCCTTGTGTTATGAACTGTGTAGTCAGTAAAGCTCTTAAATTTCTGCCTGACAGGAGGTTCTAATCTTAGAGGTTCCTCCCTCCATTGGGAGGTCTGTGGACTATGAGAAATTTTAGGGGCAGTCATTTATGTCATCTTTTGATATTTTCTTAAGCAAGCTGAGAACAGATAATTTTTAAAGCCATCTGATATGTTATCTAAATGTATAAAGTCTCTTTTTAGATCAGTTCTTCAAGTGAAGAATATGAAAAAACCCTAGTCAGTAGTACTCATAAACTGTAATAGCCATTTAACTCTTACAAGCCTTTCTGTCTTGTAGAAGTATAAAAGTGTTGTCATTGCTTAATTCCTTTTTATCAGTGTAGTTCCATTTTTGGACTGGAGGTTTTCTAGTTTTGTCCTCTTTTATGAGGAGCAGCTGAGATGTAGGGGTGGATCAGAATGCTTGAAATTAAAGAAAAAACCAAACTGTGACAAACCTGTGGAAAACTGTGTTCTCTGGATGGATTATGACACTTGGTAACATTCCATGTTTGTCTTTGAGCTCTACAGTTTCTACTGTACTTGATCCTTGCTCTTCGTGCAGAATTCCTAACCCTGTTTTTGTTCTTTAAGATAAGCAATATGGGAGCAGAAAGAACCAATTCATTGTCCCACTCTTGATAGGAAAAAGAAAAAAAAAGACAAATAAGATTAGTTGTTTCAAAAATAATAATACAAAGAAAGTAAATAGTTTTGATTGGCCCTTATACATTGACTAATAAGAGTGAAAATATTTTTTTTTCAGAGAAGTGATCTAATTCCCGGTTTTCACAGCCCCTACTGGAGTCATTCCATTGAATGCATAATTTGGGACATACCGTAAGGAACTGCAGTTTGCCCTAACCTGGCAGGTCTCAGTGCAGATAAGTGGGGTGTCACTGATGAATTACTGTGTTTGCTCGTGGGTCTCTGCAGGGATTGGTTCTCAGACCTGCACTGTTTAGCAGTCTCAGTGATGTGGAAGACAATAACAGGGTCACCTGATTTCAGCCTTCCAGGTTCCTGACAGGAGTCTGCAGGAGAGCTGGAGGGAGACTGTATGCAAGGGCATGTAGTGACAGGACAAAGGGGAATGGCTTCAAACTGAATGAAAGTAGGTTTAAATCAGACATTAGGAAGAAATTCCTTACTCTGAGGGTGGTGAGGCAATGGAAGAGGTTGCCCAGAGAAGTTGTGGATGACTCATCCCTGGAAGTGTTCAAGGCCAATCTGGATGGGGCTCTGAGCAATCTGGTGTAATGGAAGGTGTCCCTGCCCATGGTGAGGGTTGTAACTAGATGATCTGTAAGGTGGGCCCTTCCAACCCAAACCATTCCATGATTCTGTGATTAAATACAACGCGAAACCTACAGGCAGTGGAAAAAGATCAAGAGATAGTCAAGTACAAGACATCAACACAAGACAATCTGGATCGCCCTTTAGATTAGCTTCAAACAAAGGAGTATTTTCTGAGACCAAATAAAAGCTGTGTAATTAGCACAAAAGATTAACTTCATTTCTTGACAGAAGGTGAGGCGCTCTCTAAAAGGCTGCAGATGACACTGGGAATTTTTATATATTATAAGAGGGGAAAATAATAATGCATGATATGCTGAAGATGAGTGCCTGGATTGGCATCGTGGCCAGATGAATAATGTAATCCATTGTTCATGTCATGTGATCATTGAACAGGAATAAAAAGGTTGCATTTTTTCTTTTTCATCTATTATGAATTTTAGTAAACTGTATGAATATGTTACTTTTTGTCTCTGTAGCTGTAGACAGGATTGGTTGAATTTTTTATTTGTTCTGATTTTTTTCAGTAGTAAAAAATTGTTAAGTTTGAATGTTTGTTTTTGTTTAATGAGTATGCTCTGATCCAAAAAAAACTTGAATGTATTTGGTCCTATGGCCTGTGTGGGACAGAAGTTCAAAACTAAATCATCACAATGGTCCTTTCTCGTCTTAATATATTTACTATAACTTTGTCAGCTGGAGCTGAGAGTCATTTTTAATACTTCTATGGTCTTTCTTCTAATAGTAACAATTTGAATGGTTTAACATAGTCCTACTGCTTCCACGGATACTAAAGGGATCCTGAGTGTTAATGGCAGTACTGCCACTGGCCTGCTATTTTAGAAGAATAGGTGAAAAACTTAGGAAGTTGCATACCTCACCACGGTAAGCTTCCCTTTTCCTTTGCTTTCCTTTTATGTTAGACATGGAACAGTAAAGAAACTCTGGGTTCTGTTACCATAGTTACTTGATTCATTTTAAATCCCAGAGTAGCACAATCTATCTTTCCCAAATTGCCAAAGAACTGTTGCTCACAGCTTTTGTAGCTGTAGACCAAACTGATTCATTCTCTGTTCTTAACTATTCCTTCCATTAAATGGTGCTTAAATCCCCTCCCTCCTCACTTTCCAACACTCTCTCTCTTGAATGAGTCAGTTAATTTGTGTTCATATTGTGAAGTTCCCTGGGTGTGAATAACCTCTAGCTTATCTGACTATAAACTTGAGATTTGGACAGTGTCTTTGCTTATTTGCAGTGTTCATTTGTCTTCTTCAAATTCAACACATTCTTGTTTATTAGATGTGTGATTTGAGCAGTTAAAGGACAGTATGCTCAATAGTGGACACTTCTGCAGTTGCCTTTTTAGGGATGCCATTTCAAGTTCAAGTGGGCTAAGTATGTTCTTTTTTAATGTTTATGTAGTCGTCATCGTCCTCGCTGTCTTCACCACCATGCTCATCGCAGCCTCAGGTTAGCCACAGCAGAACGAAGGCCTCACCATTGTGTCACTCTGCATCCCTCTCCTGGGTCAAACGTAATCATGTAGGTCCTGCAAAGGCTCCCAGTCCGTCAATCCGTCTGCGTCGGTGGCGGCCCTTGATACGCCTTCCATCTGTCGGGCTTCATTCTGTTGTAAGTGTAGTCCATCTTCAGTCTTTTCTTACTCTGACACCACTGGCCTTCTGCCATGTAACTTCAGTCTTCAAGGCGTCATGGTTTTTTGGGGTCTTTTCTCAACCCTTCTTAGGATTTCTGTCTTCTGGTTTATTTTGTCCCTTTTCCACCATGTTAGACAGCAAAAGTACATCATTCCATGCTTTGCTGTCCTGGTATTTCTGATTCCATACATATGCCAAATCATTTTCAAAGCATAGAGGAAGTTTGCTTCTCATGAAGTGGCCCTTTTTTTTGCCATAGGCTCCACATCCAGCCTCTTCTTTTCACCTCATCTTCATGATCTTTCATTTGGATCTGCTAAACCAAGGGGCTTCTAATTTTTTTGCCACATGATATTATTTCTTCTGTGTTTGAGACCTGGTTTATGTTCTCATATCCTAAACCTAGTCTCCTTTTCCTTCATTAACTCTTGGGTAATGGTCCCTGGGTATTACAGTAAAGATAAAATGTTTCCTGTAATCCCAAGGGGCTGGTTACTTTCTCACTTGACATCTTGTTTCTTTATCTAGTTTGTAGGCAAACTTTCTACTTGAAAGTGAAGATGTTCCAATAAGAAAAGCTTGTCATCAAATACTTGAACTTTTTTCCTTCACTCACGGACCACAAATATATCTTGAAAATCTGGGAAAAAATTACATGCACTGAATAGACAGTATTTTTAATGGTTCAGTGGCCACCAGCAGAAACACTGAACTGAAAGAGTCTTTTAGTGGTATTGCATCCTGCTTTTAAGGAGTGATCACACTTAGTGCATACATGAATAAAAAAATAAATCTTGATATGTAGAAGTGAATGGTCTTAAATGCAAAATTGGGACATTGATTTTGTTTGTATCATTCTTTGATACAGATCACATTTTTACCTGTGTTCCTGGAAATTCTTCTTTGAGATATGTGGATTTTTTTTCAGAGGTGAAATAACTACTCTGACTGTGGTCCCAGTAATTTTCTTTTTCGTTCAGATGTATCTTATCACATGTGGAAATCCTTAATGTTTTACTTCTACTAAAAATTAGTGTCAAATACTTCCACTTCTTTATAGCTTTTGTGTTTTTATCCTGATAAATATCTCAAGATGAGACATTTTCCCAGACTCCTTTCTCTTCATGTGAATAGTTATTGCTTTTATTAAGTATCTAGCTCTCATGTAATATTCAGAACTGTGGAACATTCTTGATGTTATCATTTGGAGCTAGTTAAATATTTTGGGATTTGAGGAGGTGTGGAGTTAAGTGCAGGCTTAAAATCTTCCCAACTCATGCTTACCCTTCATTTGTTTCACTGACATTGACAAACATCTGACATTTTACCTGGGGATTTTATTGTTTAGCAAACCTTGGAAAATTCTGTGTCACACTTCTGTAATTTGAAACTGGGATCTTGTTTGAATTTGACTTATATATGCTTGTTGTTAAGGAAAGACTTATTGAGTGTGCCTGACTAGAACAAAAGCATTATTTGAACATGAGTTTACTTCAACAGTAAATAAATGATGACTTATCCAAGGATGAACATTACATCATAAGCTGTTGTCATTATAGCAGAAAACCAAGTTGAGAGTTTTATTAACTTCAGAAAATGTCTAAAAACGAGTCCTCATCCACTAATAGTGAGCATTTGCTTTTAAAATTTTCAGAAAATTAGTTTAGCTTTCAATACAATTGTATTTGGCAAAACAGAAGCTTGCCACTAAAAAGTTTTAAAATATTATACCTTAACTTCCCTGATGTCCTGCCTTCATCTGACAGATCAAAATTGCAAGGCCTATATTCAAAGATTTATCAGTGAATACTTTATAGTCTGATATGTATTGGTAACTAAATGTTGTTCATGTCTCTACAGTTTTGTGTAACATGCCTTCCAGTAAAATTAAGAACACACGACCTATTTGTAAATTAGTTTAATATGCAAGAAACCAGACAGTGTTTTTGGCATTAAAGCTGTCTCACTTGGCTTGGTAAAATTTGAATGGGAAGGTATTATTTAATGTCCTGTCACCAAGCAGTATTAGCCCAGCTCTGATCATTCTGCTCGGTGTACAAAGAGTCTGAGCTGCTCAGTGTTGCATGAAGCCACTGTATGAGAAATGTATGAGCATTTTAGTATTGCTTTTATTAAGAAATACATGCTCTTGAATTTAAGCAGGGGGAACATCCTGTGTATTGGGTTTAAAATAGAGTTGAACTTTCTTGTAGTTCTAAGTATATTTCTACTGCTAAAACATTTACTGAAAAAAGATTGTTTCAAAATTTAGAGCAAAAGTTTTGATGCTGGGAGACTTTATCTAGGCTCCTTAAATAAACGCACTTTTCTTAGTTGAAAACTTTCAGTGGTGGTTGACCTTGGCAGGATACCAGATGCCCACCAAGCTGCTCTGTCACTCCTCTCCTTTGCAGGCCTGGGCAGGGAGAAAATAAGAGAAAAAAAATAGTGTGTCAGTATGTTCAGTAAAGCAAAATCTTCACATGAAAGCAGGGGAAAACAAAAGATTTATTTTCTACTTCCCATCAGCAGGGGATGTCCAGACGCTTCTTGCTTCCAGAAGCAAGTCTTCAGTATGTGTAGTGGTTGGCCAGGAAGACAAATGTCACAATAACTAAAGCCTACCCCATTTTCCTCCTGCTTTCTTTTAGCTTTTATTGCTGAGTAGACTTCATATGGTACAGAATATCCCTTTGGACAGTTTGGGTCACCTGTCCTGGCTGTGTCCCCTCTCAAGATCTTGCCCACCCCCATCTTACTGCTGGGGGGGTTCGAGAGAGGGCACCTTTCCAGCTACCAGTGCAAAGCACGGCGCTGCGAGGGTGCTGTGGGGAAATGAACTCCATCTCAGCCAGACCCAATACACCTTTTTAGAGTAGGTCTTTAGATGAGTTCAGAACATTATAACAGGAGGGGAAAAAAATTGAAAATACTGTCCTGAAATGTTTTGTACAAATCTGATAAATTGCAGTAGATGTGGCAAATTTTTAAGCTAGCAGCATGCTTCTTTAGTAATGCTGATTTTTCCTCAATCCTTGTCATTTTCTCTTCCAGCTCATCTGTTCTTTTAGTGTCTCTGCTTGCCTTAGGTTTTGCTGCCTTTTATATATCAAACTAATCTCCTAATTCTATGGTTCTTTCCTACAAATTTCTCAAATTTGAAAACATGCTCTTTGTCTTCTCCCATTGACTTTCTACATCAAAGTTCCCGAAGTTAAAGAAATAAAACAGAAAATACCTATTTAGAGCAGCATACTGCTGAAGAATCATTCTTACTGATGCATTTAAAAGGAGATTTGTATAAACACTGTATCCCGGTACTCTGATCTTTGATAATGCCTATCTCTGAATTCCACCTTCTTGCTTGACATTCTCCAATTCAAAATCAGATGCTATTGTCCTGCAGCTTGAAATTGTACCTCACCTGAACCTTATGTATTCCAGCTATTGTTGGGGATATAGAGGTAATAAGCTTGAGATAGCTTGTCTATCATGGCAGCAGAATAGAAAAATACATAAGGCAATGCTTGGCAAAGAAACTTCTTGTCCGTTTTTTTTTTTGTGCCAGCACTCAAGACAGTCCCTCAAGCACCTTTCTCATAGAAATTCTTTTTCATTATTCTGGGCAAGGGATACCTTGAGCTAAATTAAGCTGTGTATGTTCATCTGTGAAACTCCAGAGCATTTCAAGTACTGTAAACTCACTGCAGTATATTGGGTATGAGTAGAAATGTCACTGTTTTGTGAGAATGAGCCAGAAATAGTTATGCTAAAAACTTGTGATCATTGTTCCAGTGGTCTTTGTTTTAGTTGCAGTACTTTAACTGAGACCCAAATGCCTTTCACAGTCCTAAACAGTGTATTTGCCCAAGCACATCCCATGCTACAAGATGGAAGTTATGGATGTCTGATCTACTCTGCAGTGATTGCATCGCTTTTCCCCCTTTTACTTGAGA
Organism: Acanthiza pusilla; assembly: GCA_036630365.1. Lineage (NCBI taxonomy): Eukaryota > Metazoa > Chordata > Aves > Passeriformes > Acanthizidae > Acanthiza > Acanthiza pusilla. Next base: position 25,406,035 of record JAXCHO010000018.1, read on the forward strand.
ATTTATTGAATCTAAACCATACGTAGTGTTTTGTTGTGTAAACTTTTTTGGATATGTTTTTCTTTGGCTTCTTGTAACTCTTTGTGAGTGAATTTGTATAGTTAAACCTCTAAGGTTTTTTCTTCTCCTAAAACAGCAGTTACTCTTGTCATTATCTTTCAGTTAGATGTAACTGAAATTTTTTATTCCTGAAGGTTCTGAAAAGTTGTCTTTTCCCTATCAGTCTTCAGTACTCTTCTTCTATAACCTGACAGACTCTGGATGCCAGTTTCTTGATTTAACACCAAGTGGTGTTTTTTTCCTTTCCCGGTCACTACCTGTATTGCAAAGCATTCTACTAAACTCGTTTGTGAGGCTTCTGGCTTTGCTTCTTCCTTTCAAAAGCAAGTGTAAAGGAATAAATGAAATACAAGATATAGTTGGAAGAAGTTTCCTGAAAACTGTCATGTAACATTGAATCTGCTTTTATAATGTGGTTTTTCATAAATAAATTTTAAGCAGGGTGTGGTGAGGCTTATTCAGTGGATCCATGAGAGCAAGACCATTTTTTTTCTTTGCTCAGTTGTAAGTTTGTCCCAGAAATGAAGTTTTGGGGAAAAGAAACCAGTTGCACATCGAGTTTGATGAATGGTTTTGTTTTGACTTAGCACCATTTGAAGATCAAAGGATTTCAAATGCACGAAAATCGAATACCAACTTTTAGGGGGGTAATGGATGGGGATAATGGTCTAAATGCATTGCAAGATAAACTGTGCAGGTGATGAAGCATACTTTTTTGGACAGGCTGATATGATTGGGCAAACATTGATACGGGGTGTACCATTGAGTTTCTGAAGTTTCTGAAGTGAAGTTTCTGCACTTTGTAGTGCAACAACTACAAAGAAGACTAGTTTAGTTCCTGAGGAGAGGAAAGCATGCAGTGGTGAAAGGTAAAACTAAGGGAATTTCTCAGTACAAGAAGGAGTAGGAAGGGCTATCATTTATACATATATAAAACTTCAGGAAGTGCCATTTTAATTACTGATTTGAAATCCGCAAGTGAAGAGAATAGAGGAAAAAGTGTAGAGGTTTTGTTTCAATAGCGTGAACTAATGGGTATTGACCTGAGACAAGTCAATTAAAATTGATTTCTCACAATGGTCAGCACTTGTTTATTATTCAATTTGAATGTCCAGGTTAGCACAGAAGGCAGTTAAATCCTCTGAAAAATTGGGACTCAGATATTTACGTGCTTTTAATATGGTATCCAAAATTAGAGGGCATGACAACCTTGACTGTCTCTTTTGTGTGTGAGACTGGATATTCATGAAGATATTCTGTATCATTATTGTTGAGTGTTACCTCAGTTCCTTGGGAAAAAGTTACATTTGAGATGATGTTCTCAGAATCATTGTGTTGAGCACTGAACTTTTTGTATTTTTCCTCTTTAAATCAGTTTCAAGTCTTCTGGTTTTTATTTTTCAGCATGTTTTTTCTTTTGAAGAGATAAATTGGAAAAATTGCGTCTACTGGCCCATACTACCAAACCTTACTTCTTACACTAAGATTGCAACCATAACATAAGCTTCTGTAAGCTACCCAAGATACTGGTCATTGTCCTCTTTCTGTCTTTTCTGGATAGGACAGAAGCATAAATTTTCTTCACTTGGCATGACAGTTCTTCAGAAGACTTGAAAAATGAGTCTTGAATCCCATAGGTTAGTTCCAAGGCCTGATTAGACAATCATCTTTAGACTCCTGTGTCTTTCTCTTTCCTTGCACATACATACATGTGGTCCTTCAAATGTGCTGTCTCCTTTTCCACACTGACTGGGCTTTTGAGTGAAAAAATCTAGGTGAGCAGGTCATCTCAACACTTGATTGATGTCTGTGTTACTCTGGTCTTTGCCAAGAAGAGTAATCAAGAGAAAATCCTCTGTAACTGTTCTAAGCAATACTACCTTGTGATGAACGTGTAGGCAGACTTCTTAAAGCTATTCTCCTTGTTCTTTTAAGCATTGACATAGACACGGTATTAGAAACTTGAAAACTTGGCCAAAGGTGTAGCTTTTCAAGGTGGCCACAAAATACGTCTCCCTGGAGCACATTCTCTCTCTTTTCCATTCCTTTGAAATTTAAAATCTTCTGGTTCAAGTGTTAGAATTTCTAGACTTTCCCAGTGCAGTGGAAATTGGCCTGACAAGGCTTTTCATGTGGTGTCTGTGTGTGTGTGAGTGTGTTTGCACACATATGGATGTGTTGGGGGTTTTCTCCCTAAGGAGGGGAGGGAGGGATTTTGAATCAGATTCATCACATTGGGAAAGTTTAATCCAGTTACTTGTTTGCCCAAGTTATAAGGAACAGATTTTTACAATACAAAGTTTTAGGTCATTGTGACTATTCAGACCCTGTTGTTTCTCTGTGCTTATGGTTATGTGAATATTTTTCTGTCAAAAATTATTGAAATCCTAATTTTTCAAGAAATGTAACAGATCAACTTTACTGCTATCAAGATTAAATGAAATCTCAATGGAAGGAGACTGCCTACATTAGAACATGTGGTAGAAAGCTTAATAGCATGGCACTTTCATTCTCTCTGAGGTTGGGGAATTAAAAATGTAAAAAACCTGCATTTCTCATGGGTTATGGCAATAGCACAATGAAAGCGTGTTATTTAGATTAGTCATGTACAAAAGCTCAGCAGGATTCTATAGGAGTCTGTGTCTAAGTAAACTTTATGAAAAGTCAATCATGCTTTTTTTGATGGCTTCCTTATCCATCTTTTTTCTGTATATAGACTCAGCATTCCAAGCATGCCAATTGTGTCTCTCTAGAGAAAGGGTGTTTATTAGAATTTGACAAAGAACATAACCCTCAAAATCATCAAAAGGGCAACTATATATTGTTCTAGATGTGGTCAAAATCAAATCCTGAACATCTCAAAGTCCTCTGAAATAGTGATGTACTATTCTACTTCATGTCACCTTGAGCCCAAGTAGAGTATGTTCAGACGTAAGCTTTAAATTGTTAAGCCACTTCCTTCCTAAGGTGAGACTAACTGGCGGTGGTCATTCCCCTAACCCTGAAATTCCTTAAACCCAGATTTCTTAGTTGATATGTTTAATTGTTAAGTGAACAGCTGTGAAGTCATGTGTCTACAAAGGGAATTTGGTGACAATGTGGGATTTGACAAGGATGCTCAGTGTTGCCTGCCTGCACACTTTTGTAGCACTACAGCTTAGATGTCTGTGAAAAGTTGGGTGATCAATAGGAATAACAAGGTGCCATTGGATGTTACCTACTGTCTTGTGTGGTTTTATGGAAACCTGTGGTCTTTGAAGTTTGCAACTGGGGTAGTCAAGTTCTTGCGGCTGCTTGTTTTTGCTAAATCCTGTCTCTATTTGGCCTTCTGTGAAACAAAATTATCAAAGGCCATTTCACTTAGACTGGTTGAATTTCTGGTGGAAAGATCCTCTTGTCCCTTTGATAGATGCCTCATCTTCAGTGGCCAGAATGCCTTTTCTCCATCGTAGGCTCTTTGAAACAGTGATGAAACAGGGTATTTGTGCCTTTCACACTTTAACTGGTCATGGAGATAAACCTCAAATGAGAGTGAGGGGAAGTTGGTGTGGTTTTTTGGTTTTTCTTTTTTTCTCATTTTTGAGCTTGCTACATAGAATTTCTGTAAGCTGTTGGCAGTTCCTCCACAGTGCTGTGTTCTTTGGCCTTCTTGATGTATTAAAGGACTTGTGGTGACTTCTTGTCCTTCTCTTGTTGTTCTGGTTGTTTGCCAAATTTCTTCAATTTATATCATCTTTTAAAGTCTTTTCTCATGGCCATCATCAAAAAGGAAATTCTGAAACCAGTCTTGAAAAGATGATATGACTTTGAGGTTCTACAACACATTTTACACTCTAATCTGTTTCTGGCAAATTTTACATTTTTGAAGTCTTTTAGGAAATTCATGTAAGCCTAACAGTAATTAAAAGATGAAAGAAAATGGCATGAAATACATTTGCATACAAGTCAGGTTCTTGATATTGAAGAAAGACTGAAGTCCTTTTTCCCATTTGCTCAAAAGAGTATAGTCTTAAATTGTGGATCAAAGTTCAGATGCATACTGGACAGACTGATAAGGAATGAACACTATCAATTGCTATTGAACACAACAGTGGCGATAGAGCTTTTGGCTCACAAGTTCAAAAACCACTGCTCAGTGGGTGCTAGGAACATGTGTTGATGGAGCACCATGCTGTGCATGCCCACAAACTTCTGCAAAAGTTTTTGCTTGCTGTAGCTGCCAACGCAATAGTGGGCTAGGTAGACTTATTAACTGTAACCAATTTTTATGTCATGTCACTTGGTGCTCTCACTGTACTTCAGTCCTTACTGGGTATGATAAGTATGATGCCACTTTGAAAATTCAGTCTGGGCACCTCTAGTTATTTTATTTCCTCCCCACCTAAGATGTGTTTGTTTTGACTGCCTGTGAAGAGGGAAGTGGTTATCTCAACTGTGCTTGGCTTATGAAGAAGAAATTATTTTGACCAAGAGAATATTTTCAGTTCTAAAATATTACAGGTTCAGAGTTGAGCCCTGAGTTTGTTATGGGAGATAGCTTAGTGAAGGATTTGTTATTTATATGAATGTCTATTTTTTATGTTTATGTATTTGATCTGATTTTACTTTTAATTCAGTAATGAAAAAGAAAGCTTTTATCTGGAAATATATCCAGATACTTTACTGCATGGATTCTTACTTATATATGCATTGCAGGCAGCTTCTTTATATTCCAAAATGTTCCTCACTTGACTTCTGCCATTCCGTATAGATCCAGAATGTGCTTGCCAATTGTGATATCTTTCGCTCAAGTATTTTGCATATTATGATGATATGTGCTCATTAATCATATAACGATAAGAGTTTTAGTAAACACAATTTCTTTTTGTCTTGTTTTGTCTTGCAGGCACCAAGTATAGATGAAAAAGTAGATCTTCACTTTATTGCATTAGTTAATGTAGGTGGTCATCTCTATGAATTGGGTAAGAACACTTTTTATCCACTCTCTCCATTTGTTTGAAACAAGTGCAAGTAGTGATGCTGTTAACTGCCAGAGTTTCAGAGAGATTTCTTGATGTTATGTAGGGCTTAGGTTCATTTCAGTTGCATCTTAGGGATCTGGGGATTTCTGTCAGACAACTGCAGCCTTCTTCCTGTTGTTTTTGGTTTTTGTTTTTCTCTCCTTCCCTAACTCCCTCCTATTAAGATAAAATGGTACAGAATACTAGACTGCCTCAAAACTTCTGTTGGCATTTATAAGGACAGGAAGCAAGAAAAATGGAAAACCACTCAAAATTTCACAGGAAATTTGTTATATTTATGTTCCTGAATTGCTTATGGAAGTATTAAATTAACTGTATGCCTCTTCAGAAATATTATCTATATTATCAAGTAGCATGATACAGTTTAAACTCAAAGTATGTAGTCAGGGTACCAAGAGATATTAATATTCTACAACTCCTTTGTAATAGTCTGGTCATTTTTTCCTCTTCTTTTTATGGTCAATAGACAGTTACCTGTACAACAGTAGTCTTTATTTTCTGACATATAGCTATTTTTCCCCTCCTCATATTGTGTAGCACTTCATTTTGCACAGATATTCTCTAATGACTCCTATCTTGAATGTGTTGCTGGGCAACTAGGTTTTGCTGGAGGCTCCTCAACAAAACAGCAAGTAGATCAGCATTTAAAAACTGCAAGTCACTGGTCTATCCTAACATAATTTTTGCAGCATTTTATGGTTATACCATTTTCATCTTTTGAAAATCAGGATGTAATTAAGCAATGCCCTTAACAGATGATAACTAATCACAACATGGGGCATAAGCAGTATATAAGAAGTGCTTATGTTAATATTAAGTTGATCTAAGGTGTATTGTGTGGGATAAGTCATAACCAATAGACACACATTTTTGTATTTTATGATGCTGTGGATCTGTCAGTGGACTAGATCAAAAAGGTATGTACTGTAGGATGCAAAATAAATATTTTATTACTGAATTTCAAGGCATAATGGATGGTTTGCTCTTCTTTTGGTTGTGTGATATTATTTCTGTTATATATTTTCATTGTCCATTAATTTATGCTGCTTAAAAAGTAGCATGATGACCATGTTTACCTATTTTCTGTAGGTATGATGCAAGAGAAAACTCATTTGAATTTTTCTTAAAAGAATTAGAAAAAGAAGGGGCATTTAGCTGTGCTGTACAGTGAAATGCCAACAGTACTGTTTCTTTTGTTCTTAAAATAACTTCTCTCTGTACCAGCGGAAGGAAGCAAAACAAAAAACTCAACTTAAAAGTAGGAAAATGGAAGAAGGTTTTTCAATTGATTCAGTGGCTTCAGACAGTGTAGGCTGCATGTGGGCTTTGGCACACAGAAAATGCTAAGAAAGCACATGGATATTAAATGTTTATGATGTTTTTGCCACAGAAAACACGTTATTTATAGGCACATGGAATTAAAATCTTGTTCTGCCAATATGGACATAAAAAAAGCCCAAAAACTGAGGTAAATGTAGCTTGCAACAGTGCAGGGCATTCAGTTCTGTTTCCCTGGCATTTTCTGAGGGTTTTGCCTTGTATCTTCAGTCATGGTAGTTACAATAATGAACACCATCTTGTTCATGTAAATCCAAAAGTTTTCTGACATCGAATCTATTTTTAGTTATGGAAAATGTAATTTGAAGGTATTGTCAACTTTGATGGCATCTTTAGGGAGGGAAAAGTGTTTTACATGGAAGACAGAGCCAACAGTGATTTTGGTCTAGCAAATACTTAGGATACTTTGACATAGGTTTTCATACTGTTTACTCTTTGCAAGTAACCTGAAGCATATTTATGTGAATGAAATTATTTTAAAACTGCTGAGAATGTTAGCAGAATTATATTGGAAATGTGAGAAAAAAATAACTATAGCAAACCTTTTTAAATGCCGTGAAAGTACGTAATACTTAGAGCTGTTGGGTTTGTTTGCTAATTTATTTTAAATGACATAAACATTTTCAGTGATGCCAGACTCTTCATAGTGGTGGGTTTGTTACTCTGTTCTGATGTGGAGTCCCTGATCATGGCTGTCAAACACCAGATGTAAACCTGTCTCTCTGTGTAAATCCATCAAGTGTAGCTGAATTTTTTCTACTCTACTTGAAAAACTGAAGTACTATACCAGCACTAAAACAGTAGCAACTTACAGCCCTGAAGTTCTCAATAATAAATTGAGTTCTCTAAATATTAAAACATATTTTATAGTTTTGATTAGGTTATTTTTTAAAAGTAACAGACTGTATATAATGATACTGGTAGAAGCAGTCAGCAGTGGAGGAGAGACCAGGGAACAACTAGCTTCATGTGTGACCTTTATGAAAAATTAGATAGCATTTTTGAAAGTGAAGTACAAAAAATCTGTTCAAATAGTTTTAATTGGATAAATGAAGCTTTTATAATTTTATAAATGTGTTGTTCAATCTTATTTTGTCTTTCAACAGATGGGCGCAAGCCATTTCCAATAAACCATGGGGAAACCAGCGACGATTCTTTTTTAGAGGTAGGGATAGAGAACCTTCTTAAATGGTGTTATACAAAATTCTTGCTGTATTTCCACAAAATTTATAAAATAGATATATGAAAATACAAGTCTAGCTGTATTTATAGTTGGATGAGGAAAAGAAGAAGTGGGACGGTGAGACATAATTAAGTTTACTCAGTTTTGAAAAGAGATATTTTGGAACACTCCTGTTGTGGCTCTGGATGACAGAGTATCATAACATAAGAAATGTCAGAAGGGTTGACTATAACATAAGATCAGACTGACTTGTCTACTGTGCTCAGATTTTCATATTCCCCTGCTCCTTTCAAATAGTACATCTAACAAGAACTTACCAGATTGAAAACTTAGAATTTTTCATTCTCTTTCCTTTGGTTTAGTTATAGTTTGATAGGTGTCATACTAGACAGAAGTTGATTTCCTTTCCGACTCACGCTAATAATCATTCTTCTCCACTTTCACAGCTTCTTTTGGGTGCTTCTTTGTGTCATGAGCTGAGAAATGAATTGGAAAGGGATACACTGAGTTGGGAGGATAAACTGTCATCCCCACAGAGTGATGCGAAGTTGAAGTTGAGAAGGCAATGCTTAGATCTGACTTTTATGATATCCAGACTGGATTAGCATTATAAAAGGAAGAAACCAGAGAAACGAAAACAAGCAAAACCCAGAATTATTTTATAGTTTAGAAGCGTAGACTAATGTCTGTAAAGTTTGCTAACAATTTGTGCTTGCTTGGACAGGGGAAGAAATTGGATAAAGCTTTCCTTATTTCGTATGTCGCTTTTTCCTGCTTTACTGATAACATGTGTTCTCCAGATTGCACCCTAAAGCAAGATGAAGGAATTACTTAAAATCTTTCAATTACCCCACCCAGCTTAGATTCATCTTGAAACAAAGGAAAAATTTCTGAATGCAGCAGTACTAGTTAAAGCAAACTTCAGAGATGCATTTAGAAAGTCAGACAAGCAACACATCTGCTGCACAAAGTAACATTCAGTCACAAATATCATCATTGCTAAGTTTCTGCATAAAACTTTTGCTCTTTTACGCTGCCCATATGAGGACCGTGAGTGATCTTGAATAGTAGTAACTCACGTCAGAAATACAGTTTATGTAGATTTGTCACACTATTTAGGAAACCTTTATGGAAAAATCCATTTTAAGCATAGTTTGGAAAAAGCATGTCTTCATATTTCAATTGTGTTTTGTTTCTTTTTTTGTAATAAGTATGATTTATATTGCTTTTAATTTTGTAATTTTTGTACTTTTTTTCCCTAGGATGCAATAGAAGTTTGCAAGAAATTCATGGAACGTGACCCAGAAGAATTAAGATTTAATGCAATTGCACTGTCTGCAGCTTAAAAGCCTTTTCCAGTGAGGCTGCTCTATTGCAATGTATTGTAAGAATAAAAATGTTGCCATATGTTAATAGTACAAATTTTGATACTTCCCTAACATGTTGACTAATTGTAGCATACATGGAATAAACTTTGCATTTGTCCTTGCTATATTTTGCTGCTTGTTCCTACAGCAACTTTGGGTATTTCTATACAGGCATGCATTTTGTGCAAGATTTCTATGTGGTGGGTTTTTTCCCTTCCACCCCCTTAAAAGTTTTGGGAATTACTGTCTGTGATATTTCCTCATAATAATGATGAGCTACTTCAGAACAGGATTGTCATTTGTATCATGCACAGGTAGAATTCTGAGTGGAGTATGTGGTATGGTAATGGGCGTAAACTTGGGATATGAGGCTATCTCCATCTTTTATTTATAATGGTGCAAGAATATTATAAGAACTTCTTCAGGTGACTCAAATGACCAAGACATTTTTTCAGTGCATTATTTATAAATAAATATATGGAAGAAAAACACCAGAAAAAGGACTATTCTTACTGTTGGTGAGCACTAAAATTTTAAAATTATCTTAATGTTTACATTTTGAATAAAACTTCACTTTGTTTCTTAAGTCTAATAATGTTAATAAATTGTCAAGAAACTTTAGTTCAATCAATGTTTGCTATTTGTATATGTGGAAAAACAATATGGATTTTTTCCCCAGAAAAGTCACACTAACTAGTTGAAATGGTAGGACTGTGGAGGGCACACGCAGGTGAATACAGCCATGTGAAGTACCTCATGTAACAGAAATAAATGATAGAAAAGTATGATTGTTGTAATGAAGTTTTGTTTAACAACAGCAGAAACAGACTAGATTTTAAGGTAGCCATGATGATCATATACTTTTCTCCCCTGTAGGAATATCTATTGTAAGTTTGTCAGGTGGCATTACTGAATGCTATGTGATACCCTTCCCCTGTGCCATCCCTCCCACTCCACCCACTGATCTTAAGGGACTGTTGATTGCTTTCCATACCTGAATTTTAGTAACATTGTGGTTGTCTTGGGTTTGGTTTTCTTGTTTTGTTTTGGGTTTGGATTGGGTTTTTTTGGCTAAGCAGTCTTTGCACTTTAGGATTCTTGTGAAGGTTGGTTTGGGTTAATATAAATGTTTTTGACATTCCAGAAAAATATTCCTTATTCATTCCTTTGAAGTGGAATAATTTAGGTTTGCTTCCAATCAAACACACTGCCAAAGGAAACTGAACCCTCTGTGTCCCAGAGGGTGCTTTCATTCTCTATCAATTGTCATTGCAGGAAAAATGAATGGGGTTATGCCAGAAGCAGTCTGGCAGAGTTTTCCGTCTTTATAGAAAAGAAAGAGGCCTGGGAGTCTGTCTTATCACTTAAGAACATCTCTTGCACTCTAAAGAAAAAGTTGGAGTGTCTGTCTAAAACATGTCACCTGGAGAGTCCAGTAACAGCAACAGTCTGTTTTCTATAAGTGAGCTGGTTGGAAAAGCGAGGGAGAAGAATGACACTAATGAGCTTCTATTTTTGAAGCTTTTACTTTTTCACCCCAGTAAAATGCAGTATCATTAAGATTTGCTTTATGTTGCCATGCTCATTAGTAATGCCCTGAAACTTGCTTTTAAACAAAAATCAGAGGCTTTCATTACCAAAGCAGCTGTGCTGTCTTCTTGCTAATATCAGAAAAATGAAATTAAGGTTGTCACCATTGAATTGGGATATTGCGTATTTTAAGCTAATGGTGACTTGGAGAAGGATTACAATACAAGTAAGCTATAGTTAATATAGATAATGCCCTTTTAGGATAGGGAGGAGGGTGAGGAAAGAGAGGAAGTGCAGTTCAAAGCTGTCAAACGAATTATATCATGTGTCTGCTTTAGGAAAATGGTCTCACCATATATACTCTTCAATGTTCAGAAGATGTCAGTGTGTTGAAGTAATAAATGGACGGTCTTTGTTTCTGTGCAGCTGTTTATTGCAAAATCCCCTCAGAATTGGAGATCCTTGTTGAGTACAAGGACCAATTAGACAAATTCAGGACAAGGGATAATCAGGTTGGAATAGTAAATTTGGGGTGGGATTTTCTGTGGTCATGCTGAAAAATACATCCTAAATCTTAAGTAAAAGCTTATAAATAAGAGTTTTTAGTGTTTTGGCAATGCTGTAGTTTTCCTTAGCATCTTCTACACAGTCCTCAAATCGGTTCTGCAGGGTAAGGTTTCCCTCTCTTTTTTTCTATTTTCAGTGTTCATTTCTGGTTTGTTAATATGTAAGATGGTACATTTTAGTGAACATTTGAGATGTCAAAGGAAGAGCAGTGCAGCAGTTTTTATGCCGTATCTGCCCACTGCATGGTCCCTTGCTGTAAATAGTGAAAGACTGCACTGCAGAAATACCATCTCACTGGACATGCACAGTGTAACAGCCTTCCAGAGCTTCTGAGCCCATGCTTTGTCACAGGCTTTGGTGACCGTCTTGAGGAGCGCAGGAAGTAAAGGGATCTACAGGCTGCTGGAGTATCTTTGACACAACCTGTATAACGTGGACAGAAGAAGTGAGGTATGAACAGTTGGCTGACTTGTAAAGTCAAGCAAGGTCTTCATTAGAGCTGATAAGCCCTGGAGACCCCATGGTGCTTTTGGCTCTGTGATGGCTCAATATCTGCATCATTGCCTGAGCTGTACAATCTCTGCTTAGTAGTTCAAGCTCCGTGGGAAAATAACACTGTATTTTTCTAACTTGTGCTGCCCTGCTAGAACCTTGCCAATTTTGTGTGGAGGAGCATGGTTTGGCCACGGGCACGTGTTGCCAGGAAATCCCTCTTCACCTCCTGCAGTCTGGGCTGGCTGTACACATCATCTTATGGAAATGGTGTGTGTAGGAGTGAAGAGATGATGTGTGCTCTGCGCTTACATTAATTTTAACTGAGTGGAGCTGGTGTGCTATTAAGCACTCAGGATTGTTCAAGGTCTTTTAAGTATATTGGTACAAGTTTTCCCATGTTATTTACAGGCATTTTGTTAAGAAACTGTAAGAATTTAATAACCACTACAATGCCCTTTCCCTTCAATCATGGCTTCATGAGTCAGTTAAGGGAAGAAGAAAGTTGTTTTCTGACATTGAAATGTGTGTTTTGGAAAATAAAGACATTTAGTAGCCCACACTTACAAAATAAATATGGTCTTTCCTTAAAGGAAGAAGCCTGCCTTGGTAGAAAATACTGTGTCAAATATTTGTAGAACTCTCCTTGAAAAGAATATGACATAAACTTTTGCTTGATTTAACCCTAGAAGCACACACAATTAAAGGGTTTATTTTCGTCAAGTAGAACAATGTTACATTTGCTACTTTTGACAGCAACAATTAGCAGTCATATCTAGTATATGTAATCTTTCTCTGATCTAGGACTCTGGTGGCTTGCATTGTTAGCACAAAGGAATAATAAACTATTTTGGTTGCTGAGGCTTACAAGATAATTTAGCTGTGACAGTTGATTTAAAATTCACTTTGAGAATGAGATTTACATGTTGGAACTTTTTTTTTTTTAACTTAGTGAATAACTTTGACTTGAAAGTTGCTGCGCTCTGTGCAGTCCACTTAAACACTTAATCAAATTACATGATTACTCAAATTACTTGATCTAAAACATTAAACACTGCATTTGTAAGAAAATTGATTTGATTTGTCATGAAGTGAAATAAAGCAACCAGAAATAAGTGAAAAATGTGACATTTTCTTAAACATGACCTCTTTTGAAGCCTGTTTTATAGAATTCTTTGTTACTTTCTCCTACTTAGGGACAAGCACTGTATTTTTAGATGAAGTGGAAGACCTCAAAAACTGGAGAAAGGCTGCTGTAGTTCTCCAGAAAAATGTTTGGTAACCTCAGGTAATGCAAACTGATGTCAGCCAGCAGCAGCAGCTGATACATGCTTTATTTAGACGTTTTTAACCTTTGTAATCATGGATGTTAAATAGTGAGATGAGAGGGTTGTTTTCTGCTATTCAGGCTTCCCTGAGAAGCTTTCCCCCAAGAAAAATGCAGATTCTTCATTTCTATTTGGTCTTGTGGCTGATCTGGCTTGGAGCAGGAAAAAAGGGTAGAAAAAAACCTTCAAAATTACAGCTTTGAATATCATATTGTTCCTTGCTGGCGCTATAGCTTAGATGTCTCAAGTCTCACCATGGTGAGAAGCTAACTACATAACTTCTGTGCATTTTTAACTTTAACAAATGTCAAACATCTCCCATGGAACTAATTTCAGCCAGAGTCGCTGCATTTCCCTTCCTTTGTGTAACACCAGCAACACTGATTTCCATGTACTGCAGAAACTGATGGCCAATAGCTTCTTGGTTTATTGGTCTTCTAAAATTCTTCTTCCTTATTCTAAGAAGGTTTTCTGTAGAGTACAAATAAGATGTATTCCCAAGTAAACATCTCAGGAGAGGTGAATTTATGTGTAGTACAAATTTTAAGTTACCTTTTCTCAGTAGACCTTCAAAAATTACATATGTTCTGCCATGGTCTATAAGAGCAAAAGATATATGCAGCAGTTCAGTTTTACCTACAGAGAAGACATGGAATGAAAAAATACTAAAAAAAGTTCAAGTAGGAAAAGATCATAGAAATGTGAAGGTTGGAAAAGACCTCTCAGATCATTGAGCCCAACTGTTAAACTAGCATTGGCATAGTCACCACTAAACCATGTCCCCAAGTAGCACATCCACACATTTTGGACACTTGCAAGGGATGGTGATTCCCCTACATCCTTGGGCAGCTTGTGCCAATGCCTGACAGTACTTGCATTGAAGAAATTTTTCCTTCTATCCAATCTAAACCTCCCCTGGTGCAACTTGAGGCCATTTCCCCTTGTCCTGTTGTTCATTACCTGGGAGAAGAGACTGAGTTCCACCTCACCAGAGTCTCCTTTCAGACAGTTGTAGAGAGCTTAAATATAATGTCAAAATGAAATCTAGTACTCAAAAAATCTCAAACAAACCCAAGCCACAACTCAACAATCTAATGCGATGGATTAGTATTAGAGAAAATGGCTCTTTTTCTTGATATTTAACTTCCTTGTTTAGCGCTGGCCCACCCCTGTATTGGAAGGAAGGATTTCACTGTGTTCAGTCAGCACACCGCCTCCCTCCTGGCTGCCTGCTTCAGTGAGCGTAGATGACCCTTTGCTGCAGCACCGCATGATCCGAACCTGCCCCGTGTTTGTGGTCACCGCAGTGGGGAGGGCTCAGCACAGCTCCCACCCAGGCCCAGGTCAAGCCCTACTCAGACCGGGCTTTAGCTCTGAGCCCGGGAGAGCTTGTGCGGTGGAGAAGTTGCTGAAAGTCTGTCGCAGTGTGCCGGGGACAGGGACACGAACGAGACAAAGCAATGGGCACTAGTGTGGGCACTGTGAGCTAAACCGGAGGTGAGGCCAGCGGGGCTGGAGAGGGAAGCACGGAAGCCGAGCCCTGTGGCTCCAGCTCAGCCTGGGCACCTCCGCTTCGTCACTTTGTACGAAAAGCGCTCAAAACAAAGTGCGGATCTCTCATGTCTCCCGAAGCTGTGGAAAAGGCTCCTAACTTCGTCCCCAAACGGGACAAGGCTGCAGACGAGCGTGGGGCCGGTTGCCCGGGGTCGCGGCGCTGCCTGTGGCTGGCCGGGGACGCCCCACCGGCGCGGAGGTGAGGGAGGCGGCCCGGGCTGCCGGGGCTCCCGCGGCCCCGCCGGAGGGAGGCGGCGGCGCGCTGGGCAGTCCCGGCCGGGCGGGGCGGCAGGTGGCGGGGGCCGGGGCGGCGGGGCCGGCCCTGAAAGGTGCGATTGTCCCCAGCTATTCCTGGTATGCGCCGGGACGGGAGTCGCCGGGGGCGGCCTCCACCGGCCGGGAGCGCGAGGGGCGCCGCGTCCCGGCGGGAGGGAGCCGCCACCGCCGCGGGGGTGCGGCCCCTCCCGGGCGTCCGGCTGCCGCGGGGGTCCCGGCGCTGCCACACGGCCCGCGGCTCTCCGGATTCCTGCGGCCGCGGAGCGCCAGCGAGCTCCCGGGAGGGGGAGTTCCGCGGGGAGGAGGCGGAGGGGGAGGAGACGGCGCGGGGAGCGTTTAAAGGAGGCAGCTGAATGACAGCGGCCGCTCCCGCGCCCCCGCCCCGCCGAGCGCCGGCCGCCCCCCGCTCGCTCGCTGCTGGCCATGGACGGGAGAGAGGACGCGGAGTGCGACTTCCAGGCGGCGTTCGCCGAAGCCCGGCGATGGGTGGAGGTGAGGCGTCTCTCGGTCCTGCTGGGTGCCAGCCCCTCGTTATCCCCGGTCCCTGCCCGAGGCTGGGGTCCCGCCGCGGCCCCCGCACCGTGAGCTCGCAGCGCGCTCCCGCGGGGCTGCCCCGCCGTCCGGCAGCAGCTTCAGGGACGCGGCCCCAAACTTTGCTTCTTTGTCGGCAGCTGCGAACTGCTATTTTTAGAAAGTATCGTGGCAACTTGCAGAGATTTGTCTGTGCAGTATCGCCACCGCCCCCTCCTCGCAATCCAAATTAAAGGCTGGCTCTGTTGCCCTCCTGTCATTAAGGTGTATAATTTCTTGCCATCTTGTAAATTACTTCTGTAGCGCTTGCTCCGAGACAGTCTGAATTAAAGACGCTCCTTCCTGTCTCGAAAGAGTTCAGGACAGAGAGCACCCTGAAATTAACACTCATTTTCTTCTCTCCTATTTTTAAACATGATTGCCTTGACTGCACACAGCGCTTGACGTAAATATCCGTGTTTCTGTATCGTTACCCCGAGTCACACCGGTGCGGTACGTGCTAAAGCGTGGGGAGGGAGGTTGCTCCTGGCTGTACCTGAGTATGACCAGGGCAGCATCGGCTGAGGGCGCGGAAGCTGAGAAATGTTAGGAATACTGAACAGCCACCCTTAGAGTCGTGGTGCGCTTTTTAAAGAGAAGCTTTAGAGTGCCGGTTTAGATATACTTTAACATATTAAGCTTATTTCTTTGTGCTTGTTCACTTAAGATGAAATTTAATGTTGTCAGAACCACTATCGCAGTAACTTTGGAAGGAGGAAATACTAAAAAAAGGATGTTTGTTACTTTTTATCCCTCATCTTTATAAACTTGTCAAGACCTGAGTTCAAGTTTCTTTGTTTCCTCTGTAAAACAATGACATCTAGTGCTTAAAATCTATTGAGAATGTTGAACTGCGAGCACCAAAGCCAAGGGTATTGCAAATGACCTCCCCAAGTGTCGGTTTTGTGTCCTCTGTGTATGTTGGTAATTAAAGCAGTCCTGACCTCCCCATGTGTCAATTTTGTAAGAACTAGCTGTGAGTTCAAGTAATTAAAGCATTCCCCTCTCACATATACTTTTCTTGCATTGCTTACTTTAAATTGGCAAAGCTTACTTTAAATAGCTTCATTAAGGTGATGTAACGTTGTCTTTGAAAATCCAGTTTTAAGGGTTTGGGCATGTGTTTTAATCATTATTAAATTTTGTAGGATACTGGCTGGTTGTACCGTTCCTACAAAAAGTTTTGTGTCTTAGCCTACCAGTAGCACATGGGAGCACTAGCAAAATGATGTGAGTGTGAAATGTGCACCGTTTGCATGGGGGGAAAAAGAACATATGCTCAGCTTCCCCCCTTCCCAGTCTAATTTGTGTGGCTATCCTTTGATATGTGAAAGCTGTTCTCATTTTAAAGTAACTTTTAAACTTACCCTCTGGAGAAACACTTTATTGTAAAGCAAGTAACTTGCAAACCATAAGGTATTGATAAACAGGATGTTAGGGATTCCATAATGTTAAAGGAAAATGTAAATATTTATTTCCCTATGAAATGAGGTTTGTGTTTCAGAAGAACCGTTGTGTTTCTCTACTCTTTACGTCCAGATGGATTAAAAAGCCAAGACTAACCATTTCCGTTGTTGTATGGAAGAGTAATGATATTTTTAGGGTAACGAGACATGGCCCAAGGTTTTGTGAGTCTTGGTGAAACAAACTGGTGTATACATGATTGAGAATAAAACTTGGTGAGTCGTGATGATTAAACAATTAGTTTTGAAGATGAGGCAGATTTCCAAATATTTATGAACTTGAACTTCTGATGTTTTGGTAAGGTTTTGTGTACCAACTTCTCCCTAACATTAGAGAAAGATGAAAGCATACAGACACTAGCTACTATGTATTTAAAAGAACAAGCCAAAATCTCTTTGTAAACTGTTACTCTTTCCCTTTGCTAGTGAAAGCTGTGTTAACATATTTCTGTATTTCAATCGAGAACCCTTTGGACTCTGAGACTTAAAAAAACCTCCAACCTTGAAGCTGAGGGCTTTTTTAGTAACAGGAATGAGCAGCTGTATTTGTCAGATCTCAAAATCTGAGGAGTGAAAAATATCCCAAAACCATAAAAAATTCCACCCCATATGTTTTTGAAGTTTTTGGTGAAAGAAAACTGTGTCCTGGTCAGGTTCCTCTTCTGCCTATTCCCAGCTGAATTCTCCATGCTGTAGGGCAGCCACTGGCTCGTGGGTGTTCAAACATTTCTTCCTAGTTCTTATGCTACAAAAAAACCCCAAAACCAAATAAACCCCAAGCTCACTCCCACCCCTCAAACCCAAACCTCCAAACAACTCAAACCCAAAAAGCCCAAGAGCTTGATTAAGAACAATAACAACAAAAAATTGCATCTGATATCTGGTGTTACTTAAAGAAAGACTTTGTTCTTTAATTCAGGTTCATGTTGAGGCACAGTTTATGATAATGCAGACAAGGCAGGTCTGTAGCCTTCATGGTGCAAAGACCTCTTATAGTGTAGTCCCCAACCTCTTGTATTTCATGTGTTGTGAATTGGGAGGGGATGTTGTTTGTCTCAGTTACACTAGTTGGAGTCGCTGGGGGTGCTGGCTGTTGAGGATGTCTACTTCTTTGGGGGAAAGAATGGTAATTTTCTGTGCAAAACTCAAGCTCTTCTCGGATGTCTTTTCTACAGAACCCAGCACTGGTTGCTGGTGTTGACTTCTTGCGTCTGAGACTTTTGGTGCTTTCTGAGCTCTGCCTGGAGCACCTGGTTCTGGTCAAATTCACATGAAGCCCAGCCTTCACTTGGCACCTCAGCTGGGCAGATAGTGCATGCTGAGAGTAAAACACTGGAATATCACAACTTTGAAGTAGTTTCTCAAAGAAGGAAAGACCAAGGAGAGACGTCATCACAGTCGACAGCTTCCTCATGAGGGGAGATGGAGGGCAGGCACTGATTTCTCTCTAGTGACGAGTGATGGGACCCCAGAGAGTAGCATAAAGTTGTGTCAGGAGGGTTTAGGCTGGATATCAGGAAAAGATTCTTCACTCAAAGGTGGTTGGACACTGGAACAGCTCGCCAGGGAAGTGGTCACAGCACCAAGCTTGGCAGAGTTCAAGAAGCATTGGGACAGTACTCTCAGGCACATGTTATGATTCTTGAGGCTGTGCTGTGCAGGGTCAGGAGCTGGGCTCAATCCTTGTGGGTCACTTCCAGCTAAGGATTTTCTCCCATTCTTTGAAAGGTAGAGCTGTGTTTGCCAAAGCTAGAAATAGCTGGGTTAAAATTGTTTTACTGTGTTCTGTTCCATATTATAACTTAAGCAAGCCAAAAGCTGTTCCTCCAAACCAAAGCATTCTTCCCTCAGCTATTAAATATGCCAGACTGCCGAGTCTGTTTTCCTGCCTCAAGACGTGGGAGGGCAGTCTGCCTCTCGCTTTCTGCAGCACTATGAAATTCACCCTTGTGAATGAAGGGGAGACACAGTCCCTCTCCCCAACACACGCTTCACTGTTTTAGGAGTGATGCCTCTTGAAGAGTTCAAGAGGAAAGAAATGTGTGCTGTTTTCTTGTAAAATGTCTCAGCTTTTGATTCCTCTTGTGTGTTTTAAATGAACTCTAATCTTCTGGTAAATGTCTATGGTTTGAAATTGTTTGCTAAAGCAACTTGAAACCTGACCCACAAAGTCTGTAAATCTTTAGTTAAAGTGCCTTGAGGCAAATAACGCTTGAATTTTTTTCCCCCTGAAGTAGTCAAATGTACAGATTCAGTCTGTGGGAGGGTGGCCAGTGAGCGTGTGCCTGAATGAATTGTTGGAGTGAAACAGCAAAGCTGTAGGAAAGCATGTGGAGCAACTTCAACAAATCCACTGAAGTGAAAAATGGGTGCTTGGCCAAGTAACTATTAATATTGCAAATTATTGCAGCTCTTCTTGTGAGCTGAATTTCTTTCTCTAATAACTGCTATGGAGTTGTACTTCTGAGAGCTACTAATTTCATCAGAGACTGTTGTTGAAAGCATCAGTCTCAGAGTCAGAATCAGGACCCTGGAATCCTGGAATTGTTCCTCACACAGCAAAAGTCCTTCCTGGTGCTACCACTACCCAGTGATGATGGAGAGAGGTGTGTCACCATGAGGATTTCTACAGCAAGATAAGGTTTTTATCATTTTTGATAGACCGTGTTAGCGGAAGAAAGCCCAGCTTCTCTGGAGAGCAACTAAAGATACCTCTGCTGCTCCTGTCTGTCATGACTGTTAAATGGGTAGTGAAATCGCCTAATTATTTTGAATGCTGTTGTATATTGACAATTGCATGCATTATTGCATTACAGTGGATGTTGGAAAATTATTTGGGGCCTTTTTTTCTTCTTTTTCTAGGAAAAAACAAGTTTGTGCATATATGTGTGCACCCCCTGCCCCTACCCTCTCAAACCTGCTCAGAAGATTGCAAAAGCAGATTTGCAGAGGAACTTGGTAGAAAGAGTCTGCTTGAGGATAAAACTTGAGAACCAAGACAACTTATTGAAATCTTTTGGTTTGGACCAACAGTATAGCCATCAAATCCAGGGAATGGTCTCTGACATGTGGTCACCAAATGTTTCTTTTTTTTGAAGCTGTTCAAAGTTTGCATTTTTACTGTATATTTTTATGGCTTCTGCAAATGCAGCAAGAGGTCTAGCAGTGATGTTTTCCCTGTATTTGCATAGAGATCTTACCTCAGTGATTATTTTGTTTTGTTTCTCCCCCAAGCATGAATCTAATGCATACAGTCTGGTATGGGAAGAATAACTGTAGAGACAGAAGACTAATTTCACTGTTCAAATCCTCTTCTTATAGGTACCTTTATTTAAGTTGAACTAATCATTATGAAAAAAAAAAAAATTCTTAGTCCTGGGTAATGTCTTCTTGGATAGTCTGTAGAGAGCCAGTCAATATCCTGAACAATGCCAGAATGAAAGATGTGTGAATGAAAAGGGAAAATCTATATATTCTGTTCCCTAAACCGTGTTTAATACTGGGTAATTCTGTCAAGTCATAAAACCTGGGTGGGCTGGTTTCTGGAGAACTTCTTACAGCACAGCTGCCAAAGTCCTGGCTCACGTTTACATATAAAGGGTGTATTTAACCCTGCTTTAAGTGGATGCATCAGTATTTTATTATTGTGTATATATTCTTAGCAATGAGTATTATGTGGAATAAATCTAAGTGTATCCAATATAAAAATATATATATAAATTGATATTTATAAATATTAATTTATGTATAAGCATGCCTGCTGTGAAGTAAATACTGTGGGGATTTAAATCCTAGAAATAATGTTCTCTCTATTGCCTGCAGACTCTGAAGGTGCTGTGGTAAAATGTCATATAATGGGGCTATCAACAATGTGTTAGAGGGAGAGTGGGACAGTAATACTGTTTGATCTGGCTGAACATTATTCTCTCTGTTACTTTATTGTCCCCTTACTTCCAGAACTCAGGAAAGGTGTCTGTAATATGTTTGAGAGAAAAATGGGACTAATTTTTGCTTGAGAGTAAAATCTGTTTCCTGGTTTCTGCAAGGTGGGTTTATGTATTTTCAAGTCTATATTTGGAAGTTCTCAGGGATAATCAAAAGTCTGTCTTCACATAGTCCTGTGTGATGGGCATGCATAGCTTTGAGCTGAGTTCACAATGTAGTTTCCTTTATGAAGTTTCTCTTTGTAGTTTTGTGCATTGTTTTAAAATTTTGCGTGAAAGCAGCATCTGCAGGCACTTTGAGAAAGAATTAACTTGTTGACTACAGAAGAGGGTATGTCTTCTATACCGGGGAAATGCATTGCAGTTTAAGGGAAACTGCAGGCAATTCTAGAACCAGGCTTTTGTTTTCTTCCATTCTATATATTGTGGTTAGCAACTAGAGTTAGTTGTGGCATTACTTTTGTTCTTTTTCTTCTGTCTTTTTGTTTGTTTTTTGAACCATGTCCTGATCCTTTCTGCAGTTTTGTGAGGTTGTGCATTTTTTCCTCCCCATAGTTTAGGGAGAAGGTGAAGTGACAATGATTTCTGAGTTTAGCATGCTTTGCCTCCTCCTCCCACATTACTATGGATTCACTTTTAGCACCTTTTCTTTGTCAGGCACTTTTTTTGGTCCGAATTTTTAAGTTTCTAATGAGCGCTTGTGTATATTACGTTAGATGGTGACCTTGCTGAGCTTTGGAAAACACTTGGGTTTTATTGTGTTGTAAGAACCAGATATGTTCCAGCTGTTTCTTGTACCTACCACTCCTCCACTTTAAAGTTCCTTTATCCACTCCTGCAGGACATTTTTTAAAAACAAAACAAACCTCAACCTTTTCTGCTTAACAAGACTAATACAACTCTTAACTATAATTTTCTAAACGGGCTTTCCAGCTACAGCAGTTTAATGAAAAACAGTGTGTGCTCTCAGACCCAGTGTACTAGAAATGCTTCTGCTGGTCTAAGGTGTGCTTGGTACACCTCACTGATCCAAATTACCTTGGGAGGAGTGTTTTGGTTTTGCTGTTTTTCACATTTCTGAGTACTGTCAATCCAAGTAAAAAGCTAACTTTTAAAGGATGCAGTGAATAAGCTACTTTAAAATAGGTTCTGTGGTTCTTCATGCTGTGAACTTCTGCAAGATGTAATTTTAGTGTTTATTATTAGTGCTGAATTTTAATTTTTCCAGTGAAAAGAAAGTTGTGTGGATCTGACTCACAGCATGCTAGCTTCCAATTGGATACTTAGCTGTAAAACTTTCATTTATGTTACGTTGAAGAGAGAAACCTAATTTCAACAGAGTTTTCCGTTTGTGGTACAAAACATCTGGGATTATCTTAGAAGGGCATAAAGATTATAATACTTGCTTTATATTATTTTGCCAGTGTTGGCACATGTTCTGCAAATGTTGGCACATTTTTTTGGTACCAGCTCATGTGAAAGTTCTCAGTTTTGTTTCTGGATGTGATTGAGCTTTCAGTTGTTACTATTAAAGAACACAATATACTAACTTTGGGAAGTAGCTGTTACTGTGTTGGCCAAAAAAGTCAGAATCATTGTAATGTATCACAGTTTTGAAGGAGTTAGCTCAGCTGAGATCAGTCCAGCTAGCACAAACAGTGAAATCTGTTGTTTGGGCCAAGCTGTCCTCCTACAGTAGATCCCACAGTGTGTTAGTGCTGAGATGTTATCCCAGCAAAGTGTCATTGAAACTCCTTGTGCTTGGCCTGCGCTTCCCCTACTTCCTTTTGCTGTGGCAGTGGTGTCTGTCTGATGCTCTCATGAGTTGGCTCAGGGGAAAATCAATCTGTTTTGTGGTATTTGGTTCTTGCTTGGCTCCTTAAAGTCAGGATGGGCACCAGTGCTCCAGCCAGGGAAGAGGTGGCGTTAGGGGAGGTGGCCTTCTGACAGCAGCTCGCTGTTGGACTGCAGCTGACTGGTGGGATGAGGAAAGAGACACCTGAACTCAGACAAGCCATCTCTTTCCCTGGAGGTTTCTCAAGTCACCTGCTTCTGCTCATTGCCCGGCTCTCTTCCTTACATGACTCAGGATCTGTTTGCTGGGTGCCTGGGGTCGAGGTATAAGATAGACACCTGGATTAGGGAGACTGGCTTCTAGCCATAAATAACTTCTTCAGGATGACTTTCATAAGGCTTATAAATACAGTTGGAGCTGTTTTAAATAGAAACTCTGCTGGGAGTTTCTGAGCCAAAGCATTTGAAAGTATTTTATATGCTCTGACTTCTACTGTGGGAGAAGCAGTCCTTGTGTCTCAATGAAGATGCGTTGGTTGCGAGATGGTCCTTCAGAGGTATTGGGATATCTGGCTCAGCAGTTCTGCAGTCACACCACTTGCCCTTCACATGGGCATCTAATCCCAGATGCAATCTCCAGTGCTGTTTGTAAATTCTTTTCCGGAATTGCTTTATGGACCCTGCTGTTTGTTATTTATTTGCTACTTTTTTCCTTCAGGAAGGAATTGAAAAGGCTAGCTTGTGGAGTTTGATCTGAGATTTTCTGTGTGGTCAAATGACCATGTCAGCTAATAAATCAAGTGGGATGTTTTCTTGGCTTACTTTAAGGAAGTCAGTGAAAAACCAGCCAGTACACCATGGGGCTCCAACGTGTCTTTTGTGCACCTGATGTCAGAATTTGGAGGTGCTGGAAGTGGCAGATGGGTGCACAGTGTCAAGATTTTCCTGCCAGTGGTAACCACATGGCCTGGGTCATCATGACAGTACTGCGTCAGTTGCTGAATCCTCCAGAAATATGACATAAATATCCTATTTCTATTAGCTAGTAGCTATTTGACCTTGAAAGAAGCAGAATGTTAGACTTGATGATCTTAAAAATCTTTTCCAACCTTAACGATTCTGTGAAGCCAGATGCCAACGTGGCTGTGGAGAAGGAAAAATAAAGATCCAGGTTTGACACTACAGCATTGGAGGAGTTTTGTAGCATTACCTGTTGCACTGCCTTGAAATGCTTCTTTGTAAACTAAGATTAGATGAAGCCGGGGACAAAAGCATTAGCACAGTTTTGCTCTAGGAAAAACCTTTTCTTCCTTGTGTCACCATGCTCTGTTTGCCTAAACAGTGCCACTGACAAAGTGTACCTTTCTTGATGCACCTGAAAATGTAATCCTAAATGAAATGGGGCCAGACATTTGGTTTCAGGTTCTTTTGAAAATATGAGGGGTTGTAACAAAGTGACTTTGACTGTCTTAACTAACGACAAGGGTCTCACCTTTGTGTATGTATGGGGGGGTTTGGGTTGGTTTTTGTTTTTAATGTCAGGTGGGCATCCTTATTGTGAGTTCTCAACACTCAATAAAAAGGTTGCTTGTAGCTGATCTTATTCAGACTGAATGGAAATGGAGTGAGGATGAAGGCATGAGCTCCAGGTACAGATGGATATCTTTCACAGACATTTGCCTGATGCTGTGGAGGCAAAAAAAATCCCTGATATAATAAACATTGACTTGATGATTATTCAAGAGGGTATTGCTTCACAGCTACAAGTCTTATGTGTGGATGAATTTTTCAAAGACAAATCCCCATTAAAATGCACAGACTGGGTTGCTCACTAATGACCTAGCTTTCATGTGTCTGATAAAATCCCAAAGTCCTCTGTGTCTTTGGGGTAGGTCTGGCAAAGTGATCTCAGACTCCAGGAAGGTCTGCATGTCAGGTGTCAGTGGATAGGGCTGGGAGCTGTGCACTCTGAAGAAATGAGAGAGAAGAGAGGTTTGGAAAGAGACGAGGAGAAATGTGCACCTAAAGTTGTTTGTAAATAACTACTTTTTCCTTCATGAATTTCTTACCTTGTAAGTATTTAAATTGTGACATTTCATAGAATGTGCCAGCTTTTAAAATATGGGTTGTTTTGGCATTTTTTTTGCATTTGTTTTGCATTTAGCCATTTAAAAGATTGGGGGAATGCAGTCTCAGACTGCTCTAAATTTCTGAATGTGTTACTACAC
Source organism: Acanthiza pusilla (assembly GCA_036630365.1). Lineage (NCBI taxonomy): Eukaryota > Metazoa > Chordata > Aves > Passeriformes > Acanthizidae > Acanthiza > Acanthiza pusilla. The sequence continues at coordinate 25,430,750 of JAXCHO010000018.1, forward strand.
TTATTTTAATTTTTTCTCTTACATATTTTAAAATTAGTATCTCAGCTGTTTTACTTACCATGGGGCATGGAAGCCTATTGTTAGACCTGACTGAAAAATGTTTATATGTTCATGCTTATGGTTCCTTTTTTGTTTCTTCCCCTTCTAACCTCTGCAGCTAAGAATTTCTAGAATTATTGTTTATTTTCTTTCTGTGGCAACTAAAATCTTGTGTCATTCCATTTTCCAGTGTAATCTTTGATCTTTCCTCATGAAAACTGTCTTCTTTTTGGAAATGATAGTAAAAAGGTGAATGTTCTTCCCCTAAACATATTTAGATATAGCATAGTTAAAAAGGATAATACTATTAAATCTTGTCTGGTTCTCAGTATTATGGTTAATTTTGTCAGAACACAAAATACTTGACATGCACATTTCAGCAGCAAGATCTGGTCTTAGTATGCAAGACCTGGGCATGGTAATGAAGCGGAAGGCTGGAGCAGCGGCTCCCGGCATCTGGGCAGATGTGGCCAGGAAGCTGGCAGTAATTTGGTTTCCTGTGTCTGCTGCATTGATGGGTTAGATGCGATCCAGCCGTGCAGATTTCCAGTGGTGACTCATCTGATTATTTTCTCTTCCCTCTGTGATCAGCGGAGGAGGTAGGATAGAGGAGGATGTCTCTCTGGCAGTGGAAGACATCTCTGTTGCACTACCTTTCCGATATGGGGGAATGAAATCTGGAAAGGATATCTGTGTGTCTCAGCTGTTTTTAGAGGTATGCCAGGCTTCCTCAGCCCCTTTTTACTTTTTGTTGTTTCCTTAGAGTGTTATCTCTAACCCAGCTGTGCTGTGGCTGTAGCTTGGCCATGTCTTACCTTTTTTTTTGCACTGTTGTGGAGTATGGGAAGGGGTGGACCTTGTGCACGTCAGCTGAGCACACATTGCTCCCAGGGGAAGGATGTGGAGATGAAATCTGGATCTCCAGGTTCTTCTCATCTCAACCTCAGTGTTTCTACTCTCAAGTAAAGAAGTGTATGTGTCTTTTTTTTTTCCTTGGAGGCAGGAAATATGTATTCTCATTTGGGCAGGGGCACTTTTCTGCAGACTGCTAGTGAAGGTAGATGTGAAGTGCACCAATTTTACAACTTTTTTAATCTATCAATGCATATAATGTTGCTTAGGCTGCATGTAGTTGTTTTAATTTTTGACAGAGATTCAGATTAAGACTTCTAAGTGCTTTGACGGTGTCTGCCTACCTGATGTAGGCTGGGAATTGGAAGCAGTGTGGCTGCTGTCACACAGAAGTCCATGTGAGCCAGTATAGGTCTAGCAAGAATACCCACAACATTATGCAATATAAATATCCTTTGAGATTAGATTGCTATGCATTAATTGCAGCCAGACATAGCTCATTGTTTTCTTCATCTAAAGAGCCTGGCTCTGGCTCACTTTTTTTTATGTTTTGTGAGAGAAGATTTGAAGTATGAAACTTGCTTCAGTGCAATTTCTTTTATCTGTTAGGAAGACCTGTTTACCAGAGTAATAATACATAGGTGCCTCAACTATTGTAAAAATATAATGCTGTTCAGATTTTCAAGAGCTTTATAGTCTTAGTTATAGAATGCAGCATCCTTATCATGAGAAGTGTCTGTTGGAGAAGCTATTCTTGAGAAAGCTGCTTTAAATCCTCTCATGTTTAGAGATTTGTGGATTTTATATGCCCTTTTCTTTCCTTATTAGATGTTAATGCCATATAATAAGAATTAAAGTCCCCGTGTAAATGTTAGTATTATATATCCTCTCCTGTCTACTTTTAGTTTTAATCCTGGGATTTGGAAGGGAAATAGGTAAAATAAGGGACATGCAGATAAAAATCCATCCTATGCTTGGGACCAGTCTGATTGACAGTGTGGTGTATTGAGGATCTTTGTGTACAATAAGGAAGACTTTGAGGATTGAATGTTGTAACACCAGCAATCGAGTACTGAACACAGCTGCACATCACACGTGTGGTGGTGTTGAGTTCCTCAACTGAGTAAGAGAAGTTTTGGTCATCTTCTCAACTTCTACAAGCAGCTCCTGTTTACTGGCCCAGCTTAAATGATTATCTTGTTTTTAAGCATAGGCTTTATGGTAATGATGCTCTCTGGTTTTCTCCTAAGAAAAATCTGGTTTTAATAGTGAATTCTGACCTGTGGGTTTTTTGTTTTTTTTTTTTTTTTTTTTTGGAGGTGCTTAGAAGTCGGCATGAAATTCCAGTATGAACTACAAATTCAGTTGTTTCCTGGATATAAGTTCCAGGACACTTTCTACTTTACAGTGAATTTGACCAAGATCTGTTGCAGTAGCTCCCAGTGGTCACTAAAACATTGCCATTGCTGTTGTTTTTTTCATTTCTACATGGAATTAAACTGACATCCTTTGGAATATTTGCATAGTGCACTTCTCTCTATTTAACATTTTAGCATGATTAGGCTGCAGTACTGTCACAAAAACACAGTTTTGGTAATGATGTGGAATCTTTAATGACCTCTGAAACATTGTATAAGTACTGTTAAGTCATAGCTGTCAGGCTACAGTTGTGAAAAATCTCTGAAGCAATGGCTAATTTCAGGGAGAGAGTTCTCCAGTCAGAGAGATGGTATAATGCTCTTTTAGGCCTTAAAACCCCTTGCTCCTATTCATATTTAGTGTCAGGGTGAGCTTGCTGCTGGTGCTTGGTGCAGATACCACATGCTGCAGTCCCAGACGATGGGGAAACTGCTGCGTGCAGCAAATGAGCAGCTGATGTTCTCCCTCTGCATAGATTCATTACTCGAACCAAGTTACTCACATATATGCAGTCTGGAAATACTAGAAGTCTTTGATCTTGAAAACTTAATGTTTGAAAATGTAAATGATGTGCTCCTTTTGATCTGCTTCTTAAATTAAATGGTAATTGTGAAAATTACATTTGGCAGTTTTCCACTTAAGGGTTTGTACTTCTCATTTCACACTATGTTAATTTTAAGCTGTATGTCCTTGCTGGTTTTCCATCAGTGAATTCTGGTAAGGGGGTGATCCTTATGTTTCTACATGGCCTAATTATCAGCAGTGTGTGCATTTGGTGATAAGACCTCAACATGCAATTCCTCTAAACACAGATGGCAGGGATTGTCAGTTCTGTCTGTCTGCCTGTATATCCATGACTAGGGTAGTGGGAATCTGAGGCTGAGCAGTAGAAAACTCCGAGTTTGGGCTGTGTGTGCACAGGATGGGAGGCTCTGGCTTGTTCACCCAAGGTGTCAGGAAATGCTTGGGCACGTGCTCTGCTGCAGTCTGGTGATGGGTCCTCACACACATCTGCTGATAGCGAAGGAGCAGAAGCTTTTTTATCTGTGTCCTTCTGTGCTACTGGACTATTTGCTGTTGCCTTTCCAAATTGCTGGCATAATCTAATCAAAAAACTGCTGGATAATTTAGGGCTCCTAAAACGTTGATGAAGCTCATGCAAAGTTCAGTCTTTTCCTTGCATCTGCTTTCTAGTGTGTAGTGGATTTGTCTCTTATTTATCATAAATGATGATAAAGACCTCTCTGCCTTTGTCCTTTCTCCTTATGAAAGAGGCCTTTGAAGTCTGAGGGCCACATCAAACTGCAGCAAGTAACTCACAAGGTTATTCAGAAACTTATCCATGTAATAGGTTCTTTTAAGCTCCTGTTGGTTTAAAGCCAACTCAAAATCAGCTGCTAAACTGAAATGAAGTTGCTAATTACCCCCTTAGTAAAATAACTTTGTGTACTTTTCAATTATTAATATTTGTTTAACTCTGCAGAGATTAAATTTGTGGGGGAGAGGGTTCAAGGTGGTTAGTACTGAATGTCTGCCACAACAGCTTTAAGATGTACTCATGGCTGGAGGAGGTTTTCTGTGGGTTTTTTGTTTTATTGGGTTTCTTTAGGAGGAGGTTTAGATTCTTTGTTCCAGATCATAAACAGTCAGTGGAGTGGGGTTTTCTGTTTTGAATATCATCGTGTGGACCTTCTGCTGTAACTCGTGCTACAGTCCCCAAATTTGTCTTGCTTCCTATCTCCTGTTGGTTACCTTTAGGGATGTTTGCATTCAGTTCAGCATCATGCTGAATTAGCATATTGCTGATTTTGCTGATTTCTGTTTGCCTGTGTGCTGACAGATTTGAGCATTCATCTACAGGAATTTGCATAGGATGTTAAACAATCTGATTGCTTTAGTGACGCCCATCAGAGTTAGGAAATTGCCCAGCTGAAGTGAACAGGAACATCACAACTAAGACCTGCTACAGCAGCCTGCTTGTGAATTTGAAATTTTGCTTTAAGCACAAAATAGGGAGAAGATATTTCCAACTGACAATAAAAACAGTTGCCAGGGAAAGTAAATTTTAAGTATCTTTTCTGAGGTTATGGAAAACATCTACCTTGTGTTTGTGCTTCAGAGTAACCTTTCCTTTTTTTTTTTTTTTTTTTTTGGTAAATAATGAATTAAAAAACCTTCTACATAAGTTTTCAAAATTAAAATGAGCTCTATTAGATTTTTTAAAAGTTGGATATTGGATGCTTAAATTCTACTTTGCTGCTTCGAGGTGTGGAGGATTTGGGATGATCCTTTTTCAATATTTCTCTTTCCCAATATGTTCTTTTGGCTTCTGCATCCTTTTGGATAAGGAAGACTTGTAGAATTATTAAAAAAAAACCCCAAAAACCTAATTCACTTATACCTGTGAATTAAAATCATCTGATCAAAATATTTTGGTTGGGAGCACAGGGTCTGTCCCCTCCTGCTGTGAGGACAGAGACCCCCACCAGAGAGAGCTGGCTTGGAGTGGGACAATGTAGTCTGTGCAGTACCAATTTAAAGATGTTATTTTGAAATATCATGTGATGCTGAACTTTTTGTTTTCACTGTTCCTTCACAGTGATTAAACTAATTTGAAGTCAAGTAAAAGCAAGTCATTAATTAAAGTAAGGAATTTTTGAAGCCCAGATTTTTTTTTCTCAAACTTGAAGAGCTTGAAACAAGTGAACTCCATAGGTGCCTAAAAGCAAAAAACTTGTATTTCTGGTGAATGATGATGCCATCATTCTCACTGCTCACTCACTGTCTCACTTCTCCTTTAAGGCTAGCCCAGAACAAAATAAAATAAAATAAAATAGAAGACCTTAAGCTTCAAACCAAAGCTTTGACTTTGAATGAATTGCTCAGGATGAAAAGAGAAGAGGTGGGTGTGTTCTGTTTCATGAAATTTAAAAAACAAACAAACACAAAGTAGTGTCTGCAGCTTCTTTCCTGGAGCCAGACATCCATAAACATTCTGGAGGTCTTCATTTGTCCCCATGTAATTTAATTTTTAGCTCTGGTTGGGGCATCTTACCACCTCTTCAGAGTTGAAGGTTTTTCTAGAGACCAGAGCTCCAGAGCTGCCATGGCTCTGTAACCCTTTGTGCAGCCTTCTGTGTCAAAGCACAGCAGCCAAGGACTTGGTTATTCCTGTAAAACTCAACAGGAACAGGAATCTGATAGTACAAATCTCTTTCCTTTCTAAGGTGTGTGGATACCATTTCTCTTGTAGCCAGAAAAATAGATAGTCATCTAATAGCTAAAAATAGTTATTGCATTATGGCTAAACATATCCTTCTTTCCCTCCCCTCCTATTGACACTATAGGAAAAGGCTTGACAGGGACATCTCAAGCCAGCCTTGCTCCTCAGGGACTTCTTTACCAGCAGAAATGTAGGTACTTGTTTGAAATCCTGGGAAACTGAAAGGGCCAGACTTTAGGCTTAAAGAAAAATTAAAAAGTTGTTCTTATATGGTATGTACCTACAGGAAGCCATCAGATGTCCTTCTAAATTTTATGATAACTAACATATTCTGGGGCTTGGCATTAGATCTGAAATGGTGTTTAAATTAAACACTTGTAGTTGGATAAAATGGGCTTAGACAGGCTTTACTTTGTTTTGGTGCTCTAGAGCTAATAATTTACAAATTGCTGAGCTAAGGGGCACAAATTAATAATAAAATTAATGACATTCCAGAATCTTAAAATATCCCTCATTATGTCATACTGAAAAAATGTGTATTCAGTGTTCAGATGCAATGAATTTCACAAATGTTTCATTTATGTGAAACAAATAGAATGAAGACAGAAGCTGAGTTGATATTTTGTGTCAGTTATTTTCAGTTATTCTGAACACTGCTGTGTATTTTTGAGTAGCACGGATAACTTTACAACGTTTGCAAAATTACTTTCTAGTAAGTAGCTGCAAAGAATTTTCTGCCATAATATTTTTCCCATGTAGGTTTAAAAAAAATTTTTTAATGGAGGTGTTGACATCACAACTTTACTTGCAAAAAAATTCACTAGCCATCAAAATGTTTACTTCTTAACCCAGTTTCACTTTGTGCTAAGTTTTCAGATTTGTGAAAGTAACAATGTCTTCTATTGCAGTGTATTGCAACTTTCCAAGGATTCAGAAGACATTTTGCAGGGATTCTCAACATACCATTACACTGTTTATGAAGGAAATCTTTTGTTTCATAATAGGATGTTTTCAAATAATGTTGAATATATGTTTCAGAATGGTTTTATTGTACCCCTTTTTTTTGTGAAATGTGTTTTGGGTAGTTATGTTGTAGCCTTCTTCCTGCATGTAGGTAAGAATATTAACAAGCCTTTTGGTCATTTTGTTGGTCATTATTTAATTTTAATTTGCTTTTTCAAAGTAATTAAATAGTAGATGGGTAACTGACTTTATTGACCCCAAATCTGTCCTTTGACCTCTATTGATAAATCTAATACAAAGGCTGATGGTCACTTTTCACAGACACATCTGTTGATAGAGACACATATTGGTATGAGTTTTGTACATTTTTAAGTGTGGCCTTGACTACTACAAATCTTTGTCCAAACAAAACCTTGAAGCTTTTGTTGAACCTCTGATTTACCAGCTTTTGACATTCATATTTGTGATGCTTTTGAGGTTCTGGTGCCAGGTGCCATTACCATGAAATATTAAGTCATGAGACCTTGGGGCTGTTTCAGTTTGCCAGGTTTCTGTGTAATCTCCCCGAATTCAGCAGTAATGTTGCGCAGGATCGCTGAAAGCAGCAGTGGAACTGGAATTATTCAGGCTCACAACTTTTCCAGCACTGGGTATAGACAAAGGCAGGAGACCAAGGTGTAGGAAATGTCGTGTCCCTCTTGCAGACCTGGGGCAGAGTTATGTGAGGGCTGTGCTGGAGACTCTGCCAGTGTGGGCTGGAGGGGATGGGACAGAAACAAAAGTGGCTCTTCTCATCTTCCCACCCCCTGTTTCTCATGTGCAAACATGAACAGCACATCTTCTAAGGTTCTCTACTTTTGTCCTGTGGTTCTTTAGTTCCCACTTCTGGCAGCAAGGCTGTGTTGAGGTTTGCATGTTCTCCCTTGAGGGGGCAAAAACTTAATTTTTTTTTTTTTTTTAATATGTGTATCTAAAGTAATACCTTGAGCAGGTGGATTCATGTAGCACCTGTGACCAAAAGCTATGTAATGAAGTCCAGACCTGCTTTTACTTTGAATATTCCCTTAAAAAAAAAAAAATGTTATTTTTCTTATGTGGTTTCTGGAGGTTCTTCAAAGAAAATCCTGCTGTGGTTGTAGTTATTTTTTCCACTGGTACCTGCCTCATTCCCACATCACTCTGTCATTGCAGGTGCCCAGGAGGAGCCCTTTGTCCTTCAGGGCTTGTAGGTCAGTCATTTTTACCACCTCAAGACAATCTTCCATCAAGGAAAGGGAAACCAGATTTTTTTATTTGTTATTTGACTATCATGTAATCTCTGTGGAAGTGTAGAAAGTGGCAGTGGTGCATAGGCATCCTCAGCACCACCACCCTGCACTCTCCCATCTCTGCAGGCATCTCCAGTGGTTCCAGGGCCACTAGAGAAGCACAGTTGGGCCACCAAGAGTTTCTCTAAGCAGTGTAACTCTAATAACTTTGCACATAAAGACCAATCAGTTTCTTCCTCCCTACCCCAGTAAGTGATGAGAATTAACGGACCATACAAAAGTATTGATTAGAGAATTCATTGGAGAGCATAAATTGGATGTGACTAATACGGTAGCCTTCAAATTCTAATAAATCCTAGTTCTCTTTGCATCTTTTACCACAATGTTAGTTACAGAGCCTGGTGTTTGGGTTATATGTGGTAGTGTAAGTGCCACTTAAATGTCGTGCCTTCAGAGTTGGCAATTATTCTGAACTGAATAACTATAGATACTTGTGGGGGTAGTACTTGTGTCAGTCCTCACCACCACAGGTATACATGTTTTTGTTTCTGTTCTTTTAACAGTGTCATGTTATAGTAGGCATTACAGGTTTAAATTTCTGCCTTGGTACTTAGAGTGTATGTCCTAAAATAAACTGATTTATTTGTAGAGATATTTTGCATTGAGGTTGTTGTGCTTTTGGAGGAGTTGCAAAGTACCTCAGTACCAAAACTCTCTCTGAAACTCACTTTGTTCTGTCTTGTGCCTTAAATCATGGAGATGCATACATGCTTAACTAAGAATTTTCACTGAGTTTAGTGTTTAGATGATGAAACTGAGTGAGTAATAAGTTCTTTTAAGTAGAAATTGCATACATGGCTCGAAGGATCTTAGGGGCCATGTAGTTCATAACTACTCTTTTGTAAAACTGGATTTTCTTATACCTAGACCATTCCTGGCATATCTATCTATCTCCATATATTTTAACCTCTTAAAAACTGGTACTTAACTTTTCTCCCTAATATGTAACAATATCCTTTCCTGCAAAGTAAATCTATTAGTACAAATTTTGCTTTGATAAATTTGGAAAGGAAATGTTCCCTTTCATCTCTTCTTTGCAATAACTAGTCCTTATACTCTTAAGCCTCTTTTCTTGAAGGACAATACATGAAATAGCATGAACTAAGCTAAAAGTAGGACACCTACTGCACCAATATAGGCTGGTAAATAACCACTTAAAGCAGTGCCATTGCATAAAAGGGAGTGAGGATGACTGACTGCAAACTGAAGTCAAGTCTGTTGTAAAAAAAAGTTAATGTTGTTTTGAGATGTACATGCATATCCTATTCATGTGTTCCATTGCCCTGTTTTAAGAACAAGATTTTGTAGCCAAGGTCTGCTGAATTTTTCTTACTAACTTTGCACCAGTGCTCCAACTTAGGACTTGAGAAAGGAAATTTTGTCTCATGCATTATCTCAGATTGGCTGTGTAAATAATATGGTTGTCGTCCATCATCTAATTCTGTAAAGAGCACACTAGAGTGTCCTGGAATTTGAAATAACTTGTCTTGGGTCCAAGTTTAGTACCTTATCACAGTCTGATGTTGACACTGTAGAAACCTGCTCTTGACATGTGTGGTCTTCCTACTTTCATGTCATGGCCTTTTACTCTCCTTACCTAGATTGCATTTCCACAGTCTGTCTTTAAATAAAATAACAAGGCTTTTTTTCCAGTTGCATGACTTCATCTATAGCCCACTTGTTGCTTTTCTTGTGTCAGACCGGTTTTTTTGCCAAAGCAGGGGAAAAAAACTGACTTTTCAAACCAAAATGTTCCTCCCTTCCAAAAAGCTATGGCGTGGTCGTGGTGGTGAGTCAGCCATATTTAATACTCTTCTAGAAACTAAAGTTGTGGAGAATAGCCTAAATGTTTTTCTAACCCTTTTTCTTTTTTCTTTGTCATGTCATCACACCTCAAAAGGGGGTTTTTAATTTTTTTTTTCAGTCAGTGAGACCTTTCCAACCCTTTGAGTTGAAGATAATTGCTAATGGTTTAGAGCATGCTCTAGAACAGACAAGAACTTTAATTATGCAAATTCTTCCAGGCTTTGCCATCTTAACACTTATACTCTCAGTGGTTGTTTTCCCAGTCCTATGCTTCTCTGAAGCATCTGCCAGCTCTTTAACTGAACATCATAACTATCTTTTCATTATCTCTTTATTTACTTCTATCATTCCTGCTCTGTCCTTTCTGTTTCTCCTAGCAGGGTCATAGAATTTCTTCTATATTTTGTCTTTAGTTACTTTTTTAACCTAAACTTACCTGACTCTTTTATGCAGGTTGAGTGAATTTTATACACTTCTATTTTTGTGAATTGATTCCTCAAACTTCCTGTTTAATCATGTTGCACTTTGGTTTAGGCTATTCAATTTCTCATCACATTTTTTTGATAGAATACAAAATTAAACTAGTCATAGTGCTTTATTGGTTTGATTGAACATCTGTCAGATTCTGTAATACCCTTGAAAAGAATAAATAAAGCTTTGAGACCACTTGCAGGATAATGCTGGGTGGGCTCTATGCAAAGAGAGCCCAACTGAAGCTTCCTCCTTATACCATTCATAACTCTTGTCTTTGTTAATAAAATTGTTAGTGAGAACCTGAGGTGTCTTAACATGTCTTATTTGAAGTAGTTCCATACTTTTAAAAAATCAGTTGTAATATTAGATTCTACAGGACACTTGTGGTAGTTTGTAAAACTCCTTGTTTAGCATCCTTGCTGACAGTCTAGGTATTTGTTGCTGGAGGTGCAGTAACATTTTGGGGAGTCCACTCTTGTTTAGTTTCCAGCAGATAATGGTTTTAATTGGGGCAAAACAGAATGTGTGAGGATGGATATTGAAATGGGAATGTGTTTAAACTAACTGGCTGTCTCGGGACACCTGTATGGTGGAATAAGGTGCTGTGTTGGGCTTTAATGGCTGTTCGTTTTGTAGCTGTAGTTGAGGATCCTATAAGATTCAGTGGTTTATCTCTATTATGCTGTTGCATTTCCTGCCTTTACTCCAAAAATGTGTGAAGGCAAATTTCTATATATTTCTCTCAGCAGAAGCAAAGGATTTAAAGATTAAAAAAAATCCAAAAAACTGTATGAAGGTGAAAATAAAGCTGTTGCATGCAGAACAATAAAAAACTACATTAATTTTAGTATTGCTCGGGAAGAAGACAGTTAAGGGTGAAAACAGACTGAAAATAACTGAACAAGACTATTTCTTATATTTAGAACTACAAGAGGTAGGTTCTTGGCAGAGGTGAATGAGCTGATTTTACATTAGGGTCTCTTCTCTAGTTAAACATAAGGATAAAATTAGTATTTAGTGCTCAAACACCCATTGTGCACTGTGTTGTTGTCTTTCTATTCCTTAATCAAAAGTGTTTTCTGACTGAGAGATAGTCTTAAATTCATACTGCTTATAAATATTTGATCAAGTGCTTTATCATCTCTTGAGCCATGGGGAGTCAGCAAGTCTGGTGGAAATCATACAAGCTGTACATGCAGTTTTATTTTGAAATGTGACAGGTGTTACGATGGGAAAGGAAGAGAAAATGTTCTTTGAGCATTTGTGATAAGTACAGTACAGGTTCACACCTGAATCTTCAAGATAAGGTCTGAGAGGAGACTTCTTATCCAAAAAGGAAAGAGAAGTTTGGAAGCAGTGAATCATGATGGACACCTTCTGTTTCTTCTTTTTCCCTCAAAGTGTACCTTTTTCTCTCAAAGTGTACCTAAAAAGTAGTGTTTTGCTACTTCAAAAGTTTGCCAACCAATATACCATCATTCGATTGGATTCACACTTTCACTGATGTTAATGTATGGCATATTTAGAATATAATTTCTTTTCTAACCAGTATTGTATAAATTCAGTAGAGAGTCCTGGACTTGTACATAACTTAGAGCTCGTGAGGCTACTGTAAAATATTTTTGTAGGGAAAATGCGACTTACACTGGAAAAAAAAGTGCTGCCTAAAACTAGTATAAATAATTTCAGATTAGCGATAGTCTCTATTTTGGTATGTGCTGGGCGTTTTTGCTGGTATCTGTCATGAAAGCCTAAAACAATGCATTCATAGAGAAAGATGACTGGTAGCATACAGAATGTTTAGATCCCAAAAAAACCAAAGTATGTGTTTTTCTGAAATAGTCAAATGACACAGCTTATAATAAATGACAGGATGGTAGGAACATGAGAGGTGGGAAGTGTCATGGTGTAAAAGAAAAGTGATTTTTCCTATCATTTCTTTTCCCTGGATAATTGCAGATATTGAAAATTCTTACTCAGCTAAGGGCTGTGTTTTAAAGAAAAAAATCATTGTCAAAATAAATTCCACTTTACAACAGCAGAGGTCAGAATGTGTCAAGAGATAGGAGATCAGTTTTGCAGGGACACCCAGATTGTATATGAATTCCCACTTGCAGGCTCTCACACTGAGGCACCAGGCTTGGAAAATACTGTCCAGCATAAGATGCACGAGTATTTAGTAGCATATTCATGGGTACATGCCTTAGTTAAAAAGGAATTGTATAGATTTATCACTTTGGACTTACCACAAGTTAGACTAGTGCTCAGGTTCTGCTGAATAAGTCTCTGTGTGCTGTATAGTACAAACAAAGAAGTCTTTTAAGCAAGCAGGTATTTTAAAAAGCTTTGTATATAGGCACAGGAGGAAGTGGTGGGTGATATTTCTCCTTTCTGTAATGATTTCTGATGCAAGAGAACTGTTTATGAAAAGATGTGTTGCTCTCCCTATCTGTGTTTTTTACCATTTAATTATAGAGAAAGCTACAACACCTCTGCTCTAAATATGAAAGTGCTGGTATCCTCCCTCCCCACCCTGCAAATGCGCTGACATGCCTGGTACGTGTCACCATCAGGCTGAGAATGCTGGGTGAGATGGACAACTAGTTTAACTGAGTGGCATAATTCCTTTGTTAGTCTGTGAATGTTGTGCAAGTCACGTTAGAATGCTTCAGGTTGAAATGATATCCAACTTCTTGTTCTAACAAATTATCTAAGAGGATGTATGCCCAATAAAACACATGATTTTGTCATGCCCCCAAAACCAGAATTAAATCTTGCATCGGAAATAGCATCAATGCTACAAAGTATCATTCCTTACTTTCTGGAATTTTGAATTAAAAAATCCCCAGAGACATCATTCTGCTTTGATAAAGCAGTGACCTAATGTTAAAAGCACTTCCCAGTTTTGTTTTTGTTATGGTAGGAAAAACATCTTTGTTACTGAGCTTTAAATAAAATGGTAAAAAAATTAATGTAGAAATCGTAATCACTTACTAGATCAAACAGCAGAAATTGGCATAACTTCATTCAACTTGTATGGAGTAAAATGTTTAAATTGGGGGCAGTCTGTGCTTTGTCTGTTGCTAGGCAAAACTTCAGACATTCTTGGAGTCTGCATGCCCTGGAAGACAGCTGGTCACAGAAACCACTGTGGCTTAAACCCGAAATGCTTGAGGCATCTTGCCTATGGTAGAAGAAAATTTCTGTCTTCTAGGGCATAGATAATTCTTGGTCTATGAAAAACTGCTTGGGTTACTGACAGTATTTCTCTATTTAATGCATTGTTATTTCTAAAGATAAAATAAAGTTAAGCTAAAGACAAAAAATGCCCAAAGTACATACATCTGTTCATAATCTAAAAAGTAGTTACAAGGTACAAACATAATCCTGCTAAATGAATAAAAGAGAATAGTTTTTCAAGACTGTTTTTATAACTCTGGATATATTTTCTAGTGCAATTTGCCTGCTTGTATATCAGTGCTTTTCTTGTGTATATTTTGTGGAGCTTTTTTAATCACTGTAGATGTATCATTAGGGGAGATTATGTGAGTATATGTGAACCAGCCCACTGCTGTTGGAAACTTTGTTTTTTCTACGAAGGACTTAAGGTCAGAGTTGTGTCTTTGAGAAAGGATGTGTTAGCCATATGGAGATAAATTCTTTAACACACTGCTGACTTGTTTTCCTCTGAACAACAGCAAGAAAAGCTTTTTCATCAACATGGAATTTTCTTATGATACAAAAATTTGGATATTGAGGATTCACATTTTAAATGTTTAATGGGTTGACTATGGAGACTGTGATGTAAATTTTTGCCTCTCCCTTGCAGAATACGGAATTGTTTACAAAGAGTCACGGACATTTCTGCAAGGATGTCATAATAAATACATGCAAATTATAATTGTCTTATGTAATAAGGGGCAGATAGGCTGCTTTTGACTAGTAATTAAATCCTACCTCTGGGCAGTGTACGTAGGAACTCTGTGTAGCTGCTATGATAGTCAATCTTATCTTGGGCTCCTCTACACACCCAAGCAAGGAGGCAAGCACTCTGTCAAACCAGTCTGGCTCCTCAAATAATTAAATAAATAAAGCTGCATTTGCAGAGGAGCAATAAAATGGCTGGAGGAAGTGTCATGCTGGAGGTGGTTGAGTAACACTTGGGTCATATGCAATGCTCACCCTGGATCAGAAGTGGAGTGATGAGTGATGACGTTGAAGGAGAAAGGGGGATGGGAAGGGGGAAGTGTTAGTTTGGAAGAGCAGCAATTGTCACTTGTGGCTTCCCTTCTGGACCTCCATGCTCTTCACCTTAACGCTTTAATTGTAGTGCAGCAATTATCCCTGCGTGAGGCCGCCTGTGCCTGGCAGCTGATAGCGCGTCTGCTATCCGTGGTTTTGCAAACCATGCATCAGAGATCCCTGGAGAATAAGAGCTGGCTACTAATGTTTGGCTTAATAAATACTCCATCAGCTTCACCAAAATGTTCAGATAGGAAGAACACATGGCAGGGCAATGTGGTGCATAAAGAGGGACCTTTTCAAGTCCTGTCAAATTGTTAAGTAGGGTGAAGTCCTGATTTTGAGGTTTCTATTAGCCTGTTCCCTCATTTCAGCTAGCAATGACATTTGATTTTTTTTTTTTTTGTAAAGGCAAATATATCTCAAACAGTGAAGTAGTTAGATCTTTGGGGGGTGGGGGGAAGGAATATATCTATAATTATAACTATTGTGTGGCTACTTTTCAGGGTGGCACTGTGCCTGGAGTGAGTTGATGGAAGAGTCTTGAAGGAGGTGTAGCCTACAACAGGATCCTCTGAAAAGCTGAAAGCTGTGTGTTCAAGCACAAGGACATGTTGTTTCAGAGCTCTCTATGTATAAATACACTTGACTAACTCGCTACTTGTTCACCAAATACTCCTTCATGTTTAAGTGCTCTGAAAGGGCAGCATTCGTATTTTAGAACTCTTCAAACACGTAATCAGTGACAAGTGTTGGTCAGCAAAACTTGCTGAGCCTAAACTTCTTTATTCCTTTGCCCAGGCTGATATTCTGCCTCCTCTAGTTGTTCTCCTGTCATCTTTTCAAATGCACGCCATCCTCTTGTGGCTCCCTTGGACTTCAATTTCCTCCACAGCCATCCTTCCTCCTCTGACTGCAATTATTTAATTTCTTTGCCAGAGGCGATTTCTTTCATCTCCTGCCAAGGAGAAGGGCTGCACAAAGGCGTGGAGGCTGTGGTCATGTATCGTGCGGGATGTCTCCCATTAGATGGTGCTGTCAAGCAGTGGCAATGGCCTCTGCCGCCGGTGCCGGGACATGGGAGCTCCCACCTGGAGTGCAACATCCCTACGAGCCTTGGGAAAGGGAGCTTTTGAAAGTCTTGCTCCCAGTGTAGCAACTTGGTCCGTGCACAGTGCTTTTCAAATAGTTCGATATAATTATTTTTTCTGTGTTTATATTCCTTTCAACTCTGTATTTTAAAAGTTCCTTAAAAACGGACGGGAAAACCCTGAAATAAAGTTTTTCTTGGTGTCACTGTTCTATATAGTTTCTCTTACTGCTTACCTACTGTCATATCATGAAATGTAAATGTAGTTTAGAAAGCCCCCAACTACCAAACAAGAGCTTTATCATCTTACTTTTATTTTTATTTAGACAGGTCGTATCGTTGGAGTTCTTTTAAACTAACCCCTTCCCCTGAATTATTCAAATTCCAGAGAAGAGCATAATATTTGCGTAGCTGAAGTCAGCAGTAATTTCAGTGACTTCTACCTGATTGTTTATTTCTACATAGCTGCTGCTAGATAATACTGAAATTTCTAAACTGCATTGTTAAAGCACTGCAGTTAATGCCAAGTGCCATAGCTTGCTGGGAAGTGACGCTGTGACTATTTTTCCAGGCTCTGTACATGACACTAATTGCCTTTGTGGTGTCTTTTGACCCTGTTAAATGTTCATTTCCGCACAATTTATTTTTTTGCTGTCCATCTGTTTCCTTGTTAATGAGCTAAGAGAACCTGGTGAAATGGCTTGGAAACCAATGTGGGTAGGAGAGAGAGATATAAAAGCCAGGGGATGTGGGGACAGGAGGGAAGATGTGCAGAGAAGGCTGCATGTTCCCTGAACCCTATGTGCATGCAAATGGATGCAGCGTGAAAGAGACGGGGGAGTGTTGGTGAATGCTTTGGGCTGAGGTGCACGTAGTGCACATCTCAGAATGTGTGCTGCACAAAGTACTGCTTCCAGTAAAGGCTGAAAAACTTGAAAAGATTGACAAATCTCTAGTAATAACAAGAAACTGCTTTCATGCAAGAATAACCTTGCTAAACATGTGAAAACAATTGTATCTAAAGCATTTCCCTTTTGTGTGCATTTTTTTTTAATCTGATGCCTATTTTCCTCCTCCTGCCGAATGTCATTTCAAGACCTTGTGGTTAACTCCCTGGTTTGATCATGGCACCAGCGCTGCTCTCCGGAGAAGCATAGAGGAGTATTTAAAATACATGAAAAAAATTGGAGTGTTGAATACACCCAGGATCAAGGCAGTCAATTTGTTAGAGATAATGGTAATCCAGGGCAGAAGCATGCACTGCTCTTGACCATTTAATCTGGTATCTCTCTAGCTCTCTGCCACTGATATAAACAACCCCAACAGGGACCTTCTTGCAAATAGCACCAGAGTTTTAGCATATTTTTCTTAATCAGCATAAGCAAAGATACTGTTTTCTTTAAGGTCCTTCCTATAAAAATAGGTGCCAGTGGACTGAGCAGCCTGTATTGAAATCTCCAGCATAGACTCCAACCTGGAATCATAATAGTAGTAAAACTCAGTTTAGGAAATGCAAACATCCAAAGGCTTTTCATAGTTTGCATTTATCTTTTGTTCTAAATGAACAATATAAAAATATTTAGAGATTCAATTGCAACAAAATGGAGACATTATTTAAAATACTAAATATGAAATAATAAATTTAAATGTTAGACAAATGTGATTTTATTGCGCCTACAGCAAAAAAGCCTAACCTGGTATTTGCATTAGTCCTTGTTTTTATGTTTGCCCTAGACAAATATGATTTTTGTCATCATAACATTTTATCTGTTAATATCGCAAGTAATGCCTCTATTAGCATTGAAGCTTTTAAAAACAATTTTTTTATCTTGTTCCCCTGAAAGCAAACTGCTGCAGTTGTCATAGGCTTTCTTTTCCTCCTTCAACAAAAGAAACTATACAGACAGATTTTGCACAGAGGTTTTTTGGGAGGAGTTTTTTTATTATTGCTGTCTGAACTTGAAGTTCTTTGTGAGGGCAAGTGGCTGTCTATCCCATCAGTCACGTACTGCCTGGCTGCCAGGGCGCTGCATCACTGGATCTTTGGGTATGCTAAGCCTCTCAAGAATCTGCACAAAAGTCTGGATGTTGTCCTTTTCTTATCTCCAGCATGCTGTGGTTCCAGCCCTTCTCTGATGCTTGGAACCCCTGTTTCAGTGAATATGCTTATTTTTGGGGTGTGGGAGAGGTGATGAGATGTATGTGAGGGAGTTACTTCGAGATGGGGTTGTGCTTTTTTAATGTATATTTAGTACTATATTGAAGCACAAATGGTCTGGATAAGTGCACAACACTTTATAAATGCAGACCCTTCACATGGGCATGAGGCAGAGAGTGGGAATAGAGGCTCTGATGCCATTTCAGGAGAGGAGGAAGGTCACAGCTCTCTCCTTTGGTCTGCTCAGCCAGCCATATAAACCTTCTGTGTCTTAAGTCTTCTCCCTAGTCTTCTTCTATGCTGTCTTGACTCTTCTAGTATTTTTATTTCAATGTCTGGAGGGAGATATTAAGAACATACTGATATTCTGTCCAAGACAAGCTTTTTTTTATGCCCCAGATGGACACTACACAGGATGTAGCTATGCATGCATTCATTTATCCAGCTGCAACAGCTATGCATGGATTTGTCTCTTGATTGCTTATCCCTCAACTTGGAAAGGTGTTAGCAGCTTTAGGTAATACAAAACATGGTCATTAAAAGATATCTAAGCAGTGAATCTGGAATTTCTCCTTGTAATTCCTTTTGTTATCTCAGTTGACAATTTTTCTGGAAACCATTCCTTTATAATTCTTTTTTCCTGGATATGTTTAACTATTTTCTATGGCAGGAAGATGCCCTGAAGTCTAATACACCACCATTTTACTGTGAATTAATTGAGAAAGACAACTTCCAATAAAACAGTTTTTTACATACTTATGGAATTCAGTGCTTGCTTTCTGCTTGTTTCAGGGGTGAACAGAATATTTGATATTTGTTTCTTCATGACTACTTTATACTTTTCTCTGTTTAATAAGGAACATTTATAGTTAAGGGGCCTATGCCACCATTTTTTTACCACAAACCATTAAACTAGTATGGAGCTCAGCTGGCAAATTTTAAAATACTAATGTTAGTATTCTGTTGTCTTGGGAAGGTGAATTAATATCCACTTTTATTTAACTGAAAATAATTGTAAATACATATGAGAAAGTGAATGTGTGTTTAAAGTTGAAATCAGCATGCATCACTTAAGGTGGCAGCTTTAGAACTTGTGTGCATTTAAACAGTGTTTATGGAATTAATAGTTTCCCAGCAAATCAGATGTAATTAAAAATAAAATGTCAATGATTCCTTTTTTCCAGAGATGTCTAGTCATTCAGATTTCACTTTGCATTTGCAAGCTTTGCATTACAGGAACATCCACCTCCATCTAGTTGATGCTGCCCATGTCTGTACATACAGGAACACTTTATCACACAAATAATGTATGTTGGTTTTCCTAGTTTGACACCTGTCAGTACAATTATCAGGATAGACAACAGTAGGCTTATTCATCTTGTTTTCCCTTGTGGAATGATCTTGTTTGTGGGGGGAAAAGCTCGGCTGAGTTGATTGATTGCAGATGTTTATCCCTGCTCTCCCTGCAGCATTGTTTCACCAAGTTAGGCATTCCCTGAGCTATTGGAAGGGAAACTTAGCTTTTATCCTTCAGATTGTGTTTTTATACGTGATTTGACAGAAAAGCTGAAAAGAGCAGAGTATAAGCAGCTGATGAGCAGGGATTTGTGCTTTTCACGCCTACTACACCAGTACTCTTTTTCCTTCTTGCTTGCCCCTTATTCATTGTTTTTCTTCATCTTTTGTAAGAATGTAGCTGTATGTTATTTCAGGAGTCTTGGCATGTTTGTCCAGAAGGCATACCACAATAAGACCCCATCATTATGCTGATGATAGAAAATAACAGTTAAGACTTTTTTTTTTTTTTTTTTCCCAATAATCAACCATTTCCTTTTATAAATATCTGTTCTGGTTTGTTATCAAAGGCAGCTTGGGCTGAAGACTGAAAAATTTCCACATTCTCTGAAATGTAATGATGCCTAGGGATTTGGGGTATGGGGTTAAATAGGGGAGTACAGTTTTGCATTGAGCCATAGAGACTGAATTTTTACAACTGAAAAGCATTACTGTTGTGGATAAAAAGAGGAACATTCACACGGTCCAGCATAAGTGACCAATGGCAAACATATTCATCTCCTTCCACCTTCTTACTTTTGCTGTGCAGTTAGATTATACAACAGATTTATTTGTAGATATTTTTCTTAATCCAGCCACCCCAGTTCTTTTCCTTGGTGGAATCATGCCTGTCTTGGATTTTAGCCATGAGGTGTGGGAATTTGAAATTAAGAGCTTTCTTTTGTAGGAATCTGGTTCTTGCCCTTGACTCTTGTGCAGTTGTTAGGTTGAGCAGAGTCATCTCATTGCTGGAGAATTGACTGGGAGAGCCTCTGTGGGTACCAGCTTCTTGAGCACTTGTTGACTGACCCCTCAGGAGTCTGTTGGACTGTGGACTCAAAATTCTCAGTGAAAACGTGTTGTGAATCCACTTCCAGGCCTGGCCACGCTGTACAGATGCCTGCATACTGGGAGTTGACTGCATGCTTGCTTGTTGGTTGGGGTGTAGCCTATGTATCTCCCTGTGCATCTTGCAGTAGCAGTGCCATTCTGGAGTGATGTTGGATGAAGGTAGTTAAAGCCAGAGGAGTACTGTAAATGGAGAAATACAATGCTGGGATTATTTAAATATGGACCTATTTGCCATGTAATCTGATGCAGATTTTTGGTAATGGGTAGGGGGAAGAAAGGCTATTGGAAAGGTAGGATTTCAGACGTTCATGTGTATGTGAGGTGATCCACTAAGGCAGGTATTGTGACAGAAACTGGCAGGTGTAGCCAGAATTCCATACTGGCGATGGCACCATTGCGTCACCTTTGCATCACTGCCCCAGTTCCCTACAGAAGACAGGCAGTTCTCTGTAGCATGCAAAATTTGGCTTTTCTTGCTGCAGGCTGCGCTGGGGACCTGAAATTGATAAATCAGTGTTGATTTGATTAATTGCCATCTGATTGTTTGCCCCATGAGATCCTGGCATAAGCCTGCCTTCAGGCAGTTGCTGTGTGGTTCAGTATCTTGAATCTTCCTTCCATCCCTAACCTACATCCCTGTATCAGGGAGCTGTGTGCTTCAAGCTGATGCAAGCAGCATTTCTCCAATTAATGCACAGGGTCCTTGCATGGTTTGAGCTGGTGTAGTCTACATGGCAGGGTGGCAGAGGAGCTCTGAATGAGGTGGAGAGAGCAGGCTGGATGGTGAGCACCTGTACCCAGGCATCGCTTAGATTTCAGGCTGGGTGTGACATGGTGCTGCCTCCTTGTCTCTTCGCAGCGAATGCTTTTGTGATGGAGAACTGGTCAGCCAGCATGCTTGGTAATGTGGTACAATTCTTGTATCGGATGGGGAGAGTCTTGCTTGGCTGTTCCCATCACAGCAATGTTAAATTGAGAAACCTACCAGTTCCTTCACTTTGAACTTCAAGTATTGATAAACCTTGACTGGCCTGTGGTAGCGCTGCCTTTTTCTAGAGCCATTCAAACCTGTATAAACCATGGAAACAACTTGACATGAACTCTCTTAGTATTTTTTTCATTAACACTGAAATCTCTTTCAGCTTTGGATAGACTTTAAGGCAAAGAAGGCCTATCTTATGATCAGCTCTATTTGGCCTACAGTACAGCAAGCCAAAGAAATGTACTCAAGGATCATTTTGGTACTGAGGCATACAATCAGCATATTCTGTGCTTTTTGTTCAGTCCACGATGATTTTGCTGTCATGCCATGTTCAGAATCACTGATCTTTGGTTATTTCTTCTTGATTTATCTCCTCCCACAGGAATCACAGCAAACCTGAAAATTAACTAGCCCTCTGTATGTATGCATTTTTAAAATATCAAAATTTAAATAAAGACTTGATTTGCATACTGTTTGAAGAAAATTGATTTGACCTGGCAATTGCAAATTTCCAAAGTATTAGGGGATGCTGTTTTTCAAGAACAAAATTAAACTGTTTTATAGCGGCAATTAAATGTGATTTTATTATACAGCCTTTAATTACATCATTGCTGTCATTCTATCAAAAAAATTGTGATAGAAGCAGAATATATTCAGCTGAATGGCGGAGTGGAAAGAGGCATAATTTGAAAAGAGATGTTCAAAGATGGGTAGAAATCACTCTTGCAAGATATTTTCTTTATTATTTGGTAGCTCACATGGCTAAGTGGTTGAAAAATTCTCCAAAACCAATTATGCCTATTACATAAGAGTATCACACCCAGTATAAGCAGTTTTAATAAATAAACAGTGACTCAGAAATTGTAGACATAGTTTGAAGATGTAATATCTTAGGGTGGGATTCACTTTGTCTTACTTAGGTTCTTAAAAGTCAGCGAACTCTGAGCCAGTCTATGTCTTTGAATTTTTTTAATGATACCTAGCTCCTGGGTAGGCTATCATAGTTACAGCTAAGCTTGAAGGCCTGCACTGGGTATATGCCAGATGAAAGTCCATGATGAGAAAAGTCCACAGTCTGTACAAAAGCAGATTTTAAAATGGAGCACTTGCTTTTGTGACATCAACAAATTCAAGTTGTGCAACTTGGAAAATGTTTTGGTTTCAAGCACCAGTGTTAAATTGTTCTTTGAGAATACCTTCTAATTACTTAATTATTAGTTATCCTTTGAAAGTCAATATTAATGGAACTTAACTTGGCAGAATGAACACTTTTATTTTAATATCAACAAACCATGTAGTTGTCAAAATCAGTGGGTCACAAGATCTGTCTGACAGCTCCATCCTGTATATCAAATCAGTGTTGATTGCTGCAGCAGCTGCACAAATAACTTAGTCAAATGCTTCCAGTGTAATGTCTTCTAATGTAATTTTAAGAGGTCTGCAAGTCTAATAGAGGCATTTACAGTCTTGTACTCACACTGGACTCTTGCTGTTCAAGGAAACAGGATTATGCACTGCAGCATGGCATTCTTGTGTTCTGGAGGGGTTACTCTGAAGTTTAACTTCAGTTCTTCAGTGGCGTGTGCTCCTTGCCTTCCTGGGAACAATTTTTGAGGAGTGTAAGCTTTAGCTACATACTGTAATTCCAGGGCTTCTTCTTTTTTTTTTTTTTTTTTTTCCTTTAAAGGAATTTCACTGTAGAGGTTGTTTGTGGTTATAGATGACATTGCAGGTTTGGGATGGGCCCAGCTCTTGTTGAAGGAAACACCTTGTCATCTATTACATGCATGACTTGCCAGTAAGCTCTCCATAAACCCAAATATTTCGACTGTGTAGTCCTGTAGATGTTAGTGACAACCCCAGAATAAGAGTAACTTTTGGATTTTTAAGAACTGATTGGAGTTTGAAATACAACCATAAAGCTTGACCCCAGTCCTACAGCCTTTATTACAGTACAGTTCCAATGTATGACATGCAAACGTCAAATTTCTAACTTGCAGAATGAAGGGCATAATTTGTAACTAGGTATTTCTATTCCTCATATTTCCTAATACTTAGCAAACACATATATTTATATTGAAAGTTTCAGTGCTGTTGTGTTACATTGGCTAGTTTCCTCAAAATTAGTATCCCTAAATATAGAAGTTTGGAAGCAAAATACCATACCACATTTGATATAAGGGTAATTTTCAGATTCTGTGTTTTTAAGTGATTGTTGGCAATTATATTGCTAAGATACAACTTCTACTTTTCTGTAGGAACAGACCGTTGTTATACAAATATTGTATAAATGCCGTTCTCCTAGGGGAATCACTATCATCCTTTCTTTCCCTGAATTTTGAGTTTTTCCTTATCTTGAGTTAGTGTGCCATCATTCATTCTCTGTCATTATTTGTTACATTTTAGAAAAAATCTTAACCACAAAAGGAGGCTTTTGTAATATCTAATTTTCTTCTCAATAGGAAGATTGAACTCACAACATTTGAATGAAAACTCGTGTTAAAGCTAATTATTTAAATTGTAAGATTTATTGTGTTAGTGTACCTCTCTTTGTGGAATTTAGAAAAAAAAATAATAGGGTGATAATGTAACAGATCCTAAAAGACCTTCATCCTCTCCTTTGCTCTTATTACCAAGCACAGCTCATTTTTTTCAGTACTAATTACCTTAATTACTGTGGTAACAGCAATTAGCTTTGCTCTGGATGCATGCAGGTTCCACAGCACTTTTAATTGTGTGCCTTAAGTCCTGCACAGGATTGAGGATGGTCAGGATTCCCAAAGGGTGGTTCATAATTAGCTGGTGGCTGAACATGGTGACCTCTAAGCTCAAATAAATACCATTCCTAGTATTTGATTTCTGTTCCCAACTGGCATAAAACCTCTCTTTTGGATTGAAGGCAGAATAATATGTCCTTTTTTGACTTGCATGTGGGTTATTTATCTGTGTGGTTAGAAGCAATCTGCCAAATTTGGTCCTTTCAGGGAATGTAGGCAGAGGGGGATCTAGTAGGGGCTCCAAGCGACTATAGGCCTGAGCAAGTGCTTTGTTTTTTTGGATTATGGGGTAGTTTTTGAAAACAACTTTGGTGAGAACTTGTAGGTAATTCTTTTGGTTTTGGGAATCCTAAGTGCTTTATCAGACATTGTGCTTGTTCACTGCTTTTTCACTGAATATACAAAGGAGTCCCATTAGTATAGCCCTACCACTTGCCAAGTAATGGGAATTGATGTGCACGTGGTAATGCAGTCTTGGAGTAGTTCTTTAGTCACACTGCCTTAGGTGCAAGTGGCATGAAGAAAACCCGCTATTAAAATACTTTGTGCCAGATATCATGGGTATACACGCTGTAGCATGAAGTAGGAGACAAAAGACTTTCTTTTGCATTTTTGTTTTAAATTTATGTTATGCTTTTCAATATGACTGGTATTGCTCTAGAAAATAAGTATTCCCATAGAATTTAGCTGAAGATTGACTTACACTGGAGGAAACTACTTTAAGATGTTAGATATGACTTCTTTTGAGGCATAAAGAACTGGATTTTAAATACTTGTTTCTTTTGAAATTCACGCAAGAAAATAATAGTATGAACTAAGTGTTGAGTCCATGTTGTTGATTTTTTTTTTTCTTTTACTGTTACTTAGATACACTTGCTAGTCCTGATTTTGTGTGTGTGTGTCCAGTTAACTCTCAACTCTTATTCTTATAGGCAGTTACCGGGCAAAGCTTTGGAAACCAAGACTTTCGAGCAGCTCTAGAAAATGGAGTCCTGTTGTGCGAGTGAGTATTGACTTACCTATAAAAAAATCCTTCCAGTTACCATCAGCAGGCCTCTTTCCTTCCCAGCCTCTGAATGTTTTATGAGGTACGAAAAGTATTTTGTAGTAAATAATTTAATTTTTTTTTTTAATATCTGTTGTTTGTCATGGGAAGTAAAAGCAGTTTTTGGACATTCTCTTTCCAGATCCACATGTCTTGTGTGTTGTCCCATGCACTTCTTTGTGTGATACTGAGAGGATCATGTTGTTGTTGCTTGATTATATTGATTTTGGTTATAATGCCCAGGACATCCCTGGGCTTCCTCCTCAGCTTTTGCAAAGTGGTGTGGCCGTGACTGGGATCAAAGCACTCTGTTACCCTATACCCACTGTTGTTGTTTGGGTTTGGATTTTTGTCCTCCATCCCCAGCCCTCGAATGTTGGTTCTATAAATCCTGAAACTACTGATTCCTACCAGAGAACTTTACACTCAGCTTGTTTTGGAGCACTTCCTGTAAGAAGCTTCCTTGTGCTTTTATACAGTAGGCTTGGCATTGATGGGACTTGCCTGGTTTCGTTGCTAGACTGAGTCAGAGGTGTAAAATGTCCACTCATCAGGTCTCATCCACATAGCTGTAATTGGTTTTACTTACTGGAACAGGTTTCCAGGACTGGAAGTGGTGCTAATCCCTTAGTATTTTAAGGAACAACAGATATAAATGTCATTAGACCACCAGTACAAGAGAAATCTCTTTAGAGAACTACCTGGGATACTAAAAAAAATACCACAAGTCTCAGAGCCACTCTGAGATCAGTTTAGCCAAGCTAGCTTTCAGAAAATATTTATGAAAGTTCAGTTTTCTGAACTTCTTTTCCTATATATAGTTTTTTCCTTCTGTGTATATTAGCATGTTTTCTGTCCTTGTCTTTATTTTCCTTGGACTCTTTGTCCTTCCAGTCTTTTCTTGCTAGTTGCTTCTGACATTGTATTTGTGATATGGGGAGTTAATTAATTTTCAATAATATTGTAGAGCTGGATGCTTTATTTTCATTACTTATATAATTAAATGTTAATGAATGTGAATGATAATAAAATAGTTTGTAATTTTAATAAGAAGATATTTATTTGGGTATGTGTTTAGTGGGACATGTATATTGTATTCCAATATAACTTTTTCATAGTGTGTTTAAGAATTGGCCATTAGCTGATACATCCTAATCCTCTGATATCTTCATTGTTGACACTTAGCAAAAGAATATGAGGCTCCATCTGCCAAATGCAAATCCCTTAAATTTATCTGTAATTAATAGTAATGCAAGAAAAACATCCTGTAATTTCTTCAGCTGAGCAGCTTGCCCTAGGAGGAATGCAACTTTCTTTAAAGCAAAGGGTGCCTCATTATGTTGTACTAAAATAGCTGTTCTCCTGTGTCATAATTTTAAATTTGACATACTTGAAGTACAAGGAGGAGTGATTTTCATAGAAATTCCATGGAAACAGGAAAGAGCAGATGGTAAAAATTTTCAGATGTCCAATTTGCACCAAAGACAATATATTGTGAGATCTTGAACAACTGAGACAAAAAAGAAACTACATTGTCCATTTCCTTGGTTCGCCTGTGGCGTGGCTAATTTACTGTCAGTGGAGATTGTATATCTGACTTAAACTATAGCAGATTAGACCTATACTTGCACCACATATTTTTACAGCATCCAGTTGGTTTGTTTGTCCTGCTGGTTTGTTTGTCCTGCTCAATGACCAAGTGCACACATTGGCTGAATGATCAGTAGCTGACAAAATAAAGCCTTTTTATATTTTGCAAATTCTTATGTGCATGCACTAGAGAAAGAAATTCACTAAAGTTTGCCTGGTCACGTGCTACTTCATGTTCTTATGCATTTGGAAGATTTAAAAACTAAAAACAGGAGGAACACAAACTGTTTTTTGTATTCCACCTCAAGAGATCACTTTTTTGGGTGGGAAAAGTAATCAAATATGTCTTGTTTGCTAAATAACTTAGTGCAATTGAAAAATCTCAGGACCTGCAGCTCCTATTTTTTTTTATGCAGGCACTTAGAAATGTATGCTTCATTTCAGTGTATAAGGGTAAACTGTTCTTTGTGTTTATTTCCTAAATACATTTTCTGCTTGAGCAAAAGATGCTTTTTCCCCACACAGAGTTTTAAACTCCAGGTCTTGTCTCTGCACTGGTGTGGGTATATCACAAAGCCTTGCTGATGCTTTGTGTGGGGTAAAGGGTCTGGCCAGACAAGCAGCAACAAGAGAGATCAAGTCAAAAAATCCTCAAAGGTATGTAGGCAGATGAAGTCTGCAGGGTGTCCTGAGGTCCCTGTTCTCCAGTGACCCTGTGGTCTAGTGTGTAATTTGGTCAACCACAATATTTCCCTACCTCCATGATTGAAAATGTGGGTATAAACTTGCAAGGAATCCTATGCCTCATCCTCCTGGCAGGATAAGGTATGCATTTGGGCTTGTGTATTCAGCAGTGCTGTGTTAGTCTGTCCGAACTTCTCAGCTTAATTATGAATTTCATATAAAGACTGATGTCAGGTACAGTCTCGTCTGACTGAGATGGAAAATGACTTGTGCATGTAAATTTTATGTGCCAAAAATGATGGTTGCACACATCATACTGGGCTTGGTAGCGTTATGAAAACTGAGTTTATTTATCACCCTTACAGTGCTTTCGCACTGAACTCTGAAAATCAATATTCTGGTGCATTTTTGACATCTGCTCAGAACCTTTTTGTGAAGAAAATCTTTAAATTGGAGATTTGAGTCTGATTAACATCACCACCCATGTAGTAGAAACACAGATCCTTTCCTGCCTACGCCTCCTCAGGCATTTTCTTTTCTTTCTCACTTTGCTGTTCCCAGAAATCTCTTTGTGTGTGACTTGTCTCATTTTTGCTTCTACAATCTGTTCTTGCTTGTCACTTCCTGGGAGTGTTAGTAGGTTCAGCTCAAATTCACTCAAATCATGCTAAGTTAGGACCATATGCAAAGTATTTCTTAATAAGCATTGATGCTCCTGCTTAAGTACAGTAAGTTATGTAACAAAATTATATGACCTTTTTTTTAGTTTGATTAACAAGATCAAACCTGGCATTGTGAAGAAGATCAATCGTCTGCCAACTCCAATAGCTGGCTTGGTAAGTAATGGCATTGAATCTAATATCTGAGGTATGAACCAAGTGATCTTTGTTTTTAAGGAGTTTTCAAAATTCTCGCTCCATTTTCATTTTTTGTTCAAAACTGTACCATTTCTGTGTTGTCTTAGACTGCAAAGGATTCCAAATCTGTGATTTGGATCTGTAACTTTAATCATCCTGTCACTGCATGAAGCTTCATCATCTCCAGATGTATCAAGCACAGGCTTCTGTGCACAAACCTCTGTAGCATTACTTGTCTCTATTTAAAGACCACCATCCTATCTTACATTCAGAAGCCACTTCAGATGTCCCTTTCTTAGGGAATGGGCAGAGTAGGAAATGTTCTGTGTAGTTAAAGTATTTTTAGAACCTGTTTCACTCCACCCACAGCAAAGCTTCAGTTGCATTAAAATAACTCAGATGATGCAGAGATCTCTCTTCAGGCTTCTGTTGAGGGAATTGCCAATGTTTTGGCTGTAAATCACATTGTTGGGGGGAGAGGTGAGAGATGTATGTAATAATTTTCATGGGAAGTAGAAAAGATTTTCTATATGCTGTTTGGAAATTTTGCTGCCCAGATACTAGGATAAGTTTTGTAGCCATTTAGCATCGGAAATCCTTTTGTGGGTAAATGTATTCAAGGAATTCTTTCTTCATTTTTTTTTTTTCCCCACTGTGATAATGTCGTTGGCTAACCATGTCATTAGGGTGTCAAGGCTATTTAGTCCTGTCACAAAAACTATTGCTCTCAAAGGATCCAAGGTGAACAGGGGCATATGCATGATTCCTGTGACAAATGGAAGATGCCACCTTATCATAAACACGCAAGCTCAACATTGGGGAAAATTACCTGGTTTCTTAGTAGGAGAAGGATAGAACTTCTCTAGATACTCCTATTTATATGTTTTAATGGGATGAACCAAGAGAACATTGGCTTTTGCTGGTCAACCATGTAGCTCATTAGAGAATAAATGTAGTTAACTTGACTGAAGGTCATAAGATTAGGGTAAATTGCTGTAAGTTATTGTGCAAGCTGAGAATGTGCATTTCCACATCAAATGAATGTAGAAAGTATTACTTGCCTTTGTCCCAGACAAGCTCAGGTATTTAGGCTTGCGAATAAGACCTCTGCACATTCTTTTCCTGTGAGGCATACAAAAAAGAATTCAAATGAAACCAAAATAATTCTGGGGAGGACAGCACAGTTATTTGATCAGCAGTTTGAT
Organism: Acanthiza pusilla; assembly: GCA_036630365.1. Taxonomy (NCBI): domain Eukaryota; kingdom Metazoa; phylum Chordata; class Aves; order Passeriformes; family Acanthizidae; genus Acanthiza; species Acanthiza pusilla. Next base: position 25,459,890 of record JAXCHO010000018.1, read on the forward strand.
TGCCTGCGTGGCCTCTGAAATAGCCATTAGATTCAAACCAGAAAACCATAGGCTAGATTTCATTTTTGTGGTGATTTAAGTGTTGTCTTGAATCATAACTGCAAGCATTCTTTTTTTAATAAAGATTTTTTGTTTATTTCCAGATATAAAAATGCAGAGTATTCATTTGGTGTGTAGTTTATATCTTACTTGTAGAGTATTACTGTTTCTTCAAGTTGTTTTTAGTTCCTACAAGTCTTCAAAAATAAAGAGGCAGAAAGCTGAATGATTCTTGTAAATTGGGATCACCCAGTGTTATTGCTGTTAAAATGAGACTTAAAGATTGTAATTGAGAGAACCGATGTTTTGTGTTAACCTGTGGAAAAGGTTTTACATAAATACTTCAGTTTCAGAAGATGACAATTATGAAGGCCATATTGGGATGGTTTCAGGAGATGGAGCTTATGGTGACAATAGTGGAAAACTGGTTTTCCCAGAGTTGAGAGGAACCTGTTTATTTATATCAGCTTTGAAGAGCCTGGGTTTCATCCCAGCATGTAAAACTCTAACTAAAAACGTTGGGGATTGCATTTATAAGAAAGCAGACATTGATATCTGACAGGCTCAGGACACTGTGGTTGGAAGATAGGATTTGGGATGGAAAAAGCTTACTAGGGAATTAGGTGGTAGGCTTGCTTGACATATTCTGGAAATATTTTCATTGCTTCTAGGTTTCTTCTCCCATGAATTTGCTTCTAGTATTTTTTGTGGTTTCATAAATACTACATGTACTTCTGTGTCTCTCACTTCTGCTGTCTTCAATGCCTTTGAGTCTCACATTTATTGCTCCCCAGCAAGCCTTTATGAGATCTAGAAACAGTTGGAAGGGGAGAAATAATTTTTCTCATTTTTCTCTCTTTTTTTTTCTTTTTTTTTTAAATCCAGATGAAATTTTAATATGAAGAGATGACAGGGTTTTTTCCTAAAACATAAAGAGATCTGATCATGTTCTTCCTACAGCCTCTTCATGCTCTTCTAGACTCATGTCCTGAAGTCTATTTCCAAAGCATTTTATGCATTCATAGTGCAATTAGCATCCATTTCTCTTCTGACTTTTCAAAGAAAACAAACCCCCTGTGGTTTTAAGAGTTTTGTGGTAGTCTGATTATCAGAAGGAAACAAACGCTTTGAAAGACATCTTGTTTCTCTTCCCCCCCCTTTCCCTCCCCTTTGTTTTTCTTCCCCTCCAGGAATTTCTTGAGTTTTGGTTTTGTTCCCTAGGGAGTTAATATATTTTATTTCCATCTAAGTATGTTGTTTAAGCATTGTGTTCACTTCAACTACTTGACAGGTTTTTTTCAGCAGTACAGAAATACAGTGTTGAATTGATGTCTTCGGCTGAATCTCCAGAAGGGTTTTGTTATCTTGCTTCTTTGATTTCATGATTATTTTGGAAACAAATTGTTTGTATAAAATAGTTAAGTGAAGGCCTATAGGAATAATGAAACTTTCTGTTCTATATGGAATATTGTGTGCTAGAGATTTTTAGTATTGAGTTGGGGTGAGGGGCTGCTTTTAATGAAGTCAATGCATAATTGATTTTTTATGTCTTGTTTACTTATATGACACCTTACTTACTGTAAGATCTAATGGGGGCTTTATATTAGCAGGAAGACCTGAATTCCGAGCACATTTTAGACAACTCAAAATAAGCCTTAGCCTTTACTTTTAGGTTGATTGTACTGCCGCCTAATAATTTTTAGGTGTGGATTGCAGTGGTTCAGGTCTAATTATGATGGAATGGAAAAATAAATACATGTGTTTTGAGGAGGATTAAATACTGAAATGAAACTCGGCATTCAGTTAATGAAAAATGCTTGATCAGTACCAGGAAGGTTTAAAAAATTGATTAGACATCTCCCTAGTTTGGCATGGCATGGGAAATCTGGGCTGCAGCTTGTGTGGGAGGGTTTGTAAGAAGTTTTTGGGAAGAAGGGTTGGATCTGGCTGTAACTTGGTATCCATCTAGCAACTTCTTGCTCCGGCCTCACTGCTCTACTTCTCTCCTGAGGCATGTGGATGAGATGTAGCTGTTGCCTTAGCTGCATTTGCCTGTTCATTTTTGTTCCAATTTGGAAAATGGAACTGCTGGGGGTAAGGCAATACCAAAGTGGTTGCAGGGAAGCTGTGGTCAGGACAGGTGACAGAATAAATGTCCATGCAGGTCTCACAGTGCTTTCCTGGACAGTGAGCTGTGCCAGCTGCAGGGTGCAAAGGACTAACTCCAGCAGTAGTTGCAGAAACTTGCCACTTGCAGCAGGTTGATTTTTAACAGCACACAGCAGATTTTGGAGACAGTGATGTTCCCATAGATTTCCTGAAAGGAGCTAACTGGGAGGTGGCTCTTGGGTTTTGGTTTTTTTGGTTGGTTTGTTGTTTTTTTTTTTTGCTTTAATTTTGGCCATTTTTTTAAATTGCCATTTAGAACCTTTTCATTAAGATAGTTTCTGGAAAATAAAAATTTAATTTCTGAATATATTTCAAGTTGTCTAAAATACGCAGTCTTTATAAAGAGCAGTGCACATTTTTTTTCCTAGTACAGCAGAGAGGCAAGCAAACCAGTCCAGAGTAGCAACTCCTGCAGCCTGCAGGCATTTTTTGGGGAATATGGGAAGGGTAACAGGAAGGTCAGAGGTTTGTGGAGGCTGAGATTTCATTATGAACAGTAGAAAAAGTGCAGACTGCACTTTCTTACTTTAAAAATGCACTTTTCTGGTTCATACTTGTGTGAAACAGAGATGGTGTTTATAGAAAATTGCTCAAATTGATAAATCTTGCTGGGTTCAGATCCTGCAAAATGATTTTGATGAGAGTTCTTGGGCAGTAGGGGTGGTGAAAATAAAATGAATGTTTAACAAAAGCAAACCCAAAGGAAAACTTCTGTCTCAAAAAACAAGGAGTTTTCAGTTTGAATCCCAGCATGTGAGATGGTTTGGATATAATCACATGAGGGGGAGGACTTTGTGGTTTGACAACATATTTTCCAACAAGGCTTTGCTGAGAAGTTTCAGAGGTGCATCTCTGGCTGCAGCACCATTGCTCCCCAAAAGCCTCCTGTTTTCAACTCAGTTGGCTGAACACAGAGAATCATAAACTGGACTAAAAGTCACAAGACCCCATGAGACAGTGGGAAGATGAATAAGTTATGTATGGTTTATGCAAGCTGAACATATCTGTCAGAATAATATATTGCTTGTTGCTCAGGAGGAATAAGTGTACACTCTTCAGAAAGACAGAATTTCAGTTAAGGTACAGCTCCAGCTGAGACCAGGTGGTGAAGCAGATTCTGAGGTAAGAGCCAGTGTCTCCTTTGGAGAGGGGTAGAGAATGGAAGTTTTGCTTATACCAATTTTTGCCTTGCAATACACTAATTTGGTCTTCTGAGATCATCTATTTTTGCTTGCAGCTCCTGTGAGTAAGGTGGAAGTGCAATGCTTTGCACTGTGGTTGGGAAGCCTTTTTTCTCACATCAGAGACGTGAGGGCTGTGATCATACAACAGGGCAGAATAGAAAGCTGTTGGGCTTTTCAGAGTTGTAAATGAAATGTCATTAGCACTTCTGTTTCAAGTTAGTCCGTGATTTCAAACAAGCTGGGATGTTGCTAACTCAGAGAGTCTCCATGTGAGTGCTGGATGAACATGAGCACAAAATGTCATCTTCATAAAGTTCTTCAGCTTTGGAAGGGTTTTTTAATAAATTTTTATTTCCCATACACACACACACAAAAAAGCTGCACATTTCTAGGCAGTCCCAGGCTTAAACGTTTTAATCTGAAATATTATAGAGCGGGATTTTTTTTTCCAAGGGGGCAATTAGGGTTTCTTTAGGGTGGAGAGCGTCTTGGTGCTTTGCCATGTGGATTTTTTCAAACATTTGTTTTCCTGATTCAACAGGAAATGTATCCTACTGACAACTGCTACTCCAACATCATTGCTCCTCTCTAATGCAATGTAATATAATACCATTGCATTCTAAAATGTGCTTATTGAATGTATCAGGAGGTATTAATACCACTTGCACCAAGACAACCACCCAAAACAGTGTTACTTAGATCATTGGCATGTTCCTTCTAAACCAGGAAAGTAGGGAATAATAAAGGTAACAAGAGAGAAATATGATAGAAAGCTAAACAAAAATGAAAGGGGAGATAAAGAAAGGGGTGGAGAACATAAAAAATAAAAATATTTTTCTGTGCCTTTGTGCCTAACACTTTACAAACCATGGAACCGCCCTGGAATTTCCTTATCTTTTGTCATCAAGGAGAGCTGGCCAAAATTTCCTTTTCTGTGGGAAAATTTTCTTGACGGGGTGATGCATTTTTTTTTTCCTTGTGTTGCAGGGGAGTGGCATGCAGATGACATTTTTACTTTATTATAGGACACTTTCAAAACAATTTTTCAGGTAGAGTCCACACATGTACAGATTAGTTCAGTTGTATGTTTTATTTAGGACTTAGCTACAAACTTCCTTCTCTAAGTTACTTAGACTCAAATTAGTTGTGTTTTCCACTTAAATTTAAGAAATCTGATGATATATGAGAGGCTTTAATTTGATTTAAAATTACTTCTTTTTTTTCGAAGCGCCTCTACTTCTAAAGTACATTCCTTCATGCTGATTATTTTGTCTTGCTGTTCACCTTCTAGTCTTTAGTATAGCCTTTATACTTTGTCTTGGTCCATCCTTCCTGCCTTCTTGCATAGTATATTTTAAAAATAATTATTTTTCTAATCTTAAACTCCTGCTCTGTGAATTTGACTAGTATGGGCTACAATATTAATAGTGGTATCTTGTCTGCTATGAGAAAGCGATTATAAGGAAACTTCTCTTTTCCATTCCTCGTAAAAAATGAGGAAGTGCAAGTACACAAATCCATGAAGTAAGTTACATAAAAGCTGCTGTCGTTTGCTTTGCTTCACTACCAAACACCAGAAAATAGAGACTTAAACCTGCTGGTTGTGCTGCAGTTAAGTCCAAAAATGCTTGTAAGAAATAGCCACATAAATTTTGGTCAGGATCTGACTAATGAGCTGATAAGTGTTTGATGTGCTCTGTTTGCTTTTCTGACCCTTTTTTTGTTTTTTTTTTGTCAGCAATGAGGGAGTAATACTGAGTGATGTGGAACATTGCTATTTCTTCTGAAGGTTTAAGTCACTTTTTGGAAGAGTAACAGAACACATCCCAGCTAATGTGGTGGCTGTGGGCTCTGCCTTCAGTCCTTTGTCCATAGCCTTCTCTCCTGGCTGGCCTGGGTTATTGGATTGTGATTTGTCAGTACATTCAGAGGCACAGGGTGAGTGCATATGGAGCCCTGCTAAGAATGAAGCTGCATAAGTCCTATTTGATATCCTTCTGGTATTGTTTTTTGTAAGGCAAGGCACAAGATGATATCTGTATTTTTCTGGAATGTCATTAATTTAAATGCGTAAACAAAAACAAGGAGACATCATTACCTGTTTTCTGGATGAGTATGCTCAGAAAATTGTTGGGAAATTCAGAAAGACAAGTATTTTAAGAGACACTACTTGGCATAATCCTTACATGAGTGCAAACTTGTTTTGCAATAGCAGTTGGTGTTTCTTATGTCTGAACTTCAATATATCTAAAATTGAAGAGGAAGGGAAAGTGAAAGTGGATATGATCTTCACAAACTCATGCACTGCATCCAACATGTAGTTTATATGTTTAATGCAGGCTCAGGAGCACTTTGGATGGTAGGAATGAGGTCACGTTCCTCTTTCTAGTATTAGTTGTTCAATATTCTTATGCTGCAGGTAACAAAACTTCCCAAAAGTGTTATTTTCCTTTTTCTTGTGGGAAGAAAGAGATTTGTAGGAAAAGGGAAGCATTGGACCCATCTTTGAAAAAGAGTAGAAAGGAGGGCCCTGAGACCTACTGACCTGTCAGCCTCACCTCATGCCTGTTTAGATCATGGAACAGTTCCTCCTAAAGCTCTGCTAAGGCACATGGAGAACAGGAAAGTGCTTTGGGACAGCCAAGGGCAGGTCCTGCCTGTGCAACCTATTGGCCTTCTGTGATGGAGTGACTCCATCAGTGGACAAGCGAAGGAATGCAGATGTCATTTATCAAGATTTTTATAAAGCCTGTGATACAGTCCCCCACAACATCCTTCTGTCTAAATTGGAGAGAGAGAGATTTGGTGGGTGAATTGTTTGGTGGATAGGGAACTCTTGGACGGTTACATGGAGAGGGTAAGGGTCATAGTTAATATCCAGGGGGAGATTAGTGACAAGTATCAACATAGGATAGGAAATGAGAGCAGTCCTGCTGAGAAGGACTTGGGGGTGCAGGTGGATGAGAGGCTGGCCATGACCCAGCCATGAGCACTCCCAGCCCAGAAAGCCAAACATGTCCTGGGCTGCATCCAAAGCTGTGTGGGCAGCAGGGCCAGGGAGGGGATTCTGCCCCTCTGCTTTGCTCTGGTGAGACCACACCTGCAGTGCTGCATCAGCTCTGGGGTCCCAGCACAGGAAGGACAGGGACCTGTGGAAGTGAGTCTGGAGGAGGGCCGCAAAAATGATGAGTGGCAGGAACACCTCTCCTATGAAGACAGGCTGAGAGAGCTGGGGTTATTCAGCCTGGTAAGAGAAGGCGCTACGTTTGACTATTTAAAGGAAGCTTAAAAGAAACATAAGGACAAACTTTTTAGAAGAGACTGTTACGATAGGACAAGGGGTAGCAGTTTTAAACAAAAAGAGGATAGATTTAGACTAGATGTAAGGAAGAAATTCTTACTGTGAGGGTGGTGAGGCACTGGAACAGCTTTTCCAGAGAGATGGTGGATGCCTCATCCCTGGGAACATTCAAGGTCAGGTTGGATGGGGCTCTGAGCGACCCAATCTTGTTGAGTATGTCACTTCACTGCAGGGAGGTTGGACTAAGATTATCTTTAATGTCCCTTCCAACCCAAACCATTCTACAATCCCATGTTATTAATATGAGAAAAAAATCTTTTCACCTGGAAGTTGACGCAGCACAGTATTTCAAATGTGGCCATCAAATAAAGTGTCAAATTTCTTACTTAATATATTTTATTGAGATTTTGTCAGTGCTCAGAAAAGTGCAATTGGAAATTAGTAACTGTATTTCCATTGGCAACTGAAATTTCTGAATTTTACATTACTTCAAACTCCTAAGCAGATGTTTCTTGAAGTCTGGGAACATGATGGCCATAGTAACTGGGATGAAAATTCTGTTAAAAAAACACAAGACAAGTTGTGACTTTTTTCCCTGTTTTTCTAAATTTATGAAGCATTTTAGATATCTGATTTTAAAATAGTTAAATTTAAAAAAAGTTTTGCTTCTTCTCATATAAGAAGTTTTTAATGTGTCAGATCTTGGAGTACTTTGCAAAGAGTTCTTTACCATTGTTTCAGTTCTATATCTGAAGATAGTGTGGTTAGTGAGAGTTTTGTGGCTTTAGTGCTGAGGTTAATCAGCAAGTTACAGTAGAGTAGGGGTGAAATCTTGGCTTTTTAGTCCAGTTCTCTCATTGACTACACTGTAAACCAAAAAAAAGGGAAAATTAGCAAATGTCAGGAGTAATGCAAGACGTGATAGGAATGTACGTGGAACTATAAATCACTCTTGATACTCTTTCTGCAGTCTTACGGGAAAGAGGAATGTGGCCTATATGGAAATACGTCTAGTAGACAATTAAGAAGAAAGGGTTGTGTGTTAGAAAGGAAGTATGGTTATTAATAGTTAGAGATGACATTGTTCTGTAGTCTCTCAATGCCTGATAGTGGGAGTATGTAATCTTGCCAGTGGTTTACTGATGTTTTGTGCCCCTCTGCTTGAAAACATATGGTATGTTTCAGCCTTAGCTCTGAATTTCCTTTAATTGTTTTCTGTTGCTGCCTAAACACTTTGAAATGTAGGGTGTGGGGAAAGAGGAGGTTGATGCAAACTCTTTGTGACATTTTTAGTAGCTACTCAAGACATCGATCAGGCAGAGTGAAACCCAGACACAGAGTTGAACTTGATAGGTTTTAGGTGGGTGAAAGTGAAGTGAAATGTGTCTAGGAGACATAACTGGGGGGATGGATGCAGACCCCAAGCAAATAGTGGTTCAGCTAGTTGCCCTGGCCTCTTGTCAGGGGGAGAGTAAGTGCAGTGCCTGCCGGTTGAATCAAAAGGAGTATTTTGGGATGCTTTAAATGAGATCAAGTCTTCCAAACCAATGCTTTTAGTGTGTTACTGGGACAAGATGTCAAAATGCTGACTAATTAATTAATTTTTAAAAATCTTGTCAACTGACTGTAAAGTAATATGATTGGCAGCATGACCTTTCTAATATGGAAAATTTTCATCCCTCTTCCTGCACTCAACCAAAGCTCTGAAAAAAGTTTTTGCCTCAGCTTGCTGTCACTTAACAAAATACATAAATATGGTTGCCAAATGAACTGCAAAAATTTCCATTTATCAATTCAATCAGCTGTAGTTTGTGGTATACTCTGTCATTTGTACGCTATTTTTATTTCTGAAGTAACTGATGACTGTTTCTGTGTTTGTCAAGAAACATTCCTTCCTAACTGGAAAAAAAATGTCAACCATGTAGAAGTACACACCTTAACTCATACTTGTGACATTCATAATCTGGTTTCTCCTGCCTTTGCCAAGGAAGTGCAGATTTGCAATTCCTTGCAGCAGTAAGTGTTTACTTTTGTTAAAGCTTCATCAGGTGGACACTAGAGTACTTTTCCCCCCCACCTGTGGCTTGTCAGATATTTATCAATGCTAGGTGTTTGAAATTCATGGCAGTTTTCGGAGAAAGTAGATGTTAACTGCAGCAGCGATAACTTTTTCTGTGGTATCAGTGGTGGAGCTGTGCAGCTCTGCTATTTACCCTTCTGTTTGGTACAAAAATCCTCATACCACATCTCCTAACGCCTGTCTGAACACCTCCGCGCCCATGTGTCTGTGCTGAATCACCCTCCTCCAGTGAGGTATGTGAAAGAACTTTATTATTAACAACGCCAGCAACAAGTGCTGCCAAATTCAGGGTGCTGAGCTGCTTCAGCTGGAGTGACCAGGCTTGCTGTCTGCATGATGGGAGGATAGGGAGGGGCATGAGGAAGCCTGGCACTGATGCAGGGGTTCAGGTGGGCTCCAAGGCAGGTCATCTCCAAACCAACTCATCGATTCAGGGTGCTGGGAAAGCTTCTCGGCAGCATAGGGTAAGTTCATGTAGGGCAGGAAGGATTAGATGCTGTACTAGGATGCTACTCCTGTTAAGAAACAGAAGATATCTGGGTCTTGAAGGAAGCAAAGTTAGAGGAAACTTCCAAATGAATCCAATGAATTGAGCATGTGAGGCTCTGTTTCAAGTCCTGTGTATAGAGAGGCTGAATTTCACCTATATCAAATTGTTAACCTGTGTGAGCAAAACAAAAAAATCTTATGTATACAAATAAAAAGGGGGGGGGGTGGAGGAGGAAAGCAAGCTCTGCCAAAATTTTGTGTTTCAAGAACAAGAGGTCTTTACTTCTTTTATTACTCATTAGGCTTCAGGGGAGTTTCACCTTTAAGTGGATTACTGTCATTCCAGTTCTGTGTAGTGGGGTGACTTGGCATTGGAGTATTTAGCACACTTTGCTTGCAGAGTCTGTTTTGTATAAACTGTTCAGGGTGTAAAGCATATCACTTGAATTTTTTATTTTTTTCCCCTTGACTTTGATTGGAATGCAACTAACTGGTGAGAAAGTTAAGGCTTGTCTAAACAAGGAAATAGCCCAGGCTAGTTCTTCCATACTAGCTTTCCAAAACTATACTTTCCTTACAGTACAAATGCCTGTGAGTGGATGGGCTCTATTAAACAAGGCTTGTCTGCCAACACGCTGTACTTTTGCCCTTCTCCATTCCAGATGGCCTTATTTGGTAGCAGTGACATCCCAGAAACACACCTGCAGTTCAAAACCTGATATTCACTCTCTTATCAGTTAAAGGCTCATTTGGTACACATTGTTGCTGTGATATGTCTGTAATGTCATAGTGAAGGTTATGCTGTAGCACAGTTAGAGATATGAGCCTGGGAGGCATTTCAAATCATTGCAGTTTGTCCTTTCTTGTGTTAAGCACCTTAAAGGATGTCACCTCAGAAGTCCTGTTTGAAAAACCCAACAACTCACAATAATTTCTCTTGTGTGTTTTCCTTAATCCAGTTACTTGTGTTGTGCAGAAACTGTGGAGCCCAGTGCTGCAAGAGGTTGCAGGCAATGAGGGGGGCTGAGCAATGATGTCTTCTGCTGGCCATTACCCATGGTGGTGGGCAGTGCCAGGACCTGAATAACAAGTCCTGGGGAAGATCCTCCAATACACACTTTGGTGCAGTCACTGCAGATAGAGTTGGGGTTTGGGAGGCAGATGGACCTTTTGTCTGAAATCAGAATGATTCTTCACCTAAGGCTCCTTCCAAATGTGGTTTCCATACTGGTTGCAGTGGTGAAGGGAAATGCTCCTCTTCCTGGCTGATCTACAGTTATTGATACTAGCAGCACCAAGGTAACGGCAAAGTTTGTGCACAAACTTTCATTCCTGCATTCTCACAGCAGGAGCACCTGCTTTTTGAGAGGAAAGCTGGCAGTGGATCATTAAAGATTTAGTGTCTGTAATCATGAATAGAGCTGGGGCAGGGAATCCCTGTGTCAAGGATCACAGTAATTTATTATTTCACTCAGTGTGGAAAAGCAATGAAGGGCGCGCAGAGGGGAGTGGCAAAGCAATTAACGCAGTTTCTGATCTTTGGCCAACACAGTGCTTGGTGCACTCTGTTATAGGTGGGATAATTTACTGAACAGAAGCCCTGAGGTCACTCCAAGTCAAATAATGTCTGCAGGATGATTGTTTTAATTACTATTTTTAGTTTTGGGCCCAAAAAGGGAGGAAGAGAGCAGTTTAGGTATTCTATCCACTCCTCCTTCTGCATTTGGTTCAGGGTTGAAGCTGTTGGCCTTCAGAGAAATACAGAGAGCTGTAGGAGCTGGGATGACAATATACAGATGGGAAGGGAGGGTAATGGGCACCAAGCATGCTGACATTCAAGGCCAAGGTGGTAATGGGGAGTTCCTGGCTCCCAGGCCTGTGGTCAGACCACATGGTTTGTGTTCAGCCCTATTCACTCCTATCCTCTCACCCCTTCTGCTGCCACCTGCACCCACAGCCAGAGCTAATAACCGAAACGTACCTCCGAGGAAGAACAAGTCACCCAACTTGTTCAACGAGCTCCTGCTGCAGGTTTCTTTCCTTTTACCCCACCTCTGAATATAAACAATGCGTAGCTGTGCAGTGATGCTGCTGCCAAATGTAGCTCTAAATTCTGCATTAAACTGATTTGAGCCAACTCGAGTGGACAGTATAATGATGTGTCTATGAAAAATATTTTCTACTTTGAAAAAATACCAGTTTTTTTTAAATGGAAATTGCCCTTACATAAGGGAATGAGGGTGCCAATAAAGAGGGTTTGTCATGAATGCAGAGTTGAAGGAGACACAGTGTAAGCTTTCAAGATGACTAAATGTCTTGATAAATGCAGTACTAAGGAAAAATGCCTGTTAACTGTGATCTATTCAGATGATTTTCAGAATTCTGTAGCCAAAAAAATGCATGAGTCTCTCTTCTTAAAATGTCAAAAGTTTTTGTTGCTAGGCACTATAGGTACTTGGTGGTTTTTGTCTTTATTTTTTTTTTCATTATTTTTGGAAGCCTGGAAACTGAAAACATCTTCTGGCACCAAATCATGGTCTGGATGATGATGTAACACTGTAGTGCAAATACACCTCATGGTCGTGCAAGCATAGGGTACCATCCCCTTCATACTCTGAAAATAACCCCTTAAAATCCTCCCCAAAACCCACAAAAAACCCAACCAAGCGCCCTCCTCTCCAACTCTCCCCTCCAAAGTAGAGCTTGAATAGCAGTAGAAATAAGGGGTTTGACTGAAACAGTGGGTATTTGTATTAGAATAGGAGACAACCTGGAGTACTGTTTTCTATTGGCTGATACGCCCAGGAAAAAAAAAAAAAACCATGTTAATTAAATTGTTTTGCTCCCAGTTGCCAAGTGATTCAAAAGATGTGCCATAACTTGTATGCCTACGAGATTTCATTGTGTTTTGGTGCATATGCAGGGCTTCAGAGAAACAGTTAACTAGGGAGAAGACCAGACTTACCACACAGCATGACTGCACCCTAAAGAAAGCAAATGTATTTACACACTTCTTTAAATTAATATTCCTGTCCCACCCAGATAATCATGATAATGAGGGATTTTTTAAATAAAATTGCAGCTCTATTACACAAGCCAAATTTAGTGTGATGTTGTGTTGCATGCAAGTAGTCAAAATAAGATGGTATTTACACGCTCTTATGGGGAGACCCCTTTGAATTAACTTGTTTGTTTTACACACTCTATGTCCCTTCTCAGGTTGGTGGCTTTGAGGTTTTTTTCCTACTTAAAGTCAACCTTTTCTTGATCCTTTTTGCATCCTTTGTATTTTCTCTTACTTTCCTGTTGCCCATGCTAATATATTTTTTCTGATTTAGAAGTGCTCTTTTTCCTTGGTTTTTTTAGGTGTTGGGGAACCTTTGTACTTCACCACCTCCACCACCTCACCGGCACTCTCTGTCTTTCTTTACAAGTTCTTGCCAAGGTGACAGACATTAAGAGCTGATCACAGGTGCAACACAGAACTGCTGCCCACTGCCTCAGTTTTTTGTTTTTTTTTTAAAGTTGCTCTTTAAAATTGTTCTGTTTTAAAGGGAACTGTCTTGTGTTTCCCCATAGAGTGACAGGCTTCTTTCTTCTTTGCGGTCTGGAGGATAGTGATAGGGATAAGGTGCCCTGCAGCGGTGGCCCTGCTATTCCCCTCCCATTCACCTGCTCTGACACAGCCTCCCTGCCCCTGGCCTGGGAGCAGGAGCAGCACTGAGGACCAGCAAGTGGTGGGCAGGAAAGACTCATCTCTTTCGTCTCCCATGTCCATGGGATTGCAGGCATGAGAAGCAGTCCTGGTCTGCTTGGATGATGGAGAGAGGATGTGGACCACAGTCTGATTTTTGGTGTAGAGATGACATCTTGGCTCTTTCAAAGCGTTGGTTAGAGGTAGAAGCTTTAACAGCACACAGAGGGAAGGGTTTGTGTCTAGTGATGCCCCATGGGGACCAGAAAGGCAAGTGCAGATCTGAAAGTGTGCAGTATTGTTTGCCTTTTACCCAAACAGCAGTTTTTAAAACCTGCTTGTAGATGACCTGCTTCCCACTGGCAGCTCCGTCTCTCCCATGTTATGACTTTGCAGAGCTTTTGGGTGTGGTTCACTTTGAAGTTTGAGGCAAAAATGGAATACTGAAGGGTAATAGCTCTATCTAGTCAGTGTTCCATGTTGTGCATTTAGTGTAAGTCTGTACAGCATGTGGAAACTCAAGCCATGCTGGGAACATTTGAAATGCTTGGCTGTTCCATCATCTACACCATTTGGGGAAAAAGACAGTCCTTCCCACAGTCTCATTCCAACCTCCCCACCCCCTCTCACAAAAACACTTAGACGTAATAGCATACCAGAAATGAATTACACTTGAGTTTTGTGGTTTAGACTTCAGGCTTTATTTTTGTTGTGATTTAAAACCTGTAATTCTATAATGCTAATTCCAACTTCAGATGCTCAGGAAAATGCAGTGATTGAGTTCTGTTAATAATATGAACAAAAATTAACTAGATGATTTTATCTCTGTTAGTTCAAGTGCTTTCTCTAATAATGGTCAGAACCTTCTGCAAAATAGATTTGATCTGCCTCATTATGAATCCTTGATTTTGAAAGGGGCAGCTCTTCTCTCCTGTTCTGGTTTTGCTTCTCTTGCGCTGATAGCTGGCACCAGTATTGCCTCTCATGATCCATTTTATTGGTATAATGGAATCAAATTCCCCAGTTTTCATTGCCTTAAGTGCCTCATCTCCCCTTATCATCATAACCCTTTTTCTCTGCTAATCTGAATATTTCTTAAATTTAAGTGACCTGCCCTTGTTTACATAGGTTGGGAACACCTTGGTGGAAGAAAGAGGGTGGTGGATGCAAGTATGAACTTTTTTCTCTTAAGCACATCTCATCAATGACTTTTGTCACCTGGAGATAGGTCTGGTGGGTTGTGCTTCTCCAGGTCTGGATGTTTAAAAAGAACCGTTTTTGTGAAGTGTGATGAGATTTGGATTGCAGTATATCCTTTGAAGCTGCAGTGGCAATGACCAATTGTCTTGTTAAAGTACAGTGCACTGGTAAAAGGAATAGTGTAATGGTTTCTATATTTGAGTGCATTAATCACTGAAAAATGTTCCTATTCACATTTCTAATGATAAATGTAATTGCAAGGTTGATAACTTGTCATTTCTTTCCTACTTATTTCTGTGGTGCTATTTAAAATTCATCTTCACATTCATTATTCTGGTAGAGTTTAAAATGGCTACTAGCTATTTTGAGACCTGTGGCTTCACTGATTTACTATGATGATTAGGGATGGTCAAAAATAACTTGGGAAGGACAGTATTTAGAAGTGTTGATTTGTTTAGATGATACCTTTTTGTGTCAATATCCAAATGTGAGAAATAGCCTATTGGGTGTGTTATTCTTGATGCTGTGAGGGTCATTTCCAGGCCCTGACTGCAGAAGAGCTGGTGTTGGGGCAGTAACCTGTGAGATGGCAGATGTGATCAAACTTCTGGCTTCAGAGCTGGGGGAGGGAGATTTTGAACAATGTTTTATGCTGCACATGAGCGCTGTGGTTAATGGTGCTCTGCCTTCCATTTTATCTCTCTCTGCCTCTGACCTCATTCCTGATGGTCTTGACTCCTATCAGCAGTGATGTTCTCAGGGGCTGTAAGTGCTATTTATCAGGAGGTTGATGCTTGATAGGTTTAATTGCTGAAACACCTTCGAAATGAATTCTCTCAGGTGCCAACAGTTTGGTGGTTGTGCAGCCAAGCATCCATTGATGAGCAACTCCTCTGCTTTGTTTTTGTTGCTCTCAGGGTGTAGACAACATCTATTTTTCTAAATCTGACTCTTCTTCCTTGTTTACTTGCACAGTGTGCTCATTTGCAGCACTTCAGTTGACATAATCCATCGGTTTGGGAGTTTGCTCTGAGTTGTGGTGACTGGTCAGACCGATCAGACCATGTTGCCTTCAGTGGTGTTGATGCCTCTTCAGTTCATTACCTTGGAGTTACTCATTCTTTCTGCTCTGCTTCTTTATTCTTGTGCATTACTTTCCAGTTTCTTAGACTCCCTAGTCCCCTGAACACTGACCTGGTGATTGTTTAGCAAGTAATTCCTCTTCTTGCAGTGGGACAGTAGCCTGTGGTGGCTTCCATGCAGAGGAAACAATGCCTGTTCAAGTCCTTGCTGTTTTGGTACTCATGTGACGCTCAAATAATAATTGAACAGTTGACACATCTAGCCAGCTTTCCCTATGTTGAATGGAAAGAAAAAGGGGCATTGCATGGAAGGGAGAAATAAATATCCCTTCTGAGGCTGCATCTCACAGCATGAAGCTCTCCCCTGGCCAAATGTGCAGGCAAGCCCTGGGCACTGCAGGGGACAGTGCCTGGGCATGGGTGAGGTTGCCTGTCCTCCATCGTTCTCAGCTCCCTCCTCTCATCTGCCGCCACACTGTGTCCCCCATGTTTGCCATCATGTCACAGCCCCCACCGTGGCACATCGCATCAGGCCTTGGGGCATAACCTTCACGGTGTGAGGCACTTGGGATCTTTCAGATGTGGTAACACAGAGCCCGCAGCCTGCATGGGGAATACCTTGTTCAAATATTTTCCTTGAATTAAGCCATGTTTACAGACTGATAAGGAATACTAGAATCCCAGGAACCTTCAAAACAGAAGGTTGTGGGGATTCTTGGGTTTGTTTTACTCTCTATATTAGACGCAGCTCTTATTTTCTTTGTAGATTTTTTTTTAAATTAATTTTAAATGAAGGCATAACTGTTACATCTAGTGATTATGTGTAAAAAAAAAAAAAGAAGTTTAAAGCATATTAAATTGCTAAAGCAGAGCTTTTCCATATTGTGAAATTTTGATACCTTGACTTACAAAGCCTTAATGACAGGGCTGTGTGTAGCTTATGAATTAAGTAACTTCGTGTACCTTTTCCTTTGGCTTCCAGCTGAAGGAAGCAAGTGCACAAGAGGGCACATTCTTTTGTTGTTGATAGCATTCCGCCTTAACGAGAAGGAATTTCTTGCCTATTGCCCACTGTTTATGAAGTGGAAAGAGATCACAAGTTGTATAATCTCTCTATATATCATTAGATTTATTCTCTTTTAGACATTTCTCTCACAGGTTGGTCGCTCCTGTGGCAGGTGCAGAGAGTGGCTGCTGCCACCTATATTTTGCGATAGATTGGTGTGAAGCTGGCGGGGGAAAGGAGGGGGCGGGAAGGGGAGGAACTCGAAGCAGAGAAACCCCCCCAACTGAGGCAGCAGCAGCTCTGAATACAGTTTGGTTTCTGTCTCTCCGGAGCTTTGCTCAGCAACCAAACCCAGACTCCAGGTGCAGTATTCCCTCATCAGTCTGTGAGCATAGAAACGGAGCGTCCCTCCTCTTCTTCCTCCGCTGCCAAGAGTTTCTGGGTGGTGAATGTCAGTAGCTGGAGTTATTTTTAAAGGCAAGAGGTGAGGCTTGTCGTGCAAAGCTAGGAAGAGGGCGTTTGTTTGCTGAGCAGAGCTGACATCAAAGTGGAGATTGCTGCCTACTGGCTCACTGCTGCCTTTTGCCAGGTAATCTTTAACATACCCCTCAGTCCCTGAGATCGCAACCCAGCCTGCCTGTGTGCATGAGAAACGAGCAGCGTTTATGATCCAGAAGATTGCTTTTTCAGTATTATTTACGTGAGCTGGACTTTGACATTTAAAGGCTCGCACTAATCATCTTGCAAAACCTGCTTAGTGCTCTTAACTAAGCAACTGCTTTCTACTTCTCTTTGCAGGATAATATAAATGTTTTTCTGAAAGCGTGTGAAAACATTGGACTGAAAGAAGCTCAGCTTTTTCACCCAGGAGATCTTCAGGATTTGTCCAATCGAGTTACAGTCAAGTGAGTTTTGTGGTTTTGTTTTCTCCTTTCCCTTCTCCCTCTAAGCTCTTTCACAGTCTATTTTTTTTAAAATGTTTGCCTATGGAAAATTCTTGTTTTAATCTGGTATGAGCAGTTCTGAATACTGCAATGAGGGTTTAAGCCTTGTTAAAACTAGTAGATAAGATGTGCAGAAATGTAATTTTAAAAATTAAGTATAATTACAATACTTATCTTGCAAGTGAGCTAATTGTTAATGGATATTTACAACATTTAGTACGAGATGAAAACTGTTCAGCTTATTTTAGAGAAAAATTGTTAAATGATAGCAAAAGCGTCACTTCTCTTTATGATTTGTGATTACCGATGTAAATCTGAAAGGCTGAGGTGGTACTTTTGATAGTTATCCAAATGGATTTGAGGCTTATGTATGGTGTTCCTGAAGGACCGCTGGTCTTGCCACTCAAAATATTCATCAGTTGTTTGTCTCTGAGTTTCACATCGCCTGTCAAGGGGGATGTGAGTGCATGTGTGAGTAGAAATTAAGTACTGAATTGCACAAAGGGTAATTGGTGTGTTTACAGAGATGGGAGTTTTCCTGTGAAGTAGCAGTGGCTTGGTTCTGAAATATAATAGTGGATTTTCATCTTTCAGGACTGCTTTGTCTCCTATTACCAGTTTCTGAGAGATTAAGGTGAAACTTTACTGTATAGACAGGTGTTTTAAGATAAATGAGTGAAGGCAAAAATCATCCTAGGGCATCTTGATTTGTTAGAGTATGATCTGTTTTATATAATATTGGGACAAAAGGTGAATTTATTGTCTCAAAAAAAAAAAAAATCTTTAGTGCGTTTTGCTGGAAACCTGTCAAGTTAAATGTGAAGGATTGATTCCTGTCTTAAATTACCAGTTTTATCAAAGAGGAACCGACAGTAATCCTTCTGTAAATACAAGGGGGGAAAAAAATATTGTGAAATGACATGTAACTGCTTTAATTAGAAAGAAGTCTCTTGTAGGTGTATCAGGTGGTAGCCTGTTGACATGCTCTCTCCCCTGGTTTCAGAATGAAAGTTCATACTGTTTTGAGGTCTGGTACGTGAGATGGCAATGTGTTTTCCAGTCTTTGACTCATACCCGAAACGTAATTTCTCACTAATCTGGTGTTTAGGGACTTGGCACCCTTCCAGGATGTTGGTATTCTCTCTGCTGGTTCCTACGTCACGCCAAAAGCCGGAGGGTTGGTAACCTCTGCCGTGCTTAAATTATCCACAAAGCCCTAGTAAAAGTTATTTTGGTGGAGGTTTGCTCCAAGGGTGGTATGGCCGGGAAGGGTTGGAGGCGGTCAGGAGCTGGTGTTCAACAGCGTCGATAGTTGGAACCCCAGGGAGGTCGAGATAGCAAACTCTTGTGCAAGGTATGTTGTCCAACTCGTCCTGACATTAAACCGCGGCACCCAAGTGAGGTCAGCCGTGAAATTCATCCAGTGGATCTGTAACCGAGGGGGTTTTGGGTCCTTTCAGCACCGCCAGTTCCCTTCCCGGCTCCGTGAGCAGAGAGTAAGGCTGGAATTTGGAGTTGTCACGAGGCAACAGGGGTTTTACATCATACCTTCTCAGCAATGGTTTAATTAGTGTTTTTCAAAAAAGCAGATTTAACTATTGAGTACTTCTTATGGACAGCAATGCGGGGGGTCTGGGTTAGAGTCAAAAGAGCTGCCAGCCATATAACCCTGTTCTTGTAATTTGTCTCAGTATGAGTTTGCTTCTCCACACATTATATATCATATGACAGTCCCACAGTGTGTATAAAATGCTTACAGAGTAATTCAAAACTTCTGTATCTGAGCATGTTGTTAAGTGGTGTCCTAACTATACTAGCACTTTTTGACATGTTTAGGAGGCTGGAGAATGATGGGAGGGAAGTTTTATTCCAAGAAATGAAGGAAATAAGTTACATGAAGATAACTCTCTCCATTGAAAAGTTAATTATAGAAATAATTTGATTACCCTGAGGCCAAGCTATTCTTCACAGGATTTTCAGAGAGATTTATATGTCAATCAGGAGAGAAATGCTGTCTGATCAGGAATTTTATCTAATGTGTCTTTTTATTATTTAATAGAAATAAATAATTTCATACATTCAAGATAAATTACAAATACCTTCAAAACTTGTAGGATGCCAGACCTCAGAAAAGGGGTACTACTGCATGTCTTGCTTTTGTGCTATCCTCTGTTAACTCTAGTTTCATAATTAGAAGGAAATAATTTCTTGTCACAAAGAAGGAAAACTTTTTATCTGCTGACCTATTTAAAAGATTGCATTTAACTTTTGGATTTCTGACATTCCTAAGCAAATTCATTTTGCTGCTATTCCCTGAGGCTAATTGCCCACATCTTAAAGCAGCTGTGATATGTTGTATGGGATAACATTAACATGTGCCTGAAGCAGTGTGTATTTTGACACCGCAAGGGGACTGTTTTGTTCTGCTGTTGCACCACTGTTAGCACATGCTTTTTTATCTACCCAAAATAGATTAAACAAACTGTTGCTTAGAAAAGTCAGCTTAAGAGGCTGGAATGGCTGAGAACAGGGTGCTGGTAGGACACATGCAGGTACTGTCAGGCCTGACAAGGTGTTTGATTCAGCCAGAGGAAGGTACCATTAAAAGGGTGGGGCTGCTTCTGCTGCTAAGGAGGACATGAGCAGTCATCTTATGTAAGAGCAAAACCAGTCTCTCACACTGTCTGGAAGGTTGCATCTCTGTCCCTGTCACACTTGTTTAATTGATCTGACACCTCTGGGTGGGGGGAAGGTCCTCAGGAGGAACCTTTTGAGGTGGATGAGTTCTGTGGAGTGGTGTTCCATGTGCTTCTCCTGTCTTTGCTGCCTGGCAGTTATGTGTGGTATCTCCTCTTTTTTACCTTGTGGGAAGTCATATGCCCTCAGGTTGTTGGCATGTCAGACTGCCATCCTGTCCCACCGGGGCAGGCTCCCTTGCCAGCAGGAAAAGTTATTTTTTCCCTGTACTTTATTTCTCAGTGTGCTTGCTGCCTTTCACCCTACCTCCGCTGACAACACTCTGTCTAATCAACACCACCACAAGGCTATTCAGAGATACCAAACCCATATATAGTGCAGTGTTCTTGTTTCACCTGAGTTAAGGCAAAGACCCTCTGTTCCTCATGAACAGAATCTGTTCTAAGAAAATAACCTTTCTATCCAACAACTTTCACTTGTATTTTGTTGTCTATTGCAACTGAGATGATGCACAGGCATGCTGTGAAACCCTCCTCTATAATTACTAGAAGTAATCTGGGACAGGAGAAGCAAGAATCCTCTTACATACCCAGACTTTTAGTTTCAAGTGATTATGTGATTATCCTTTTTGCAAAGAAAAAGCTCCTTAAAACTTTATTGTTTAGAAGTTTGTGTGAAAAAGGCTGGCTAAAATTACTGGTTGCTGCTTCAAGCCTTGCAAACTTTATGCTTTGCCAGATCAGCAAGATTAGTAGTTGGGTGGTGTGGAAAAACTGTCCTGGCATGGACGGTTTCTTTTCTGCCAGTGAAAATGGGAGTGTGGATTAATGTCTGAGATTTATAGTTCAGTCTTTCTGTAAATCTGCAGAAGTTATTGCTCAGTGGTATAATACAGCAATATGTCATGTGTTCCAAGAAAGATCATCCAGATGGACTTATTCCTCACATACCATGTCTGGCAGTCATATGCATATCATCTTGTTCAGTGGCTAGTTATTTGTGTAAATGCATGTGTGTCCCTCTTCAGTTCTTTTGGTATATTTGATTTTTTTTGGCCTAGGATGTTATTATTTCTAATTGGAGATGTTGTTTTAAAACCCAGCAGTTAGTGAGGGTTTTTAAAAAAATTATTTATTCTAATGCAAGATTGTCTTAAGACTTTATTTGGTTCTTTTTTGGTTCTGTCAAAGTAAGAATGTAATACAGGCTTAGTGACTCTCAGTTGTCAGCATGGTTGCTATTTAAAAATGTTAAGCACTTCCTTGCCCAGCTCTTTAGGGGTGACACACCCAGTTGTTCCCAGCTGTGGAAGGGTTCTTAATAAAATCATACCATGGAGTTAAAAAGGGAGAGTTCACATAGACAGACACCAGATTTCAATTCTGATGGAGTTTGTTATCTCAATTATCAGTTTTAAAGGTTTGAACACTCAGACTGAGCATAAACTCAAATTTCTCTTTTCTTTCAAGCAAATTAATTCTTCTACATGAAAAAAATTATAATTCTGTAAAATGAGGGTATCCAGTTAAAGAATATCATTAAATTCTAATAATAAATCAAAACCATGGCAGGTTAATAGATTAAAATATTAAACTAAGAAAAAAAAGAAAATTCACTGCAAAATCCTAAATAGCAAACTTTTTTAAAGCTACCACAGCCCCTGAGTTCTGATGCTGAAATTTTTCCATACTAATTTCATTTTTCAATAAAAGAGAAAATTAAAATACTTGACTTCCATTAATAATATTACTACAGTATTATAATTCAGAATATGTCTTGAATGAAACTCAAAAACTGAAGCCCCACCTGTAGCTTTGTGTCCAGCTGTTTCCCACCATGGGAAAGACGTGGACCTGCTGGAGTGACTCTGGAGGGAGGGCCATGGAGATGAACAGGGAGCACCTCTCATATGAAGACAGGCTGAGAGAGCTGGGGTGGTTCAACCTGGAGAAGAGAAGGCTCCAAGGAGACCTTCCAGCACCTAAAAAGGGCCTAAAAGAAAGATGGGGAGAGGGACTTGTCCCAAAGACACATGGGATAAGACGAGGGGTAATGGTTTTAAACTGAAAGAGGGTGTCTTTAGTTTTAGATTTTGGGAGGAAATTCTTCACTGTGAAGGTGGTGTGGCACTGGAATAGATTTCCCAGTAAAGCTGTGATGTTCCATCCCTGGAAGTGTTTGAGGCCAGGTTGGATGGGGCTTTGAGCAATCTGGTCTGGGGTGGAAGGTGTCCATGCCCACAGCAGAAAGGTTGGAACTAGATGATGTTTAATGTCCCTTCCAAACCAAACCACTCTGTGAATGTTTCCCAAGGTACCTGGAAGTATCTCATCACCTTGCAGAACTTGGTATTTAGATAAGGCCTTCATTTTTTGCTGGCCTGCACTTTTTCCACATATTCATTATCAATCTTGTAATGTGTTGATTGTATAAAGCAAACAGGAAACTCTGTTGGAGAAGTTTTGCTGAAGTGGGACTAAGTGCGTACATGAGATGAAATAACAGAGCTCTGACTTTGGCTCTGGCAATTCAAAATTTTGGGTAGTTTTTAACTTAATCCATTTAATGTTTCTTTAGCATAATCTTCCATGATTTCCTAAAGCAAAAAGCAATCCTGGGAGAATTAAAATGCCATGCTTTCTGTAACATAAAGCTCTATATAACTAAAACCAACTGGAGAGAAGTAACAACTGTTATATGTTGTGTTCATCCTTGTGTTCCTGCATTTCAGCTGAGCTTTTGAGACAGGCTCTCTATTTCAGCTCAGAGATAATACTTTCTGAATTTAAAATACCACCAAAGTAAGTTGTTCAGAGAATAGATGCTTTCAAAATAAAGCCTGAGAAAATTAAATAGTTGCTGTGTGATATGGCTGTAAGCACATATTCTGCACCTGTTGTTCCATTTGGAGCAGGATATATTTCACGGGATGTTCAAGAGTGAACTATTATACCACCATTAAGTATTTTAAGCATATGTACAAAATGACTACCTTGCATATCATAACTCTTGTCCCTTAATAAGAAACCCTCTCCTTTTAGGGGTTGTCTGAAGGGAAGCCTTCTAGCATTGAGTTCAGCCAAACACAGTGCCCTCTAGTACCTATCTTCTTTATTCTATAATATAAATTACAGTACTGCCAGTGCTTCCTTTCAGTGATGAAATTGCCTCACTTGGCTTTTTGGATGCAGCCACTAATGTGCAGGTCTAATAGGATTCCTAAAAGTAAGTGTGAAACAGTAGCAGATAGCTGAAATCAGATGTAACTTCTTCCAGTGCTAAATTTAGTCCCTTAGCAAATTACTGGTTTTGTGGTAGGAAGTAACTGCCCACTATTTCATTATACAGTAGATAGTGAATTAGAAAATATTCTTTTTTAATAGTAGTTGATGTTTCTTATGACTTGGATGTTCTTCCTGTCTAGTCCTGGGGAATATGCTGCATTTCCTGATTCCGCTTGTGTTTCCTGCTCAGGGTGCTTTCTTTTGCAGGGAAAACAAAGCAAAGTGAAATTTCTGTTCTGTGGGATGAATGTCAACACTGTTGGGCAGACCATTGAATAAAGGAATCTACATAGAAATTCCTGAAAAGATGATCTTTTTGAGTGGAAAACTGTTGTCAGGGCTCTTAGAAATTTGTGTTTTGCAGAGCTTTAATTGTCAAAGCAGTAACACATCTCAGTCTTTGGAAGAATTTTTTAGGTTTGCTTTACCAGTATCACTCAACTCTTTAAACTGTCTGGCAAATGGGCCACCTGAAAGCTTGAGGTGTGATGATGAGACACTCAGCACTTGTATCCTATTTTGTCCTTCAGGAAGAGCTGTCATATTTTGCTTAGAGGAGACAGTCAAATATCCTGAAAATGAATACTTAAAAAAAACCAAAACAAAAAGCCCAAATCAAAAGAAAAAACAAACAAGCAAAAGCAACAATGAAAGAGAGAGAATGCAGGTCAATTTGTGAACAGGTAGTTCAGAACCAGTAGTTGCTGTCGATAATACTGAATTAATGATCTTCTTCCATATCTGATATATTTGCCTAGTTACTATATCATCTTAAAACCTTTTCTTGCTCAAGAATGTAATGATTATAATAAGAGAGTATGATGGAGCTGAACCTGAATTTGCTGTGCTGATTTTTCCAAGAAATACCCATTTTAATGTGTTGAAAAACTTATTTTCTACTTTGGCTTCAAAATAAAAAAAAAAAGCCAAACCAAAGCACTCAAACACACAACATGGAACCACCCTTTCCTGCCTTTTTATTTTGTGTGGAATAGAAAGTTGTGAGCTGGATGAAAGCCAAGTGCTTCAGTGCACGAAGTATGAAAATGATTGGACCAAAACTTGTGCCTGCGTAAATTCTCTTACTTATACCTGTGTGACTGAAGAGCCAATCATCCCAAAGGCTTCAGCGTTTTAAAAACTATCTTTAAATTCAAGTTGAGATGAAATGAATAAGAGACAGCTCTTTGTAGGTCTTGAAAACTGAAATGCAAACCATTTAACCAAAATTTAATTAGGACAATGGATGTGGCTTTCCCCCATTTATATTCAGGGAAATAACATTTTTTACACATGTGGTTGTAATAGGTCTTTATTGTGGTAAATAAACTTCCTAGTGACAGTTCCTTTGAAATGGAAAAGTGCAGCACTTTCACTTCAGATTGACTCTAGAAATACTCCTACAATTTTTTCAGTGTGTAAATTCTCTTTTTGGTATGGGCATTGTCAAAGAAACGTATTTACTTCCTGGATTTAGCCATATTCTAAATATTGAAATAGCTGTATTTATTTTTTTTTTAATGTTATAACTAATTTCAAGATCAGTAATTTCACATGTTTTATTAGTACTTAGGACAATTATGCAGAGATAAAGAAAATTAAAAGATTGGTTTTTTCAGTCTTGTGAAACTGATGTGCTTAAATGTAAAATATTCGTGTTCATGTCACTAATCTGCATAAAATGTAAATCATTCCAGTAAAAACGTTATAGGCAATAAAATATGTTCCAGACTTTGGACTATACCTGCTAGAAATTTACTTCCAACCCTTCAGTGTAAAGTCTATGAAGTGTTGGGTGTGGTGTTATTTAATCTGTCTGCTTTATTTTCTGGTCATTATGAATAATATTTGAGATAGATAATTTTTGCTGTTGAGTAATTTAACAGTTAATAATTTACATTTCCTTTATGAGATTATACTTTTGATAGTGTTTGATTTTACCATTTTTCTGTTTTGTGAAGATGATCCTGCTGTAAGAATGAAAAACTCTGAAGTTCTGTACCTGTACCCACAAGTGTACGGGAGGAGTCTGAACAATTTGGAAAAACAATACATCTAACATGTTAGTTGCACTGAAAGCAATTCAGTGCTTTTTCAAAGTTTGTTTGTATTAAGAGAAGTGTCTCTAACATTTTATGATTCCCAGGGGAATCCATCTAAAACTTAAACACCTGTATTCATTTTAATCCCCTAAATTCCCAGGATTAAATGCAGTTTATAAAACAACACATGACAGAGGACAGCATTTTTGATGAGTAGCAGTGAGTTACAAAAGAAGGTAAAGAGAAAGCCTGCATTTTTTGGTGGTGGTTCTTTTGTCCTCCATACAAAGAAGTGCTTGGGTCTGATGCTGGAAGTTGAAAGAATTAGAAAAAGAATAAGCTTGTGTTAGTTAATATCAATTGCACAGGAACACGTATGCAAGTTCACTATTGTATTATTCTAAATTTTATTTTACTGCTAAATTGCCGAAGTTTAGTTAGTTTTTCTGCAGACAGCACAACAGGAAGAGCTTCTATATTTAAATAGTGGGGGAAGCTGACTTCTTGAAGTTTTCCATGGCTGGAGTTTCCCCAGTTAACCATACTCTGTAAATAGAGAAAGTAAAGCTGAACAGTGACAGTTTTTGATCCTACTTCATACAAAACTCTGCTTTTGGCCATTTTTATTACTGAGCTTTCAGAGATTTCATTTCTGGTTATTATTACTGCTTAATTGGAGCACTTACTGTATTCTTTAAAGTGACATTAATACTTTTTTTTTTTTGGCTGTGAATCCTACAGAATGCAATTGGCAATGCAATAACAATTTCAAATATTCTTATAAAGTGTATTTCCAGAAGGTTGCAGGATTATTTTCATTTTCATTTTCATGTCGTCCCTGAAACCAATTAAATAAATAATGTCTTACCACATGGTTAGTTGATAAGAAGGGGTGGAGGGTTGGAAGTAAAGAGCCCTAGCTCTTACAAATAAAGCAGCCAAGCTTAACCACACAAAGGCATGTTTCTTTTAAGTGATAGAGATCTATTGTCTTTAAGAAACAAAAGAAAAAAAACCCCAACAACAACAAAAGAAAACCCACTTAGAGACCTGTTCTCCTGACTGAACAAGCTGGGTGATCAAGCTCAGGATCTCCAGCCCTGACCGTCCTGGTGATCTCAATTCAATTTGCTTCAGTTTATCAATGTCTTTCCTGTACTGTGTGACACCGAACTGGACACAGCAGCATTAGAGATGTGACATAATAAGTGCTGAGGAAATGGGGAACAATGAGGTCTGTCAACCTTCTGGCCATGCTCCATTTTGCACGGCCATGCACCATTTCGGACAGCCCTGGGTGCTGTTGGCCAATGTTGCCAGAATTGCCGCTGGCTGAGGTTTGGCCCAGCAGGACCTCCAGGTCTAGCTCCACCCCCATCCTGCACTCTGCAGTTGCAGGAATTAGGTCCATCCAGGGGGCTGGACTTGGACTTTGTCCGTATTGAATGTCATATGAGGTTCCTGCAGAGCCAGCTCTCCTGACAGCCCTGCCCTCCAGTGTATGTATTCCCTCCCTGCGATTCTGTCTGCTCGGGAAGGGAGTGCGGTATCAGAACCTGACTCACGAAGCAAGATTTTGAAAGTTGCTGCAGCTGGTTTCTGGGACTAGAGCAAGAAGGTTGACTAATGCTGATGATATTTCCTCTTTCCGTTCCCTTCTAGAAAAAACGTCCTGCAAATGTAAACACGCACACACCTTTGAACCCAGTATGTACAGATATGCATCAACTGACGTGGATTCCAGTGTGTTATATGATAAAATATTTAACTGGGGCGGGGAAAAGGAGTCCAAGTTCAAAATACTTCTGCTCTTGCAAAGGCTATTAAATTACAGACAGCCACTTGTTCCCTGTGAATAACCACTGAAATACGCCTGTCAGATTTATGATGCAGTAATGTATTCTTTTTAACTCTGTGACCTGATGTAAGATGCCTTCAACTGTGATAATTTTCGGGGGTGAGTGATGTACTTGGTAAAGCACTAGCTAAAAATGCCTGAGTTAACAGAAGGTACAGTTTATTTATGTACAGTTTGACTTGAAGATGTGATGTGTTTTCAACACGGATCTGTGCAGTCAGGGAATTACTGTACAATTCTACAAACTAATCCTAATCTGTCCAAATATACCAGAGTTAACTACTCTTGTAAACAGCTTTTAGTAGTAGTTTTTGGGTTATTTTTTTTTCAAAAACTGTGCTCTTTTAATGTATAAAATATAAGGAAATTTGGGTTACTTAAGTGGGAACAGGAAAATCAGAACAATTTCAATTTTGTGTATGAAATGATGAGTTCTGGAATAGGTAGTACTGTTCAGGCCCGAGGTAATGAGGTCAGGAGTTTTGTGAAGGCATCTATTCAGTGTTCAGTGCCAGTCAAAAAAACCCAAACAAACAAAAGAACAACCAACAAGCAAAAAAAAAAGTAAAGGGTCCAACCTTACCCCAGAAACAAGTATTAGGAAGAGGGAAAACAATAGCGCTGCAGTGGTTAATCTGGAATTTGCTGGTGTTGTAATACCATCTGAAGCTTTGGACTTTGATCATTTTCCCTTTTCTCACTTTCTCACTTCCCCAAATTTCCCCGAAAGCAGATCTGTGGAACTCGAATATCATCATCCTCATGGCATCTCTCTGACTAAAAGTAGGAATAGCTTCCTCTGCAGGTTTAGTTAAGCACACTAAGAGTCCTGAGCCTGAAAGAGAGATGATGGATGAAGGGGAGATCTGGACAAAGTAGCAAGCTTGAAACAAACAAATAAAAAATCCCTAGCAGATGGCATGGACAAGTGATTCAACTGGTCACTGCATGCCATGTTATATGAATAATCAATGCACCAAAGGAAGGTAGGCTTCTTTGCCAACAGATACTGTGGATGATAAAAGTTAACTTGCATTCAAGGGATAGTGAAGTTTAAAAAAGGGAAATATTTTAAGTTACTTGGTATGGGGAAACCACATCTAGCTTGGTAACTCCACAAGGGAGAAGCATCTTTCCTCCTTTATTTTTACTCTTCCTTAGGCAACCACTTGGGATTATATGGGAGGATGAAATCCTGGGCTAGATATAATTTTTTGATCTGGCCCCATGTGGATGTTCCTTTGTGAGGTTTTGAAAAGGTTGCATACAGTAAAAGCTGCTTTCACCTGCTGTAGCTCTGTGAAAAGCTCCAATAAATTAAACTAAGGAAAAAAATCAAACACAAATTGTATGTAAGCAATTAATTTGATTTGATAAATGAGTCAAGCAATCTGCCATTGTTAAGCTTTAGCACATGTGGACCATTGTATAATACAGCAATTGGAAAAGATGAATAAAATCGTGGTAGGTCTCTTAATCTAGACCAGTATCTGACTATTTTTATAGGTGACCAGGTTGTGCAATTACAGGGAAAAATGTTATCATTAATTATTAGCAATTTAACATATGATAGTTTTTCATTAAGCCATTTGAAGCTTCATGAAAACTTTCAGAAGAATGAGGAAGAATGGCTGAAATTCTCTTGAAATAAGCTGGTACATGTATTTGCCTATGCTATATTCAGCATCATTACTTAAAAGCTACTTCTGCTCTCAAAAGATCAGTTAATTTAAGAGGTTTTGTTACTGATTTTGGCATGGGAAGTGTAACTGTAAAATCACACATCAGATGGATATGTAGAAAGCACACCCACACGGGTTGAATAAGCAGAGAATAAGATGCATTGGCAATGATACTCCTCTGCTGTGCTTGTCCTGCAAAACCCTCTCTCTCTGTGTGCAGAACATTTTATTCTTTGAAATCTGAGCTTGCCTCTGGTATTGAATGTTGGCTGCTGTTGAGAAATCATACAAAAGTCACTTAGTACTGGTGGTTTAGTAGTCTTTGCCATTTCATTGTGATATTTTTATTCCTTCAAGAGGAACAAAATATCTTGCAAAAGGATATTCTTCTTTTCATAAACATTTTGTCTTTCTGAAGCATTTTCCTTTTGAGCTGTAAACAAAGTCCTTAGTTTAATTCAGTTTCCACTATTACTGCTTGAATAATTTGTGAATGTATCCAAGAAGCTAGTTTGATAAACCTATACAGAAGTCCCTAATTATCCAGGTAATATAGTCAGTCTGGCATCATGATTGAGACCTAAATGATGTGACTACATTTCCAAATTACTTGTATTTTTTGTTCCCTTTTTTTCTTCCCACTGTTAGGATAAGATTTAAATCTATGAATCCAGGGAATGGTGACACCAAACAGCATGAGTCTGCATGCCTGATTTTTGCTTGCTTGGGTACCATATGAGCTATAGGTGCCCAGCAGCCGCTCTCAGTGTGCACAAGGCTGCCAGCACAGGAGGGCTAAGGCAGGTACTCCATGCTTGTGCTGTGTCTGGTGCCTGCTGAAGTTGCTTGTTAAACTTCCTTATTTTAATGGACAGGGTGAGTTTTATCGAGAGAAAATCTGGAATGACAGATTGGTACTTGGTTTTCTAAGGAAGTGTATTTGCACAATGGGGCACTGCAGCCAAAGGGCAGACAAGGAGGGAAGGCAAATTGCACCCTCAGTCAATTTGCAGATGACACCAAGCTGGGCAGGAGTGTTGATCTGTGGAGGGCAGGAAGGCTCTACAGGGGGATCTGGACAGGCTGGATGGATGGGCTGAGGCCAGTTGGATGAGGTTCAACAAGGTGAAGTGCCAGGTCCTGCTCTTGGGTCGCAACATTCAATGCTTGGGGAAGGGCTGGAAAGCTGCCCAGCGGAAAAGGACCTGGGGCTGCTGGTCGACAGCCAGCTGAATGTGAGCCAGAATGTGCCCAGGTGGCCAAGAAGGCCAGTGGCCTGTATCAGCAATAGAGTGGCCAGCAGGGCCAGGCAGCGATTGTCTCCCTGTACTCAGCGCTGGTGAGGCCACACCTTGAATCCTTTGTTGAATTTCAGGCCCTCGCTGCAAGACAGACATTAAGGTTTTGGACTGTGCCCAGAGAAGGAGAACAAAGCTGGTGAAGGGTCTGGAGCGCAAGCCTGATGAGGGAGCTGAGGGAGCTGGGGGTGTTTAGCTTGGAGAAAAGGAGGCTCAGGGGTGACCTCTCCACAATTCCCTGAAAGAAGGTTGTAGCCAAGTGGGGGTCAGCCTCTTCTCCAAAGTAACAAGTGATAGACCAAGAAGAAATAGCCTCAAGTTGCACCAAGGTTGGTTTAGAATTGGGTACTAGGAAAATTTTCTTGAATTATACACTTGTGAAGCCTTAGAACATGCTGTCCAGAGCAGTGGTACCATCCCTGGAGATACTTATGAGACTCGTAGGGGGACATGGTTTCAGTGGTGGATTTAGCAGTGCTGGGTTAATGGTCAGACTCAATGATCTTAAAGGTCTTTTCTAACCTAAACAATTCTATGATTCTACCTTAATTAGGGTTCAGGAGAGACAGAGAATCAGTGAACACTGGAAATTTATTCTTGTTGCCTGTTGCCCAAGAACGCGTTTGTGTGGTTTCCATCATTTAAAAATGACACATTACTGTCTGATCAATCAGAGGGGGGAAAGAGAGAGAGAGAATCCTGCTTTTGTCTCCTAGGGCAGGAATCTTTTTGATGGACATGTACCAAAGGCACGTGTACATTACTTATAGAAGGAGCTTTTGTTTGTAGAATTTTTGTCAGGAAAGCAAATATGTTCAAGCTCCTAGAAACTGTTTGGTCAAGCTTAATTGCATGTAGGTTTTGGCATTCAACCTTTAATGGAACATGTTACTGTTATTTGTGCATCTGCAGTCACAGGAGAGACTGTCCTCCTTAAAAGCTAAAGTAAGCAGCAGTGAACATGGTGGAAGAAGACTACTAAACTTCGGACATTTTTTCCCTACCTTCACCCATGAGAGAGTACTCCAGCTAATTAGTTCAGGTTACTTCAGCTCTTGGTAATATGAATTCTTCATTAATTCAATTTTACATTATGAAGATTCCCTTCAGTTTCAAAACAAGTGTATTGAGGTTTTTTGGGTTTTTTCACTTTACCTGTAAAAAATTCCATAATCTGCTTTTACTGTAAATGAAGAGGAGGTAGCATCTGCTTGGTTTCTAGTTCCTTCTAGGTTGTAGGTGGTTGGTGTGCCGCTGCTGTTGTTATTTGGAATAGCCATTTGATAACTCTTCAGCTAATTTGGGATACCTGGTAAAGATGCTTTCCTGCTGTTTTCATTCTCTGTTGCTCAGATGTCTCTGCCAGGCAACTTGCAAAACAAACAGCAACACCAGGTCAGCTTCAAAGAGTGCGCACTTTGAAGCAGAAAGCAGATGACAGTTATGAAAGGTTAGTCTTTAATGGTATTACAAAAGGTAGCTGTACAGGTTTCCATGCATTTGCTTATTAAAGTGTGTAATGCCCCAATCCTTATGTACAAAAAAATAATTAGTGGGTAGCTGTTAGAAAACATTACCTTGTATTATCCCTAGTGGTAGAGCATACAGCAGGGATCAGTTTAGGGCCAGAATTTCAAAGAGTGTGGCTCATTTTTAAGTGATGGTCAACACAGTAAGCTAACGGAACAAATGGAAGAGTATAACACAAACTGGGTATAGATGGTCACCTTAAGACTTTTAGAAGACAGAGGGCAGAAAAAGTTGTCTCATTAAATACAGCAAATTGCAGTCCACTGTAATCTTTGTGCCTGCAATAAAATTAATAATTACTTAAGAGAGTAAATACTGTGATATTGTGTTCATTGGATAATTACATGTGTAACTTTTCATGGGGAATTGCTTTTTGTTTTGCCTAAAGCTCTGTTACCACTGGTGGTGCTCCCTGGCCAGTCTTCAACTTGTAAAAGAACTTTGGCAAGCCTTGGTTGTACCTATGAAACACAGGATTCTCTATGCAAGCTAAAATTAGCAAAAATAAAAGCCTTTGTGAAGGAAGTAGAGTTTAAAAACAATTTTTATTTCTGTAAGTTGCTCTGTAATCATGAGTGTGTTAGTGAACTTATTTTTGAGAGGAATTGGTATGACACTCAAAATGAGTGCATATGAGATTTTACAAATTGAAAATCAGCACAGACTTAATTTAAATGTGCATTTATGTATTTTAAATGGCCTGTTTACTTCACATCCAATCTGTTGATTTCTATGCTATCAGTATTCATCAATTTCAATGTCACTGCTTGAAAGGAGAAGAAATTTGGGAGGGCATGTGAGATGAGAGTTCATTTTTTTTCTCTTTGCAAAGAATTATATCTCTGTGCTTTTAATTTGTTGTTCTTTTCATGGTGGCTTTCCTTTTTGAAGGATTGCATGGTTTTTGTTGGTAACTTTATTCTGTAAAAAAAGTTCAAATACATTCACCTGTGTACCTATCCTATGTCAGGGTTTTTCCTTCAGGGCCTGAAGTAATAACTATGTTACTTTTAATAATATTTCAAGTAATTACATGCTTGACATTCTGTCTGGAGTTCATGCAACAGTTCTGGATTTTTTTTCTCAAACAGAAGCTTCCACAGATTCTTTCCTACCTGAAAAAAACTTGGGGTGCATATTTTTATATGAATTCAATGTGCTGTTTTCTAAGGGAAGAGCTTTAAATGGAGTGTGGCAGAACACGTCATGTTTATCTTCCTTCTCTTTGAGCAGTAAATATCTGACTATTGGAGTGGCTCTGAATCAGTGTCTCTCAATAACTTAGCGTCAAACAGATGGCTGATTTGTTATATCCTGAACTGCTTTTGATAGTACTGATTTCCCTTATTAAAGATGATGCTTGCATAACTTACACTGCAGAATAAGCTATTTTTTGAGTGTCTTAGGAAGCTTGTGCACTGTACTACCCTGCCATAAATGCATTTCCCTGATGATGAATACTGTTGTATGTCTTTGTACCTTCACTTGCTAAGATGAAAAAAATCTACAAAAGGGGCTTCTATTAAATTTATTTTTAAAATATATTACCGTAACAGGTTAAGTACTACCACTAACTTCATCTACACCGAAAGGCAGAGAGGATAATATATTAAGAGCACTCCAGTTACTTTTTTGTGGCCTTTTCCACCTGTCTAACATTATGTAGTCAGAAAGTGGTAGCATATTGCAAAACGCTTTGTGTTGTATGGATTGCCATCTGGCAACCCAACTTGATGATACTGCTGAAGCTTATCATCCATGTGTGCTATCTGTGGGTCAAAGGTGTGTTCATCCTGCTCTTTTCTCCTGTACTTTATAGTGGTTACTTTCCTTTCAAGGAAGAGCTGAATTTTGCAGCAATGTGACAACCTATTCCTAAGCCATCAGCAGAGGCTGATGTATCCTGTCCTCATTGGAGCATTCTATTGGGTATTCCTCCACCACAATGAGTTAATTTCTTCTTGTAGCTCTGTTAGCCTGGAGGTGAAAAGAAGGGAGATCTTGGTAATTATTCTGTCTCACTGTTGCAAGATGCACATTAGTGATGAGACCACTGAGACGACTTTTTGTGTGATTCTTCTGCAATCGTAATTTGTTTCAGGTAGAATTAAGTATAATCAAGAGGAGAAACAACCCATTAGTTTTATTGAACTGCCTTTTAATTTTTCATCCTGTCTAGATTATCAGTCTTAATTGCAGGATGATGGTAAACTCTTGGCTTTTCCCTGAATGGTAAAACTATGAATATAGTGACAGCACCGTTGTTGCATGCATAACTGTCCCATGGGAAGCTGAAGTTTGTAGCAAACTGATGCCGTTGACATACTTTTCAGTTTAACGATTAGTTTGATAATGTTTGCAATGATTAAGTGCAATAATGATTGTCATTCACAGGGGTTTTGAGACACACTTAATTTTCAAAAGCTGAAAAGTTTCTCATCTCCTAGATGAGAAACTCAAGGATTTTGTTAATCTCCCCTGGGTGAAAAAGAGTGCCTGTTTTTGTGTAGAAATTATGAGGATTATTGGATGAAGAATGTGTAGAATAACCCTGTCAAGAGCCTGAGGATTGCTTTTGTGTTATTTTGGCTCTGTGGTTTGATTGATTTCTGGGAAGGACAGCTTACAACCACCCTGTGTGTTTTAAGGAGCCCACTTCTCCAGTGCTTCATCTGGCTGGACAGATGGTGAAATTCTGCAGATGGCTAACTGTAATTTCCAAGAGTTGATGCATGTAGTATCTTCTTTCTCGTGAGAAGGAAGATTCCTAATTTAGCATTTACTCACGCACTCGTTAAAGATGTTGGGAATATTGCCATGGCCTCACTTGGAGCAGAATTGAATAATTTTGTTCCACTCCTTCCCTACCAACCGACTTAGTTGTAATAGCTTGTTGGAGCATTTTGGTGATGTCTTAATTGGTGTATTAAGCCTTTTTTTCCCTCAGTCATCAGTTTTGTGATACAAATTACATACTTCATGAGTACTGGTGAAAGAGAGGTGTGAGATCATCTATAGTTCCCTGGCTAGGATTGTTTTCCCATATCATTAATTTTGTTCAAGTTTTTATTCTCAGACTCCTCTAACTTTACAACAGAAACTCCTAAGTGACTAATAGCACATTTGGTTTCAGTTGGTTGGGGTGCTCAGAATGAATGTAAACTCTCCAACTTCAGAGGTATATGGTCAGACTAGCTTAACTTTTCTCCGCCCGCCATCTCCCATTTTTTTGCCTCCCACACAAATTTTCTAACATTCTGGCAAGGCAAGTATTTGGACTTTTACCCATTCTCTCACTTTACAGTAAAGAAGCATTCATTTTTCCAACATTAAAAACTTGGCCAGAAAACTTGGCCCAAAACCCTTAATGTTTTGAGCAAATGTTTAAAAATACCCTCTGACTTGGCTGCTCCAAGTAACCTTAAAACAGTTTTCCTTTGGGGTGGAAAAATTGTTTTTCACCCAAAAAAAGCTAATTAAAAAGGTTATATTTATCCAGTATTTTTGATAGCAACAATTTTAATTTAGATATTTCAAATGTTTTAGAAGTAAATCTGAAGTCATAAGAAACCTGAATCAGAATAGCTGAATCCTTAAGGAGCTCCCTTACTTGTGAATGTTGCAGGAGCTGAGGATGGGAGGTGAGAATTGCAGAAAATACAGAAAATAATATCTACTTATCTTAGATGTTGTCTCTTCCCTAAAACAAAAGGGCATATTTTTCCTTTAGGGTACTACACTTGGTGAATTTTACTTAATTTTTGTATCTTGTGCTGCTACTTCACACCATATCTTCCAGGAGAGCTGATTCAAGGAAATACATCATCTTTCAGTATTCTTTTCTGTTAAGCTTGCATAGATTAATATAATATATGACTTTGTATTCAAAGGAGGAGCTCTTTCCTGGTGCTAAATATGTTTTCACAAATTTTACAAAATAATAATTCAGTTGTATCTGCATGTCTTATTCCTTTTGGATGTATTTGATCATCCTAAGTTAATAGAGAACTGACTTTAACAGAGAGAAGTCAAGTTCAGTCTGTTTCATACTGCTGTGCTCTGTGTGATGAGTGATGATGTTGTGCTCTGTGTTGCTAGGGTAGCACAAAGAAACATAGAGAAAATACGGCAAAATTCCAAAAAAGAAGCATTATAATTTTTTTTTCAGTGCTTCTTACTTGCTCATGAAATATTTTGCCAAAATATTACTGAGAAAACCCAGTAGTTCTTTAAAGCTTTTAGTCCAAGTGTAGAGACTAAACTAAATTATTCAGTCATGCAGTGATGATTTACTTATACTTAATGACAAATGCAGTGTCACTTTAACTTGTTTCCAAAATCTTTATCATGGACTAAGCTGCTCTTACCTTGTATCTCCATTTTTTCATCTTTGATCTGTCCATCTCTATCAGTAAATCTAAATTTTTTCAAAGTCCTAGCTCCATGACTCTTTTCCAAAAGTTGTGCTTTTAGTAATCCTCCTTTAAACTGCAGAAGTACAAAAAAGCATTTGTTCTTCAAAAATATAACAAAAGTTTAGAATGAAAAGGGGGTCTGGCATATACACTGTCCCTATGCTCTGTCCTCCTGTGCAACAGTTTGGCCAGCACTACATTGGAATTGCTCTAGAGGAAAAAATGAGCCATCGGAAATCTGTGAAGTGACTCCCAGGTGCTGTAAATTCCATATATCCCCAAAATGCAGGGGGTCTGCCTCTTCTCCAGGAGATGTAACTATCCTCATGCATATACCTGGCATTTATGGGTCTTGGCTTTCCTGAGGAGGTGATGACTGGAGCAGACTGAATCCTGAATCACTTTTATGGGCCAAGAATAGGGCATATGTAGCTTCTGCTGGTAACTCTGAGTCATCTCTGTGCTGAATTGTTTTCTGAATATGTGCTATAACAACAGCAGCCGAGCAGAGGCCTATTTGGACTGCTGAAACTGGATGTTAGCAGAAGCATGAATATAGCAATACCCAGTACAAGCTACTGTCAGTCATCTTTTTTTCTTTATCAGAGGATATGTTCATTGCCAAATAGCTAATATAAATTATGCAGCATAGACTTGAGCTCTGGTGGGTTTTTTTTCCTTTTCTTGCATACCCCAAGGAATTGAGTAGACCTTGCTTATGAGTGTTATAAGCTGTGGTTAACTGTTTTGCTTATACACAAGGCACTTATGCATCACTGCCTGTTTGCTTGACATAGGAATAACAAAGGATTACATTTACGGGATCTTTCCCTGGGCATGGACCAAGGGAGGAGGTTGAATGAAGGAGGCTGTTGGGGTGGTTTTTTCCTCCTCCCTGTATACAGAGGCTATAAAAATATCTCTCTCTGAGCAAGCAAAGTTGTATATGCTTGCCAAATCCTAGCTCTTCCCAAGGGACCACCTCTGAATGCTTTATCCAAACTGAACAATTGTGTTAATCCTGGGGGTTGAGCACAAGAGAGAGCACATAGGCAGCTGCTAGGAGTAGCTGGTAGATGGAAAAATTTTTACCCTAACTTACCTTGTTAGTTAAGGTAACTAACTAACTAAGGTAACTAACTTACCTTGCCATAACTTGTTTATCCATACCTGGAGTTGGTGCAGAGGTGTCTCATCAAGGCTTAGTGGAAATTAATGGGGTCAGTATTGAGGGCTATTAAAAAAAAATACGTCTGGTATCTGTGTGTGGAAAGAGGGGATGTTGAAATACGCCAGTTAGGTGTGAGAGTTGGTAGTAAAAAGGACAGCAATTTTGGAAATACTTAATAATGGCAAAGAGGCATCAGGCAGTAGAGAAAATGAGTTTTGGTCATGTCTTGAAAAAAAATGCTGTGAGTTGCCATGGTTGCTGCAGCTTAGCTGAAGCAAATAATAGACTTTATACATAATTTTTTTATAAGGCTCTTGAACTATTTTTTTAGCAAGCTAGCAGCTGCACGTTTTTGTGGTTTTGCATATATTTCTAAAAACTTACATGATTGCACTTGTCTATTTTGATACTTAATTTTCAGAGTGACTCCCCAGATCTACCAACTATTTGTTTTGGAAAGATTGTTAGCAAATTGTATGTTCCCCAATTCTTCAAATTAATCTACAAAATTTATACAATATGGTCTAGATTTGTGGGGGGGAATGAAGGTAAAGGATCTTTAAAACTGAATGCAAGAGAAGTTAATGTAGATAATGATCCAGATGATCATCAGGATGAGCTCAAGTATGCTGATTCTTGAGGTATAAGGAAGGAAAAATGTAGAAGGGGGTAACATTTAATGTAATCCTTGTGCAAAGGTCAACTGAAATACGTACAGGTTTTTAAAAAAGAAAAAAAGTCAGCAGGGAGATAAAAGGCGAGATTCAGCAAAATCATATGCTCCAAATACTAAATACTGAAACTTGGGAAGTTATAAAAACCTATAGCATATGTAAGTAGTGATACGATAGCTATCTATCAATTTATCTAAAATACTGTTTGTATTAAAGTGGTTTTTTTCTTGAGAAGGAATTAATTTCATCTCTGAAAGTAAAAGTCCTTTTGAGTGTGAGCAAAGTGATTTGAGAACTCCTAACACTTCGTGTGAGCTGAGACTCTGCACAACTTCTTATACTTTGTGCAGAGAGTCCATCTTTTCTCGTAAAAGTCCGTGGATGTTCTTGTGCTTCTTGCCAAAATGACAGGTAGCTTTCAGAAATAAAATACCTGCTGTTTATTTTTGTGTAGGTGCCAGTCTAGATCTGAAATTGATAGTACCCAATACAGATTGGGGAAGAATTCCAGTTTTGTCCTGGAGAAACCAAGCAAACAATACAGTACAAGAGATACATGGTTTAATTGCCTGTAATTAGTGAAGCTGCTGAGTTTTTAGAGGGGGTTAGGAATGGAGTAAGAAAAAGACACAAAAAGGGACCCATCCACAAATCTACATTAATTACTGTCAATTTTAGAACCATTTATTTTGGAAAGGCCCTCAGAGATCATCTAGACCAACTTTAATTTTCTTTAATATAGCTTAATTTGAACAGGAAGATGCAAGATCCTATCAGCCTCCTTTTTGCTGCAGCAACAAGTTGCAGTAAATACTCTGTACCACTTGCCCTGCTAAGACAAGAGGCAAGGAGTGCTCAGGTTATCATCGAGGCTCTTCTGCTTGCTCTTCTGGTGGGTTTATTTTTATTTTTTATTTGACAGGCGTGCCTTCCTCCCTGCAGGATACTCTTTTCTCTTTGGGAGAACCTCTAGATTAGACTGGAATAGAGGAAGCTGGCAGAGATGGACCACCCAGGGAGGGGTCGGAAAAGAGCATGAGGAAATGGATAATGTTATCGTCTGGTGACTTGCCAGGGTTGATGCACTTTTCTAGAAGTGCCTGTTTTTGTTTTGATAAGGGATTTCAGAATGGTGTGGAGGCATAATGGGTGAGATCAGCAAGGAAGCACCATGTTCAAGAGGCAGTGTGAGAAGACAGGCTCTGAAGCAAGGGATGGTGATGTGTTCCCACGGAGGGTGTTGGCTGGCTCTGTTCCCTCTCTGCCTTTCCCTTCTTGAGCATCTCTTCTCCACCCCTCAGCCCCCTCATCAGTAGGCGGGGGCGTGGGGTGGAGACAAGCTGCTCATTCATCAGGGCCCACGGAGCTCCTTGCTGTCAGCCAGGGGTTCTGTAGGGGCATGGAGAAATGCTTTCTGCTCTCATTTTATACTTGACTCTGTGTGCTGTTAGGATGTGAGTGGCACTGGGTCCAGTGGAAGTGTTGCTATGGAAAATGTATGTGCTTTTTATAGTCAAATAGAAAGGTGTGTTTCCAAAAGCTGTTCTCTAACTCTGCAGCCATAGCCTGGCTGGTTTATTTCCAGCATTCTCGGCAGCGAACTGTGGCTCTTGGGGTTAAATATCAATTTGCTAAGAATCCAAGTGCTGAAGGAATGTCCTCATGTTTCTGTGCCCATGCAGCAACCACATCTTCCACTGGAGCCTTTCTATTCTCAGCAGCACGTGGGAATTTGGTGAAATCCGATAACGGCAATATTAATAGCAGCTGAGTAGGTGGCCAAAGAGGTTGAAATTTAGCACGAGCCCGCTGCTAGTTGGACAGGCAGCGTTCATCTCCTGCACAGCCATACCCGGCAGGGGTGCAGGAGTCCTTCAAATCCTCTGACATCTCCCTCAGAAACGTAAGTGAAGCTGCTCGGTGTAGGACTAGAGCACTTGGAGCTTGGCAAGGAGCTGGGGAGTGGGCTTTTCTGCAGTCAGCTGGTCTGCTCCAGCTGCTGGGCCGGGGCATGGCTCTTCCAAGCCCTTCAAAGGGCATCTTGGAGGTGTGACTGCTGCCTTGATGGACAGAAGCTCAAAGGGAGAGTACCAATACTTCTTTTTAAACAGCAATCTGTTCAAGTCCTTTGTGAGATCTGTAGTTCAGAGGAAGGGACAGAAAACATATAGGGATTGGCAGCTGTTGGAGCTTCTGAAGTATTCGGCACCAAGGGATGGGTTTGGCACTGGGCAGGGTGCATTTGTCACTGGCACATTCCTTTCTATCAGTGGGAGTGTCTCTGTTCCTTCTTTCTCCCCGTAAATGGTTTCAGATTTGTCTTATCTATTTGGACAGGACCACATGTATTCTTGGCACCCATCCCTCATTTTGGGGAGGAGGAATCTCTGTTCAAACTTGCTTCTTTGTTTGTTTTGGTTTTTTCTTAAATTGTGGATTGATAACTATATTTAAATATGTTTCTATATGAGACACAGACCCTTCTCTGAACAGGATGCTGTAAAATAATCTTCCAGAATTTTGCTCAGACTTCTGGTATCTTGGATTTGGTCTAAAGCTCCACATTATTCTTCCTGGAAAATAATAAAGTGAAGTGTTAAAGTAGATGTGACATCATGAGTTGCTAGTTGCTGGAATTTAATACATATTAGGATATGGGGAAACAAAACCATATAATGTGTCAGAAAAATAAAATCCAAATGAGTGTAATGTTTAAAAGTTTTGAAATAAGTAAAAAGTAAACCTAGCTTCTTAAAACGCACTGCGCTTTTGTATGGAGGCACTGGAGAGGTGTCTGTTAGTGTCAGTGGATGTATTTTATAATTGGTTGAAGTCTAGTTCATGATTTCTTAAAAGTACTGTGTCCTGTTAGCTCCCCTAAGGTGTCTGATTGTCTACAATTTTTTA
Organism: Acanthiza pusilla; assembly: GCA_036630365.1. NCBI lineage: Eukaryota > Metazoa > Chordata > Aves > Passeriformes > Acanthizidae > Acanthiza > Acanthiza pusilla. The sequence goes on from JAXCHO010000018.1 coordinate 25,500,636, forward strand.
AATTTTTGAATGCTCCAAAATGCATTAAAATAATCCTAGCAAGCTCTCCTCACTCCTTAGAAATGGGAAGCACAGAGCGCCTCTGTCTCAGGGTCATCACATGGGACTCTCATGGTACTGGTGTCTGGAGAAGAGTCCTGTTCCCCCAAGTGCTGCCCCCGCCTCTGCAGCAATATGTTGTCTCTGCCATGCTGCTGGTGCAATTGCTTCTATGAGCATGGTCTAAAACAGACCAGCTGGCTAATTTGGGAGTTGAAAATGTATATTAGGAAAAACCCACAGAAACAGGTGTAGCCCTGTGGCAGTGTGGAACTGCAGTGTGATTCAGGGTTGTGTTGGCATAACCACGGGGGTAGCAAACAGGAGTGGCTGGAAGGGAGAGGGGGGACCAGGAAATCCTTAAGCTAGAGCTGCTGCCAAAGCCTTTGTATTGTCAGGCTAGGGCCTTGGTGACTAATTCTGCTGTTTAACCTTGTGCAAACAGTGGAGCTGAGAATAAATTCCTTGAGCTGTGGCTCAGCGTGCTGATCTGCTGTGTCACTTTGCTTTATTCTTGTAGAGTGGTCTTCATTAGAGAAACATCTGTGGGTCCGTGCTGGCTGGGAGTAAGTGATGTTTGTCAATATGTGTTGTGTTCAAGTGTAACAGAGGTATTTTGTCTCTAAACGTGTCACGCACTAACAAGTGAGAGCTATTTCTGTCCCATTTGTCTTTTTTCTGTTTGCTCAAGGATTGACGTAGATGATATGATTTACACAGAAGGTATTATTTCTCCACAGGTGATTATTTCACATCTTTTCTCATCAGCGTTCAACTCGGATTTATGCGGTTGTGCTTCACAATTACTATTATAATATCCCCCACGTGTTGTTATCTCGTGGCCTTTACACTTTCATGTGGTGTTTGGGAGATCTTTTCCAGGGTGGCTAATCTTGAAGTTGTATGTAAACTTTTATTAGTACCACTGCCAACAATTAAGGTTCACTCTGTGAATTAGAATTCTACTTTGAGTTTTGAGACCTCTTTCTTAACTGGAATTTGGTATTGAGGTAACTGCTCTACTTAGCAGCCTTCTTTGCTGAGTTCAGACATCTTTAGCAGAGTTGTACTGTTAATGAAAGGAGAGATAAAAAACCTCTGGGAAGACAGAGAAGTTAATGTTTAAAAATACACAAAGTGATTTAGTAAGTAGTGTTGCATTGTTATGTGGGGAGGAACTGAATTCTTTCAGCAGATTAATTTTAAGATGTAACCTTGGCTGTGCCCTTCTGAGCAAAGCAACAGCCTACTTAAAACTTTCAGCATAAAAGTATTCACCTATTCAAACCAGAAATTAGGTTATACCAAGTATTTGCATAAAGAATATGGTTCGCATCAACTGGGCTCTATGACAATTTTGGATGAAAACATGAAAAAGCAGACTTCTTTCACAGCAGCTAAATGTAGTATTGGCATTTATTTGCATTGATGAAGATACTTCAGCAAGTGAGCTACCCCTTCTGTTCCTATAACAGCTTTTTTATGAGAAATGTCTCTAGAAGCAGTTATGTGTATGCACTTCAGTGCTATAGACTTATGTTCAAAATAAGGTTACAAATGTCCAGGAGTGTTAAAAAACTTAAAAGCTGCTTTGCTGAAGTTCTTGTACTCCATCTTCTAAACGGTTTATTCAAATACAGTGTGAGAAATGGAGTGTTTGAGCCCTACGTATTTAGAGCCAGGATTGCAAAGGGGAGTGGTGGAGAGAGCAGAAGCTTGCTGTTAGGTAACAGGTTGTCAGAAAAGTTGTAGGGTCATGCCTCCTCTTCAGCAGCGAAGAACTTGCTATGCTTGGGGTTGGCGCCTCCATGTTGTCCCCTCATATGAACTGTAGCTTTTCAGTTATACACTAGAGAGCAGTTGAATTATTTGCGAAGATTGCACAGGTTGTTTATAACATGTAATGAAAGAGAACTTCTGCAGAGTAGTAGTATTCAATTTTGTGTTTTCTTTTACTACAATTGAGTTAAAAGCCTTGGTTTTTTCTATTTTGATACTTACAGATAAAAAAAATTCCTCCTAAAAGCTCTTCAGTTTGTATTGCAGTTCTAACCAATAGATATTTGCCCAATAGATATTTTAAACAGAGTGTCCTGGAAAGGAATTGGGCAATGGCATGTGCAACTAAACACAGATGAGCTTGGACAGGTCGTACATCTTAAAGGCTCTAAAGGCTCTTATTTCTCTCAGAGAATGTTGGCAAGCAGATCCTAACTACATCTTCTGCAAATTGCATGCCTCAGAGGAGATGTAGCTGTGAAATTTGTAGGTCAAAAATTGCTTTTAAGACCTTCCAGTAAAGTAACAACATTGCTTCTTTAATCAGGGTTGGTTTTTTTTTTTTTTTTGACGAAAAGATTATATGCCTATCATTTAACACAGATTCGAGGACAGTACATTCATCATTCAGAATAATCCTTTTCCTTGGTTAAGCACCATCAAATAACTAATACATGCATATAAAAAGGAGGAACAATCCCTACGTCAGCAGGACTTCTCTTGGTTTTTTTCTTTTCTTCTGCTTAGACTATGTCTGTCATCACAAGTTGTTGAAAAGGTTTAGAAACCAATAGATACAGTTCAGAAAAGGAGAGTAGTAATGCAAGTGAAGAAACCTCAAGAATGAAGAGTAAACAACTTGTCTGTTTGCTTCTGTTGTTAGCAGAGTAAACAGGAATGAAGCAGGGTCTGTCATTTGAGCCTGTGAAATATCTCCCTGCCTGCATTTTTGGTCTCAAACTGACTTGTTTACCCGAATGTCCTAAGTATTGTGTTTGTTTTAGTCCAGGTACACAGGCCTAATGTATTAATGGTTATTCCAGTAAAGAAAATACATTGAAATATTAAGACAACTAAACATTGCTTCTGTTGCAAAACGGTTAACTGAAATTATCCCAGAGAAGTCAAGGAAAGCAGAAGTGGACATCATCATGTTCAGTCATGTAGCTTTGGTCTACATGAAGGCTGGCAACCTTTTGGACACATGCTCCTGCCAGCTAAGGGCAGAGTTTCTCACTCCTCACTGGGCTGCTGAAATTTGGGAGCAAACTTTAAGGCATCCTTAGCAAGGACCTCTGCTTTTATAGTTACGACCAAAAGCAGAAATTCTGTTAACAAAAGGCATTGAGGGAAAGAATGCAAACCTTTAAAATGCTCTCCACTGGGTATGAGAAGTGTAATGTTGATTCAACAACAGTTTTCCATTCTTTGCTTGGGAAATCAATCAATCAGTAGCACCTTATGTCACAGCCGTGGTGTGCCCTGCAACATGGACACTAGCAAAAAAATCAGCCTATTGAAGAAAAGGGGAATTTTATTTTGCTTCAGAAATATTCTCCAGTGAATAACAAACAGCAGTGTGTGTTGGAAGGAATTAAAAAACAAAAAGTGTCATTATTTCCACATTGAAGAAGGGTTACTCCTTATCTGTGGGAAAGAAGTCACTGGCTACAAAGCCAGAAGCATCTCTGGCATGAGATATTAAGGAAGCTGCAGGCAAGGACTGTGCAGGTCAGACTCATCTCAGGACTTTGTGTTCCTGATAGCCTGATTTCTTTATGGTGCGGGGATGGGCAAGGCAATTACAGCCACTGAGTGGGAGCGGGTGTGCTCAAAATAGGAGGAAAGAGCAGGAGGGACGGTCTGTGTCCCTGGCGGTTGTCACGTCTCATTGACTATTCCATTTCCATGAAGAGTGAGGCTTAGGCTAACCAGGCCTCACTACACTAACTTGTAACTGTTTCTTGAATGGTTTATTCTACTTTTTTTCCTGTAACCTTTGGCTAGTGTGTTCCTAAACAGGCAGAAACAGTATAGGTACCTGCAATGTTGGTATGGCATGTTTCAGAGCTCTGAATAGGTTTTTCAGCTGCTGTATGTGAAGTCTCTGCTTTTTTGCTTGAACCCTTTCTCTGAGCTGTGTGTGAAGTTGGCAGCTGAACCAGCTCCAAACCAATGTCTGGGGCAGATGAAAAGTTGCTTTGGTGCATTTAAGACATTTGCTCTTCCGTAACTGCTGGCACTGCAGGCAGCAGTGTTGTTCAACCACTGTCTGCAGTCCAGCCCTGGATATTTACAACTGAGGACTAGGTCTGGGGGCTAGGAAGCTTTTGGAGCCTCCTATTTGAGAAGTTTTTTCTTCTTGTTGTTCAAGAACAGGAGGACAACAGGACTACTATAAGTGTCTGTTGGTGCATTTCCAAGGTGTGCTACAGACTGGGTGTATATTTATAAAAGTTCCCTAATGCTAGTGATTGCATATGTACTTATTATTTTTTAAAAAACGTGTGTTTATATAAAAGAACCCAAACCCATCCTTTCAGCCCTACATCCTCACTCTCTGGATATGCCAGGTTCAGTTTCTCATTTCTTGGTCTGAAAAGTTTTCTTCTGGCTGAAGTGTTCTCTGTTGTCTGAGGCAAATACTTTAGAAAACAATACATGCAGGGGAAAGGTTACAATTGAATCTCCTTTCATATGGAATTGAAGATCTGAGGTTGTTCAGGCTGGAAAAGAGAAAGCCCGAGTGACCTTGTAGGAGCCTTCCAGCAGCTCGAGGGGGCCTACAAGAAAGCTTCAGAGGGACTTTTTACAGGGACAAGTAGCAATTGGATCAAGGGGCAATGACTAAACTGAGAGGGCTGATTTAGCTTGGATATTGGGAAGAAATTCTATACTCTGAGAGTGGTGAGGCACTGCTTGGATTGTCCAGAGAAGCTGTGGATGCCCTGTCCCTGGATGGGGCAGGTTGGATGGCACTTTGAGCAGCCTGGTCTAGTGGAAGGTATCCCTGCCCATGGCAGAGGGGCTGGAAGTAGATGATCTTTAAGGTCCCTTCCAACCCAAACCATTCTGTGATCTCCCTGGCTAATAGAGGCTATACTTCCCACAGTCAACAGCTTATTTTCTGCTTCTGTTTCATTGGTAACTAAATGACAGCTAATTAAAGAAGCCTAGAGCCTTTCTGTGTACCTCTCAAAACAGAAACAATAGATTGACTAGTTTCTCACTTTACATGTAACAATTGAAATAGTATAGAGTTATGACTGTGTTCAAAGTGAAATGCTTCTTACTTCTTTTGGAGCAGTCATAGTTGCATATTTTATATTGACTACTAATTGGCCATGAAACTTTTTACATCTTAAATAGTAATTGAGTTTTAAGTCAGCTATTTTAAAGCATTTTGTTTTCTTTTCTTTTTCTCACTCTCTGCCCTGCTTCAGACCAGAGGAAACCAACAGAAGAGTGAAAAACGTAAGACAATTGCACAGTAATTGTGATTAATTATTTTTAAATGCTTCTGTTTATGGTACTATCATATTTATCTTATTCTTCAACTATTGATTTATCTGATGCAAAGTAGTGCCATTTTACGATGATCGCTATGTGCAGTTTACTTTCCCAATTCAATGCAATAATTGAAAACTGTACTTATATCTTCTTTCTTGAGATATGAAATGAATCATAGCACTCTTTAATTGGTTTGGTGGCAATCATAGCTAATACTGTAAGCAAGATTTTGCAGTCCATTGTGGACACATCTCTAACAGCATGCTGAGATTCTTATATACTGGTACATGGCAGTGAGAGGAAAGTAATTAAGCTTGTGTTCAAGAGTTTTTTTCTGTTTGTTTTTAGGTTTTGATTACATTATACTGGCTTGGGAGAAAAGCTCAAAGTGACCCTCATTATAATGGTCCATTCCTCAATCTTAAAGCATTTGAGAAGTTATTAGGGCAAGCATTGACTAAGGTAAGCAATCCAAAAAAAGAAATTAAATTAATAGCCTGAAGTTTATAGCTTGTTACACAGCATCAATTCTAAACAGACTCTTGGGGATTTCATTTTCTTCTTAGCTTGGAGAACATAGTAATTTGTTTTATTTATTTTGCTTGCTATCAAATACCATATGAAAGGAATGATTTTTATCTTACATTGATTCTTCTGCTACCCATATGAATGTCAGAATCCACCTGCACTAATTGATGTGGTAGATTGTGAAGAGCCCTATTTCAATCTTCTTTAGCTGAGATAAAAGAAATTTAAGACCTTGTACTGAATCTCCTGTTCAAGCTGTTGTATGTGCTGTTTTTGGGGGGGTTACAGTAGTCTTTGTTGAAGTTTGTTTGTGAACTCAAAATGCTCATGAGTAGCATTTGCACCTTAAATTATTGAAAAAGACCTTTCAAAACTTACTCTTGTAGGCACTTGAAGAGTCCAGCCAGCCAAGCAGAAGTGGCAGAGATAGTGGGTACGGTGATATTTGGTACGCTGACCGGGGGGAGCCCTTTCCATCTTCAGCTACTCATAAAAGAGACGATTCCTTTGATAGCTTGGACTCTCTTGGTTCAAGATCCTGCACAAGCTTTTCGTCAGATATAACCTTGAAAGGTGGCAGTGAAGGTATGATTTCCTTTTTAAAATCTTTTGTTGACGTGTCTTATGACTGTGGGAGAAGACAATGTGTGGATCTGGTACTTGGATATTGAGTACTTAAAACTGGCTTGAAAGTCAACTCTAGCATTGCAACTGCTGCAGTTGCATTTTGCTTAAACAAATATTGACCTCTAAGAGTTGGTAGGAACAAAGCACTGCACACTCAGATCTTCGTAGGAAGGGTTGCTGAAACTCTTGCTCTCACTGGCACATTAAGATGTGTGTGTGCAGGGTATACTCCTAGAGTTCTGTAAGGGAAATTGCTAGAAATCAGATCTAGATGGGATCACCTAAAATTCACCAGTTGCAAAAGTCTCTTGCCTTGTTCTTATGTCAAACATAAGATAACTGTGTCAAACCTCTGTCTTCATTTTTGAGTATGCAATAAGGTTTTTCCCACCTAGGTTAAATACTGAATAGTATTTATTACTATTAGTAGTTTGTCATGAAAATAAAGATAACAAGAAGGCAGTGACATTGGATCCTTAAAGCAGCACTCTAGCCTGTGTTTCTCTGCTGGTTTTAAAATTCAATGCCAGCTTGTAGTCTAAAGTCACAGAAATTGTGAGGTTTTGGACTTTCTTGCATGTGAATAACATAAAGTCATTGGGCAGAGGCTCCACAGAGCATTTCTGATCTGAGCAAGGCAACATTTAGTCATGTTACTACATGTGTGGTGTACCCTGGGCCTCTACTGGGTGTTAATCTGGTGAGATGAGCACATTGCTATATTATTTGCTGATAACTTGTCTTTGTTATTAAATTTACCTGGCAAATACTACTTAAATTAAAACATTTCTGTGCTGTTTTAAGTCTTCAGTCTGGAGGCCAGCTCTTTGTTTCCTGAAGGGAGCAGTGATAATGAAAGAATGGAACAAATGCAGCAGGATCATGCAAACCAAATTGAGTTTAATGGATCTTATCACAGCTTTGCTGCAGACTTCTAAAAATACTTCTCCCACTGTCCTGTCAGTAGCTCAGCGAGTTTGCAGCTGAAACATCTCAAATACAGAGTGAAATTGATTTTAACTTTGATCCAGCTTCTAGCTAGAAACCCATGTCTAGAGAATAATGTTTTTGTCTTCCCTTTTTTCCACTTTCTTCTAAGGTTGTGACAGTGACACAGACTCGGAACTGCCTTCCAAAATGCATGACTCCCATAAAGATGACAGGTCTTACCGTAGGATTTCTGTCATTGAACCAAAACCTACCACTGACTTCAATCGCTTCTTACCCAGCAAAAACAAGCAGACAGCATATATGCCAGCACCCTTAAGGAAGAAGAGGACAGAGAAGAATGAGGACAACAGGAGGAGCTGGGCAAGTCCCGTCTTCACTGAGTCAGATGGAACATTTTCAAGGTACTGGTGTGCAGCCCTAGTAAAGCAGGCTTTGATTTAGAATGTTTTAAATAAATGATTTCTTTATTAGTTAAAGAAAGGGTGCTCTTGCTGCAATACAAAGTCAAGTATTTGATTTTCCACGTTATATCGAGGGGGATGCTTTGGTGTGGATGTGTGTTTTGGTTTTAGTTCTGGTTTTTACATTGTTTTTCGATTTTTGAGTAATGGTTTGAAGCTGGTCAGAGTCCAGATGTATTTTAATGATCTTAAATGAAAGTTGACGAGAGATAGACCTACCGTTTTAGTTTCTTGTTAAAGCCTTCCAAAATATGAATTTCAGTTGTCCAGCTTTTTGATGCATACAGATGAGATTAGTGGGCAGTTCTTGAGTTTCATCATTACCTTCGTGACTTCACTGTCTTCATTCTATTCCTGTTTTGGTCAACCTTAGTGGACGTGAAACGAATCCTGTAGCTTCCTGCCAAAACAGGAGAGCAGAGTGTGGGCTCACAAATCCAGCTTCCCTCCAGATCATCTATGAGTATGACAGTGCCTCTGATTCAGAAGATGAAAGAAGGCTGCCCGACATTGTTTTGGATGACTTAGCAAATCGTAGATTTCTAGTCAAAAAGAGCCCTGTAAGCTCTGCTGCACCTGGACATCATTACATGTTGCGCAATGACTCTCCTAAATCTTGCTCACAAGAAAGTTATCCAGCTGGTCCACTAGCTGCAATGCTTGAACCACTGAGGTCAGAGATACTAATCCAAGATCCAGTAACTATTGCGTTACCTAAATCGCAGCCCTTAAATAACTCCATAAAGTTAGTCTTCTAATTGGCATTTTAACACAGCTGATAATTTGATATGCTTTTTCTGTCAAACTTTGTATTTTTGTTGGAGGAGATAGGATGCTGATATAACCATTTAACTTTTTTTATTTTATTTTTTTATTTAATATATCTTATTATTTCTGGTGCTGCAGTGATGAAATTGAGAACTAATATGCTTCATTCACAAGGCTGAGCTCCTGAGCCAAAAAGCATGTCTTTTTGCATTCCTTATGTCAAGTTGCTCCTAAAATATTTAACTGATTGGATATTTTGAACAGTAACCAGAGGAGGCAGAGGCAGTTGGATACTAAAGAGGAAAACAAACCAAGAGTTAAAAACCCTTCACAATTATCTGGGTATTTTGATGAGGATGAGGAAGAAGTAGGCATCCCAAACATTGAAAAAGATGATCTCTATTTTCGCAAGCTAAGTTCTTCAGCGCCAAATACAGTTGTTGCTTTTGACAAATTTCTTCCTAAGTTTTGGACTCCAGAAGAAGAATTGTTATGGAAAAAAATCAAGAAATCCTCTTTCAAACCCTGGTATAAAGAGATTCAAGGGTTCAGGTGCGTTTTCATGCATGCCTGTTTCTCTCTTGTGTGCAAAGCCTAAATAAAATGTAGTTCTGTGACTTTGATTTTTTTCATTTTCATTGGCAGTGTAGAAGCAGGATATGTTTTTCTCTTTTTTCTTTTTTTTCTTTTTTTTTTTTTTTAGAAAAGAATTTAAATATTATTTTTGCTATACTGTTGCACTGTTACCACTCTGCATTTTACTCAGCGAGTACACTTCATAGTTTTTTTTTCCTTTCCCCTCTGCTCATTCTTTGTGCTGCTGCACAGTAGAAAGAGATCAGATTCTGAGGATGAGGAATTTGCTTACAAACAAAGCTGTACCATTATTGCTAATCAACCAAGACCATGTTTTGACTGGAACAGTAGCTGCAGAAGGGATCAGAATTATAAGCCAACTGCTGAATATGTGGGAAGCTCATTGTCACAGATTGCAGAAGGAAAAATCTTGGAGTCTTCTGATCAGCCCAGGTTCATACTGCTGCATGAGCTGTTCTCTTGTTGCATCAAAAAGAAATGGCTGGATATGCAACGGCTAAATGAAATTAAACCACGTCCCGTGATGTTGTGCTTTTTTGGTTGTTACTATTTTGCTGGTTTTTTGGGTTTGGGATTTTTTTTTCTCTTTTAATGTAACCATAAGTTGCTGGCCTTCGGAAACATGTCGATGTGAAAGTGTAATGCCGCATAGGGTTCCTGGCTTTGTGTGTGAGCATGTAAGTGTGATGTTTCCGAGCAGGTTAGGATGCCAGGATACATTTGCATTGGTTGGCGTGTGCTGCGCTGCGGTCAGTGGTGGTGGATGCCAAGTGGTGTCGTCGTTCTGCTTGGGGTAATGCAAGTCTAAACCAAATGTATATTGCAATACGTTGTGATCTGCTTGTCTCTTGCTACTTAATGATATTTTTACTTCCCTCCTTTTGTTTTATATGCTTCAGTCAGTTTTCGTTACTTCAGGCCCTGCAAAAATACACTGACTACATGTCTTCTGAAATGGAGACCAGAATTGATCCTACTTCTGGCCCTAGGCTCATAAAATGTAGAAAGAATGTTTCCTTTATACCAGGATGCAAGCAAGGAGATGAGGAAAATGGATATCTATATCCAGATTTGGAAAATGATGACTTGTTCGTTCGGAAAACAGGGGCTTTCCATGTGAATCAAGTTGTTCTTCAAGACCCACGGTATTTTAAAAAATTCTCTGAGCAGGAACCTCCTCTAGAGGGGGAGATAATTCTGCAACCCAGAGAGGGCCAAACTGTGATTCCAGATTTGGAAAAGGATGACATGATTTTTCGTAAAGTCCTCTTTCAGAAAAAAGAGGTGCCTTTATCAGGTGCTCCTGACAAGTATCACCCGGCACTGTTTCCTGATCCTTGGAGTCTTCCAGAAGAGATCCGGTCCAAATTTCTATGTTTACTTGAAAAAAACACGACACCAGAGGAAAGGAAGAGCAACGGCAGAGTGCTGTCACCATCTTTACACCATAAGAAAGACGATATGCTGACCCGCAAGATTGAATCTTGGAAAGTGGGAAGCAACGTCCAGCCAGTAAATTTTATCCCAGGTCCATGCAGTGAGGAAGACTGGAAGAAGTGGGAAGCAATCAGGGAGGCCAGCAAAGTTAGACACAAGAAACGGCAGATGGTGGAGAGGTCAGGTTGTGTCCTGCACAGATTGAGTGCCCTTGAACGCTTTCCATTCAGAAAAGCATCATCCTGTGCTGAACCATTCGTAGAGTGCCAATCTGCTATTTGTTCGTGTCGTCCTTCAACAAGCTTTTTATTTGCTTTGAATAGAAGCTCATGACTGCAATACCATATTTTCACCAAAAAATTATAATGTTTTCTAGTTTTAGGCTGCCACTTCGGAGAACATATGTTATCATTCCTTCAGGCTCAAAGTTCTGCATAAATTTCTTTCCATGGTTGAACAGGAATAGTGATTATTCAAAAGACTATGGAGGCTAGAAATATTTTTTTTATTCTGCAAGATAATAGGTAAAAACATTTCTGAAACACATGAATGCTTTAAAGAAAAATTCTGGAAACGGGCATTCTGATATTCTTGCTTGCACCGAAGTTTATAAATGCTTGCTAATTGTCCTGCCACAGTTCTGAGATGATTAGATGAGGTGAAAAAAGGAAACTGTTTTGCCTGCCCAAAGTCATGGTGCATGCAAGTTGTGTGTCTATGTAATATTAAATTCCACCGTGGCATATTTTATTCTGCCAATGCTATCCTCCTACTTTAATAGTCTTGATTCATACTTTCCTCTAATTCTTTCCTGGTATCCTCAAAATTTCTCTTGTTTGACTGAATACTGTTTCTTAAGTACTTCCTATCTCTCCTTTCAATTGTGTATTTACTGGGGGAGAGTGGGGTTTCAAGTGTTTCCTTAGCTCTGAAAATACGGCATTGCAAGTTGCAGTTCTCCCAGCTGTGCATCATTACTTTGTGACTAAGACACTTCTGTGTTCCCGTCGATGTTTTGATGTTGCTGCATTTAATTTTTAAGCTTAATACTGTTAACAAAGTTGGAGCTTCACTGAGAAATATTTGTGAAGTGCTTGAAAGTATTGCATGTTTTAAAAATTCAATAGAATTAAATAGTTATATTATAAAGTACTCAACTTCAAGGATACAAAAAGTCCTCTCGAATTGCCCTGGATTAGTTGTGTTCAAGGCTTAATGTGCTAAACTTCTATGTAGGGTCTTTTTTCTTGTACACATCAAGCATTACTTTCATTTAGTATCAGAAATGGTTGAAGTAACAAGAAAACAACCTCTGTAAGCCATGCTTCTTGTTGGGACTCAACTTGGCATTAATTGTAATTTCTTGAAATGAGTCTCTCTTGAGCATCATGCTGTTCAGCAGCACTGGAATAAGTGGTGCAGAATTAATACAAGGCTCTACTTGTGCAGTATTGCTAAATGAGAAGTGTTGGAAACTTGCAGGCAGCCTTGTTCTGTCAGTTCTGCCCAACTCTGCACATCATGCAAGTCCTGGTGTGTTTCTTGACTAGCGTCCAATTCCTGATGTACTATTCCATGCTGGCTGGTTCCCAAGCTTTCTGTTTCCCCATCACTTAGTGAGAGTGCTGGTCTACTAATCGTGTTAATGTTGTTATCAATATCAAGACACTGAATCTTTTCTTTTTTGGTTTCTGATTTCTCAGACTGTTTCAAAAGCTTTCTGATGAGCAAGGGTAAGTTTTATAAAAGCTTGAAAGATCGTAATACTTTTTTTTTGTCTCTTTTCATCTTTATGCATGCACAGTAGCTAAAAACTCATGCTGAAAACAGCTTGTGCATGATGCTTTGTTCTGTTCTTTGCAATTTACGTGATGAATGGAAGAGATAAAAGCTATGTATATGGCAAAAATTCTCCGCTATCTAGTGTGTTCAAGTTATGGTTATCAGGAACTTTGAAAATCAGCTCTAATATTTTATTCCTGCTGAAGTGAAGAATTTGTTGTTCTGTATTTAAATTAGCCTTTAAAACATTCAAAAGTTTAAAGGAATATTAACAAATATTTTATTTTGAAGGCTGTACAGCTAGAATCTGAAAATAATTAACAGCAGTGGTATTTATCATGGGATTGGTGAATGGTCTGGGCTTATTTTATATCCTCCAGGTTATGGAATGCTCAGTGGTAAACTTCTTGGTTTGTATCATGGGAACTTAGATGTTGTTTGTGATGAACTGCAACTCAAAGAGAAATGACTTTTCCACTTACTGTGTGATGGCATGTGAAATATTTGGGAATGCATGGTGTTCCAATGATTTTATTTAATGTAAATGTATTCATTTATTTACTTCTCTATTTTTACCCTGAGGCAAATCTGGTAAATGACTAAACGCTTCCAGAACAAGCAAGAAATGTTTCAGAAGTTAAATGCTAGGAGAGAGAAACTGAGAAGATTCAAGTCCCTAGTTAGGTTTTTCAGTTTAGACTGAAATTAAAACTCATATCCTGTTCTGTGGTATGAACGTATTAACCTATTTACTTAGGTTATATTTTATTTAGGACTAGATTTTGCTGTTTTGTTGCAGGCAGATATTCTTCTCAAGAGAAAGAAGTGGAAACTGTAGTTATGTACATTTTCTTGAACTCATCTGGAACAAATTTGATACAACACTAATGCAGAGTTTGGTTACCCCAAAACAGTCCTATGTGTGATATAGCTTAAGCATAAAAAGTGAGGAAAAGAATTGCAGAAGAAAAGAGTTTCTGCAATAGTAACCAGGCAATTTTTGCTAAATTTGGCACTCTTCTCTTTCAGAAAATAGACAAGCAAACAGATGCAGCAAGTTAATGCCCAAGCCTGTATTTCTAGAGGCCAGAGGCCAAAGTCTTATGTTACCAATGAAAGTGAGTTTGGCCTCTTGGGAGGAAGTGAGAGTCTGGTTTGTTAGTTCAGAGATCTCTTGGAATGCAACAGATTAGAGCATGGCTCTGTGCTGAATCAGTTTTGATTTTAATCTGATTTTCCATCATATCAGAGAAGTGCCACATTTTCAAGTCCTGTTAGAACTTACATCCCTCTATCATTCATACTTTGGAGAAATGAAAATAAAGGTGCTTTTGAATACAAACAAACAAACCAACAAACAAAAAAACCCAAGTCCCAGAAACCTAGCTTTCCTTTTATATTACAGTATTGAACCATATGATGAAACACCTTGACTTGGGTTACTGTGTTGGAGGCTTGTGGTCAAATCTCATCAGGAGTCTTGTCCAATATCTAAACTAAATGTCCTGTTATGTTTATCACTGTCGTGTGAAAGAATAAGGAAGGAAAAAATAGCATGGGGTAGGGAGGAAGCATCAAAGGTGAGCTTGTAGGAATTTAGGTTAAAGGGAACTAGCGAATAGGAGTCCAAGGGGGAAACTGTAGCTGTTTTGAAGAAGTTAGCAGGAAGATGGCTGTGTTAGCTATCCTGGCTTGGATGGAAAGCACCACGGAGGCTTGGGGCTGACCAGCATAGGCTAGTGGGGCCTGTCACATCCATGAACCAAGCATTTGGCAGTGAGTGACTCTTAATCTTCTGGAAACATGCATCAATAACTGCTTTGATTTTATGATTAGCCTAAGGCAAAAAAGAACAGCAGGTGATACTGGGGCTGTTACAGGAGAGAAGTCAAAGGATGAAAATTTGGATTTGGGGATAGGGGATGCCTTTTGGGTCAAAGAAAGAATCAAGATCAATTAAAAACAAGTTTAAGCAGAAGTAGCAGTGGTCTATGAGGAGGTCAATGTGAATGATAAGTGTGGAGATGGTCAGAGCTGCTTATTCCCTTAACCTGATTTTATTTGCTCAAATATCCAACTAATGTCTTGAGTGCTGTCACTAGAGCACATCCCAGCTTTGCTCATTCAGCTACCCATGTGTTTCCTGCTCCATTCGGAATAACACTCATGAGCATTCAGTTGTACTAATATGAATCTCTCTCTCTCTGAAGGTTTCACTTGTGTAAATGAGGGCTAGGATGTAATAAACTGAGTACTCTTTTCCCTTTCTAGGAGTAAATCTTTGAATGATGTCAGTGCAGAGGAGCTGCAGACAATGCGCAAAATCCGTTATGAAGAGCTGCAAAAGATAAAAGAACAGTTACAAGAACAAGATCTAAAGTGGCAAGAAGTAAGGACACCTTTTCACTGCTCCTTGTGTGTCCTGCTTGAAGGGCTGGGTGTCACCTGCCTTCGGTGTCCCTAGTAAACAAGCTTTGGCATGTGTGCAGCAATTCATGGGGCTGTCTTCTAAAATGATCCGTCTCATGCAGCTACAAGAGTTTTTGGGGACATCTGTTTCATGCAGAACTGAAATGATTTTAAATATCATCCTAAGTTTCTGATTAGTACTTCAGGATAAGACTTGTATGTATTTTAATAAAGCCTTCAGGCTTGATTTCTATGGACATAAAGAAAAGTTAGGGCATAGTTTCTTGTGCTATCTGAAATTTTCTAATATTTTCTTTGGTGAAATGATTGGAATGTCTGAGTATTTGATCCTCTGGGAGAAAGGGGAAGAAATAATACTTCCTTGTGCAAATTCTTGAGGCTCCTATCCCCTAATAATTCTGTCTTAAATCCAGCTTGTAAACTGTATGGGAGCTTTGCACAGCATTATACGCCTATCTGAAGACCTTTCAATTTATTAAAATCTCTGCTTGACAATGAGTATCAACAAGAAGCTGAAATTAAGAACAAAGCACCGAAAAAGAAGTTCATAGTTTTTTGTTTAATGCATCTCAACCATTTCAGCTCCAATATTCAGTGCCTCCCTTAATTCAGCTCTGGTATTTCATGGACAATATTGCCAGTTCATATTGCGGTTTTACAGCAATGAAGAAAATACAGAAATATCTGTTTTCAATTTAGAGTTTAAGGCATATTTATTCTTAAGATAGTTGTATGAGTCTAACATAGTTGTGATTTGGAAAAATAATGATATCCTAAACACTAAAGCTCTCAACAGAGAAATACAGATGGCATTTGCATTAGTTTTCAATTACGTGTCATTGTGTAAGTATTCTAGAATAAAATTGAAAATGTTAAGTGGGGGGGAAAGGGCAAAATGACATATAGTCCAATAATTAAAATTGTTAACTTAAGGAGGCAGTGAGTCTGCAACCCTAAGTGGAATATGACAGCCCCTTTATCATTTAGGGAAAAGGTACATGAAAATGTGGCTGTGATGCAGACATGCTATAAAATCAGGACAATAAGTAGCATGTAATGGGATGCCTCTGTAAGTCTATGAGGTCTCGAGAAAATCTTATGTTATCCATTCATGTTATTCTAACAGGATCTAGCAAAATGGAAGAATCGTAGAAAGAGTTACACTTCAGAATTGCAAAAGAAAAAGGAAGAGAGAGAAGAAATTGAAAGGAGAGCCTCTGAAGTGTCTGGAAGTAATACCAAGTCACTGAAAGAAATGCAGCAGGAGAGGTAATGGTCCTAATGGGAGTATTATGTTGAAGAACATAAATCTGAGCATTCTTATTCCTTTGAATTCTGGATCAGCTTTTACCAGCAAGTTGCAATTGATTCTGCAGAGATCTTCACAATTTTAGTTGCAAAATAAAATGTAGAAATCTAGGCAATTGAAGGGCTGAATATGGTTTTCCAATGCACTGTTTGCACAGAATGTTAAACAGTTTTACTCTATAAATGATATTTTATTCTGCTATCCATAAATAAAAGTATTGAGAAGTCAATATTTGCATTCTCTTTAAATTAGTTAAAACAATAGTGTTGAACTGGATTACTTTTCTACTTGTTTGTGAAGACAAAAAATTGTTGCTTTAATAAACGTATGAATGCTAATTGTATTGAATGTTCAGTATCAATAAGAATCTTAAAATTTATGTGTTTATGATTATCCCTGTAGTGGTTGTTCCTTTTTGACAAAGGAATGAATAGAAAAAAAAATTAGGAGAACTTCAGGGCACCATCTTATTTAGTTATCTAAAATTCGGCATAACATTTTCATAGAGCAGAAACATCGAGCAGAGTTATACAGTTCAGGCAGTGTGATGGGACTACTTTATTCCTGTTCTTTCCTAAATAAAATCTGAATTTACTTGAATTTCTGAGGACCTGTAACTTGAATAGCTATATCATTTTCTTGGCAAAGACTTCTGTCATGGTGGCAGCCTGATAATGTGATAGTAGTATGCCTGAGTGTTATGAGAGTGCTGAACTGGGGAGGAGGTGGAAGAAGATAGATCTAAAAATGTATTTATATGCTAATATATTTAAGTGATGCTATTCATTTACTGGAGAGGTATTATTTGGCTTATGGTTTATTTGCCCTAAACGTTCACTAGCTGGAAGACTTTAGGCCTGCCTGTTTGTCAGGTCACTTTGGTACCTTAACAGGCTCTGTTCCCCCAGGGAGGAGAGAGATGAAGACTCCGATGAGCAGCAGAAACAGGAACAAAGTTGGTCGTATTCACTGAACGATGATGTTTTCAGTGAAGAAAAAGCACCTTCCACAGCAGCAAAAGATTGGTCAGCAGCCAAAGATTACCGTTTGGAAGAAGACACTTCCTACAGCACTAAGGACAGCAGAAGTGTGTACACCACACAAGCACCCAGGGAGAACCTGCCAGAGAGCTCGGCTGCTCGAGAAGCTCCTGCGCTGCAGGAGAGCCTGGCGGAGCAGCAAGAGCAGCGCCCAGCTCTTTTGTCCACTCGCTACTCAGTGAATGCTCAAACTGGGTCAGCTCAGGTTTCAGCTTCTCTCCCGAGAACTTACCAGAAAACTGATACCTCCAGGTTAACATCTGTGGTTACACCAAGACCTTTTGGTGTCCACTCAAGAGGAATCTCGTCACTTCCACGGTCATTCACGGTAAAATTCCACTTCATTCCTGAAGTTTGTAAACGTGTGGTCTTGAGTAGCTGGGGGAACGGTAGAGTTTTAGTGTTTTGTTTTTTTTAAAAAGGTGTCTCCTCTGTGATGAAGGCTGTGTTAATAGAGCACGCAGTTCCGTCATGGGTTTAGGTGTTTATCTTTGTTTCTGTGCTTAAATGCACTTCTGGAATTAAAGCTGGTAATTATATTTGGTAAAATATTCTTTTTATCACTTGTAGTAAGTATCCTTAGTGTGCCTTATAAAAAATAAAAGGTAATTGGAGGTAATTAGCTAGAGCCAGCTTAACATAATAAAGTGTTAAAGATAAATTTTTTAAGTAATACGTTTCCTCTGCTCTGCTGACTTTGTTGAAATTGAAATTTCATGCTAGCCTAAAATTTGTCTACCCTATAAAGCACTGAAACAATGAAATTCATTCCCCTCCACCCCACTACTATGTTGATTTTCATAGTTTTCTCCTAAATCCTTATTTGTCTCAATTTAAAAAGTGGTAAGAATGAAAATAATTATAAGCAGATGACTCTAACAAGTTTATCTTAAAAAGTCTGGACTATTTGTTCTGCAAGCATTTCAAGTGAAAAAAAAAAAAGATGTTTCTCTAAGTAGGTAATTAGCAATGGGTACGGGAACCAGAATTTGCTTCAAAGGGAGAGGTGGTTTTGCTAAATACAAAGATTGCTGAAAGATTTAAGGATTTTTTTTTAAAGCATATGTTTACCAAACTGTCATTTTTGTCCTAGATGGATGATGCTCAGAAATACAACGGAGAAGTAGAAAAAGCTAAAAGAACTCAAACTTTGTTCAGCAGCATTTCCTTTTCACAACCAGACTCTGCACACCCTCTTTCCACTGGTGCATTCAGAAGCAGAGGTGAGGAGGAAGAGGAGGAAAAAGAAGGTGTTCAGTCAACACCTCCTCCTATTTTGTCATTACCTTTAAAGTCCCAAGATCAAGATGCTGGGAGCAGTATTCCTAAGCCAGAGTATGACATTCCTCCTGATTCTCTTTCACTTGCATCTTCTGCAGAAATTGTGAGTCCGACAGAGCCTAAGGATTCAAAATCCATGGTAAGTGTGGACATAACATGATTACCTGATGTAACTGAATGCCACAGCAGAGTAAAAGAAAAAATAAGTAAAATTGCATCTAATACAAGTATTTTTCTGGTACTAAGAGAACAGGTCAGAGACCTGCTATTTCCTTTGATTTAATTTAGGAGAAAGAGAATATTTGGGGGAAAAAATTACTCTTTTGCTGAATTTTTCCCTACCCTTTTTATTTCATGTACTTAATTTTATTTATCATTCTACTTCAAAATAGTTATTCTACATATTGTTTAATGCTTGCAAAATTTTTTATTATTCTCCAAATTAGCACATTGTGCATACAATCAGGTATGACAGATGAATTATCTGCGCTGCTGTGGCATTCATTTGCACTTTTAAACTGGTGGTGGAAAAAACCTCTGTATCATACTATCCTTTTTTCCATTTGTTGTGGATTGAGTCTTTTTTAAAGCTATCTACTGGAATCTAATTAATGTTCACGTTAATTTTGAAGTAAATCACAATCTCTGTGCATGCACTTATCCAGGGGTTGGGGTGTTTCAGTGTTCTTTTTGAAATATGTATCTTAAGTGCTCTTTCCTCCAATTCATTGCATGTTTCGCTAACAATAGCTTTAATTTTTGGTACCTTTCTCTGCTATCTGATGATGCAGTTCATAACCCTTGAGAGATTTGCATTCCTGATGCTGCTGTAAAAATTGCTTGTGCCAGTTGCTTGGGTAAAGGCTGTACGACATTGGATGCTGATTTGTGAAATCACTTCCCATACCATCTTTCTGGAAATTCATTCATTTCCTAACTTTCTTCTTCCTAATCACTTGTGGAAAAGAAATACATTGCAGTTTAATACCTGTGAAATCTCTTGGCCATTGTAATGAATTGATCATAATTTTTTGAAACTGTGATTGCTGTATAAGGAAAGAGATCATGCTTTTGGTTTTCTTTCTGTGTTGTAGCAAAAACAGGCAGAGGAGTTTGTTTTAATCAGTGAAAACTGATAGATTAGATATGAGTTCTTAATATCTCTAAGCAAGGCAAATGAGAATAGCATATACTAGGTCCATATTTTTTTCTGTCATTAGTTACAAGATTACAATTTTTTCCTCCTAGAAGTGAGTAATATGGGAAGGATTATTATTAAATTTTTTTAAAAAGTTTAAAAATCTTGGTTGTGTTATAACTTAACAAGCTATAAGTTAAGGAATACACATTCCATTTGATGTGTTTGTAAATCATTGCCACAGAGATTGGTATAGTTCACTAGTCATCAGGGCAATAACCCCAGGTCTGTGGAGCACTGTTTTAGAGATGACCTATAAAAATTATGAAGTTCAGTGTACAAAGTCACATTACTCCTTTGAAAAGCGTTAGGTTTGAAGAGTCATGTTGGGATGGCAGAATCTATTTAGTAGATTCATTTTAATATACTCGCCTAAGGACTTGGGTTGTATTGGGAGTATTTGCAGGCCAGTGACTGTTGTGAAGAAAAGATTTAATTTCTACCCTGGGCTGGGTAGAACGGGGAGTGTTTTCCCAGGAACATTCTTTTAACATGAGGCGATACACTGGGATGATGTCGTGCAATGTTGTTTTCTTCTGTATCTAGTGCTCAGGTACTGCTGAAGCCACTGGCTGGCTGCATCTGCTAGTACAGTGCTCATTTTAGCTGCCTGTTGCATTTTACCAACGCAGGAGCTTGGAGGAATTGGCATAGGTTTCTAGACTTCTAAATATTTTAAGTTAGGGAAAGTGAATCCCACTCTTCAGGAAGGCTGGTTCACCAGGGAACTAAAACGTAGGTGTACATTTAATGCATGTGTAAAAACATGCAGGGTCTTTTCTTCCATGCACGTTTTGCTGGAATATACCTATTTTAACATTGTTTAACAGAAAAATCTGTAATTTTCTTTTCCTTTTATATACATGTCAATGTCATGCTAATGAAATGCACAGCATCCATTTGGGCATTTTAATTGTTTTTAATGAGTTCACATTAAGATGTTAATGTATGCAACACATGCTCATAGTACAGCGTGGGATTGAAAGAAAGTGTTACAAACTGTTTTTCCATTCAGATATCCTTGTTTTAAAATGGTGATGTTAGATTTTGATTGAGATTCTGAAAGCATCTTGAAAGTCCATTTAAAGTCATAGGTCTGGATTTATCTGATTTTGGGATTAGTTTTATTATCTAAGGTCTCCATTACAAAATCCATAGCAAACTGGTAGTATTTCACACAAAATCAAAAAGATGATTGTGTACCCACGTAAACCTAGTTGCAGCATTGAGCCTAAAGGAAACTGATGAATCTCATGGTAGGATGTGCAAGAAAGAAAATGAGATTGATTATGGTTATCTAGTTTTTTCACATCTCTGATGCTCTCTCAGGAGACAGTATATGTCACAAATTCACAAGACAATCCATGAAGAATCATTTAGGGATTTAATTTCCTCCAACTTCTTAAATTTTTTAGCATTGTGTTACAAAACATTTAAAATAATAGAAACGCAGAGGGAAGTATACATGTAGAGAAAATATAAATGTAAACTGAAAACACACCTGTTTGAATAAAAAGCAAATGAGTTAGTTAACTGACTTCAATACCGTTTCCTTTGTCTGTGATGCTAATAATAGATGATTAAAGTGCACATTGTGAGCAGCCTCACTTGTTTAGAGGATAAACTTTCCCTCATTTAGATTCCTGTGATACCAGATACTGTAGTGTCATGTTTTATTTTTCAGGAACAGTACAGTGAAATGAGAATCAGTATAAACCAGAGACCTGGCCACAGCCGCAGCTTTGGGTTTACAACAAATTGGAGTTCTTCAGGAGCCATTGTACAGACAGTTGAAGAAGGTAAATGTGTATATATGCACAAATTTTTGTTGTTATGTTTAGTTTAATTTTCTAAATTAAGGCATTTGCTGCTAAGAATGCTGCAAATATTTTAAAACATCAGCTGTAGGACTGGAAAATCAATATTTAGTTTGCTAACGTATTTCTGTGAATCCTCCTCTCTTGAAACAGGTTGAATTCAGAAATACCAAAATGCATTTTCCTAATCGAGGAGAGTATAAACATGATTATTTGTTCACTGAGTCTCTTACAGAACAGTATTTATGGGCACAGACAGACTTTTAATATCCAGATTGTTTCTTTCAGCTAAGTTAAAATATTTCACTTCGCATGGTTTGTAAACACATGCAGAGGAGACTTAGGAGTTAATATTCTTTTTTCAATCTCTCCTTTCTTAGTCGTGCTGAATTTTGGAGACAGCTCATATTCTTAAGTAGCTGCAACTTCTAAATTGATTTTCAGTGCAGTTTTTTTTCGGTTGTTTTAATACTGAGGGGAAGCGAACATTTTTGTTTTGAGATGACAGATGTGTAAAGTTAGAAATAAACTTTTAATAGTCTTCTGCAGAGAACAAGCTTGATTTTCTTTTAAAAAAGCAACAAAATAACAAAAACCTAAGCAAATCACATATAATGCTTGTTTTCTAAACAATGGTGTTTCCTACTGCCAGTAATACTCGAGGAATATTGAATTGTGCCTTAACACAAGATCATCCTGAGAAAGGAGAAATAACTGGAAACTTTTAATTTAGTTAGCCCTTTATCATACTTTCCAGAGAGGAAAAAATACCATTTAGCAGCTCTTAATGAGCAGGTTTGACCTTTTTTTTCTTTTTGAAATTCTAGAAGTGAAGAGGTCTTTTTTCACTATATCTGGGTACTTTTCATCATTAGATTTTCTCTAGAATAACCCTGCTTAAGCAGGGAGGATGGACCAGATGAACCACTGTGGTTCCTTCCAACCTGATCCATACTGTGATTCTGTAACTGTTAATACTCACTTTGCCTGAAGAATAACTTTCCCTTTGCTTTCCGTGCTGCTACGCTTCTGTTTAATTTCCTTCCTTGGAGGCAGAGGTCTGTCCATTTGTGCTGCCAGCTGAAAAAGAGAAATCTGAGGGTGGTGAGTGTTCGTGCTGGTCATTCACAAAGGTCCACATAGGCTCTGTCCCCAAGGAGAAGGTCCTGTGGCTGTTGTCTAGGTTATGATTTATTACCATTCTCACAAGGAAGAGCACAATGTATAGATTAAACTGAGAATGGACTGTATCTCAGTGTCCTTGTTTGCAGCCTATGTTCTACTTTTTTACCCAGCAGCTGGCTTATCTTATATTCTTATTCAATAGCTGTAGGTCCCTTTGAAGAAATGAAGGATGAAAGAGGTGGATGACCCACTGAAAGAGTAACATATACTTTCGGCTAGGCACTTGGGAATGCTGTTTTTCCTATTTTTAAGGATAAGTCATGGGATAATTCAGGTTGGAAGAAACCTTGGAAGATCACCTAGAGCAAAACACTAATAAAAAAATGTCAAGAATGAATTCAGGCAGAATTTGAGTGGGCTTTTACCCACTTGGGTTTGAGACCCTCTGAGGATGGAAACTACACAGCCTCTGGGGGTCTTATCCTTTTAGAGAAAATTTTTACCACATGTCCAAGTCAGTCTGATCTGTGTCCCAGCTTATAACCACTGTACTGTGTTTTCCTGCCATAAATTTCAATAAAAGAGCAGATTTTCCCTTCTCAGTGACCTCCTGGTGTGTACTGGGGGGGTGCTTCTGTTAGGTCCCCCTGCAGCCTCTCTTCTCCAGGCTGAGCAGACCCGTATTTCTTAGCCCTTCCTCACAGGACAATTGCTCCAGCCCTGACCTTCCCCACACCTTACCATTTCACTTGCTCCAGTTTATTGATGTCTCTCTTACAGAGGACCACAAAACCGGGCACAGTATTTTCCGCATGGCATAGCAAGTGCTGAGTGAATGAATAAGCACTTGATCTGTTGGTCATGTTAATGTTCATACAGCCCCACCACTGCCGGGCCCCCCAGCCTTGCTCTGCATCCTTCTCAGGAGCAGGACTCTGCATTTGGCCTTGCTGTATGTCAGGTTCCTGCTATCAACAGCAGCCCTGCCCTCCAGTGTATTGGCCACCCTCTTGCTTTTGATAAGGTTTGAGAACTCGATGAAGGTGTGTTTTATCTCCTCCTCCTGCTTGTTGGTGAACACATTAGAGAGGGCAGGTCCCAGGACACATCCCTGATGAGATCCACTTGTAAGCAGCCTGCAGGCTGAGTAAGAGCTATTAACCACTTCCCACAGAGCCTGGCAGTCCAGCCAGCTTTTCACCCATCTGGTCATTCTGCTCTGTGGACAATACCATCCCAATTTTGATACCAGGATATGGTGGAAGATCATGTCAATGGCCTTATGAAAGACAGAGTGGATTGTATCAACCTCTCTTCCCTCATCCACAGGGATTTAGTCAATTGATCACTGAAGATAACCAGGTTGGTTAAGAGTCATTTAGGCTTGGCAAATCCAAACCAGCTGTTCTAGTCACCTTTTTCTTTTTCCTGAGCCCAGAAAAAGCTTCCAGGACTACTTTCTCTGATTGTCTTGTCTTCCTAACTAGCTGTTTGAATTTCTTGAGATGATACCAAGCACTTAACTTTTTTCCTACTTATAAATAACTCTTCTTTCTACGTATGTTATTCCCTTAAAAAGCTGCTTAAAAACTACTTGATAAGCAAAATTAACTTCTTGTAAGTGTTATCAAAAAGCTAAGTAAGAGGTAAGCTTGTAACATATTCCAGTGAGACCCATTTACTACGTATAAAAAAGTGCTATTTTTAATGGGAGTTTCAACCTTTACACTAAAAATTAGGAAAACAGAAAGCCTTAAAGTCATTAATCTAGGCATTGTTCTGCCGACTTCCCCAGTGCCATATAATCTTTATTGTTTCAGTTCTTTCTCTTTCACTTTGCCCTTGCAATAATTTTTTTGAGAGTGAGTTGATGTAAGAGTGCATGTCTCTGTTTAAATGCTTACAGACATGTAGGACAAAATAAATTTGACTCATATACTTCAAGTTGTTTTTCCTTTTTTTCTTATGTTTGAGATAGTGTTTATTTATTGTAATAACAACAGATGGGAATAGGTTATAAATAACTAAGTACGTATGGAAAATGACTATTTGGTTGGTTTTGTTTTTATTGGGGCCTAATAAGAAAGGTCTTTTACCTTCAGGGAAACCTATGAAAAACATAAAAGCAGTAGATATCTTATATTGTGAAAACTGAATCCTCTATAGGAATATCAAGAAATTATTATTAATTCCTATAGTCTCAGAGGAGCTGGACAGAGAAAGACAACTGTTAGCATACAACTTCTGGCCTCTGAATTTCTGGCCAGTCTCTGTGTGCGTCTCTGGAGGTGAATCAGAGCAGAAGCACACTCTAGGCACCCAGGTTTGCACACTGCACTCTTGAGAAGCCCTTTTGTCCAGAGACTGTGGAGGAAGAGCTGCTTGAAAAGTTGCACGCCAGAAATTGAGTAGTGTAAGTTGTTCTGGCTCTTTTAGGTCTACGTGTGCAGTCTAGAGACTCCTGCCATTCATTCAAATCTGAATTGTTGGCTATGGTCTGGATATGCCTTTCTAGTAATAGTATAGGAAGAACCAGGTAATCTTAAACTCCCTTCCTTTCCCAAAACTGAGCTGAGGTATGCTGTCCACACCTCTGAGCTGGGTCTCATCCTTGACGAATTGAGTAAAATAAACGTGACCTTTTTTTTTTTTTGTGTGTGTGTGTGTGGGTTTTTTGTTTTGTTTTGTTTTGGTTTTGTTTTGTTTTGTTTTTTTGTTTTTGTTTTTTTTGTTACTGGGGGGTCATTCTGTCACAACTCAAGATAGAAATTCTGATTTCTGATGACTCTGCTGGAACTTGAAGCATTCCCTCTAGCCATGAGCATAGGGCTTAGTCTGGATGTGGTCAAACTATATGGTACTAAATATCAGACATGATTCCAAATGTTATATGATGTTTTTGAAATTAGTAACTTCAATCTAGTATCTTTGATAGTATTGTTAATATTACCTTCCATTAATGGATTTGAAAATCCATAATTCTTTAACTTCTTCCTGACTCCTAGAGATGCATGTTTTTTCCAGTTTAACTATTGTCCATGTTTCTTCCTTCAGACGAAAACCCCACCTTTTCTTCTACTGTTTATAAACAATTGATGTTTTGAAAATTTTACTGATAACTGCAAATGAAGGTTTTAGTCTGTATGTTACAAATAATGAAGAAAAATATAATATGGAGCCGTGTTCAGAAGAACAGAGCTAGAGGAGTAGCTAGTGTAGCTTTTTAGTGAACTATGATGAATCATTATTTGGTGCAGGACTAGGAAGCATAGCATTTCTTAATTTATTAAGTTTCTCGTGTGTGAAGCCATTTGAATCCTTAGTGGATGAGCCAGACTTACAGCAACATGTTACTAATGAGTCAGAAGACTCAGGATGAAGCATATGGTGTCTAAATTTTTCTGTCATACTTGTCCACATTTGTTTCTAATGTAATAGAGCATTGTTCTTGGTATATTTTAAGTAAGATGTGTGGAAAGTGTGGATTTCACTACTTTGGAAAATAACTTCCACTGTGTAATTCAAACTTGTTTTATTAACATGAGAGTTCATTGTGCAATCCTTAACTATATTTTTACTTGGCTTTTCTATTTTCAGTTCTGCTAGGGGAATAATTCTTAATGAAAGAACCATTCATATGTAATTCATGAAATTGTCTTGCTTGCAGAGTCTGAGTTTCTCAGCTCATCCACTTTCTGAATTAAATAGAGAAAAAGTTTATGAACTGGTCCTCTATGTTCTCTGTCCTTAGTCTAATGAGATTGCCTGCCAGTGTGTAGCAGATGAAAAAAAGTATAAAGTACAGCCTGTCTTGCAAAATATCAGTAGATTCAAAGTCCAACCTCCCGTAAAATTTGCTCTTAATAGATAAAATAAATAGAATCCAGAGAAGTCTGGTGGGACAGCACCCAGCAATATTTTGAGTCCAATTACCAAGCAATTCAGAGCTGACAGACTGTTCTAGCAAAACAATAAAGCATCATGCTCTTGTCCATAGAGCTCAGAAAATGAAATGAGAATATGAGAAAGCCAACTTCTGCTGGAATTAACAAAGTGCAGGCTGGTTTTTTGACAAATAAGAGGATTACCCAAACATTGGCTGAATTTCAGCTAATGGCTGGATACAGACATTGTGGTGCTGCCTCTCTCTCACTACACCATATTATAAAGGTGAGTTAGTGAAGGGAAGACTGAACCCAGAGGCTGTTTATTAAATGGGCTGGCTAAAATCTGAAGGCTTACAAGTCTGGAAGACTGATTTCTTTATTGTTTCCATAAATCCTAAATTAAAAAGCTACTTTGATACTGAGTTTACTGAGCTTATGTTACAGTGTTGTGATTTTTTCTAAGATTCGCTAAATATCCACCATTAAGCATTTCTTTGAATGATTCCCCAATCCACCCTCTTCCAGTCACAACTGTGAAAAAAAGAAGAAATACGAATGGAGACATAATTACATTTTTCTTCTGTTTTCTGCAGGCAGTCCTGCAGCACTTTGTCAACTGCACGTAGATGATGAGATCATTGCTGTCAACGGCACAAAGGTTTCACATATGGACTACAGTCAGTGGGAAGAGGCCATCAACAGAGCACTAGAAACTGGAAACCTGGTCATGGATGTCAGACGATATGGAAAGAATGGTGAGTTGTTTCGTTGGGCAGATACTGTATGCTCTGTAAGGCAAATAAGCTTTGTCTCTGCTGTACCTGACAGCTGAGAGTCCTTATTACCCTTACAGGAGTAATACGTATCTAAGCTAAGTAGTTTGCCAGCGTGTCTGTCGCATTTTAACACAACTTGGCTTTTTTAACTGCTTGTGCATTAGAAATGTCTTGACAAGCAAATCTGCAAAACATTGAATTACTGACCTCACTCTTGTGCACTGGCCTGTTTCTGGGAGGATGGACAGGTAAAAAAGTGTGCAACCACCACAAAATGGAATATAATATTTTCTTTCTTGCCATACCACAAGAATGAAGAGGGTCTGGTTTCTAGAGGATAGTAATTTTTAAAGGTGTTCTCTCTCTCTCAATCACTGGCTCCCTTTCTACAGGGAAGGAACATCTTGTGTTCTTTTCTTCAGGGAGCATTTCAAGTGAGGTATGATCTTGTGGATGATGTAGCACCTGTGTGCTATGATTTTGGCCATTTACCCAAATACTGTGGTGCTGTAATCTTTCCAGAATGGTACTATCCATTCTGGCTAATGAGTGTTTCCATCCTGGCTGACAGCCTTGTAGCATCTCTAATAGAACTGAAGAGTGAGATTAGTGGCAAAGACTTGCCATGGACGGAAGGAAACACTTTCAAAGTTCTAGTATTTTTGCAGAGTTGAAAGTGTGACCAGTGACTTCTTTCACAGTATAAATACAAAACATTCTTTTAGAGGGAAGCTAAGTAGATAAGTTACCAGCAAACTGGGGAAAAAACAGTGAGTGAGGGAGACAGGAAACAAATCACTTTATAGGACCTAATAGAACTGAAGAGTGAGATTAGTGGCAAAGAACTAATTGAATAAAATTTTCAGTAGTAAAGGTAGGGAGGGGAGAGATGATGGAGTATGTGAGGAGAGCATTGTGTTTCTTTGCCACATCAGTTTGCTAGTTTAGTTTAGACTGCCTTTCCTTCCCCCGCACTGTGCTTCCTGATGAGCATGGACATGAAAATGACCCTTCCCTGGATAGTGTTTGAGTCTCATTGTACCTTGAGTGAGGAAAGTTGGAAGAATTTTCTCAATTCTTACTAATGCTAATGAAATAGTTTCCAATTAATGCTAACTGTTCTTTAACATTCAGCTGCTGTAGCGCATATTAGCGAAACATATGGCAACTTTTACCTGGCTTATGACTAACACTTGTGGTTTTGGGGAAGGCGGTCTGCTAATAAATGCCCTTTTTCCTGTCTCCACAAATTCCACCTGATTTGTGTGTCTCCCTGTTCTGTTATGTGTGTTTTTGTGTTATTTTAATGTGTTTTCACTAGCTCTTGTTCTGTTCTTTGACGTTACTGTCTATATTAATTTCTTGATCCTCCACATACCAAAAAGATTGGGGCAAAGACCTGCCTTCCCTGCCACGTGTAAGGCATAAAATCCTCAATCTCACCAGTATGGCTACCAACATTATAGGTACATCTGAAAATAAATGGATTGATGCAACTTCAGGAGAAAAAGTTTCAAATGTTTCCACCATATCAACAAAAAGAGATTTCTCCAGCAGCCTTCAGAGTTCTGTGAGTATGTTTCTGAAGGGTCATGGGATTTGGGGGGAGGAAGAAAAAATATCTTGCTATTGGGACATTGGAGAAAAGAACTTGTAAATCTTATGTTCATTGAGCAATACAAGTATAGGACCCTGCATCTGAAGTATGGAGTTGTAGCTATGCATGTATTAAGGTAAATAAGATGTTTTAAAGATTTGCTGCTGCCTATTCATGAGTGACCACTGGTGAATGATAAATATTAAAACATGTGCAGACTATCTTTTGACTAAAACATATAGAGTGTTTATTCTTCAGAGAAGACTTTGACCTGCCTTATTAGCATAAATGGAAGTTGCAGCCCAGAGGAACAGGTGTATATGTGCTTTCAAATTACTTGTAAATAAAAACCTGCCTGCCAAGGAGCTGAAACTAATGTTTTTTTATTTCTGTAGCAGTTCACAGCTGGCTATTGATTCCCTCAAATGCCTGTAGTTGCTTTATTATAAAGTACACTAAGCAAGTTTTAGATTGTTTTGTATCTTTCTGTAAAAATGTTATCAAGTGTTTAATGATATATAGTTCCCACTAGGAAATATGTGTAGTTGGATAAACTTCCATAAATCTAATGAACCTAAGACATTTATTTGTTTATTTATTTATTTATTTTAGGATACAGAAACAAAATTGATAAATGGAATGCAAGGAGATCTTGGATCTAATGAACAAAGAGGTAAACCACTGTTGGTTTTCATCTGCTAATTGTGTGGTTTGTGACAAGCACAGACACTAAACCTATAATGGCTGCAAGCGTTCTACAGTGGGTGAAGTGAGACCTTAATGAGCTGAAAGTTAGACGGATATCACAGAGATCTCATTGCATCCAAACTGGGTGTAGTTTGCTTCCACAAAGTGCCAGGCAGTTTGAGAACTGACAACAAAGCTGCAACAAACGCCCCTCTCTCTGCGTTAGTGGTTGTAAATTTAGTGTGTGGTAGGCACACGATTTATTGTAATTGCTACTGCATTGTGTGGAGACCAAGTCAGTATGAGCACTGATTTATTTCACTGCCCAGGAAGAGTGTAGAGTACTCAACTTTTTTCTATTTTTTCCCACCCATTTCAGTTGTGAGGTTTTTGGGGGTAGTGGCTGTTTTCACTATTATTACATTACTTTTTTCCCTGGAGAACAGTATTGATGGTTCTGGTATGAATAATAATTGCTTATGATGCTATGACCAGTTATTGCCTTACTTGACAGCAGTGAGAGAAACCAGGTATGTATAATTCCTAATGGAATAATAATCATTAAATAAAAACTTTGTATTTCATTTTAACTTGAATACACATGGAAATTCATAGAAGAATTCCCCCAAGATATCACTTGCCCTCTGGAGATGTTTTCTGGTGGCCTTGAATGGTGATTAAGCTCCTCATTCTGATTTGGCATCCTAGTCAAGGATGCTTAAATCAGACAGGGAAAATCTGAGTCCAGGTTTGATACTTGTGCTGTTTTTATAGCTGGACGTTGCTAATGATAAAATTAAATCCTAATTAGAATATGATGTAACCTCCTAAGGTTTTCCCTTGTGTTTCAGAGGCTTTTTGTTTTTCTGAAGTGATGTTGCAGTAGATGGGAGGTCTAACAGAAATTTCTTATCCAGTGGTTATAGTCATTTTTAAAAAAAGGGACCTCATTGACTTGTTTGTATTCTTTGTATTTTTCAAATAGCATCTGAACCTATTTCTTTGAAAAACTTAAAAAGACGGTCACAGTTTTTTGAACAAGGTAAACCAAAGAGCTAACATTTCATGTACTTCCATGAAATTGTTCCTGCTGCACATTCTCCCTAACAAGTCTGGTGCTGGGTGCTCTACCTCTTCAGCGTTGTTTGTTGCAGCTACAATGAAGCAACATAATTAATTTCCCTTCTTTCCCCAGGGTCATCAGGTTATTCTTACAATTCATGGGTCTACCTTTGTGGTAATGGGTCTTTGCGTGTTCTCTTATATCTATAGCTGTTTAAATCTCTTCTGTGTCGTTCATACTTTTTTTTTTCCCACTGGGTAGAAGAAGGATGGCACTCTGTTCAGGTTTGCTACTACCTACAAAACAAGAATAATGGTGAATATTCCAGCAGAGGTTTAGAGAAGATTTCAGAGCTGTTGATAAAATCTTTAACTCTGAATTTGAGTTGCAGCTCTGTGCACTCATGTAAATTGGTGTAAAAAGGCATCTGCTGGCTTTCCACTATGTGGTGGTATCACAAGATCCCAAGAAGAACAATAAAAATTTTGAATTTAATATGCTTTTTTAAAAAAGGCAATAAATGAGGCACTTGATTTTGGTTTTGTAGGTTGCTTTTCAGCATTTTGCATGTCACAGCTCACATACTTCCGCTAATGTTGTATGTCTTATGCTGTCTTTGGGCCATGTATGCCTTGCTGTTTTTCTGTAGCCTGAAAGAGTGAAATTCTGGCCCACTGGAAGTTCAGTTGACTTTTGCCAATGATTTGAGTGGGGCCAGGATTTTGCTTTTAGTGGTGATTGCTTCTGTTTTTTGCCAGAAGTGATATGTGAAGTGCCACAGCATATATCTGTGTTTGTGGTTCTGTTTGCTTTAAATACTTCTGCTGTATCTGCAATATTGTATCTGCAATATGGTGGTATTTTATTGTTGGCTGCTTCATTGGTGTTGGGGTTTTGTTGTTGTGCGATTTTTATGTTATTGCTGGCAGAAATTTGGTTTTATTTTAATATTTTTATGGCAATATTTGGGGTATTTCACTTATGCTTGAGGGGGAGGACAAGGTTATATTCCTAGAGTGTATGTTCAGTACAGTTTTGTTAATTTTAAACTTTTGACACTTTAGCTTTGCAATTACATGAAAGATCCCTTTGGAGTTCAGCATAAGCTTACAAGAATGAGAGAAGAGGGAAGCAAAAATAGATGCCATCTATGCTTGCCTTTAATATTGCCTGGCACAATTGCAATAGATTGAGCTCATTGCCTGGTTTTCACTGTGGCTGGTTTAATCTGATAGTGAAGACAAACTTGTGCAATATATAGAATGAACGCTAACCTGTGAATCATTAGATGTCTTTTGTATCCTAAATTTGATCTTTTTCCCACTTCATGTGATTATACTTCAGAAAACTGTTGCAACTTTTTTCTTCTATGCTTTTTTTTAAACTTAAATTTGGACAGCTAGGCAACAAGTATACTGTCAACAAAAAAAATAGTGATGGTGCTTAGGAAATGATTATACTTGAATTTGTGTTGCTCCCTATTTTCTTGACTTTTAATATATTAGCATAATACACATCTCTCTCTAATAATTGTCTTGGCACAGGATGGTTAAGATTAAGGCCGAATGTGATAGCCTCAGATAGTGAAAGGTTTGTGGTGAATGGTGACAAGTTCACTGAATTCAAGTGTGCTTTTGAAGCAGGCAAAAAGGAAAGTTGGAAAGCAGAAATATACGGTTTTTTTGGTAGAGAAGTTGCCAGTGGATGTCAATTGCTCTTAATTCATGTCAAGGGCAGTAGGTGAATAGCTTCTCTACCCTGGTGCAGTGTTCTGGGTGTTGGTCATGTTAAACAGTCGGGTTTCACCATAATAATAGGAGAGGTATAGTAAAGAACCTTTGTATTGCTGCAGTGGGAGATGTACTGCTAATTCAAGCAATTGCTGATGGCACTTGTAAGCCTGCAAAGCTTTTAAACAATTGTGCACATTAGCTGAAAGAACCTAATAAATTCTGCCCTTGAGAAAGTTCAGTAGGGCAAATGCAAGCATGTCGTACTAAGGAAGCAAAAATTAGTCTGAAGTTCTGACTTGCCACAGTTACACAAGTCTTACAGTACTTACGAATGGGTCTAATGATTTCTCTTTTTTGCCTTCCAAATCTCCCAGGAGGCCCAGAGCCTGCAATGCCTGATGTAAGTACTATTTCCTAACTAGTAGTTGTATAATCCTAGTCTTTTCAAGAAACCTTCTGTTGCTTTTTATACTGCTTTAAAAATTTGATCAAATCTGAGCGTACTGACTCAGATTTGCTATATAAAGGCATGGTTGGTTTCTGTCTGTTTGAAGAAAAGGGTAATTTATGTCCTTGTCACTATAAAGCTCTGGTGTTTGCAATGGCTTCTATTTCTCACTCTAAAAAACATGTTTTAAAATGTAGAGTGTTGATTACATGGAAAGAGGGTAATATTATTTCGTTTCTGTGCTATATTAGCTCCCAGTCCCATCCATCAGTGCTCCGAGTCGTCGGGTTTGGGATCAAGAGGAAGAGCGAAAACGACAGGAAAAATGGCAAAAAGAGCAGGACCGTTTATTGCAGGTATAATTAATCTTCATAATCATGGGCTGTCAATCCCTTGTGTGTAGCAACAAAGAAACAAAAGTATGATTTCACATGATCATACAAAAGTATGATTTTCAAGTGATTTCTGCAATTCTTCTTACTGATGGCCTGGGGGGACTCCCAGGTGCATTTTTTGGCCTATACAGTAGCACACAGTAGCAGTTATTCAGAAAAAAAGAGGATAATACTTTAGTGAGCTTCATAAAATCAAAACCACAATGTGTATTCACTACAGCCAGAAGTGCTCAACCTTCACAGGGCTGGTACATTCTTACTGACAACACAATTTAAAGGATAAGTGAAGGCCTAAGGGGGTCTTTTGAATATGAATTGTATTTTTTTCCCCTTAAGGAAATTGCTCCTAGTCTGAGTTTTATCTTCAGTTAGTGATACTGCCTTGTATTCATATATGAAGAGGAGGCAGCCAGTACCATGGTTAGTTGTCAGCCAGAATCCTGTCATTTAGCAATCAGCTAATCAGTTGGAATCAAGGTGGTTCCCAGGACCTCTGTGAGTCAGAAAGCTGAACCTGCTAATGCAAAACCACCTTGATAACCAGTTGTTAGAGCTACAGGCACCCCTTTAGCTGAGGGAAAGTGCACTGTTTGTAGTCTTAAAAATCAAAGTGGTCACAAAAAATCCAAGCATACATCTCTGCAAAGACCTCAGCTCAATGAAGTGTAAGCACATTCAGCCATGTTCGGCAAGACATATCTCTGCAAATTAAATTAAAGGTTGTTTTCTGAAGTCTGATGATTTGGAGAGGCATCAGTGAATATCATTTACTCTGCACGTGCCCTCTTTGGCTGTATTCAGCAGAAAACTATGATGTCAAAGTTTAGAAGCGTAGAAGTTCTGTTGCTTTTTGAACGTTTAATCTTTTGTTTTTCCTTGTAGCATGCAAACTCTGCAAGGCAGCAGCTGTACCTTCCTAAACTTAGCTGTGATCTCTGTTATGGTTTGGATG
The DNA here is from genome assembly GCA_036630365.1 of Acanthiza pusilla. NCBI lineage: Eukaryota > Metazoa > Chordata > Aves > Passeriformes > Acanthizidae > Acanthiza > Acanthiza pusilla. The sequence goes on from JAXCHO010000018.1 coordinate 25,534,853, forward strand.
TTCCATTTCATACCTGAAGAGATGGCTTTAAAGAGTGTAAACCTTGGCTCCCCTTTCTTGAGAGCAGACTCTGCTATCTGCCATCACTTTTCTTTGTTTCTCTTTTTTTAGTACTGAAGTGGTAAATTTGAGAGTAATAATGATCTTTCTCTTCCTCGTGGTCCTAGTAATGAATTTCCAAATGACAAGAAAAGGAAGCAAAGTCTCTTTGCTTATTTTCAGCATCTTAGAAGGAATACTTTTGTCATTCTTAAATATTTTACTTTTCCCAAGATAAAAGTGGTGACTGACAAAACCAAAACCAAAACATCTACTGTGTGCTTTGAGCAATGCTTTAAGACAGTATATTGACTTCACACCAAATCTAGTCATAAGACTAATTTCAAAGTCCAGAAATTGATTTTTGCTTAGGTAACTTTTCAAAAGAATGAGAGTTCTTGCTCACTATTTCACTTAGTGATCTCATTATATTTACCATATTAATGTGCCTAATTCCAAGTTAAATACAGCCACTCTGTTTTTCCAGAAATACCTTAGCTAATTTTTTGTTCAGATGTTAACTAAACTGGAGGACAGGGTCTACTACAGATATGAGGTCACTTTTTGTGAGACTCAGTGTGTAACAAGCCTGGATTCTCAAAATTCAATTACAGAACTCCTTTGGATTGTACTTGAGCCAGGATTTCATTTGTGGCAGACCTAATGTTCTAGTTGAGATCAGGGTTGTTTTTTGTCTGGTCTGTTTGATTTGATAATAAATACATTCAATTCCAGTAGTCCATTTTAACAAAAATAATAAAAACAAAAGTTTCTTATTTGCATCTTTAATTTCAATCTAACCTAACAGGAGAAATACCAACGAGAACAAGAGAAACTGAGGGAAGAATGGCTACGAGCTAAGCAAGAAGCAGAAAAAGAGAGCTCCAAGTATTTTGATGAGGTAGGCTGTGAATAGAGCTTTGATGACTATTTTCATGGGGGCTTTTTTCCCTTATATTGGATGTATGCAAGCAGGCAAATAATTAGGGGTTTTATGTCATTTATCTTCTCATTTTGGAAAATAAATGGTTGTCCATGACTTGGTATAAAGAGATTGCAAAAATGGGATGGAAAGAGTAGATGGGATGTTTTGAAATATGTTGAATTTGTCTCTCTTCCTTACGGGCTGGTTAGGTAACTAACACCAAAAATATGTTGGCAAAAAGTTGCAGCATGTATTAGTTGTTGTGATCATAAATGGTCACTTTTTATTTATTTAACTGTGACTGTCATAAATGGTCACTGTTTATTTACTGTCTGATGCAACTTGTTGGAATTCTGCTTCAGTACATTATCATGAAGTATGTTCGTAAGTGTCTGGCTTGTTACTGGCAGCCAGGTCATCTAATAAATTTACATACCAAATCAACTTCAGATTTCCAATCACATATTTTAAAAAATGAATGCACATAGTTTCTGTAGATGCTGGCTTTTGTGACTGTTATTTATGGGAAGACAAACGAGTTTCTTTTGGAGTGTGGGAACTGTCTGAGCTCTCTCTAATGCTAAGTGAGTGCTGCCTCAGGCATCCAAGCTAGATCAGTTGTGTTTACAGTCATGAATAAGTAGACCATGATTTAAGGCTTAGAACTTTTATAAGAAAGCTTTTTGAGCTGTTAGAGGAGTTTGCTGTACAAGAATGTAAACCATTTCATATTTTTTCTGTCATTAGAGGTTTTGATAGACCCATAAACATTATTTTTTCACTGCAACTAAAGCATCTTTTGACCACTGAAAGATCTTTTCTCATCTTTGAGAGAAGAGTCATAGAGTGATAGGTCTGAGGCTTGACTTTGAAAGGGTAGGAGAATGGAAGAGAGTGGGAGATTCCTCCACATGAGGATTCATGTGAAATTCATTGGTCTGATTTAGATTGTATACACAAAGATATATACTGAACTCTTAATTAGGTCTCAGGTTTCTAAGTCAAAACAGTAGGGAGAAATGCTGGGTATCATGGAAGGTTTGTTTTCCTTGAGTATTTAAGTGGGGAAGGGATGGCTTGACATGTAAGTGATACTTTAGAAAGCAGAATGTTTCACATAGTTGTGGCCACGCTTGCCTATGGCGCTTGCTAAGGCTGGTGTGTGGAATGAAGCTCTTGAATTAGGAGAATGTGAAACCAAACTGTGCCCTGCCTCTCACACTGGAAGTGCTGGGGGTGATTTTTATCCATTCTTACCTTACAGAATAAATTAACTTTTCTGAGTGAGCAACCTATTTAAAAAAGGTCCCTTCCCTAAAAACATGATTTTTTTTCCTCTGCTACAGGAGCAGACCGTTCTAACCATGGATACAACATCCGTCACTTCTCAGGCTCCACCTGTGTCCAGCTGGAGAGCAAGCCCTGAAGCAAATACACCTGAGGAGCCGGAAGGAGATGGAGGAAATGAGCTGGCAGCGAGCTTGATGCATGAGGAAGAACAAAGGAGGAGGCTTCAGGAGGAACAGAGGATCCAGGAAGAAGCAGTCCTTCGTTTTGAGCAAGAACGGCAACTCCAAGAGCTGGAGCTCGAGAGACAACGTAAAGAGAGGGAGCAGCAAAATGCTGAGGAGCAGAGGCGGCAGGCAGAGATGGAAGAGCAGAGGCGGCAGGCAGAAAGGCAGAGGGAGGTGTCAGAAGAGGTGCCTCAGTACCAAAGGTGTGCACTTGTGATAAGATGTGCTTTCTCTTGCTTCTGCAAATTCAGATCCATTTTTAATGGGAGTGTGCCTGTCCTGAATATATAGGGATGTTCATGTGAGATTCATACTGCAATCAGTCAGTGCAAAGTACCATACGATAGTCTTCCTTTCTAAAGACAGAGGATCAGGCATAACATAAAGTCCTTCCTCAAGAATCAAGTGCTATATTAACCTACTTCAGCTCTTTTTTCTTTTTTTTTTTAATGGGATGTGTAAATACAGTAATTACAGCCAAGTGAAAGATGATCTGAAGCACTTAATGACAAGATTTTTTAAGAATTGTGTACAAGCCTGTAAACTGAGAGCGAGTGACTCAACATACAGGGCTTCCAGAAGAAATACCAAGTTAACACTTTTCCAACAAATGCATGACTGATTTTTCCAGATTTCTCTCTCATTTTAATTCAACCGTGTAACAATAAAGCTTAATTGTAATTTAACTACTGAGTTACTTCCTCAGTGAGGGATATCATGGTATGTGAGTGAACAGTTACTGGCTTATGTGCCTATTAGAAATACCCACTGCAGATATATTTTTTCTCTCATTACCTTCTTCAGCAGCTTGATTTAAAAAACAAACAAACAAATCCCCACCTATTAGTTTGCCAGTTTGTGTTCTTGCCCAGAAGTTTTCAAGCTACTGTAACAGGAAATTAATCTGTCTGGAACAGATTAAACCAGTAACTTTTCCTTATTTTGTCAGCATTTGCCTTACTGCCTTGTGTATGACTTGTGGTTTCTCTTGAGGTTTTTCTCCTTTTCTTATGTAAGTAATAAGAGATGACTGAAGATAACACATGGTATCAAGTTAAATCTTAGGAGAAGAGAATCTGATTAAAAAACTGCATCTATTTGCAGAGGAGGTTGTAAGATCCAGAGTTACTTTGGCTTAATCTAAATGACTGCTGTTTGATATGCCCTCTGAGCAAAGCAGAGGCACAATGCTGCAATAGCTGAACAGGTTCTTCTTGGCAACAGAGCCAGGCTAACTTCACAGATTTAGCTTGTCTCAGTTGCAAGATAATAGAACTTTGTGTGGTAACTTATTAAGCTGCTGTAATATCTGCATATCTAAATCCTTGGTACATTCTTTAGTCCACGGGGATTTCATTGCTTCTGAGGTTGCTGCCAAAGGATGTGTTTTGCTAAACACGGGTGGTTTTGCTTAGCAGTAAAGGAGCAAGATCAGTGAAACTGGGTTTTAAAATATCTGGTGTTAAATATTTGCTATAAGATGATATCCAGAGATAGGACTTGAAGTCTGAAATGTTATGCAAACACCTGCAAAGGCACAATACTTGCTGCAAAGTACACTGAGGGAGGGGACAGGCAGCTGAAGAGCATCGTCTGTGGAACTTTGTGAGTTTATAAACTACACCTGTACAATCTTCTAGAATAAAAATGTAATTTTTAGAGTACTGCTGAGCTTGGACAAGACTTTCCTCCTGGCTTTGAAATGGATGAGATAATCACTGTTGTATACTGATGCCCATAATTTTTGCAGAATCTTAGTCTTTGGGATTCTTTTAACACACCTGAACCTTTTCAGTTTTCTCTGGGTATACTTACTGTTTGCTGAATTTCTAGATTTTTTTTTTTTTTAATATGTATTTTACCTTTATTTTGCTTCTAGACATTATGAGCGCTATGAAGTATCTAAAACAATAGAGGATCGAGCTGGCCATCCTCTCATTGACAGGTAGTAAGAAATTGAATTAATACATAGTTGAAACATCTTTAGCAATAACCGTTCTGGCATGCTCATGTTTGGATTCCCTGTCAGTTCAAAAAATGTAATTTCAGGCAGTTTTTCTGACAACTTTAATTTTTCTGCCTTCTTTTATCAGTTGTGTTTCTGACTGTTAAATTAAGACTCCTTAGAACTTTAACTTGGGGGGGGGTTAATATAAGTTGGTTTTTTTTTCCCTTAAGGATCTACTTTGAATATTTCCCTAATGAACTCTTTATGTCTATGTATGTCTTTTCCTGTATATGAACATAATGTATTTTTTTTTCCCAACAGGCATTATGAGCGTTATGAAGTTTCTAAAACCATTGAGGAGCAGCCTGGCCAGTCATTTGCTGACAGGTATGTATGATACTGAATCTCAAGACAGACTGTAACATCACCATTTCTGTGTCAGAAAACTTTTAAAATTCTAATAAACCTTAGTCGTAGCAGCTAAATCTATACTTCGGATTGCTGCTGTGTTTTGCAGTTTTTATGTCATGTTTTCATCATGAAAAAACAAGCAGCCAAATTTTTGTCAAATTATATGCTGTGTTGTAAGCAACAGTTAGTCAGTGGGATTCTACTGGGAGAAACAGAACTGTGAGGAGGTAAAGATGTGGGTGGCACTAGACTTACCTGGCTGGAAAACAATTTCAGATACTGTTGTGGTTGTGTCATAGCGCACTCTACAAACTAAGGCTCAGTCATCCCAATTAGGGTTGTGCAACTTGAGAGAGTAAACAAGAAGGGAAGTAAGAGGCAGCAGCAGCAGCACATTTATCAGGGAGAGAGTGCATGTTGCCCTTTTAAGTAAAGTTACAATATCTTACTTTGTGAATCAAGCCTGTGTTTTGGATGACATCTCACAGTAGCTCTGAAGGATGACTTCTGCTGTGTATTTGGTCACTTTTCGTAGTTGGAGTGAGCATACCTTTTTTATATAAAGAACTCCAAAACTTACAAGGTACAATTAATAGATCTGTTACTAATGGAATATCTAAATCTAACTTCAGAAGGAGTATGCACTAAATAGTTACATCTTGGATACACGTGTGAGGAGGTCACAGCTTTTTTCTTCACTACAGCCAGCTGTTAAACTGTTGCATCTTCTTAAATAGATAATAAATTAGGTCTGCACCATAGGACAGACAGTGAGAACCTAGGGAAGCAAGACGTGTGATGTAGTTTATGCTTCATTTATCTACAGAATAAAGGATGAGACCCTCTCGAAATGTGGCTACACAGCCAATGCTGTACATGTAAACACATTAATGTAGCAGCTTTGACTTATGACCAAGCAAAGGATTTCTGTTCCTTTGTGAGTTATTTTAAACTTAACTGGCTGTACTACTTGAGACTAATAATACAGCACAGAGGTGTTGCTGAAGCTCCTGCTCTGTACTGTCAGAAACCCAACTTTTTGCCATTTGTCTTCCTGTATATGACATTTGTTGAATGACATTTCTTGGCTAAAACACATTAGAAAATTATGTTGTTAGGTATAATCAAGGAACAATAATCTTTTCTAAAAACAATCTGTGTGCAGTGTTTGAGGTGGTGCTTTGATTACAGTCTAGTAACAATACTCAAGTATGATGTAAGTTTCTCATGAAGATAAATCAATTGTAGATCTGCTCTGAAAGTTCTTCTTTGTCTAACTGTAGTCTTCACAAAGCTTACACAGGAAAGGAATTGGTTTTTTACAGGTTTTTGTTGAAGCAAGTACAATGATCAGTTCCTTATACCTGAAGCACTGACAACTTTCAGTACAAAATTTTAAATTTTAATTGGTGATTATCTATTGACATCTAAATATTGACATATTTTTTCTCCATAGTGTCCTCTTGGTCTTTAAGTATTTTTTGCCTCCTGTTTTAAGTACAGTATAAGTTGTTGATGGGAGGGATAGTGGAAAAAAAATGGACTCTGTTTCTATGGTCTGCAATGATAAGAGCTTTGTCTGTGATGAGGTCAGGTAATTAAGATAGAGAAATGAATGTTTTCTATATCCTTAGGAATAAGTCAAAGTCAACTACAGAATTGAATGAATTCAACACAATCAGAAATGGTAAGTACTGTATAATTTCCCTTATATTTAATTTTTTTGGGTCAGGTAGGGAGGGGGAAGAGTAGGAGAAAAAAAAAGTGTGTATATAGTCATCCTAAGAAAATTAATTGTCAGAGTGCTTTTTGATAGCTGCATTGTAAATTCATAATGTGCCCCAATTTAATGAATTTTCAACAGCAAGAGGAAATTCATACAGTCAACATAAAAGCTTAGGAGAAATATGATCAGCTGCACTCTTGAAGACATCAGTAGCAGTGATTACAAATGGCTCTAAGATGGCTAAATTTTAATGACTGCTATTTAAATGAGATTAAATTAATCATGTAGCTATATAATTGAAGATATTTGTGGTTTTGATATGTTGACTCTGTCAACAAAAAAAAAGCTGCACATACCAAGATGCTAAATGTATTTAATACAGCTTTTTGTGCAGTAAGGAACAGAGCTGGTGTAGCAGGAACAGAGCAAGAAGTCAGATCTTGATACTGCCACAGTGTCTTGTGTCCTGGTCTCCAGTTCAGTTATATGACTTCAGTTCTATTAGAGGAATATGTACAAAGAAAACAAACCAGTTTTATAAATATGTTACAGTCAAAAATATGTGCAAGCTCCTTCTCTGTCTAAAACATTGTTAAAAAAGTAATCACAAGTAATAAAAAAAGTAGATGTATTACAAGATATATTGCAGATTAAAAATGTTGCTTTCCTACATTAAAGCACAGTCATTGAAATTAAAGAGCAAATGAACTTCCACAATATTTTATAATGATAATCTATAGCAATAAATACAAGAGCAAATCTATAGTCAGAGCAGCATTTAAAGGGATTGAAATTTCAATTGAATGACTTATTGCTGAGTAATTATCTTAATTATTCTTACTGTGAAGAATAGGTACTGGATATAGGAAACAAAAAATAATTGCCTTCTAATATGTCAACACCTATTGGAGAAAAAAATGCATATTTGTTTCCCCTTCCTAATTTTCAAATCCATCTGTACCATAAATTTAATTTCAACTCAGTAGCTAACACATCATCCAAATGACAGAGAAATTATCTGTAAGACTTCCCTTTCCCCTTTATATAAAGCAACATAAAGCAGTGTGTTTAGTGCCTTGAAGAAAGAAAGATAGAAAGAAAGAAATTATTGTAAACAGAGACAACTTACAGAAGAAAATAGTATGAACTCTTAAAGAGCAAGAAGGTATCTCATTATTTAACTATGTATTTTACACATGGTTCAGTTTGTATCGGAGGATGAGTCCAAATTATGGCATTAAGAGCTCATGCCCTTTTAAAAAGAGCAGTGTGTACACACAAACGTCTGTGCATAAACACTTAGGAAATGAAGGAAAATATATGTAAAGTAAGCATTATATAAAGGGCCACATTAATAAGAATACAAATAAAAGAATTTTAGTAATGGTGTACTGACAAGTTTTACCTGGCTGTAAAAGGCAACTGGAATAACTTGTGAATGGAGTGATGAACAATAGCTTTTGGAATTATAGCCAGGGTGCTGACAGGATGGTAACTGCTTTTGTGCCTTGAGGTGTCTAGCTGAAGTTTGCACATGTTGTCTGCACAGGTACCCAGAGCAAGTATTCAGAGAGGTCCTGGAACTTGGGTGAGTCACAGAAGAAGTCTCAGAAGGAGCAAAACCTATCTGCAGCAGAGTTGGAGAGACAGCAAATCCTCCAGGAAATGAGAAAGAAAACATCTCTACACACAGACAGCAGCTGGATTAGGCAGCGCAGTTCCAGTATACATAAGGAGCCCGTTAGTCTGTACAGCAGCAGTAGTATGAGGAGGTAGGAATTGCATTAAAAATTAACTCTGTCTCTCATCAAATATTGTTGTTTGGTTATTCTGAACTTCAGCTTGTATTACAGAGCATAGAAACAAATTGAGTCTGTGAAACACTATAAGGTAAACTGCATAGCAACACGGATAGAAGAAAGGAGCTGTATTACACCTGGAATTAAATGGGGTTTTTTGCAAGTGAGGAATGTGGATGCGACCTGTAAATAACTCAGCTGCTTATTTCTTGGTTGGTGTAGCAGCAGTGGAAATCAATAGTGTGCCTTGTCTTTGATAGATAAGTTTAAGAATTTCAGCATGGCAACCTATTTTGGAAATAAATTATTATGGCTAAGGAATATACCTTTTAAAATACAGAAATATGTCAGAAAGTTTGAATGGTTTATTTTTGCTTTAATGTGTGAATGTTGGATTCGTCACTTAGGAAACAGCCAAGTTATCAGTCAGGAGAGTGTTTGGTTATTGGGCCAACACCTTGTACCTGGGTGATGCTATCCAGTCTGGGTGGATTGTTATTTTCGGTCTGGTATCCCTTGGAGAAAACATAAACAAACCTGGTATCTGAGGTCTGTTGCTGTACTGTGGATTTTGATACAGTTCACCCTGATAAGGCTGCAGTGAAGCGTGTTTTGCTTTTATTAAGTAGTTGTTAAGTGCCACCTCTTTTGCCTCGCCTGCTTTTTCCCATGAGAACTAGGGCTGGACACAAAGGATAATTTGGTACTCATACATTTAAGAGACATATATGAACAATATTTCTCAGAGTGATCAAATGACCATATTCATCCTAGAAAATATTAAAAATGTGAGGATAATGGCTTTCTCTTTAAAAAAATCAGAATATAGCTCTGTTGCTCCATCTGTACTGCCATTTACATTTGAGGTGCTTCTATCTCTGTTACAGAGGGGAGTCTTTGGACAATCTTGATTCTTCAAGAATAAGCTCATGGAGGCACCACTCATGGCTGAGCCAGTCTGCATCCTCTTCATCTCTATCTTCTAGTCAAGATTTGAGTCGCCCGGTGTCCACTTCAAACCGAGCCTATATGTGCACTCCTTCCTCCAGCAAAGCACCTCCTGTAGCCACCTCTGCGAGGGCACCCCCCGTGTCCCAGACAGCTCCCCGGGCTCAGTCTCCCCTCTCTGCTTCCCAGTCAGGGTCCCAGACACGCAGCAGGTGAGTGGGTGCCTTTCTGCCAGGAAGGTACAAATGTTGGGCAGCACTAAAGAGCAGACTTTGTGTGTATGCTGGGCTTACCAGCAGTGTTCTTGCCCATCGCGTTGATTAATAAGTACCTGGAGTTTTCTGGCTGGAGGGGACAATGGAAGTATGGGCTGGTATTACCTCCCTGCTCTGATCACTCAGAAAATTCCCCAGGTTTGTCATCACTGCTTGACATTGGTTAAAAAAACAAAGGAACTTGAATAATCAATCTGCAGTCTCTGAGCTGTGTGTTGGTTACAAAAATGATTATTAGCAAACCCTATTCCAGATGGCATTTCTGACATTTATTTTCCTCAGTTTGTTTTAACAAAAGATTCCTGAAACCCACGCTTTATGACCCTCATCTTGGTCTCTCCTCCCCACTTCCTGGCATGTGGTCAATATCATCTTGAGGAGCACACAGGAATGTTCATAACCCATGACCCTGGAGAATTACAGAGTAGGATGTTGATTTTAATCTAAGAGGAGAAAGCAAGAATTACAACATATTTTGAAACAAAAATGGAATTCAGCTGTGGTAGGGTAGATAACTCTGCTGTTCTATGTACTTGAAACATCTTAAAAATACCTTCGGCTACGACTCCAGAGAATCATCCCACACAGAATTACATGTGTTATATATAACAACAGTGAACACTACTTCACTAGCTCTTACACTCAGGCACTTAGTGATAAATTGACACCCCCCCTTACCCCCCTGCCCTTTTTTTTTTAAGCTAGGCTTTTACATTCTTTATGATGTAAGAAAATTACCTTCTTAACCATATTTGCTTATCTTGTTCTCACTTCCATTTGCTAACACCTTGGTAGATCTATGGAAACTGACCTCCTTATGGCTTATGTTCAAAGAGTTAACACAATATTTTATGTCCAGGATTAGCCTTCTTTTATCTAACAAGGTGCAGATGGTGGGACTTGGAAGGGGTGCTTGCTGAGACGTAGCCTTCTGGATAGTTCTCCACAACTAAGAAGGCAGGAGCGCAAAACCTGTGTTCTTACTCTCCAAACTTTACAGAACCCTTTTTATTTGTAGAAGGTATTTTAAACAATGAAATATGAGCCAAGAATGTGACAGAATTTCTTAACTTGTTCCTATGTAAATTTGATCTAAATTATAACACTTCAGCTTTCCCTAGCTTTCAGATCTACTCTAAATAATATTAATTTTCAGATTATTTTCCTTAAGTCCAGTTTTTACCCATGTGTTTTTTATTTTAATCTCAAAAAATACCTGATAACTCTTCTTTGTCTTTTAAACATTTTCAAGCTGGTTTTAAGGTTTTTCATTCTATATTTAGGTCAGTCAGTGGGAAGAAAATCTGTTCATACTGTAATAACATTCTGGGCAAAGGAGCAGCCATGATCATTGAATCTCTTGGTCTTTGTTATCATTTACATTGCTTTAAGGTGAGAGTTGGGAGTCACATCGTGAAGGAGCAGGAACTAATCAGGAGCGCGCATGGCTACTCAGTGTTATGCTCACAGGGGTTCTTACTAATCACCTGCTTTGCCTTCTACTCTTGACAGCGTGGTGCATGCATATTTCCATGAGGCAGTCCCATTTGCAGGCATCTAGCACTCGATTCTAAAAGTGTTTCTTAAATGCAAGAGCTAACAAGTAGGACTTTGATAAGTAAGATGAGCACATTGACTGTGAGGTCAAAGAGTTCCTGCTTCAAACAGGTGACAAAATATCAGAAAATGTTGAACCACTACTCCCAGAGAAGGCAGCTCCTCTAAAAAAATACAAAATCTCAGGCTGGACCCGGGCAATTGAATAATTTAAGATGACCCATCCTTTCTAAGCTAACCTTAGCAGACAGTGTTCATATGGTGTTTTCCAGGTAAAAGCATGTTGGAGGAGTTCAATGTGGCTGGATAAAACACAGAACAAAACAAAAAGCTGTGTTCTGTGCTACTCAGCCCTAGTCAGAAGCTAAGTGCATGCCCAGCACTAAGACCTAGACCCACTTACAAGATTTTCCATCAGCTTGGGGCATTTGCAGAGCTGAAAGAATAAACGTCTGCCTGCAAAAGACAGCAAAGCAGTCCTGTTCCTCTGCCCTCAAACTAGATGAGGAATTAGACTATGACTTAGAGGTGCTGTTGGACCCTACTTCTTCCCTGACTTCAAGAAAGAGATTTCTCTGCCTGGTTCAGAGCACTTGTCTTCTGTGCCCAGCTCAGGTGCATCACCTGCAGTATTACTGGGGATTGACTCCAAGCTCTTCCTGGTCCTGCCTACCTGAGCAGGGGGGACAGGGCTAATTCATAGTGATCAGCCGCCATTCTGTTTCCTGCAGGACATGTGTTCTGTGTGAGACAATCCACCTGTAGCTTATAACCTACATAAGAAAATGCCAAGTTTCTGTTTTTCAAATTTCTGAAAATTAATGAGCTGTTGAACAGATTGCCATCCAAAAGATTCATTACTTGGTTAAGCATTGAAACTATCTGTCCTTCATAAATTCGGTAAGGGGAGTATTATGTTTTGGATTGCATTCCTTCCAGATGTGGTTCATATTCACAGCAAGTACATATTTAGCCACCATAGCTAAATAGTTTAGTGTTAGTATGGCAGCAGTCAAGCCCCTTATGTGTTTATGCAAGAAAAATTAAATCAACCCCATCTCTCCAAATCAGAACTTGTTTCGATGATGCAAACCCAGGAAACTGGGAGTGCCTGAGCATTTGCTGCTTCGAGTGCCAGGGGACTGAGGACACCAGCAGCATGTGGTGCCGCATGGAAATCTGCAAGTAGCACACCCAGGTGTTCTGTGCCAAAATTCCTGTTGCCATCTAGAGAACAAATTTTTTTTGTGCCAAACACGTTTTAGTTTTCAGAGAAACCAAAGTTCAAATTAGATTAATGAACTAATCTCTAAAAACCGTCTGCTTTATGTTTGCTTACTTGGTGTATCTCTGCTATTCATTGTCCAGTCATCACCTAAAAATACCTTCTCAGGGTTGGTTGCATTTTGATCTACTAATCGTTATACATTTGCTTTTAGTGATTGTGGGTTATGGCTCAAGCTTTGTTGAGCTTAATCTGAGCTGCTTTTGAACAGCATTTATGTTTCTTAGTATTTTGGAAGGAGTTGCTAATTATTCATGTGTGATACAGTGCGTTGCTTGTGGATGCGACCTTGGTGGATCCCGCTCAGGAGCTGAAGTCAGGATCCGAAACAACAAACTCTTCTGCAACGACTGCTATATCAGATTTAAAAGTAAGGCAATCCAACTGCTGTGTGAATGACTGTAGCTCTTCTCTGTGCTGTACAACCTCAAGTGTTTGCACAGCTGAGCCACTTGATAGCTTTCATGTTTAGCTTTAAGTTAGTGAATAGGTTCAGCAAGGTTTGATTGCCAGTTTCTGTCTTTTGTAGGGTAGTTATTCCTAGCTTCTAACTCTCTGGTAGCTGATTGTACCAACTTGTTATTACGCAGCTTCAAGCAGACAACATGGTATAGTCATCTTCCTTTCCTCATAGATCTGAGAAAGTGGTGTCAAGGAGCTGTCAGGTGCTAAACAGGCTTGTCTTGTTAACAGAGAAGCCTTTTTGAAAAAGTGTCTACATTTAAAAAAAAAGTAAGCTGAAATATGTATTTCATTCAGTTCTAATGCATACCTGGGAAGCAGTTAGTTTATCTTGTGCAGGTGGCACAAATGCTGGTTTCTTTTTGCGATGCTAATATTATTGGAATTATAGGTCTGTAATTGGTTATTCATTTAGGTACAAGTTCAGGAGGAATTGATTTACTTACAGATCTTAATTAAAAGGTGCAGTATAATTTTTTTCTATCTTATGGTTTGCAGAATTCTTATTTACTGGAGCATGATGTTAAGGCTTTGTATAGTGGTATTTAGGTCTTTTTTTCTGCTGTCATAGATGATGGTAGACAACCTCCTAATTTTGATAAGTGTCAGGAATTTTATATGGCTCTTTTTTATGTAGCAAATATAGAATTTTCTAGGATGATAAAAATCAGAGAAGGGAAATAATTTTTTAATTACTTCCTGGGAAAAATGTCAGCATTTCTTTATGAGCCCAGCACATTTTTCTCAAGGTGGATCAGAAGGCAGTGAAGGGAACAGGAAATTCATGCTGCAGTGTTTGAGCAGGAACTGGGCAGCTGCTGGCTGTGAAACCTAGCTCAGGTAAAGAGAAGCTCTGCATCTGATGCTGTTGCTGTTTTCAGGCTTCTTTTGACTTCCATGAAGAGAAGTCACAGAAATGATTGTGTGGTACCGGAGCTAAAACTGGAAAGCACCAACACCTCGTGAGGGTAACAGCGCAGTCACAGAGGCTAATGTTAGGTGCAAGGATGCCACTGTGATCACTGGAAGGAGGAAGCGAATCACTGCCTTCCATCTGGAGGTGATCCAGGGCGCTGGGCCATACCATGTCTCTAAGTTAATGTTTAGAGCATGTATCTCCTTGTTGATGACAAGACTACACTGAAGCGACCCTTGGTCCTATTTGAAGCACCCAAATGTGTGAGATTCACTCTGGAGCTTGCTCATGTTATTGCAATCTCTGTTTTTTCTTTTGGGGGGAAATATTGCTGGATGAGTTGGATAAGTAATTTTATTATGGATGAATTGCTATTTAGTCTCTCTTTGACATTACAGCCCATAAAGTCACAGCAGTGCCTTTCAGAAGCAGAGCTGATCTGTGAGGAAACGTTTCTATTCCCTTCCCTTCAGACTGCATCTACTTGGGCCAGTGGGCACCTCAAAACATAATTGTATGAGATACAAGTAAAATTAGGAGTTGTAAGAACTTGTAGGTACAGAACAAAGTATTCAAATTAGTGATTAATAATTGAAATCAGCTATTTGAATAATACAAAAACCAGCTATGCAATTACTGCAGTGAAAATATATTGGCAGCACAGCTCTGGCCTGTGATGCAGATTATTATTTTTTGCAGTTGGCATTTGACATCAACCTGGTTAATTATTTGTTAGTTTGGAATGTGAACATGATGGCTAAAAGGTTTGATAAACTGTAGGATTACTAATATTCACTGTGCAATTTTATGTGATATTTTTGCACATTTTAATGTTAATTCTGTGGTTTAAACTTGGAACATTGTAGTGAAAGATCACTGTATTGGCAGATACCTACAAAGATACGCAGAGAGAGGATAAAAAAGGGTTCTTTATATTGTTACAGTTATTTAGCAAATTTTAATTTCATTATTGAAGGATAAATTTAGAAAAACTGTTGCTCTGTCTCTGTGCTAATACTGAAAATAATTCTTAAGAACTTGGTAAGGTGCATGTTCTGTGCAATATTGGCCTGAAATACTTGCAGTGCTGTAATTGGATTCAACTCAAATTTGTATTGTTCATTAAATTTGGATTGCTCGATTCAGAATGTATACCTTAGTATGTGTTACTGTTTTCAATAAGTATTGGAAATACCATTTTCTGACTATTTTAAACTTGAAAATTTTAATTATCATCACAAAGATTCTTCAGTAACTAGACTTAACTTACAGTTTGTTTTGTCTCTCCCTAACAGCTGGACAACCAACCTCCATGTGAAGCAAATGAAGATATGAAACCACTGTTGCAGATACAAGAAGAGGTGATTGCTGCTGATGTAGATCTATAAATATATATATTGTGTGTATGTGTGTTTTTTTCTAAGAGTAACTCTTGCTTGTTTAGTCTTCATAGCAATACCTTGTATTCTTCATATAACTATTTTTATTTATAAGGAAGTAATTGCAGTAAGGAAATAGCTGGGGAAAATGCTTTCACATTTTCAGCTTCAAGTACTGAGAGCGCAAGAGAGAATAAGTATATTTTCAGTAATAACTTCAAAATATTTTTGAGGCTTATAATCAACTAGTTGACTTTCCAATGGTATATGAAGAGGGTATTTTGTTTCCAAGCTCTTGAAATGAGCATTAGAGAAATAGCTAATATAAATATATATTTGCAATTGCTGTCTTTATTTTTGACATATACTGAAAGTGAATTCTCTAGGTTAATATGAAGCTGCATTTAAATGCACACAAATGTGTTTGCTTTCCATATGCTGGTTTCTAAAATTATGTGCTTTTTTGAAACCGAAATACAAAGAATAATCTGTTTGCTCAGTGGTGTTGGCATAATATTCTGTGGAATCCATTTAAGGGAGAGAGGTTTCTTTTCCCATTTGGAAAATGTAACTATCACTCTTTCCTCTGCAAACTGAGTGGAGAATGGTTGTTAAATTACCATATATTTGTAAATAAAAAATCCGATGTTGCATTTATTAGAAGTTTTTGTCATTTCATTTCAGCTAAACATGTCTAAGGTAGTGTGTGGAAACATAAAATCATTTGAATTTCATCTTGGGAAAAATATTTGTTCTGTCAGGATTAAGTTGTTCACCTTAATACGTGCAAGAGCTATAGATCTTGCTTTTCTCTCTTCCTCTGTAGTTCATGTCAAACTCTGTGTGCAGCTCTCTCATCAAGCTCCTCTTGCTCTTTCCCTTCAGCATTCAGTACCAGTGGTGAGACTGTATTCTTGTCCCTGAAATACAATTGAAAGAGGTGGATATTCCCCAAAATTTCTCTGCTGTTGCTAGAAATGAGGTGCTGAATTTTTGGGTTAGGTTCTGCTCCTCATGAAAACAGCTGGAATGTGCACTATGTGTCTCTCAGTGGTGGCTTCCAAACTGCTTTGGTCAGCGACTTCCCCAAATTCTTTCATGGCTGGTTGTGTACCCTTCTGTGTTCATATCCTTGGAAACAGTGAAAAAACATGGACTGTGAATCCGAGGAATTAGGGCGAATATTTTGTGGATAAAACTGAGGAAGAGGACAGCTGGGAGGTGTAGGAGGGCTCTTGAGTGTGTGCTTGTATATGGCACCATGAAGAGCTGCCCTGAGGCTGCCAAAGCAGCTTAGGGTGCTCCTTACTCTCAGGGGATCTTGGGGTGGGTAGGAGAGCTCACAGATTGGGAAGAGAGATTGTGACCGTGATAGCTGGGGGCAGCAAGGAAGATCATGCTGTTTTGGTACAGTGGGAGAACTTCACCTCTGTGGGCCTCCTGTAATTTCTCCTGCTTGTAGCTGAATGCTGCTTGCTGAATTACAAGGAGCCAAACATTATTTTTAACTTTTTCTTTAAAAAAAGTAATAAAAACCTAAAATGCCTCATCAACCAAACTTGGCCTTGGCATTCAGTTGAAGATTGGTAAAGATACTTTATTTGTTTTTTGCTGTTGTGGTAAGTAATGACATGGTAGACCACAGATGAGAGCACTGGGATATGAAGACCCTAGTCCTCAGGTGCAGACTATGGAAGGATATGCAACAGCACTGCCTGCTCACAGAGCTCTCTGGAGTCCTCTCTGCTGCTTGTGGAAGAAGCCTGCTTCCCTGAGAGCTATTCAGAATAGGAAACCAATTTAGATGCTGTGCAGATCCAGCTCTCCGTTAAGGCACATATCTGATGGAGATGGTGTGGATGCCTCTCCAAATGGAAGTTTTCAGACTGCTTTTATTGTAGACAGCATCTACAATAATGAACCAATGAACTACTTCCCCCCTGCCCCCTAAATTGCAGATGCCTACAGTCTCCATTACCAGCCCTGAAATACACTGAGAGACACAACTTATTTTTTTTTGGTCACAAGTCAAAGTTTCTCAAGCTCTAACCAATGAATTTATCCTAGCCTGTCCATGATTTCCCCTCTCCCAGCACTGTGTTATGCAGCAAAACTGTGAGAAAAGCTAGGGATGGCAATGCTGTCTTTTGCATCTTGAGACCAGTCATGTTTCCCTGTCCATGGGAATCATTTGGGCATGGAAATTGACTGGTGGTGAAAAATGGAAGGAGAGAAAATTCAGCAACCTGTGGTCTGTGATGCAGCCTGACTCATGTCCCACAGCCTGGAGTGGGTGCTCTGAGCCAAGCTGGCTTCTTCTAAATGGTGTCAAGTACTTCCATGCAGGTTCCAATTTCATTTTTCCACAAAATATCTGCAAAAAACCCGGGTTATTTCATTAGCTTGCTTGTGCACAAATGAGTGGGATTTCAAATTTAGTGGACCTCAAAGAGCTGAAGTTGAAACTCGAAGTGTTGAAGCTGATTTTCACCCTGTTAAAGTCCTGATTTAAGCAAGGCTCCTTCAAACCTGCATTTGCTAATTGTATTGGAAAATGTGAGCAATATAAATGCCTTCTTCCCCTCCTTCCCTTGGAGGGAAACCGGCAGAAGAACCCACCTTATGAATGTTGTATTTGTCTGGTTTGATCCTCGCTGAAGTATTTGGAACGTGTTGTGCTCTCAAGTTCAGCAAAACTGGTTATTGACACTAGATGGCAGTGTGGTAGTGTGCCTCACACATTAAAAAGCCATTTCTGTGGTTGTAATCTCATATAAAAGGAGTTGTGTTTGCTAAATGATGCCAAAGTTGTGATATAAAGAGAGCTGTAGAGAGAACTTTGTCTTAATCTTGGGCCTTTCTCCCCACCGGGCATCATGGAGGTGTGATGTGCAATTGAATATGTGCCATCTTCTTGGGTTGTTTTGGTTTTTTTCTGGGTTTTTTGGGGGTGTTTGGTTTTTGTTTGGTTGGTTGGTTGGTTTTTTCTCTATTTCATTAATTAGCTGCTGCTTAAAGCAGTACAAAGTAGGGATATCAGTAAGAAGAAAAATTCCTGTGGAAAAAAATGAACTAGGCAATTTCTAGCAGAGGTTTTCCTGTATTTTCTTGGATTCTTTTTTAAGGTACTGTTCAAGGAAGAAGAACCAATTGCTCTGCCTCAGTTCATCAGCTGCAGAATGCTGTTTAAGGTTACAGCCCTCAAATGCATGGGTCTGCAGGAGAGTGAGGTCTCTGTACTGCTGCTGAACTCTGAGTGTATTTAGGGCTGTGTGCTCTGTTCTATCCTCTCAGGTGCTTGGTGCCGCTTGGGATGTTGCCATCTGGGACACCCACCCAGGGCTGGTCTGGATATGGTGCAAGTGTGGGAGGTACTTACACAGCTGCCAGGGCACGTTTTGTGGAATGCTGTGGTGCTTTTGAGAGGGCAGCAGAGATTTGTGAGCAAACAACTGAATGAACATCAACTCGTTACAGACAGTGGTGCAAAGGTGTGATTACATGGGCCGGTGAGACCATGTGCACTGTCAGGTGAGGTGCTTGGCTATCTAAGCTTCACTGAGCTCAACAGACATGCAGACTGGCTCACGTGTAGACAGCTGCATTTTTACATTCCTGTGTTTATGTATCTTAATGCTGATATAGCTTTAAAAAAAAAAGTTCAAAAATGTATGAAAAACTTACTTTAGCGAAATCTCCCCTCTCTTAAGGCTTGCAGGCTGTCAGCTAACTAATTGCAGCATCCATTTGAATATGGCTTTGGAACTGATTAGTCTGGGTAACAGCACTGTCACAGGTCAATGTTTTAATAAAAGGGCACTTCAAAAATAGCAAATGTTTTCTGTAACTTTCAGTATAAAGTCACTGTGGGTTTATCTAATACATAAGAACAAATCAAGCATCTTGGAGTAAAAGTCAAGGTGTTGCATATGGTCTTAGTTTTGATGAGAATTTCTTTTAGGGTTTTTCTAGCAGGAGAGTTGTAAGAAATTTCAAGTTGAATTACCTGTGAGTTTACCTGTTCAGGCAACTGCCACACCACAGGCAATGCTGGTTAGTGGCAGGATTTATGCAGCAAAGCCCATTTTTAGAGCCTGATGTCTGAGTTTGGAGTTCACACTGACACCAGAAATGGTCAGAGCCAGTCTTGTTGTGTTCAGTAAAGTACTTTGCAGGTGAATCCCAAGGAGAGTTCAAGTGATAAGTTCAACACTTCCCTTAGGTAACAGCTGTTATAACATGGCCCAACCTTGTCACTTATGGAGGGTGAAAGTGTTTGAAATCTGACAATTTGAGCTCAGTGTGAAAACTGGTATGCTTGCAGCAGTGTTTTAAATTCCAACCAATCATTTGTAATGGATTAGCAAAACCTGTGCCATGGCTGTAATGGAAGGCTTATTAGCAGCAGGCGTAATTACATAAAAGAGCAGCTTCATGCTGGAAGCACTTCAGCATTTTCATTTTGGCTCCGTGCTTCTTGGTAGCTGGGGGCACCGTCATAAAACAACATACGAGGACCATGTAAAGCGCTTCCTCTCGAAAGGGATGTTCCAGGGTGAGAAGTAGGGTATCAGTTTATTAAAGCTGGAGAATTTTTTTAATTGGTTCAACCTACTTGAAACAACCTTGCCAATTAAGTACCTGCTGTAGGCAGCAAACACTCCAAAGACCTGCTGGGTGGTGCAGTGGGAATTACTGGGTTCTCCTTAATAGTTGACATTGTACAAAGAGCCAAAACATTTTTTTAAAAGGTATGTACAAGGGTGTATGTATATACAGTTTCTCTTTATTGTTTGTGGTGAAAGAAAGAAAAAGCTCAGGCCGTGGAATGGGCAGTTCATGAACACAACTCCGTGAGAGCAGGCTCGTGCCTGGCACTGTGTGCCATCCTAAATGGCCTTCTGCAAGTACCTGTGCCAGAGCAAGTGCTCCTGATTCCCTGGACTGGAATTTTCTCATGTCCTCAGGCGGTCAACCAGATGTGCCATTTATTGCTGCTTCAATTGCATATGGCCCTTCTGTGCTGGAAATTCACAGATTTCAGGGTCAGCCCAGGCTACTGCAATATTTGATCTGCCTATATAACTACAAAGATCAGAATCTCTCATCCAATAATTCCCATATTGAACACACAACTGTGTGAACAGCAGTGTTTTTTGATGGAAAGAAGTTCTGTGTAGATCTGAAGTATGCAAATGATGAAAAATCTATCACATGTCAACATAAATTGTTCCAGTGGTTAATTAGCACTCTTAAAAATGTTAATTTTATTTTTAGTTATTTTATTTTAATGAGCTTTCTAGCTTATGATTGTATTTTTATTCATTTAACTTGATTTAGACTCTAAGAGCTGATTAATTCTCTTTGTTCCTTCTTAGATTGTACATATGATGCTGATAACCCTTTTCTGTTGTTGTTGGTTTTGTTTGTTTGTTTGTTTGTTTTGTTTCTTATACCTGTAGATAAAGCCTTATTTCTCACATTAAACACAAAATGCAGGATTACCTTCATGGGCGGACTTTGTTGACCGAAAGACCTTCTCTCAGTAAACTGCAATACAAAACTCTCTCAGGAGAAGATTTAGAACACAGGAGAAATAATCCTGAAGGGCATTAAAAAAATCTGAGGCTGTGTAAGGATTTATTTGCATAAGGAAAATATTCAAATAAGAGCTAATGTCCATGAGGGAGTTTTTCTGCATAAATTTTCTGGCATAATTACTAAGGTTTTGATTTGCCTCTGTGGGAATGACCATGCCCAAATTCCTTTGTGGTTCTGCTAAATTTTCCTGTCTTGGGGAAGGACCTAGAAGAGATTTCCATGCTTATATGTCTTGGTAGGTGAGGGCACAAGATCACATTCCCTTTGTATTTCTCAGCATGGAGTGTCAGCTGCAAAAAATACAATTAGTTCCTGCTGTGTTTGGCAGATACTTATGCGAGGGGTCCAGCTCATGACGTTTCATCAAACTCTAGCTCCGCAAAGATAACAGCTGCTGTCTTTTGATGCCCATCAGAAAAAACAAGAGTCCTGCAGAGGAACACTGGTTTTGCTTTCATGCAATACTTGTAAGTAAAATTAGTTCCTGCCAAGGTAACAGTCTCATTTATGAGATACATATGTGCTCATTCTTAAAGCCAGGGGTTGCACCAGCCTACTCCTGTCCGTGTCCATCAGAGAATATCCCAAGACAGTTTGGGAAATGCCCCACTGCAGTGGAGGAAGTTGGTAAACTTCAGCCAGGCACAGTTCCTGTCTGAATAAACCACAGCCAGGCAGCACAGTGTGCTGCAGTGGCGGTCACAACCTTTCACGATACTCTGTGAAAAATTCATATTGCAAATGTGCATGTATTTCTATCAACAATTTCAATGCTACAAGTACTTTTAGATCTCAGCAAGTAAACAAAAAAGCGACAAATCACTTCTTTGCTCTTTACTGTTGAAATAATTGGATGTGTTTGGCTTTTTACTGGTGGACTTTATTCTTTGGAGTGTTCTGTTGCCTGTGATAGTTCATGGCATGTCTAGTGCCTGCTAAACACAGTATTTTGTGTTCCCTCTCCGTCAGTACTGTGTCAACTCAGCAATAAAGAAGAGGTAACTCTGAACAGAAGGTTGTCCCTGTCAATGTACAAAGATATTTAGGTTGTTCAGAACCTTCTGTGTTACACCAACCACCCTGATTTCACCATCACCTAATCCTTTCCAGTTCATCTGCTCCTCCTATTGATGTTGTGCTAAATGGAAAACAAAGAGTAGGCTGATAAACACCACTTTGGTACTGGAAATATGGGTAGATGCTAGGCAAGAAGGCTGCACTATCCATTTGGCATTGTTACACTAATGTCCTCTTTGGTTACTCACTATAGCACTTCGAAGCTACACAGTGTTACCACGTGTAGCATATTCCTGATATCATATACACTGAAATTCTCTTAAATCCTGTTTCTCTGTAGTGTCTTTGACTTGAAGCCAAGAAAGCTGCCTATTCAGAAAAACTGTTTACATAATCTTTTAATCCTCATGTCTATGCCAGATCATGAGTTGTTCATAAATCTGGATTGTGTATAAAATGCCAACTGAAGGTGCTGACTTTGTTGAGTTGTAAAACCAAAGCATCCCTTCACCTAGCACTGGAGAGCATTTGCATTATTCCCTTCACTTTATCAAGGCTATGATCTCTGAAATATGTTCATAAAAGTATCAGGAGATGTAGAATCCCAGAAGATAAGGGACTAATGTGTCTCAAACACCAGTAGCTGGATGGTTGTGGAGCCAACCAAGGATTGTTGGTAATAACCAGCTGTGAGAAAGAACAAAATGTGGCTGGAGAAGAGGGTCATTCAGAGCTAGGGTGATGTTTTCCAGGATAAACATCCTTGTTCTAGTCCCTGAAGACAAGCACAAAGTACAGTACAAGTGCAGGAATGAGAAGTACATATGGACTGTAGGGAGCGATCAAGATCACCAAAGATCCCTGAAGTCATCCAGCCCATTTCCAGAAGGGTCTACAGGAAGGGACGATGCATAATAATTCATATGCAAAGAAAGTGAGAAATCTATCTATAAAAAGGTACCCCCACCAGGCCCAGGCAGCACTCCCATGACCCTGGACTTCCTGTCAACTGGACTGATGAAACCAAGGCTGGTCATCTCTCCTTCTTTCTCTCCTCTCTCTTCCTTATCTTACCCCTCTATCCAAAATGCACTGCTGTGTGTTTATATAGTAGGTCAGGGACCAACACACCTAGCTCCTTGCCAAATGTGTAATTTACTAATAAAACTTTCAGTTTTTGCCGGCCCTCTGACTTTAGTCATTCCCTTCAACCACGAGCATCTAGAAATCTTGGTTCTCATTTCCCCACAAGGGTGGGACACAAGGATAGACAAGGGTAAAAATGCTCCTTGGTCAGTCCCCCAAGAAGCAGATATTTACACTCACTGGTTTTCATAATCAAAGTATTAATTCATTTCTCTCATTAGTCCTGCTTCATTGGTTTGTTATTTTTCCATGATAACAACAATGGTTGCACTATTCAGCAAATATATTTATCTTCTGATCAGGCTTGGCGCTGAGGCAGCAAAACAGGTGTATTTATAATCCTGTTCTCTTGCATGTAGATCGACTGCAACTCTGATTCCCACAGAGCCTCGTTGGTTTTACGCAGGGCACTCAATGAACGTGAGCCTGGGAGTCGGCTGCCTGCCTCTTACCTCCCATGATGGAACAGGCTCTTTGCAACAGCACTGCTGCTCTGTAGCCTGGGAAAAAGGGTGCTCCGTGCATCCCATGGGTGTGTTCTGCTGTTCAATAAACTCCAGTGGCTTGTGTGAAAGGAGAGCCTGCACTGCTGGAGGTTTTCCCCACTGCTGTCCAGATAGAGCAGGGATATGACTGAGATCAGCAAGACCCATTAGGGAGGCTGTGAAGTGATAACTTTGGCTGAGCTGGATGCAGTAAAGGCTGTGCTGCTGGAGAGCGTTAGAAAAATTAGCAGAACTACACTGGTTTGCCTCAGCTGGGGATGTGTGCATGGTGTAGGTGAAATTACAACCACCTTGGCAGTCTGGTCTGTAAGTTTTTGTATGGATGCTGAAGAGGTCTTGTCAGGTATCAGCAGGGTTTTTTTTGGAAGCTTGAGAGAGAAGCTGGAGATTTAAGAGAGTGGTGAAAACAATGTGCTGTAATTCTGTGAAGATGTTGAGTATACCTGTATTTTGTTGGACTAGAAATGTCCTTTGTGGTGTTCTTGAAGACTCTGATTTCAAGGTGTCTAATTAAATTGTAGGTTTTATAAACCCAGTGACATTTTTTCTCCTTAGAGCAAGAAAAAATGAGACCAAAAGCAATAGTTTAAAAAAATTAACTTCTATTGGCATTTCTTCAGCTAATAGAGTGTGAAGTCTTTGACTGACCCTGAGATTAGCTCAGTTGGTTTTGAGCCTGGTGCTAATAATGTCAAGGTTGTGGGTTCAGTCCCTGTATGGGCCATTCACTTGAGAGTTGGACTTGAAAATCCTTGTAGGTCCCTTCCAACACAGAATATGTTCTGTGATAGATGATTGCTTCACCAAAAGATATGCTGAGCTGAATACTTTCTTGAATTATAAAAGGAATCTCAAGGAATCAGATGGTCCTGGACTTTTGAGTAATGGGTTTTTGATCCCAAACTACCTTAAAAAAATGTCTGTGAGCAGTGTTTTTAAATTTTTCTAGTTGGATGTTTGTAAAATGGATCTTTGCAGCTCTACTGATTAATTATTTTCCACATGGGGACTTAAGTTTGAATTTTCCACACATATTTGTAGCACCCATGAGTTTCAGTGTTCAACCTACCAACCTGTGAGGAGAATGCTTAAAAAGATGGTAAATGTTCATGTTTAATTTCACATCTAAGTTTGGCCAAGATCTGAACTTTTTGTCTTTAGCACTCAGTTTGTCTGTGTGGAAGGTATTCACTGTGGGCATGGGGAGGTTGCACTGCAATACATCATCTCCATCAGTGCTAAAATGTTTAGGGATTCAAATCTCATTCAGACAATTCCCTCTCTACTGCATTGGGTCAGATTAGAAGGACTAGTGTTTGTTTCATTTTTCTGCCCATGTACTAAGCCCTGAACCTCTGAGACACGTTTCAACACTTAGAATGGGTAGAAAGTGACTTTCATCTGCCAGCTTTTCAAAACAAGACTGGACAAATAACAGCCAGTGCAAATAAATGCTGGACAGGTTCTGCTGTCCCAGCTCTTCTGGCACTGGAGTATGAACTTTCTTCATTCTGCCAGTATGGGATTTGCCCTGTGGGTTGCATTGGACAAAATTTAATATGTTTACCTAGTCACTTTCTGAGTAGAACAGCACTCTCCTGTGCATTTTCTTCACTGATGGTTCTGGCTGAGATGGTTGGACACACCCTGTGTTGTGGCTGTTGATTTTATCTTCTCCACGCTCATGTTCCAGCACTGAAGTCAGATTTTTGTGTTCCAGAAAATGAAATGGGAAGAAAACTGATGTTCAGCCTCGATCAGCCTGTCCCTGTGATGCCAGTAATTAATGGCAGTGTTTCACTTGCCAAGCAGCAAGCCTTGGGTTTGTTGCAGCCAAGCTGGAGAGTGAAATGTGGCAGTCTCCTCACCTTCCTACTGCACTGTCAGGCTGGCTCAGTGATTATTTACTGCCAGTCTTGTTGCTGGCAGAAGAACTGATGTCTCTTTGGCAGCTGGCCCACAAGTGACTTGATACTGCTTGTTTCCTTCAGCCCAGCTTCAGCAACACTTTACAGATTTAGGCAGGGCTTGGGTCCCTTTTCTGTGTTCAGTGTGCCGAGGAGAACTCTTCTCCATTGACCTTATAGTTTAGTCAAGTTGTAGGTTTTGTGAATCACTGGCTTTAAATGCAAAAAATTTTTGGAGTTTCCTGATTTCCACTGGCTGTCTATCTCTCTTCCACCATGCAACAGAAGTTGTTTATTTTCAGCAAAATCCACTTCTGCTGTCAGAGACTTCCAGGCAGCATTTAGAGTAATTTAAAGGAAGTACAAATATACACCTGTCTAAACTGAAAGCAGATAGATTTAGATAGATGTTCTATACTGTGAGGCCAGTGATGCGCTGGAACAGGTTGCCCAGAGAAGCTGTGAGTGCCATCCTTGGAAGTGTTCAAAGCCAGATCAGATGAGTCCCTGAGCAGCCTGATCCCATGGGTGGCATCCCTGCCCATGGAGGGGGTTGGAGCTAGATAATCTTTAAGGTCCTCCCAACTCAAACCATTCCATGATTCTGTGAACTGCTTAGCAGAAGAGCTATTCATCCCTTTCATCCTATCCCCAAGAAGAGCAGAAATATGGGAAACTGTATGAAGGGTTACCTCTTGTTTTTAGGTGGTACTGTGATTAGTGTGTTGGTTTATGTGAGGCTGTGGTGTGATAGTGTGTGCTGACTGCAGGAATTTGAATGAGCACAGATCACAGTAGGAACAGGCTGGACCCATGATAGAGAAAGGCAGCTTTCAACTTCACTGGTTGCAGTCATTAAAAACTATTTTCCTTATCATACCCTGAGCTGTGCCTTTGATCATTAAGGAAAATAACTTAAGGGATAATGACACAATGAAAATAATTTGTTTCGCTTTCTGACCAATGCATTATCTTGGTTCTGGCCAGAACAGTGTTAACTTTTTGTGATAGCTGGGAGGGGACATGGCTGTGACTTGGATGTTATTTGATATCACCTCACCTCATTGCTTTGGGTAGGGGAAATGGACTCTCTTCCAGGGAGAAGGGGTTCCTTCAAATCAGAGAAAAAATGAGAGAGAGAGTCATCCAGTGTTGTTATTGCCAGATGCTTTCCATGTAAATAGTTTCTTTCTCTTATACCTTGAGAAATCAAGGAATTAATAGAAATGGAAAGACAGGAAAGGAAATAAAATGACATTAAAATGGAAATTGGAAAAACTGAAAATTCTGAAATTAAGTGAAACCAATGAAAAATTTCAGCTCACCTAGCTACACTACCTTTTCCTTCCATTCCATTTCATTGGTTTCACTTAATTTCAGAATTATCAGGTTTTTCTCACTAAGCTTTGAACAAGCTTGGTGCTGCGGCTGAGGTGCACGTCCACGTGCATGGCCCTAATGCAAAAGCTGTTGTGGCAGAAATGTTGTGGCTCTGCCATGATTCTCTTGGGATGTATTTTCCAGCCCCACTGTTCCTGGAACTGTAGGGTCTTTTTGCTCTCTCCAGCCTACCTCGAAGCCGAATGGAATCTTGTCACTGGGGCTGAGGTGCCCATTGCACCAACCATGGGTGGTGCAAATTTAAAACATGTAGGAGCAGTAATGTTGGGGCCCTGCCAGGATCACCTTGCCAAGTCTTTTCCAGCCCCAGCATTCCTGGAGCTTTAGGCTCTGCAGCTCTCTGAACCCTAAGCAGAACCGTAAGGGCAGCTTGTGGCTGCTGCTGAGATCCCCATCACTGTGTCTGGCCTGGATTTAAAAAGTGTAGATTTTCTCCAAAGTTTCATATCCAAGCTCTTTGTTTGGCTTTGCTTCCCTTGTGGCATTTTAGGCAATGCCTCAGGCTTTGCAGACACATAGAATGATTAAAGAGTTAGAAATGCCTTTTAATTAATTTTTAATTAATTTTTACTTTAAAGGGAGGAAGGGGAGAAGAAAAAAGGAGAGACAGTACTAAATAGGTGACATCCTTGTTCTGCTCTGAGTTAGCTTCAGCTGTTGTTATGTTCAGCTGTTATGCCATGTTATGAGAATTGCAATTGATTCAGCCTCTCTGGTTTAATATTTTCTTGCATGAGTGCATTCAAACTTAGAAGAGTCTTGTCCCTGTGTGCTCTGGTCTGATCCTAAACTCAGAAGTCATGGGTAAGAAATCCCAGCCCAGGGTGGCTCACAGAGTGTACTGGCCACCTATGGAAATATTAAATATAAAAATAATTTTACAAGATTGCATACATTAACACAAACTGATACAATTTTTTTTGACATAGCATCACCTCTTCTTCACCTGTTCTTCACCCTCAAAAATCTTGTCAGCCAGCATGAATCTTCCCTGTTCAGGTTAAATGCATTGAAACCATTTAATGAAAGGTCATGTTCTTTTCCTTAAATGCCATTTAAATATATTTAGTATATGAGATTAAAGGTTTTCTTTAAAATTGCAATACTTAATCATCATTTTATGCTGAGAAATGTTAGTGGAGTTAATGAACTGCTCAGTGTAATATTCAATTAAGTGAACATACCAGTTTCTCTTTCATTTGCTACCAGTCTAATTGGAGTTTTGTTTTCCTTTTAGATTGAATTCAAGTAATTGTCAATTGTATTTCCTTTGCATACACTTAGAATACTAATAAAGGGAAGGGGAGCAAACTAAGTCTTCTAAATTATATTCAAAATGAAAGTTGTAGATCATATGTGGCTGCTATAACATCCGTAGATGCCATTTGAGGCTGTCCAACTCTCACATAATTTTTTGTTAATAATTCAAAATGCTCTGTGCAGGTCTTAATATGATTGTTTTTTCTGAGGGGTGAGGAAGTGGGGAGTAGTTGTTTGGTAGGACCAGAATTATCTTCTTCCTTTTCTTGATGGTTTCTGAGGCACAGTAGTTTGGCTACAGCTCCTGACATGAGTGGGATGTGCTGGTCCATCTCAAGGCATCTGTGTATTTTGCATGCATGAGGTTTATCTGCTTTGATCACTCACAGGGCTGACTGGATTGCCTCTCTTGGAACTGGGACAGAGCCATTTCCAGGCAGGATGCCTGGGGTTTTGCCCATGTGTGGGATCCACTAGAAGGAAAAGGAACTTTTCAAGGCAAATTCCCTGTCCCTAGCTGGGTTAAGGACTGAGGCAATTCTCCTGCTCTTTTCTGATATATTTCTATGGCATGTTACATAAATGTGGCTTCTGGCTGAATTTGGGTGTTAGATACCTATGCATTAGCTCTTTTTCACTTTGTTTCACTTTTTCTATCTAGTTGGGACCTACTTCTTGTAGTCAGTTTTGTCACAGCTGCCCCTCCCTGTGGCAGTTTGCTCCCCCCTCTGTAATGCTGTTGACTTGAGTTTTCTATGACCAGCCAATCATAATTGCCCTTCATTACTTGAAGCCACCAGAATACCCCTCCAAAATTTGTATAATCTGCTTTGTTTTCTAGGTCATTAAATACCTTACACCAAAATAGTCTGAAAAGGAAATTCTGTGGCATCCATGAGTTGCCTCTAATTACAGTTCCTCCGGTCTTTCATTTCATAGCACAGAAAGCCAATATTGAACTAGTTTTTCAGATGCGATAGTAAGATGTAGTATTTAGAGTCTTACTAACGCACAATATTTTACGAAGCCTATATTCCCTCTACCTGCTTTCTAATTGTCACTTCTGTCTCTGTGTACATCAGATTTATTGTTGTCTTTCCAAAATGTACTCAAGTGGCAAATTACATTGTGCTGTAAGCCAGTAAAGTCTCTATAGGTGCATAAATATACTCTTTTATAATTTTCTTGTACCGTATTAGTAAAATGCCTGGGTCAAATCATCAGCTTGCTTCCTGATATATTTAAAAGTGGAGGGCAGTGACTCTTTCTCAACTTTAGGGAATTAACCCAATAATTCAAGTTCAATTATTGGCTCTATTAGAGATAATTGACAATGAACATATATTAAAAATAAAACACCCGTTCTTATACTTTATAATTTGTTTATTAAATTGGGCATTTAAAATAATAAAGACTTTTTTTAGTCAGTCTGTGAGATTCAGTCTTCAAGTATGTTGTCATGGAAACATTTTAAAGGCTGTTTCATAAAAAATTTACACTTGCAGAATTGTTGCATGCACATCACAAAGAGAGAAACTGAGAGTTCAGTATTAAAAACAAAAAAAAAGTTCCCTGTTGTCCCACATTAAAGGGCAGCAGCTTCTGCTTAAAATGAGCCTACATTTTATTTTTTTTAGAGGATCTACTATAAAAATGGATAGATGTCTATTTGTCGGAAAAGATCTGGTCTTTCATTAATCTCAACACAGAGAGATTTTGGAAAGACACACCTGATGATTTACCTTGAGCAGCTTTCTCTTTAACAGTTTGAGGTGAAACAGGAAATCAGCCCAAATGCTTCTGTGTTTTTTGCTATCTTATGAGTAGCATATTAAGCCATCCATGAGCTTTTAGTCAAATTTTTACAAATTTATGTATGAGATCCTGCATTTCAATTTTTAACTTGCCTATGATTTGATGATGCGTGTGATGTTCACTGAGATTCCTTCTATTTCTTTTGAAGCAGCTGAACCATTCTTCCCTTTTCATCCTGACAGCTGTAGTAAAAACAACTCTACTGGGCAATGGGATACTTTTTTTTTATTTTGCTAGTTGACTTTCAGGCAAAGTAAACATTTGTGCCACCCAAGTTTATCACCGAGCATCTCACTCACTAAGCCTTGTGGAGGAGTTGCACCTGTGGAAAAGACAGATGATTTCTTTACAGCGTGTAACCACCATGCAGATAATGTATGGATTTGTGCTGTCAGATGTTACCAGGCTTTCTTTTATCCTGCAGCTGTGCTTAGGAAAAGATAACAATTGTGCTCAGCTATGGTCTCCTCCTGTAAATGGGAATAGTTCAGCCATGTCAGAAACTTCTTTGCTGTGGGGGTGACTGAGCAATGGAACAGATGGCTGAGATATATTGTGGAGTCTCCTTGTCTGGAAATACTCAGAAGCAATCGGGACACAATCCTGAGTAAGATGGTCTATTGATCCCTCCTTGAGCAGGGAGGTTGGGCTAGGCTGGTTGGACTTTCACAGATCCTTTCCAACCTTACCCATTCTGTGATTCTGTGAGCTGTCTGAAATGCCTTTCTCAAGATACTCAATGCTTATATTGCATGCTGATATTATTCTCCAATGCCCGATATTTTTCTCCATGGAGTAGCAGAGGTAAAACCCACACATCAGTCTTTCTGGAGGAGAGATGCATGACTCCACTGAAATATTTAGTGAGTAAAGAAAGAATACTATAAAGCCTCTCTAGTCTAAATCTCCAGGTCAGCCTCTCTGCTGTCAGAAATCTGACAGCTGTTTGGAAATCTGTTGCTGAAGACACTCCAGCAATCAGATATCAGTGGGTTGCAGCTGCTGTGCACAGATTCAGGAGTGTTGTGCTGAATGGATACTTAGAAAATGGGAGTCATAGAGTTTTCATGGGTGTAGGAGAAAACCTCTCAGAGGGACCAGAATGGAGAAAACTGTAATTTCTTCATTACCAAAAGAAAAGAAGAAAAAAGCCCTGTTAGTTTGTTCACTACCATCTGCCTTTTCTTTAGCAATGTATCCACTAAACACAATTGCATTTTCACAGTGTTTCTCTGCCTGTGGTGCAGGTCCACACACATCTTTGCTGTGCAAATCCAGAGATTCCTAGCACTGCCAACATCCCCTTGAAAAAGGTGGTTAACTGTGACAAAGAAAAGCTCTACAAGCTCACAGTCATTTAGTTCAGCTAAGCTCTGTCGTATCCACTTGTTTCTGCGTGGTTCACTTCATATAAAGGCGGGTTACACCAATAACTTGAAGAAACATATCCTCTCATGGCTGATATGCTCACAAACAGTTGACTGCTTACTCTTGAAAGTAAATTCTCTGTTCACAAAGCCATTATCTTGTTAGTAAATAAAGCTCACCACATCTTGGCTGATCACTCTCTTGATATGGTTTTGTGGTTTGTTGTGCAAAGTGATCCCAGAGTTTGAGAATTCATTTGTTTTTCTTCTATATGTAAAGGTTTTTTTTAAATCTCATTGCCATGTAGTTCTTTGTAGATTTTGCAAATCACAAAGTAATGATCATCATACCAAAAAAAAAATTAGGTGTGAAAATACATCACAGGATAGCCACAATAGAAAGCATGTTATCTGAGGGAAAGAGAAGAAAAAACATGTTTGTAATTGCAAAAATTCTTTGTTGCTTATTTTGTTTTGGAAAAGTCTTGTTTTATCCTTGCCTCAAACCTGACACAAGCAAATCACTCCATGACGTGTTCGCAAAAGGAGTGCAAATAAAGAGATGGTGAAATTTGTATTTATGGTGTTCAAAAACTGAAAAGAATTTCCCTATTTCCTGCCTAAGGCAGAAAGAAAGGGAAAGAAAAAAAACAAATCAAAAGAGTTTTTATAAGGGTCATAATTGCTGCTTGTGCTTAAAATGTGTGCAATTCTGTCTAAAAAATTGGGCTGCTCATGGCATTTGTTTAGGGATCTCTAACTCACACGGTGAAAAGCATCTACCCTACCCTGTGTCTTCCTCCATTTCCATGCCATTTGATCAGTGTCTCCTTGCTGCCACCACTTCTGTCTAGGTTTTAAGGACTGTGACATGCAAAGGTCCTTTTTGGCATTACTGAGGAAAGGTGGGCATGTGTGTGTGAAAACAGGAGACACAGCTTAAAGTCAGACCCAGGCTCAGGGATCTAGTCTCGAGAAAAACCTAGAGAGAATTCCTCTGAGTGAAAAAAAAGGCTGGATCTGTAAGGAGAGAAATGCCACAGGTTTTTTTGGTCTGAGAAAGAAAAAAATTAAAAACTCCCAAAAACAAACAAACAAGCAAAAAAACCCACCAAAAACCAAAAAAACCCCTCAAAACAAAAAAACCCAAAACAAGGAAAACAACAAAAAACAAAACAAACCAAACAAAAAGAAACAAAACAAAATTTAAAAACCCAAAACCCCAAAAACAAACAAACAAAACCCCCAAACAAACCCCAAAACCCCCAAAGGACCCCAAACCCCAACAAACAGAAAAGTACTAATTTTTTAAAGCAAATTTCCAAAGGGCTTTCAGTGAAACTTCAGGCAGGAGCATTTGGGGTCTACATTGATGGTAAAAAATGCGGAAAGATAAATGTCAGAAGTCAACAAATGTAGACTCAGAGGTGTGGTATGAGGGAACTCACAGAGTGCTACCACGCCTGAATTTTCTTCATCCAACACAAGCACTGTGATCACAGAGACACTGAATATTCATGGTAGTTGCTGGGTCTTGCAATTTTTTTAGAGGTCATGGCACTGTTCTCCCTTAGAAAGGAACAACTGCTGAGAAAACAAACTTTCCCATAATTGAGAATTGTTGTCTGATGAGCCAGGCTGCTGCTTGTTGCTGTCTGACTCCTGTTGTATCCAGGGAAACTGCCTTTTCTCTTCTTTGCTAATACATAGCAAGGCAGTGCAGTGATACTGAATGTTGACACTAACTCCTCCTAAGTGACTTTGACGCCACTTTAAATTTTACCTGCCAGCGTACAAGAGGAAAGCAATTATTTTCCTCTATTTCTTCTGCTTTGTGTCTTTTGCTGTTTTTTTTCTGATTTGTATGTATTTTTCTTCATGAATCCATGGATGGGTGTGGTAGATCTATGCTCCTTGGCTTTTCCCATGGAAAAATCCAGAAAATCCTGGATGAGCTATGAGGATTTACCTTTTCTGGGCAATGCCTAGCAGACAAAACCCAGCAAAGAGCATTTATGTTGTAGCTGTTTATTTTGACATGGCTTTTACTCTTTATCTGTGACATCAGCACCATCAAACATAATTTTTGCTTTGGAATGTGTACAAATGAAATATTTTTACCGGGGGAAGTATTCTAATTTCACTTCACACATTCTCCAGGATCAGTAAGGAGCAGTTCCTCTCCAGGAGCTGCTCCTTATTGAGTCAGGAAATACCTTTGAAATCTGTTTTTAAAGGCTTTCCTGTGAGTAACAGGTTTCTGTGATTGCGCTGTTTCTGTCTGTCAGGCTTTTGTTGGCTACCATCCACTTAACCTGGCAGAGATGTGGAAATCTCAAAACAGCTGCATTCCTGGGGGTTCTATAAAAATGCTAAGTGAATGGAAAAGGCCCAAATCAGTGCCTGAACTGAAAGCTTTTGATAAATAGAGATGGATCCAGGCTTAGCTGCCACATGCCTTGACTGACATGCATTAACTGGGTGGATCTCAACCATCTCAGGCTCTTCACGGAGATGTCCCAGGGCTTGTGGGGAGGTAGATGTGTCACACTGGAGAGGTTTTGGGGACAGAAGCCACAAACCCATGGGCAGCCAGCAGTGGGACTTATGGACTTGCTGCTTTGGAAGCAGTAATTTTTGAACAGTCATAGAAATAGTTTTGCAGTATATTGTAAAGTCTTGTCACATTGTTTATGCTTTGCTGCCCATTTGTTTGGGTTTTTTTTCCAGTGTTTTTCCCTGCTTTTCACCCCAGTTTTTGTTTAAAGCTGCAAATGTTCTTTCTGCCTTCTTCACCTTAAACTGTCTTGAAGGCAGACGAGATAATGTGAAAAGCAAATTAAAATCCTTTCAAATAGTCTGTGAAGGTGTGTCTGGAAAGTATCAGTGATTACAGCTGGCTAATGTCACAGCAGAGCTGATGTCAAGCAGAGAGGATAGTAACTGTGTTTAATCATGGATGTGAATACTTATTTAGATAGGTGTTCAAGAGAGTGTTCCAAATTTTGAGGTGGCATTAACCTGTGTTAAAAATACCTATATATGTATATAATGTGTGTTAACAAAGTGGATACATAACCCACCCAAACTCAACAGGGTTCAAAAGCAGAAGAAAAAAAAAGGAAAATATATATGGGCCTTTTTAAAATCCCTGCCTGTAAATACTGTGGTTTTTTTAAAAATCTTCATCACCAAAGTAATAAGTAGATGACTGTCATAAACACTAGCAATCAGTGCAAACACATTTTGGAAAGGATCTTTGTTGTATAACGCCTGGCTTTTCCTGGCTGTCCTCGACCACAGCATCAGCCCCTGAATGCTCGACGGCTTCTTCTTCCGCGCTGCTCTGAGCCTGGCGTGGCTGGCTCACGCAGAGGCAGGGCTGCCCACAGCGAGGGACCAATGAGGTGCCCATGGAATAAGGTGAAAGAGGCAAAGGGTTGTGGGAGGGGGTCTCCCCTCAGCTTTCCTTTATTATGGGAATGGGCGAGGGGATCCGGGAGGGAGAGTCGTGGAGGGAGAACACCAGGGAAATGTCCCTGTGCAGCCAGTTTTAAGGGGGGGTAACAGCCAATGGGGTAAAGGACAAGGGGAAGGTACAGTGGTCAGGGGTCCAATAAAAACATTTGAGGGAGGGGTAGAACAGCTCGGAACCAATAAAACTTCAAACATAACAGAACTTTCAGGAAGATGGGGTTGGTCCAAGGCTCTGGACACACCTTTCTTCTGGAACAAGGGGTGGCAGCAACCAGGGTTGGACCTCCCACAGATCTTGGACACACAGAGGTTCACACTGGACTGAAAAGAGGCAATTCAGAATTTGGGACCCTGTCTTCTTCAAACAGATGTTTGGTGCATGCAAGCGCCCTACCGAGCTCCAGATTCACACACTAATGCAGGTGTCTGCACACCCACCTGTGTGTTGTGTCTGTGCTCCCACTGCAGCCCAAGGAGAGCTGACCAATGGGGCTGATCGAGAGGGGTGGTTATGCTTTTCATTCTGTACCAGAGAGTTAGTGCCCCCTTCTGTTGTTACAACATATGTATTTTATACTGCTTGAAACAATCCTGGGAATCTGAGGCACCTGCATGGACCTTATAGATCTGAGATGACTGACGTGAGACAACTGAATTGCATCCCTACATCTGCTCACTGACCTGCTTTTCTCATCCCCTTGGCTATAATGATTAGATTTCCACTAATCCAAGTGTGGCCACTTCTGCAGGTGTGTACATTGAAATATCTGAATCTGGAGCTGACTCCCTCATTCAAATCCCAGCACCCTAAGCCGATGGCTTAATGAATTTACTCCAGTCATGTTAGCTTTTTTATTACTACAAAAGAAGTTCTCAAATTAGCAGGTCTCAAACCGTCTGGAGCTCCACATTGCAAAGCCAACACTTTAAACAATACCTGTGTAACACTCAGATGTTTGTAGAAATGAAGTAATGTGAAGATCCACTGAGCAGTCAGCAAGTTTCCCATGTGAGCACTCAGAGACTCTGCCGGTAGGAGCTGAATTTAAGAGATGTTAGATGGATCAGTTCTGCACGTAAAATAGTTTGCACTGAAGCACTATTTTCATGGTTTCAATTGATTCATGTTTGGTTAATTACCATTTCTCTGTGACGGATGCCTCTGCTGTTGCTGGGTCTACCCTTTCTCTGGCATTAGCTCACTCATTTCCCTCTCATTTTTCTTACAACCATAGAATTTGCTTCCTGCTTTGTTGTCGTGCATAGCATAGCTGCCTTAAGCCATTTCAGCTAAGATTAAAAAGTTATGTTACAGCAAACTGTCAGAGTGAGAATGAGGAGAATGAGCTTTTAATGACAAGCATTAAAAACTCCAACAGGGATAAATAAGGTTTTCTTGTGGGGATGTGAGATAGTACTAATATCAATGCTGGTTTTGGGATTTAAAAAATTTCTGCTGTCTTTCTTACTCATAAGGAATGAAACTGAGACCTTGGCAGGACTTAAACCTGGTCTTTGTGTACATGCTATGAAATCTTGTCACCAGCAGAGTCAATGGGCACCTTACCAATTATTTTTAAAGAAAACATGACAGCACCCTACTGCCATGGCCTTTATGCATCATGTACTTCCCAGGAAGCTTTGTGCTTTCTAATTCTTCACAGGGCACTTCTGGCATGAACTGCTTCTAACAGGGCCACCAGCAAGGCAGAGAGCTGCCTTACAAAGAAATCAAAGTACAGGGAGTCTCCCAGCATCTGGAACCAAATACAATCAGCAAATGCCAGCAGGCAATCTTCGGAAGGTTTAGCAGGTGAGACATTTAAGGGATGCATGTAGCGATTGATTTGTTCAGTATTTTCACCCTTTTCCTTTTATCTCTGACACTTTTCTCTCTTACATAAGGAAGAGGGAAAGAACAACTGGCATATGTCTGTATGAGCAGCACAGGGAAGTTGATGTTCATTATTAAAATTGTCAGACTGACTTTTGGAAAAGGGCTAGAGTCTGGGTGCCTCCGTGCTTTTTTTTTTTTTTTAAATTGCTGCTTGGTGGGTGAGATACCTTAAACAATAGTCTTTACAATCCAAAGATTGGAATACATTACTGTCAGAGAAAAAACCTTTTAAGTAAGCTACACAAAGGTCAAGGAGCCTAATATCACTAGTTACTTAGGTTACTTTTGTAACAGCAGACCTCTTCCTTTTAGAAAAAATGGCTAGAAATAGCTTGTAGGAATGGGGACCAATAGTTCTGACATGTGAGGAACCTGGGGCTTCCATCCCAATTCCACCCGATGTGATCATTAGAAAGCAAAGCAAGAAGGGACCTGGTGCTACTTTTTTTCCTTTAGCAACTGTTGCATGAAGCTTCTCCTCTCTCCACCTCCGCAGGAGAGACGGAGATGCTGGGAACAGGACAATCTCAGGGCAACTGCTCCCTCTGCAGGAAAAAGGGCGGAGGGATCCAGTCCCCAGGGCTGGGTGAGAAAAGGTGCAGTGTGCTCCTAAACATGAGTGACTACGGGGGGACACAGCACAGGGACGATGATATGACCAACAGGTGTTCTGCATGCAGGTTGCCCATGCAGCTTCAGATTTTGTTGGAGATGAGGTGTGAAGCCTCTGTGAACAGCAAGTCTGTCCGAAGGGGTGGCAGGCGGAGACAGCAGTGTTCAAAAAGCACATTAAGCAGGGAATCCAGATTAGTAAATGCTGCTCTGCTGCCTTCTGCTTAGCCCAACCACACAGGTCCCTGAAGTCTGCTGTGTGGTATTTTATCTTGCTAGGAAAGATTTTCTTAGACCATTTCAAGGGTTGATGACTTTGGCTGTTAAGTCAGGGCACTCTGTGTTTTTACTCAGCTCAGGCATTGTGTCTAGCTGTTAATCTCTGAATGTGGTCTCATACTTTCCGCCCCTGATATGCTAAAAATAATTCAGAGTTGGCCCAGTCCTGAAATTTTAAGCCAGTTGTTGGACATAAGCATGTTTCTGTTTTTAATAGAGATTTTCTGGGCAGAAGTCTGTGCTTTTTATGTTGTATATGTAAAAATAATAAATGGGTGTTTTATGGTCCATCTGATACTAAAATTATATTTAATATGGAATTTTAATTTTACAGCATGGAACAAAATTTCTGTTTCTCATTTTGTTAATAAACTTTTTATGAACTTCATGAATGTATGTCTAGAATAAATACTAAAAGTTCAAATATATAAATGAACTAGGTTTTAAAAATACCTAAATACTTACTTGCCTAGTTCACTATTTAAGTACTACACATTCAGGCTATCATACAAACCAAGACAGAAACAGGTTTAGTCTTCAGATTTGCTTCCAATGTTCTGGTCTTGTCAGATATTAGGGATTTTTTGATATGATTTGCTGAATAGTAGCTGTTCTTCTAGATTCTGTTCTGTTCTATATTCTCCTGTTGTTCATGAAAGTAGGCTAAATAAATGCAATCACATTTTCTGGCCTTGACTACATGAATCAGTTTTTTAAAAAATACCTCAAACCACTACAGATCCGTTGCCTCCAAATGTTTGTCTATCAAGTTACTTTGACAAAAAGAATTATATGTCTTATCAGTTTTTGATTATGACATACTGAATAATTATTCATATTAACTGACAGGTGGCTATTTAGGAAGATAAATGATTTTTTCTGAGGAAAAAAAAAAAAGAAAAGAAGGAGCAATTTAACTGGCTTATCTGATCTTCTCCATAAGTGGGAAGGGAAGCTGAGAACTGATCTTTGGGATCTTGTGAAGGTATGCCCAAATTCACAGTAAGAACATTTTAGTTACTCAATTTAGGTTAAAAGCTGAAATTTCCTATAGAGCTATGGGAAGAGTTAACTCTAGAGAGTAATTTGAACCACTGAGATTACATATACTTTTGCCTCCCTGTTTGGGTGCCTTCCAGATGCTTTTCTTCCCTCACTGGTTGCATGAGGAGTCAGGACCCTCCAACCAGGCCTTTAAAGTTGGGTGATTTAATGTCAGGAGTCATTTCTGAGGGACAGTGGACAGTTTTGGTATCACTCTACTCATGAATTGCAGGGGCAGGCTGCTACTACTCCTTTTCCCCCCTGAAACAAAGAAGTACAAATGCAATAAATTGAGTTTTAAATGCATTTAAGAGAATATATATGTATGTAGTTATGCATACATGGAAATACTTCTGCAGAAATATTAGACTGAAGGGAAAATGAGTACTAGCATTTTTGAGGTAATCCACAACAAGGAGTTCTTTTCATAACCTATCCAGACTCCAACTTACAATGAATATGGGAAAAATGCCTTTTCTTCTTGGAGAGATTTCTTTCAATACATATACGAAGGAGATAAGAAGCAACTTTTCTGTTACTGTTTCATTTTCCGCTTTGGTACGGAGCACCGAAGGAAGCCTCAAGCAATCCCAGCCATAGCAAAGCCCAGCAGGTGAGTGAGGACATCACTGCAAGTTACTGCTTTAGTCTTAGGGCACTTGAAAATGGGTGAAAAGCACAAAAGGATTTGCTCTATTTGTGAGCATGCAGAGGGCACTGCTTACAGTGGTGGGTTGGAGCGCTTGTTTCTGCTTTTAATTCTCCACTTCGAAGTATTTAGCGCCAGCATTAGACACAATGATTTCAATTGCTGCTTTGGCTGTAAGACCCTGGATATCTCCTTTGTCTCCTTCCCCATCTCTTTCTTGATTTCTTCTGTTGTGATCTCAGGTGCCGAGGTTTGAAATACAGCAAATGTACTGAGATTACAGAGCAGAGGAATCTGTGCACACTACTTTGCACATGTTTTGAACCAGGTAACAGCTAATCTCTTTGGGGTGGGACTGAAGAAATGTCCGATTTTTAATTGTTATTCACTATTATTTTGCCATTACTAATCAATATCCAATAATATTTTAATATTATTTGGGAATAGCCCACCCTCTTAAATCTTCATGTTTGGAGCAAGCAATTCAATATGGTATATAAGGTTTATATTTAAATTCTGTATTGGTTTATCAGCAAAAGAAACCTGAAAAACCTTCTCTGGCAAAACCAGGAGTTACCACGAAGATTTTAGAAGGATATTGGAAATTAACTTCTTGTATATTTGTCTTTACATGGATATGTCCTAGAGAATTTTATTATTAATGAATAAGAAACTAATCATTGCTAAACACACATTAGATTATATGCTGTAATAAAGGAAAGCTTAGGGCACAGCTCCCTGAAAGTGACTGTAAATCTTTCCATTGATTTGAGTAGGACTGAAATCAGCATCTTACCTCAGCAAGACTGGAGATGTTAAACAGCTCTTTACTCTCCAGGCTGCGGACAGCATGTTTTCCTTACCTTCATTTTGCTCATTTTAGATATCGAGGTTAGTTGTCTTCTTGTTTAACATAAGTTTTATTTTCAGGCTCTGTGTCTGATGAAGCTTAGGCTTCCGCAGTGCTGGGGAAAATGTTATTGCTTAAAACCCATCTATTTCTGTAGATGTCTTAAAGCAAAGCCAACTATACACTTCCCTTTTTACAAAGTCTAAATTCTGAGAGAATAAATCTGAATTTAAAAGGTTCCTTTAAATCCTTGTCAAAACCCACGTTGTCCCATTTTCAACAAACGTGATTTTTAATGACTTCTTATTTAGGCATTGACTGTCTGTGGGTGAACTTTCTGACTGCTGATTGGGAGTAATGGGATATCTCTCTGTTTCTGCTCAAAACTGTTTTCAGGAAAGCTCACAGTAAAGCAGAGTGTGTTTTGTCTTCCTGCTTTTTCAGGCTGATTTTAAGTCAGTCTGTCTCTGCATGTTTTTTGTCCAGCCTTAGTAAGAATGTGTTTATTTTCCTCAAGATTTTTGTTTTCTTTGCAGTGGTGGTGTTTAATCTGTCTTTGGGTGAGGGGGGACCTTCATGCATGGTTTCCAAAGGGTCTGCCAAAGGAAACCAAGAAAATCAGTGGGTTTAAATCTAGACTGTGAGTGTCTGTGACTTCTTCGGAATCTTTTCACAATCAACATATGAGGAAAATTTCAAACCACTGTTCCGTGCAATACTCATGTTGCCTCCATGCTTTTTGCATGGGTAGAGGTGACATAAAAAGCCTGACAAGCAACTGCCTATGCTCTGAGTTTTTCTGCATAGAGCCAGATCTGTTCC
Source organism: Acanthiza pusilla (assembly GCA_036630365.1). Lineage (NCBI taxonomy): Eukaryota > Metazoa > Chordata > Aves > Passeriformes > Acanthizidae > Acanthiza > Acanthiza pusilla. The sequence continues at coordinate 25,575,687 of JAXCHO010000018.1, forward strand.
TAATGTCCTAGATAGGGCTGCAGCCATTCGTATCTGCCAAGCACTAGTACCAAGTAACTGGCAGGGATTCATTTCTGCTGGGTACAGATGTGGGGGAAATGGGTGGCACATAAACACAGAAAACAGAAATTCTGATCCACAAGATCCTGCAGAGTATATACTGACTTCTTATTACAGTAGATTTTAGGACATGAAGTGTATACTGGCACTTTTTTTGAGTATCAGCTGCAAGATGAACGTAATCCATATCTGGCATTCTGAATCTCCATTGGGTTGCTGTGCTTTCAACATAATAAATTGACCATAGTTGCACTAACCTAAGAACCATTTAAGAACCTCTTCAGTATGTAAAATAACTCATGCTGGTGCTTTTAAATGGTTTAGATGGTTTGGATTTCTGATGTTGGCTGTTGCTGAGACTTGAATATGGGATGTTTTAAACTGCTCTTGCAATGGATGCACTGTAATTTCTGGGTTGTAATTGGTCAATTGCCATTGACCGTTCTGCACCTAGTGAAAAACACAAAATAATGTGGAGGACCAGAGCTGGGAGCTGAAGGTGTGTGAGAAAGTGTCTTCACAGGCTGCCAGACAGCAACCTTGTGTCAAAAATGTAGTATCCTGCCGTGCTGGCTTGTCTATTGCTTTGCTTAACATAAACATGCTGGAGGTGTTTCACTCTGCAGGGTGCAATTTCTGCATGGGATCCAAAAGCAGGAGAGATTGGGAAAGCAAAATCATCATTGTTCACCTTTTTATTCTGCAGAGCTCCAAGGCTCTTAAAAAAGCTGCTGTCAGAGTAGAGCTTGTTGAATGTCTCCATGTCTCAGCTGCCATCAGAACTACTGCAAATATCAGCACTGTGGCCTTGAGGTGACAAGCAAGCAAAGATTGAATGGTGTTTTATTTTCACTAAACTGGATCCATGTCATGTTTTTTTTTAAGGATGAACCATAACACTCAGAATAGCACTTCTCTAAATTAAAATAAAGTTACCAGTACCAATAAAGTTGTACTGCAAAAGCTAGATTGATAAAGTATGTACTGCTTTTGAGTTATTTTGCTTAGTATATAGACCTTGCATTTTAAAATATGCTTATGGTTCATTAGTATGGCAGATTTAATGAATTAGGTGCTAAGGCCTGTGAATTCATTGAGGAGTAACACTTTCACCACACTTGCCACCATGTATGAAGTATTAGTCTACATTAAACTGTGAGCAGGGAAGTGTCGAGGAGAGATTTGGGAAGCTTCAAAAGTTTTCTGCATTCGATTTTATGTCTACGTTAATCCATTTGAAAGGTGTCTTCTTCTAAACCCAGCCTTAAAGTAGTGAAAGATTATGAAGTTTCATGCAATTTCAAAACTATTGCTGAAAAAAAACTTTATTTCTTTTCCTTTCAGTGTTTGCATTGCAAAGCATCACTGTCTCTCGAGAGGAAAAAAAAGACTACATGTACCCAGTTACGTATTCTTCTCCCCTCAGCCTTTTGATCTCATCTGCCTTTACCATTTTCAAAGTGCTCCAATAGGCACACTTGAGACTAGGATCTCAGTTCTTCTCGCATTTAAAACAACTTTTCTCCATTTAAGCAATTTAGTATGTATGGACATAGCAGAACAGAGTTTAGTCCTTTGTGTATCTGTTTCTTTTTGGGCTTTCTGTTAAATCGAGAGCTGACATGATGAGTGTCTAAGTTGCCTCACTAAGGAAGAAAAAAGGAAGTGAATTGAAGTCAGGGGATTGAAGTGAATGACAGGTGAACGAGATAAGCCAGAAATGGCAGTTTAAATGAGTGACAGGGGAAGATTAAAAGATATAACTGAAGGCAACTGCCAACAACCCATAGAATCTAGGACACAAGACAGTGTAGAATAAAGGAATTTTGGAGTAGAAATCAATCCCAACAAGGTGAGAGTGAAATCCTATCTGCTATAGGATTTCAGTATTTTTTCCAATAGGAAAAAAATAGACATTTTAATACTTGATGTGGAAAGAGAGAACAAATAGGCTCCTCTCTGACAAAGAAACAAGGCAAGTGAGAAAGAAGGAAAGTAAATTCTTTGCAATAAAAAGGAGAGTTCAAAGGGTTAAACGTTTATTCACAATAAAATGGAATTATAGTCAGAATCATTTGACGAGGCAGTATTAGGTGTATTTCGGAGGCAGAGGCATTGGATGCAACCCAGAGCTGATTTCTGATTATCTTCAGTGCTGTAGTGAGTAGCATTCAGAAGGAGGCTTCCTTCTTCCTCTGTTTTCATTGAACAGTCTGTTTCATAAATCCAAATGTAAGATTATATATATTCTTTATAGATATACTTTTGGTGATATACTTGTGAAGGCAAAATGTTCCACTGACACAAGTGTAAGAATTGCTGAAAAAGGAGGCAAAGCAAGAACAGGTGACAGATTTGAGGAAGAATCCTATCCTTCAGCACTGCTCCTTCCTTCCTTTCTGCCCAGACCTGACAGCACACTCCAGTTAGAAATTGAATTAACACTTTTTGGAAGTTATTGACAGAAGGTGGAGACGTTGAGCTTGACTATTGACGCAGACATTTAGGCAATTTTCTCAAAACACATCAGGGCACAGCCTGCAGAGACCCCACACTGGAGCAGGCAGATCCTGAAGGACTGCAGCTCATTGAGAGGACTCACGTCTGAGCAGCTCTTAAAGGACTGGACCTCATGGAAGGGACCCCATGTTGGAGTAGAGAAAAGTGTGAGAAGGAAGGAGGAGCAGAGAGGTGATGTTATGGACTGGCCACAAACCTCATCCTCTTTCCTCCTGCACTGTCTGGAGAGATGGAAGAGGCTGAGATATTGGAATGATTAAATAAAGTTTAGCCTGGGAAAAAGAGGGGAGCAAGGTGAAGGTGCTGTTCTAATTTTGTCTTTTTTTCTCACCATCCAACTCTATATTAATTGGCAATGAATGAAATTAATCCTCCCCAAGTCTGTTTTGGTCACAATGGTATTTGATAAGTGATCTCCCTTCTTTATCTCAACACGTCAGCATTTCTATCTCGTTTTCTCCTCCATCCTGTTGGGAAGGGGGAGTGTGACAGCAGTCAGATGGGTGTCTGGCAGCTGGCCAAGATCAACCCACTACAACTATATCACCTGCAAATGTTGTGAGCCAAGAGAAGACACAGGGTCGGATCCTTCCCTGATGAGACTTGGCAGAGGCTGCTGGATTCCAAGGGTGATTCTACTGACAGGGATCCCAACCTGTGATTTTTTAAGTCTCACACATCGTGTAAACAGCGATATTTAGTTGTTTGGAACAAGCTACATGTAAAAGTACTCAGAAGGTGCAAGTTTGGGTGGTGGGTTTTTTTTTGTTTGTTGCTGTTTGTTTGTTTGGCTGGTTGGTTTTTTTTTTTTTTAATCTTGAAGAAGTAGAGATGTAGTGGAAGGCTAGGCCTATTTTTGTTTGCACAGCAAACAATCTCAGCTCTTTCCTGTGGACTCTCCCCTGTGGTTATTAAACTGCCTGACCCATTCTTCTGACTAAAACCTAATACCATTCTGGAATTTGCTCTTTTCTGTTTCAGCTCAGAATCAACATAGTAGGATACTACTCTTCAAAATGAAGTGCAAACACAAAAGTGAGGAGCAATAATTTTTATTGTTCAGCAAGAATATCTCTCCCTCCCACCTGCCTCCTTTCAGCTACTCCATGCATTCTTTTCCCCTGGTGATTTAAGACACCATAAATAGTAACCTTTTGTTAGTTGGCATTGTAATTCTGTTATTGCTAGATTTCTTTAGTTGCTGGCTTTCTGTATGTGTTGGACAAGTTAATGGCTTTTTTTTTTTTTTTTTAATAGGGACCCCTGAAAACTTGAAAGAAAGCATATAATCTAAAGGGGAGTGGAAAACAGGCCAGTCAAATGCAGAGTGCATACTAGCTGTCATTCAGCCATTTTAGAAGACTGCTGCAGAAAAGAGCGGCAGCATTAACTAAAAATTGCCCCCTCCTGCTCTGCAGTCACTGACCTCATGTGTTACTTTTGAGAGCTGTGCAGGCTCAGGGCTGAATTTGCAGAGCAGCAATTGCACTTTGGATGGGGAAACCTGCATTTCTTAGTTCACCTCTGGAAGTTGTACCACCAAATAAACCTCCCCCGCATACACATGAAAAGGTAGTGTGACATCCAGGTTCACCTAAAACTGAACTTCAGCCACCAATCAGCTTCTGAAATTTCTGACCCTTGCCTTTATGTTCTTCTTTGGTGTTCTCATCCAAGTGTTATGAGAACACTAGCTTTGGTAAGTGAGGACCTTATTCCTTTTTTGATACTGAGGGGATAAAAAAAGATCATGGCTGGATTATGATCAGAGCTGGCACATCATACAGCAATGATAAGAGATATACAGATCTTAACTGTGCCCTCAATTTAATAAGAATCACAGAAATGCCTTTAGGAAACTATGTGGTCCAAGCAGTAGAAATGGATCTTGTCAATTGAGCAGAGCACAATGTATGTGCTTTTAGCTTTTGAGGGCTTTATATTTTCCAAACAGCATTTTAACATTTCCATGCATCAAGGCTGTCTCTAGCTGTTTGATGTTACCCCCAAACTGTTTTACAGTCAAGAGCTGAAAAATATAACTGGATCCTACTAAAACGTGGGTTAAGGCATGGTTTGACTTATCCACTCTTTGTATGTTAAGAGACTAAACCAGAGGAAATTTTTTCAACTCATTGGAATGAGAGTTTCTTAATTTGTCGTTGCAGTTTAGTGATGATATGGGTTGTAAATATTACAGTGTTACTTATTTCTGGAATAACCCAGGGGGATCACTGACCGAATACTGAACTTTTAAATTATGGAAATACCTTTGTAAAAGTATAATTAATGCAAATCTATGTAAATTAGAGTGAAAGTTTAGCCCAAGATGAAAGAATTCCTTTACAAACTTTTGGTTAATTGATTGGATTATCCTCTCAGTTACACTACAGTAACTCAAGTTTCCCTTCAGTAACTTAAAACAGGTGTTTGTCTCTAACATGGATGGACCGCCTGTGTGAACAACAGTCTCAGACCCTGAGTCCCTGGTTTTACTAATCAATTCAAGCCCTAAGTCTAATTTACCATGATGAAGCAAATCCAAATCCACCAGAGATAACTCTAGATAATTCTTAGACTTTTTCTTGTTGCTTTTGCTAAAGACATGAAAGAGCTTCATGAATTTCTTTAATGAACAATAGGAGATTGTCTCAATAACTGCAAGTCCTGAGTAATTGAACTCAATCAGGGCCTCATGATAATAGCCTTTTCTTAAAAATATACAATCCACATATGGTGCACTCAAAAATTGTTAGCTCAGGGAGAGCTTTCAAGTCACATTTCAGCATCGTAAGACAGGAGCTCACAATTCAGAAATTACCTCAACAGACAATAAATAGTAATTAAAACCTCTATGCAAACAGAATTTAGTTTTTTTTATTTTATTCACTATGTGTGATTATCTGACTGCTACTAAAAGTATACTTGAATTTATTTGTATATTCAGGGTTTGCAAACTCATCCCATTGTCATATGTTGGTCAAAACGAAATTTAACTGACGGTCTTTGGTGGTGGCTGACCTTGGCTGCACTCCAGGTGCCCACTAAGCCACTTGATTACTCCCTCAGCAGAACCTCCTGGGTTGAGATAAAGGCAGTTTACCAACACAGAAGTGAAGGTCGTGTACTCACAAACAGGAAAAAATCCCAAAGATTTTATTCCCTACTTCCCATCAGCAAGCAATGTCCAGCCCCTTCCCGGGAAGCAGGGCTTCAGCACTCATTGCTGTTGCTCTGAAAGACAAATGTAATCTGTAACAAATGCTGCCCTTCTCTTTTCCTTTGTCTTAGATTTTATATCTGAGGTGATGTAATATGCTGTGGAATATGACCCTTTGGACAGTTTGGGTCACCTGTCCTGGCTGTGTCCCCTCTCGAGACCTTGCCCACCCCCATCTTACTGCTGGGGGGGTTCAAGAGAAGACACCGATGCTGTGCCAGTGCTGCTCAGCAGCAGCCAAAGCACTGAGGTGTTATCAGCACCTTTCCAGCTACCAGTGCAAAGCACAGCACTGCGAGGGTGCTGTGGGGAAATGAACTCCATCTCAGCCAGATCCAATGCAACCTTATTGGTATTCCAGACAGAAAAACACATAGAGAGGAGATTCATACAGTAGTAGCTTTTCCCAGAAAAATTTATCTAGGTTTCTCAAGCTTAGAAACCGAGGTGTTTCCACCACAACCATGTTAATAGCAGGGTTGTGGTAGTCCCATGACTGACTTATCTTGATTGAAGCAAACAAAGGATTTCTGTGGTTGTAGCTCCAAAATGGCTATTCTTACACATCTCAATTTAACAGGCTCTGAAATCGTAGTACTATTTCTTCATAACAACATATCTATCAAAATTACATCACTTACTGCAAAAAAAGTTTTTATATGGCTGCAAGAAAAACAGAAGGTACAATGCCTAGAAAATAATTATGCAGAATAAAAAGGGGAGAACAATAGGGATATAGTCCTCTGGGAAGATCTTTCTGCCTCTCAGATGCTACTTGATATTTTTCCATTCCAAGTAAATATTATGATTAAAATATGTCAGACTGTGCCAGGTGCTATCCAAATAAGTGTGAACACACAGTTCATACTGACACACGTTTAGAGACAAGCTGCTAAAAACCTGGAGTGGGAAGGTGTCATAGCTTTAGTTTTGTGACGCTGAGAACTACGTGATTTACCAGCCAGGGGCAATGATAAATTAACAGACAGATGTATCCCCAGCTCACTTCAGTTCAGTCAGGGGTGAGAAGGCATCAGGGAGAAGGTCTCTGGGCAGGTCCAGCAGCCTTCTGCTGCCCTCCATGCCTGCTCTCGGGTTGCCCAATGGGCAGGATCAGCAGCTGGTGAAGGCCAAAAGGGTCCCTGTTAATACAGAGCCACCTCATGATGTGAGGCAACAGAGCCAGGCACAAGTCCCTCTGCTGGATTAACTCTTTGAAGGATCCTGCCCCAAACCATTTAGCAGCAACATTTTGGGGGTGAGTGGCCCTCAGCAACTTAAGGGTAGCTAAGAAATAAATGCACATGTATATCTGTGACTTTAAAATAACTTACTTCTTTATAATTCCTCACTGTGTCAGTGTAAAAAAATCCCCAAGTTTAGGAGCTTTGTGTCATGAACAAGACAAGTGTGTTCTTCCCCTGAACTTTCCTCCAATGTTATCCTGTGCAAGTACGTAGTAAAAAATAGTTTTTGCTAGGATGCTGGGAACCATACAGTTAAGACTCTAATACAGATCCAAAAATTTCACCTGTACTTGTTCCTGTTTGTATTCATTTGAAGGATTATCATCATATTTATTATCCAGAGAACATAGGGGTTAAATCCTGCTTTATTTATTGAGCAAGTTGTGTGAAATACACATACTTGAAGATATAGAGCATTCTGGCATATATTTAATATACTTATCATATATAATTAAGGTAATAGCATTCTTTTTCTTCTGTATTTTAACTCATAAGACATTTCTGGGCTGTATTGTCTACATTTAAGGTGGTTTTGGGACAGAATAGTGTATTTTCCATAAATTCCCAATTAATGTAATTTTTTGGGTTAAAAATCCACAGGACTTCACAGAACTTAAAGGACTCCTCTTGTTCTATAGGCCCTAATCAGGTCATGCTGACATTGAACTCTTTGATAAATACTTCCTTTTTCAGGCAGGGCTTCATCCCCCTGGGTGCAGAAATCTTACAACTGGACACCCGACTGTGAGTTATACATCCTGCCAGCTCCTTTTAGTTTCTGTGAAGTGAAACAGATTTTTTAAGAGGGCAATTTGTAAGATCTGCGTTAAATAGTCCCAGAAGGCATTCTATGCCATCCTAATAAAGATATCTGAGGACATTCGGAAGAGGCCTTGCTTTTCTCTGTAAAATACAGAGGTAGTTGATTTACAAACTATTATTTGCTCTTCCTTTAGACATTCGAAAGAGAAAAAAATCTGTGTCAGCATGTATGACCACTTCCAAATTTTGTTTAGTTTATCCAACAGTGTAAGGCACAGTGTAAAATAAGCATTCAGGGGCAGAATAGTAGCTATTTCATGTAGGAATCTTCATCCATGAATTTCCCAAAACCAAACCTGTACCCAAACCTTTCATCTCAAGCTAGGCATTACTTTTTTAACTTAACTGGTAACATTCTACCAGTAAGGAAACAAGAGCAGTTGGATGATGGTCATTCTCCTACCCATTTTTCCCCCCAGATATGAGTACGGAGTAAGTCCAGAGGTGGTGCAAATGCTGAAATATATATATCTATATATCTATATATCTATATATCTATATATCTATATATCTATCTATCTATGTATCTATGTATTTATGTATCTATATATCTATATATCTATGTATCTATATACCTATATATCTACATATCTCTATATCTATAACTATATCTATATCTATATATCTATATATCTATATCTATATATAGATATAGATATAGATATCTACTGTTGTGCTGGAAATTACTGACAAAACCTCCTGGGAGTCCTTTCATAAAACTCTTTTATGAAAGTTTGAAGATTGAAGAAATTAATTTCCATATATCTGGTAAAATTCAGCATTTAATCTAGGCCAGATATGATCTGTGATTCATAAAAATAGTTTTGAAGAACAGCTTTTTTTTCTTTGGGACAGAATTAGTTTGCCATAGGAACAATAAGAATACACAAACAACCGGAATTTCAATAGTTAATTGCATGCATTAACTACTACAACATAGCTCTGTTTTTAAGTAATAATTGAAGTTGTGTTGCACATTTAAATATTAATGTGTTCTCATTAGCCATGTAGCTGCAGTGCATTTCCTTTCATTGGTGGGTGATGATGAGAATGTGCTTCATTAGCTCGAAAAAAATGTTGACAGCTGTAGGATATATGGAAGAATACAAATATGCATTGATCAAATTTAGATTCACAGGCTTGACTATTCTGCAAAAAAAAAAATAAAAAGGCCCATGCTGAGGAATTAAAATGAGATTTAAAGAAACTCTGAAGTAAGAGTAAGATTACCAAATGAGTTTTGCCCACTCTAGTTTTCTTTGCAGTATGTGCACAAAAAATAATTGGAAAATTACAAAAGAAGATTTTTTTTCCCAAAATAATATTCATAGGTTCCTTTTAGTGAGATGCAGCAGTATGGAACTTATTCATAGGTGAAGAACTAAATAAAGAGCTGAAGTGTGAGCAATGCAATTTGCTTTTTTGATGAGATATGGACAACACAAAGATATTTCCCATCTTTCACTATTTTAATCTCCCCTCGTTTCCACGAGATCATTTATTTATGAAACCAAAATGAGCAGGTGTGAGAGAAACCAGGAAGCTTTTCCACTGCAGTTCCAGATTCCTGACCAAGATACAGACACTGTGGCAAGGATTTCTTGAAGATGTGTCTCAAATTAGGGTTGGGGACCCTAGATATTTTAAGTTGGGATTTTGCTGCATATAGGTTCATGGATGTTTTATGTAAGTTTGCTGTACTTGTGTACTGCAGAGAGAAAACTGCTTTATTGATGAACTATCACAGTATTAACTGACACATCTTTACAAGCTCATTTATTGCAAATGCCACAGAAGTTTAATGTGTTCTTTGGGATCAATGAAACATACAGAAGCTCTTAAGGTGCAACATATGATCCTAGAGATGGAACAAACAGCTGTTTAATATTTGCTGTAAGATTTTCTCTGTTGACATGCCGGTTGGCAAGAGGGGATGATCAGGAAAAGAAGGTGAACATTTTTTTTAGAAATATTAAGGAAACATTAGTGAAAACTCTTGTGAGTCTTTGAAGCATCAGAACAAGATACTGATAGTTGCATTGAGCAACAGAGTTGAGCTGAAGTTGCATCCAGAAATAGAGCTTCATCATTGTCTTATATAATTCTGTGTGTGTAAGCATAAAGAAAATATGTAAAGAAAAAAAGTTGAAATCATCAGAGAAGATCTTGGAAATGGAGGCCAAATCTTGTGGACCAGAAAGTGAACTGACAGTGAGAGACAAACTTCTCTGCTTCCAATTGTATCATGATAATCCCTGAACAATCAACTTCTTCCCACAGCACGTAGCAGAATGGTGCTCAGCATGGGAGACACCTCATCTGCCACCTGCTCCTGAAATGAGGTATATGCAAGAATATCCATTCTTAATGATTTGGGAGACATCAGGATGTATGTACAAAAACTTTTGGAAATGCAGATATTCTTGTCAAAGACAAAACAGGCAGAAGATGGGGAGATCTCACAGAGTAGATGGTACACAACAACCATTTCTATCTCTGCCCAGCTCACATGGGAAGGGAAGTACTGCTCCTATTTTGACATTCTCAAAAATAGCACACTAGGCTGTGTAGCAGACGAATGAGAGAGGGATAGGGATGGAAGCATAATAAAAACTTCAGGAATAGTGATATCTGCTTTACCTGTCTAGTTACTTCAACCAACCAGGTTTCTTTTTTTTTTTTCTCCTGTTGCTATTCTTTCTTTTCTATTTCTATTGAAGAGATAATTCAGAACTGGCTATGGTCCAGCTCTGTATCACTTGGCATTTAGTGTCTTGTATATCCCATAGAATGCCCTGTGGCTCTATGACATATTTTCTATTTTTATGTGCTTTTTCCCATCTCTATGTCATATTTACTATTTTACATGGTGTTTTTTTCCCAGCGCAAATTTCAGATGGCTGTGGTATATCTCACATATAGTGGCATTTTTTTAGCACAAAAGTAAGTAAATTGAATGTGACATGAGGACTTGAGGAAGAGTTGAAATGGGTGGAGACTGCTGTGATAGTGTCGAAGGAATCGATTTTATCAAAGGAGCAAAATCTGATGCAATTTCATCAGATTTCTGTAAGAAGGGTCTGGTTAGGTGATTTCAGACAGTTTCAGAATTACAGAACTGGTTGTTCTGTGTATTCAGTGCAGGCACGGGTTTCATGAAAGTTCTGCACAGATGTGGCACAGGGGCTTTACCAGTCAATTCTTCAGGCTACACTAACAGTTCTGAAAGTTACTGTGTTTGCGATTGCAAGGTCAGCATGGAGAAGCAGGTCTCAGCCCTCAGGAGAGGTAAAGTGTCCCAGCTTGTCTTTCTTTCAGGTTTGCCTTTTACTGGATTATTCTCTTCCAATTAGTTGTCCGAGTGTCTGGACAAACTCTTTTCTCTATGTCTACGTATCTATGTACCTGTATCTGTGTCTAGCTCTGTCTATAAATATTTTTTTTGTTCTGTCACTTTCAATCACATGCTGTTAGCCCAGGTTCAGCAGCCATCTACATGCTTCTTCAGCCTGCAGACACCAATTTTATTAATGATCAATCTGCTTTTCCTGGCTGTGTTGATCTGCCTTCCTCTTAAACTCTGAATTTGCTAGTAATTCTGTGCAATCCAGAAAACAGAATTGTCTAGGAGTTCATGTGGCTTTTAATTGGTCCACAGATCCAGGTAACAAAATGAATGAGCATTGCAGTTTCACATAGTCTGTAAAATCCAGGCACTGTTGTGAATAATGACCATTTGTACCTGTGTGTACCATAAGCAGCATTTTTCCTCAGCATTTTCAATGCACTTTATATTATTTTGGCTTTTTTTATATTGCCATGCTAACTAGTAGTGGACTGTATTCTCATTCATACAGAGAAAATGCACCTACAATTTTTTGAGGCAAGGTTTTTTGAGTTTAATTTTAATAACATTCTGTTATATCCCTACCCCAGTCCCAAACTCTGAAACATAAATGCCAAAGTTAAGCCTTATATTTATTATTGTCCTTCTTACTTAATATTAAGCTTCTTCTCTCCACTATTTGAACACCCCAGCTCCCAATAACATATTCTTGGTTTAAGTAGGAAGATTACAATCTTGTGCTTTAAAGAACCTTTGCTACTTCATGATTCAGGTGTGAAGAAATGAAAACATTCTGTAAGAAATTGTTCGTTTTTGAGAAGTAGTGGGTAGAGCTCAAACTGATCATTAAAATATTGTGTTAAAAATAGTTATGAAATATTCACCAGAAATGTGCACTATTGATGCTGAGGTCTTTGGGAATTTTTATGCAAATTATTACAGTACCTATTATTTCTATGGAAAATCTAAAAAAAATAGTAATGTGAAAACGTTAAAAAAAACTTTACAGTACATGTGCTCTCATTAGATAAATTAATCTTGTTTAAAAATAGGATTTTTTTGATTTCTTAAGCCTGTAATTGTGATCAAAATGCACAGACTTAGTTATCTGAGATAAACAGGAAATTAACTCATTGTGAGACCTTGTAAAAGAGCAAGGAGATATTTTTTTTCTAAACACAGACAGGCATTCATGGTCGTTCCCACACAGATTTCGCTCACCCTCAGAGCCCTTTGAAGGTCCCTTCCAACCCAAGCTATTCTATGATTCTGTGACTCACACCACAAAGCACAAGGACGTGTGTCTAAGTGGTCTGTCCAGGGTCACTTGTGTATGACAGGGAAGAGGTACACCAGCAGTTGAGTCTCCATCATGTCCCACTGTTCTTTTCTGGTGGTGATAAACTATTTTTTCCTCTATTTATAAACCATGGAATTATTATTTTGCCTCAGAACCTTTTTTTCTTCAGACAGCCTACGTCACAGCAAAGTTTTGTCACTGTTTCTTCATTTTGGTTCTCCTCACAGCTTTACTCAATTTTCCTGCTGAGATGATAGGAAGAGGACCAATACCCGCACTGTGGTGTCACCGTATTGTCACCTGCCTGTTGTTAGCATGCAGACCTTCTGCTGAAAGATAATATGTGCAGTGGTTTTATCAGATTATGGACCTGCGGACCCTGATGAGAATAACAAGAATTATTCCTGAGTTTTAACCAGTCTGTTGCTGTCCTTGGTTATTAAGACATGCTTTTATTTTGACCTTTCCTCTATATTGAGTTCTTTGCTACTTTCAGATATTTCCATCACTTCTTCCTTCAGACCAATCAATATTTCTCTTAAAATTTCTGTGAGTGAATGCTTTGGATCATTCTCTCTAGTTTTGACCTTCATTGTCTTTTTTTGCAGTATTCGCTTTCCCTGTTTCCATTTTCTCTAAAACTCCTTGACCCTTCCTATATACCTAGTCTTTAGAGAAGCTCACCTAATACATGGTTCCAGGCAGCCTCTTTATTCCAGTAATTGATAATTTTCCTTACTTCCATCTAAACTCATGTGATGTCTTGGAAATTTTCACCTGGGTAAACTGCAAAAAGCAGAAGTTAGCATAGAAGTCAACATTTCAAAGCATTTACCATTTTGGTTTTTATAGGTGCATAATAAAATGTGAGGTGTATAATAAATTGGCAGCAAGGGCTTCCAAAGTAATTATATTTTCTGCAAGTTAACAAAACCACTAACAAATAGGATATATTAACAACTGAATCATTAATTACTTTAAGTACTCTTAAAATGTTTAGTAAAACAACATTTTTCCACTGTATCACTGTCTGGCAGATGTTCTTGTGTGTTCAAAATAAGCTGTTGATTCAGTGCTCATGTTTTATTGCTTACTGGGGCTCTCTTGCTCTGCATCACTAGACAGGAACAAGAGCAGTTTATTTTGTTGTACAAAATTCTAGCACCATATGGTGTGATAATCATATGTCTTATCCAGTAGCTACTCCAGTATGGACCATAAGTTAAAAATGCCCCATGCATTTTGCTGTGTTCTGGATTTGTATTTGCAATTCTGGTTCTTCAAAGAAGTTCCAATTCAATGTTTCAAAACGGATCCTGCTCTCAATTCATGGATTTAGTCATGTATTCCAGCAAATGGTCTGTCAATTGTGGATCTTGTCATGTCAACACAGACATGCCAAAGATATTGTTGTTAAAATGAAAGCAGAGATGATGAAGGGAAAGCTAAAATAATTTAAAAAATTAAGGCTTTGATCATCTCTAGCATTGCTATTACACACATCCCACCAGTAGTTTTATACACAGTCTGCTCAGCTGCACAAATAATTATTCAAAATAACTGAAAATAAGGGAAGAAAGTTAGAAACTTTACTTGAAACCACATTGAGTTAAACCAGCTGTGTCTATGTCCTTTTCAGTTTAATTTATATGCAAAACATTGAAAAGGCGTAAAGTTACTGAACTACAAAGCAAATGAAGACTCTAAAATATTGCCAAGGAAAGCTGGATGCAATATTTTTGATGAAAAACTGTTGCTTCAGCAAAACAGAAAGAGGTATCGGAGATGTATGAATTCTACAAAAATTTACATGAGGAAATAATTGATAGAGGATGAAAAGCAATCTAAGTAGTTACATGGAATGTGGTACTTTTGTTTTGACAGCAAAAAATTGGACATGTCTGGATGACTGGACAAAAAATGGCAAAAGAAATTCTGTACAGACAAATGTAAAGCAATGTACATGGGGAAAACTCAGTCTTATAATGGTGTAAGATTACAGGCTCTAAGGTGGTCATTACTGCTGAAGAGAAAACCCCCGGAATTACGATCGATAAATGAAAAAATAATCTTAATAGCAGTCAAAAACTAGACCAAACACTAGGAATCATTAAGAAGGCAAAATAAATCAGTTTTAAAAACCCCATCATCTTGCTGCCGCACAAACACGTTTTTTTCACAGCTGATACACTAAGCGGAGTTCTGATCTCCACATCTTCTAAGGGAGATGTTGCAATTGGAAAAGGGTGTGAGAAGTGTGAATAATTAAAGGATGGAGAGTGCCAGTACAGCTTTGCAGGTATCTGTGACCCATGGGTGGCACAGAAAATAAAAGACTGTTTGCTGCCCCTTCTAGTCTGGGAACAAAGCACCATGAAGTGCAGCCAATGGGAGCCAGACTTAAAGGAAGTGTAAGGAGCCAGATCTTTGTGCCATGAATAGTAGACCTGTAAAACTTCATGCCAGGGAATGCAGCCCTTTGCACCTGTGCATCAGCTGATATTGGCACAGATAAATGTGCATCTTGCCGTCTTTATGAACATTTGCAGTGCCTGTCCAGACTACTGCACATCCTGACATCTGGTGTTCTTGAATCAAGTCCTTTATTTTGCAGACCAGAAATCCCATTTATGGTTGATTACCTATTCCAACCCTTTTTACTATTGCAATGGAGTAATTTGTCTTTGCTCTTATTCAATACTTTCTGTTTCCATGGTAAAGATATCACTCACATGACTTGTATTTTCAAGTCTGAGCAGTTTGTAACTATGGTGGTAGCTTTAAAGCAGAGTCAGGAGGTCAGGATGGCTGGCTTCTGTTTGCAATCTAATCACTGAGCTAAGGCAGTCAAATTAGTCTCTTATCTGCACTTACAGTTAGTAGATAGCTGCAAGAATAATCCCTGAAGTGGGAGAACAGAGGTGTGCTGTGTCCTCAGGTTTTGCCCTGTTCCCTAAGATGTGCTCA
The DNA here is from genome assembly GCA_036630365.1 of Acanthiza pusilla. Taxonomy (NCBI): domain Eukaryota; kingdom Metazoa; phylum Chordata; class Aves; order Passeriformes; family Acanthizidae; genus Acanthiza; species Acanthiza pusilla. Next base: position 25,591,169 of record JAXCHO010000018.1, read on the forward strand.
CTACTTCTAGGGAAAGAGGATTTTATTTAAAGTGCATGCAGAATCTATGTGGAAAATGCTGCTCCTGCAATATGCAGGAGCTGTGAGATCAGCTGGGGCTGTGAGATGCTGTGACCTGCTGCCTCAGGAAGGCCCTATGTCCTCTGAGTTGTGCATCCACAATCCCTGGGCAGGGAGAGAGGGTCACAGAGCTCTGCTGGTCTCAATGCCTACAGGTCCCAGTACCCCATGTCATCTGGACCAGCAATACCCTCCTGTGGTGAATCTCTTGTGGGTCCTGGGTCATTGCTTGAGTTTCATGGAGTTGGGGGTCTCTCTGCCTATCACAATGTCAGCATCCTGCTCCTGTGAAAAAGGCCCATTTCCAGGGCCTGCTGAGCTTTAACCCATTTTATTCCCTTAAAACAGCACTGAAATACTTGCCTCTCTCACAAGCGGAGCAGTAACAAGTCTCCCACATGAAAGCTTAAAACTCTACTGTAATAATTCGACATATAAAAGGTGGATTTGATCCAATAATCCAAAGCAGAACCAGTTAAATGGGACATCCTTTCATGATTATCAGAGCCCCAGGGATACATCTGACACCTTTCTGTTTTCCTTTCTTTCTCTTTTTGTCTTTGTCAGGAAGTTATAAACCTCTTGCTGTGCTGTGAAAAAAAAACAGCAGAAGTTGAAATGAAATGGGGACTGCAGCTGCAAAGCAATTTGAAGAGCGCCCTTGGTTTCCACAGCCAACCCATTAAAAATTCCCTGGATTTTCTTTTCACTCCATTCTTGAGAAACCACACAAAGAAATCTACTCCAAACGCACAAAATAAATATTGACTAATTGTTAGAATTTCTTTAAGCTAATGGATCTTCCTGGCTAACTAGGTCTGCCAGCTTGCTGAGCTTGTGTCTAAAATGGTAAAGAGAGGGGAGTCAATATGACAGTCCACATTGTAAGGACAGGAGCTGGAGAAAAGTTTTACTCTGAACAAAAGAGTAGTAGAATGAATTGTATGCAGGTCTTCCAGTTGAAGATATACTGAAATAACACTCCAATACTTTATCTGTTTTCTACATCCTGAGCTCCTTAAATTATCACACTGGGCTGTTTGAAGGCCATACTGATCATTACTCCCGAATTATGCTGTTCACAGCTCCAACCCAACATTTTTCAAATATGTGTTTCTTCAATTATTTAAACAAAACTCCTCAAGAGTCTCATGATAAAACAAACAGTATCTCATCTGTAAGCAAAAGATTCAGAATTGCTTATCAATGATGTCAAAGGAGTCTAAAAGGCTTATATTTGATGAGTTTTGAAATGTTTGGTGAGCACAGAAAAATTGGGTGTATTGTAGTCTTCAAGCATTTTGATTTTGTTTTTGGGGGTTATAATCCTTCATATGACCACAATTTAGTGATGTTCCATGCTAGTGATCTGCTCTACCAGCTCCAGGACAGAGAAAGAGCAATGACCTTGCTTCTAAGTCTGGAGGAAGTCCTGTAGCTCATCTCTAGGCCACTACTTAATTACATTATCAAGACACATGCACAATATTACTGAGGAGGGAATGTTTTGCCTATGAAATAAATCTGATTGAACTGTAGTAAGCCAGAATTTTCAGACAAATTCTCAACAGGAACAAATAAGAGTGCTCTCAGATCACAGGGTATCAAAGTGGAGACCACCCTTTAGGTGCCTCTGAAAGCAACAAACGAGGAAAAGCCAAAGCAATAGATAAATCTGGAGCCAATGCATTTTCACTGGAGCTGTCTTCAAACATACAAACATTGTTCCTTTTTTTAAGCAACATTAAAGTCACTCATTAAACCACCCATGGGGCAAGAATTACAGGGTAGTTCTCATGGTCTTTGTACTCTGCCTCTGAACCAATGAATCTTGAAATAACTTGGGCACAAAGCTCAAAGTATTGGTTTTAATCAGGGTGATTAAAGAATGAGAGCAAATAGAAACATTAAAGAATGGGAACAAATACTGCGTGTTCTTGCAAGGTCTTTCCCTCCGTGTATTCCTTGTCAGCTACGAAAGCCTCTGATTCCAATTAAGGCGATCTCAAGAATACATAGGAAATAAACCTCAGTCTCTCTTTCCTTTGATACGTGACTTAACTAGTGAGAAATTTGGAATAGAGTCTGAGGAGTGAATGCAGCAACAGCAGTATTTTAGAGGAAAATTATTGCCCTTGTGTACCATACCTATGGGTTTATGACAGTTGTTTTCAGTGTACACTTACTGACTGGAAATGATTGCTAGATACTGGTAGGGGAACAACTGATTTCTAGACACTAAATGATGCTGGACATTAGTCAATTGCTGAGAAACTCTCTCTTTGAAAACAGTGATGATCCCAAGACTAGCCTGCAGATAAACCGAGACTTGAAAACTGCAATTTTGAACTTAGGGAGCCTAAATTCTGTCTAGGTTCTGGCTTCTTTTATTTTTTAATTAAATTCATGTCAAATGATAGCTATTCATGCTCTTGGGAAGTCCCTACTGTGAGTCCCTACTGTCTCCTGGACAGTACTGGTGAACCAGAAATCTTTAAGATGTGAAGAATGACTGCTTAAAACTTCCTCGTCCGAATTTCAGCTAAACTGCATTCTTTGTGTACCTGACATCAGAAGATTGAGAAAAATACCCACTGCTAGTTTATCCTATCTATGCCTTGGGTTATTATTCCTGTTCTTGTCCATGGGTGCATTTCTTTGACTTTCTACCAATCTATTTTTTAAAACATAAAATAAAAATCACCAGCAAAAGCTAATTAAAAGTGATTGTTCCCCTTTTTGTCTTTCCATACTTTCTGCAAGTCTAATAGAGAATGTTTGGGGTCAAAATGAAAGATTTTTACAACCTGTTTGCTGTGTCAAGATTAGCATGAGCAGAGGAAAGACCCTTTCTTTCGTTTGAGATCTTTGTTAAAATATTGGCAGCACATCATAAGACAGCATGCATCTTTCATTGATCTTTGCAGTTTATTTGTAAAAACAATGCTTATTATTGTAACAAGATTTAAAAGCCAAATTTCTTCTCTATATTTAACTGTAAAGTTTTTCCTACAGGGAAGAACAGATGAACAAGTTAAAATGTTATTTCTAAGACTTTTGTTACTGAGGAGAAAAGGTCTTGCAGACCTTGGCCAACGGTTTGTATGGTTTCTATATATAATTGCTTTTAATATTCATCTTGAATGAAAAACTCTAAGGCAGTGTGTTGTGCCACCAAAGGATCTGTTTATGAATTGAAATTTTACTGGGAGAATTCATTCCTGGAAGATGAATTATTGTGGCTCAGAGGAGAACATTGTGATAGGCAGATAAAAGAGAATCAGTATATATGGTTTCAGCAGAGAAAAGGAAGTCTGATTGCTTTGCTTGTTGGAACCGTAACAATTTATTTAGGAGTATTATTACTAGAATAGAAGTCCAGTTTATTTCAAGCTGACTGGAGCTGTTTCAAAGGTTTAGAATTTCTTTTCTTCATCAGTTTTATGTACGTCCTAGTTCACACTTGGGCGGGTGCTCTTGCTTTGTGCTCATTCCAGGTGCTGCCTCACTTTCTTGTTTTACTGGGATAGCTTTCATAGTTTTTTGGGGTTTTTTTTCTTTTTTATCCAGCAAATAGAGTATCCCAGTATGTTTCGTGACAGCTATAAAAGACAAAAATCTCTCACTGATGCAGTTGTAGGCACTGTCCCTGAGAGAGTTTTTCTACCTTAATGGAACAAGTAAGGTCATTATTACACCAGGGCTGAAAGGTCAGCCTGTTGTTTCCATACTGGTACAATTTTATTGCTTACAACAAAGAGCCAGTTTTAATGAACTAGTACATATGAAGACAAAATAATCATATTTTGTAAGCAATGAAGAGGTTAAATATCTGCCCAACTTACATTTTTGTGCGGTCTTTATGTCATTATTTGCTTGACAAATGATACCGTTACAGAGTATGTTAGAAAACAAAATCTTATTTTTCTAATTGCAGTTCTGTAAACAAGTTGAAGAAATGGTTTTCAGCTTTGTGCTTAACAGGAAAACAGAAAAAGTGTACACACAGCCAAAACTTGCACTGTTTTAGGCAAATATTTTCAAGCAGCCACAAGCTCATTTATCCTGTTTTTTTGGGGTTGGGTTTTTTCAGTTGTTTAAGCAACTGTCCACTTTCCACTAGCACTTGCATTGTTTCTTAAAACTCTTTTCCTCTTCCAAAAAACATTTATCTCATACTGTGGCTACCCTCTAAATATCTATTGATCTCAGAGCCTCTCCTGATGGCCTTAATAGGTTTCTGTAGAGCAGTCTGACCTTCTTCTCTCTTGGTGAGAATTAAGTCCATCACTTTTATCACTTTGAATGCTGTGGGGAAATCCACATCTTCAATTTCCTTTATTCACTCCGTCAGCTTTCTGGGGCAAGGCACACATTGCAATTTGCTTGCAATACTAGTATCAAAGTGATAGTTGCCATATGAACAAAGAAGTTTGCTGCCCCTCTGGCAAAAATGCTTTCTATCTTGGGAAAAAACAAAAATAGAAGATTGCAACTAAAAAAATAAACATAAAATATCCAGCATCTTCCATATTATGTTTAGCTGGTGTTGTTCTCAAGAGCATAGACCAGTGTGCAGAATAACCTATTTGTAGAGATTGACCCAGCTCAGTGATCACTGCTGATTGGTCACCCCTGATGAAGAAGGAGTAAAGGAACAGGAGAAGGAAGTTGTTAGTAATCATGCATGAGAGCGAAAAGAAAGGTAGGTGACTTGGACTGTAAGTGGCCAATCAGAGCAAGAGTTCAGAGGTGAGTACGAAAAAATCAGACCAAAGGACAAGGATGTTGACTCTGTTTCTGTGTGGATGTAAAGTTAGAGAGTTGATATGTTTTGCATGAGCTGTGAGAAGTGTGAATGTTGAAAGAGGCCAAGGAACAGTAAGGAGAAGCCAGTAAAGTGGCAGAATTTACTTGACCAAGTATTTACTCTGGGGACAGAGGGAGAAAGTCAGATGTGCAAGCAAATTTACCTAAAAGCACTGCTTGGTGGGTTGGTTTTATTCTTTCCCTTCTTTATCTCACTGCTTTTAAACGATCTGTCTGACTTTGAAATCATGTTTGTGTTTGCCTAACATTAATATTCATGTCTTCTTCCTCTCTGTTACATTACCTTTGAAGTGCCTAAACATTTGTGCTTCTCAAAAAAAGACTTAGCACTGAGAAATCTTGTGTTTAGGTACCCTTGAGAAACTGCCAGTTCCCTTATTTACACTTTGTTTATGACAAAATATCATGGTAGTAATGCTGAACTCCAGGTTTTTTGTTTTGTTTTTTTTCCCTTCCCCCCCCCCCTTTTTTTTTTTTTTCACTTAAATAGCAAAGTCTTTGTTTGTGTTCTGGAATCAGGCCACTCCTGTTTTTTACCAGATGCATCCAGCATCCCTGGCCTTTATGCACCATGTCCTGTCATGCATCTCATGAGCTGTCCTTTCTCCTTCTGCTGTTTGAAGTGACTGTCTCACCTTGGTTTTAACACAGTGAACACACATAAAATGTCTTGGCTCCTTATGATGACGAGAAGCAGATATGCCCATGCCCTGGCAACAGGCTCCCTGTGGCAGTGCTGACAGCTTGTTTTCTCCCAGCTAAGGGAACTGCAGGGTGTGGAAGAGCTGTACAGCACTAGAGAAATAAACCTGGGATGAAAAAACCATCTACGCCTGTGACAAAGGACATCAGAGAAATAAGAAGTGGATAAGCACGCAGCCGTTCAAAACATTCCAAACAAACATCCTCTCATCCTTTACAGCAGACAAGTTCCCATTTGCTGTGGATACGAGAGCAGCATCTGAACACAGCAATGCTCAACAGGGCTCCAAGTCTAAAACCTGGGGTCCTGCAACCCAACATGTTCAGAGAGGGTTACTTTTATAAGCACCCAGACCAGCAGCTGTGCATGGCAAAGCATCAAAGAAATGTGTTGGTTTTCTTTCACTCCTGCCATTCACGATTCATGGAAAAGACTCTATCCCTCAGGAGATCAAAGTAGTGTCTGTTACCAGATACTTTTCGCACATGGGAGAGCTTGGAAAAATCACCAGTTTTCTTATGTCTGGCCTAGATGCATATTTTTTTTTTTTTTTTTTTTTTTTTTGGTCGCTTTTTTTTTCTTCCAGGACAAAGAATTGATGACTTAAAAAACTGAGAGATCAGTAGAATGGTAAACACCAGAGACATTTTTACAGGATTGAATGCTACTAAAATTTGAAAATCTTACAATAAATTAAAAATAATGACTCTGGTGTCACCTATTGCCTCTCTGCATATATATAGAACCCAAATATTTATTAGAAATAGTTGCTTGAGAAGATAGCCAGCGATAGACTTAGATGGTATGAAATAGAAACAGGACACCTGCCTGAAATAAGTATCTGTCTTTTCTGTGTTACTACTTCAGTAAGAAATACTGAAGTATTGAAATGTAAGTCCCAGGTTTTGTATTTCTCCACAGAGGAATCAATATTTTTTATAGATAAAGACTGTCAGAAAGCAGTTTTAATCATGCTTTCTGTACATGTAACAAGAAACTGCCATACTTCATGCTCCATAAACTTTACTGCGTTCCTGCTATTTCAGACCCAATGAAGTCAGACTTACATTTAAGAAACTCCAAAGATGATTAGCAATCATCATCTCTCACTCATTATTCATGGTGTTATCATTATATGTGACAACTTCAGGCATTGATCTCAATTTCATATGCTCTTCTCAACTGGCAACTGATTTTAAATCATAACTCTTAATTTTGCATTCAAGGAGAAAAAAATTTAAAAAAAATCTTGTCCAATATCTGTAATCCATGAGTTTTTGCCAACAGAGGTCATCTTAAAATCTACTTTATCCAGTGGAGAATGGCACCAATGGAGCTCCTATAGCAAATACAAATAATGTTGAATATCCCAGGACTTAATACATAAATCCATTGACTATCAGGTGAGATGCTCAGTTTAACAATGCCTAGGATGTTCAAAATAGCACTAGGATTTGATTTATCATGACAACAGATGTGAGGTATTTTACTTAGTATTTCCACTAGCTGTAGTAAAAAAAAACCCAAACATAAAACCCTAGATATTTGAATATAGAAATTACTTTATAATGACATTTATTTTTACATTAGTACCCTTTTTGCATGCAATACTGCTATGTATCTGAGGATGGCTTTTTGTTTTACTTGACAACAATACTGGGAACTATAATTTGCAACTATGTTTTTTAAAGATAAAAGTCCCCACAATGCCCCTAAAATTCTCCTCTCTTTCAGACTGTCAGAAAATAACTCAGTAGGCTGCCAAAAATTCCCTTTGCAACATGTTCACGGGCCAGGAAAAGGAGATGGCACTTTAGGCCAGTTTAATTGCAGCACAGACCAGGCTCAGTGAGACCTACTGTTTTTTATAAAACATGTTGCTAGAATTGTTAATGGGGATGTTCTACTTAAAAATAACCTGTCTGCTTGTTGATTTAAGGTGAGATTTGCATCTGATTAGCAACAGACCATTCCAATTGGAGTGACACAGGAGTTTCTTAATTGCTTTCCACTACCTAGAAAGTAACTAGCTGTTCTTTCTGTCTGCTCATGTGACAGCTCGTTGTTGAGCTGTTAGGCTGGCAAACACATTTACAGGTGATGTTGAAGAACAGCATTTAAATAACAGGAAGGTAGCCGTTTGCCCAACACACAAAGGAGAAACAAACATTTTATAATGGTGCTTTGGTAGGAATTGTCTCATTGCGTACCCATGGAACTGATGTCTTGGACAGCTTCGAGCGAATATTCTGTTACAGTGTCATGGGCTGTTTCTTCCTCAGCTGCTGAAGTGCCTGGGAGCCAGCAGAGAATTCCTGTATCATGTTGTTATTGCCGCCTCAACAAGAAAAGTCTTCAGAAGGTAAAGAAGAGAATCTGACAGGCCAGAAGGCGCCTTCTGGATGTGTCTCATCCAGCTCCCCTGCTCAAAGCCAGCATCATGATTTGCTCAGAGCCACATCCAGCTATCTTTTAAATATTTCTACAGATGGAGAACCCATAGCTTCCTGAGACAACTTGTTCCAGTGTTTGAGCACTCTCTTAGGGAAAACATTTTTTAAAAATAACTATTCACATTTTTCTATGTTATGATTTCTGCTTGTTGCCTCTCCATCGATAACCATGCACCTACTAGAAAAATCTAACTCCACTTTCCCTACACCTTCTTATCTGATATTGTTCACAGCAGCAAGATACACACAAACAGCCTTCCCTTTTGCAGGCTGAACAAGCTCAGACCCTATATGATCTCCTTCTACATCATGTTATTCAGCCACAAAGCTGCCTGGTGGTCTCTGTTGCACTGGCACAGTGTCTCTCTTCTACTGTGGAGCCTGAAACTGGACACAGCATTTCAGATGTGGTCTCACAAGAGCTGAACATAATCTCTTCCCTTAACCTGCTAGATTAACTTCCAATATAGTCAGCACACCTTGGTGGGTCATGTTCATACACTCTGGCTGAATCACTGGGTCCTTTCCTTCAAAGCTGCTCTCCAGTCTGCCCTGCCACATGAGGTTATCCCATATCACACACCAGACTCTGCATTTACCTTTTTGCTGAACTTCAGGAGGTTCCTGTCAGCTCAAGCAATGGAGAAGCATCATGTTAAATTTTAATCCATTAGGTGTATTTAAGAAGAGACACTAGAATTAAGAAGGTGGCTCTAACAGACATTGAATGTTTTTGAAGGCTCTTACGGGGTGTACACTGAAAGCCATGGGAAATTTCACAATACTCTTAGTTTCCAAAAGCTTCACTTGAAACCCTATTCCCTTTCTCTGAGAATTTGCAAAATACGTGCATACAAATGCCAACAGGTACTTGCAAATGCATATACATAATAATACCACTGATTTCTCTACTTTCCACTGGGATTGATTAGAACACTCAAGCAAGCAAGGAAAGACCCTTTCACATTATAAGGAATTATATCCATTCTGCAAAGGGCTGTAGAGAACAAAAAAGTAAGTTAGTATAAGGTCTGTTAATCTTGAAAATATAATAATGATTACAGAGTCATGATAGTGAGGCTCAATTATTGCAAAATTCAACTGCGTTATTGACTCATTAGGTAGTCAGTTACTCTGCTGTGTATATTTTGGAATAAAGAAAGTTTTGCATTACTTATAACGGAGACTCATGAGACTTTTAAAAAAGCTGGTGAATAATTTAGATGAAAACTTGAAGTATTAATAATACTATTTCTGAAATGTAATGACCACAAGATGGAGGTACACACTACAACTGAAATGATCACTAGAGAATTTTTCTGAGAATGTGATCAATATGGAGAGAGTTCCATGTCCCTTACTTTCCATTACAAAACTAATGGCACTGTCTTTAATCTGAGCTCACTGTGGAGAACATGTGGAGCTCATTGCAGGCTGGGGAATTTGTGCACCAACACCAAGATATATTGCTTGAAATCTTGAACTCACTGAAGTCAGCCAAAAATGCCAGTGATTCTCACAAGCCTGGCTTTTATTTCTAGACCATTTTATGAGCACTTGTCTTGCACATGTTTGTATAAATGTCAGCTAAATAAGAGAACCAATATTTCCTCATCAGCGCAGGTTCATTTAACTCACATGCTGCCATTGAACCCAATAAAATGTTTGTGTTCTGAGTTGTAATAAGTCATCAAATGATGTTAAGAGCCCAGGAAAACAGATGTAGAACCTTTAGGGCGCGTCAACTGATGAAAATAAAACTATAATCCTACTGCAAGAAGGCAATGTGCAGGTTGTACACATGAAATGAAGTTACACAAAAAGTAGACTTTGCTTCTAAGCATGACTTCAAAGGTGATTGCACATGTGTGTATATGTGTGTGTCTGTGTGTATGTTTGTGTAGTTAAAAGATTCATAACCTAAGAACATTGAAATATATTAATTTTAAATTAACATCAATATAGAAACAATATCTGTGCAAAGCAGTGTCTTTTAAAAATGTTCTGTGGAGAAGTAAGTCGGGTTCAGAAAACCCACAGGCTTCCAGAAACTTCATCAGCTGCCCCTGGTGGGCATGTGATACCCCCAGGCTTCCATGGATGAGGATTTGTCACACTGTTTACAGTGGTAAGGCAAAATCTGCAAAATGCTCTTGCAAGTGACCTTTCATCACAAAACCCAGCAGATGGCAGCCTACAGCCACTATTTTGCACTGTGCAATTTCCTGGTGTAATAAAGTGAATCTCCTAATGAGATTTTTGTAGGAAAGCTATGATATATTTAGGTGCATAGAAATATTGAAAACAGTGTTTATATTTTTCCCTCCTGCCCTGTCTCTGTGGTACAATTGTGCTCAGTTGAAATTTTTGTGTGGAAGGAATTCTCCATTTTTTCCCCATCCAGCTGGTGAAATTTACTGCTGCAATGTAGTCAGCTCCTCAAAGAAACTGGGCAGAAGCAGTTGGTCTGGGGACAGCAGGAAAGGAAGTTTTAAGCCATTGGATGCTGCTGATTACAGTTTTTGATGAAGTCAAGAAGGTCCTTAGGACGTTTTTTACTTTCCATTGAGCTTGTGTCAGTCTGCTTCAAAATAAATGTGAAATTACAGATGTAGCATCTCCCCTCCCCTGCTTCTGTGCCAGTACAGCATGCTCTGAAAGGCTAAAAAATGGGTGTGTACTCCTAGGATTTCAGGATCTCTATCCTGCCCTTTTAGCCTAAATGCAGCTACATTAGGGTAGCTAAAGGGTATATTAGATAGCTACATTAGGATACCCTGCATTAGGGCAAGTTGCGCTTATATTCCAAATGGCAGAGGGTCTGAAAAATTTATTTACTGGTCACAGAACACTTCGAAAGCACTTTCAGCTTTGTGCAGGGAGAGCAGAAAGCTTAATTTGTATACATGGCTCATGTTTATCCATACACAAGAAGTAGTGGCCTGCAATGTAAACACAGTTACTCAATCTAGAAAATATGACCCCGGATCTTGGTTTGCTTTTGTAAGGTTTCAGATTGATTCTGTTTCAAGTGCCTGGTCCTTTCTTCTCCCCTGCTCTGGTCTCCTTTGCTGTCCCCAAGACCCAAGCACCCACAAGGGAGCACGGGGCCTCAGAGAAATTAGATGTTAGGTTTAGATTAGATGTTAGGAAGAGGTTCTTTGTTGTGAGGGTGGTGAGGCACTCGAACAGACTGTCCAAGAGAGTTGTGGATTCCATATACCTGAATCTGTTCAAAGCCTGGCTGGATGGGGCCCTGAGCAATCTGATCTGGTTGGTGGCATACCTGCCCATGGGGAGGGTGGTTTGGAATGAAATGACCTTTAAGTTCCCTTCTGACTCAAATCATTCTATGATACTTTGAGACTATGGAATGTCTGTATGGGGCTGCCTCTGCCCACAGAGACACACAGCACTTCATGCCCTGTAGCACTTTGCAGCAACTCCTGGCCTTGCAATCCTTGATTTGGTGTAGTAATTGGGTTCTGCAGATTATAAATGTCTTTTGTGCAAAAACTTTTACACAAGCAGCTGATAAAGTAGCTGCTCTTCTAATACTCCAATGACCAGAATTACTTATCAGTTATCATGTAACGATATCACAATAGAATGACAGTCAATTTGTAAAGGATTTTCTTTGGATCAATAGAGACGAAAAACTGAATGTTTTAAAATATGGTCTTTCACCACAATTCGATTTTACAGACATGAAGAGAAGTTTTATGTATATTTATTAGGTGAACTATGAGCCTACTTCTTACTTTAATTTGCTGAAGAAAACTCTGACCACAGAGAGGATTTTAACAGTATTTAAAAAGCCATCAAGAACATTGCCAAAAGGATATTTCATCAATAATTCAGGATATCCTTTACAAAACACAGAGATATTTCTAGGATTTCTGAAGTGGAAAATCACAAAGTTTCTAAGTCCTGTTTCGTAGGAGAAATCTAGTCTCATCTCAGTTCAGACAGAAAAATGTGGTAGAAGTCACCTTTGATACTGCTTACGGAACAGAGTCTGTTTTTAATGTGAGCTCTCACCTGCCCTTTTCAGCTTTGGGATTTGCCTCCTTTTATCAGGAATTATAAAAAATATCATCTTGGAGCATCAGTTTTTTCTCCCTCTATTCTTCTGGTGAATTAGTCCTGGCCCCCCACCCAGTCACTCAGTCATGCCCCAGCAGGATGGGAGAGAGAATCACAAGAGCAAAAGCAAGAACACTCCCTGCTCAAGATAAAGGCATTTAATAGGTGAAGCCAATCCATGCAAGCACAGCAAAACATTTACTATTTCTTATTGTCAGGGAGATGTTGAGCCACTTCCCCAGAAGTCCTGCCTCCGCACACATAATGCTTACTTGGAAAGACAATGGCCATAGCCACAATAGTCCCTGCATCCTACTCCTTCTGCTGAGCTTTTATGTCTGAGCATAGCTTTAAAAAACATGGAATATCCCCTTGCTCAGTGGTCAGCTGTCCCAGCCATGTCCACTCCCAGCTTCTTGTGCTCCCCCAGCCTCTTTGCTGGGGCAGAGTGGGAAAAATAAAAAACTGATGCTGTACAAGCACTGCTCAGCCATAGCCAAAACACTGGTGTCTAACTGACTCTGTTTTAGTCACAAAGCCAAGATGGGGTGCTATAAAGAAAATTAACACCAGTCCAGCCAGGCTCAAGACATCTTGTCTTTTGCCCTTCTTTTGGATCAGCATTAGATAGACAAGAGAAGATCAATAAATTCAACCTTTCTGGTCTCTCTAACCATGTAGACTATTCAGACTCTTATAGTGTGAGAAAAGGAAGGATGGTAAAGTATGCAAGACTTTATCCATGAAAGTATTCTTCTAAGAGGACTTAATGGGGATCCCTTTGTAAGAGAACTAAGCAGCACTCCTTTGTGTTTGTAATACATTTTAAACAGGACTTTATTTAGATGTTAAATGCCTTATAAGGTTGCAATTAGCCAGTCTGAACAGTACTGCAATATTAAGAGCTTTTTGTCTTCTGAAATGCCCGAGGGAAAGATACCTGCCATGATACCTGTTGGTAAAGCAGGAACCTGTTCCTGCAGGGCTGACAAGTGGGGAGCACTCCATGTGCCCTCTGAGCACATTTGCAGATGTGGTATCACCTGGAGACTGAAACACAACTACTGAGAAACCTGCCAGCTGGGCTGAGGAACCTGTCCTCTGGTGGGGGTGTCCTGTTGAAGGCTTCCTCATGGAAAGATTCCTCAAAGTCTGCTGGGAATATCCAACCATTTTCTCTGCTCATTTCTTTTGGAGGAGGGTAAGTATGACAAACAAAAATTATAACCTGGAAACCAATTTTATTTCACTGTTTCCTGGGTGAAGAGTGTCACATGCAACCTTTCTTATTTCAACTGCTTGCTGATATCTCCTGTTCTGAAAAATTTTCATTGGAAAAAAGGAATTAGGTTGCATTTTAGAGGGTTTTGGGGGTTAGGGGGCAGTGGGGGGAGGGTGTGGGTATTTTTGTGGGTGGTGGTGGGTTGGGCTTTTTGGTTCCTTTTTGCCTGCAAGGTGGAGATATGATAACAGTTGTCATGTTTCCGGAGTAGGGTAGAAGTTGAGAGTATAATTAACAGCTTTACTGGAGGCTAATTTTCCCTTAATTGCTCTTATAACAATGAAATAATGGAATCAGAAACAAGGAATATTAACATATTGCTATTTATGTCTGTTAGGGGAAGGTGGCTGAAGTGTGACTACAATACAGAAACAAATATTTACTAAATTCTCTAGTCTTGCAAATGTAACAGCTCAAATCCAGACCCTCTTCTCAAGTGGCATGGTAAAGGTGCCAGTTCCCTTCAGAGACCAGTCATGTATGTAGTAAATGCTCTGTGTCTCCACCTGTGCTCCAATCTCACCTGTGCTCCAATGTGCATAACCCCGATCTTCATGTAAGTGTCGTGTGTTAGGTGTCAGATTGCTAAGGCTTAGGCAAATACCAGAGCTATTAGATTGCATCTTTCCTTATTCTTCATTCTCTTTCTCAAGTTATGACAGTTATGCTTCACATTGCTGTAATAAACTGTAGCTGGTAGGACACTGTGTTCCCTAATTGGCAACATATGCAGTAATGAGGAATATAATTCCAAGCAAACACGGTTGAAATTATTGGAGCAGAAATATTTACAAGGCGGTTTTAAGTTTGCACTGGCTCACCTCTTTGTCCAAGCAGGCAAGTCAGTGTGCAAAGGATACTGGGAGGAAAAACAGGGAAGAGAAGGAAGGATAAGGAGTGAGAAGGGTAGGCTGAGAATGACAGACATTATTAGAGAGTCCGAAGGGCCAGCTTTCTTTTATTGCTGTTTTGTTTAAGATTCAGAGTTTTAGATTTTCTCGTGTGTGTGCTGATGGTAAATTTTGTGTAAGGGTAAAAATAAGCACAAGTACACACACCCCTGCCTCACTGCACAGACCTTCATATAAGGTTTCAACTTTTGGACAGTGGATGTAGAGGCTGAGATTTTTCAATGTGGTCAAGCAGAGTAGAAACTTGTTTTCATAGTTGACAAGCTGTTTGATAAAGAAGGCAAAGAATTTCTTATTTACCTTGGAGAAAGAAACAATAACAACAGAATTGTATTTAACCTTAAAACTCAGAAAATAGATGTTCTAGAATAACATCTATTTCTAGCAATTACAGATTCTGCCTAAGTGTTGCAGTAGGTGTTATGGTGCTCCCCTCTTTGTTAAATGTTACCTTTCAGGAAGTACTGTTTTCCTGTTTAAGAATAGTTGTTTAACACGGGTAAGCAACAAATATATAACAGCAATTTCTTGAAACATCAGACCTTATTTTAGTTTCTAAATATTGAACAAAGATTAATTTTTTTCATTTGAATGACATCTAGGCATGGCCTGTTTTTTAGATTTGTACAATCAGTAAAGTGAGAGTTTGCATGCCAGTCACAGTGCTGTGTCAGTGAGATCAGCCCTTTAATATAATACATGAGGCTTTGTTTCCTATGTCTGTATTAATCTATTTCAAGTTTCATGTTTTCGTGACAGTGTTTCTTTCATTACCTGTGTTTCTATGGTAACCAAATATCCCATAATGGCTCTGTTATGATGCCAAAAAATGTTTCAATTTAAGCTAATCTGTTCAATTTTAGATCATTATGCTGCAGTGCTAGCAGGGTTGACATTACAGCTCTTTTGGTTTTGTTAGGCTTGTTTTGGTGCTGAGAAAAGGAAAAAATCAACTCTAAAGAGACTGTTGTAAGAAGCCCTGGGATGTCCATAAATTCAAAAAAGCTTTTATAGCTGTCTGGCATCTAACTCCAATATATTTTGTGATCTTGTGGTCCTCACAGCTGTATCCGACAATTGATTTTTACTTGTTGAAAGAACAGCAAAGTCCTGCTTTGATTCTTGTGTCCTTGTTCTATCCTGCATGGATTTTGGATATCTTAAGTTTCCACTATAAGAAACAACCATACAAGTTTTTCCTAGCATATGGGCTCTCATGTTTAAAAAAAAAAATGTTTTTTATACTTATCGATTAAATAATGTAATACTGACTAGAACAGTTTGATTGTGATAATCTGATGGATAGACTGACCTCCATTTCTAGTGGCATAATTAAAGAATGTACCATTATGCATCTGTGGTCTTAATACTGGAAGTACTTAACACACATGTAAGCTGGAGTCACCAGAACTCTTCAAACACCTTTAATTAAGCATCGGCATGACAGTTTGAAGAATCAGGTACCAAATGTAATTTTTTGTGCTGTTTCTATCAAATCAGTTAGTGAAGCAATTGACTTCTGAAGGTATTTCTGAGCACAGTTCCCTCTGGTGCTAAAAGAAGTTGCTAGTACTTCAGCAGAGTGCCTTGGAATCAGTAAGTTATATGGCTATTCTTTCACTGTCTATCTGCTCAGTAGTTCTCCTAATTTCCCCTGGGATTCTCTCACACTGAAAAACTTCTGCCCTGATATGAACAAACTGATGCAGGAGTTATTTCACTGTTGTGTCCCTGCAAATTCCTGTTATGAGGGTACTACCAAGCCTCCTGGTTTGATGAAATTAAGCAAAACAAGAAACCCATTTATAATTCTTGCAACTGCAGCTAGTAAATGTGTTTTGCTACTGCAACTTGACAAGATAAATACCAGCAACAAAATTGAAGCTGAAGAACTCAGAGAAATTGAGTGATTTTGCCTACATTGAATTAAGGAGATATATATATTTTATAAGAACAGAAGATGAAATAAATTGTGTGGATGTATAAAACATATTCAGAGCTGTAACTACAATAAGGGCATACAATACCCAGCAGATTGATTATAAGTGGGTGTGCAATGAAGGCAGACTAAGTCACACTTGGGGAGTGTAGCTGATGGATAGACAATATCACTTGCTATACCAAGAAGGGGAGAGGCAGCATGTCAGGAGTTTCTCAGTCTCACTAATGCTGCAGGATATACAATGCCCAGCTGGAGCCTCTGGCCTGGTATCTGAGCACAGAAAAATGAAGGCAAATTGTGGCTGAGATTTTTTCTGAAGTGGAAGGAAGTGGAAGGGAGGAAGCTTTCTGCACATACTCCTTGCAGCCGGACGTAGGTAAGTAATTTGTGTTATTTCTTTATTGTTTTACATCCCTGACTAAAAAACCCACAGTCTATTGCTCCAGACTTCCCACTATTCCATCTAAACTGCCCTTTCTGTCACCTTTCTGCTCCTCTCCTGCCCCCAGGGATGACCGAGTTGGCTAAAGAGACACTACGTCCCGCACCGTTGTCCAGCTGTTTCTCCAGGAGGTTGCAGAACTGCTGCTCTCCAGCAATGGTGACAACATCAGCACAGGTGAGAACTCAGCAGTGGAGGCGTCAAATCATAGCAAGAGTGTCCAGACACCAGGCAGAGCAATCCTGATTTCTGTCCCTAAATGACACACCAGAAAGAGCTGAAATGATAAAAATATTTGCCTCAAATGTCCCCCATTCATTAATTATCCTGAAATTGTATTAAGTTACAAAGAACTGATAAAAAACAGGAAAAAGCCGTACATGATAATATTGAGCTTTATATCCCACTATTGTTTTTATGTATGCCAGAGACTGGTACCAAGCTTTTTTGTATGTACTAATCAATAATAACACATCAATCTTAAGCAGCAGAGATGTCATATGCTGTAGCTAATTCTTCTTCAAAGTTCAATGGTGAAAGAAACCAAGGAGATGGAATCAGTTGCATTATGTTGACATTGTAGCATTTTGTAGGATTTTATTGCTGTAGTATCTGCAAATCTTGGGAGTCAGGAATGCTTAACTGTTTATTATTCCATGTCTGAAAATGAGACTTAATTTCATGACCAGTAATTGAAGAATGTCATCACAGAAGAGATTCTGAGATGCTATAAACCTTGTTTGTTCCAGCTCTACTCGGTACAACAGCCACAGTTTCTATCAGCTGAGCATATAAGCAAGAGCCTTCACATAGCTCATCAATATTGTGCCATTTTCAATCTGTTATGAGAGCACTTTTCTTAAACAGAACATTGTTATTCTTGCTTTCAGCAGTTTTTGTGACTCGGTGGGATGCTATGTTTTTCCTGGAAAGAACACTGGTAATGCAACATTACAAAAGACAACTGTGGAAAATTTACACATTCACAATCCCTTGGAATCCATCCAAGTGCAAAATTAACTAGGATGCACAGAATAAGATAATGGAAGATTAAATTTGTATTCTTCACTATCCTTGAAAATTATATACTGGCCTATTTACTGAGAGAAGAATGCTGTTAGTAGAGCAGAAGCTTATCCTTCAAAGGCTGCCTTCTTTTGGCCAGCATCCCCTTGTTCATCAGTGGGAAACAGGCAGAACTCTTGCATTCTCTCCCTTTAGGCTGGACATTCATCTTCTGTTTATGCCCTTAAGCCACAAAATTTAATATTGTCAAATTTCACTGCTTTCTTTACAAGACAGCATGATGCAACAAGTAAAAACACCTTCCATTTTAAAATCTGAAGATTTGTACACAGACAAAGAATATGTAGGCAACCCAAACAGTGCCTACACAATTAATTGAACATGTTAAAACTGTGTGTTAAAAAATGTTCACCTCTCCTGTGATTAGTAGCATGTTGTCTTCTTTTTTTAAAAGTATGGCTTTGCAAGAGCTATACCATTTCCCTCATGACTTTACACTGCCACATGCACCATTTGGATATATTGTGGAAATTTAAAGTGCAGTAAATGGGTAATTTCAATTGTTAGGCTACTATGCTCATCACAAGTATAAAAGTGAAGAGCTTACACTTAGGTTCACAACATAGAATATAATTTCCTTCTTCAACTAAAATCTTTTTGTGCTTTAATACTATAACAGGAGGAGTTGAAATTTCTAAAAACACACACAAAAAGATAACACTCACTGAAGTACTTGTGTATAAATTTATTTTTGTAATCCAGGAGAGACAAGGAAGGTTACAAAGAAGCTGGTATGATCCCGGTTCTACCAGTGAAGATCTGTGACAAAAGCAGATATCCAGACAGGCAGCAAAAGGCTGTGTGCTCAACTAGACTGTAGTAGAGGTAGAGGTGAAAAATAGGCATAAACGTGCTGCTGCCTGATCCACACAGTTTTTGTGAGCTACTGTCATAGCTCCAACTGAGGCTCAAAGCACCCAAGCAGCTTAGAAAGAGGTAAACTTAAGACGATGGTGGATTTCACTGTATCTTGATCAGTCCCACCATGCCTAATCATTTTATATTGCATGAGCACGAACTATTATCAGACAATAATGCAAGCCTTTGACTGCACTTGCAACAAATATTCAGGGGGCTGAGTCACCTGGGTCAAGAACAGGCTTAGTCTGTTTTGTATTTGACAACTGCAAACATTTACATGATCATATCAAAAATTGTGTTTTAGAGAGGAAAGAGGCCACCAGAAAGAGCATGAGCTTTATGTTCACTGCTCCCAGCTGCAATACAATACAGGGTTTGCAATGAGTCATGAAATTTGACTCACAAAATGAGGAAGTACTCACAGCACTAGATGTACATCTTGCTCCTGCAACTCTAAATAATTTTTCTGCAATGTACAAAGTATTGTCTTATTTCTGCAGAAGACGATGAAGAAATTGAAATATGTATTTAGAAAATACACTGCAAAGTCATTGATTGCAGTATTGTATTGCTGGGAAGTGCCTGACCAGGTATCACAGTGGAATGTCAATCTTACTGAATCAGCTCCATCTAAATATGCCCAAACCCTCTCCTGTGCTCTCTTTTCTGGCAAACTGCCTTCCTTAAACCTTATCTTTGTCCTACTCAGAGAAAACTGACAAAAGTTATTCGGACTCTTTGGGATTCATCTCTTTTTATTTTAGACATCAGTAAGGTGGATGTCTAGTTCTCAAATTCCCAGATTCCTTTTATAGTTGCTAGTGAGGAAGGGTCATTATGGAGAGCATTGCCTACTTCACTCTAAAGTGAATGTATACTTTTAGAGTGACTACTTTACTGCCCATCATTCCTTCTGGCATAACCTATGCATCACCCTGTATCTCTCTATAATCTCTTGTTGAGATCATATACTGCTATGGGCAGAGACCATCTTTTGTTTTTGTGTTGGTACAGTCATCATCTGAATGAGATCAAAATTGAGGGTCTGCATGTTCCAGTCATGGGCATAAGAACAATAAAGAACAAAGTACTGAATATACTTCCAGATAATTATATATATCCTATCCAATGTCATCTAGTAATTTAAGGGTGTTTGTGTTTCCAGATGTAAGATGTACACACTGTGGTTTGAAAATAGGCAGAATTCAAACACCCGGTTCTCCAAGTCCTTCATTCCTGTGACAGGACCACCAGAATCACAAATCTGTGAGCAGGGAGAGGAGGCTCATATATCACCTGCTCTGCTATTGTTGATGAAAACAGCAGTAACATAGAAATTCCTGAACCTCAGAGAAGAAATAGTGACATAAAGGAGTTTTTTAATTTTCTGGGTAGACTGTAACAACTAATCATATGTCAGTCTGGCTAAATAATGAAAAAAACTTTCTTCTCCTCAGGAAATTTGAATTTTTAGCCTGTCCAACAGTTTTATGAGCATGCTTTAAAAACATTAAAATGCATTTCTGCAATCCCTACCCAATATTACATCCAGTCACTCATTTTAGTTTTATAGCACTCTCTATACAAGTGCTACAGAGAGTTTGACTGCAAAGCACATTTAATTAAAAATACAGCTAAATAAATAGGATTGGATTTTATAAACCACAAGACACCTATCATTTTGATCACAGATGGAAATGTAGTCCATACACAAGAGGCATAGGTTGCTACCTAGAGAAAATGCAAAAACAGTCCTGCTTTTATTTTTACTGAATTTCATCAGAGACACTAAAAGAACACATATTTCATATACAATATAGAGTGCTGGGCTTTTGGTGCTTAATGTTCAGATAACTAAATACTGAAAATTATTTCATGTGTGTAACAAAACAGGCTGTAATAGTGCAGGGTTAAAGCCAAATGTCTATTCCTATTTCAGACAAAGGAAAGAAAGAATCCTTTCAAAAAATATGTGCTCTTCAACTTGGGATCTTCATCAGCATGGTAATATTGCCTTCCACTTTTTCTTTAGTCATAGGATTTATGTTGGTGTTTTTATCACTCTGCTACTTCTCTGGATATTACATTTATGTATTCAGTGTGATGTACAAGAAATGAGGCAGATAATTATGAGTAAGCTGAACCAGCTGCAAATACAGATAAAGTACATTCAGTATGCTATTATAAGAAGACTGTGTGTGTATGCAAAGGTTTATATACTGTGGTTGTGTCTGGGTCTTTTTGACTGGTGCCTGCACTGTGAAACGCTCAACAAGGTTTTCATGCCTATCAGACTGCTATTGCCACTCTGAACTCCAGAGTGCAGCCTGCTAGTGGGCTTCATGGCCGGGCTTTGTGACTTCTGCTGAAAATCTGCTTGGAGTAGTGAACTTCTCACAGCAAGACCATGAGTGCTTAGCCACTGTAGCCATGATCCTAAGAAAAGTCAGCTTGCTAGGAATAAATTATTAACAAAATTTATTAAATGAATGTTTCATGGTAAGAATGACATTTTGAATATAAATTATAAACCTTATAATAAAATATAGGCCCCCTGTCTATGAAGGGGAAAATATTAAAACTACTGATTAAATTGCTACTTGAAAGGTGAATGGAAAGCTCAGTGCATTTGCACTTGACAGCTATTGTTGTTGTCATAAAATAATTTTGACATTTAAATGTCAAAAGATACGCTATTCTTACAAGACTTTAATTGTCTTTGATCATTCTGGTATTTCTGTCTTTGTCTTTCAATGCTTTAATTTCACTGTGGATTTATGTCTGATGCACTAAGCCCAACATTAAGCCAATATAATTTGCAACATATTGGAAAAATGGTGATCCTTGCAACTTCTTTCCTTGCACACATTTGAGAGTTACTTCCTTCTTCCTTCCCTGATTTCCATCCCACCATATCTCTTACCTTGCCCTCTATTTCCAAGAGCTTTGTCTTCCAACTCAGAAGTCCGAGCTGTGGATCATCTCAGATGATGGATGTCTTGTCCATTTAGGGTGGAGTTTTTAAACAAGGACTGAGTGTTACCTTGTCTTGTTCTGTTTCATCCTTAGGCTTTATTCCAATAACCACGATTATGAATGCTTATTAGTTTTCAGAGTTAAATGTAACATAACTTTGATTTGTCAGAGATGGGTTTACACATTCCTGTGGTGGCTGGGGGAAGATCTGGTTTCAGTTCATGGAATGCTTTGTATGTTCCTTAAAGTGAAGTTGGGTTAATTCTTCCTCCCAGGTAACTTAGGCATCTAGAGACCCAGCGAAGAACCTCCATCACTGCAGAAAATGCTGGAGGTTACCATGAGTGCCTGAAGACAGGTAAGCAGGATATGACCCAAGGTCCCCATCCAAAAGGTTTCTTTTGGCTGGTTTTCTCTTTTTCCAGAAAGAACTCAAGAGCAACTATCTCTATCACAAATGAACTTCAGGAGCATGCTCTGTTTCTGTGTACTTTTTCTTCCAGCAGTTTTAAAAGCAAGACACTTAATCCAAGGGCCTAAAATGGAAATACATCTCCTCCAATGTATTCTCTCGTTAGTACTACTTATGTAGCTTTCACTGACATCTCATTCTACTTCATTTAAATAAAATATGGCCTCTGTAACCAAGAAGATAATTAGTAGTTGGTGGAAGCTCATTTGTAATTATATTGAGTTGAAACTAATAATTATTACATTACTTTATATGTACAACGTTTTTCCTCTCAAATCCCCTCTGATTCCCTCATAGATGCCTGTAAATTTTACAGCAAATTTGCTGTCACTGTTGTGGGAAATGGACGAGATCCCAGCAGCTCCTTGTTACCTTTCTGTCACTGCACAAAAAGGAAATAATTCCTCAGCTTGTGAGGAAATCATCCTTCTCTAGATGATTGGGTCTAATCAGAGACAGCTTATTGCTGGGTTTCATTCAAGAGTATCTTGCTTTGACACTCACAGAACTTAAATGACACAGGTTTGTTTTAATTTTTTAGTAATGGAATGGAAATTTTTTAGTAATGGAATGTTTCCTTAGGTTCCCTCTAGGAAATCTTCAGTCTTATTAACAATTTCTGGTGATAAACATTGGGATGTGCTACTAGTTGTACTTCTTACATGGCTTTGGGGGAGATTAGATATTTTGTGAAAGATGAAAGGAAAGTGCTGCCACCAAATGCACCTCAGCGAATCTCTGTGCTAATTGACACAGGGTACTCTCTTCTAAAAGCAGACTATTTCTCTTCTCTCCTCTCTCAGTGCATTCCCCAAGGTCTGTGAGGTTTCATGCAGAGCCTGGAGACATTTCTGGGGGTTACACTTTGATGTGTTAGCACCACTAAATAGTGTCATAAGTATCACAGCTACAGGGGGTCAATTTGCTCTTCTACTCTGACCTCCTGCAGAAAACTGCTTGTTCAGCAGCAGAATGAATCAACCTAGGGCATCACTGTGAAAAGCCAGGCAAGCCTAGGCTTAAAATTCCCTACCTCTCCGTGCTAGCTTGTCTTTATTAAAAGGAAACAAGCCTTAGAAATTATCAGTCTTTAAGTATGTCATCTCTCTGAATATTTTCCTGATAGTTTGCAGAATTTTGCTGGCAGAAATTTCCTTCCATGTAAACAGGTCTGAACATGGACAGCAATGCATGATAATATCTCCCATGTCTTTTATTATTTTTCGCTAGACTGTGACCAGATTTTATAGCTCTCTATGAAATCCTTCCCCGCCTGTCACTATCTTCTTCTTCAAAAATGTTGACAACAGAGCTCCAAAAGTTATCACAGATGGTATGTGGGGAGGCAACAGCATCTTCCTCCTCCTGTTTGATACCATTTGCCCTACAAGCTATCACATTGCACTCATTCATTATCATGATGCCTAATGTTTTTTTCTGTGTCACTACATTGAAGAAGAAAACTGGCGTCATGTAACTGTGGCATCAGTTTCTCCTTGAATGGTTCTGAGATACGGGTTTCATTTTGAGATTAAGACAGATCAATCTGGACTGATAAATTTAGTGCCCTGTGGTGTCTTTAGAGGAGAATTCAGAACTGGTGGAGATGTGAGGGGTAATTCAGCTGCCTGTCATGAGGAATACGATTCATTCACAAGACAGGACACTAATTCCAGTTCCCATGTCCTCAGCAATCTCATCTGGTGCTGCTCTAGCAGGGCAGTAGTCTCCCAGAGGTCCATGTGACGCCATGCATGCCTAGAGACATCAAATGCACTGCAAGCCCGTGTGTAGGCAGCTGACTCATCCTCTAGATGTCTGCTCTATCATGAGCTGAAATGCTTTCTGGCCTCTGTTGCCTGCAATAGGATTTTAGACATCAATAGACACCTACATGGAGACATTTTAAGTTTCCCAGTCTGAAATTGACTTGGGACCAAAGGCTCAGTTTAGTTGCTGGAAAACAGATATTTACCAATTATTCAGTCTTAAGTTTGCCCTACTTTTTCTCTAAATGCCATTAGGGCCACACGATGGGAGACTGTGCAGGGGGAGAGACTCTAATGGTTTTGATACCCTTAGGTGCAAGATGCCCACAGCTCTCCCAGTTTGAGAACATTTAGCTTTAATAGTTAGCTTTTAATAGTTGCAAAGTTTAAATTTTTCCATCTTGCCAAGGAGCTAGGAGCTATTCCATGAAGGCTGGAAGATTTAGGTACAGCTTCAGTTTCTCCCAAGACAAGGACCTCGTATGTGCTGCATGCTGCTGCCTTCAGATCTCCACTGACAGTGGAGTCAGCACTGTCTGCTGTCAGAGCCAGCGCTGGGACTTCCCGTGCACAAGGTATGTTGTATAAATAATGTGTCTTGGGTATTTTAACATTCCCAATATGTGACACTGAGCTTCAGGTGTACCAGTATGATCATCTTCGTTCTTTGAAATGAGCAATGCTTGTTCCTTGCGTTTATATCTGAGGCCCCTAAAGTTGGCCTATACAACAGAAATCAAGTCTATGTCTCTCTGCTGAATGTTGCCATAATCTTTGGTCTTTGTGGTCTTATTAAATAGTGCAACATTACATTCTACTCCTCTCTCACAGTTCTTTCAAAATAATGGCAGTGAGATTGATAGGATTAATACTAGGATATATGACAAGCTTTCAATTTTTGCTTAGAATATAAAGTAATTGCATTTAATTTAGAACTAAAATTAGGGATAAATTTGAATTCAAATTTAGATGCAGTAGAAACACTTGGAATCTGGGAGCTATAGGATTTGGATTGTAAATTTCTTTTCTAGGTTTTGAGATAATGTTCTGTAATATTTTACAGACAATTGAATATATTACACACTTTCATTTTTATTTCTATACTTTATTCTTTGAGATTTATTCACGAATGTCTAAAACAAAGATGCTTGCATGGAGTGAAGATAAAAGCCATTGTCATGAATGTTGCCACAAAATCTTTTTCACATTGTATCATAGTCTCTCTAGGCCATAATAGCATGCTAAAAGGGTACTGTAAAGATGTTGTATCTGATGCTTCTGCCATTTCACATAAAAGCTTATGGGCTGTACAACTCAGGTGGTGGTCCCAGGTGCATGTGCACTTCATTTCAGGAGATATCACTAAGAAGTATTTATGGCAGGTATAATAATTGCAGGAGAAAAACATTGCTGTAATGGGAACTGCAGTATCATTAGCTTATTTAAATTCTTTTTTATCCAAGTTGTTGTCTTAATAGTGCCTTTCATAGATACATTAGATTAGCATACTCATGGTGGGATCCATCTGCCAAAATGTAAGACTCTAAAAATTAGACATGCAATTCCAAGTTAGTCATCCTAAGCTATACTGCCTTTTGAGAGATATGCACACCTACAGAGGAATATTCACATTAAACTCTTATTTTATGATAGGCTGAATTGCCTGTTAAATGTAGTTACCCATCATTACTTCAGAGGGAATATAAAAGTACAAGCTTAGGTTCAGGTATGTAATTTTAAGTTAACTAGAATTTTAAATTTGGACAAATAAATTCTTGGTTTGACTGTAACTAGCGCTTATTTGATTTTTATAGAAACTCCCCAAATAATCTATTTTTATTTATATAGCACAATTGAAATTGTTATCATTTATCCAAGGAAAAGTGACAAACTGTGATAACGCAGACCCAAGACATGGGAGTTTCATGGTAAGGCAGAACACTGGAAAATGACCTCATCTCAAGGACATTTTCTTGAGCAATGTCACAAGGAAACAGAAACAAGGCATCCCTTTTTCAAAAGGATGGAATTGGCTGTGCTTCTCCCTAGGGTTATGGTTTTGTTGGGAAGCCCAGCCCAGAGCTGCTTATTTGGTTTCATAGCTCTGCTGGGGTGTGTGGTGACTTTGCAGGACTAAATGCCATTTCCTGTCCCTGTGGCTGTTCTCGTGTTTCTCTCACTTTTCTGATGAGCAGGCAAACTGTTTTCGAGAACATGAAGCCCAGGAGGACATGCTGCTGTGCCAGGCATACAGTGTAACAAACAAAAGGAGTCATTTCCTTAGACAGGGAGGGGGTTTGAAATTCTGGCAGAATAAGGGCTCTCTTGCACTGATAAAACCCAGACTGTCTTAATCTTTGTCCTCTGTGGTTTTACATATTTATGGAGACAAGGATTTTGGTTTATTCCTTTGCATTGTCAGCTAGAGTTAGCATACCTAACTGATACTATCTTGTTTTCATGAAAAAAGATAAAAGCATGTTCTTTCCTAATGAACAGAAGTAATTATACTTTAGATGAACCACGAATGCTGTAAATTTCATTTCTGTGTGATTTTTAGATACAGATCACAAATGGGCTAAAGAAGTTTCGCATTGGTTTTGAGACTTGCAGGTACAAACAGAGAGTAAATACAGACACCCATGGAGTATCTTAAGGCAGGGACAGTTGTTCCAAATTTTGTGAGCTATCCTGGGCCCTGCTGAGTTGCAGTGTCTACTACAAAAAGCCTGAAGTCTGCTCTTTTTTGCTTTGAAATAGTTTATAGGAATATTGCTTTATTTTCAGTTGTTTGAATTGTGTTGTCATAGTTATGTAGTGAATCATGCTACTTAAAAATATTTTCCCTGTATTAATACAAGGTAATTTCAATCTTATATAATGTTATATAAGGCAGTTGAGCCAACACATCTTCATAGTCTTTAATTCTTAAACTAGTTATGGCTAGGCTGTTTGAAAAACAGTACTTTTTAAAATTTTCTGGAGTTTTTTTAAAGCAAAAATATTAGGATGGGGTGCTGGTTTACTGCTGCCTGAAGAGGCCTGTGCTCTGCTCTGCCTTTGCCAACACCATATCATTTCAGTTGTAAAACTGAAGTCAAATGTTCGCTTGGCTCAGTGAACAGGGAGCAGTCCCAAATGCCCATTAGGTTGTGTAGCATTAAATTTATGCAAAGTGTTTATGATGGTATCTAAGATATTACAACCTTTACTTTCATTTTCCAGAGAAACATCATCATGTTTCTCTGAAAGACAGAATGCCTTTAATTACCATTTCAATATAAGTATTTTTGAAAGATTTGTTCCATATCGCCCAGGAAATAGAAGGTATAAATTAAGCCACATCTCCTGTAGCCCAGACTAATAGTTTTGAGCTGAGCTAGTCTGCTATCCTTGAAGACAGATTTTATGGTCCATTCTGTAAAAGCCTTAGAGACAATTGCAATCAAATACGGGAGTTACGTCTTTAAATAAATCTTACCCTCATTTACATCTATGAAAAGATGGAAGCAGAAGTTCTGTTACCATGAGATGGTATATTTGCCCCGAGATAAAAAAATATGTTCACCTGACTAAAATATACTAAAAGTCAGGAGCTACCAGTTTTGGCACCCTGCATTAAGGACACCGTTTTATCCAGTGACAAAAAAGAAGCAGTTTAAATGGATATCCCCAACAGGTGGCTTGCCAGGATGTTGGCAGAACTGTTACTTGCCGTCTTACTGATACGTTTCTTCTTCTTCCTCTCAAAAAATGGTGATGGTCCTATGGATGGTGCATCCTTTTCCACAGGCAGCTGATTCACTCATCTGATTTCCCCTCTGAATATTACTTTTAAGTCCAAGTGCTCTGATCTCCCTGAAACAACCTCCCCTAGGCTCCAGGCTTTACAAGGAGGACACTGATGCTTCCTTTATGCTATAATACCTCTGATTTATTTTTTATCTTTTCTTCTGAAGATAAATATATACTTTATGATATAAATAACTCTTTAGGATTGAAGTTTGGATAAAAAATCCTAGCTGCTAAAACTTTCAAGTAGATTCAGGAATTTTCATAAAGTAGGAAGTAAAAGTGCTTGTAAATTAACTTTTAGAATCAGCTAGTCCAAATAAATTTGGCCTCCTTTTGTTCAGGTCCACAAAGCAGTTTTTCATTTTTTAAGACCAGTATCCTATTGATATAATATTGAAAATAATGTTGCTGGACAACATGTTCTCCCAAGAGCCTGATGCCTTGAAATTGGCCAGCATAATTTGTCTAAGAATTCAGATCTGGTGTTAATAGCAATGCTACTTTGACAGATTCTGTTTTTCTGTTGCCCTCTGCTGTTTTATGTTCTTTTAATCAAAATCTTTTGTAGTTCCCTTTTTTCCCCCCAGTAGATTCTGATTAAAACCCTGTTTCTATCTAGGATGGAACTACTCATATTTTGCTGTTGGCTGGGGAATGGCCTGAAGTTGTTTCAGGGGAGGTTTAGGTTGGATATCAGAAAAAGATTCTTCACCCAGAGTGTGGTTGGGCACTTGAACAGCTTCCCGGGGAAGTGGTCACAGCAGCAGCCTGGCAGAGTTCAAGAAGCGTTTGGACAATGCTCTCGGGCACACGGTGTGATTCTTGGGGATGGTCCTGTGCAGGACCAGAAGGTGGACTCAATGATCCTTGAAGGTCCCTTCCAACTAATTTTTTTCTGTGATTCTGTGATTTTTCAATGACGTGTGACTTTTACTTCCCAGCACAAACCTTCCGCCTCTTGGAAGAAGGATATCTGCCATCAGGTTCTTTCTTTTTTAGTATTACTATTGCAGTCATCCATCATCTCATATTTGATGGTGCAGAGAATTGTCAAATGTGCACAACTCAGAGGTACATACCTGTCATTCACAACAAATGAAAGAAAATGTGCCTGGCTGTATGCAAGAATAGTAGGAAAGCAGGGTTTTGGGCAAAGCATTTTTTGCAATGCTGAATGAGAAACCCACTCTAAGTTCTGGAGTTCAGCTTGAGTGATACCTGTAAGCCCAGCTTGAAATCATGCAAGATTTACCATGTCTTATTCCCTGCTTGAATGTAGTGATCACAGAAGCTGAGCTCTTAACTAGCATAAACCAATGCCATTTGTCTCAAAGTTTCATTAGATATTGAGGCAAGTCAAGGCCATCTGAACACAGAATAGGGATTCTTCAGATGGAGAAGTGGGATTTTTAACATCTCACCCAACACGACTCTTTGCAGCAGACCATGCTCGGATACAGCTGTGCAGGGATCTGCTGCTACTTCCAGCCACTCACAGGGACTCACTTGTTCAGCAAACGTGTCTGGGAAAACTTATTTTAGGCTCTACCAATGCCTCCTCACTGCCTGCTGCAAGACACATTGAAGCGATCAGAGCAGCTTTCTACATTTTTTTATAGCATAATAGCAGGTCTTTTGCATTTTTTTTAAAGGAACACATTGCTTTATTTAGACAGCATCTCACTTTTCATCCCTTAGAGAGAAAGTTAAAATCATCCTTGTAATTGCTACTGCAAGTACCATTTTCTTAGAAAGTCAGGCAGGATGGGTTAGATTTTTTCTGATCTAAGCAGGACTATTGTGCCTTTTTAAACTGCAGTGGCTTTGACTGGGTGGAAACAAGGGAAAATAAAATATATTTTAAAAGGGAGAAAGTGAGGCTTGGTAATGACATCTTTTTCGTAATTGCCAACTGCTCTGCTTTTGTTGTTGCCTGCTAGTGGATCTTACTAAACTTTTCCCAGATTTATAATTTCAGATAATATAAAACAAGTGAACCCAGCAACTTACAACTACATGTTGCCCAGGAAGAATACTTTCAATTTCTTTTTGGCAACAAAAAATCACATAAAAATGCAAAAAACAGTGGAAGGAATTACATTAATTTATGCTTTCTTTCAAAAAAGACATCCTGAAAATGCTGCTAGTGGTATTATGCTTACTTTAATAAATATCTTTGCTTAGGAACATAGAAAAACAAGGATGAAAACTACTCCAACTCCAGCTCTGGCTGTCTGTGTTTTCTTGCTGTATGCTGGTATTTTTTCCTGTACTTGCCCTTGTACTTGGGTTAACATTACATCAGGTATGTTCAGTGAGGAACATGTATGGATACAGATTTCTCAAGTTTCCCAGTTCCACACAGAGCTAAGACACTCCAAGGATTGCCATAGGATGCACCAGGAACTTCTTTCTTTTTCTTATGATATCTGGGGCAGTTAGACTGATAAAGTGATATAAACTTCTGTTGTTTATGTAAAAGAAAAGGCAATAAATATTTTTTGTGAAACACCATGAGACTGCAACATAATATTTCATGTTAGGAATTGCTCATATGAGCAAGATGCAGAATTTGCAAAACTGTTGAATGACCCTGAGCAAGAGGACATGAAGAAGCTTTGAATAACCCTTTCCATTTTATACTTTCTGCTGAGACTCCAAAAGTACTTCACTTTTTCTGGACAAAAGAAAAACGATGAGATGTGCTCAGATTTTTCAATGGATACAGGCTGGCTAATAGCTGACTCCAGAACTTGCAGAGGTGTTTTGCAGATTAGCGAAAGAACCTTGCCCTCTGAGACAGAGACACAGTGTGTGTCAGGACACCCAATTACTAAGATTGATCTGTGCACATGAGACATTGCTGCAGCTTCTGGAATCTAGTAGTTGTTTCAGTTTCATCAAGCTGTACAACTCTGCCACAGATATTTGTAAGCTTGTTGTGTTTATGTTTTAAAATTAGGCAGGAATGTGAGGAAAGCTCATAATCTCCATGGATTATTTTGTCTCTGCTGGATGTTTGAGATTCCAGTTTATAAGAGCTGAATTGTTGTTCCAGAATTAAATATAAATTTAAATGAAGTATCAATTGGAATGTAAATCTCTGCTTGCTAGTTGTGGGTCATACGGTGATATTCTATTGGCTTGAAGAGCTTGTTTGCTCTGTGTATTTCAGTAAATCCTTTTGACATTGCTGTGGCTTCCTGTCTCCTTACAAACAGCCAAGGAGCTACAAATGATTAAAGAAACTCTAAACAGTCTCAGATATACACAGAATTGGAGACTTCAGAGCAGAGGTAG
This sequence comes from Acanthiza pusilla, assembly GCA_036630365.1. Lineage (NCBI taxonomy): Eukaryota > Metazoa > Chordata > Aves > Passeriformes > Acanthizidae > Acanthiza > Acanthiza pusilla. Next base: position 25,622,137 of record JAXCHO010000018.1, read on the forward strand.
TCTGACCTGCCTGCACAAGGAAAGCCACTAATAACACAACCAAAACTTAGGTCTAAAGTACAAAAATTTAAATTACAATGCCAGGAGAGTTTATTTGTCAGTGATATCTGCTGCTTGCCTTGCCCCTATTGTTTTTGCTTTCCTTTTTGCCTGTGCCCAAGCCATTTGGGTTGCAACTGGAATGCTTTGCTGCAAATTCTGTCCATTTATCTCAGCGATTCGATGTGACAATCCCATGGTGATAAAAGGAGTTATCTGTGCTTGACTGTCAGTCTGACAGGGCAAAGACAGGAGCAAGAGCTGATCCACTCAACTTCTGCTTTATGGGACAGCCTACCTGTCGGTAGGAAGCCATTAGATTAGGTCAGCCACCTCCTGTGATATCACACAAAAACTGAGATTTTAAAAGCCTGGTGACAAACACAAGTGAGTAATACGTACACTGTCATCTTGCAGAGTTTTCATACCAACAAATCTGACCAAATAACCTGCATTCTTATTCCCTGACAAAGTAGCAGGCGTGAATTCCCAACAGTGTGGAAAGATCAGGACAATTCTTTCTAAGCTAGGCGTGATCCTAATTTGATTTATAATCACAAATTTGCTTACCTGCCCTTTCCAAAGTTGCAGGTTTGTGTTCATATGATTTTTTTTCTACAGCAAGACTATACAGAGTTTTTGTGCATCTGGCAAACATGTCAGAGGGAAAAATTGTTCAGATTCTGTATGTGAGTCATGTAGTTATCTAATTTTAGCAAGAATTGAAAGGTGAGGTAAAAACACATTTACTTTCTGACTTACCTTCTTCAGAACACTTTTTTCTGAATTTGATAGCCTCCTAATAATATTGTCTCCTAAGACTACATCTTCTATTGTATGAAGGGCAGTAGAGAGACTAAAACACATTTTGTTCCTTTATAAATCTCATATATGGCTGCCAACATAGGAAGAAGTCAGAATTCTCTGTTACTATTCATTCTCTGGACCATCTACCAGGAAATACCTATACTTCAAGCCATAATAATTTCTTTCAAACGTGCAATAAAGAAAATTGGTAGCATTTGCTGTTGCTCTACCTGGTCATGTTTCCGCTAGTAAAACTGAAGAGATGCTCAGGTAATTTTCTAGAAGTGCCTAGTGGAACAATTTGCTGAGCATTGTGCTTGAAGTCAGTGTCAGTTTTACTGACATAACCACGGTTTCAGGCTGAGACCTCTTTCTCAAATGTCTACCCATGTTCCTTCTTGTGGCCTGAGTCCTACTGAGAGGTACAAGATGTGGGTCCCCATCACACTTCAGTGAGCTACTAATAGCAAAAAAGTGGAACTAGGTAATTTCTAATGTGTATCCTTTGCTCATGGGATCACTGTCTGAGATATTTGCCATGTCCCAGACATTGAAACATGATTCACAGAGTGACTAAGCAAGCTGCCTTACAATTCACTAAAACTATTGCTTTCTCTCTAGAGAGCTTATTTTCATATTTTAAATAATTAAACTGCATGATTCATTGTCACATGATATCTTGGAGGCCAAAATGGGTTCACATCCTTTAGCATCTGTTAAAATGGTTATCTGGATGAAATAAATCTCTGATGTAGGAAATACAACATTAAAGCTGAATGGGAGGTATGTCAAGATCTCTCAAAGTCATAGGACATTGTACTCTGTGATTTAAATTTTGTAGTCCATTCAAATCTCTCAGATTTACAGGACAATTAACTCTGATTTAATGTAACTAATTACCTACCCAATGATACTTCCTCCTCTGTCACAGTGCAGGTGTTCCCTGTATCACACCGGGAATCATCATTCAGCTGCTCTTGGATATTCTCTAGAAGTATAGAGAATTGAGTAAGCTGATGTTTTATACCCTCCCTTTTGGAAGTTTGGTCTACCCCATTTCCATAAATTAGTGGATTCAGAGGAAACTGCCAGGCAAAAGATAATGACTGCCAGAGAGGGCAGTTTGCAGGTGATCATGACCCTTTAGCTCTTCCTGGTCACCTGTGCTGCTTATGTGGGACTCTCTTTGACCTAATGGCACTGCTCTCACCATACATCAGGCTTTAGCATGAGCTGGTTTAGCAAAAATCTAAGCAGGAATTAAGCAAACAGTCACAGAGGTACCAGAGGAACCTTTACCCTATGTGTGCCCATTCCCCAAGCATCAGTTACAAGCCACTTTTCAAGAAAGGCACTTGAGCAGAATGGATCTCTGGTATTACTCAGTTTGGCTGATGTTACATTCTTATTGTTATAGAATCAAGCTTAACTGCATTTGACAGTCCTTATCCAACAAAATATTCTTACTGACATCAGGCAGAGTTTACTTTTCCCAGCAGTTGCATTTTATGAGTTGCAAGGCCTATATAGAGTGAAATGGCTTAAGGCTTGGATGAGTTTCAGCTGAATTTCTTGACATAAATCAATATATTTCAAACAGAGGATCTGAGCACTTTTTTGTTATTGTTGTTGTTTTGGGGGGGAGGAGTTCATTTTTTTTGGGGGGGGTGTTTGTTTTTGTTTCTGTTTTGTTTTTTGTTTCTGAGTTCCTAATTTCCTCTGTTCTTTGACATTATCATGAAAGAAAATCGTTTGGAAGGCATCTCCCAGCCGCCATCAAAGGGATTAAGTTCTGTCACAATGCAGCAGTCGGTCAAAGATTTGAGATGAATTCCTAATGTTTGCTTGGTTGCAGAAGACAAAGAGAAAATGATGGCTAATTTCTATTAACTCATAATTTAATCATTACACAGGTATCCCACTACTCTACTGTCTTTACCTTGAAAATATAAATAAGTGGTTCTATGATTAGGAATTTCTTAACTTCATAGTATTCCTGCTTCCCATCCTGTTAAGAAAGAGAGATAGAAAGTTTGCCTTGGTAGAAAATTTTGGATCCTCAGATAAAAGTTGGTGTAGGAAGTACAATGTAATCCCCTAGAGGAGTGCTTGGCCAGGTATTGTATATGCTTAGCTTAGGCATTGTGAGAATTTCATCTGCATTAGGCAGCCTGGGCGAGCTTCCCAGTTCCAAGTGTGAGTTTCTGCCCTGATTACAGCTCCTTACCCATCTTCTCCCCATCTCGTTCTTTTCCCTGTGCTTTCCTACAGGAAACTTGAATAAACCCAGCTGGGCAAGGGAAAAAGAGGAAAAGTCAAGGAAAGAGAAGGTCTGTTTTTTCACTTTGTTTAATGTGTGTATTTTTCTAAATCTTAAGATGTTACAGTATTTAACAGAACACTTAAAATTCCTGTTGCCTATTCTTTGAGTTTAGGATGTATGATGTATTCATTTATGAGCATGAAATGATCTGCAGGAGTCTCTTCCTATCAGGTGTGTAGGACAACAGGACACTAGTAACACAGGTATACAGGGAACTCTTCTATTAGGCAATGAATCCAACAAATATGAATAAGGCAATGGGTTTTTTCCTTCATTATTTTCATAGTCATTATTTTCATGGTGGGAACATAGCTAACACTATAGTCTTTCCTTTTGTCATTCCTGCTCATGTTCTTCACAGCCAGCCTCTAATCCTCCTTTGATCTTCCCTCTATTTATTCCAAGTCACCCACAGGGCTCTGTGAATTAGAGCACAAGTTTCCAGGGCTTATTTTCCCTGAAGGGTCTTCTACAAGGCTATGAGTAGAAGACCTCTTTTGGAGAGGAGACTAAATGTAATTCTCATGCAGACAAATTTCTGAAAGGTGAGAAAGAGAGCAAAAAATATGTTTTCTTTCCCACATTTTATTAAAGTGAAGGAGTTCTCTGTTTCTTCCAGCCTAAATTTTTTTTTTTAAACAAAGAAAAGATAGATGAAGGACTTGAAGTGTCTGTGCTGATGGAATATATCATAAGTATTTTCTGAGGAAATAGTGAGTCAAAAGAGGCCTTTTAGGCAACTTCCACCAAAAGGCCTTCTGATAAATGGAAACCTGCAGATAAATAAGCTCTAAAACTAAGTTTGTTGCCCTTGACCATTCCGTGATGGACACATCAGTCAGGTTTTCATTTTTGCATCATTACCTTCTAGGAAACCTTTGCTGCACTTGCAGACACCTGCTCACAAAATCTTTTAATCAGAGAAGATGACATGACAGATTGACAGGTCCTGTTTCAGTGGAAGCTCGTGCAGGTTCAGCTCTGTATCTGTGCAGTTCTTACTGGCAGTATGACTGTGCTTTCAGGCTGACAGCATCAGTCTCACCTGACAACCTCTCTGTTAGCTTCACTGCCAAATAATCTTTCAAGTAATAACTTGAATATAATATAGTCTCAAAGCAAAATGGTCACTTAGAAAGGTTTAAGGAACTGGTAACTTGTCCAAACATCTAGAGCTGGGCATTTTTGTGGGAAGGGTAGGGGCTGAGAATGGAGAATCTGACAATTGTATTTATTTGGAAGTGTATTGTGATTTTATTGTTATACTTCAGGTAGATACACTGCTGAGGTATTTGAAAAGGCACAATTTGCATGTTGAAAAGATCCAATTTGCAAGTTTATGAGGAGGTTTTTTATTGAAATGACATGGATAATGGCTTAACTCTTTATATTATCAAAAAATACAAAGGGAATATGTCATGAGAGTACCTTGAGAAAGGAGAAAATAGCAGAGTGAATCACTCAGCACCATTTACACAATCCACTGATCACTTTCCACTGCTCTAGTCCACCTGAATTTAAAAAAAATTGAAAGGTTTGCCTACCTCAACTAAATTAAAGGAATTCTAAGGCTATTTATTTCCCAAAGGAATTATAAGGCTAAAATAATTATAAGGCAACATTTTTTTAGCCCATAATTAACATAAGATACGGGTAGAATACGTAAACTACTGCCCTGTGTAGCTCTGCATGTTCCATCTTAGTAGCTTCTGTGGGCTAACTAATTAACACAAAGGTCATTGTTCTCATTTTTCCAGTATCAACAGAACATTAAAGCAGCACATCTGTGATTACGTTGGTAGGCAAGGGATGTTGCAGCTGAGATGAAATTTCAGATTCACAAAGGTTGAGACCAAAGCCCATATATTTTGTAAAGTAATAATTTACTGTACACTAAACATTTCTGAAAGGAGAAGAAAGGAGATATTATGAAAGCACGCAAACAAGGAGAAGTGGAAATGGGGATGGCCTTTATATTTTGAGTAAATGTGCATCTGATAAATTGTGTGTGAGAAATAAGTTAACAGCATGAGTCAAATGCTAAATGTTGCAATGATAATGTGTAGGTGCAAGTACAGGTGAACTGGTTTCTCGTTGTGTTTCTCACTGCATCTACCTGAAAGGAGGTCGTAGCAAGATGGGTGTCGGTCTCCTCTCCCAGGTAACAAGTGACAGGATGAGAGGAAATGGCCTCAAGTTGTGCCAGGGGGGGTTTATAATAGATATTAGGAATTTCTTTTTTCATGGAAGGGGATATAAAGCATTGGAACAGACAGCACAGAGAAGTGGGGGAGTCACTATTCCTGGAAGGGTTCAAAAAACATGTGGATAGGGCACTTGTAGACATGGTTAAATGGTGAACACGGATGTAGTGCTGGGTTGATGGTTGGACTAGATGATCTTAAAGGTCTTTTACAGCTTTAATGGTTCAGTGATTCTGTATGAACACTGTGTTGTTGATACTTAGCTCAACTGGGAATCTGTCCTTTTGGACAATGCTAGTAGAAGAACTACATTCCTTTACATTTTGCTCTCTTTAAATCTATCATAGAATAGTAGAAGGGTTTGGGTTGGAAGGGACCTTGAAGATCACCCAATTCCAGGCCCCTTGCCATGGTCAGGGACACCTTCCACTAGACCACGTTGCTCAAAGTGTTATCCAAGCTGGCCTCAGTCACTTCCAAGGATGGGGCATCCACGACTTCCACGGACTGTATCTGGGTTAAGATAAGCACTAAATAGTGCAGAGGATTGTGTGAGAACACTTAAACATTTTTCTCAGGTTTCTGACTGCCTCTGCACAGAAATACAAAAGAAAAACTCTTTTTTTTTCATAACCAAATGATAATTTTTCTGTAGATATCAGTTGTGCTGATATTAAAGAAAAGGAAGATTTTTTTTTAAAATTTCACTTGAGTTTGGTCTTGAGTAATGACAGAAAGCCGAAAAGATTCTTATTTTAACTAAATCATTTCTCTGTGTCCTCCAAGTAATTGACTTCTAATGCTGCAAGGTATGATTTTACTCACCTCATTTAATTTCTCATTAACACCATGTAATGCAGAGTTTCATTTCCAGGAATTACTGCATCAAATGTTATTTTTGATTGAGTAGAACCATACCTCAAAAAACTGACACTGAGCATAAACATGCAAGCTAAAGAATTCAATGAGGAAATCTGGTGATTCAGGTTAGGTTCTGTTGCATAAGAATGGCTAAAGGCAACTTCAAATATGTTTGAAATAGAAAGGACAGAGGGGAATGAAATTTTGCAATCCTATTGCTTCTGAGTCATCTATTTTTGGGAGAAGGAATGAGTGCTGGAAACAAGTCAAGAGATCTACAAATAATTTTGTGTCGGGGTGCTGGATGAACTAAACCATTGGGCTCAAGGAGTAAATGGTTCAAAGTTTAACAGGTAGCCAATGGAATAAGGTATTTGCTGGATTGGATATGGGGCCAATGTTCTTCATTACTAATCTGGACTATGTTAAGGGACATACCCTCAACAAATTAATGGATAACACACAATTGGAGTGAATGTAAATCTGGTGAGAACGTCTGCTATTTTTAGGGTCCTTGACCAGCTGGAGGAACGGGCTGATAAAGACCACTAGAAGTTCATTAAAGAGGGATGCGAAGTTCTGGATCTGGAGAAGAACAACCACGTTGAGCAGTGCAGACTGGGAACTGACTGGTTAGGTCACAGCTTTGCTGAGGAGGGCCTGAGGTCCCTGTACACAGCGAATTGCTCATGAGTCAGCACCATGACTGTATGGCAATGAAGGCTGGCCATGCTGGGCCATGGTGGCGAGAGCATAAACAGGAGGTCTAAGAGTGTCATTGTATCCCTCTGCTTGGCATTTGTCATACCACATCTGAAGTTCAATTCACTTTTGGACTAGATGGTCTTCAGGGTATTCTTCTGACAGAAATTCTTCTGTGATTGTAAAAAATGTGAATTGCAAGTAACAGTTGAAAATATTATTTGGCAGAGCACTGTGGCATGTGGTGGTTTTTTCTAAAAAATATCTCTGTACTTCATAAAAGGATTGATTTCTGTTTCATTACGTTTAATAAGATTTTTAGCTGAGGACATGAGATTTTTTGGGGTATGGATAAGAAATGTGATAGCTTTAAGGCAGTAACTTTAATATGAAGCCTTATGAAATTTTCTGAGATAATGAAGAGAAAGAAGAATGTGAAGAATTTATTGTTCAGTTTTGGAGCTTTCCAAGAGGAGCTACTTGGCTTAAACTGAAGCACAAATAGGAAACATAACTTCATGTTCTAAACTGTATTGGAGTGAAAATTAACCTAGTGTTAATGCCTAGAAATGTGCAGAATTTACAGATTGCTGTCAGTGTGATTATGTTATCAGATACCGTAGCAAAGTTAAATCTATTTTCAGCTGGCTTGTTTTGCCTCACTTTTGATTGTTTCAGTGTGTTGTCTTTCTATCTGCATCTTTCCATCAAGAAAATCATCTAATCAAGAAATCATCTTTGGTTTTGCTACTAGTATGGAATAAATTGTGGGTTTGCTATAAGCATGGATTAAATAATAAATATCAGTGAAAGTGACATTTTTTCCAGTTTCTGCCGAAACTTGCAGATGATTTTGAAGGGGTTGGAGTTTGGTTGACTGAGATACTTACATAGACACAGAGATACAGAACCATAGATTCTTTAACAATTTTATGGAGAGTTTCAAGAAAATGTAGTCCATTACTTCAAAATCAGAACAGATTTTTTTAAAATGGAGTACCTACCAAAAAAAAAAAAAAAAAAAAAAAAAAGAAGAAGAAAGAAAAGAGAAGAGAGAGAGAGAGAGAAAGAAAGAACACCCTATGAAAACCATATCCAATACTTGTCCAGCACTGCTTGCATGAAGTTTTTTGGTTGTCACAATTTATCTTAGACCTGACTTGCACAAGTCATCACCTTGCTGTCTCATTATGAACAAATCTCCTCCTATTTGGAAACCACTCCTTCTCTTGAACTTTCATTGCTAAGACTCTGCAAGGCTTTCTGAGTGGGTGATTAATGTAACCTTTTATGGCAAATGTTTAGACTGTATTTTCAGGCAGTAGTTTGAAAAAAATTATTTTTCAAAACTGAATTTCAACTTAGGGTGTAAGACCAACGAGACTTGTCATACACTAAGGTTCATCAGCATAGATCTTGTTACTCTGTTTTGACTCTGTTAATTACAGAGATGAAAGTTGTTTAAAATCTGGGGGATTTTTAAGTCCTTGCTTAACTGGCTATACCCCAAACATAGTTTAAGTCTGTCAGTCTTTTCAGTCATTCAAACTTCCAAATACCCACATGTAGTGAGCAATGACTGACCCTCAGCTATCTAATTACACCTCTCTGAGGAAGTTCTTATGTATCTGGAAAAGGAATCAGCTTGTTCCAAATCATTCTGAAGTACAACAGAAGCAACAAACTAATGGCTCGTATGTGGAATATATTAGACACAAGCAAGAAGCTCCATTTTCTAATGTTTCCCAGAAGGAAAGAAAGTAAACAGAAATTATCTTTGATGACATAATCAATGGGTGAAGGAAAATATAATAATTGTGGCTTTTTCCCTCTTTCTACTTGATATTTATGCACCCCTTAATTATGTTCTCATTTTTTAATTTCTGTTGCTTTTTGTGAGAAATTCCTCAAAGCGCTACTTTCACTGGCAAATTTAAAATGCTAAAAAAAGCAAGTGGAGAAAAAAGAGAATCATTGTCAAGCACTGTCCAAAAGGCTTACTTATTATTTGTTTAGAAGGATATCTTATTTCAGAATTTCATTTGAACTTTTTTTTAATTTCAAAAGTAGTAAAAAGAGAAGACCTGCTACTAACAGTCTGCTAACTCTCTAGAACTTGTTCTGCCTAGTTCTTTTCTATTTAAGCGAGTATCCTGTTTAAACCCTTTGTTTTCATACAGCCTACGCATGTTAGAATTACATAATCTACTCAAAGATCTAAGTATATACCAAGTATATACTTGGTACCCTGTAGGAGTTTCTGTATGCATGTGTATAAAGGGTAGGTATGCAGACATGTAGGAAGCTCAAAAGTTTTGTACAAAAAAAACTTAGACGAAGATTTGCAGAACATATTCCACCTTGGAAACCATTAAGGAAATAAGCCACAACATTAACCATGGGAATGGCTTACAGCTGCTTCAGGAGAGGTTCTTTATAGTGGTCAAACACTAGAACAGGCTGTCTAGAGAAATGGTTGATACCTGAAGCCTCTCAGTGTTTAAGAAGTATTTGGACAATATCCTTAACATGCTTTAACTTTTGGTCAGCCCTGAATTGGTCAGGCAGTTGGACTAATTTATCACTGAAGATCCCTTCCAATTAAGATTATTCTGTTCTATTCCATTCTGTTCTTCAGGGCTGTATCAACAGAGTGAGTTACTCCTATTCCCAGCCTCCACTATGCCACCCTGCAGCTTCCCATATGAATGTGCAAAATTTAGAGACAGCTATACATTTTCCAATGTTCATTGAGTACCTGCACTTCCCCACCCAGGCTCAAGAGGGAAATGAGTTGCTGCACAGCTTGCATATGTTCATTTATCATGTGAAAAGAAAAAAATGCACAGGAAGAGTTGCAGACCCACTGCTGCCCTGACTGTCTAGCTTAGGGGATAAAATTTAGGGTTACAGGAACTTCCTCTGAGACCTTTGAAGTGATCTCCCTGTCTTCATTAACTCCCTAGGAAACTTCAACTCTTATTTTGGAAGGCTGTTTTGCTAGAAATGGTTCACTGGCTTGCTGTAAGTCAGGCTGACTAGATTTCAGTCTAGATGTATCTGAATTTCAGAGATGGTTTGCATTTCTGTAGTTATTCCTGAAGTTCGTAATTATCTCATTTGCCTTTTTTGATTTATCACATTCAAATCTTGTTTTCTCAGGAGATCAAAATTCCCTGGATATGCTCTGCTCTCTTTTGTCCCTTGGTGGATCAGATATTTTAACATTTCAATTAAAAACCAACCTTACAGCTGCTGGTAAAAAAATTAAAGGTTTCAAGGAGATCGGGGCCTGCGTAGTCTTCTAATGAGTGCCACAGGACTCAGCTGTTATGTAGAAGGCTTAGTTAATCCCTAGCTGTAGAAACAGATACTGCTGCAGCATTTCAGGGTCTGGATTCCTCCCTCAGATTTGCGACTAGGCTTCCTACAGTGGGCGAACGGATGTGCGATATGGAGCAGGATCTGAGGAGGTGCCACTGGAACCAGCTAATACAAAAAAAGTAAGCACAAGGGCATCTCATTGCCATCTCAAGGTCACAACCTTGCCCTCTGTGTGTCTGAAGTACTCAGGGTAGGTGGCCAGATTGAGTCATACAGATGTGACTTCAGGACTTCCATGAGGAAAAGTACGAGGATGAACTAATACTTTGTATGCACGGATCTAGTAGCTGGAATTCCCATCTGCACTAATTTAAAGTGATTTGTTGCTGTTACTGCAGGCAGAGTGCTGTGACAGGCAGCAGGGAACCCTGAGTTTGCCATCCCCTTGTAAGAGTTGTGTTGTTGAAAATACCCCAGATACCAAAGGCCAGATTGTTCAAGCTGAACCTTGGCCATATTGCTTCCAGCATTTAATGTGGACAGGGACAGTCCTGGATTATGCTTGCAAGATTGTGACTATTCTATGTACCAAGAATATAGATGTGAGTTAGGCAAAAAGGTGCTCAGGCAATGGAAAACAGAAGGAAATAGTCAAGGGCAGGACTAGAAGTGGCTAGCGATATTCAAAGTAAAAAATCAGTTTATCTTTTGTAGAAAGTAAAAACTGGGCATACGATTTCAGATCTAAGGTTTTCTTGGCTTGGTACCTAAAGCAGACATATTTATATGGTTTTGGGTTTAGTTAATTCTTTGAGCAAAAAGAATCAAACACTTTATTTCTGATTCAGTGTAGTGTTGTAATCGAATAAAAAGAAGAAGCCGACGAGGTAGAGGGTGTGCGGGAGGGGATGTCTTCCCCTAGCTCTCCTTTAATAAGGGTTCAGGGGTACATGTGGTTGGGAGGGAGAGAAGGGAAGGACTCTTCCACGCCTCATGGCGGGGGAAAGAAAAAGCTTTTCCCTGCCTCTGTTCCAGCCGCTTATCTGGGGACAGGGATAACCAAACAGGGGAGAGACAAGAGGAGGAGATAAGCATACAGAACCAATTACAACAAAAGAGGGAGGGGTACAATTGAAATCCACCAATCATACAGATAACGAAACAGAAACTCTCTGGAGAGGTGGGTGGATCCCGAGCCCTGGGCCCGCCCTTCCCCCCGAGATCCAGGGGCAGACCCAGGCACTCAAATCCCAAGGCCATCCCACGGCAGGGCTCCTCCCTTTGAGAGCCGACACCAGCCTGGGAGGCTGAGACAGCTAAGGGACTGACCCACAATAGTTTAGCTGTGAGTGTTCAATTCCTTTAAGATTCTTTGATAATTTTATTGGAAGTTTCAAAAGACTATGTCCAGTGATAGGTATATATCAAACAGTAACCCTCAGATACATCTGTGGCCCAAACTGAAAGCAATTTAAAGAAGTTTTTCTTCTCTGTCCATACCCCATTTTTTCCATGCTTGTTGAGTCCAGTTCAGAAATGGTAGTAATTACGAATTTACCAATGCACATAGCATGAATTCCTTTTTCCCTGGAAATTAGATATGTCCAGATTGTTTGCTAGTTGAAACAGGGAATGTTTTGGTAGATTTATCTCCTTGGTCAGTTGGAAATACAGCAGAGGCAAGCAGGGCTTGCTCTGTAGCTGATAGAAATGTGCTGCTGACACCACAGCAGCAGGTGATTTTATCAGTCAAAATTGTCAGTGACATTGAAGATAAGGCCACTTGGCATCAATTACTATATAAATAAAATGTGGAGAAGTGAAAAAATGTCATGAGGACAAACGCATAAAATTTCAAAGGACTTTTAATTACTAGAGCTGAAATAGTAATTTTTTTATTGCTAAAGACTTAAAAAAGACTTTAAGAAGAAATAAATTATCGATAAATGAAATGTGTCACATCTATCTCCTTAATTCTCTTGGTCTTGATATAATTATTCACTCTCACAACTCAATTATGAATTTTTAATATGACATTCAAGATATAATCCAAAATTGCTACCCTTGTCAAATCGGTAGAGAAAAGAATAAGCAGTCTGTCATGGTTACTGAAAATGAAGAATGTGCATCAGATAAGACCCCCGGTCATCCGGGAAAATTCAGTGAAAAACACAGTCAACGCAGTGCTTTAGTGCATATTATTCCACACTTCAGTCTGGTAAAGTTCCAGTTACATCAATAAGAGCAGGGTCAGGTGAAAAATTTTGAATTAAAATTACCTACTTCTATCCCTTCCTGAAAGCCCCCAAATTCTTAGAGCCTGATGTGATTTTAAAGAAAAGCAGCAAAGTTTAAGATGCAGACTTGAAAAGAATAAGCAATAGATGAGGTTCTTATTAGAGTCTCCTTGCTTAGATACTTTCATGAGAGCTGCAAAAATCTGCTGCTAATGAAAAGACATTTTGAGTAACCATTAAGAACTCAGTTTCTTGTGATGTATGAATTCAAAGGGATACTGAAATGCTAAATGCAAATGCTGTTCACTAGCTAAAAGATTGCAGACTACTTTCACTCTGATTTTGGCTTCAACTTCTACTGCCTTAAATTTGCAATTGGGCTTAGTTTGATAATAAGAGGCATTCAGGTCAGAGGGTTTTCAGCATGTGCAGGGGTCCACAACTCAGGACTGCTGAACCCAGTGCTAAATGCATGCAGATAGCTCTTTGCTGGATAAAATGACTTTCAGTAAAAGCTTTTCACTAAATTTATTCACTAATTCTATGATTAACAACATCTTTGGAAGCTACATTTTCAAGGGGCAGAATCAGCTTGCATGTGCAGCATAGATTATACCTCTGTCTACACAATCATTTCTTTAAAAAGGAGCTATGCCCTGAGCTAACAAGCAACTATTATTTCTACAAAGCTACATGTGTGATTCTTGGAAAAAAATTGGTCTCTGAGAGAATTCTTAGTTATGGAGTGAAAGGTTACTTCTCAACAATTGTCTTCAGTGTTAAATATCCCTTTCAACAGTCTTTTAATTTGGACACAAAACCAATTGGTCAGAAAATTATCACTTTCCTATTGTAAATGCACTACTTTAATATTCTTTGTGCTCCTGGGCTCTGGTTTTAATTTCATGTGAAAGCACTACATTGTCAAATTTATATTAAAAAAAAACACATGGTATTTTGTTGCTATGGCAATATAGATCCCTATTTCTTCATTTATGAATAATAATAAAAATATAATCAAATTAAGTTACATTTTTGTTCCAACATTTCCTGAAGCTAGCCTTTCATAAAGACATTGTATACACTCAATTTAAACAACTTTATTGCCCTCACTAACAGGATTTTATGTTCTGCTTGGGTTTCTTTGTTAAAGCTCTAAGCATTGATTTTGGCTTATGCTACCCCACTGGCAAACATTAATGCATAAGTACAAAATTTGAGATGTTTATTAGGACAGTCAAGCAGTGGAATACATTGCCCAGACAGGATAGGATAAACTGCACCCTTGGAGTTTATCCCAGCAAACACTACTTGCAGCAAGAGTCTGGACTAGAATTATTCTGTCATTCTTCTGTTTGCGTCCCTCTTATTTGCAAGTCCCAACATCCCAGCTAATGTCAGCTTGAAAACATAAAATGAGAGTAAGTGAAGAATTTTTCCAAAGTCTCCTGTTTCTAGTTTAGGAATGTAGCTGGTGTTGGTGAGAGAGCTGTTCTGGAAGGCTTCATCACTGTGCCTCATTTTACTCTAATGTTGTTATTAGCTTTAATTTTGTTTTCTTGTGTCATTTGAGGTCACACCTTGACATTTTCCTTGGATCATTCAAGGAAATTTTTAGACATGGAAGATATCACATTGGTTGTTATTAGCCTTTACTTCAAACTCCAGCTAGAAATCAGGTGTTACATTGTGATAATGCCATATGATGTTATTGCTTCCTTCTTAGAGGAGTCAAGTTCTCTGGTTTAGACTGAAAGACTATGTAGAAACACCCTCAGGCAGAAAGAAACAGTGAAATAACCCCTTTGGCTTCTCAGAGTATGAGCTGAGCACTGTGATTTTGATCTGTGGAGCAGTGGCCACATTGAAAGAGACCTTTTATCAAGTGAGGTTTTGTATTTATATAGGTAGGTGTGTGGGTGTGTGTGTGTGGGTGTGGGTGTGTGTGTGTGTGTGTATGATGTTTACGTGTCTGATGTTTCTATTAAACTGTATTTATATATAAACCAGAAAAACCTCTGTTGTTTTTCATATGTATATGCATACACTTTCTGGAGATTAGGGCTTCACAAGATTTTTATAAAGGCACTGTAGTGTAAATTATTATTATATGGTGAAAATCTCATTACACCGTAAATTCAATTATAATTCATATCATTCACATTCCTAAGTGCCCACTTCAGGTCAGTTAACTATAAAAAAGCAATTTCCCTAAATTGTATTTTATTTTCCATCAAGGATCGATCTATCTATCTATCTATCTATCTATTGTATCTCTATCTCTATCTCTATCTCTATCTCTATCTCTATCTCTATCTCTATCTCTATCTCTGTCTATCTGTATCTGTATCTGTATCTATCTATATCTATAATGTGCAAAAATAATACAAATACTGTATGTTTTTAGGCATGTATGTATAAGTGCACAAATATATATATATGTGTGTATACAGACAACCATATGGGGAGCAAATTTAAGGGCCTTTTTTGCACTATTTTCTGTATTTCTAGGATTCCAGACAATTGAGACTTTCAAATTAGAAAGATCTGTTAAAGGGGAGTTTGTCTTTATTATTCTGATCTGTCATTTCTTTTATGTAACAAGCCAGCTGTTATTTGAACAGCATCATTCATTTCCTCAATGGAATGATGACACTACAATCAGCCTTCATTATCTTCACATGCTCTTATATGAGAACTAAGTGCAGAGGAAATACTTTGTAATTACTCTAGGCAGATTTCCCACATGTTAGAGATGCCATAGATGGGATTAATGAATATCACTTGAAAAGGTTGAAGTAGACAAAAACAAAATTAGGCTTCAGTAATCGCAACATGCAGATGGGTTGAAATGCTAGTGGGAAAAAATCCCATCAGCAATTAAACTCGCTTCTTGGAACAGCAGATGTGCATAGTCTCTTACTGAATATTGAGCACACTTGAAAGGAATTTGTAGAGGAAGAGTGCTGAAACACACACAGATCTGCCCAGGCAGGGCTGGGACAAGTTACAGGCTTGTGCTTATTTTACTTAGTAGGCATCGTGACCTGTCCCCGTCTCCGCCCAAAAGAATCCCGAAGTTCTGCTAGTGGGTAAGTGCTCTTCTTTCCACTTCTGCTGCTTTCTGCCATGGAAAGCTCTTCTGCCATCAGATACCTGTTAAAGGCCTGATCTAGAACAACAACAATATGGGACAGATTGGCTCTTTTATCTCTGAGGGACCCCATTGGTTCTGCAAAGGAGACATTTCTCAAGCCCTATTTTGCAGCTGGCAATAGCAGAAAATTGTCTCTGATGGCTTCATCACCAGATAATCTTCAAGATTACTTACAGGTGAGAAAAAACTGTACAGCTGAAAAGACGAAAACATAACCAATTTAGCCACCTAGAGGACTTGCTCTGAGTCCCCAAGCAGGGAGCTGCAATGTAAAGAGGTAAATGTGTCAGTGAGCAACACAAGTACTGAACCAGTTGTTTAAGTTTGCTGTGCTGGGCTTTTGAACAGCTGGTTTCAAGCCAAATCTGACTTGTAAGGTCCAAACAAAAGGTCCATAGTAATCACTGCAGGATGCCTCTTGTTACAACATCTGGAAAAAGTGGGAAGGATAAATGTGCAGGGAGCCATGTTCACAGGGTTTCTACTTTGGCTGATTTTTTATTGTCAGCTTTTATTCTTGTGTTAGTCAGCATGTAGATTGACATCAGAGCATTTGAAGTAAATATTCTAACTCTTCACTTGCTGAAAAGTGGACTCCAGTCCCTTTTGGTTGTAGCAAGTAGAAGGAATTTGTCTGTTGCAGAGTTGTCATCTTCTGTCTTGCACAGAAGAACTCCATGACCTTACCCAGTGATTAAATATACATTTACTGTACAAAGCAGCTTCTTTTCTTCTTTAAGGGTGAACCTAAGATCTCTTCTCTCTCTCCTGTGAAGGAAAGAGGGTGGTTTCTACTGTTCCCAGACCACAGCTAGATCTCAGTCTAGATCCAGAATCTAGCACTGTGGGGATGACATGTAGAGATGTATGTGGGCATAGATACAAAAGAATATAAAGAGGTGCAGCATTTTAGAAATAACCAGCTGGACCAAATCATACCTGTGGTTTGATCTCAGACTCTACAATAACTTCAGCTCACATCGTACACCTAACAGCTATGAATCAAGAGAAATCTTTTGGAATTGCTCAGTTACAGTCCAAAAGCATTGATCTGTCCCTGTAGGTAGCCAACTGTGCTCTTGATTGCAGTTATAATATATAAAATACTATGCTTGTCACGAAAATATCTGTATCTGTCTATCTATCACTATTATTTTCTCTTCGAAGGTTATGGGGAAACTTCCCTGCTACTGTTATGCTTGAAATCTTGCTAGGAACAAAAGGGAGCACTTTATTTTATATATATATATATATATATATATATATATATATATGCACACACACAAAGAATTTATTGTTGGAATAATCTAAATTATAACAATCTCACCAAAACACAGCTAGTAGTTACTCAGTCAATTCCAATAACATTAACCCTTATAGTCTGAGGTAATATGGAAAAACCTCTTCAATAATACTCTTAAAATTATTTTTAAAAGATAACTTAGAAACATCTACACTTCTTCCTGAAGCTATGCTCACTCTTGCAGTGTCCATGGACCCTACAACAAATAGCTCCAGTCATCCTCAAGCAGAGGGGTGTGCATGGAGGGGGAAGGGTCCATGACCTGGTGGGTGATATCTCTGCCCTCAGTGGAGGGGTGCAACTAGATGATCTTTCAGACCCCTTCCCTCCTAAGCCATTGCATGATTCTATTATGAGTCCTGGACATCCTGCACTCTGCAGGAGAACAACAACAGTGGTGGGGGTACATTCCTCCTTGATCTTGGGGTCCATCTGTGGCTATTTTTACATGATTTCTTGACAGGACGTGCTTTTACTCACTGAGCATCACCCCAAATCCTTCTGCAGCTCTTGGGAACATGAAGGGCTGCTGCGTGTCACACAGTGGCTACCTAGGTCTGTTGTACCTTTACCACACAGAAAGCTGCCTTCCCAGAAGCTAAAAATCAGGCAGCAGTCCCTTGAATATTGCTAAAACTGTCTCAGGCTCAGAGAAGTCCTGAGTGCCTCCACTGTTGGTTTTGTGTCAAGCCTGTGGTCTTGTGTGATTAAATCACATTTGTTGATGCACAGTACCACTGTGTGATTTCTGGTGGGGAACAGAAGCTGTTAACCTATTCAGCAGTGACTATTCAACATACGAATAACTATGTGGGAGTTGTATAAAGGTTACCTCTGTCACCCTAGTAAAATCATCTTCAGTTTTTATTTCCCTTTTGTTTGCACCGCACCCTTCTACCCATTCTACAGTCAAATCTTTTTGCATGTGAATGCAAATAGACCATTCCTAAACATTCCATATGCAACAACTTTGTGAAAAATATTTAGAGATCACAACGGCTGTGATCACAGCAGCCTGGTTTGGATTGAGGCAGTGCATAAAATAAAAAACCTGACAGCTGATGTCAGGGATTTATGGAATTTTCCACAGGAGGAAAAAATAATCCGGTATATCCTCTATCAATTTTCTGTTTATCCATCAATTTATATTTAGGTCAGTATATATTAAATTATTATGGCAGTGCCCTTTTTTGAACCCTCATACTTTTCAGAATCTTATTTTTAATTAATGGTTTACGAAGTAAAACACAAGAAATGTGTTGTTAGCTTGATGGCAGTAGTTCTTGATGACAAGACTCCTGATCTCCAGTCCCTGGAAAGTTCTTAATTACAGGGCAACTGGATTTCTGTGAGTGGAACCCTCCAAACAACTGCCATATACAACTTGTTTTGTCTACAGCCTCATACACAGCTTCCCATCTCTGCACAAGTCTTTCAAGCATAGATAAAGAATTCATTGCAGACATCAGCAGATGGTTTTCATTCTTATTATTCCTATTGGAACCTAAAATGCTTAAATCAATGAGCAGGCTTTGGAACAGTATTTCCTCTTCTATTTTTCATTTTGTTTTGAAAGTCATTTGAACATCTCCAGATTTCTAGATTAGACTCTGTATGTGGTTTATCTATTTTATCAATACTCTTACAAAGAAAATCTTACCTTTTGCTTCAACTTGTGCCCCTCAGGGTGTGTCTCACACCTTCTTGTTATCAGATACTTGTATGCATTTAGAGAGAGATGATAATTTAAAAAAATCAGAAAAGTAGTGAATTTAGGGTTATTATTGTCATTTAGCAATCAGCATGCCTTCTAATGTTATGAGAAGACTTTTTTCAACTGCTTACAAGTCTTCCTTGATAGAGCTGTTTTTAACTCAAATTTTCCATTCTGAAAACCTGTTTCTGCCCAACTGATTTATTTATTTTTAAATCAACTTGTAAATTACTTGGTAGCATTAATGGAATGGAAGAATACATTTCTTTCGCTCATGTTAAAAGATTCAGCCTGGGTTTTTTCTTTTAGAAGACCCATCATGCACATGTGCATTTGTGTGTTTTGGCAGGCAAATGCCTTTTGTCTCTATGGAAAAAGCTGCTTAGGTTTGGCCTTTGAAATGCCATAGTTAGCTTATGTTTCACAGATAACCTTTTCATACAGATTTCCAGGATAAAATGTCCCAAAATCTCAGCTGTAGTAGGTCTAGCATGTGGTTGAACAAAACTATGCTTAAAATCATAGTTGTAACCAATTCTTACTGTGCCAAGTCCATGTTTCAGATCTTACAGATCTTCTTTTCTCCCCTGTGTACTTGGTAGCAACTTTCTTGCTGGGCCCAAGAAATCTGGAAAAATACTCTAATTTGTTCATAAGCCATGGGGTTAAAATAGCATTGGAAGGTAGGGGTGACCATGGAATGGCACATAGGAACAGGGCCTGAGGCATGGGATAAGATATGAGGTTGTAGATGGTGGAAGTTTATATTGCAGGCTGTGGGAAGAGTGGGACTGGAAGGGAGGATTGAAATAGTGTGTTTGTCAAGGCAAAAGACTGAGGGCGAAAGTGGAAGAGTTAATACAGAAGAAGGAAATTAAAGTCTACGGTGGTGGAAAAAAAAGGAGCTGCAACCTGATTAGGCATTTGGATAAGAAGAGTCAAGTTGTAAAGTTGTTGTAAAATGTAGCAGGGCAGGTAGACATGACCTGATACTGAGGCAAGGTTGAGGGGCAGGGAAAAGGAAAGTGGGAGTAGTAGAGCCATGGATGAGGAGCCAGACAAAAACAAAATCTGGCAAAAAGTCTGTTCATTCAAGATTCAATGTTGTTAAAAGGGAAGTGCTCAGAGAGTTACTGCATGGCTGTGGGTTCAGGAGGTGGTCCTGCTTGTTTAAATGAGGAGAAAAGAGTTGTTCAGAAAAGGATGTTTTCACTTCCATTAAAAATTGGATAAATGGGACTGACTGCATGGGGCTACACTGAGATTGAGTGACAGAGAAGGGAAAGACTGCAGGTGGGGACACTTAGAAATGGCCAGGTAAAATTAAGTTATAAGGGAGTCAGCAGAACAGCCTGTATGCAAGGAGAAAACTCCTACCAGAGCTTAAATTTGATAAAAGGTTCAATCAAAACTGCACAATCCATGGCCACGTATATATTCCTTACCTGAACTAATATAACTCTGCAAGCTCAAAGATCTCACTGGGCTGTTTCATTTGCACTTGTCTCCAGGAGGTATTCGGTTAGGAAAAGTACCACACGAACAGAATTATGATTCAGTTTCCTGGTACCTTTGCTAGCTCAAATATTTCTATTTAACATTACACAGTGTTTGATATTATCCATGTTTTTTGAGTTCTGCTTGTTTTCTGTGTCAAACCTACGTGAATCACTGCTATTGCCAAATGCATGTTACTTCAAATTACAGAGCTGGCAAAGTTCTGATTGTTACAGTTTACTTTCTTAAAAACCTAGAGACTTCTACAAAACAACCACTCTGCACAAAAATACATAGAAAGAACATTTTTTGAGCTTGAAAAATCACTGTGCATGAAAATGTTGTTAAGTACCAGAGCAAAACCTGCTCATGCTGAAGAGGGCAAACAATCTGCTCGTATCTTACATGTCATTCCTGAAGTGGGTGAGAGACTTTTGCTGAAAGAAGCCAATATAAATTTTACCTGTGGAAAGATAGAGCCTCAGCCTAACTGGAAACCTGAGTATAGAACAAACAACAATAATGTATGTTACCAAGTTTTCCTTAGCAAAAATATTTTGCAGATTAGTTAAGATCTCTTTTCACCTCTGTAGTTCAGTGGTTGATCAGATCTGGCATTTAAATAGTGTTATCATTCTTAAATTAAAAGACTGGGGAGGAATAAACTAGTGAAGCGTTTACTTTTCCATCTCCCTTTTCTTCTTCCACTGTGCGTTCCACAAGCACAAGGTTTTATACAGTAAACCAGTTGTGAACCAAACCAGGATAATTTGGTTTTGAATAGGGCATATCATTAGGCTTTTTCTTTTTTTTTGAAGAGTAATGAAAAGTAGTTTGCAAGATGACAGCAGATGTAAAACTCAGACTGAAGCTGTCAGCGTGGATGCAGCAGTGCAGCCGCTTCCTGCCTTTGGGAAAGATCAGTAGAACATGAAAACAGCTCACACACATGGAGATGTTTCTGAGGATTAGGGCAGGAGTGTAAGTACAACACGAAAGCAAACAGAACATGCAAGAACAAAATTAATGAAGAAATACATTTTACGCGTGACAAGGGATGTCAGCCTTAACAGATAATGCCTGCCAGTCAGACAGGCCATCACACCTCACTTCTGCCTACAAGTGAAAGGGGATGGCTCACCTCTCCAGACAACTCACAAGGAAGCAGAGGCTAAAGCCCACTCAAATCAATCAAAGCTAGTTTACTTCAACGTGCTTTGAATTGCATCCTAAGATAACACTTCCCTCTGGTTTTCCTGTTTTGTGAGCTTGCATCTCCCAGCAGGCTGGGATGTAAAATCCCTGAGGGCCATTGCTGATTTATCACAACTTTGAACAGGATTATGTTTATTTCAAGTCCTCCTAATTTCAATTAATTTGTCCTAATTTCAATCAATTAGTAACAATAATTAAGAATGCATGTCCCCTGTAGTTTCTCACAGAGGAATCCTAAAAGAGATTTAGCCAGTTTGAGAGCTGAGTCACCTTTGTTACTGTTGGTATTTCTCCCAGGCTACAATAGAAAGCAATGACTCCTTGTTTAGGTGCCTTCGTTGGGTCTCCAGAGTCTTGGGGAGCAGGGAGCTCCAGAAACAAGTCCATGCACATCTCATACTGACACTTGGGAGATTAGGGCAGCAACAAAATTCTCTAGTTTTGGTCTGGATTAAGCAGCTCAGGAAAGGGGAGGGGACATGAAAGCTTGCTGACTGCTAAGGGAAGGAATGGATGAAATTAGAGTTCCTGAATGCTTTTTGTCCTTTGACAGCTACAGACAAAGTATGAAATTATCCCCTTGGGATATATAATCTTTTTTTCATATTAATGAAGGTTTGCCCTCTATAAAAATCTTTTCTATTTTCCATTTTCAGCTAGCATTGCATTATTTTATTGTTCTCTGCTGCTGATGTGGCAATCTCACCCTGTTAGCCCTCTGGATATATTAGCAATCCTAAAATGCCATTTTTCACTTGTGATACAACTGTCAAGAAGAAAGAATTCCTTTCAGCTTTTGCTGAAACAACCACAACGTCTATTTTTTCTTGTCATTCATGTTAATTTCTTGTATGTTTTGACTTTGCTTTACAGCCTGGATCAAAGTCGTCAGCTCCCTTCATGGAGATACCCAAAAGCCATCCTATGATAAAACAGTAAATCCAGTAGTACCACAAATAGGGTAACTACAGCTTTTATAAGGTCAGTATCCCGTTCTAATCTAATACAGCTTTAATTTTTTTCCTGTTGATTTGTTTCTTTATTTTTCAAACATCTTTTCTGGATGTGATTTCCATTTCTAGACAGGTTAGAAAGATTTGTCTGATTTTTACAAACTGAGAGTTTCTTCCCTGCTCCACAATATCTTTTCTTTTTCTTACATTTTTACTATTGGTCTCCTTGGTTTTTAATTTCAAATTATTATATTTTTATATTGTCAGCCTGACCCCTCTCAAATAATCATGAATTTTTTTCCTCAGGTACTTGTTGAATATAATCAAATTACAATGGATATATATTCATTATGTAAATGCCATTATTTACCTCCCATTTGCTCACTTAGTGGAAATTGAAAATGTTAAACTACTAGCACCACTTACAGCTTTGTAGTGAAAGCAAAGCCATCCACACAACAATTATTTCCATAAACATGAATGTCTCATTCAAACCAGGAACCAGCATGCCAGTCCATCCCTCTGTTCCTCAGCACAGGAGTGCTGACGAGCAGTGTGCAGAGCTCGCAAGTGGAGAGAGAGCAGCAAGAAGGAGGGGTGGAGTGGGTTGTAGGAAAGCCAGAGCAGAGAGACTCATCAAAAAGCAGGGAAGGCAACAGGAAGGGAGAGACATAACCAAGAGATAAGCAGTGAAAAGCAAAGCCAGAAAGGAGAAAATCAAGGAGAATGATAAACAGATGGAAGGGAGAAGAGAGAAAGAAGGGATGATAACGTGACAAACAAAAGCATTGAGGAGATAAATAATCAGCATATTCATCAAAATATCCCCTACTTATTGAATCTGAAGGAGCATTCTCTGTAAATTGAACGTCCTAGAGCCTGCTTGGATTGAAAAGGAGTAAGGTAGGAGATCAGTCAGAAATGCAACATTGGAGTTTCTAAGGCCACAAATTTAGGATACAGGAAAGCCTATCTTCAGATTCTCAGTACCAGATCAAACTGTTGCAGCTGCAAGGAGCAAAGTGCTGATCCCAAATAATCTTTCAGAGCTAGCTCAAATTAATGCAGAACTTCTAATATGTTAACTTTGTGCTATTAACACGCTTTGTCACGTGTCATCTGTCTTTCCACAGCTGACATAAAGTCAGCATAACAGCATAAATCTAACATAAAATTCATGTTGCATGCTCTAGCTAATTCAGCAGAAATGTATTCACGTGTTCATAATCATCTTAATAGCGCTGTTCCAGGAGGGCATAAAATTGGTAGTAAATGGTCTTGATACGCTGCAAGTGGTGTTATGAGCAGAAAGGAATGTACTGTATACCTGAAGCTAAGTATTTACTCTTAGTCAAATTAATATCTTAACAGTCAGAATTAACTCTGTTACAAAAATATATGCTCATTGTTCAAATTAATACAGAGATACCTCACCAGTAATGATCTTGAAATTGTTTGTGTCTGCTTGGTGTTATTTCCCGTATTTTCCAGCAAGAAGTGTGAAAGCTGAACAGAAGCCTCCATCTGTCCCACCTGATACAAAGGGCTGTTGCTTGTCCCACAATGACTAGCAATGGCCTTTGCCACATGCAATACTCCTTCAAATGAAGTCATAAGTGGACAGGCATTAGCTAGTTGACCACAACATAGTTATTAAAGCAAGCTAAGGTCAGCTCCAGCAAAGGCAAGGCCAAAAACTTCTTAGACCCTGAGCCATCATGTCATCACAGAGGTCACAGATTTTTACTAAAGGAAAAAAATCATTGTGCAGGGGTACAGCCTCAGTATTGTGTGTTTCTTTGAAATTCTTTGTAAAACTGTATGATGCTCTGTAAATCTGCTTTATAACACTGGTACTTGCAAATATGTTCAATAGAAACCAAATTTATTTTGGTTTTCAGCTGACAAATCTCTGCGATGTATTTGTGACCTCAACTATCAGTGTTCTAAGGACTAATATTTAAAATTATGGAGGTCTGAACTTACATGTTTTGATAGGAGAAAATATCCCTGATGTACCTTCTCTTCTCAGAAAAGCATTTAGTTTAGCCTACCCTGCAGAAATCACAAAAGACATTAGTTCCATCTCAATTATTGCAGTTGGGTTCTGTTAGGATCTAAATTTATTTCACAGCAGCATGTATTTGTGTGCTGTTAACACCTGACTGCTGAAAAATACCAGGCTTATTTCAGTGGGCCCCTTGAATGACGTTTTCTAGTCCTGATGGAAAAATAGTGGCTGGGCAAACAAAACCCCGTGAGTGAAGTGCTGACAACATTTGATGTGCTTACCTTTATCTAGCTGCAAATTTTGGCTAGAGACTCTCCACACCCCTTCCTTCCCCCTCCTTTTTTGCAGATCTGCCAAGCATGTATAAAGAGATTATTTCAGCAGATGGTGATCCTCATTGTTATTCCAATTGGTATCCAGGGATGTCTGAGTCCATGGGCACGAGAATGTTATTGCCCACTGCTGTT
Organism: Acanthiza pusilla; assembly: GCA_036630365.1. Lineage (NCBI taxonomy): Eukaryota > Metazoa > Chordata > Aves > Passeriformes > Acanthizidae > Acanthiza > Acanthiza pusilla. Next base: position 25,646,951 of record JAXCHO010000018.1, read on the forward strand.
GTAGTTCCACTTTGACTTTAATTTCTAAGTGTCCGTACAGCCAACATAATCTGTGATGCCTCCTAATTAATAATACTTGGCATCCAACATTGTTCTTGATGCTTTCAAAGTTGTAATATGTATCTGTATATTAACAGGTTGCTTGTGTTGCATTCTGAGTCTGTCAGGAGAAAGCAGAGTGTCCAGGCAATCTTTATAAACTAGTAAAGAATGTTAAATCACAAAAGAGGATATACCAACCTCTACATCTAAGGAGGAAAATTATCCTGCCTCCTTCAGTACCCACGCTGAAATGTGGTCATGTCACTGTAAGAAGTATAATTTTGCAAATTTTGCTTAAAAGCATGTTAAAGACAGAAAAATTTGTAGGGTTTTTTCTCCTATGTGACTTGCCCAAGACATTTTAAGCCAATCTGAAAGCAAAGTAGTTCTTCTAGTTTGCTATGACCTAGCCTGTGTCTTTTACAAGTACATACACTCAAGATGTTTCAGATTATTTATGTGAGAGTGTCTGGAAGTATGTGTCTCTAAGTGTGTTGTCTAAATTTTCACTGTAGCCAAATAAGGGATCTAGAACAACATTCAGTTGCATAGAAAAGTACCCAGTACCATATGAAATACTCCTAAGGGCATCCATACATTCCTATTTGTCTGCTGAACTTCTCTGTAAAACAGAGACAATAATGGTTGTGAAAACTAATCTATTGATAACTTTGAGGACCTCCAATGAATGGAATACCAGGGATAAAAATAATTGTATTTTCAGCAGTGTATGATGCATGAAAAGTGAGAGGGGCGCATGTTATCAACAAGAATATAAATTACTGAATAGTTGTGATGTCCACGTCATCCAGTCTATGAGGAAGACTGTTTCTTTAGGTTGGTAAGGAGTTCAGTACTGCATCATAACGCATATGTTGCAGTGGTAGGACAAAAAGTGATGTTTCACTAAATGGCACAAAACCTGCATCCTGGATTTTGTCTCTATTGCAAACTTACTGTTCCGTCAGTTAAATGTGTGGTTTATATGTTTAGAAGCTGGCTTTAAAACTGTCACTTAATGCTTTGTAAATTATGCAACAGGCCTAAACTTTGAATGTTTGGCCATTTTGCCTCCAGGTAAGAGGCAACAGCAAATTAAATTAATTTGATTTACTTATCCTAACAGCCTAACTCGTGCAAATGAACTCTTATATCCCTCTATTATAATATTTTGTTGAGAATATAGTATCTTCTTGGTTTTAAAGGTGTTGATTTTAATAGTTTATGAACCTTTATGATAACAAGTAAGTATCTTTTGTAATCAGTTTTGCTCTACCTTCCTTCAGATGTTACTTAATGTTGCATCTAGCCATATGTGGTTGTGAAAAGGAATTGGATTATCACCTCTGGTCTATAAAATTTGCCATTGCTGACTGAATCGAATACAATAACTATGGTGGTCTTCAGGACCCGACCTTGCAATCCATTATTTGAGATGCAAATGACTGTCCATGTGGCTAAAACATCTAATTGCTAAAGTTCATTTCTACTCTCTAATAATACATTCTTAGAATAGACTAAGAACCTAAGACCTCAGACCTTTTTCTCAGGTCTTCACTTATGGAAGAAGCAACAATTATTCTCTCCTTTCATCTAAATCATCCTGACAGGTAAATGAAGAATTATTTTCAAATCTTTCCATTTGGAAATGACAGCTACATTTCAACACCATTATCTGCCTTCAAGCTGTATTCCTCTGCCTACCCAAATCTTTGTTCTGGGTTCTGTCACATTTTCAGCAATTCAGAGTGTTCATTTTAAAAGATGCCAGACTGGGCACAGGCTGTTGGAATTCATTATACTGGATAGGGTGAAGGCAAGAGAATTTTGAATTAATTTTTTTTTGAATTCAAAATTAAGGAATAGACTAATAGGGGACAAATTTTAGCAGTCCAAGACCAGACTAAAGTATTTCACTGTAACATATGTATGTATGCATATGTATTTTGTACACATTTCATTGCAGAGTGAGATTGGTGGTCTTTAAGACGGTGTTCCTTCTTAAAAATTCTGAAGGTGTTTCATTTACATTCTAGGGAATGTTTTGCCATTTATTCTGAGTACTTGCATTGTGTACAACAGAACTCCCTACAGGCTCTGAATTACTGGGTGTTAAATGGAACAGTCCTTTAGTCCCGCCTGCATGCAGAGAGTAATTTGTGAGCAAGGAATTAAAAGCCTGGGTTCTAATATAACAGCTGGCAAATCAACATTGTGTTTCATTCATTCAATTAAACTACACAGTACGATTTTGGATTTGGTCCAAGTCCTACCCTGGAAGAATATGAGTCTTTCACTGAGAGTTCAATGTAGTCCTCAGTGACTTGCAGCTATCAAATAAACTGCAGCTCCCACAGCCCAGGAAGATTTATGACCTTCACTCTAAGCTTGACTACAGCTGTTAAGTCCAGAGTTTTAGAGGGCTGAGCCTCTGACACTCATTGAGTAGATGGGCTGTATTTGTCAAGCTGACTAATCTCATACAGAGTTGATGTGAATCATTCTTCAAAGTACTGTTAAAAGATGCTGAATGTCAGATGTGAAGCAGGTCTGTCATCACTTGCTCCAGTGACAGGCACACAGAAACAAAATACTCTGAAACATGGTAACAACTTAAAATATTGGCAGATACAAGAAGAAGAACATTTATTTTTTCTTTCCCCACTCAAACTGAAATTATACATATCAGCATGCTATGGCAAGTGTCTCTCCTTCCCTGATGGGTCAATAAATGAATTTTTGCTAAATGTCTTTTTATGTTCCACTTGGTCGGTGTGACTTTGCCCAAAGTCACCTTCCCTGTATGGACTTCACATTAATTGCTTGAAGGAATTACTTACCATGTATTCCTCCCCAAAATAATCCCAACCCAAACTCCCTAGCATCATTGTTGCACAGTATTTTTTGTACATGCTGCTTTTATTTTTTGTATTGCTTGCCTCATTTCTCTCTGAGCTGGTTTGAGATGATTCACAAGCAGAAGCCTAAACTGACTCTGTGCATATGTAGTTTCATTTTCCTGACATATTTTAAGGCATATCAAGATAAGATCTAGAAACTGTATTTCAAAATAATTTAATGTAGTTTTTTTTAAATCTGAGAGTGTTTTCAAGTATGAAATCTTCTCTTAAAAACAAAAAAGTCCTGTTTTCTTTCACATAACTTTAAATAGATTTGTAGATACCTTCCATGTTTCATTATCTATTCCCTGGAATTACCTACCTGGTTTTTTTCAATTACAGGTGAACTTTTTCTGTACATACATCTGAAAGACAGATGCTTTCATTATTGATACAACTGCTAACATCTTTGTTTACTAAGATAAATACTCACACATACAATTGAGCATAAGTTACTAAAAACGCAACTACAAAAACAGATAGCATTTGTTAGCCTGTGCTAGACAGAAGTCAGTCTTTGGGCCATGACCAGATTTAAATTATACTATCAGAAATTTCCATTAATACATGCTTTCTGACTCTATTATACATTGTCAGAATACATGCAGACATTGTTTCCATGGGAATAGAGAAGGACAAATGAAGATGTTCCCATTACTATCAGTCAAACTTCTTAGTTGCCTCTCAGCCTATGTCATCTACTCTTTCAATTTCATAAACTTATTTTTCACACATCATTTCTTGCAGAGAAAGAAGGTACAGCCAGGATGTGGGTGGAATATGATGAGAACTTTCTTTCCAACAGTAAGCAAAAAGCTACATTCTTTCATGATTTTTTGTGAGAGTGGACTGGTTACCTGAAAAAAAAATTACTTTAACTCTGTTTTATTACCTGTTTGATCTGTATTTCTTCATTGACTATAAGAACCTGGAAACAGAGAAAGATTTAACCATAAAAGTGTTGTTAGTGATTTTAAAAATACACTAAGAAAAATGTTAATTTAAAAGTAATGATTAAGACATTTATTTTAATGAAAGGAGGAAGTTGTCAGATAAATTAGGCAAGTCTGTGTGGTATTGTACAACACAAGTTTGGTGCAGCTTTGCACAACAAACTCTAAACACCTTAAATTTTCAGAACAATAAGATTGTACTTCTTTAACTAAACAAATCTGCAGGAAACTTCAGAGTTAAACATTTCTCACTGCTACATGGATGTGAAGCAGCAGGAAGGCAGAGTAACACTGCTGGGGCAGTTTCCTGGTATGGAGAAGACTCTCAAACCTGGTCTATCCCAGTGCATAGCATTTACTGAAAATATTTCTTTGCTTACCTATTATTTCTGGTATTTTACATGTGGCTGGGAATCACAGAGTAACTGACTTTATTTTGGTTGTATCCTCCATCAACCCAGGAAAGAACCATACTCATTGCCTTCAATCACAGCACGAGACAACAATGTATTATTTAGAGCATAAAATGAAGCACTTTAATGAAAGACTAGTTATTATCATTTCATATGAGCTGCAGCCACATGAGACTTCTGCCAAGACCAGTGAAGGAAGCTTTATTGATCTCTTCCAAAGTTACACAATAAGCCTATAACAGTTTTCTGACACTTTTTAAGAGGATGATACTAGGTATGGTTAAAAATTAACATTTGAATGAATAACTTTGCATGAGAATTATTTACATGTAACCTATATTAGGATAGGAATGAATGGGAAAGTAGATAGACTGAAAGAAATATTCCTGCCAGTGTTAATATAAAAATAGTTAAAAATCTAATAAACACTATTAAATATAAATCAAATACATTATCAAATGAAGAAAAAAATGGAAAAGAATCTGTAAAACCTCTCTGGTAGCATGTCAGAAACAGGCTGAAAACAACTGACCTGCCTTAGCGACCAAATGAGTACAGAGATCAGCCATAAGTAAATTGGAACATGGGTAACAAGGAGGTGACAGAAACTGTGAAACTTGTTCAGAATTAATTCCTTTCTGAATTTTCAAGGTCTCCTAAATAGTGAATGATATTTGAAAAACTCCTGGGTGACATTATGGGTTTGGAACATAAATTGTTTTAAGGATTAAAACATTGTTTCTGGATTTTTTTCAGTGGAAAAAATATTTTAATGGAAGAAAAGCACTTTAGCCCACAGCATGAAACCCCCTGCTAAAAAGGAAGTCTCCAGTTCCTGTAAGCCATTGGGCTTTCTGTATTTCAGGATTGTTATGTCTTTTAGTACTCTTGCCTACATTAATATTTTCTTGCAAACCTGTTGTATATAATGTGATGTCTTTTGAGGAAGCAGGGGAGAAATAATAGGATATCAGAGACAGCAGGAGGTCCATAAGGGTACAGTACTGGGAAAATGAAAGGCAAGTGAATAGATGAATGGAGAAACATTGGGAGGAAAATAGGGGGGAAAAGTAGAGAGAACAGTGAACACAGCAGGGAACTGTGCTTTGAAGAAAGGAAGTGCCATAAAAGCAAATGAAAAAAGGCACAATGAAAGAGGAAGGGAAATGGTTTAGCTAGGTTGAACCTAATCAGAACAGTCAGAAAGATATGGATTTTCTTATGAAGCAGTGACTTCAAGGGACACAAATCCTATTAAATGGCTCTCCGTCACCTGTTTTGCAGGTTCACCTGTGGGAAGAAAGAAGGAAACAGGACAGAAGAAAGTAGACAGAGCAGGACAAAACTCATGCTCCTCTGACTGATTTTTGGCTTTCACAGTTGCATACAAAATTACTTTAACCATCTCAGAACCCACTCAGAATTCTGCCCCAGCTGAACTTCAGCTCAAGCTGCTATATCCAAGAGGGAAGTGTAAAAGTGAAGTCAAATTCAGGGTCCTCCTTGTTCTCTCTGTATCAGCTATTGAGTTTGTGATCTCTTTTCTGAGTAGATAATATCTGATTGTGTCATTTACAATATCTCTCCAAAACATATTCTGTCCCTTTACTTCCACTGGCAGAAACAACTCTTATGTATTCTTTGTTTGAATTTAAGAAAAGATAAAACACATCAAGATCATAAACAAAATAAGAGCCATGCTATCAAAGTAATGTGCGTGCATTCTTTTCAGAGCAAGCTGATTCTCTGCCATTCTGGGTACCTGTAAGAATGATTAATAACCTTTGCATGTTGATCGTGATGTGATAGCTATAATGAATGCCAGTTTTGTAAGTGGAAATTTCCTGAGTGAAATGTACATTGTAGAGCTTCTATTTACACTCTTGAATACTTCAGATGCTCTGGTAGAATTTCCCACAGTAGTAAAGGGCTACGTTTCAGAGATTTAAAATAATTTCAGTATCAGTACATTAAGATAGTGCTTTTTACACTGATCATGACCCTTCTAGATGCCTACGTAGTGCTTCTCTGCAGATGGCTCAGTCACTTAGAAAAGACATGCTGAATGTGATGGTACCTACCACATCAGCTATGAAAAGTGGATATAGCAGCTCAAATTCTTTGATACTGTAACTCCAGGGGAGGGAAAGTAAGCTGTAACATCTGTAAGCTTTAGCAGATTTGAGGCACCAAATCTCTTTGATTCAGCTCAAATGTTATGTGCCTAAGCAAATTCTAGTTTTATAGTTTCCAGACAATTTTGCCTCTCTCAGCTTTCCAAGTTAGGTATTCATCATGGATGTCTTCTGTGTGTATCACAGTTTCAAATGGACCATGCTAATATAGGAGCTCCCATGTGAGAATTTGTGTGGCTCTTTATTTTGACTGTACAAGGTACTGAGCTCAGCGACATTTTCTAAGTTCGCAATAGCTGTGATTTAATTTTGTGCATATGGCCTTATACTTCAAAACAAACTAATTTCTAGATTAATTCCAAAAATATTTCAATTGTCAAACTTTTGATTTCATTCACAGGCTTCCTGGCTAATCATATGCAGGCCACTACTTATGTGAATACAGTTATATTTTCAAAAGGACTATAGTGGCCAATCCCCTAAAAAGACATTGCAAAGAACAGTTCTGTATTCTCTATTGATTGATTATATCCATAGGCTTAGCAGTAATTCAGCCTGATCAGTTTGATTCAGCCTGATGCCAGGATTTTAGTCCACTCTATGCAGACACAGTCCCACTGTTTGTACTTGTTACAGTCACACAGGGAAACTGTATTTAATAGCTTTCAGCAATTCAAAGAGCATGTAAACAAACAAAATTACACTGGATTCACTGAATCCAAGACAACTTACTCAGGAGCTGAGCAACACACTACAAGCTCACCATCTCCAGGTTTTCACTCTAAGGTAGCAGCAGACTGAAGAGAACACAAATGACAGAATAAGACTGAGGTTTTGAGCTCAGGTATGAGTTATGTGTGGCTTTCAAGCCATGTATTCTTATCAGCAGGTCTTGAACAGCTACTGTATAATAGCCATACTATATTTTCTGCTTAATGCACAAGAGGAATAAATTGGATCTCTATTTTGGGAGGAAAAAAAAACCTATCAGGACCTAATTAGACTAATACTGCCAGATTATCCTGTAATGCATGGTAATGCTGAGAGAGAACAGTGGGACTCCTTGGGAGCCTGATCTCTCCCATAAGTGCAATGCCCCCTGTAACTTTCATCTTGGATTTCTCTGAAATGTGCTATTTTCCTGCTGATTTTGCTCATGTGAACATGAAAACATGTGGGTTGGAGGATCACGAAGATGATCTGATCTTCTTCTAGCTTAGATGGGAGTAAAAGGGTAAAACTTACATGTGTCACTTGGAAAGGTTCTCACTGACTTCAGTGTTTGCCTTGCTGGGGCTGTGACTCAGAATGACACACAGGTGGTGGAGATTTAGTTATCCCTTGAATTTTTCCTGTCTATTTTAAGCAATTATCTGCTTCAAATGAATTTAGGAAGCTCACTATGCAGTTTGCAACTACTTCAGGAGGAAACATGCAAGACAAAGCTTGATTGATTTGTTTGTATATAAATACAGCCTTAATAAAGAACAGTTTTCTTGCTGTCAATAGCATACTGCTGATGGAAGAAAGGAAAGGTATAAATTAATTATCCCCCTCCATTTATTTTGTGCTTTTCTTACTGGAGACCGCTGAAAGGAAACAATTTTACCTAAAAATCTTTGCTTCTGTAATGCAATCTGATGGACAGCAAGCTTTGAGGCATTCAGGCACTATGAGGAGGTGAGAAAGTATGGTCTCCAAATGTTGTTAATAGAAGGGATATATATATTCTGCTGAAGAATGAAAAAAAAAGAAAATAATCAAGTTTACACTTATTTTGCTCTCCTAACTGATGAGTCTGGGAATCAAAAAAAAGACAACATTAGGGGGAGTTAATAGTCTTTCTTGGATCAAGTGATTTAGCTAGAGCAAATAAACAAATTTGTGTCTTGAAATTCAGTCAGAAAGCTCCAGAGATACTGAGCAGTGAAGTCAAGTAAGAAGCCCTGGGGTCTCATTTCATTCTTCATCGATTTGTATGAAGTGCAGAGCTCAGTAAGGAGTGAATTTTGAGCCTCTTCAAATCTTGTAAACCCTGTTTTAGAGACTTGAAACAAATAGAAAGAAAAAAGAAAAGAATGAAAAAAGACAAAGGACCTTTTTTCCCATTCTCTTCCCTAATGCCTGACAGAGATGAACATGTAATTTCATCTTACAATACCTTCCTGATTACAGGACTTTAGCAACAGTTTTGTTTCCTATAAATCTCCAGGTACTTTGTCTTGCTGTCTGATTTCCTGAACAAAAACATTTCTGCAGCTCTTTCTGTTTGTGCTGCCTCCACTAATGAGTTCTCAGAGGTACATTAACCTAAATAACTTTATAAATGAGAGGTGTTAAAGGAGTCCTCTCAGTTAGTGTAGAGAATAGTGCTTGGGAATATGTGTAAGAAGCCTTCTCCTCTATTCTCTCTATTTTTCTTGCTCGGAATTTGCTCTGCCAGCATTTTTCAAGGGAAAAGGGAGCTGCCATTCCCCTTAGGTGCTCAACCTAAACTTGATCGGACAGTGTCATCTTTCCTTGCTGAGACACACAGTACTCCAAGTATCATATATGCCCACAAGAATAAAATCTTTTAGCTCTATTCCTATTTTCCTTCACTATTTCATTGGTGCTGGGGAACATCAACTATCTAAAGAGTAAAGAGGAACAGAACTGAGCATTATATGGAACATAGCAGGCATTACAGCAGGTATAGGGAATCAGATATCTCCAGGACTCTGATGTTGTTAATTTCCCTAAGTTCTTGTTCAGTACTGAGACCAAAAATAAAGTATTTATGTGCAAATTGGCATGCTAAAGGCAGAGAAACATTCAACCAGGAGTTGTAATGCAGTATCTAAACCAAGCTTTACTCTCCTCATTAATATCTGACCTACTGTGAAGCAAGGAAGTGAGACAGAGTTCCTCAAGACAGAGATGCATCTAATTGGCAAAGGATGGCAGACTTCTCCCCGTGGATGGATGCTACTGTATTATTTTGCCTCCTTTAACTGGTGGCAGATAATATGAGTGAGAGAATGCAGCTGTTTGTGAGTTCTTAGCAATCACCCATCATCATTGTATGGAGGTAATTGAGAGTGGAAACCAAAATAGTTAAAATACTTCAAATGGCATCATTGGATAAGGCTTGATATTAAAGCTGCAGCAGGTGTGGAACTTTTTTATTCAGGCCTTTTTTCCATGAAGCAAATCGTTGGCCAACTGCTGGAAAATCATTTAGTGCTGTGGGATGACATTTTGTGTTCATTTTGTTCAGCAGCAATGGTTTATAAATTACTATGACTCTGCACATAAGGCCCCCTATTACAAAATACCACCCCAATCCTTCTTCCATTGTGGTTGATATAAAAGCTCTTATTGGTTTTAATGTGTTCTGTATAAAGCCCTGTGATTGTAGTGGGGAGTCAGGAATAATTTATGCCACCTACTGATCAACTAATACTCTCTGGTGTTTTTTTCTTTGTGTTTGGAATAAGAGAGCATAGACAACTTCCTTTTAAGATAATTCGACTGAAGACTGCTGACTGAGATTAGGCTGTGTGGAGTGTTTTCTGGCGTTCCTATTTGATACTGGATAATAGTAATAATAATACTTGCTTGTAATTTCTGCAGTCATTAATGTCTTTGAAAAAATATGAAAAATGAGCTACATATTTATGGCTTTCTTGAGCAAACTTACTAAAATTGCTTGTCAATAATGTTAAAATGTGAGGAAGAATTCTGACAGGTTATTTAACAGAACATTTAAGGTTTTCATTAAAATTATTTAATTTAAATTTTCTGAAGTTCTATAGTTATTCCATGAAGACTTTGAATTTAGCACATAGCCTATTCTCTTCTTCAAAACAACCCCCCACTAATCAAACCAGGAAAATTTAGCAACTTAATCCAGTAATTTCCCATGTGGCTTTCTTCCCTTCAAAAAGATATTATTGACGCATGAAAACTCATTGTGTGTCCTCTCCCCCCTCTCCCTTTTGAAAGCACCAGTGGCAAATGCTGTCCAAGGGGGGGAGAAAGGCCCATCTGTTCTCTATTGTGTCACCCTTTATACCTTTCCAGTGTCTCCAGTTGTTTGATTAGGGCTGGTACGAGGTATATCCCTGCCTGTCCCTTGAGTATCTATCTATGGAAGTGATTCTCATGAACTTGCCCAATCCCTTTTTGAATCTGCTGTTATTATCTGCCTCAACATCTTCCATGAAAACCAATTTCATACAACCATTTTGCTCTGTAAGGAAACATTTTGCATCTACCTCTATTTTGAACCAATCTTTCTACTTTCAGTAATCGCCTCTTACTTCCAGTATTTCAATATTTAGCAAATAAGGTTTGGTACTCAGCTTAACCTTTCATTACTTTTCAAACATTTCAGTCATACTTCCTTAGGCTTCTTCCCTTTGAAGTCTCAGTCCTTTCAGCCTGTCCTCACAAGGCATTTAGTCTGTCATCCTACTCGTTTTAACTGTCCTTAGCATTACACTCTTTAAACTCTGTCTCCCTTAAACATGGAGATTTCCAGTTTTTTATTTACCCAGCCTGAACTTTGAGGACAGCGATCCTTAAATAGTACTTAGACTACTTTTTTTCTGAATTAGGACTTCTCAGTCCCTTGCAGAAACATGCTTCCACTGATAAATTTGCACCAAGGATTGTCCAAATAACAAGGATGACGCAAAAGAGGGCTAAAGAATAAAAAGAAGAAATGTAAACATAAGCAATGCTTTTCATGTTTGTTTTCAAGTTCAACTCAGAAGATGATTCAAAGCATCCTGCCCATGTGCTACTTAGTGGGGAAAATAAAGTGGCAAAATATTTTGAAACTTATTTCACTTTTTTTGAAAAAACAAAACAGTCAAAAGTCAATGCTTCTTATTTTTTTGCATTTTGCAGGGAAAGTTTTGTCACTTAGACCTGAACACTGTCCATGGCTACAAATATCTATGTTCATCCTTATCAGTAGTTGATCTTCTATAGCTCTGTAATGAAATGAGACGGAGCTATGAGATTTAGTAGTTTTTAGGAAAGTTTGTGTATGTATATACACACCCATTTTCTAGACAGTCTCCTCAAAACACTCATCTTCCCTTTTCCAGAAACTTCATGTTACATGTCTGAGTAGCCTTCAGATCGTTCATAGCTGTACAGTTTTGCCTTAGTGATTTGCAAACAGAGCACTGAAATCCAAATAGAATTAAATCCTCACAAGCGAGTTAGGTGCATGAGGCTCTCCGGTTGTTTTGTAGGAAATGAAAAGGCAGTGTGTCCTTTGAAAATCTCTGAAGAGGGAACTGTTTCTCTCTGTTGCCAATTGAACTATTGAGTTCAATTACTTGTGTAAGAACTAGTCTGTAACACTTGTAAACAATTTTAGTCTTGTCTTAAAACCAGTAAGTGGGAATTAATTTAACGTACGACTTGGTAGTAGTTAATTCAGTAATTAATTACTCAGCTACATTTATTTCATATTGATATTTTTTCTTCCCTCATTTTCCAACTATTTCCTATCATCTCCCAGATATGAGTAAGCCAGTTTGGAAAAAATAGAAATTGCTGTCAAATTCAACTTCAACCCTACAATTCTCCAAAGAGAACTGGAGTGCTTTTAGATGGGAAAAATGCTTAGGAAATATTATAATGCTTATTTTTCACTCTGTGTACGCTTCGTGATCTCTGATTGGTTTGAAAACGATAGTGATAAAATATGTTTATGCCAAGACCACTCATCAACTTATTCTTTAGTAGATTATGATCAGCAAAACTGCTACATGTTTTATAAAACTGGTATTCAGATTTAAAAGTCTGTTTTTATTTGTATGCAGACATTCTTTTTAAAAATTCTATTAAGTTGAAAAATTATTTGTAATTTTTGTATGTATATCTCACAGGTAGCCCTCTAAATCAAGACAAAAATAAACCCCAAAATCTCTTTTTAAGAAAAGGCTTTAACTGAAAGGGTGCCTTACAGACAGTGTTAGCAAGCAATCTTCTGCAGCATTCTTATCGGCATCTCAGAGAGATGGGTTCAGAAATTCTGTGGAGCACAGCCTGGAGGCCTTGGCTCTTGCTGTGTCTTCAAGATTGATAAAGATAAAACTCATGAGTATGCCAAGTCAGTCCCTGGATCCTTCTGTGATTTCTTCTGGAACTAACAATGCTACGGTTAATTAAAGAGGTTGAAATTCCATTCTCAATTGCGTTGCCTTTTAGTGAAGTACCCTTCAAGATCTTTGTGCTGAATAAGCTAGTTACATGATAAGGGTCTGTTACTATGAATTATTTAGTGGAGATGTTACTTTTCAACTCAGAAGGAGGAAGCACAAAAAACATGTCAGCAGCAAAATGACATGTATTTTAGAAAAATATGACAGATCATGTAACGTCAGTCAAAGCCACTCCCAAACTCCAGCTTTACCTTCTCAGAGCAAAAATAACTAGGTACAGCTTTCTAAGATACAGCTGTCTGCAGGCTCTTTTGTAATCAAATTAAAATTCCAGGATGTGTGTGAAATTGCCTCATGCTACCAGAACACCTATGAAATAAAAATGATATAAAGAAAACCTCACAATGAATCTGATTTGACAAAGTATTTACTGGGTTTTGCTTCACTCTCAGTGAAACTTCCTTTTACAGGTGATGGAAAACTCTACTGCCTTGTGGCTGCAAGGATTATCAAGGAACATAACCATTACATGTTTTATGTACTTTGATATATACAAGTTGATTTTTGAGAATTTTTGAGATTTTAGGGAATGGAAGCTAAGGGGAATAGGGGAGGGAAGGGAAGGGAATGGAAGCTAAGGGGAATAGGGGAGGGAAGGGAAGGGAAGGGAAGGGAAGGGAAGGGAAGGGAAGGGAAGGGAAGGGAAGGGAAGGTTTGGGAAGGGAAGGGAAGGGAAGGGAAGGGAAGGGAAGGGAAGGGAAGGGAAGGGAAGGGAAGGGAAGGGAAGGGAAGGGAAGGGAAGGGAAGGGAAGGGAAGGGAAGGGAAGGGAAGGGAAGGGAAGGGAAGGGAAGGGAAGGGAAGGGAAGGGAAGGGAAGGGAAGGGAAGGGAAGGGAAGGGAAGGGAAGGGAAGGGAAGGGAAGGGAAGGGAAGGGAAGGGAAGGGAAGGGAAGGGAAGGGAAGGGAAGGGAAGGGAAGGGAAGGGAAGGGAAGGTTTGGGAAGGGAAGGGAAGGGAAGGGAAGGGAAGGTTTGGGAAGGGAAGGTTTGGGAAGGGAAGGTTTGGGAAGGGAAGGGAAGGGAAGGTTTGGGAAGGGAAGGTTTGGGAAGGGAAGGGAAGGGAAGGGAAGGGAAGGGAAGGGAAGGGAAGGGAAGGGAAGGGAAGGGAAGGGAAGGGAAGGGAAGGGAAGGGAAGGGAAGGGAAGGGAAGGGAAGGGAAGGGAAGGGAAGGGAAGGGAAGGGAAGGGAAGGGAAGGGAAGGGAAGGGAAGGGAAGGGAAGGGAAGGGAAGGGAAGGGAAGGGAAGGGAAGGGAAGGGAAGGGAAGGGAAGGGAAGGTTTGGGAAGGGAAGGGAAGGTTTGGGAAGGGAAGGTTTGGGAAGGGAAGGTTTGGGAAGGGAAGGGAAGGGAAGGGAAGGGAAGGGAAGGGAAGGGAAGGGAAGGGAAGGGAAGGGAAGGGAAGGGAAGGGAAGGGAAGGGAAGGGAAGGGAAGGGAAGGGAAGGGAAGGGAAGGGAAGGGAAGGGAAGGGAAGGGAAGGGAAGGGAAGGGAAGGGAAGGGAAGGGAAGGGAAGGGAAGGGAAGGGAAGGGAAGGGAAGGGAAGGGAAGGGAAGGGAAGGGAAGGGAAGGGAAGGGAAGGTTTGGGAAGGGAAGGGAAGGTTTGGGAAGGGAAGGGAAGGGAAGGGAAGGGAAGGGAAGGGAAGGGAAGGGAAGGTTTGGGAAGGGAAGGGAAGGTTTGGGAAGGGAAGGTTTGGGAAGGGAAGGTTTGGGAAGGGAAGGTTTGGGAAGGGAAGGTTTGGGAAGGGAAGGGAAGGGAAGGGAAGGGAAGGGAAGGGAAGGGAAGGGAAGGGAAGGGAAGGGAAGGGAAGGGAAGGGAAGGGAAGGGAAGGGAAGGGAAGGGAAGGGAAGGGAAGGGAAGGGAAGGGAAGGGAAGGGAAGGGAAGGGAAGGGAAGGTTTGGGAAGGGAAGGTTTGGGAAGGGAAGGTTTGGGAAGGGAAGGTTTGGGAAGGGAAGGTTTGGGAAGGGAAGGTTTGGGAAGGGAAGGTTTGGGAAGGGAAGGGAAGGTTTGGGAAGGGAAGGGAAGGGAAGGGAAGGTTTGGGAAGGGAAGGTTTGGGAAGGGAAGGTTTGGGAAGGGAAGGTTTGGGAAGGGAAGGTTTGGGAAGGGAAGGTTTGGGAAGGGAAGGTTTGGGAAGGGAAGGGAAGGGAAGGGAAGGGAAGGGAAGGGAAGGGAAGGGAAGGGAAGGGAAGGGAAGGGAAGGGAAGGGAAGGGAAGGGAAGGGAAGGGAAGGGAAGGGAAGGGAAGGGAAGGGAAGGGAAGGGAAGGGAAGGGAAGGGAAGGGAAGGGAAGGGAAGGGAAGGGAAGGGAAGGGAAGGGAAGGGAAGGGAAGGGAAGGGAAGGGAAGGGAAGGGAAGGGAAGGGAAGGGAAGGGAAGGGAAGGGAAGGTTTGGGAAGGGAAGGGAAGGGAAGGGAAGGGAAGGGAAGGGAAGGGAAGGGAAGGGAAGGGAAGGGAAGGGAAGGGAAGGGAAGGGAAGGGAAGGGAAGGGAAGGGAAGGGAAGGGAAGGGAAGGGAAGGGAAGGGAAGGGAAGGGAAGGGAAGGGAAGGGAAGGGAAGGGAAGGGAAGGGAAGGGAAGGGAAGGGAAGGGAAGGGAAGGGAAGGGAAGGGAAGGGAAGGGAAGGGAAGGGAAGGGAAGGGAAGGTTTGGGAAGGGAAGGGAAGGTTTGGGAAGGGAAGGGAAGGTTTGGGAAGGGAAGGGAAGGTTTGGGAAGGGAAGGGAAGGTTTGGGAAGGGAAGGGAAGGTTTGGGAAGGTTTGGGAAGGTTTGGGAAGGTTTGGGAAGGTTTGGGAAGGTTTGGGAAGGTTTGGGAAGGTTTGGGAAGGGAAGGGAAGGGAAGGGAAGGGAAGGGAAGGGAAGGGAAGGTTTGGGAAGGGAAGGGAAGGGAAGGTTTGGGAAGGGAAGGTTTGGGAAGGGAAGGGAAGGGAAGGGAAGGGAAGGGAAGGGAAGGGAAGGGAAGGGAAGGGAAGGGAAGGGAAGGTCTTTGGAAATTTGACAA
The DNA here is from genome assembly GCA_036630365.1 of Acanthiza pusilla. Taxonomy (NCBI): domain Eukaryota; kingdom Metazoa; phylum Chordata; class Aves; order Passeriformes; family Acanthizidae; genus Acanthiza; species Acanthiza pusilla. The sequence goes on from JAXCHO010000018.1 coordinate 25,662,607, forward strand.
GTTCTTACTCCTTTTTGCTTCATGTATTTCTTTTCTTATGATTTTGCTTCTTCCTTTTGCAAACAAATACATAAATAAAATAGGGAAACTAAAGCCCCATTTCTACCTCCAGACTAGGGACCAAAATTGTACTTTGCTCATCCTCTCAGGGGCTGTTGGATTACTTTAAGCACAATGGAATAGGTTAAAAGAAACCCTGGTGACCAGCACTTTGTCAACCAGCTAGGATGCTGAAAATCCTGCTATGTGTTTCAATCAAAATTTATGCTAAATAAACAGTATCAAATAGAGTCCATTTCACCTCAGGATATTCAGGCAGTGTCTCTCAGAAGGATACTAGAGTTTAAATTTTCTGTTTTAAAAGGTGGAAGTGAACTCAATTCCTCTGAGTCTTATGCAAGCACATTATTCATATTCACCTCCTGAATAAAAGGAAAATAGCATATTATCTGGTTTTAGTAAAATCACGGTTCTAAATAGAAATCCATTTGCATTTTTTTCAGTCAGGATCGATTTGTAAAATGCATATTTTCAGGACTGGCACACATTTTTTGGCAGACAATTTTTGTGCTTCAGAACATATGCAGTTACAATTAGAATTATGGTGGAAGTGTAATGCATTGCTCCAGCCATGTCTGTTGAAATGATTATGAAACCATGTCCAGTGTTACTGCAAACACTGCAAGCATGCATTTAATTCTTCTGCTTTGCTGAATATGGACATACACCAGAATTGTATGTATCAAGTTTAAAAATTTGATCATAAATGTCCAAAATTAATTTTTAAAAAGTCCCCTTATTTATAGATTCAGTACGAAAGGAATGCAAAACAGAGTAATAAATATTATGAATTATTAAAGGTGAAGTTACAGTTCCCTGTAATTAGTAAATAATAAAGGAGGATTTATATACATACTTATGCTCTTATAAATCTAAATATTATTCCTTTGCTGGTAACTTCTTACATGTTTCTTCTAGCTAGATCACTTCATTCAATGTGATTTAAGTACTGCTAAAAATACTGACATACTGACCTGTGGGTAAGTCATATTTCCTTTTTCTCAGCCTGAAAAGTTAACATCTGAATCATAATGTATTTCCAAAACTTTAGTCAGATTATTGAGATTTGATACTGTATTTATTTTTTGTGAAGAATCTGTTTTAACTTCAGCAGAATAAAAGCATGAATTTATGCATTATGACTATGTGTGTGACAGTTTAATCAAGACTTGTCTTGAAACATAAGTTAATGAACAGTTTATTTCAATAGGGCTTGAAAAATTCCTTTTCTTCTCAAAATCAAGGTAATGAATCTACAAATATGAGGACTTTGTGAAAAAATAATCAGCACATTGCTTTGCAGCTAAACAAATTAAGTTTGTCAGGTGGCAGTAGGTGATCTTACACATAGCCTACAAATAAACCTCAGAGCTGGGAGAAGACATTGTCCCATGAGCCTTTAAGTTGCACTCAGACTGAGACTGTGGCTTTTGGAAAGGTGATTTGCGAGAAGGGGGCAGTTTCCTCCCTTCTTTAAAATTTGAGAAAATGCTTGAAACTGAGAGATTCTCTGCATGTCAGAAGTTTTTGTAATGACATTATTTCTGGGAGGGAGACTCACTTCCTGTGGTTTTTGGTCCACGTTTTTATGGCTTCTATGTGTGTGTGTGTGTTTGTGTGTGCTGACAAAACAAGCCAAATTAAAGTCTATTTGCATGAAGGCCTTAATTTCTCCTCCACTGGAAAATTCATATGCAAGTCCCTGAAGCTCTACTGTTGAGCAAAGAGGCAGGACCCCCATGAGGAGGGACGATAGACATTGAGAGAAGAGGGTGCAGCATATAGAGAAAGCTAATCCAATTAAACTTGTACCATCACAGTCAGTTATAACATTAAGTGTGCGACTGATTACATCTTTCTGCAGAAAATCTTCAGATTTATCTGGAAGCATATTCTGAACACCATTTTAGTTTTGCAGCTATCTAAGTTAAAAAGTATCCTCCATGGTTTGTCCTTGGATGATGTTGCCGTAAGTATTAAAATGTCTCTCCAGGAAGAATATTTTAAAAACCTGTAGATGGCTTTGGAAAAACATTTCAATAAGTGATTGTCAGAGCTTCGAATTCTGTCAGCATGGAACTTGCAAACTGCAACCCATTGCAACCTAATGTATATCTACACCATACACACTCATATTTATTCAGCAGCTTGCACTCAAGGCAGGAAAAGGAATTATGGTAGAGACTAAGAATGCATAGAATGTGTAGAAATTGATTAAACAATTACTCATGAGAATGCTCTAAATATATAACAATCTGTTCTTTACAAAGCCAAAGGGAAAGATATATCTAGCGAATAAATATTTTCCCTTCAAACATGCTTGAGGAAATAATTTCAATGAAAGTAATTTTAATAAACCTCTTACTAGTATTCCAAAACATAATGAGCTAAATGAGCTCAGAATTAATTACTATAAATACCTGAGAAGGTGCAAGTACTTTCAGTGACCTATGTTTGTAGTATTAACTGGGAACTGAGTAAAGAATTTAGGTGAGACCAGCACCACCACTGTGAGTTGCCAGATGCTGCCTTTTACCTTGAGCTCTATGAAGCAGCACCAACAGTTTGCCTGTCAAGAGTTCGAGTCCTGGACTTTCCATCAATATTGACCCATTTGCTACTGAAAAAGTGCAGATTTTTGTCTCTGAGGACAAATCGAATAGCACAACCATCATATAGACTTTCTCTCCTCCTGAAAAGACGCTTTCTCCATATCTTTATTGGGATAATTTCTGGGCTTACTCCATACTTCGGACTATTCACAGAACTTTCTCCAGCTGGCAAGAACAAAATATTCTGAATTTGCTGGAAACAGTATAGATGAATGTGTGCAAAGACTCCAATTCACCTTGTTCCTGACCATTTACTGATGGAGATGCGTGCATTAAGCTATTTTGGGGTGAAGAGTGACAGACATTCTGCATTCTGCCCTTTATATATTTCTCAATAAATCCACTGAAGTTTAAAAGAAATCTTTAAGTCACACGAACACTAGTGAGATCAGAAGCTGGCTTTCAGTGCTGATTTCAAAAACCTAGTCTGAAAGTCCTAAAGAGACACTTAGGCATGAGTTTCAAGCAGCTTCACAGTGACAGCTGAGGAAGGAGGAGGACATTATTAAGGTCCAATTAATCTTGTGCTATGGTAGCTAGCAAAAAGGATCACATGAATAGCATGCTAAATGAGCCCACTTCTACCCACTTTATGTACAGTAAGTCAAGGCAAATAACTTACACACAAAATGAAATTAGTTATTCCATGAGAACTTCTTTGTGGATTTAGTCTAAAGTTGTGGTCAGTCCATCCCTGGTGGCAGCTGTCTCCCTATCCAGCTCCACCTCCTCGGAGGGAGCCTCCCCCGCCGGGGGAGGATTCAGGGGCATGAGACCAGCCCCTGTTCTGGCGGGGAGGCGTGCCCAGGGCTCCAGACCTTCCCCTTCTTCCCGCAGCTTCTGTTAGGTTCAGTATGGTATTGGTTGTTGTACATTGTACCCTCCCCTTGTTTGTTCCGATTGGACCCCGGACCCTTGTTCCCTCCCCTTGTCCCTTCTCCTATTGGTTATTCTTTCCCCGTATAACCAGCCGTCCCGGGGACAGACCTTGGGATTTCTCCTTCGCTCTTTCTCCTGAGCACTCTGCACCCTGACCCTACAATAAATGGAGATCACGGAGGAGACTCCCTCCCGCACCCTTCGCCTCGTCTCGCCTCCTTTACCAGCGGCACCTCGTTGCTGACCGCTCGCCGGGAGCAGCCCCACCTCAGTGGGAACCATCCTCACAGTAGGTTGTGGCGGCTTGGAGGCTCGCCTCCCAGGCGAGGGCAGCCCGGACAGCCAGGCGGCTTATATTATTTTATTTTGAAATACAACATAAAGTCATTAAAGTAACAGAATTTTGTTCTCATGGCTTAGTATCAACTCTAAGCTAGTTTGTTCTAAACTTCATTTGCTGACTCCTGAAACTGTCATCTGGCTACCAAACTCTTAATTAGTAACTATTTTACTGACTGTTACGTCCTACGCCATACTTCTTTGCTTTCTTGTTTTTGTTAGAAATTTTTAGCACATTTAACTTTCACTCTCTATATACTTTCAGCTTTCTAGGGACGCTCTGGTCTCCCTAAAATCAGTAGGTATCTTTCATTGACAACGCAAAATTATGACTCAAATAAAACAAATGTAAGGGCAAAGCACTTTCCAGAATATCATCATGGTACTAGAAATGCCATTGGATCAAAAATCTTAACAACAACAAACAAAGAACAATAACCTTGAAATAAATGAGATATGTAACCTTAAAGAAACATTTGACCTGCCTGCACTTATAACTCACTTTTCTCTTGTGATCCATGGGGAAAAAATAAGATAAATTCTTCAGCACTCTTATTCTGAAATCTCGAATATAGCTGCATTATATGTGGACAAAAGTCCTGTTCTTGGTGCATGGATTTCAGTGCCTGTTCAATGCAACTTTAAGCTCTGTTGGCAAAACAGAGGCAAAAAGATCTCTTTGGCCACTGTAAGCTATCTTCATGAAAAATGAGATGGAAAGAGGTCAGAGGAAAAGACACTGACATAAATCTCTACCAGAAAGCTTTTTGATCTTGCATAAATTCAAAAGTTAGACAACATAGACTGCATAACAACAAGATAGCTAGATATCCACATGCAGCCTGTTGGTATATTAAGGAGGAAAAAAAAAAGCACTTTCAAGTATTTTGTACTCAAGAAATTAGTCTCATAATAAGAAGCACTGAAAGTAAGTTAGATAGCATGGATCTGTTTAGTGTTGGCGATGGGCCACTGCAATTTCCAATTTGAATACTCTGTTTCCAAGTTTCTGCCTATCCCTAGAAGATATTAATTTAGTGATGTTTTATCACAGTGTCAGTTATTACTATCTAGGGAAAATGTATCATTTATTTACTGGTTTTCTATTCACAGAGAGAGCAAACTGGAAGGACCATTGGGAAATATGATTTAAAACTTCTTGAAAAATATTTATAATTTACTAGTTGAAGGTAACTGCTAGAAAGATCATTTTGGATGAAGTCTTATTCCAGGTTTGTCAGAATAATGACTGAAACTGAAAAACTGAAGGCGTAAACTTGCTCTGGTTGCTGAGTTACAGGGAACAGTGAGTCCTAAGTGGCAACGGGAAAGCAGTGAATTCCCAAGGCTTCACATGTAATTCTTTGGTTTCAAAACGAAAGGACTAAATCGGAGAGCAATATTTTGCTAACATTTTTTTTAGGAAGCCATGTCTAATTTGACATAATGGCAGGCAGGTTTTTCAGGGTCAAATGCAAAGTTTTACCCCACATGCTTTCCAGCAGAAAAGACCAGGACAGTATGAGGCAGATCTTTGCAGTGTGGATACCACCAAGCCCCTCTGGGAAGAGCTGGTGCCAGCAGGGTGGGAGAGCAGCACTGGGCAGTGAGTGGTCTCTGGTCATGGGTCACTGGTCACTGCCTGTGGCATAAGTGTCTAGTAATTCATATGTAGCTAATACAGCATCAGCTGGGGCCTGGCATGGCTGGAGGAACAGAAACGTGTGACATGTAGAGGTAGAAATGGTTCCTGCAAAAATATGGTAACAGCTGCGTCTTTCTTTCTGGTTTTGTTTGGGGGTTTTGGGGTTGTTTTTTTTGTTTGGTTGGCTAGTTGGTTGGGGTTTTTTGTTTTGTCTTTTTTTGTGAAGGAAGACTTCCCCATTTTTCTGCAGGTATTTAGTGGGTAGCCGTCTATTAATGAAGCAGATATGTACTGCGATCTCCCTGCTCAGCATGAAGGGGTTCTGAAACCACATCTACTGCATGTGAAGGGGGTTCTCTCTGCGCTACAGAGGATGGCATGCAGCTGGTAAAAGGGATGCTTCCATGCATGGGTGAGCAGGAGAGTCAGCAAGAGGGTGTGAGGGCTGCACAGCTGGGCTGAGGCAATCAGATGGCAGGGCCTGAAAGGATGAACTCAGCCCTTTAGCTACGAATACTTGTACCTTCTTGTTTAAGTTCATTGAAAGTGGGAAAAATGCAATTTTCAGCATCTTGGTATTAGTTCCAGATGTAATGGAGTGGGTGGGGAAGAGTTTTGAAGTGTCTCAGACTGTGTTTTCTTCTAGATGACAGGGTACTAGCCTTCAGGATGTCTTGATCAACAACAGCAGAAATGTTGCCAATGGCATTTATTAAAACAGTTTAGGATCTGCTGCAAATACACAGTTAAACTTGTAACATTCACCGCAGGTTCCATGAGTTCTCTTGGATACTATCTTTCTAGTAGTTTTGATTTTTCATAATCAGCTCAGAGAAATATTTTCTTTCTACAGTGGTGGAGTGAGTCATAGTAGCACCTCTCACTTAAATGTGTTTATATAGATACTTATGCACTTGGTTCATTATGTAACAAAGATTAGACTAGAAATAAAATGGATCTTCTGGTTAATGTGAAAATGCCAGTTTATTTACAACAGCAAATAAGAGTTTGTGAATGTAAACCATTTTAAAATAAATGAGGTCACCTTAATTTGTGCCAGGTTTCAGTGCCTGTTTTTTCATGATGGGAACAATTACTTGAATGAGATGTCACTTGACAAAGGATGACAGTAAAAAATAAATCCTTTATAACTTGGCTCCTGGAGCGGGTTTTCACTAAAGATGTCACCAAATGATTCTTATTAGAACCTGTTGTTTGTATCCTTAGCATGATACACAATTCATTTCTTGCAAGAAAGAACCTCTTCTGGCAGAGCTCTTCACAGTGTTTTCTAAGGAGTTGCTAAAGGTTGTGGTGATTTCTCCAGATTTCCCTTGTTCTTCCCTGAATGTTTTTTTTCCTGTTGCCAAGCTGTGAACATGGGAAATTACTACCACATATGATGGCTACCATAATGTCTCCTGTGCTGTTGATCTCTCATCCTGTAAATGGCCCTGATTTATGTTTTTGCTAAAAAGGGAGAATAATCTCACAGAAAGTTGTTGAGTGATAATCTCATGGGAAGTTAAGAAGGATTAATGTTATTTTATTGAAATAAAACTAATTTCATGTATAGAAGGATGTATTTCGCCTAAAGAAAGAATAGATAAAGCCTATGCAATACATTTAACTGGGCCTCTAAATGTATTTGAAAATATTAGCTCTCAACTACTGTGTTTAATATGTAATGTGAGCTGGAATCATAAAGTTTATATCTCAGGCTTTCCCTTTGTGTGTAACCCAGTTTTTATGAGATATTCTTTTGATGTCATTGTACTTTATTGTGTACACTGGTAGGGACTTTAATCCACAGATTAATGGCACAACAGAATGACAGTTTCAAAATATGTACTTGGTTATTCAGAAAACATTAATCTTTAGAGCTGTGCTGTATTTAAAAAACAATATATTGTATAATCCTGTAGAGTGCTTTCCTGCATACACATAGTGCTGTGTACTAAAATCTTTATCAAAAAATACTCAAACCAACTTGTTTATCATTTGTTCTGCTACAGTTTTCAATAATTAGGGGATCAATTAATTATAAGATCAAAAGCTCTAAATAGTAGGTCAATTATGATTTTCCTTTTGAATCATATTTAATGTGCTTCTATTTATAAACATAAAACAGCTGTTCATATTGAAGCAATCTTCAGGCTTCAAAAAAACAGAAAGATCTGAAGCCAAAGTTACCTTTTTGTCCCCTCTTTGTTTTCGCCATGCATAATTCTTAAATGAGCACCAGGCTCCATGTTGTAGCAAATTAAAAGCCTTTGTGTATAAGGAACATGGAATTGCTGCACATTTCAAACAACAGCTCCAACTCTTGATAAAACCCTGATGGTGAGAAATGTCTGAAGAACGCACAAACTTTCAAGAGAGGCAAAGTGTTTAAAAGCCTATTCTGATGTGCCTGAGCACATTCCTAATGCTGTTTCACCTTATCAGAAAAGGCACTTGTTGACAGGACAAGATTGCATTAAGAATTTTCTACCGTCAGGGTCCACCACCTTTCACACCTACACATCATCCTGCTTTTCCCAGATACATTTCTCTCAGCTGCAAACATAGATTCTTAGAATAGAAACATCCTTTTGTCCCTCCTGTTACCACACAGCTTGCTTCCCCCAAATACTGTTTTTGATAATCCCCATCCCTCCCCCATTTGCCCAACTCCCACAAACCAAGGCATCCAACTCTGCACCTTCTGCACAGCCCACAGAAGATGTTCTCTCCCACCTTCCCATTGCACATCCCACCAGCCCTGTCATGATTGGCTTTGAACCTGAAAATACAAAAGTTGACACTGGTTGAATTTCTACATTCCTTCAGGATTTAAGTGGTATGCAGTTAAAGGTCTCCCAGGTGGGGCTAGGAGCTTTTGCCTTAAATAATGTTATCCTCAGGAATTTGCTGTACTGATGAAGGAGTAGCTTCATGGTCATTATCATGGAAGAGACATTGTTGTCTGCAATGAGCCACCCTTGTGCCACAGACATTGATCCTGTTATTTGGACTGTTGGTCAACAGGCAAGATTTGCATGGTTCTTGGATGCAGTTTGCACATCCCTGTGTTATAAAATCATGTTCATTCTCTGAGAGTTTACCACTTATCTTGTGGCCTTCTGTAGCAATTTTGACTTTTGTATAGTTCTGAATCCTAAGTATTTGGTGCCTTTTACCAAGCTAGACAAAAGCTACTTTATTTCACTCATATTCCCTCATGCAATTAGTTTATTTCTGCTCTGCCTCTGTTTCTCTTTATTCCTAATACATGCTGTTACATATACGCAGAAAATGGACTAGGAAATTAGCACTCTGGGGATAAGCAAATCATGTTTTTCTGTTACATTTGTTCTTTCCATCTTTCCTTAGAAGTTATTTTTTAGGGAAGCCTGTATTGCAAATGGAATTCATTATTGGAACGTCTTTGTTTTATTATTCCTAACAGATGAAAATTTAAAATTTAAAATATTTAAAATATCATGTCTTAAATGCTAATTTTTCCCAAGGATATTATTTAATGGGAAAACTTTAAAATAATAGATTTAGTAGGATTTGGGGTTTTCCTCTTTTGAAATGCTACTGTGGTAGCATGTTTTTTACTAATATCATTCCATGAAGTTATCAGCAGATGAACGCCTAAATCCAGCAAAGCCTATGGTTGTACAGTTACACTTTCTCAAAGCTAAATATTGAACATGACCAAAAATGTTTTCCAAATTAAGACTGAAACGAGGACTACATAGTTAGAAGGCACTGAGAAGAGTTGCACTATGGGATGTCTCTTATTTATGCCTTTTTTTTCTGATCATGTGAAAGATGATTCTTTGGATTGTCACTAAAGGTGAAGGTGCTACATCCATCCAGGTAAATTAGATGTTTACATGGCCACTGGTTTATCTTAAGTACAGTACTAAATCAGTGGGGTTTAGAGAGCCAGCATTCTCCCAAACAACTCCTGGGCTAGCTTGGAATATATGGACTGTTACATTGTTTTAAAATAATATTGAAAGTGACTATTTCAGAATGTAAATGTATTTGATCTCATGAATATGGACTGATCCATATTGTTGGACTCATTGCCATAGCAGTCTTAACTTAGCCTTGAGACGAGTTTGAATTTAATCATTATTTTTAGAGATGGAAATAAATTCTAGCCAACTTATTTCTATCAGTAATGAGAAATCTTTTTTCTGTAAATTAACATTATATAATCAGCCTCTGAATAGTTCCTCAAATTTCACATGGTTATTACTCAATCACAAATTCAGTCCTATTTGCAGACATTTTTGTATAAATGCTCTTAATTTCGGTTATTTTCTTTTTTCCCCCCACAGAAATACGTCAGCAAAGAAACACTGTATGTATGCATATTTATGTGCATTCGTGTCTTGGTTTTTCCTGCTTGCCCATTCTTGGCAAAACTGTGAGTCACACTGATCCTTCTTTTAGAAGTGTAGAGCTCAAATAATATCTTTAAGTGCACTAGGACCTTGGATTTCTTGCAGGACTTTTATCAACACATTCTAACTACACATCAGCCATGAAAATATTACCACGTTAAACAAAGCTGCAGAAAAACGTTGCCAAGATCCACACAGACAGCAAATAATCAGGTTTTTCTCAATCCCCTCTGTCTGCACAACCAAAGCATTACTGCCTTTAGCTAGCAGAGAAAGGAGGTATTTGAAAAGCACAGGGAAGATGAAGCAGCAAGAAAGCACATTTCAACAGCTATTGTCAGTTAAGCTTATTGTGAACTAATACCATGCCTACTTTTATTTTGTCACTGTGTCCTATCTGCCACTTTCGTGTCCCTCTGCATTTTCCTCCTGGCAGGGCTAGTCCTTATTTCATACTAACTCTTGTCTCTCTGTGCCAAGGACCCTCTTATGAGTAACTCTTTGTGCTATTTCATCCCCTCTTCCTTTATACATTTCTTTTTCTCTGGGTTAAGATCCTGCTCAAGCCCCCAACACCTCTTTCCAAATAGTAGGGGCATCTGACATGGGCTCTGTCATTCTTCTTGTTCCATTAAGACCAGGACAGATCATTTTGGTGCCTCAGCTGGTTTGCGAGCTCGTAACGAAAGTTTTACTTTCTGGTTCATCTTGTCCAAATTCTTTCCTCCCCAGCAGCAGCATTCCTTTTTCTCTTCTCAGACCAGGGACCATAAGCATTGCTTTATCCTATTCCCTGTTCCTCCTTTTCCACATTCATCCACTCCTCTCCTTTCTACCCAAGGCACAACTCCAGTTTTTCTTCCACCAGCTCATATCCTATTCCAAAACATTATCATCTGTTTGCAAAATATATTATCAATCCATTCTGTTCTCTCAAGAGAGTGCCAGGAGATACTTTGTATTTCTGAAGGCCTTATCAAGTGTGAAATTTTTAATGGTTAGTGCTTCAGATAGTTACAGAAGTGCTTTAACCAGGAGCTGTACTAAAGAGATGGCAAAGATTATGCACACCCCCTTTTCCACTTGGCTTTGTACATGCCCAATTCAAGAGTTTTCTACCCATAAATTATTAGAGTAGTCCCTAAAAATCTGGACGTGATGGAATGCCATCTCTGAAACTACTACTTTGTGAGCAAAGTAGTAGACAAACTGCCAGATTTTTTCTTTAAATAACTGGAAGCTCCCAAAATAGAGCTAGTAGGGCTATCCTGCAAGCATTTTCAGCTTTTCTGAAATTCCTCTTTTTTTCATATTGCATGTTGTAGCCATGCACTTTAAAGAAGTAACTAATTGGCTTTTCCCACTGGCTTTTCCTTCCTGTCAAGCCACATGACTCAGTTTGTAACAGAGTTCAGCTATTCACCATAGAAAAGTGGTTTCAGAAATTGCTGAATCACATACTGCCTGAGTGTACTTGTTTTTGCCAAAAATTTCAAAATATGGCATGAAAACCATGTTACCCAGAAGAGAGATTTCAGTTCCTCTCTTAGAGTATTTCTGTGTTTTTCTGGAATTCATACTACTGGTGGTATTTTGATAATGACCATAAAATCTGCTGCACTCACTTAATCCTCCCATTATGTGTAAAAGAGCAATACTACATGCTTTAGGTTAATTAGAGAATAATTCCCCAAGCAACATACACATGTGCTGTCACTGAAATGAAAACTTTAGGCTGGTTGGCTGATTTTAATGGTCCTTTATCATTTGCCATCTGTCAAAAAACAAACTAATAGACTATTCTGTCCCCTTCCGACCTCTCACAGAGATAACGCTCACTGGAGACACGTTTTGACCAGGAACACTTGAATCATCAGCCAGTCTTCTACTTTTGCACGATGTTAGGTACCACATGCGAGGTGGAGAGCACCATAGCAGGGTATTCGGCCATGGGATTTCTTTGCACTTGTCAAAATTGGATGTGTTTAATAGTTCTCTGTAATCTATATGCATCTGTGGTAAACATGCAGCAATCTGCGCATTATCTAGTATGTAGCATTGCTTTTCCTTCAGTATAAGTCCTTGGTCAGAATCCTGTGTGAGCAGGGTATATTTAATACTTAGGCAAACTGCCTGCAATAAAACTATTTTGAGCTCTCTTCTAGATGATCTGCCCTTTAGATTAGTTCAGGTTCACACAGCTGCACAACGAATAGAAATATTTCACAGCTCAATAAATGGGGCAGCTGGTATTTTGATTCATCTCAGAGCAATTTCACTGTGAATCAATAAAGTATGGTGCTCGTTTTGAACAAAGGAGCATGTTTCATGGGATATCATCATTGTCATCATGGTCAGCTTCTAGCAGCCTAGAGATGAATGAATGTGTCTCTCAGAGCCTTACCTTTTCCCATCTTAATGTACACATTGGCATTTTACTTCCCTATGAGTTATTAGGTCACAAATATTTGTAACAGGACAAACAAATAAACAAACAAAACCCAAAAAAGGAAAGAAAAAATATAGAAAGTGTTAATCATTGCTTGCATGGAAAACAAAAAGCAGTTGAAGTTTCCCTTGTTTCCTGAGAGGAACTACCCAACAGGTATACCAAAATACATCATCACTCCAGGAGTGCCTTGCCATTCTAGAATCAGAACTGCATTTTATTTTTGAAGTTCAGGAATGGTAACTTCTCTGCCCTCTGTGTTGATTTTAATTTGGCTGATTTGCACCTGCCAGGACTACTATCTTCTCTTTGTCATGTTTCCAGTCCAACGGTCTCTAAAATATTGCTCTAGTCTGTGTCAAGATATTTATCTTGTACTTTTGTCGATATAAATAGTTCTTAAGTATTCATTTTCTTCTTTGGTTTTCTTTATGGCAGTGATTTTTCCTATCTTTTTTGGTGAGATGGTGCTTGAAGGACTATTGGCAACGTGACAGATACTTCTTTATTTGTGAAATGCAATGATAATTCATTGAGTTTTTGGAGATGGGAAAATAGAACCAGGCATCACCTCTCAATAAAACATCATTTGAAGGTCACTGAAGGTCACATATCTGGCTATTCAAGCTCAAGACTACATTTCTTTTTAATAAAAACAGTTATTGATTTTTCCTTCCCTTGCTCCATCTGATTTAAATAGATTTTCCTTGTACATTTTTCTCAAGTCTAATTTTCACTAATTGTGATTTCCATTAATGCATAATATGGCTAAATTGGTGACTCTGCTTCTACTGCCATGCAGTATTTATTCAAATTATTTCTTTTTAGCCTGAAATTGTCAGCACTTGGTCTTATTTCAAAGTTATTTCCTTTTAACAAAATGGAACTTTGCTCATCTTTCAAAAGAACAGAAGAATATGCTCTTAAAAATGATAAGAATGTGCTTCACAGGAAACAGGTGGACAGTGAAACCTTGCACGTAGCTAGGGATTCTTTTTCTCTGAGTAACTTAGCAAGCAGGAGTTCTAAGTTCTTCTTTCCTTATTTCTTATAATTTATCATATTGCAAAGTGAATAGTTTGCAAAAAAACCTTATTTGGGTAAAATTACATTTTTTGTTTTAAATCATAGCCTTTCTCAGCTTAATATTAGGTTAATACTTCCTTTTTTCAGCTCATTTAATGGCTTGTCTCTCAACAGACCTATGACACCGCCATTTTTTGATGACTGTGTCCGTCACTCCCATCCCAAAAAAATCAGGATGAAAAAGTCAGTCAGGCCTTTTGACCACTGCTAATTGTATTCTTTAAAAAAACTGTAGACAGAGGCAGTAAACTTCATGTTCTATACCAAACTCTTGAAGAAGGCTATACTTGGCACAGAGCAGTACTGTACCACTTAGAAAAATTTTGAAACACCTCCCACATTTTTCATGGGGTTTTCTTGTTTGTTTGTTTTCATGAAGCCATGTTTCATTGCCCTCCTGGGAATTTGTGGCTGAGGTTTGGGGTACAAGGAGCCCATTGTCTTACAGTAAAAGATTGTCAGTGGGATAGTTGAAAGGGTTTTTTTGTCTCTGTGCGTGGTGTTCGCGCTCACATTTTCTATTTCCAAACAGTGTGGTGGATTTCCCCTGTGCACTCTAGTAGCCATTGAACACAAGTGGCACGGGGCATGAAATTTGCCAGTTGTCCTTATCTGGGTTGTACTTTCTTAACAACATAACAGAGCGGTATTAATACTGTTTTGCCAGTGATTTCATATCACTGTGGTTTAGGAAGAGAGTAAACAAAAATATTGTGAGAAATGAAATGTGTTTAATGTAGTGAGGAGTCTTTATTTAATATATTTTTACCAACTGGGAAAAGTTTAGTTTTATTTCTCAAAAGCCCTTGCAGCAGTAGTTTTATCCTGAATGTCAGTATTCCCCACAGCCTAAATATTTTTCATCTTCCACAAAGTGTTATGAAGACACAGTTAAAATGTACTTACAAGAGACAAACAACACTGTTACAGGAGTAGTTGGCAACAAAGAGAATGATATTTTAAAGCTATATATAGGAGAAAGAGAAAATTCATTTAACTTGCTATTAAAATAAATTGAAGCTCCTGGGATTTTCCTTTTTTTTTTTTCACTGCAGTTTGCAGAGGGAAAAAGGCCAAGAATCTTAGAGGTAATTGGATGTCCAGCTGCATCTAAAGCCATGAACAAAGTCATACAAGCCAAGCAGGTGTCTTGATAAATAACACATATGTTACAGTGGTAGGCTCTTGGCAGATCAAAAACTTTTGTGTTCGGCTTTGTAGTCTTTTACCTCAGACTTGAGGAAGAGATTTTATGTCAAAAGTTTTCCACATTTCAATTGAATAGGTTTTATCTTTCTGCAAATCTGTAAATAACTACATTCAAGAACTTAGTCCTCAAAATTGTCCTCAAATCCTCTTCAAGTTCTGCCTAGTTCTGGGTATGCCTACCGCCATACAGTTCTATGCTGTGCCTAGGGATCAGCAAATCTATCTGTGGGACCACCCAGGGCCTCTTGCATTTTGAGGTGGAGGAAGTGTGTTGATGAGGACAAATCCGCAGAAGTCCTAGATATTAGAGGAGCGAAGTAGGAGATGGAAGAGAGCTTCATGTCTCAGCTCTTCTCATTTTGGTGGGATATGGACTCTCTGGCTCCTGGGAGAGTGACAGAAAGGTGTGAAACAAGATAAACACATCTTCATTTTTCCTGTTGCATCTGTGCTGTTCCATGGAGAGAAATGCACAATGCAAAGAAAAGAACTGAAGAGACAACAAAATTCTTCCCAATGGTGACAGGAGGGTTGAGCTCACCAAGGGGAGGGAAATGGCCTGTATTCTGTTTTCTGTTCTGTTCTCAGTCCTTTAGGCACTGCCCACTGAGCATTCATTGAGTTACTACCTACGTCTGCTACATCAGAGATTCTGGACACTACAGTGGGCTATAGCATCAGTAAGTGTCACCAGGAAAAATAAATGTAGCCATTCTAACAGGGGTCCTGGTGGCAAAGGAGATGGCCGCAAGCTCCTCTGAGCCTTCATGATTGCCCATTACCACCACTTCTGATTTAAAATGAATTGAGCCTTGGCAGCTCTTCTTGATTTGTGATTTGGTCTCATTTGACATGCAGACCAATAATGTTTCTAGCTGTTGTTAGTAGTACAAAAATATTCGCAGGAGATACTTTAATACAAAAAGAAAGATGATAGAAAAAGTCTGGAGAAGTTTCTGGAAAAAGCAGTTTTAAACATTGGCATTGCTGTGGTGGGGGATAGGCAACAGGAACAGATTTCAGTCTCAGAAGTAGATTCTTTGAAGCATTTAAGCACAAAATCTACCTACCTGTTCCTGTATTTTACTGGTAGTATTGTTGTAGCTCAAATTGTATTTAGTGTTGAAGTTTATTGTGTGTAATTTAGACCACTTTGATCAAAGGGATACTTCTGGGCAAATACTTCTATTCCTGGGTGCATGTCACCTCCTAGACCTGGCATTGCATTCCTTATGTACTTTGGAAGTCTTAGTTGGGCAGTGAATTAAACTCCAGGTTCATAAACAGGCGAAAGATACATTCATGATACCTGTTGCTGTAATTAAAAATGAACATATTGCCATTATAAAACAATTTTTGCTGTCCTTATAATATAGTGGGATTTCCTTTCTGAAAATTCCCTGAAAAACATTGAGTTTTTACCTCTGGACTGCAGTTTATCAAACCTGGATTTTTTAAAAAAGTCGTCTTACAGGGAGAAAAAAAAAGGTAGTGATCTTCAGAAAGAATGCGGGAACATTACAATGGGCTTTCCCCCACTATTCAAGTCTAATGCATAGGAAAATGTGTGGAAAAATGGCTTGAGGAGCAAGACTGTGAGATGCTAGATGCTCTGCTTTTGCAGAATCTGCCTCAGAGTACAGAGTAGGCATTGTGCAAGCAAAACCTTGAGGGTAAGCTGCAAGGACAGAGTCCTTGGTCGTGTTGGGAAGTACTGAATTTATGAAAGAGGAATTGTGGTCAAAAGAATGCAGAACATCAAGATTAAGGGACCACGAGCTGGGAGGGGACAAGTAATGTAGCTGTATGCAACTAACCAATAATATTGTGGCAAGTAGTCTTACTAACCAATGACATTATGACATGTAAAACCTGCAAGCTGCTGAAAGATGTACTTAAGTCTGGGAACCTAGAGAAATAGTGGAATAAAGCTTGTATTGATCACATTGATCCTGTATTGCTTATTCTCCTCGTCGATTGCGGTGCGTTGCCTTCAACGGGATTACCTTAATTGGTGCCGGTCCAGCCTTCAATGGGATTTTCTTAAATGGGACTACCTTAATTGATGGATTTTTCCCGTACCACAACAAAAATCCTGTCTACTATTTGTAAGAAGCCAAATGTATGATCCATTTAAGAAGCAACCAAATACGTCTTTAACTGCTGGAGGGAAGAGCAGGGTGGGGGGAAGATCAGCTTAATGCAATTTCAGTAGAAACACTATAGTTTGGGGTGTTTTTATCAGGGATTGTTTTATTAGTTACTACAGAAGCCAAAATTATTCAGATGACACAAATTCAGTGATCTGAAAAGTAATGGGATAATGTAAGTGCTAAATTATTTTTCCTTTTGTTCTGTCACGTTTTTAATCCCTTTCTTATTTCCATGTGGTATAGTAAAATAAGGATTCTAAGGCTTCTTTCTCTTATTTATAATCTTCTTTGAAAATTTAATACTGCTGATTTTAGCTATATAGTATTTAAGTATAAGCTAGTAGCCTGGCTGTTTAGAAAACTGCAGAAGCAATGAAGAAATCCCAGACTGTGGAAATTATTCTTCTTCATAAAAGGAAATATGATAAAAAAATATAGTGAGAAATAAATCCCCAGCCTGTTCTTTTGCAGGCTGTCAGACATGGTGTTTTTGAAGGCTAAGCCGGTAGGTAGCAGAACAGGTACCGTGGGGGTTTTTGCACGCATTCCTTTCTTCCACATGCCCCTCTGGGGCTGTCCCTTCTGTTCAGCAGAGCTTCAGGCTGAAGGGATTATTCTGCAAATGATGTATGTTTCTCTTCTCTAGCTGGTTCCTGCCTGTTTCATTTTCTTTTCAAAGGGCTGAATACATAGCAATTATTTTTTCACTTGTAACTTGTTTCTCTGAGGCCAGACACAAAGCCATAAATCTCAGAGTGACCAAAGAAACTTCAGGTGATATAAAAATAATTCATTTATTTGGCATCCAGACATAAAAATAAAACAGGGACTATTCTTGAAGGCTGTGAGTCTCTCCTCTCCAATACAACCCACTTAGTGAGAGAGAGGAAGAGAGAGAGATGAGTGAATGAAAAATTACAGTAGAGTAGGAGAGTGAAGGAGAAAAGGAACCTTTAAGGTCTTGACATCCTAACTTAAAAATGTGCCCAATGGATACTGCTCTGAAATTTGAAAAAAAATTTACTTAAAAGGTTCCATATTCTTCTTCAACACACTGTTCCTTCACTTAAGAATCCTTTCTTTTATCATTTTCTCTAATATCTAACCTAAATTTTCCTTACTGAAGTTTTAACCTTTTACTTCCTTCCCTATTCCCTGTGGACATGAACACAAGAATATTTACATCTTTGCACATCCAAGAAATACACACAACATGATTTTGTATTTTCCCTCATTCTTCTCTTTGCTACACTAAGCCAAATTCTGTTTCTCACATTTTCTTACAGGTCCCATTTTCTAGACTTCCAGTTATTCATGAGACTCCCCAGGACAATATGCCAAAATTGGCCAATGACTTTCCTGACCCAAGACACCTACCTTTCAGTGGTTCTGAATGCTATGGAAGGACTGCTTTAGTATTTCATTCAATTTGCATCTCCATCAGCATTAATATCAGTAGCTTCACTAGGAATTTAGGGTCTTGGGGTGAGATTCATCTGACCAAATGCAGATGGTTAAATCTGATCTGGTTTCCTTAGCTCACCTGGGTGAGGGAAACAGGCAGTTTTGAAGCAGGACTTAAGTCACACAAAAGGAGACATCTACATTTGGTTGAGAATTAAAAAGAAAACAGATCTGAAGGAAAGAGGAAAGAGACCTAAAAGTGCCTACTGTTTTTATTTAACTGCATGGGGATCCTAGAGGTAAGCAAATCAGAGTGCAGTTGCCTATAAATCAGTAAAAGGAACTTATAGAATAACATGTTAAGAAAAAACAGGTTAGGGTAGACTTTTGCTGATTTTCCATGCATACTTAAAGAGAAATAGGCAACTGTATCTTCAGTAATTCCTTATTTGCCTTGAAAAAGATGGCTAACTTTCAGAAGCTACACAGTATTCCCTAGGACACAGGATGTTACAGCAGGATTGAACATTTATTTAGGCTATTAAAGCCAAAGGAGAAGCTAGAGGACAGAGTTACATGAAGAAGCTAAGACTTTTCAGGAATTAATTTTTCCTATAGCTCTGTCGTTTGGCACATGTATGTCACATTCAATATGTGATGCCTGATTAGTCTGTAATATGAATGTACTTTTTTATACTGCTATAAATTCTTTTAATATCTGAAAAAAAATCTCTAGTACAGCTAATTCTCCCACTGGGAGCACTGGCAAAATTCCCAGTGACTTGAACAAAGAACAATAGAATGCAGAATAGGAGAACAGGGATTGAATCTAGAGTATAAACCAATTAGGTATTTCCATATTTGGCCTTTGAACTTCTAAATGCCTATTGTTCTGTTTCCAAAGGCACCAGTCCTGTCAACCTTGCTGATTCTCTCAGCCTTTTTCATGCCAGCTAAGGGCTGTTTTCTTCTGTTGTGAGGTTTCAGCCAAACACCATCATGTGCCCTTCCCATGTGCCCCTCTCTTCCTTTAGCATCCAATGCTCTCAGACTGCTTTTTCTAATCAAATCTTTTAACAGATGATAAGAGGGCAGAACACATGCAAATTATCTTAGTGAAGTGGATACTAAATAACTGAATCAGCACCATAACTTCCAACTACTGCACTAATTAATCTCTTATTTATGACTCATTGTCAACTGTACATTTTTGGAGTGCTGACAGATATAGCTGGCATGCAGCAGTAAATAATGTTTCAATGGTCTCTTACAGGCCAGGATGCAATTTACAGCTGTGAATTACTCAAAATAAGATAGGGTAATGTATAAACACAGACAGACCAAATTATTTTATCCCACCTTAATTACTTACTTTCACTTTTTTATTTAGCTAGTTCTGTGTTAAGGAACTGAATGTGTAGAATATTGTGTTCATTTGTCAGGTACTTAAGCACAGCCTAAGTTGCTGGACCTTCCTGAACAATACCTATTAAACAGAAATGTTTGTCAGAAGTATCCTCATTACTCAGCAGTCAATGCCACTCACTACCTTAGGCCAAATTGGTTCCCTGGGATGATGCACAATTAAGAAGATTCCCAGAGTATCTGATTAAGTAAAGTGTAGAAAGCTACCTGTGGAACACCGTAGCATACATTGCTCACTAAACCTTCAATCACCTACAGTTTTAATGAGGGGTTTCCTTCTCACTCCCCGGAAATTGCTCTGAGCAGGGCAATGAAACCCTCTGAGATGTGCGCATTAGAAATATAGAAGACTAAATTGGGCAGATCTTTCCTGACCAAAATGGCATGGATGATTTCTACTCAAGGGTCTGCAAACTGATTTTCAGGAGTCCTAAGTCAGAAAATAGTCATAGTCGAAACTTTCTCGCTAGCTCTTACTGTTCCTGTGCATAGAACAGCTCATGCCAGACATTCAAAACCAAGATTTAAAATAAATCGATCTCTTATTTGAACATACGCCTTATCAGACTGAATTCTGCCTGAATCACCATTCCATCTCAATGTGATTACATATATACTTATATACATATATACAGATATACAGATATATATAACAATTCCATCTCAGTGACTATTCCTTGCACATGTGGGATAATTGCAACAGTGTGAGGGATGGATGCAAACCTGGTAAGGACCTTCTTGATAAAAATAAATATGGTTAAATAAAAGCATTTGTAGCATATATACTGGTGAACTGAAAGAGATGTTGGCTAAAATTTCTGTATAACTCATTAAGGAAAAGGTCTCCAGATCTACAAGTTTCTATTCCTTCTCTGGTTCAGGCTGGTTAGTCTCTTCTACTAAATCTTCAAATCAATAATATTTATTTTGCTATTTCTTTTGCAAAATGAAGACAAACTAGCTCAAGTAGGAGCTGCCATTCCTAGTGTGTGTTAACTTCTTTTTTTGGGGACATTGGAATGTTCATACCAAAAACCTTTTAATATTCAATCTGTTACGCACTCACAGTTGAACTGTTCACATCTAACTTCAACTATCTAAAAAATAGATCATGCAAAGGCAGTCAATATAACCTCCTTTAACAGGTTATGGCAGGAAAAATCTCACTTTAAAAAAAGGGCCCAAAATTAATATGCAAGACAGATTTAATGAATCTCCCTGAGTTATGTTCATGGCCCTCTATGGACTATAGGAAACACCAAGATAGGTGGTTTATGACAGAATTAAACTGATATACTTTGAGCAGGTTAATAAGAATAATACCCACAGAGATGTAAACAGCTCTCTCAACACAGGAACACATGGTTCCTAATTTTTATCGCTTGGCAGTTGTGATGATAGAGTTGAAAGTTGGGTGGGTAGGGTCAAAACTCTGAAACAAGATGAAAGAACTATTCCTGTGAAAAACATTTCACAGAAAACAGCAGTTTTACAATAGCAAACACTTTTGTTTAATAATAATGTAAACTTCCATGAAAAAGAAGTACTAAAACCAATTGAATATGTGAAAAGGTGGCTTAGCTAACTTAACAGCTTTTATTTTTTCAAAACACAGGACGAAAAGACTAGTTATGGCATAAAGAGAGCAGCCCTTATAAGCTGTACATCACTGTAACTGTACATCCTGCTGTCCTTCAAATGGCAATTTTTCAAAACATGTATATCACTGTTGACTCAATTTCCTTAACAAACCTTTGGTCTTTTTATTTGCCTGTCCACTGGTTTGATTTGTTCCAAATTATATGTTTCTTATAAATTTTCTTTTATCGAATGCTTCTTGGTTTGTATTATTGATAGAAAAAAAATGAAAAGGCTTGTTTTCAAAATTGAAAGTATTTAGATAAAAAGAAATTTACCATTTTTTCTCTGTGTCTACAACAACAAAAAAAAAACTTTTCAGAAAATTATTATTAAATGTCACCACATCTCAGCTTTCTACGAAAGCTGTCAATGTCTTATCCAATGCTCAAATCAAACTCAATTGCTATATGAAGTATTGGATCCAAGCCCTTAGGCAATTTGTCAAGAAGTTTGCTTTTTGGGGATTTTCACTGATATGAAAACTGAGCAAGCAGGAAGTGTTTTGCCAACAGAAAAAAAATGTTGAATCTCTGTTCAAAGAGACTGGCCTGAGACTGTTTGCATCTTCTTCTAAGAAGAACTGACAGTTTATGCCCCATGCCTTGTTTATGCCTAGAAAAATGTGGATTGTAATTCTTCTCAGTATCTGTGAATTCTGTAGAGAATTGAGCTTTCAAATGGCTCTCCAAAATGACTAAAGCATTCATTTATTCCTACTTTAAATACAGTCCAGCATGAAAACTTGTATGGAGCTTGCTCAAACCCAGGTAACTCATTTTTTATAGTGTAGAGCTTCTGTAACATCTCTTAATGTTCATTTGCCCACAGTAATAAACACGGTAGAAGAAAGAAAAAGGTCTGTAAGAGAGTCTGTGTGTTTCTTTAAACCTGCAGAGTATAGAAATATCTGTTTAGAGTAAGTTAAAGTATATGTCAGTCTTCATACTGATGCTGGACCGTTTTTTGCCTTTTTTTCTTTTATATGTTCTCTGTATTCTTTACAAATATATTTGTAGTTCTGTAGCCTATTACTGCACTAATAACTAATCCCGGTATTTTCCCATACCTTTTTCCTAGGCAGAAAGACAAACATTCCAGGGGTCCCTATCCAATCTTGGTTCTCCTTGGCTGCCAAGGTTTAAAAACAGCTTTGCGAGACACATTTTCATAAACAAAGTACAGCTAGTACCAAGGGGGGTTGCAGAAAAAGGTTGAACCAGAAGGGGGAATTGCCTCATCACTTGTGCTTCTAATAGGTGATTTTTGTCAAATATGTTAATTTGCTAAACTTATAAAACTGTATTCGCCCCATGGTGGGGGGGCTTATGTGGACATTTTTTCCATATCTGCCCCATGGAGGCCTCCAACAAAAACCAGCTTTTATATTACTTCTTATACTAATATTATCTCAAAAATGTGTTGTTTTATTTCTAGGATCTTTAACGCATCAATACAATCCCCATGAAGGCTTATATAGCTATTAAAGATTTTATCCATCAGAACTATAAAAAGGTAGATACACTCATTGTCCACAAAAAAAGAGCTAACACAGATGGTGATTTTTTTTCTTCTACTCTGCAGAATCATGTATCGTCAACTATCTTGTCTAAGCAGAAGAAAGTAAACCTGGTAGTGACTGGCATGATGTGAAGCTTAGATGTCTAGATGAGGTGGAGTAAAACCACTGGTTTTTGTTTTTGGTTTTTTTTCTCACAATAGTTCACACTTTCTTGTATTCCTGCTTTTTTTCCTTTTTGACCATTAGTTATCACATTTCCTGAGTACTATTTCCTTCTTCCACAAGGCAAAATATCCTTTGAGGAATGGGAGAATAGTCTCTCTCTAAAGGAGAAACCAACCAAACAAGACTCCTTCTTCACAATGGCACACTAAAATGATGTAAAAAAACGCACTCTTAGGCCAGACCCTCTGTAAAAGTCTATAGCCTCGAAAACAAGGGAAAGAGCTCTCCTCTGGATAAGTGGTGCTTTCAACACAACCTCCTCTCTGCTGTTGGGAAAAAAGGATAAAGCACAGTTTTAGTGAGGCTAACAAAGCAGGAATTTTTTGCTGGTGGTGACATCAACATTCACACATTAGTGCAGTCTGTATGGATCTCACGATGCTGAGATGAACCTGTCACCCAGGAAATGTGAGCAGCAGATGAAGGAAGCAAATGCAAAACAGGAAATATAATCAGTTCAGTTCTATTTTGTCCTCAGTGGCATCATTTCTGTTCCTCTGTGAGGCCCACAAGATGAGTTTGAAGATGAAAATGCATTGATAGCATTTGACTCATTCTCTTTCTATTATTTGGCAAGCAGTCATGCTGTGCACCACCACCGATTCGGCTGACCTTGAAGGTCAATCATTCTATATTTTGAGCAAGTGCTTGCTCATCTCATTCTAAACAATGAAATTCCCAATGCAGTACAAAATAATGAAATTATTCAAAGCCTCTAAAGGTTTTCCTATACACCACTTTTACATTTTTCAATTTTTCTTTATTCCCTCATAGCTGTCATACCTTTTCTACCTTCCTTCTTAGCCTTTTTTCTTACTTGAAGGAGGCCAACAATTATGATCCGTCTCCCCAAGTGCTCATATTACTATGAGCCCCTTCTGCTTTCATTAGGCACATGTTCATGCAGTAGACAGAAATTAAGAGAGATTCAAGTGAAAAAATGAGCTCTGGGCTGCCTATGCCTTTTAAAGCAGTTGGAAATACATTTCTATTAGAGACATGGAGTCTTCAGACAGAGCTCTGAGCTGGGCTGCCCCGTGATTACAATGAATGCTGTCAAGCAAATCTATGATTTTGCAGATATTTTGGCCATTCACTTAAAGAACAACATCGTTAAATCCTACCTTTCTGTTCATTATTCTCTTTCTAACATACTCCTTCTTTCTTTGGTGTCCCCTGTCAAAATATTAAACTTGTAAATCTGGTAGTGGTAAAAGCAGGGTTGATACACAGCCTCTGTTCCCCTTTAAATATTCAGGATCCTACAGTAGGATATAAGATCAATGGCTTCAAGATAACTGCTATTTTCCTGGAAGATTATTCTAATGTTTTAATGAAATCAAGATGCCACCGAGATCAGATATCAAAGAATTTTTTGTTCTAAGATTTCTAAATGTAGAAATGCATTTCAAAAACACTCAGCTTGTTTTAAACTTACTCATTAATATCTCCTTATTTTTCCCAGGAACTTCTGGAAATTAACTCAGAGGGCTGTTGGATTAATGACAGGTGGTGCATTCCCTTGTATTGCGGGCACAGAAGATAGGGAACAGCACCTGTTTTTTTGACATTTCTGGCCAGGCATCAAGGCAGATATTCAGTGGTGGTGCAATGTTCCTTGATACTGGATGCTCATGCCCATCTGTGAGGATGGCATTGTTCCCATCTGTGAGTTCAGAGTGCCTTTGTCTACAATCAGTGATTGGTTTAATTGAGCAGCCGATATTGGAGCGAAAATGCTGTTACTTCCCCACCACCCTCTCATGTGCCAGAATGAAGCTCTGGTGACACCTTCCTCATCCCTGCTGTCACATATATTTGTGTAAGCCTGAGCAGCAGAATGGAAGGAATCAGCCACTATTCACAATGACTGCTAGCTGCCAAAAAGACATCTGTACTGCAGCCAACGGTGAGGAATTTCAGTATGAAAGTGTACATAAGGAAGGGCTTTCTAAAAACTCCCTGTGATCCCTGTGATCCAGGAAGCTAGGAAACATACTAAAGCACTGAGAAGTATTTCTGACAGGTAGGACTACCACCTACAAACAGCTGAATTAGAAGTAGATGTTCATGATCAAACAGCAGCAATGTAAGGGATTCTTTTATTCAGCAAAGCATAACACTGTTGCCCAAAGACTATGATGTTGAAGTAAATACAAGATGTAATGAGATATGTTACATCATGAGAGAGAGACAGAGATGGAGGGCACTGGAAACTAGACTTTTAAAGGCATTAAATGATATTAAAATCAGAGCTTAACTGACCGAGCTTCCAGTCCACTGTACTTCCCCTGCTGTCTAGAATCTGGCTGGTAGTGAGCAACATCTGGGTATCCTGAGTTTATTTCAACATCAGCAGTGAAATACAAAACCACAAATACCTTCCCACAAGTACACTCCTTATCTCTGGCCCAAAGCAAGGTACTGTCACAGAAAAAGAGTGTTTCTCAGGCATTTGCTTTTATGTACTCTCCCACTTTGAGCTCCACTATTCAGAAATGTGAGCTAGAGATCCTTGTTATGCAGGTTTGAGATATGGTTAAGTTTACAAACACATTTTTAAAAGTCATTCTTTCCTTAGAGCGCTTTTAGTGATGCAGAGGTTTCAGCTGCAAAAAATGAGATGTCTTTCATGGAAACAGCCTACCTGTTTCAGTTTCTGTGCCTTCATGCAAAGCAGTAGATATATATCTGTCTTGCTTTCATTTATTCTCCTTTTCATTTTATGGAGGCCTCATTTAGTCTAACTACACCTTTTATTTGCTGATAAGGTCATTCCATAAATTATCGTACTAAAGGAGGTCTTTTAATTATTTGCTCCTTCAGAAAATGCAGTTTTCAAAATTACTTATTTCTATTACTGTGAATACTCTTTTTTGTGTTTCTCCTGTTGTCAGATTTAATTTAAATATTATTCATGTTGTGCTCTGATTTCAATGCATTATTTAAATATGCTGACTTACATATTTTCTGATTAATTTGGGGGGAAAAAGGTTATTACCATTAACTGTGATTCTTGAATAATACTGCTGTTGCATATTCATGCTTGTGGTTCATGCCAGTTCTGTGCAGGACTGTAGAGTTTTTTAGGGAAACAGGTCCCATACAAATCAGATAAGCGCTTCTCCCAAATGGGAATGCTAGCTGCTGATACTATCAAAAACAATTAAATTCCCAGATACTGTCAATATCTCTGTTAAATCCTCAAGCACTAAAGAAAAAAGTTCTGTGGATGCCTTTGAAGTGAGGGAAAAGGAGCAGGAAAAGACAGAAAGCAGTTGGTACCAAGGAACTCCAAGGGCATGTCTACACTGAGAAATGAGAGTATATTAACAACTAGTTTGCATCTACACTGCTTTGGGGGAGCTGCCTCCGCCATGGATATGTCTTGGAAAAATGTATTAAGGTCCCAAAGAAAGACAGAAAGCAAGCTAAAAATTACCTGGTGTATTCCTGGGATAGACACAGTGTCCCCAGGTCAGTGAAATTTCAGGGAAGATCTAAAGTTCCACATTTGCAAAGTGACCAGCTGTGTGAGCCAGAATAGTAGTACCAAGGTGTTTATGACTGTTTATGCCTTCCCTGAATTCATGACATTTCTCCTTCTCCTGCAGTACAGGGACAGGCTGCTACCAATGACACCTGGAGTCCATCCTCCTGCAAATTTTCACTTTGATGTAGTCATGGTTTTACTTTTTTATACTTCATCTTTAGTAACTATTTTGTTAGTTTATCACTCCATAGTGATTACTGCTAACACGATAATTGGCAGCACCCATTTGAAGCTTCAAAGGGCAAATGGAAGCATAATGCAAAGAACTGCTTTAGGCCTGAAGCCCTACACTCTTAACAGGCAGGAGATACCTTCAAAGCCAGGGCTGAGGATAGAAGGATTTATTTCATGCATTACAGCATCTGTTCTAAATAACCTTTATTCTCACCTGGGGGAGTGAATTACTTAAATACCATGTTAAGAACCCTAATCATGTTTATGTTCCCTTTTAAGATACCATATTTTATTTTCATAAGGTTTCTCATATAATAATCAAAGTTGCGTTTATTAGAGGTTCCCTCTTCATGGAATGTCTCAGCTTATGATTAATCTTTTGGCATTTAAATTTGAGAAGAAAAACAATTTGCTAGAGTGATTGCTAGATGTATGCATGTTGCATACTTTCCCTTCCTGTTACTTGTAGTCTGCTGAAGCTCAGGAATATTGAAATTCTTTTTTTGGTAAATAGTAAGAAGGGAAAGGGAATTCACCAGTCAGTGGGCAAATATGGAGTCTTTCAGGTAACTGGCTCAAATCCAGTCCAGAATGGTTTTCAATTTAGATCATGATTATCCAGTGGACTCTGGCTCTTGAAGCATTTGCTTCAGAGTCAACTTTAAGTACTCAGAAGGGAAGTCAAGCTGCAGATTTTGAGGATGAATTACTTTCCTATGCCCAGGAGTGGGCAGTAGAGCATCAGTTTGATAGAGCAGTCCAGCTACTTAATTTAGAGCAGAATTAGTATAATTGATTTCAAGACATTTAATGGGGTAACTCACTTGTTTAAAGCTAAGCATATCCTCAAGGATATTTTAGTTTTGCAGCTGTAGCCATGTTATTGTTAAGGCACTTTAGTAAGGCAGTAGAGGAAATTAGTGTGCTTTTTCTGGTTTATAAACAGAGGACTTCACTTTTCAGTTCTGCCAGAGCATCATGTTTTGCAAACACTAAACTAACAACATAAATGTTAAAAGTAAAGAAATAGTATTGTACAGAAAACATCTAATGCCAAACAATCCACTCCATATTCTGTGAACGTAAATTATAACTGATGTATCCTGGCACTGCAGAAACCAGACACAAGAAAGCTGTGTAGCATAAAATTGCTTTAAACATCTGTCAAAAGCAAACTGAGATGATTACATTCCGTTTTGATTTGCTATAAACACAGAGGTTAGTTTTTGAAAAGCAATCTTAGAGTTTAATCACATTTCTTTGACAGTGTGAGACAAAGCTCCTTGATAATATGATATAGGAATTAAGTGGCTTTGAAAGAATTAAGAGGCCTTGACTGAATGGTTGGGAGCAGACAAAAATTTGTGTTGAAGCAAACAGTGCTATGAATCAAAAAAAGAGTAAGAGAAGAAGCAGGTTATAGAGATTAAATGAAATAGCCAACCTTCATGGAATGATTGCCAGCAGCAGATCTCAAGGGACTTTGTAAAGGAGGGAAGTCTTATTTCTCTCGGGGAAAGGTAAGGACAGAGAGGAAAGAAGAGTGACAGAGGTAAACTCTCCTCAGCTCCAGAGTCACATTTCACCAGATAGGCTGCAAATGAACCAAAGGAGTAATAAAAGGTCACAGAGACAACATGGTAACGCTAGTTCTCTGGAAGCTTCTCTACAGTGGGAAAATTTGTCAAATCCAATATGAATAAAACAATGTATATGAGAAACAATGACAGAAATGTTTCAGGATGGGCTTTTTTCTAAAGCAGGTGAGATTATGTCTACATGACACGTAATCCAGTGATCAAAATATACAATCGTCATGTGAAAGACTGTCAGATTCTTGCCTGTTCTTGCCTGTTCTCCCACAAGCTAGGAGAAGGCCTGAGTTACAAAGTCCATCTCTCATTTAGTGGTTTTACATTTTATTTAAACATGTAAATATACATTAGTGAATGAGATTGATTCAGTAGTCTCCATGGGTTTATCACAAAACACTAAATCCTTATCTGATTACTCAATTATCTCTGTGTGTTGGACTTTCCATTTTTTTCTCCTTTGCTAAATATTTCTCAGATTCAGGGAAAATTGTCTTGTCAAAACCCATGAGAAAAAGGTTAGGGTAGAATATGACCTTCAAGAAATACCACTTCTAATCATCTTGGTTTAAATGCAAAATAGAAAATCTTTAAAATGTTGATGTCACAATATTTTTTTGAAGAATGAGAGAATAGTCACTCTCTAAAAGGGAAGTCAATGAATCAAGAATGCTAGCATGACATCAAGAAAGCCTGCTCAGACTATGTGAGGATCTACAGCCTTGAGGACGAGAGAAAGAGCTCTCCTCTAGGTAAGTGGTGCATTCAACACAGCCTCCTCTCTCTCTGCTGCTGAGCAAAAAGGACAAAGCAAACTTCATGTAAGGCTAACAAAGCAAGTATTTTTGATGCCTCCAAAGTAAACATTCACACATGAAAATCATTGCAAACCAGTCAGATTTTCTGCGTACTGTTGAAAATGTAAGTTGTAAGAGGCTTGGACTCTGAATGGATCTTCAACTAAACCTTACTGAGATGAACCTGTCACCCAGGAAATGTGAGCAGCAGATGAAGGAAGCAAATGCAAAACAGGAAATATAATCAGTTCAGTTCTATTTTGTCCTCAGTGGCATCATTTCTGTTCCTCTGTGAGGCCCACAAGATGAGTTTGAAGATGAAAAATGCATTGATAGCATTTGACTCATTCTCTTTCTATTATTTGGCAAGTAGTCATGCTGTGCACCACCACCGATTCGGCTGACCTTGAAGGTCAATCATTCTATATTTTGAGCAAGTGCTTGCTCATCTCATTCTAAACAATGAAATTCCCAGTGTAGTACAATATAATGAAATTATTCAAAGCCTCTCAAACTTTCCCTTCGTGCTGCTTCTTACTCTTCTACTGCTAAAAGTGGGTGGTGAAATTAAGTCTATGCTATTTATTGATTTTCTCCCTGATCAACACTGGTCAAAATAATGATATTTTGTGTGTTGTGTAGAGAAATATCTGGAAAATGAATGATGCTGACTGTAACTGCCTGGGCAGAGCTGTGGGATTAAAGGCAGGCTTGCATCTGTGCCACATTAAGGCTGCGTTTTTAAATTATAGCTTGCATGGTCTGATACATGGGAGTACTCTAAGTGTGGGACCAGAATTCCTTGGACCAGAATCAGATGTGAACATGAGGCCTGGCATAGTTCAAAACCGCTGATGAATGGGTGCTAAAGTAGTTTTCAGGATTGTAAAAGTATGCTTGTTTTTCCCACTGGCAGAACTCAGGTGGATCAGCCAGTACATTAAGTTGGCTCTGCTGTGTATTAACTTAGGGACAGATAAAAGTGGAACAGAGGTATTCAGTGACTGAAAGATTTAAGCAGTCTGAAAATTTGTTGAATGTTTTCAACTTCATTTAACCTCCTGCAAATTATTTGTTTCTAGAAACTTTATCCCTCTTATTTTCAGATTATACTGCAAATCACTGGCAGAATTGGCATTGGAATAAGAGGGAGAGGTCTCCTGGGATTCATATAAAAGTCCTTACCTGCTAAAATTTCATTTTTACACAATTCATTCATTTTCAGCTTTAAATCACAGGATTCTTACCCCAAAAAACCCTGTTAATGCCTTAATACAAAACAGTGTCATCTCCCTTGAAACTTTTCAGTTGGCCTTTGTTCTGCTTAAAATAGATGAAGCCAGCTTAAACATATGTTCCTAGATGTACAATTATAGTGTTTTTTTAATAATTGGAGGGTTTTGCTTGAAGTAGTGCTTGACATACTTCAGTGACCAGCATGCATTATGAAGCATCTGAAACTTGGCTGGCCAGAGAACAACACTCTCGTGGGTTTTTTAGTCCTTTGAATGAAGAAAGAAAATCCATAAAATATCAATAAAGCTACCCACTGTAGGCAAGGGATGACCAGATATAAAGACAATCTCCCATCAAGAGTTGCCTTTGCCATGTTACTGTAGGCCTGTCCAAGTTCTATAAGAGTTATGCCATTCTTCTCTTTCTGTAGTGCTGGAAAAAGTTTGTCTTCTCAAATACATACAAATTTCTAATAATATTTATTTTCTTTCGCTTTTTTCCCCCCCTCTTTAAGAAAGAAATCAAAGACATAAAGAGGAGTCTTTAGAAACAGGATACTCATATCTACACTCGGCTTAGTTGTACAGCAGTTGATAGAAAAAGAAAATCACAAATAAAAAATTCAGACTTCCAGGTTTGTCTCTGTAGATTGGCTTTTCCTACAAACTACATCAAATAGCAATGCCAAGACACGGAGATACCGTGCTTTGTAGAGAGTTCATGAAAGTGGTTGCAAGGATTAAAGCTACATTTTACATGAGAAATTCAGGGTGACTCATATGAATATTTTCCTTATTTTGCCTTTATATTTTACGTTTACAGGATACTATAAAACTTGAGTACTGAAGGGTTTTGAATGCCGTGGGTAAAGTCTATGCACCTAGCCACAAAACCCTGTATATATTTCTTGTAAACATATAGTTCCTGGCATTTTTTGTACTTTATTAACCCACTGCACCTCTGTAGATAACACACATAAAAACGTATGTCCATGGACAGAAAAGAAAAGGAAAGAAAAGGAAAGAAAAGGAAAGAAAAGAGGAAAGAAAAGGAAAGAAAAGGAAAGAAAAGGAAAGAAAAGGAAAGAAAAGGAAAGAAAAGGAAAGAAAAGAAAAGAAAAGAAAAGAAAAGAAAAGAAAAGAAAAGAAAAGAAAAGAAAAGAAAAGAAAAGAAAAGAAAAGAAAAGAAAAGAAAAGAAAAGAAAAGAAAAGAAAAGAGAAAAGAAAAGAAAAGAAAAGAAAAGAAAAGAAAAGAAAAGAAAAGAAAAGAAAAGAAAAGAAAAGAAAAGAAAAGAAAAGAAAAGAAAAGAAAAGAAAAGAAAAGAAAAGAAAAGAAAAGAAAAGAAAAGAAAAGAAAAGAAAAGAAAAGAAAAGAAAAGAAAAGAAGGCTGGTCAGTTTTGTGAATCAATTTGTTGTGAATAAAATGCACTCAAACAGACCTTTCTTCATACCTGTTCTGAAAACTCCTCATTCATATACAAAACAGTAAAACAGGAAGCTAGGCTTAATCTTCAGACATTGTACTTTTTATCTATAATCCTTCCATGTTTGTGCTTCTTCCAGTAACTCTAGAGGATGGATGAATCAAGTTATGAAGACAGATTTTGAAAAAAATCAGATATAGCAGATTCTTCACAGATGCTTCTCAATGATTACTTCTTCCTTTCTTTTTTCTGTAAGAAAATAATTTAAATTAAACAGATTCGTTATATGCAGCATAGTATTTCCATGTGAGCCTCGAACATTTTGTTCAAGAGCTAGGAGGCCAGCCAACTGCTTTAGTTCCTTAAAGAATAACAGATGTGTCCTTCCAAGTCTCATGTTAATGGAATTTAGGCTGTGGTTAGGAATTTTTAAATGCTCTCAGTCATCTGCAGACTCTGTTTCAACCCTATTCTTTTGGTTAGCTGGTTTCAGGCTTCTCTTTCCACATCTTTCAGAAACATTGCATGAAAAGTTGAGCTGAAGCCACTAAATTTTTACTTTCTCTGGCTGAAAACAAACAGCTAAAAGTAAAAATCTATGGGGTTCAGTTATGTATGCATAATATTGTTTATACTGGTCTGACTCTATAACTACTATATTTAATAAACACTGAGTAAAATGCTCTCTTTGTGTATATACAGTAAAAAATCTTTGTTCCCTTACCACCAGCCTATGCTTGCTATCTTTATTTTTAGCTCCAAATATTAACAGTAGTTATGTGAAAGTCAAGCAAAAGATTTGGTGTAACCATACTTAAGCAGAAGATGTCAATAAAATTAAATTGGAAATGAGGCAAATCCATTGCATTTCAGCTCACATTTTGCAAGTTGTGAAGGCTCTAAGACCATGGGAAAAAGCTGTAGTAACTAGGAGGGGAAGCTACAGGGTTTTCTCTCCATCAGGAATGCAGCAACAGTGCAAGAGAAAGTGTTCTTCCACTGTCAAAGCTCTTACTTCAGTTTTCTGCACTTCAGCTGTGAATGATGCTTGTTATGATCTGACTGTTGCTTTCCTCTTTGTCTCATGTTCTCTGGATTTGAGACTGTTACAGAGAAAGATCCTGAAGGCAGCAGTATTACAAGTTGCAGTGTTGAGGGCTCTGCCTGTTTGTTTTCACCGTTTGCTATGAGAAGTGGGAAGAGACAATGGATCGACAGCAACCTAGCCAAGAAGGACTTGGGGGTGCTGATGGATGAGAGGCTGGCCATGACCCAGCCAGGAGCACTCCCAGCCCAGAGAGCCAAACATGTCCTGGGCTGCATCCAAAGCAGTGTGGACAGCAGGGCCAGGGAGGGGATTCTGCCCCTCTGCTCTGCTCTGCTGTGACCCCACCTGCAGTGCTGCATCAGCTCTGGGGTCCCAGCACAGGAAAAACACGGACCTGTGGGAGCAAGTCCAGAGGAGTGAGAACAAAATGATGAGAGGGCTGGAGTATCTCTCCGATGAGAAAAGTCTGAGAGAGTTGGGTTTGTTCAGCCTGGACAAGAGAAGGCGCCAAGAATAACTTAGAGCAGCCTTGTCCCTGAAGGGACGTACAACAAAGCAGTAGAGGGGCTTTGCACAATGGCCTGAAGTGACATGACAATGGGAAATGGCTTCACATTGACAGTGGTTAGGGTTAGATTATAGATTAGGAAGAAATTCTTTACTGGGAGGGGTGGGAGGCACTGGAACAGGGTGCACAGACAAGTTGTGGATATCCCATCCCTGGAAGTGTTCACGGCCAGGCTGGATGGGGCTCTGAGCAACTTGGTCTAATGAAAGGTGTCCGGGGGCCTGTGGAAGGGGGCTTGGAACTAGATGATCTTTACAGTCCCTTCCAACTCGAACCGTTCTGTGATTCTATGATAGGACTGATGAGGTTCCATCTTCCCTTTCTGTGAGTCAGTACAAGGAAGTGATGCAGTATTTTGGTTCTCAACAGAGGAATACTTGTAAGGGCAGATCAAACTCTGTCCCCCTCAGCTGATAGGAGCTGAGGGAGAGGGCTGTTGGGAAGAGGGAAGATTATTGATGGTTTTCATAGAAGGAGGGAAGCATATGAGAGATTTTGGTGCAAGAATCTCTAACTGAAAATGATGCCAAATGGCAGGAAGAAAGGATTAGAAGTGGAAGGAGCAGCTGGAGATGATATATTTCTTCAATATTTCTACTTTACTTCCTTATCTCAGAATTGCTCTTTCCTGAAAATCATCCCTTCAGAAATATTCTATCTCCCCATCCACTCATCCTGACAGAATTCTTCCAAGCCAGCATTCACACTTGATTTCACCTGTTTATTTCTTATTCTGTCTGCCACTTTTAATATCTTTTTATTTTCTCTTTCCAGAAATCCCAGTGTTTCATTTCTTTGTTCTTAGTACACTTTCCTTCACTGAGACATTCACACTCCCCTGTCCATTCAATGTACTTTGCATTTCTCTTCAGTTCTGTTTTCTATATTTCTTTCTCTCTATTGTTGTCTATGTTGGGTTCTGCCCCCACCCTACTCCCACTCTCCTCAGTCTTTATCACTCAAAAGTTTTCCCTCTTAACAGTTTTTTATTTTCTTCTCTACAAGCCTCTCTGCTATCTTCAATTTATCACCTGGAAATTTCTTCATTGCCTCTCATGCTTCATTCAAACAATTTTTCTTTAGGCCTATAATTTCTACCTTTTTAAAAAATCTATTTTGTTTTCTTCTGGTATTTTCAGAAGAGGAAGATGATATTTCCTTAACTTTTGATAGCCAGAAACATAAACTGCAAATTCTTTTCTGGTGATTTTGAGTGCTGTTGCCCCAGTAATGCAATACTTAACACCCATCAGGCATCACATCATAATGGACAGCCACTCACATATTATCATCATTAACAAAAGGCAAATGGTAGTCTGCAAATATCACCTTGGCTACACACGTTCATCATCTTTCAAATAATCTCTAGCAGAACTGTTTGTCTGTAGCATTTAACTTCCTTAATTTTATTCAGACTGGTGAGTGGAAGCTTTTAAGCAGCAGGAGGTCACAGTTTACATGACATAATGCAGAATATTCATGTAATCATGATTTTATACCTGAACAGCATTTTTACTCTGGTCAGGAATGTAAAAGCAATGAAATCCATGATCTACTGCAACTAGGACAAGAATTTTGCCGCTGATTCTGAGGTTCAAGATACTGTCCAAAACTGAGTATTTCACAGCCTCTTCTATCTGAGCCTGAGTTTCATTTCCTCTCTTTTTTTTTTTCTTTTTTAGGATGCTAACTCCTGATCTCCAAGTATATTCTTCCTCTTCCTTTGCAACTTACTTTCAATGCACAGCTCAAAGAATGCTCAGTATGTGAAAATCTGATGCGATATTGCAGAGTAGGGAGAAGCTCCACTAAAGCACAGATATTATATCCATATCAAGGTGATGGACCTGTGCACAAGTATTTATAGAAATGAGCATAACAGATATGCCAAAAAGTACAAAGGTTTTTGAGATATGTTATTTTTGC
This sequence comes from Acanthiza pusilla, assembly GCA_036630365.1. Classification (NCBI taxonomy): domain Eukaryota; kingdom Metazoa; phylum Chordata; class Aves; order Passeriformes; family Acanthizidae; genus Acanthiza; species Acanthiza pusilla. Next base: position 25,697,977 of record JAXCHO010000018.1, read on the forward strand.
TCAAAATGATTTACATGCCAATTTCTCTGAGCAGAACTCAGCTACCACAGCAGCGCAAGAAAATAAGCAAGAATGGAAACCTTTGATTAGAGCTATTTTACTCTCTGAAGCGTGATACTGCAGAGTGTGGGTGTTTCTGAGATTCTGTTAGTAAGCTAAAGACAGTTTTAAATTTGAAGAGGAAAAAATATGTATAAAATGTAAAAATGAGGGAGACTTGGTTTATTGGACAGGCCTTGTGGAGAAGTATGCCTGGAGGTTTAACACAAAGTTTCTCAGATGCTTGATTTTGGTTCTAAATTATCTGACTTCACAGCAAGCTCTCCAAGAAAAATTCCACACTCCTACTATAGATGTCAATGTGTGACTACAGCTCTGGGTACAAAGTGCTCTTATGTGCTCATAATCCTAAACAGGTAACCAATAATAACAATCATCTCCCTGGTTTCAGTGTTTGTGAGCCATTTGAGACAGACTGTGGAAGGTAAGAACCAAATTCAGTTCTGTTTACTTCTTCACACATCATTAGCAAACAAAATAAGTTCATTTGAGCACTTTTTCTTCTTTAACTTATTGAACCTCTTTATTATTCTATCCCTTCTTTCTTTTCAAAGCTTCCCAGTGGACAAAACCATTGGCCAGATTAATTTCTGGATAACTACAGTAATCAAACTAGACTGTGAACTGTCTTCCACCCAGTCTTCTGCCGGCTTTGATTTTCTCTTCTCTGAACCAACAAAATTTTGCAGCCATCCATAGACATGTGGCTGCTTCTTCTCTTACTCTGTGCATGCTGCAATCCCAAATCTTTTGAGAAGAAACAAAGTACAGAAGGCATAAGAGCTAATGATCACACTCCTTATTGTTGCTAACAAGTATCTTATTTGAGTTGTAGGTTTGGTAGTAAGGGGGTACAGATGTGTTGATTTCCCTGACTCCTGGGAGCAGGGAGGATGCATCCACACTTGCACAGTTGATTGAAGAGGCATCTGTGAGGCACTTCTGCTGCTGCTGGGCTGCACAGCTACGCAAGCAATGCCAAAGAAGAGACAGCAGCAGCTTTAGTCTCTGCTTCCTCTCTGCTGCTTCCCCCTCTCCAGCCTTTGCTGTCATCTTGTGTGGAACTGAACCAGCTGGCACTGGAGGAGCAGGAACAACTCATTATTTCAGTCAAGTATTAGCCTAAATGAAGGGGTCAACTGCAAAATGAAGGTTATTCTGATGTGTATGAAATGAATCCGGTATTATTAGCTGTCAATATTTCATGTTTCTTACATGTTCCTTTGTAAATGATAGCAATAAAATTCTACAGCAAATAACTGCTTAAAAGATTTATTCATATGATTTCAGAATCAATAAAAAGTATTAAATACTCTAAGGATGGGAAGACAGTAAAATAGAAGCTGCAAGAATCTGCTTATTTTAACTAGGCATAAAGAAATTGCCAACAATGACCTGTGTTTGTATTTCTTCAGTCTGTCACACCAAAATTTGCTTGTCTTGGAAACTTAAAAGAAAAAGCTATTTGGAACTGGATTCAGAGAGTTTGGACTAAGGAGAAAAGCATCTGTACTTTCTGCTAGCACACTACAAAGATTTACCCACCAATGCCATGTTTCCAAATCTAGAGGTGTGGGAATGTTCTATATGTTAAAATAACAACTCTTGATCACTCTCTGAAGCTATTTATATTTTTTCATTTTAATATCTTATTTATTAATAGTGTTCAAAATTAGCATTAAAAACTCCCCACATTCCCCAGTCAGCAGGTAGCAGACATCTCGTGACGGCTATTTTATGAGGAATATAATTAGCAAGGCAAACTGTACAACTTCCAGTTTGATTCATTTGCTGATGCTTATTCTGATTCATTTACAATTATGCCAGTAATTGGCATAACTGTTTAGAGGTATTTGGAAAATGTCCTTAAGTAGATAACCTAATTATAGATTTATCCCAGTGGTGGATGCATTGTATAATAGCCACTTTCTCCATGTTTCAGGAAGTGCAAAGAAGATTCCTAAGGTAAGAGACTAGTGAAGGTGTGGTCTGTTGGATTGTAATGGATGGAATTGGGGAAGTCAAAGGAGGCATAACTACCTGTCCTCTCATGGTGCTCTTTCGGATTCTACGTGCTTGGAAAAGCAAAAACCCTGCGAAATCTAATCCAAGATAGCATGAGCATTTTATTTTGTCATGTCTCCATTCAAATACACCAGAAACGCCCAGTTCCAATAGAGCTTAAACCACAGCCCCGTGAATCACACTCAAAGAGCAATCCTCAGACCTGTACCAAATAAATAAGATAGTGAGGACCTGCCAAGACTGGGAACTCTTCCAGTAGGGCGTGCCCTCAAAACCAAGAAGATCCAGCTTTAATCTCCTCAAATACTCAGATGTCCGTGCTTGTGCATGCGCGGATTTCTCCATGGGCAATGTGACTTAGCTAATATCAGCACACCTGCTCAGTGCCCGGCCTGCAGCCCAGCCATGTACCTGCAGCCCTTACAGAGAAGGCAAAACCATCCCAGAGCAGGAAAGGACCCAAGGCACCAGAGGATCCAGGTTGTGTCTGCCATAATGGTTAGGAATCTTTAACCTGCAGGTAACTATACCAGCTCTTTTCAGAGTGGATAGATCAATTACCTGCATATTAAAGACATGATGACTTTAAATTTGAGGTGTCTGCACTTCTGATTGTGAGACATTGTAACTTTTAATAAGACTGGATTGTTTTATGAACAAAGGAGTCAAATGAGATCTTCTTCCTTTCTATCTCATGAAAGTTTTTTTTAAAAAGAAAATAAACAAAATAACCCCTCCAGTTCTTTAAATTACACCAACTACTTATTCCACTGCAGGTTTTGCACAAAGCTTATAGCTATTTTCCCCTCTAGATAAATTCTCTGGGTTGCTTTTTCCACCAGAAGCCATTTCTAAAAAGTCAGGCTAAGTGCAATATCTATCATCAGGCTATTTGAGGGACCAATTTTCTCAGCTTAGAAGCAAAGCTACAAGTGCTGACTCTTGATCCAAAGTGACTCATTGAGGCCTGCTTCATGACTTCCACATCATCTCTCTACAGAAGATATCTGTACATAAGATAATCACAAATGCATAATAATGCACTTTGCACAATTTTCCTCAGCTTATTCTGATATTTCAAAAGTACTGCCAATTTTTCAATTACTAATATGTATTTGAGTGTTTTCTTGTTAAACCAGAATATGTTTTACCATGCTAACACATTTCCATTGTTTCACCCTTTTTCATAGTGAATGAACTTTGTAAAATGAAGAAAAACATCTTCAACTTTGCCACCTTCAGAAAGAATAATTTTACTTTCATGAGGCAGAAGAAAAACTTTAGTTTTATATTATGCAGTGAACTAAAAAATACAAGTATTGATATTTGACTTTTCTGTAACTGAAAGTCAATAGAAAACTTTAAAACTTGCTCTAACTATATTTACATTCATCATGAAGACTAAACTGAGTGTTTCCATTGCATAGATGAAGCTATTTCTGGCTGTTATTTTTTTCCTCAACTTCATTTCTTCTAAGTCAAACAGGCATAAAATAACAGCTGAGTTTATCCAAGAACACATAAATGACTGACTCTGATTTCTGGCATACTTCTTAATCTTAAGCCTGTCCCTGTTCCATAATTTCACACACAATGTAAATTACACATGTCATCAATCATATGACAGTGATCCCTAAGGACTCCAGTAAAATGTAGGACAAAAGCATCTCATGGACGAGAGTTCACAAAATGCCATGGCAAAATTTATATTTGATTTTAACCAAAACATACTGAAATCCCAATTATGAATGTACATCTGGTTAACGTGTTCTTTTCTTAAATGCTGAAGTTCATCACTTAGGTTTGTCAATACGTCACACTTTCTCAGAAACAAACCATCAATAAGAATTGGCCTCTATCTTCAAAGGGGATAGATTTTTGTAAAAAAAAATCACAGCCCCTTTCTCTATCTGTCATTATGATTTGTTAACAGGTATAAGGAATGGAGTTGCAGAGATTGTTGAGACTGCAAAAACTTATGGGAATTAAAAAACCCAACCTTTTCAAGACACTCATTATCCAGAACCATAGAGCAGGTAGAGAAAAGGGTTAATACTCAAAGCCACCATCAGAAGAGGCCTTATCGACTTTGTTATTTATAATGCTCCTGGACTTTCAGTTTCTAATCTCTAGCTTGAGAGAGATAGGGACTTTCTGCAATTTGTGTGTGCCTTTCTTTGGAAGGCTTATTTCAGCTGCTGCTGAAAAACCCACTGAAGCATAAATCTTATCCTTTTAGTCAAAACCAAGCAGCATTGTCCCCATTGATTTATCTTCTGTTTGTTTCCTCCAGCAGTCTCCTCTGATTTACTTCCCTGCCTTTAGGATAATATCATAAAAGTAAATTGATGTGCACATTAGCAAAAATATATTAAACTCTCTTACTCTCTGCTCCATTTAATTGTCCACGGAAATCCTTGCTGAGGGGCTCAGCACCAGGAGTCATTTTGCTCCAATTTCACCATAACTTTGTCTGTCTACTTCGTCACAGTGTGTGTACTTTTCCTCATAAATTAGGCAGACTTCAATTCTCAATGACTAGTCAATGCTGAACAGTTTTTGAGCTTAGAGTCCCGTATAGTAATATTGTTGATATGCAATATCTTTATTTTAGTATCTAAATTTTAGAAAGAAGTGTGTAATGCAATGTTATTAGTGAGAATTTGTATTTACATTTTATAAAACCAGTTAGAAACACTCAGGAACATAATGAAAGTTACAAATAATGAAAACATGCTATTCACTTATAAAAAGATTAAACAAAGCGGTTAAGGGTTATACCAGTCTCTCTGCCCCTAAGAGGCTCTTGATCTAAATGGAATAATCTTTTCTGCTATTACTTTACTATTGTTTTATTATATTAAGCTATATTTCAGCCTGTTATGGTATGTCAATTATACCACAGATCTTTCATATTCTAATGAATTTAATTCTGTCTTGGGAATTTTGTTCTGAAAATTGGCATTCTCCTTTTCTCTCTTTCTTTTTTTAAAAGTTTTTAATTTATTCTGAAATTATAATGCAAAAGAGTCTCATTTAGGAGTTTACCCATGAGACACATAAATGCATTCATCTCTTCTAGTGAATACCTAATTCGTCAGGAGAGATTTTTGTTCCAAAAAATGGTTTATATTGAAGAAGATAAGTGATTTATACTCAATAGTCTTACGTCTTTCATTGTCTCTCTTTTGCTTTTTCCTACAACTACAGTACAATACTGAAGGTAAATTTGAGAAATCCATAAAAGTAAACTTGGCAGTCATTTCTAAATTCTGGCTTCTGTAAAGAAACTTGTGGAAGGAAACTAGAGTGGAACCAGAGCTGGTGGAGCTGATAGATGCAGTACAGTGCCCTGGCAAAGTAGTGTAAAAACTTAGATGCTTCATAGGTTTGGCAAGAAGACCTGGTTTTGTAGATAATGAATGGAAAGATGTTTAACATATCTGCTAAAAACTGTTTAGTTTTCTCTTCCATTCTCTATAGTTAGCACTTTGCAGTACTTACAACAGGTAACCATGGAAGCATGACAAAAGCTAGAAGATGATAGGACTGCCCAGCCCTGGCAATATGCTTCAGTGGTCCGGATTTCCTTAAAATAATATTATAGAGTGCTTTGGAACCTATTTCTTTGCAGATATAGTTAGCAGAGAATTACAGGTCCAAAAGAACAGAAGATACATGGCAACAGTTATGGCTTTGCCCAGGACTCCACAGGCCTAATTGTGCTAATACCTATCCTGATAAAGATAGAGGTGTTGAGGCTAAATTAGACGAAATAACAAAACCCAGGTAATTGGTTAAGTATTCTTTTTCTTCAGAATTGAAAACAAAACACTTAACTTGCCTTCATTTAAATAATATTTTTAAAGTGAATGTTTTGGGTTTTTTTTGGTGAATATATGCATTTCTTCCTCTCAGCTAAAGAAAAAAGAAGAGATCACAACAGAAGCAAAATTATAGCAGGGAAGGTCAAAAGGAGTGTTGGTCAGGGTTTTCTTCAGTGATAACAGTTTATACTGGAATACAGCAGTTTGACAAACCCTAATCTTCTCATGTAAATGTGTCATTTTAAACAAACCCTCATTGCAAACTCTGTGTAGCTAAAGGGCAAAAGTTGAACAGAAGAATAAAAAACAGTTTCACAAACATTCTATCAGGAAAATGCTAAGGAAATGTCCTGAAGGTGCTGAAGAATTATATGCAAATCCCCCACTGTTTTGGATCGATGAGGAGTAGTTAATCCTTCTCAATCTCTCTTTTGAAGCTGTTTTTCATTATTTATTGCTCCCAATAAAGAAACTAAAGGTGTAACCTGTGCACTAGGGCACTCAATGGGGAAGAGAAGTGTCAGCCCTGAGTCAGTCAGAAGTGGGAACTGACACATGACCTGTTATGGATGGAGTGAATATTTTACCCACAATGTCATGGTGGGTTATCTTTTGGGGATTTTGTTTTCTATCTTGTTTTTACTGATGAAGAATGTGGAAATATCCTTGCTTTATTCCAGTGAAGAATAAAAAAATTTTTTTTGAAACACTTTTTTCTTCTGAACTACAGTTCTTGTTTTTTAGATTTCTAAAATCAGGAGGAGATAAGATCTGAAAATGCAACAGAGGCCAGACAAAGGTCTCATACTGCAGATGGGTCAAAGGAAAGATAAAGAAGCTGAAGAATAGATTGTATCTTTGGCAGGAAAACCATCAGTTGCTGTTTCAAGTCATCTTCTGTTAATATTTGGACAGTTTTAAGCAGTCGTGCTTATTTATACTGGAAAGTACTGAATATTTTCTAATATCTAAATATCTCCATTTGGGGGAATGGCTGATACACTGAAAGGGTTTTACTGTCATTCAGAGGCATGTTGACAGGCTTCAGAAATTGGCTGATGGGAACCTCATGACCTTTAAGCAGGAGAACTGGAAACATCCAGGCAGGAGCCATTCCACACACCAGTATATGCTGGAAGGTCAGCTGGATGAAAAGCAGCTTTGGCAAGGAGGACCTTGGGGTCCTGCTGGACAATAAGCTAAACATGAGCTTTCAATGCACTCTTGTAGCAAAACTTAGGATGCTGTGCATTGGAAAGAAAATGTTGACTGAAGGGTCATATTAAGTGGATAGTCATGCCTACTGTGTAGCATGCCAAATGTAGGCATTTCTGTGATGCTCATTCGACTGCCACCATGTCCACAATAAGCAAAATAAATGACTTGACTTCTTTGTTGAGTTTGAGAGATAGAGAAATAGAATTACCATACATTTTCAGTTGGGAACTAATGTGGGGAGAGAGAGCAAAAAATGCCTTAAACTAGAGGGTAAAACTAACCCAAATACTTGTTTAGGGTCACAAAAGAATACCACAACAAAAGGAAGCAGATTCCAATTTCCAGTAATAACATAGAAGAATGTGTACCATAAAAACCTTTATCTTTACATTGTTCAAACTTTTTCACCAATATTCCAAAAACATTCAACTAGACAAACATCTTGTGGAAATAATGTGGTAGGTATCAGCAACCAGAAGAAATTCTTGATATTAAAAATGGTTGGAAAACATCAACCATTCACATTCCTACCAGTCATGTGTATGCAGACAGTAGAGCTCTGGTGACATATAGAAAGGTTCAGATGTGCAGTCCTAATATATGCTTTTATATATGAGCTCTGTACTCTCTGAGATTGCTGACAATGAGACATGACACAGAAATCAAATAAATAAAATTTTTTAAAAATGGTGCTGTCTGCCTGCTCCACATCTGACTTTGAAGACAGATCTAACATGAAGGGCAACATAAACTCTCTAGATGTGCTGTATGTAAAGTGCCCTCAGAACAGAAGATAATGTTCCAAAAAGCATGTTAGGCCTCTCAAAGACTAAATAATTAATACATCTGATTCATTTCCTGAAAGTCCTGTCACCCTCCACAGGCAAGCCAGCATCTTGTGGTCCAAGACATGAAAGCTGGGAAACTGGTTGTAGGAAACCATTAAATATTAATTTAATGTTTGAAACAGTCCTTTTGGGGGGTTTTGGGATTTGGGTTTTTTTTGTTTGGTTGGGTTTTTTGTTGTTTTTGGGGTGGCTTGCATTTTGTTTTGTTTTGTTTTGTTTTTGTTCTTGTTTTTTGTGGGTTTTTTTTGTTTTTTGTTTGTTTTAGCAAGCTGCTTATCATTTTGAGAAATTGCTTCTTATAGGACCTTTGTATTTTTATAGACACACAGAAACTGAAAATATTTGAAGTCTAATGTACCTTCTTAATCATTAGTGCCAGGAGCATCTGTCCTGTCATGCTACAGCTTATGCTGGATCACTTACTGAGGTGACTGGCAGAGGCTGTCCAGTGACTGTGCTCACCCAATTCTGTGCTCACAGAATTATCCAGTGCTGGAGGCCACCAAGACTTTTCCTTTGTGGCACTGTGTTTGGCACAATGTTCAATACTTTCTGTATTTCAAAATGCAGTATTGCAATATTCAATACAGATAACCTGATATTCACAGCCAGTCTGATAGATACACTATGTATACATGTATACATTAGAGTCTGTGTAGCACTTACATCTGAAAATGCATATTTTGAACATATTAAGCTTCACAAGTAGGATAAATAGAACAAATAAGGGACCTTTTTTTCTTAGTGGATTATACCAAAGTGCTGAGACCCAGGAATAAGTGCTCCAGATGAGGGTATAAGCTGGTGGACAGAAGGGAAGGAGATCTAGGACTGGGAAAAGGTCACCTGTGGAAAAACCTGGACAACATATTGATGCATTCATTTGTGCTTCGTGGGTACAAATCGTCATCATGGTTTGCCTGATGCATTAACGGGCACGTTCAGCGGTTTTGGGAATGCTCGGCGGTGTTTGCAGTTGTATTTCTGAGGCAGGTGACACTAGATGGCACTATCTCAAGGGCTTTCACAGCGTGTTGTGGACGAGCAGCAGGCGATCGCTCTGCCTGTTTGGTGGCGGCAGCGGGTGGGTGGCAAAGCAAGGGCTCAATAGGCAAAAGAGCTGGTTTCCTTATACTTGCTAATACAGCAGGATTAGTTACAGAGGCAGAGTCACCGCCCCGAGCCAGGAGCTGCTGTCAGGTGAGCTCATGGAACACCAGCTTGGCTGTGACTTGGTCATACCCACCTCTGTTCCGAGAGAGTGGCAGAAAATCTGGAGAAACTTACGACACTTTTGTACATGTGATTTGAGAAGTTACACAAGGAGAATGCTACTTGTTTCCCCTCCAAAGAGAAACTGATTCACATGCCCTAGAAATTAGATAATGTTTGGCAGAGGGACAACAGTATTTTAGTACATGTGTGTCATGGAGAGGAGATAATTATGTGATTAACTGCACAGCCATATGAGAAACCAATCTGTGCACTAAACTCTATCCTGTAATCCATCACAAACAAAACTTATTTTGACCATTCAAATAGATAGACTAAAATATTCCTCTTGGTATGTTATTATAGGTTTTTTCCCTTCAAATATTAATTTTCTGCCAGTTTCTCGTCCATAACAATTTTATTTCCTTTTATAAAATTATCTGTCATGGAGTAAATCAGCATTCAATAGCAGTTTGATATTTTGTGACTTTTTAGATTGGCAAAAAGACCTTTTTATCCCTGAATCTGAGTTTTTAGGATGGGGGACACACTCTTACTTTTAGCCCCAAGACAAGCTCTTTGAACTGACACATGAAAAGCATTTTCATGTTATTTGTTGAGATATTTGTATTTTGTTCTGGACTCAGAATAGACCTGTGATATGTCTTATTGTCAGCTGGTGTAAAGATTGGTATAAAGCTGTATTTTTTTAAAAAATTCCTTCTTTTGTTTTTAATAACTCCAGAATAAATTTACTGATATAGAATGGTGCAAGGGCTTTTTTATTAGGGATTTTTTATGTCTGCATTTTAACTATTGCAAAGTCAGACAGGAATTGATCTTCATAATTAGAAAAGTTGAAAAGCTTTCTGTATTTACCACACAGCACAGATGTAGTAAAAGACAATGGGTTTATAAATTCTCTTTAGTGGTTGGTTATGTAGACTTTTTACAGCTTTACAGTTTCTGGCTTCGGGATACTCATTATTAAAACAGATTTCTTAGAAGTCTATGCTTCAGTATTATCACTCTGAATTCTTTCTTGCCAATGTGGGACTACAGTTCTGACAGAGACAAGAAGTTAAATCTTTGCTTTGGAAAAGGACTATTCAAGTTGAGCATAAAATCCATCTTTCGGTAAATCTAAAACTACACAGCATCTGGGAAATGAAAAGAGGTATAATGGCTGTGGTCGGGGACAGAGAAAATTATGAACACTGCAATATCTGCAGTGTTTTGCCTTGTATTGTGTACATGATGTGCTGGGAGACTTGCCTCTCAGGCATATCACAAAAAGATGCAAAGGTCAAATCCAGCTGAAATCCCTGCTAGGGCACCTGAGGTGTTTGCTGAAAACAGCAGGCAAGGACCAGGTTAATCAGGCAAGAAACTGGCACCCTGTGAGAGCCTTGCAGTTTGTCCCTGTCTTTGGGAGAATTCCAGTATCTGTTGATCCAAATCTGCACGACAATTTGTGCACAGCTTTAAAGAATTTACATTACCTCACAATTACAACTTCCACCAAGAAAAATGGGATAATGTTTCTCTAATCCCTGATCATACAGAACTTACGAGTTTTCAATGCTTTTACAATTTCCTGAAGACTCAGTCAAAATCTCTTTACTTGACCCTCTAAGTAGCATTCTTTTGCTTCAATAAATGATAAGCAAAATTCAGTTGCTCTATGTGTTGCAGATACTTTCAAGTGCCTGCAGCTACCAAATCTAATGACAGTGGGTTACTTCTGGTTTTCGCTCTTAGTGCAATTTACCAGTCGCATACCTTCCTTTTTTCTTTTTTTTTTTCCATTTCGCTCACTTTGATATTTGCACACACATAAAAAATCCAATGCAAACAATCTTTCTCTTGAACAACACCACCAAAATGATTTTTGCATTAGGAACATAGATTGAAGTGCATCCAGCTCATGGTAACTGAAGGCTATCTCCACTAGAAAAGACACAGAACAAAAGTGATCATGAGTCTAAAAGAGTGGCACTCAGGGTACCATACCTGGAAGAGAAGACAATTGGGGTCCCATCCCTACTTCACTTAACAATTAACATAAAATGCATTGTAGGCTTAGATTATAGGGCCAGAGTCCTATGACTGTCCCTGCTACTGGTTAAACTGCAGGAATGTCATGCAAATGTAAGATAATTACAAACTACATGACCTACTTTCCCTAGTACTTTCATGGAAGAAACCATATCACATAAAAGATGGTTAGGGTGCTTTTCTGGGAGCTGGGAATTATGAGCTCATGCTTTTTTACAGAAAGGATTAGCAAAGTCTGTGGAAGCTTAAAAGAAGAAAAGCTCAAGTCATGAGCACATTGTATATGTTACCTTACCTCTGTGTCTGCTATTGGTGAAACCATGTTGAGGATAATGAATCTGGTCCTGGAAAATATAGTGGAAGGAAGGCTTTGAACTGGTCTGTTTTTAAAGAAGAGATAGGAAAAAAATAACTTTTTTTTTTTAGTGAAAAAATTGGGGTACTCTAAGTTTCTTAAAGATCAAGTTAATACTTCATGTATTTAAGAATCATATAATGTTTCTGAAGAATAATATTATCATAGGTGGATTTTTAGTCAGTTCAGGGTTAGGCATTAGGTTTAAAGGGAGTTCTTACGCAGTTCCTCATGGGACATGTGGAATGATGCCCACAACCTCCCATTTATCTCTGTGACCCAAACCTGATCCAAACAAACCCAGATCACAGAACAGCGCATCATGTCGACCTCTTCCTGAAAAAAGGCGAACCTCTTTCATTCTTGAGAAGAGGAAGTCCCAAAAATTTAACCCCAGGAGGACATGTAGGCTCTGAAGCGCTCTTCCATAATGAAAATCTCAATATGCATGATTTTTCTACTGCACATTCATAAACTGCAAAAAAGACCTACTCTGCCAGTCTGGAGTAAGGCAGGGTGCTCCTGACTAGAAGGGTGGGAAATAGAAACAGAGCCCACCTCCAGGTCATACCCTCTGCTGCTGTGGGTGATGGCAGAAGGAGAAAGCAGTCGAGAAGAGCTGAAGTGATGACTCAGGGGAAAAACGCGTATTACAGATTCTAAGAAATTTCATTTCATGAAAGGAAATAAAATATTATGATATCAGCGAGGATCGATTTGGCAAGCTTTGGTCCAGTTCCCTATATATCAGCTCATGTCAAGCCGTTTGCTTGTTTGAACTTCGGTGCCAAATTTTCCCCCTTTTTTTTAAGCCTTCCCCTTCCTCACTTTCTTCTCGCCTCTCGCCTTTTCCCTTCCTCTTGTGATTTCAAAAATTCAATCCCAAGAATTTGGGCAGCCTTTGCTCATCCCCAACGTGCCTCATTACATCCAACTCCATTGCCTTGTATTCGCTCCATTTCCAAATGTTGCCGTTTTTCCCGTTCACCTTTTCTTTGATCATATCTCCTGTCCCAAGTGCTTGTTACACTTCTTCTCTGAATTTGGGATTTCATTTCCTTTCATGAAATTCATTTCATGAAAGGAAATGAAATCTTGCAATTTCAGTGAGGATCAAGTTGGCAAGCTTTGGTCCAGCTCTCTGCCCTTCAGCTCATGCCATGCCATTTGCTTGTTTGAACTTCGGTGACAAATTATTTTTCCTTTTTTTTTTTTTGAGCCCTTCCCTTCCTCACTTTCTTTTCGCGTCTCTCCTTGTTCCTATCTCTTTGGATTTCAGAAATTCAACCCCTAGAATTTGGGCAACTCTCCGGTTTTTTCCCTGGGCCTCATTTCATCCCAATGCATTGCCTTCCATATGCTGCATTTCCAAATGCTGCCGTTTTTTCTGCTCGCCTTTTCTTTGATCATATCTCCTGTGCCAAGTGCTTGTTACACTTCTTCTCTGAATTTGGGATTGTGACGGCCCCGCCCCGCCCCCTGCCTCCCGAGCTGCTGGGTGTGCCTCCGCCTCCCAGGCCTGCTGGGCCCTGGGGGTGTGGAGTGGGGCTTGCTCGGGGCTCTGGGTCCGCCCATCCCTCCAGGCTTTTCTATTGTGTTATGTATCTGATTGGTTCCCTTGAATTGTATCCCACCCATTTATGTTACCATTGGTTGTATTCACTTGTACCCGCCCTTTCCCTCCTCCGCGATGAGTCATTCTTTCCTGTACTTAACGAGCTGCAACGCCGCCCCTCGCTCTGTCGGCCGCTGGCACCCCTCATGGGTGCTGGAGGGCGGGGGAAAGCAATAAGCTCCTGCCATCCTTTACCTCGTGGGCCTAATCCATCTTTATGCGTCTACAACAAATGTTGGAGAATGCGGCCCGGGAGGTTCGGACCCTGCAGCAGGACCCGAGTGCACGTGCCCGGCCGTGGCGCGCCGCGCCTTGATTCAAAGCAACGCCGCGCCCGGAAGCCGCCGCGCTTGGACTCCGCCGCGCCCGGTCTCCGCGCCGATTTCGGGGCGCCTGGCGCGGCGCCGCGCCCCGGCAGCGCCACGCCGGGCCCCCGCCGCCACGCCGGGCCGCGGTGCCTCGTGCCGCCGCGTGCCGCCGCGTGCCGCCGCGTGCCGCCTCGTGCCGCCGCGTGACGCCTCGTGCCGCCGCGTGACGCCTCGTGCCGCCGCGTGACGCCTCGTGCCGCCGCGTGCCGCCTCGTGCCGCCGCGTGCTGCCGCCGCCTGCCGCGTGCTGCCGCCGCCTGCCGCGTGCTGCCGCCGCCTGCCGCGTGCTGCCGCCGCCTGCCGCGTGCTGCCGCCGCCTGCCGCGTGCTGCCGCCGCCTGCCGCGTGCTGCCGCCGCCTGCCGCGTGCTGCCGCCGCCTGCCGCGTGCTGCCGCCGCCTGCCGCGTGCTGCCGCCGCCTGCCGCGTGCTGCCGCCGCCTGCCGCGTGCTGCCGCCGCCTGCCGCGTGCTGCCGCCGCCTGCCGCGTGCTGCCGCCGCCTGCCGCGTGCTGCCGCCGCCTGCCGCGTGCTGCCGCCGCCTGCCGCGTGCTGCCGCCGCCTGCCGCGTGCTGCCGCCGCCTGCCGCGTGCTGCCGCCGCCTGCCGCGTGCTGCCGCCGCCCGGCGCCGCGCGGCACCGCGCCGCACGCGAATTCTACCACTGCGACCGGACGCTGTAGCGGAGATCCTGCGGCAGGGAACGGACCCTCGGACAAGATCTTTAGGACGTAGACGCCGGTCGACGAGAACCCAGCACCGACGCTTTTGTTTGGAGAGGAGTGGTGGAGTGGAGGTATCCCCTGGGGGTGGGCAGGGGACTAGCCCTGGGAGGGATCAGGGACCGACCCATTTAGGGGGAAATTGGCGAGGGATATCTGCCATGAGGCGCTGGGTTGCTGCCTACTCCCGGACCCTCCCCCGACTCTCCCTTCCCGGGCGTGTTCCGATCCTCCGTGGGGGGAGGTAGCCCTGCGCCCCGCGGGAAGATCTCCGGGGGGCAACGTGGGTGCCTTGATGCCGGAGGGTAGAAGAAGTTCTCCAGCGGAGACTGGAGACTCACCCAGAAGAGACAAGGCACGCCCCGGAGATAAGGCTGTTCCCTCTCTCTTTCTTTTAAGTTTAACGTTTTGCAGGTGCTGGGGTGGGTGTATTTCCAGGAAAGCCCAAACAGGGGCTACGGCTTTTCTGGAAAGAAAGCGGGAGTTTTAACCAAGTTGTAGTTCCCTGTGGCCCCTTCCCCAGTTATCCCCGTTTTCAGTTGTAGTTTGATTTTATGTTTGAGCCTAGCACTAGTCAGACGCATTTTGTTTGTATTAGGCCCTGGTTTTCATTTAAATTATTGATTTGAGGTATGTTTTACGTTTGAAATTTACATTAGAAAGTTGTATTTTGTTACTGATTTAAGTTCTCCTACCCCAGTTTGCTCCCCCCTCTTTCCCTGGTCGATTGTCATCTTGTCTCTAAGATGGCGCCTCCTCTGGGGCTGCTGCCACAAGGCACAAGATGGCGTCGACCACATGCCTCTCTTTCCCAGAATCCTGTCCTTCTTCCCTTTGCTACCCCTCCCCCTGGGCGAGCCTGGGATAGGTGGGTGGGCCCTGGGGCTCCACCCCTTCTGGCCTCGGCCCCTCCCTGGTGGGAGGAGCTTCCAGTTCCCCCGGTCCCCTTCCGAGTTCCCACGGTGAGGGGATCGGGAGGAGCCACCCCTTTTCAGTTGTATCCCTATACCTTTACCTTGTGCTGTGATTATGGCCGCGATAAGTCCTGAGGCCTATAACCCTCCGGCGGCCGCAAGTCCTGGAGTCCGCAAACCCTAGGCCGTAGTAAGTCCGGAGGGTCAGAGTACCCCGGGCAGTTGTAAGTCCGGAAGCCAGCGGCCCCTGCCTTATGCTGTGCTTCCAGCTGGCCTAAGTCCTGAGATCTGTCCCTACCCCTTGTCCCTATGCTGCGACCCCCTGGCGGTCATAAGTCCTAGAGCCTGTAACCTTCTGGCGGCCATAGGTCCTGAGGTTCGCAAACCTCAGGCAGCAGTTAGTCCAGAACGCCAAGACACCCCAGGCAGCAGTCAGTCTGGAGGCCAGCGGCCCTTCCGCTTTTAACTTTCGTGTGTTTCATTTAAGAAGAATGTTTTCCACTCTAAGGCGATGTTGCTCCAGCGGCAGTTAGTCTTGAGGCCTGCCTCTTCCCAGAGGTACCGGCCCATACCTAGGGTATTGGCCAGAATGCGCTAGGCATGGGAGGGGGCCGGGAGGCCAGGGAACCCGAAGCTGTGGTAAGCCCGGAGGACATCAAACCTAGAGAGTGAATCCTGCACCTACCCGCTCGCAGAGAGCGTTCCCACGTCAGCATCTGCCGACGCAGCCATATCTAGCCACACCGGAGGATCCACGACAGCGGTGTTGCCCAATGGGACTAGGTGTTTCGGTCGGCATGAGGGTGTTCGGGACCGAGCCCCTGGGGGCCCATCATTAGCATCGCAGCCTTGACAGACCGTAGGACCGGCCGCTTAGAGTGCCGTGACCCCCAGATGAGACTTGGGGTCAGGCACTTAGGAGGTGCGCGGTGGTCAGAGGAGGCTCGTGCTGGCACTGACCACAGTGCACGGAGCCCCGCCCCGGAGCTGGACAGTGGGGGGTTTGCTGCTGGACCCAGGGTGGGTGGGGGGGGCCGTGGGAACTTAGGGTTAGGGTGGGCACACGTGTCGGGGGGGGGGTCACTGCATCGGGATTGTGCCGAGCATCCCCTCTGTGTCGCAGAATGTTGCGTAGGGTTCCCTCTCCCCTTTAACGATAGGGTTTTGGGATAGGCTGACAGGAGTACAGGTTAAAATCATGGGATGCCTTATTTACTTCATATAATAAAAAAAAGAGATATAATGGCCCCGCCCCTCTGCCTCCCGAGCTGCTGGGTGTGCCTCCGCCTCCCAGGCCTGTTCGGCCCTGGGGGTGTGGAGTGGGGATTGCTTGAGGCTCTGGGTCTGCCCATCCCTCCAGGATTTTCTATTGTGTTATGTATCTGATTGGTTCCCTTAAATTGTATCTCAACCATTTATGATACCATTGGTTGTATTCACTTGTACCTCCCCTCTCTCTCCTCCACGATGAGTCATCCTTTCTTGTACTTACCGAGCTGCAAACCTGCTCCTCGCTCTCTCAGCTCCCTGCACCTCTCCTGGGTGGTGGAGGGCTAGGGGAAGCAGTAAACTCCTGCCATCTTGTGGGCCTAATCCAACTTCACTCATCAACAACATGGGATATCATTCCCTTTCATGAAATTCATTTCATGAAAGAAAATGAAATTTTGCGATTTCAGTGAGGATCAAGCTGGCAAGCTTTGGGCCAGTTCTCTGCACTTCAGCTCATGCCATTGCCATTTGTCTGTTTGAATTTGGGTGACAAATGTTTCTTTTTTTTTCATCCCTTTTCCCTGCATGAAATGAAATGAAGAATTTCATGTCATGAAAGGAAAGGAAATCTTGCAATTTCAGTGAGGATCAAGTTGGCAAGCTTTGGTCCAGCTCTCTGCCCTTCAGCTCATGCCATGCCATTTGCTTGTCTGAACTTCGGTGAGAAAATATTTTCCGATTTTTTTTTTTTTTTTATCCCATACCTTCCTCACATTCTTCTCGCGTCTCGCCTTGTTCCTTTCTCTTTGGATTTCAGAAATTCACCCCCTAGAATCTGGGCATCTGTCCGGTTTTTTCCCTGGCCCTCATTTCATCCCAATGCATTGCCTTCCATATGCTGCATTTCAAATGCTGCCGTTTTTTCCGCTCACCTTTTCTTTGATCATATCTCCTGTCCCAAGTGCTTGTTACACTTCTTCTCTGAATTTGGGATTTCATTTCCTTTCATGAAAGTCATTTCATGAATTTCATGAAAGGAAATGCAATCTTGCGATTTCAGTGAGGATCAAGCTGGCAAGCTTTGGGCCAGTTCTCTGCACTTCAGCTCATGCCATGCCATTTGCTTGTTTGAACTTGGGTGACAAATTTTTTTTTTTTTTTCATCCCTTTTCCCTGCATGAAATGAAATGAAGAATTTCATGTCATGAAAGGAAAGGAAATCTTGCAATTTCAGTGAGGATCAAGTTGGCAAGCTTTGGTCCAGCTCTCTGCCCTTCAGCTCATGCCATGCCATTTGCTTGTTTGAACTTTTGTGACAAATTTTACCTTTTTTTTTCAGCCCTTTTCCCTGCATGAAATGAAATGAAGAATTTCATGTCATGAAAGGAAAGGAAATCTTGCAATTTCAGTGAGGATCAAGTTGGCAAGCTTTGGTCGAGCTCTCTGCCCTTCAGCTCATGCCATGCCATTTGCTTGTCTGAACTTTGGTGACAAATTATTTTCCGATTTTTTTTTTTTTTTTTTTTGAGCCCGTCCCTTCCTCACTTTTTTCTCGCGTCTTGCCTTGTTCCTTTATCTTTGGATTTCAGAAATTCACCCCCTAGAATCTGGGCATCTGTCCGGTTTTTTCCCTGGGCCTCATTTCATCCCAATGCATTGCCTTCCATATGCTGCATTTCCAAATGCTGCCGTTTTTTCCGCTCGCCTTTTCTTTGATCATATCTCCTGTCCCAAGTGCTTGTTACATTTCTTCTTTGAATTTGGGATTTCATTTCCTTTCATGAAAGTCATTTCATGAATTTCATGAAAGGAAATGAAATCTTGCGTTTTCAGTGAGGATCAAGCTGGCAAGCTTTGGGCCAGTTCTCTGCACTTCAGCTCATGCCATGCCATTTGCTTGTTTGAACTTTTGTGACAAATTTTTCCTTTTTTTTTCATCCCTTTTCCCTGCATGAAATGAAATGAAGAATTTCATGTCATGAAAGGAAAGGAAATCTTGCAATTTCAGTGAGGATCAAGTTGGCAAGCTTTGGTCGAGCTCTCTGCCCTTCAGCTCATGCCATGCCATTTGCTTGTCTGAACTTCGGTGAGAAACTATTTTCCGATTTTTTTTTTTTTTTATCCCTTATCTTCCTCACTTTCTTCTCGCGTCTCGCCTTGTTCCTTTCTCTTTGGATTTCAGAAATTCACCCCCTAGAATCTGGGCATCTCTCCGGTTTTTTCCCTGGCCCTCATTTCGTCCCAATGCATTGCCTTCCATATGCTGCATTTCCAAATGCTGCCGTTTTTTCCGCTCACCTTTTCTTTGATCATATCTCCTGTGCCAAGTGCTTGTTACACGTCTTCTCTGAATTTGGGATTTCATTTCCTTTCATGAAAGTCATTTCATGAATTTCATGAAAGGAAATGAAATCTTGCGATTTCAGTGAGGATCAAGCTGGCAAGCTTTGGGCCAGTTCTCTGCACTTCAGCTCATGCCATGCCATTTGCTTGTTTGAACTTTTGTGACAAATTTTTCCTTTTTTTTTCATCCCTTTTCCCTGCATGAAGTGAAATGAAGAATTTCATGTCATGAAAGGAAAGGAAACCTTGCAATTTCAGTGAGGATCAAGTTGGCAAGCTTTGGTCCAGCTCTCTGCCCTTCAGCTCATGCCATGCCATTTGCTTGTCCGAACTTTGGTGACGAATTATTTTCCGATTTTTTTTTTTTTTTTTGAGCCCTTCCCTTCCTCACTTTCTTCTCGCGTCTCGCCTTGTTCCTTTCTCTTTGGATTTCAGAAATTCACCCCCTAGAATCTGGGCATCTGTCCGGTGTTTTCCCTGGCCCTCATTTCATCCCAATGCATTGCCTTGCATATGCTGCATTTCAAATGCTGCCGTTTTTTCCGCTCACCTTTTCTTTGATCATATCTCCTGTGCCAAGTGCTTGTTACACTTCTTCTCTGAATTTGGGATTTCATTTCCTTTCATGAAAGTCATTTCATGAATTTCATGAAAGGAAATGAAATCTTGCGATTTCAGTGAGGATCAAGCTGGCAAGCTTTGGGCCAGTTCTCTGCACTTCAGCTCATGCCATGCCATTTGCTTGTTTGAACTTTTGTGACAAATTTTTCCTTTTTTTTTCATCCCTTTTCCCTGCATGAAATGAAATGAAGAATTTCATGTCATGAAAGGAAAGGAAATCTTGCAATTTCAGTGAGGATCAAGTTGGCAAGCTTTGGTCCAGCTCTCTGCCCTTCAGCTCATGCCATGCCATTTGCTTGTTTGAACTTTTGTGACAAATTTTTCCTTTTTTTTCAGCCCTTTTCCCTGCATGAAATGAGATGAAGAATTTCATGTCATGAAAGGAAAGGAAATCTTGCAATTTCAGTGAGGATCAAGTTGGCAAGCTTTGGTCGAGCTCTCTGCCCTTCAGCTCATGCCATGCCATTTGCTTGTCTGAACTTCGGTGAGAAGCTATTTTCCGATTTTTTTTTTTTTTTTTTTTATCCCATACCTTCCTCACATTCTTCTCGCGTCTCGCCTTGTTCCTTTCTCTTTGGGTTTCAGAAATTCACCCCCTAGAATCTGGGCATCTCTCCGGTTTTTTCCCTGGCCCTCATTTCGTCCCAATGCATTGCCTTCCATATGCTGCATTTCCAAATGCTGCCGTTTTTTCCGCTCACCTTTTCTTTGATCATATCTCCTGTGCCAAGTGCTTGTTACACTTCTTCTCTGAATTTGGGATTTCATTTCCTTTCATGAAAGTCATTTCATGACTTTCATGAAAGGAAATGAAATCTTGCGATTTCAGTGAGGATCAAGCTGGCAAGCTTTGGGCCAGTTCTCTGCACTTCAGCTCATGCCATGCCATTTGCTTGTTTGAACTTTTGTGACAAATTTTTCCTTTTTTTTTCATCCCTTTTCCCTGCATGAAATGAAATGAAGAATTTCATGTCATGAAAGGAAAGGAAATCTTGCAATTTCAGTGAGGATCAAGTTGGCAAGCTTTGGTCCAGCTGTCTGCCCTTCAGCTCATGCCATGCCATTTGCTTGTCTGAACTTTGGTGACAAATTATTTTCCGATTTTTTTTTTTTTTTTTGAGCCCTTCCCTTCCTCAATTTCTTCTCGCGTCTTGCCTTGTTCCTTTCTCTTTGGATTTCAGAAATTCACCCCCTAGAATCTGGGCATCTGTCCGGTTTTTTCCCTGGCCCTCATTTCATCCCAATGCATTGCCTTCCATATGCTGCATTTCCAAATGCTGCCGTTTTTTCCGCTCACCTTTTCTTTGATCATATCTCCTGTCCCAAGTGCTTGTTACACTTCTCTGAATTTGGGATTTCATTTCCTTTCATGAAATTCATTTCATGAATTTCATGAAAGGAAATGAAATCTTGCGATTTCAGTGAGGATCAAGCTGGCAAGCTTTGGGCCAGTTCTCTGCACTTCAGCTCATGCCATTGCCATTTGCTTGTTTGAACTTGTGTGACAAATTTTTCTTTTTTTTTCATCCCTTTTCCCTGCATGAAATGAAATGAAGAATTTCATGTCATGAAAGGAAAGGAAATCTTGCAATTTCAGTGAGGATCAAGTTGGCAAGCTTTGGTCGAGCTCTCTGCCCTTCAGCTCATGCCATGCCATTTGCTTGTCTGAACTTCGGTGAGAAACTATTTTCCGATTTTTTTTTTTTTTTTTTTTTATCCCTTACCTTCCTCACTTTCTTGTCGCGTCTCGCCTTGTTCCTTTCTCTTTGGATTTCAGAAATTCACCCCCTAGAATCTGGGCATCTCTACGGTTTTTTCCCTGGCCCTCATTTCGTCCCAATGCATTGCCTTCCATATGCTGCATTTCCAAATGCTGCCGTTTTTTCCGCTCACCTTTTCTTTGATCATATCTCCTGTCCCAAGTGCTTGTTACACTTCTTCTCTGAATTTGGGATTTCATTTCCTTTCATGAAAGTCATTTCATGAATTTCATGAAAGGAAATGAAATCTTGCGATTTCAGTGAGGATCAAGCTGGCAAGCTTTGGGCCAGTTCTCTGCACTTCAGCTCATGCCATGCCATTTGCTTGTTTGAACTTTTGTGACAAATTTTTCCTTTTTTTTTCATCCCTTTTCCCTGCATGAAATGAAATGAAGAATTTCATGTCATGAAAGGAAAGGAAATCTTGCAATTTCAGTGAGGATCAAGTTGGCAAGCTTTGGTCCAGCTCTCTGCCCTTCAGCTCATGCCATGCCTTTGCTTGTCTGAACTTTGGTGACAAATTATTTTCCGATTTTTTTTTTTTTTTTTTGAGCCCTTCCCTTCCTCACTTTCTTCTCGCGTCTTGCCTTGTTCCTTTCTCTTTGGATTTCAGAAATTCACCCCCTAGAATCTGGGCATCTGTCCGGTTTTTTCCCTGGGCCTCATTTCATCCCAATGCATTGCCTTCCATATGCTGCATTTCCAAATGCTGCCGTTTTTTCCGCTCACCTTTTCTTTGATCATATCTCCTGTGCCAAGTGCTTGTTACACTTCTTCTCTGAATTTGGGATTTCATTTCCTTTCATGAAATTCATTTCATGAATTTCATGAAAGGAAATGAAATCTTGCGATTTCAGTGAGGATCAAGCTGGCAAGCTTTCGGCCAGTTCTCTGCCCTTCAGCTCATGCCATGCCATTTGCTTGTTTGAACTTGGGTGACAAATTTTTTTTTTTTTTCATCCCTTTTCCCTGCATGAAATGAAATGAAGAATTTCATGTCATGAAAGGAAAGGAAATCTTGCAATTTCAGTGAGGATCAAGTTGGCAAGCTTTGGTCGAGCTCTCTGCCCTTCAGCTCATGCCATGCCATTTGCTTGTCTGAACTTCGGTGAGAAACTATTTTCTGATTTTTTTTTTTCTGATCCCTTCCCTTCCTCACTTTCTTCTCGCGTCTCGCCTTGTTCCTTTCTCTTTGGATTTCAGAAATTCACCCCCTAGAATCTGGGCATCTCTCCGGTTTTTTCCCTGGCCCTCATTTCATCCCAATGCATTGCCTTCCATATGCTGCATTTCCAAATGCTGCCGTTTTTTCCGCTCACCTGTTCTTTGATCATATCTCCTGTCCCAAGTGCTTGTTACACTTCTTCTCTGAATTTGGGATTTCATTTCTTTTCATGAAAGTAATTTCATGAATTTCATGAAAGGAAATGCAATCTTGCGATTTCAGTGAGGATCAAGCTGGCAAGCTTTGGGCCAGTTCTCTGCACTTCAGCTCATGCCATGCCATTTGCTTGTTTGAACTTGGGTGACAAATTTTTCTTTTTTTTTCATCCCTTTTCCCTGCATGAAATGAAATGAAGAATTTCATGTCATGAAAGGAAAGGAAATCTTGCAATTTCAGTGAGGATCAAGTTGGCAAGCTTTGGTCCAGCTCTCTGCCCTTCAGCTCATGCCATGCCATTTGCTTGTTTGAACTTTTGTGACAAATTTTTCCTTTTTTTTTCATCCCTTTTCCCTGCATGAAATGAAATGAAGAATTTCATGTCATGCAAGGAAAGGAAATCTTGCAATTTCAGTGAGGATCAAGTTGGCAAGCTTTGGTCCAGCTCTCTGACCTTCAGCTCATGCCATGCCATTTGCTTGTTTGAACTTGGGTGACAAATTTTTTTTTTTTTTCATCCCTTTTCCCTGCATGAAATGAAATGAAGAATTTCATGTCATGAAAGGAAAGGAAATCTTGCAATTTCAGTGAGGATCAAGTTGGCAAGCTTTGGTCGAGCTCTCTGCCCTTCAGCTCATGCCATGCCATTTGCTTGTCTGAACTTCGGTGAGAAACTATTTTCTGATTTTTTTTTTTCTGATCCCTTCCCTTCCTCACTTTCTTCTCGCGTCTCGCCTTGTTCCTTTCTCTTTGGATTTCAGAAATTCACCCCCTAGAATCTGGGCATCTCTCCGGTTTTTTCCCTGGCCCTCATTTCATCCCAATGCATTGCCTTCCATATGCTGCATTTCCAAATGCTGCCGTTTTTTCCGCTCACCTTTTCTTTGATCATATCTCCTGTGCCAAGTGCTTGTTACACTTCTTCTCTGAATTTGGGATTTCATTTCCTTTCATGAAATTCATGAAATGAATTTCATGATTTTCATGAAAGGAAATGAAATCTTGCGATTTCAGTGAGGATCAAGCTGGCAAGCTTTGGGCCAGTTCTCTGCACTTCAGCTCATGCCATGCCATTTGCTTGTTTGAACTTGGGTGACAAATTTTTCTTTTTTTTTCAGCCCTTTTTTCCTGCATGAAATGAAATGAAGAATTTCATGTCATGAAAGGAAAGGAAATCTTGCAATTTCAGTGAGGATCAAGTTGGCAAGCTTTGGTCCAGCTCTCTGCCCTTCAGCTCATGCCATGCCATTTGCTTGTTTGAACTTTTGTGACAAATTTTTCCTTTTTTTTCAGCCTTTTTCCCTGCATGAAATGAAATGAAGAATTTCATGTCATGAAAGGAAAGGAAATCTTGCAATTTCAGTGAGGATCAAGTTGGCAAGCTTTGGTCCAGCTCTCTGCCCTTCAGCTCATGCCATGCCATTTGCTTGTCTGAACTTCGGTGAGAAACTATTTTCCGATTTTTTTTTTTTTTTATCCCATACCTTCCTCACTTTCTTCTCGCGTCTCGCCTTGTTCCTTTCTCTTTGGATTTCAGAAATTCACCCCCTAGAATCTGGGCATCTGTCCGGTTTTTTCCCTGGCCCTCATTTCGTCCCAATGCATTGCCTTCCATATGCTGCATTTCCAAATGGTGCCGTTTTTTCCGCTCACCTTTTCTTTGATCATATCTCCTGTGCCAAGTGCTTGTTACACTTCTTCTCTGAATTTGGGATTTCAGTGAGGATCAACCTGGCAAGCTTTGGGCCAGTTTTCTGCACTTCAGCTCATGCCATGCCATTTGCTTGTTTGAACTTCTGTGACAAATTTTTCCTTTTTTTTTCATCCGTTTTCCCTGCATGAAATGAAATGAAGAATTTCATGTCATGAAAGGAAAGGAAATCTTGCAATTTCAGTGAGGATCAAGTTGGCAAGCTTTGGTCCAGCTCTCTGCCCCTCAGCTCATGCCATGCCATTTGCTTGTCTGATCTTTGGTGACAAATTATTTTCCAATTTTTTTTTTTTTTTTGAGCCCTTCCCTTCCTCACTTTCTTCTCGCATCTCGCCTTGTTCCTTTCTCTTTGGATTTCAGAAATTCACCCCCTAGAATCTGGGCATCTCTTCGGTTTTTTCCCTGGGCCTCATTTCATCCCAATGCATTGCCTTCCATATGCTGCATTTCCAAATGCTGCCGTTTTTTCCGCTCACCTTTTCTTTGATCATATCTCCTGTGCCAAGTGCTTGTTACACTTCTTCTCTGAATTTGGGATTTCATTTCCTTTCATGAAATTCATGAAATGAATTTCATGAATTTCATGAAAGGAAATGAAATCTTGCGATTTCAGTGAGGATCAAGCTGGCAAGCTTTGGGCCAGTTCTCTGCACTTCAGCTCATGCCATGCCATTTGCTTGTTTGAACTTGGGTGACAAATTTTTCTTTTTTTTTCAGCCCTTTTCCCTGCATGAAATGAAATGAAGAATTTCATGTCATGAAAGGAAAGGAAATCTTGCAATTTCAGTGAGGATCAAGTTGGCAAGCTTTGGTCCAGCTCTCTGCCATTCAGCTTATGCCATGCCATTTGCTTGTTTGAACTTTTGTGACAAATTTTTCCTTTTTTTTCAGCCCTTTTCCCTGCATGAAATGAAATGAAGAATTTCATGTCATGAAAGGAAAGGAAATCTTGCAATTTCAGTGAGGATCAAGTTGGTAAGCTTTGGTCCAGCTCTCTGCCCTTCAGCTCATGCCATGCCATTTGCTTGTTTGAACTTTTGTGACAAATTTTTCCTTTTTTTTCAGCCCTTTTCCCTGCATGAAATGAAATGAAGAATTTCATGTCATGAAAGGAAAGGAAATCTTGCAATTTCAGTGAGGATCAAGTTGGCAAGCTTTGGTCCAGCTCTCTGCCCTTCAGCTCATGCCATGCCATTTGCTTGTCTGAACTTCGGTGAGAAACTATTTTCCGATTTTTTTTTTTTTTTTATCCCATACCTTCCTCACTTTCTTCTCGCGTCTCGCCTTGTTCCTTTCTCTTTGGATTTCAGAAATTCACCCCCTAGAATCTGGGCATCTGTCCGGTTTTTTCCCTGGCCCTCATTTCGTCCCAATGCATTGCCTTCCATATGCTGCATTTCCAAATGCTGCCGTTTTTTCCGCTCACCTTTTCTTTGATCATATCTCCTGTGCCAAGTGCTTGTTACACTTCTTCTCTGAATTTGGGATTTCATTTCCTTTCATGAAAGTCATTTCATGAATTTCATGAAAGGAAATGAAATCTTGCGATTTCAGTGAGGATCAAGCTGGCAAGCTTTGGGCCAGTTCTCTGCACTTCAGCTCATGCCATGCCATTTGCTTGTTTGAACTTTTGTGACAAATTTTTCCTTTTTTTTTTCATCCCTTTTCCCTGCATGAAATGAAATGAAGAATTTCATGTCATGAAAGGAAAGGAAATCTTGCAATTTCAGTGAGGATCAAGTTGGCAAGCTTTGGTCCAGCTCTCTGCCCTTCAGCTCATGCCATGCCATTTGCTTGTCTGAACTTCGGTGAGAAACTATTTTCCGATTTTTTTTTTTCTTTATCCCATACCTTCCTCACTTTCTTCTTGCGTCTCGCCTTGTTCCTTTCTCTTTGGATTTCAGAAATTCACCCCCTAGAATCTGGGCATCTCTCCGGGTTTTTCCCTGGCCCTCATTTCGTCCCAATGCATTGCCTTCCATATGCTGCATTTCCAAATGCTGCCGTTTTTTCCGCTCACCTTTTCTTTGATCATATCTCCTGTGCCAAGTGCTTGTTACACTTCTTCTCGGAATTTGGGATTTCATTTCCTTTCATGAAATTCATTTCATGAATTTCATGAAAGGAAATGAAATCTTGCGATTTCAGTGAGGATCAAGCTGGCAAGCTTTGGGCCAGTTCTCTGCACTTCAGCTCATGCCATGCCATTTGCTTGTTTGAACTTGGGTGACAAATTTTTCTTTTTTTTTCAGCCCTTTTCCCTGCATGAAATGAAATGAAGAATTTCATGTCATGAAAGGAAAGGAAATCTTGCAATTTCAGTGAGGATCAAGTTGGCAAGCTTTGGTCCATCTCTCTGCCCTTCAGCTCATGCCATGCCATTTGCTTGCCTGAACTTTGGTGACAAATTATTTTCTGATTTTTTTTTTTTTTTTTGAGCCCGTCCCTTCCTCACTTTCTTCTCGCGTCTCGCCTTGTTCCTTTCTCTTTGGATTTCAGAAATTCACCCCCTAGAATCTGGGCATCTCTCCGGTTTTTTCCCTGGCCCTCATTTCATCCCAATGCATTGCCTTCCATATGCTGCATTTCCAAATGCTGCCGTTTTTTCCGCTCACCTTTTCTTTGATCATAGCTCCTGTGCCAAGTGCTTGTTACACTTCTTCTCTGAATTTGGGATTTCATTTCCTTTCATGAAATTCATTTCATGAATTTCATGAAAGGAAATGAAATCTTGCGATTTCAGTGAGGATCAAGCTGGCAAGCTTTGGGCCAGTTCTCTGCACTTCCGCTCATGCCATGCCATTTGCTTGTTTGAACTTGGGTGACAAATTTTCCCTTTTTTTTTCAGCCCTTTTCCCTGCATGAAATGAAATGAAGAATTTCATGTCATGAAAGGAAAGGAAATCTTGCAATTTCAGTGAGGATCAAGTTGGCAAGCTTTGGTCCAGCTCTCTGCCATTCAGCTCATGCCATGCCATTTGCTTGTCTGAATTTCGGTGAGAAACTATTTTCCGATTTTTTTTTTTTTTATCCCTTACCTTCCTCACTTTCTTCTCGCGTCTCGCCTTGTTCCTTTCTCTTTGGATTTCAGAAATTCACCCCCTAGAATCTGGGCATCTCTCCGGGTTTTTCCCTGGCCCTCATTTCATCCCAAAGCATTGCCTTCCATATGCTGCATTTCCAAATGCTGCCGTTTTTTCCGCTCACCTTTTCTTTGATCATATCTCCTGTGCCAAGTGCTTGTTACACTTCTTCTCTGAATTTGGGATTTCAGTGAGGATCAAGCTGGCAAGCTTTGGTCCAGCTCTCTGCCCTGCAGCTCATGCCATGCCATTTGCTTGTTTGAACTTTTGTGACAAATTTTTCCTTTTTTTTCAGCCCTTTTCCCTGCATGAAATGAAATGAAGAATTTCATGTCATGAAAGGAAAGGAAATCTTGCAATTTCAGTGAGGATCAAGTTGGCAAGCTTTGGTCCAGCTCTCTGCCCTTCAGCTCATGCCATGCCATTTGCTTGTCTGAACTTTGGTGACAAATTATTTTCCGATTTTTTTTTTTTTTTTGAGTCCGTCCCTTCCTCACTTTCTTCTCGCGTCTCGCCTTGTTCCTTTCTCTTTGGATTTCAGAATTTCACCCCCTAGAATCTGGGCATCTCTCCGGTTTTTTCCCTGGCCCTCATTTCATCCCAATGCATTGCCTTCCATATGCTGCATTTCCAAATGCTGCCGTTTTTTCCGCTCACCTTTTCTTTGATCATATCTCCTGTGCCAAGTGCTTGTTACACTTCTTCTCTGAATTTGGGATTTCAGTGAGGATCAAGCTGGCAAGCTTTGGGCCAGTTCTCTGCACTTCAGCTCATACCATGCCATTTGCTTGTTTGAACTTGGGTGACAAATTTTTCTTTTTTTTTCAGCCCTTTTCCCTGCATGAAATGAAATGAAGAATTTCATGTCATGAAAGGAAAGGAAATCTTGCAATTTCAGTGAGGATCAAGTTGGCAAGCTTTGGTCCAGCTCTCTGCCCTTCAGCTCATGCCATGCCATTTGCTTGTTTGAACTTTTGTGACAAATTTTTCCTTTTTTTTCAGCCCTTTTCCCTGCATGAAATGAAATGAAGAATTTCATGTCATGAAAGGAAAGGAAATCTTGCAATTTCAGTGAGGATCAAGTTGGCAAGCTTTGGTCCAGCTCTCTGCCCTTCAGCTCATGCCATGCCATTTGCTTGTCTGAACTTCGGTGAGAAACTATTTTCCGATTTTTTTTTTTTTTTATCCCTTACCTTCCTCACTTTCTTCTCGCGTCTCGCCTTGTTCCTTTCTCTTTGGATTTCAGAAATTCACCCCCTAGAATCTGGGCATCTGTCCGGTTTTTTCCCTGGCCCTCATTTCATCCCAATGCATTGCCTTCCATATGCTGCATTTCCAAATGCTGCCGTTTTTTCCGCTCACCATTTCTTTGATCATATCTCCTGTGCCAAGTGCTTGTTACACTTCTTCTCTGAATTTGGGATTTCATTTCCTTTCATGAAATTCATTTCATGAATTTCATGAAAGGAAATGAAATCTTGCGATTTCAGTGAGGATCAAGCTGGCAAGCTTTGGGCCAGTTCTCTGCACTTCAGCTCATGCCATGCCATTTGGTTGTTTGAACTTGGGTGACAAATTTTTCTTTTTTTTTCAGCCCTTTTTTCCTGCATGAAATGAAATGAAGAATTTCATGTCATGAAAGGAAAGGAAATCTTGCAATTTCAGTGAGGATCAAGCTGGCAAGCTTTGGTCCAGCTCTCTGCCCTTCAGCTCATGCCATGCCATTTGCTTGTTTGAACTTTTGTGACAAATTTTTCCTTTTTTTTCAGCCTTTTTCCCTGCATGAAATGAAATGAAGAATTTCATGTCATGAAAGGAAAGGAAATCTTGCAATTTCAGTGAGGATCAAGTTGGCAAGCTTTGGTCCAGCTCTCTGCCCTTCAGCTCATGCCATGCCATTTGCTTGTCTGAACTTCGGTGAGAAACTATTTTCCGATTTTTTTTTTTTTTTATCCCATACCTTCCTCACTTTCTTCTCGCGTCTCGCCTTGTTCCTTTCTCTTTGGATTTCAGAAATTCACCCCCTAGAATCTGGGCATCTCTCCGGTTTTTTCCCTGGCCCTCATTTCGTCCCAATGCATTGCCTACCATATGCTGCATTTCCAAATGCTGCCGTTTTTTCTGCTCACCTTTTCTTTGATCATATCTCCTGTCCCAAGTGCTTGTTACACTTCTTCTCTGAATTTGGGATTTCATTTCCTTTCATGAAAGTCATTTCATGAATTTCATGAAAGGAAATGAAATCTTGCGATTTCAGTGAGGATCAAGCTGGCAAGCTTTGGGCCAGTTCTCTGCACTTCAGCTCATGCCATGCCATTTGCTTGTTTGAACTTGGGTGACAAATTTTTCTTTTTTTTTCAGCCCTTTTCCCTGCATGAAATGAAATGAAGAATTTCATGTCATGAAAGGAAAGGAAATCTTGCAATTTCAGTGAGGATCAAGTTGGCAAGCTTTGGTCCAGCTCTCTGCCATTCAGCTCATGCCATGCCATTTGCTTGTTTGAACTTTTGTGACAAATTTTTCCTTTTTTTTCAGCCCTTTTCCCTGCATGAAATGAAATGAAGAATTTCATGTCATGAAAGGAAAGGAAATCTTGCAATTTCAGTGAGGATTAAGTTGGCAAGCTTTGGTCCAGCTCTCTGCCCTTCAGCTCATGCCATGCCATTTGCTTGTCTGAACTTTTGTGACAAATTTTTCCTTTTTTTTCAGCCCTTTTCCCTGCATGAAATGAAATGAAGAATTTCATGTCATGAAAGGAAAGGAAATCTTGCAATTTCAGTGAGGATCAAGTTGGCAAGCTTTGGTCCAGCTCTCTGCCCTTCAGCTCATGCCATGCCATTTGCTTGTCTGAACTTCGGTGAGAAACTATTTTCCGATTTTTTTTTTTTTTTATCCCATACCTTCCTCACTTTCTTCTCGCGTCTCGCCTTGTTCCTTTCTCTTTGGATTTCAGAAATTCACCCCCTAGAATCTGGGCATCTCTCCGGGTTTTTCCCTGGCCCTCATTTCGTCCCAATGCATTGCCTTCCATATGCTGCATTTCCAAATGCTGCCGTTTTTTCCGCTCACCTTTTCTTTGATCATATCTCCTGTGCCAAGTGCTTGTTACACTTCTTCTCTGAATTTGGGATTTCAGTGAGGATCAACCTGGCAAGCTTTGGGCCAGTTCTCTGCACTTCAGCTCATGCCATGCCATTTGCTTGTTTGAACTTTTGTGACAAATTTTTCCTTTTTTTTTCATCCCTTTTCCCTGCATGAAATGAAATGAAGAATTTCATGTCATGAAAGGAAAGGAAATCTTGCAATTTCAGTGAGGATCAAGTTGGCAAGCTTTGGTCCAGCTCTCTGCCCTTCAGCTCATGCCATGCCATTTGCTTGTCTGAACTTTGGTGACAAATTATTTTCCGATTTTTTTTTTTTTTTTTGAGCCCTTCCCTTCCTCACTTTCTTCTCGCGTCTCGCCTTGTTCCTTTCTCTTTGGATTTCAGAAATTCACCCCCTAGAATCTGGGCATCTCTCCGGTTTTTTCCCTGGCCCTCATTTCATCCCAATGCATTGCCTTCCATATGCTGCGTTTCCAAATGCTGCCGTTTTTTCCGCTCACCTTTTCTTTGATCATATCTCCTGTCCCAAGTGCTTGTTACACTTCTTCTCTGAATTTGGGATTTCATTTCCTTTCATGAAAGTCATTTCATGATTTTCATGAAAGGAAATGAAATCTTGCGATTTCAGTGAGGATCAAGTTGGCAAGCTTTGGGCCAGTTCTCTGCACTTCAGCTCATGCCATGCCATTTGCTTGTTTGAACTTTTGTGACAAATTTTTCCTTTTTTTTTCATCCCTTTTCCCTGCATGAAATGAAATGAAGAATTTCATGTCATGAAAGGAAAGGAAATCTTGCAATTTCAGTGAGGATCAAGTTGGCAAGCTTTGGTCCAGCTCTCTGCCCTTCAGCTCATGCCATGCCATTTGCTTGTTTGAACTTTTGTGACAAATTTTTCCTTTTTTTTCAGCCCTTTTCCCTGCATGAAATGAAATGAAGAATTTCATGTCATGAAAGGAAAGGAAATCTTGCAATTTCAGTGAGGATCAAGTTGGCAAGCTTTGGTCCAGCTCTCTGCCCTTCAGCTCATGCCATGCCATTTGCTTGTCTGAACTTCTGTGAGAAACTATTTTCCGATTTTTTTTTTTTTTTATCCCATACCTTCCTCACTTTCTTGTCGCGTCTCACCTTGTTCCTTTCTCTTTGGATTTCAGAAATTCACCCCCTAGAATCTGGGCATCTCTCCGGGTTTTTCCCTGGCCCTCATTTCGTCCCAATGCATTGCCTTCCATATGCTGCATTTCCAAATGCTGCCGTTTTTTCCGCTCACCTTTTCTTTGATCATATCTCCTGTGCCAAGTGCTTGTTACACTTCTTCTCTGAATTTGGGATTTCATTTCCTTTCATGAAAGTCATTTCATGAATTTCATGAAAGGAAATGAAATCTTGCGATTTCAGTGAGGATCAAGCTGGCAAGCTTTGGGCCAGTTCTCTGCACTTCAGCTCATGCCATGCCATTTGCTTGTTTGAACTTTTGTGACAAATTTTTCCTTTTTTTTTCATCCCTTTTCCCTGCATGAAATGAAATGAAGAATTTCATGTCATGAAAGGAAAGGAAATCTTGCAATTTCAGTGAGGATCAAGTTGGCAAGCTTTGGTCCAGCTCTCTGCCCTTCAGCTCATGCCATGCCATTTGCTTGTCTGAACTTTGGTGACAAATTATTTTCCGATTTTTTTTTTTTTTTTGAGCCCGTCCCTTCCTCACTTTCTTCTCGCGTCTCGCCTTGTTCCTTTCTCTTTGGATTTCAGAAATTCACCCCCTAGAATCTGGGCATCTGTCCGGTTTTTTCCCTGGCCCTCATTTCATCCCAATGCATTGCCTTCCATATGCTGCATTTCCAAATGCTGCCGTTTTTTCCGCTCACCTTTTCTTTGATCATATCTCCTGTGCCAAGTGCTTGTTACACTTCTTCTCTGAATTTGGGATTTCAGTGAGGATCAAGCTGGCAAGCTTTGGGCCAGTTCTCTGCACTTCAGCTTATGCCATGCCATTTGCTTGTTTGAACTTTTGTGACAAATTTTTCCTTTTTTTTTCATCCCTTTTCCCTGCATGAAATGAAATGAAGAATTTCATGTCATGAAAGGAAAGGAAATCTTGCAATTTCAGTGAGGATCAAGTTGGCAAGCTTTGGTCCAGCTCTCTGCCCTTCAGCTCATGCCATGCCATTTGCTTGTTTGAACTTGGGTGACAAATTATTTTCCGATTTTTTTTTTTTTTTTGAGCCCTTCCCTTCCTCACTTTCTTCTCGCGTCTCGCCTTGTTCCTTTCTCTTTGGATTTCAGAAATTCACCCCCTAGAATCTGGGCATCTGTCCGGTTTTTTCCCTGGCCCTCATTTCATCCCAATGCATTGCCTTCCATATGCTGCATTTCCAAATGCTGCCGTTTTTTCCGCTCACCTTTTCTTTGAACATATCTCCTGTGCCAAGTGCTTGTTACACTTCTTCTCTGAATTTGGGATTTCATTTCCTTTCATGAAATTCATTTCATGAATTTCATGAAAGGAAATGAAATCTTGCGATTTCAGTGAGGATCAAGCTGGCAAGCTTTGGGCCAGTTCTCTGCACTTCAGCTCATGCCATGCCATTTGCTTGTTTGAACTTTTGTGACGAATTTTTCCTTTTTTTTTCATCCCTTTTCCCTGCATGAAATGAAATGAAGAATTTCATGTCATGAAAGGAAAGGAAATCTTGCAATTTCAGTGAGGATCAAGTTGGCAAGCTTTGGTCCAGCTCTCTGCCCTTCAGCTCATGCCATGCCATTTGCTTGTCTGAACTTCGGTGAGAAACTATTTTCCGATTTTTTTTTTTTTTTTATCCCATACCTTCCTCACTTTCTTGTCGCGTCTCACCTTGTTCCTTTCTCTTTGGATTTCAGAAATTCACCCCCTAGAATCTGGGCATCTCTCCGGGTTTTTCCCTGGCCATCATTTCGTCCCAATGCATTGCCTTCCATATGCTGCATTTCCAAATGCTGCCGTTTTTTCCGCTCACCTTTTCTTTGATCATATCTCCTGTGCCAAGTGCTTGTTACACTTCTTCTCTGAATTTGGGATTTCATTTCCTTTCATGAAAGTCATTTCATGAATTTCATGAAAGGAAATGAAATCTTGCGATTTCAGTGAGGATCAAGCTGGCAAGCTTTGGGCCAGTTCTCTGCACTTCAGCTCATGCCATGCCATTTGCTTGTTTGAACTTTTGTGACAAATTTTTCCTTTTTTTTTCATCCCTTTTCCCTGCACAAATGAAATGAAGAATTTCATGTCATGAAAGGAAAGGAAATCTTGCAATTTCAGTGAGGATCAAGTTGGCAAGCTTTGGTCCAGCTCTCTGCCCTTCAGCTCATGCCATGCCATTTGCTTGTCTGAACTTTGGTGACAAATTATTTTCCGATTTTTTTTTTTTTTTTGAGCCCGTCCCTTCCTCACTTTCTTCTCGCGTCTCGCCTTGTTCCTTTCTCTTTGGATTTCAGAAATTCACCCCCTAGAATCTGGGCATCTCTCCGGTTTTTTCCCTGGCCCTCATTTCATCCCAATGCATTGCCTTCCATATGCTGCATTTCCAAATGCTGCCGTTTTTTCCGCTCACCTTTTCTTTGAACATATCTCCTGTGCCAAGTGCTTGTTACACTTCTTCTCTGAATTTGGGATTTCATTTCCTTTCATGAAATTCATTTCATGAATTTCATGAAAGGAAATGAAATCTTGCGATTTCAGTGAGGATCAAGCTGGCAAGCTTTGGGCCAGTTCTCTGCACTTCAGCTCATGCCATGCCATTTGCTTGTTTGAACTTGGGTGACAAATTTTTCTTTTTTTTTCAGCCCTTTTCCCTGCATGAAATGAAATGAAGAATTTCATGTCATGGAAGGAAAGGAAATGTTGCAATTTCAGTGAGGATCAAGTTGGCAAGCTTTGGTCCAGCTCTCTGCCCTTCAGCTCATGCCATGCCATTTGCTTGTCTGAACTTCGGTGAGAAACTATTTTCCGATTTTTTTTTTTTTTTATCCCATACCTTCCTCACTTTCTTGTCGCGTCTCACCTTGTTCCTTTCTCTTTGGATTTCAGAAATTCACCCCCTAGAATCTGGGCATCTCTCCGGGTTTTTCCCTGGCCATCATTTCGTCCCAATGCATTGCCTTCCATATGCTGCATTTCCAAATGCTGCCGTTTTTTCCGCTCACCTTTTCTTTGATCATATCTCCTGTGCCAAGTGCTTGTTACACTTCTTCTCTGAATTTGGGATTTCATTTCCTTTCATGAAAGTCATTTCATGAATTTCATGAAAGGAAATGAAATCTTGCGATTTCAGTGAGGATCAAGCTGGCAAGCTTTGGGCCGGTTCTCTGCACTTCAGCTCATGCCATGCCATTTGCTTGTTTGAACTTTTGTGACAAATTTTTCCTTTTTTTTTCATCCCTTTTCCCTGCATGAAATGAAATGAAGAATTTCATGTCATGAAAGGAAAGGAAATCTTGCAATTTCAGTGAGGATCAAGTTGGCAAGCTTTGGTCCAGCTCTCTGCCCTTCAGCTCATGCCATGCCATTTGCTTGTTTGAACTTTTGTGACAAATTTTTCCTTTTTTTTCAGCCCTTTTCCCTGCATGAAATGAAATGAAGAATTTCATGTCATGAAAGGAAAGGAAATCTTGCAATTTCAGTGAGGATCAAGTTGGCAAGCTTTGGTCCAGCTCTCTGCCCTTCAGCTCATGCCATGCCATTTGCTTGTCTGAACTTCGGTGAGAAACTATTTTCCGATTTTTTTTTTTTTTTTTATCCCATACCTTCCTCACTTTCTTCTCGCGTCTCGCCTTGTTCCTTTCTCTTTGGATTTCAGAAATTCACCCCCTAGAATCTGGGCATCTCTCCGGTTTTTTCCCTGGCCCTCATTTCGTCCCAATGCATTGCCTACCATATGCTGCATTTCCAAATGCTGCCGTTTTTTCTGCTCACCTTTTCTTTGATCATATCTCCTGTCCCAAGTGCTTGTTACACTTCTTCTCTGAATTTGGGATTTCATTTCCTTTCATGAAAGTCATTTCATGAATTTCATGAAAGGAAATGAAATCTTGCGATTTCAGTGAGGATCAAGCTGGCAAGCTTTGGGCCAGTTCTCTGCACTTCAGCTCATGCCATGCCATTTGCTTGTTTGAACTTGGGTGACAAATTTTTCTTTTTTTTTCAGCCCTTTTCCCTGCATGAAATGAAATGAAGAATTTCATGTCATGAAAGGAAAGGAAATCTTGCAATTTCAGTGAGGATCAAGTTGGCAAGCTTTGGTCCAGCTCTCTGCCATTCAGCTCATGCCATGCCATTTGCTTGTTTGAACTTTTGTGACAAATTTTTCCTTTTTTTTCAGCCCTTTTCCCTGCATGAAATGAAATGAAGAATTTCATGTCATGAAAGGAAAGGAAATCTTGCAATTTCAGTGAGGATCAAGTTGGCAAGCTTTGGTCCAGCTCTCTGCCCTTCAGCTCATGCCATGCCATTTGCTTGTCTGAACTTTTGTGACAAATTTTTCCTTTTTTTTTCAGCCCTTTTCCCTGCATGAAATGAAATGAAGAATTTCATGTCATGAAAGGAAAGGAAATCTTGCAATTTCAGTGAGGATCAAGTTGGCAAGCTTTGGTCCAGCTCTCTGCCCTTCAGCTCATGCCATGCCATTTGCTTGTCTGAACTTCGGTGAGAAACTATTTTCCGATTTTTTTTTTTTTTTATCCCATACCTTCCTCACTTTCTTCTCACGTCTCGCCTTGTTCCTTTCTCTTTGGATTTCAGAAATTCACCCCCTAGAATCTGGGCATCTCTCCGGGTTTTTCCCTGGCCCTCATTTCGTCCCAATGCATTGCCTTCCATATGCTGCATTTCCAAATGCTGCCGTTTTTTCCGCTCACCTTTTCTTTGATCATATCTCCTGTGCCAAGTGCTTGTTACACTTCTTCTCTGAATTTGGGATTTCAGTGAGGATCAACCTGGCAAGCTTTGGGCCAGTTCTCTGCACTTCAGCTCATGCCATGCCATTTGCTTGTTTGAACTTTTGTGACAAATTTTTCCTTTTTTTTTCATCCCTTTTCCCTGCATGAAATGAAATGAAGAATTTCATGTCATGAAAGGAAAGGAAATCTTGCAATTTCAGTGAGGATCAAGTTGGCAAGCTTTGGTCCAGCTCTCTGCCCTTCAGCTCATGCCATGCCATTTGCTTGTCTGAACTTTGGTGACAAATTATTTTCCGATTTTTTTTTTTTTTTTGAGCCCGTCCCTTCCTCACTTTCTTCTCGCGTCTCGCCTTGTTCCTTTCTCTTTGGATTTCAGAAATTCACCCCCTAGAATCTGGGCATCTGTCCGGTTTTTTCCCTGGCCCTCATTTCATCCCAATGCATTGCCTTCCATATGCTGCATTTCCAAATGCTGCCGTTTTTTCCGCTCACCTTTTCTTTGATCATATCTCCTGTGCCAAGTGCTTGTTACACTTCTTCTCTGAATTTGGGATTTCAGTGAGGATCAAGCTGGCAAGCTTTGGGCCAGTTCTCTGCACTTCAGCTTATGCCATGCCATTTGCTTGTTTGAACTTTTGTGACAAATTTTTCCTTTTTTTTTCATCCCTTTTCCCTGCATGAAATGAAATGAAGAATTTCATGTCATGAAAGGAAAGGAAATCTTGCAATTTCAGTGAGGATCAAGTTGGCAAGCTTTGGTCCAGCTCTCTGCCCTTCAGCTCATGCCATGCCATTTGCTTGTTTGAACTTGGGTGACAAATTATTTTCCGATTTTTTTTTTTTTTTTGAGCCCTTCCCTTCCTCACTTTCTTCTCGCGTCTCGCCTTGTTCCTTTCTCTTTGGATTTCAGAAATTCACCCCCTAGAATCTGGGCATCTGTCCGGTTTTTTCCCTGGCCCTCATTTCATCCCAATGCATTGCCTTCCATATGCTGCATTTCCAAATGCTGCCGTTTTTTCCGCTCACCTTTTCTTTGAACATATCTCCTGTGCCAAGTGCTTGTTACACTTCTTCTCTGAATTTGGGATTTCATTTCCTTTCATGAAATTCATTTCATGAATTTCATGAAAGGAAATGAAATCTTGCGATTTCAGTGAGGATCAAGCTGGCAAGCTTTGGGCCAGTTCTCTGCACTTCAGCTCATGCCATGCCATTTGCTTGTTTGAACTTTTGTGACGAATTTTTCCTTTTTTTTTCATCCCTTTTCCCTGCATGAAATGAAATGAAGAATTTCATGTCATGAAAGGAAAGGAAATCTTGCAATTTCAGTGAGGATCAAGTTGGCAAGCTTTGGTCCAGCTCTCTGCCCTTCAGCTCATGCCATGCCATTTGCTTGTTTGAACTTTTGTGACAAATTTTTCCTTTTTTTTCAGCCCTTTTCCCTGCATGAAATGAAATGAAGAATTTCATGTCATGAAAGGAAAGGAAATCTTGCAATTTCAGTGAGGATCAAGTTGGCAAGCTTTGGTCCAGCTCTCTGCCCTTCAGCTCATGCCATGCCATTTGCTTGTCTGAACTTCGGTGAGAAACTATTTTCCGATTTTTTTTTTTTTTTATCCCATACCTTCCTCACTTTCTTGTCGCGTCTCACCTTGTTCCTTTCTCTTTGGATTTCAGAAATTCACCCCCTAGAATCTGGGCATCTCTCCGGGTTTTTCCCTGGCCATCATTTCGTCCCAATGCATTGCCTTCCATATGCTGCATTTCCAAATGCTGCCGTTTTTTCCGCTCACCTTTTCTTTGATCATATCTCCTGTGCCAAGTGCTTGTTACACTTCTTCTCTGAATTTGGGATTTCATTTCCTTTCATGAAAGTCATTTCATGAATTTCATGAAAGGAAATGAAATCTTGCGATTTCAGTGAGGATCAAGCTGGCAAGCTTTGGGCCAGTTCTCTGCACTTCAGCTCATGCCATGCCATTTGCTTGTTTGAACTTTTGTGACAAATTTTTCCTTTTTTTTTCATCCCTTTTCCCTGCACAAATGAAATGAAGAATTTCATGTCATGAAAGGAAAGGAAATCTTGCAATTTCAGTGAGGATCAAGTTGGCAAGCTTTGGTCCAGCTCTCTGCCCTTCAGCTCATGCCATGCCATTTGCTTGTCTGAACTTTGGTGACAAATTATTTTCCGATTTTTTTTTTTTTTTTTGAGCCCGTCCCTTCCTCACTTTCTTCTCGCGTCTCGCCTTGTTCCTTTCTCTTTGGATTTCAGAAATTCACCCCCTAGAATCTGGGCATCTCTCCGGTTTTTTCCCTGGCCCTCATTTCATCCCAATGCATTGCCTTCCATATGCTGCATTTCCAAATGCTGCCGTTTTTTCCGCTCACCTTTTCTTTGATCATATCTCCTGTGCCAAGTGCTTGTTACACTTCTTCTCTGAATTTGGGATTTCAGTGAGGATCAAGCTGGCAAGCTTTGGGCCAGTTCTCTGCACTTCAGCTCATGCCATGCCATTTGCTTGTTTGAACTTCTGTGACAAATTTTTCCTTTTTTTTTCATCCCTTTTCCCTGCATGAAATGAAATGAAGAATTTCATGTCATGAAAGGAAAGGAAATCTTGCAATTTCAGTGAGGATCAAGTTGGCAAGCTTTGGTCCAGCTCTCTGCCCTTCAGCTCATGCCATGCCATTTGCTTGTCTGAACTTGGGTGACAAATTATTTTCCGATTTTTTTTTTTTTTTTTGAGCCCTTCCCTTCCTCACTTTCTTCTCGCGTCTCGCCTTGTTCCTTTCTCTTTGGATTTCAGAAATTCACCCCCTAGAATCTGGGCATCTGTCCGGTTTTTTCCCTGGCCCTCATTTCATCCCAATGCATTGCCTTCCATATGCTGCATTTCCAAATGCTGCCGTTTTTTCCGCTCACCTTTTCTTTGAACATATCTCCTGTGCCAAGTGCTTGTTACACTTCTTCTCTGAATTTGGGATTTCATTTCCTTTCATGAAATTCATTTCATGAATTTCATGAAAGGAAATGAAATCTTGCGATTTCAGTGAGGATCAAGCTGGCAAGCTTTGGTCCAGCTCTCTGCCCTTCAGCTCATGCCATGCCATTTGCTTGTTTGAACTTTTTTGACAAATTCTTCCTTTTTTTTTCATCCCTTTTCCCTGCATGAAATGAAATGAAGAATTTCATGTCATGAAAGGAAAGGAAATCTTGCAATTTCAGTGAGGATCAAGTTGGCAAGCTTTGGTCCAGCTCTCTGCCCTTCAGCTCATGCCATGCCATTTGCTTGTTTGAACTTTTGTGACAAATTTTTCCTTTTTTTTCAGCCCTTTTCCCTGCATGAAATGAAATGAAGAATTTCATGTCATGAAAGGAAAGGAAATCTTGCAATTTCAGTGAGGATCAAGTTGGCAAGCTTTGGTCCAGCTCTCTGCCCTTCAGCTCATGCCATGCCATTTGCTTGTCTGAACTTCGGTGAGAAACTATTTTCCGATTTTTTTTTTTTTTTTTATCCCATACCTTCCTCACTTTCTTGTCGCGTCTCACCTTGTTCCTTTCTCTTTGGATTTCAGAAATTCACCCCCTAGAATCTGGGCATCTCTCCGGGTTTTTCCCTGGCCATCATTTCGTCCCAATGCATTGCCTTCCATATGCTGCATTTCCAAATGCTGCCGTTTTTTCCGCTCACCTTTTCTTTGATCATATCTCCTGTGCCAAGTGCTTGTTACACTTCTTCTCTGAATTTGGGATTTCAGTGAGGATCAAGCTGGCAAGCTTTGGGCCAGTTCTCTGCACTTCAGCTCATGCCATGCCATTTGCTTGTTTGAACTTCTGTGACAAATTTTTCCTTTTTTTTTCATCCCTTTTCCCTGCATGAAATGAAATGAAGAATTTCATGTCATGAAAGGAAAGGAAATCTTGCAATTTCAGTGAGGATCAAGTTGGCAAGCTTTGGTCCAGCTCTCTGCCCTTCAGCTCATGCCATGCCTTTTGCTTGTCTGAACTTGGGTGACAAATTATTTTCCGATTTTTTTTTTTTTTTTTGAGCCCTTCCCTTCCTCACTTTCTTCTCGCGTCTCGCCTTGTTCCTTTCTCTTTGGATTTCAGAAATTCACCCCCTAGAATCTGGGCATCTGTCCGGTTTTTTCCCTGGCCCTCATTTCATCCCAATGCATTGCCTTCCATATGCTGCATTTCCAAATGCTGCCGTTTTTTCCGCTCACCTTTTCTTTGAACATATCTCCTGTGCCAAGTGCTTGTTACACTTCTTCTCTGAATTTGGGATTTCATTTCCTTTCATGAAATTCATTTCATGAATTTCATGAAAGGAAATGAAATCTTGCGATTTCAGTGAGGATCAAGCTGGCAAGCTTTGGGCCAGTTCTCTGCACTTCAGCTCATGCCATGCCATTTGCTTGTTTGAACTTGGGTGACAAATTTTTCTTTTTTTTTCAGCCCTTTTCCCTGCATGAAATGAAATGAAGAATTTCATGTCATGGAAGGAAAGGAAATGTTGCAATTTCAGTGAGGATCAAGTTGGCAAGCTTTGGTCCAGCTCTCTGCCCTTCAGCTCATGCCATGCCATTTGCTTGTTTGAACTTTTTTGACAAATTCTTCCTTTTTTTTTCATCCCTTTTCCCTGCATGAAATGAAATGAAGAATTTCATGTCATGAAAGGAAAGGAAATCTTGCAATTTCAGTGAGGATCAAGTTGGCAAGCTTTGGTCCAGCTCTCTGCCCTTCAGCTCATGCCATGCCATTTGCTTGTTTGAACTTTTGTGACAAATTTTTCCTTTTTTTTCAGCCCTTTTCCCTGCATGAAATGAAATGAAGAATTTCATGTCATGAAAGGAAAGGAAATCTTGCAATTTCAGTGAGGATCAAGTTGGCAAGCTTTGGTCCAGCTCTCTGCCCTTCAGCTCATGCCATGCCATTTGCTTGTCTGAACTTCGGTGAGAAACTATTTTCCGATTTTTTTTTTTTTTTATCCCATACCTTCCTCACTTTCTTGTCGCGTCTCACCTTGTTCCTTTCTCTTTGGATTTCAGAAATTCACCCCCTAGAATCTGGGCATCTCTCCGGGTTTTTCCCTGGCCATCATTTCGTCCCAATGCATTGCCTTCCATATGCTGCATTTCCAAATGCTGCCGTTTTTTCCGCTCACCTTTTCTTTGATCATATCTCCTGTGCCAAGTGCTTGTTACACTTCTTCTCTGAATTTGGGATTTCATTTCCTTTCATGAAAGTCATTTCATGAATTTCATGAAAGGAAATGAAATCTTGCGATTTCAGTGAGGATCAAGCTGGCAAGCTTTGGGCCAGTTCTCTGCACTTCAGCTCATGCCATGCCATTTGCTTGTTTGAACTTTTGTGACAAATTTTTCCTTTTTTTTTCATCCCTTTTCCCTGCACAAATGAAATGAAGAATTTCATGTCATGAAAGGAAAGGAAATCTTGCAATTTCAGTGAGGATCAAGTTGGCAAGCTTTGGTCCAGCTCTCTGCCCTTCAGCTCATGCCATGCCATTTGCTTGTCTGAACTTTGGTGACAAATTATTTTCCGATTTTTTTTTTTTTTTTTGAGCCCGTCCCTTCCTCACTTTCTTCTCGCGTCTCGCCTTGTTCCTTTCTCTTTGGATTTCAGAAATTCACCCCCTAGAATCTGGGCATCTCTCCGGTTTTTTCCCTGGCCCTCATTTCATCCCAATGCATTGCCTTCCATATGCTGCATTTCCAAATGCTGCCGTTTTTTCCGCTCACCTTTTCTTTGATCATATCTCCTGTGCCAAGTGCTTGTTACACTTCTTCTCTGAATTTGGGATTTCAGTGAGGATCAAGCTGGCAAGCTTTGGTCCAGCTCTCTGCCCTTCAGCTCATGCCATGCCATTTGCTTGTTTGAACTTCTGTGACAAATTTTTCCTTTTTTTTTCATCCCTTTTCCCTGCATGAAATGAAATGAAGAATTTCATGTCATGAAAGGAAAGGAAATCTTGCAATTTCAGTGAGGATCAAGTTGGCAAGCTTTGGTCCAGCTCTCTGCCCTTCAGCTCATGCCATGCCATTTGCTTGTCTGAACTTGGGTGACAAATTATTTTCCGATTTTTTTTTTTTTTTTTGAGCCCTTCCCTTCCTCACTTTCTTCTCGCGTCTCGCCTTGTTCCTTTCTCTTTGGATTTCAGAAATTCACCCCCTAGAATCTGGGCATCTGTCCGGTTTTTTCCCTGGCCCTCATTTCATCCCAATGCATTGCCTTCCATATGCTGCATTTCCAAATGCTGCCGTTTTTTCCGCTCACCTTTTCTTTGAACATATCTCCTGTGCCAAGTGCTTGTTACACTTCTTCTCTGAATTTGGGATTTCATTTCCTTTCATGAAATTCATTTCATGAATTTCATGAAAGGAAATGAAATCTTGCGATTTCAGTGAGGATCAAGCTGGCAAGCTTTGGGCCAGTTCTCTGCACTTCAGCTCATGCCATGCCATTTGCTTGTTTGAACTTTTGTGACGAATTTTTCCTTTTTTTTTCATCCCTTTTCCCTGCATGAAATGAAATGAAGAATTTCATGTCATGAAAGGAAAGGAAATCTTGCAATTTCAGTGAGGATCAAGTTGGCAAGCTTTGGTCCAGCTCTCTGCCCTTCAGCTCATGCCATGCCATTTGCTTGTTTGAACTTTTGTGACAAATTTTTCCTTTTTTTTCAGCCCTTTTCCCTGCATGAAATGAAATGAAGAATTTCAT
This sequence comes from Acanthiza pusilla, assembly GCA_036630365.1. Lineage (NCBI taxonomy): Eukaryota > Metazoa > Chordata > Aves > Passeriformes > Acanthizidae > Acanthiza > Acanthiza pusilla. Next base: position 25,741,076 of record JAXCHO010000018.1, read on the forward strand.
GTCATGAAAGGAAAGGAAATCTTGCAATTTCAGTGAGGATCAAGTTGGCAAGCTTTGGTCCAGCTCTCTGCCCTTCAGCTCATGCCATGCCATTTGCTTGTCTGAACTTCGGTGAGAAACTATTTTCCGATTTTTTTTTTTTTTTATCCCATACCTTCCTCACTTTCTTGTCGCGTCTCACCTTGTTCCTTTCTCTTTGGATTTCAGAAATTCACCCCCTAGAATCTGGGCATCTCTCCGGGTTTTTCCCTGGCCATCATTTCGTCCCAATGCATTGCCTTCCATATGCTGCATTTCCAAATGCTGCCGTTTTTTCCGCTCACCTTTTCTTTGATCATATCTCCTGTGCCAAGTGCTTGTTACACTTCTTCTCTGAATTTGGGATTTCATTTCCTTTCGTGAAAGTCATTTCATGAATTTCATGAAAGGAAATGAAATCTTGCGATTTCAGTGAGGATCAAGCTGGCAAGCTTTGGGCCAGTTCTCTGCACTTCAGCTCATGCCATGCCATTTGCTTGTTTGAACTTTTGTGACAAATTTTTCCTTTTTTTTTCATCCCTTTTCCCTGCACAAATGAAATGAAGAATTTCATGTCATGAAAGGAAAGGAAATCTTGCAATTTCAGTGAGGATCAAGTTGGCAAGCTTTGGTCCAGCTCTCTGCCCTTCAGCTCATGCCATGCCATTTGCTTGTCTGAACTTTGGTGACAAATTATTTTCCGATTTTTTTTTTTTTTTTGAGCCCGTCCCTTCCTCACTTTCTTCTCGCGTCTCGCCTTGTTCCTTTCTCTTTGGATTTCAGAAATTCACCCCCTAGAATCTGGGCATCTCTCCGGTTTTTTCCCTGGCCCTCATTTCATCCCAATGCATTGCCTTCCATATGCTGCATTTCCAAATGCTGCCGTTTTTTCCGCTCACCTTTTCTTTGATCATATCTCCTGTGCCAAGTGCTTGTTACACTTCTTCTCTGAATTTGGGATTTCAGTGAGGATCAAGCTGGCAAGCTTTGGGCCAGTTCTCTGCACTTCAGCTCATGCCATGCCATTTGCTTGTTTGAACTTCTGTGACAAATTTTTCCTTTTTTTTTCATCCCTTTTCCCTGCATGAAATGAAATGAAGAATTTCATGTCATGAAAGGAAAGGAAATCTTGCAATTTCAGTGAGGATCAAGTTGGCAAGCTTTGGTCCAGCTCTCTGCCCTTCAGCTCATGCCATGCCATTTGCTTGTCTGAACTTGGGTGACAAATTATTTTCCGATTTTTTTTTTTTTTTTTGAGCCCTTCCCTTCCTCACTTTCTTCTCGCGTCTCGCCTTGTTCCTTTCTCTTTGGATTTCAGAAATTCACCCCCTAGAATCTGGGCATCTCTCCGGTTTTTTCCCTGGCCCTCATTTCATCCCAATGCATTGCCTTCCATATGCTGCATTTCCAAATGCTGCCGTTTTTTCCGCTCACCTTTTCTTTGAACATATCTCCTGTGCCAAGTGCTTGTTACACTTCTTCTCTGAATTTGGGATTTCATTTCCTTTCATGAAATTCATTTCATGAATTTCATGAAAGGAAATGAAATCTTGCGATTTCAGTGAGGATCAAGCTGGCAAGCTTTGGTCCAGCTCTCTGCCCTTCAGCTCATGCCATGCCATTTGCTTGTTTGAACTTTTTTGACAAATTCTTCCTTTTTTTTTCATCCCTTTTCCCTGCATGAAATGAAATGAAGAATTTCATGTCATGAAAGGAAAGGAAATCTTGCAATTTCAGTGAGGATCAAGTTGGCAAGCTTTGGTCCAGCTCTCTGCCCTTCAGCTCATGCCATGCCATTTGCTTGTTTGAACTTTTGTGACAAATTTTTCCTTTTTTTTCAGCCCTTTTCCCTGCATGAAATGAAATGAAGAATTTCATGTCATGAAAGGAAAGGAAATCTTGCAATTTCAGTGAGGATCAAGTTGGCAAGCTTTGGTCCAGCTCTCTGCCCTTCAGCTCATGCCATGCCATTTGCTTGTCTGAACTTCGGTGAGAAACTATTTTCCGATTTTTTTTTTTTTTTATCCCATACCTTCCTCACTTTCTTGTCGCGTCTCACCTTGTTCCTTTCTCTTTGGATTTCAGAAATTCACCCCCTAGAATCTGGGCATCTCTCCGGGTTTTTCCCTGGCCATCATTTCGTCCCAATGCATTGCCTTCCATATGCTGCATTTCCAAATGCTGCCGTTTTTTCCGCTCACCTTTTCTTTGATCATATCTCCTGTGCCAAGTGCTTGTTACACTTCTTCTCTGAATTTGGGATTTCATTTCCTTTCATGAAAGTCATTTCATGAATTTCATGAAAGGAAATGAAATCTTGCGATTTCAGTGAGGATCAAGCTGGAAAGCTTTGGGCCAGTTCTCTGCACTTCAGCTCATGCCATGCCATTTGCTTGTTTGAACTTTTGTGACAAATTTTTCCTTTTTTTTTCATCCCTTTTCCCTGCATGAAATGAAATGAAGAATTTCATGTCATGAAAGGAAAGGAAATCTTGCAATTTCAGTGAGGATCAAGTTGGCAAGCTTTGGTCCAGCTCTCTGCCCTTCAGCTCATGCCATGCCATTTGCTTGTTTGAACTTTTGTGACAAATTTTTCCTTTTTTTTCAGCCCTTTTCCCTGCATGAAATGAAATGAAGAATTTCATGTCATGAAAGGAAAGGAAATCTTGCAATTTCAGTGAGGATCAAGTTGGCAAGCTTTGGTCCAGCTCTCTGCCCTTCAGCTCATGCCATGCCATTTGCTTGTCTGAACTTTGGTGACAAATTATTTTCCGATTTTTTTTTTTTTTTTGAGCCCGTCCCTTCCTCACTTTCTTCTCGCGTCTCGCCTTGTTCCTTTCTCTTTGGATTTCAGAAATTCACCCCCTAGAATCTGGGCATCTCTCCGGTTTTTTCCCTGGCCCTCATTTCATCCCAATGCATTGCCTTCCATATGCTGCATTTCCAAATGCTGCCGTTTTTTCCGCTCACCTTTTCTTTGATCATATCTCCTGTGCCAAGTGCTTGTTACACTTCTTCTCTGAATTTGGGATTTCAGTGAGGATCAAGCTGGCAAGCTTTGGGCCAGTTCTCTGCACTTCAGCTCATGCCATGCCATTTGCTTGTTTGAACTTCTGTGACAAATTTTTCCTTTTTTTTTCATCCCTTTTCCCTGCATGAAATGAAATGAAGAATTTCATGTCATGAAAGGAAAGGAAATCTTGCAATTTCAGTGAGGATCAAGTTGGCAAGCTTTGGTCCAGCTCTCTGCCCTTCAGCTCATGCCATGCCTTTTGCTTGTCTGAACTTGGGTGACAAATTATTTTCCGATTTTTTTTTTTTTTTTTGAGCCCTTCCCTTCCTCACTTTCTTCTCGCGTCTCGCCTTGTTCCTTTCTCTTTGGATTTCAGAAATTCACCCCCTAGAATCTGGGCATCTGTCCGGTTTTTTCCCTGGCCCTCATTTCATCCCAATGCATTGCCTTCCATATGCTGCATTTCCAAATGCTGCCGTTTTTTCCGCTCACCTTTTCTTTGAACATATCTCCTGTGCCAAGTGCTTGTTACACTTCTTCTCTGAATTTGGGATTTCATTTCCTTTCATGAAATTCATTTCATGAATTTCATGAAAGGAAATGAAATCTTGCGATTTCAGTGAGGATCAAGCTGGCAAGCTTTGGGCCAGTTCTCTGCACTTCAGCTCATGCCATGCCATTTGCTTGTTTGAACTTGGGTGACAAATTTTTCTTTTTTTTTCAGCCCTTTTCCCTGCATGAAATGAAATGAAGAATTTCATGTCATGGAAGGAAAGGAAATGTTGCAATTTCAGTGAGGATCAAGTTGGCAAGCTTTGGTCCAGCTCTCTGCCCTTCAGCTCATGCCATGCCATTTGCTTGTTTGAACTTTTTTGACAAATTCTTCCTTTTTTTTTCATCCCTTTTCCCTGCATGAAATGAAATGAAGAATTTCATGTCATGAAAGGAAAGGAAATCTTGCAATTTCAGTGAGGATCAAGTTGGCAAGCTTTGGTCCAGCTCTCTGCCCTTCAGCTCATGCCATGCCATTTGCTTGTTTGAACTTTTGTGACAAATTTTTCCTTTTTTTTCAGCCCTTTTCCCTGCATGAAATGAAATGAAGAATTTCATGTCATGAAAGGAAAGGAAATCTTGCAATTTCAGTGAGGATCAAGTTGGCAAGCTTTGGTCCAGCTCTCTGCCCTTCAGCTCATGCCATGCCATTTGCTTGTCTGAACTTCGGTGAGAAACTATTTTCCGATTTTTTTTTTTTTTTTTGAGCCCGTCCCTTCCTCACTTTCTTCTCGCGTCTCGCCTTGTTCCTTTCTCTTTGGATTTCAGAAATTCACCCCCTAGAATCTGGGCATCTCTCCGGTTTTTTCCCTGGCCCTCATTTCATCCCAATGCATTGCCTTCCATATGCTGCATTTCCAAATGCTGCCGTTTTTTCCGCTCACCTTTTCTTTGATCATATCTCCTGTGCCAAGTGCTTGTTACACTTCTTCTCTGAATTTGGGATTTCAGTGAGGATCAAGCTGGCAAGCTTTGATCCAGCTCTCTGCCCTTCAGCTCATGCCATGCCATTTGCTTGTTTGAACTTCTGTGACAAATTTTTCCTTTTTTTTTCATCCCTTTTCCCTGCATGAAATGAAATGAAGAATTTCATGTCATGAAAGGAAAGGAAATCTTGCAATTTCAGTGAGGATCAAGTTGGCAAGCTTTGGTCCAGCTCTCTGCCCTTCAGCTCATGCCATGCCATTTGCTTGTCTGAACTTGGGTGACAAATTATTTTCCGATTTTTTTTTTTTTTTTTGAGCCCTTCCCTTCCTCACTTTCTTCTCGCGTCTCGCCTTGTTCCTTTCTCTTTGGATTTCAGAAATTCACCCCCTAGAATCTGGGCATCTGTCCGGTTTTTTCCCTGGCCCTCATTTCATCCCAATGCATTGCCTTCCATATGCTGCATTTCCAAATGCTGCCCTTTTTTACGCTCACCTTTTCTTTGAACATATCTCCTGTGCCAAGTGCTTGTTACACTTCTTCTCTGAATTTGGGATTTCATTTCCTTTCATGAAATTCATTTCATGAATTTCATGAAAGGAAATGAAATCTTGCGATTTCAGTGAGGATCAAGCTGGCAAGCTTTGGGCCAGTTCTCTGCACTTCAGCTCATGCCATGCCATTTGCTTGTTTGAACTTGGGTGACAAATTTTTCTTTTTTTTTCAGCCCTTTTCCCTGCATGAAATGAAATGAAGAATTTCATGTCATGGAAGGAAAGGAAATCTTGCAATTTCAGTGAGGATCAAGTTGGCAAGCTTTGGTCCAGCTCTCTGCCCTTCAGCTCATGCCATGCCATTTGCTTGTTTGAACTTTTTTGACAAATTCTTCCTTTTTTTTTCATCCCTTTTCCCTGCATGAAATGAAATGAAGAATTTCATGTCATGAAAGGAAAGGAAATCTTGCAATTTCAGTGAGGATGAAGTTGGCAAGCTTTGGTCCATCTCTCTGCCCTTCAGCTCATGCCATGCCATTTGCTTGTCTGAACTTCGGTGAGAAACTATTTTCTGATTTTTTTTTTTTTTTTTGAGCCCGTCCCTTCCTCACTTTCTTCTCGCGTCTCGCCTTGTTCCTTTCTCTTTGGATTTCAGAAATTCACCCCCTAGAATCTGGGCATCTGTCCGGTTTTTTCCCTGGCCCTCATTTCATCCCAATGCATTGCCTTCCATATGCTGCATTTCCAAATGCTGCCGTTTTTTCCGCTCACCTTTTCTTTGATCATAGCTCCTGTGCCAAGTGCTTGTTACACTTCTTCTCTGAATTTGGGATTTCATTTCCTTTCATGAAATTCATTTCATGAATTTCATGAAAGGAAATGAAATCTTGCGATTTCAGTGAGGATCAAGTTGGCAAGCTTTGGTCCAGCTCTCTGCACTTCAGCTCATGCCATGCCATTTGCTTGTTTGAACTTTTGTGACAAATTTTTCCTTTTTTTTCAGCCCTTTTCCCTGCATGAAATGAAATGAAGAATTTCATGTCATGAAAGGAAAGGAAATCTTGCAATTTCAGTGAGGATCAAGTTGGCAAGCTTTGGTCCAGCTCTCTGCCCTTCAGCTCATGCCATGCCATTTGCTTGTTTGAACTTCTGTGACAAATTTTTCCTTTTTTTTTCATCCCTTTTCCCTGCATGAAATGAAATGAAGAATTTCATGTCATGAAAGGAAAGGAAATCTTGCAATTTCAGTGAGGATCAAGTTGGCAAGCTTTGGTCCAGCTCTCTGCCCTTCAGCTCATGCCATGCCATTTGCTTGTCTGAACTTGGGTGACAAATTATTTTCCGATTTTTTTTTTTTTTTTTGAGCCCTTCCCTTCCTCACTTTCTTCTCGCGTCTCGCCTTGTTCCTTTCTCTTTGGATTTCAGAAATTCACCCCCTAGAATCTGGGCATCTGTCCGGTTTTTTCCCTGGCCCTCATTTCATCCCAATGCATTGCCTTCCATATGCTGCATTTCCAAATGCTGCCGTTTTTTCCGCTCACCTTTTCTTTTATCATATCTCCTGTGCCAAGTGCTTGTTACACTTCTTCTCTGAATTTGGGATTTCATTTCCTTTCATGAAATTCATTTCATGAATTTCATGAAAGGAAATGAAATCTTGCGATTTCAGTGAGGATCAAGCTGGCAAGCTTTGGGCCAGTTCTCTGCACTTCAGCTCATGCCATGCCATTTGCTTGTTTGAACTTGGGTGACAAATTTTTCTTTTTTTTTCAGCCCTTTTCCCTGCATGAAATGAAATGAAGAATTTCATGTCATGGAAGGAAAGGAAATGTTGCAATTTCAGTGAGGATCAAGTTGGCAAGCTTTGGTCCAGCTCTCTGCCCTTCAGCTCATGCCATGCCATTTGCTTGTTTGAACTTTTTTGACAAATTCTTCCTTTTTTTTTCATCCCTTTTCCCTGCATGAAATGAAATGAAGAATTTCATGTCATGAAAGGAAAGGAAATCTTGCAATTTCAGTGAGGATCAAGTTGGCAAGCTTTGGTCCAGCTCTCTGCCCTTCAGCTCATGCCATGCCATTTGCTTGTTTGAACTTTTGTGACAAATTTTTCCTTTTTTTTCAGCCCTTTTCCCTGCATGAAATGAAATGAAGAATTTCATGTCATGAAAGGAAAGGAAATCTTGCAATTTCAGTGAGGATCAAGTTGGCAAGCTTTGGTCCAGCTCTCTGCCCTTCAGCTCATGCCATGCCATTTGCTTGTCTGAACTTCGGTGAGAAACTATTTTCCGATTTTTTTTTTTTTTTATCCCATACCTTCCTCACTTTCTTGTCGCGTCTCACCTTGTTCCTTTCTCTTTGGATTTCAGAAATTCACCCCCTAGAATCTGGGCATCTCTCCGGGTTTTTCCCTGGCCCTCATTTCGTCCCAATGCATTGCCTTCCATATGCTGCATTTCCAAATGCTGCCGTTTTTTCCGCTCACCTTTTCTTTGATCATATCTCCTGTGCCAAGTGCTTGTTACACTTCTTCTCTGAATTTGGGATTTCATTTCCTTTCATGAAAGTCATTTCATGAATTTCATGAAAGGAAATGAAATCTTGCGATTTCAGTGAGGATCAAGCTGGCAAGCTTTGGGCCAGTTCTCTGCACTTCAGCTCATGCCATGCCATTTGCTTGTTTGAACTTTTGTGACAAATTTTTCCTTTTTTTTTCATCCCTTTTCCCTGCATGAAATGAAATGAAGAATTTCATGTCATGAAAGGAAAGGAAATCTTGCAATTTCAGTGAGGATCAAGTTGGCAAGCTTTGGTCCAGCTCTCTGCCCTTCAGCTCATGCCATGCCATTTGCTTGTCTGAACTTTGGTGACAAATTATTTTCCGATTTTTTTTTTTTTTTTGAGCCCGTCCCTTCCTCACTTTCTTCTCGCGTCTCGCCTTGTTCCTTTCTCTTTGGATTTCAGAAATTCACCCCCTAGAATCTGGGCATCTGTCCGGTTTTTTCCCTGGCCCTCATTTCATCCCAATGCATTGCCTTCCATATGCTGCATTTCCAAATGCTGCCGTTTTTTCCGCTCACCTTTTCTTTGATCATATCTCCTGTGCCAAGTGCTTGTTACACTTCTTCTCTGAATTTGGGATTTCAGTGAGGATCAAGCTGGCAAGCTTTGGGCCAGTTCTCTGCACTTCAGCTTATGCCATGCCATTTGCTTGTTTGAACTTCTGTGACAAATTTTTCCTTTTTTTTTCATCCCTTTTCCCTGCATGAAATGAAATGAAGAATTTCATGTCATGAAAGGAAAGGAAATCTTGCAATTTCAGTGAGGATCAAGTTGGCAAGCTTTGGTCCAGCTCTCTGCCCTTCAGCTCATGCCATGCCATTTGCTTGTCTGAACTTGGGTGACAAATTATTTTCCGATTTTTTTTTTTTTTTTTGAGCCCTTCCCTTCCTCACTTTCTTCTCGCGTCTCGCCTTGTTCCTTTCTCTTTGGATTTCAGAAATTCACCCCCTAGAATCTGGGCATCTGTCCGGTTTTTTCCCTGGCCCTCATTTCATCCCAATGCATTGCCTTCCATATGCTGCATTTCCAAATGCTGCCGTTTTTTCCGCTCACCTTTTCTTTGAACATATCTCCTGTGCCAAGTGCTTGTTACACTTCTTCTCTGAATTTGGGATTTCATTTCCTTTCATGAAATTCATTTCATGAATTTCATGAAAGGAAATGAAATCTTGCGATTTCAGTGAGGATCAAGCTGGCAAGCTTTGGGCCAGTTCTCTGCACTTCAGCTCATGCCATGCCATTTGCTTGTTTGAACTTTTGTGACGAATTTTTCCTTTTTTTTTCATCCCTTTTCCCTGCATGAAATGAAATGAAGAATTTCATGTCATGAAAGGAAAGGAAATCTTGCAATTTCAGTGAGGATCAAGTTGGCAAGCTTTGGTCCAGCTCTCTGCCCTTCAGCTCATGCCATGCCATTTGCTTGTTTGAACTTTTGTGACAAATTTTTCCTTTTTTTTCAGCCCTTTTCCCTGCATGAAATGAAATGAAGAATTTCATGTCATGAAAGGAAAGGAAATCTTGCAATTTCAGTGAGGATCAAGTTGGCAAGCTTTGCTCCAGCTCTCTGCCCTTCAGCTCATGCCATGCCATTTGCTTGTCTGAACTTCGGTGAGAAACTATTTTCCGATTATTTTTTTTTTTTATCCCATACCTTCCTCACTTTCTTCTCGCGTCTCGCCTTGTTCCTTTCTCTTTGGATTTCAGAAATTCACCCCCTAGAATCTGGGCATCTGTCCGGTTTTTTCCCTGGCCCTCATTTCGTCCCAATGCATTGCCTTCCATATGCTGCATTTCCAAATGCTGCCGTTTTTTCCGCTCACCTTTTCTTTGATCATATCTCCTGTGCCAAGTGCTTGTTACACTTCTTCTCTGAATTTGGGATTTCATTTCCTTTCATGAAAGTCATTTCATGAATTTCATGAAAGGAAATGAAATCTTGCGATTTCAGTGAGGATCAAGCTGGCAAGCTTTGGGCCAGTTCTCTGCACTTCAGCTCATGCCATGCCATTTGCTTGTTTGAACTTGGGTGACAAATTTTTCTTTTTTTTTCAGCCCTTTTTTCCTGCATGAAATGAAATGAAGAATTTCATGTCATGAAAGGAAAGGAAATCTTGCAATTTCAGTGAGGATCAAGTTGGCAAGCTTTGGTCCAGCTCTCTGCCCTTCAGCTCATGCCATGCCATTTGCTTGTCTGATCTTTGGTGACAAATTATTTTCCGATTTTTTTTTTTTTTTGAGCCCTTCCCTTCCTAACTTTCTTCTCGCGTCTCGCCTTGTTCCTTTCTCTCTGGATTTCAGAAATTCACCCCCTAGAATCTGGGCATCTCTCCGGTTTTTTCCCTGGCCCTCATTTCATCACAATGCATTGCCTTCCATATGCTGCATTTCCAAATGCTGCCGTTTTTTACGCTCACCTTTTCTTTGAACATATCTCCTGTGCCAAGTGCTTGTTACACTTCTTCTCTGAATTTGGGATTTCATTTCCTTTCAAGAAATTAATTTCATGAATTTCATGAAAGGAAATGAAATCTTGCGATTTCAGTGAGGATCAAGCTGGCAAGCTTTGGGCCAGTTCTCTGCACTTCAGCTCATGCCATGCCATTTGCTTGTTTGAACTTGGGTGACAAATTTTTCTCTTTTTTTCAGCCCTTTTGCCTGCATGAAATGAAATGAAGAATTTCATGTCATGAAAGGAAAGGAAATCTTGCAATTTCAGTGAGGATCAAGTTGGCAAGCTTTGGTCCAGCTCTCTGCCCTTCAGCTCATGCCATGCCATTTGCTTGTCTGAACTTCGGTGAGAAACTATTTTCCGATTTTTTTTTTTTTTTATCCCATACCTTCCTCACTTTCTTCTCGCGTCTCGCCTTGTTCCTTTCTCTTTGGATTTCAGAAATTCACCCCCTAGAATCTGGGCATCTCTCCGGTTTTTTCCCTGGCCCTCATTTCGTCCCAATGCATTGCCTTCCATATGCTGCATTTCCAAATGCTGCCGTTTTTTCCGCTCACCTTTTCTTTGATCATATCTCCTGTGCCAAGTGCTTGTTACACTTCTTCTCTGAATTTGGGATTTCATTTCCTTTCATGAAAGTCATTTCATGAATTTCATGAAAGGAAATGAAATCTTGCGATTTCAGTGAGGATCAAGCTGGCAAGCTTTGGGCCAGTTCTCTGCACTTCAGCTCATGCCATGCCATTTGCTTGTTTGAACTTGGGTGACAAATTTTTCTTTTTTTTTCAGCCCTTTTCCCTGCATGAAATGAAATGAAGAATTTCATGTCATGAAAGGAAAGGAAATCTTGCAATTTCAGTGAGGATCAAGTTGGCAAGCTTTGGTCCAGCTCTCTGCCCTTCAGCTCATGCCATGCCATTTGCTTGTCCGAACTTTGGTGACAAATTATTTTCCGATTTTTTTTTTTTTTTTTTTGTCCCTTACCTTCCTCACATTCTTGTCGCGTCTCGCCTTGTTCCTTTCTCTTTGGATTTCAGAAATTCACCCCCTAGAATCTGGGCATCTGTCCGGTTTTTTCCCTGGCCCTCATTTCGTCCCAATGCATTGCCTTCCATATGCTGCATTTCCAAATGCTGCCGTTTTTTCCGCTCACCTTTTCTTTGATCATATCTCCTGTGCCAAGTGCTTGTTACACTTCTTCTCTGAATTTGGGATTTCAGTGACGATCAAGCTGGCAAGCTTTGGGCCAGTTCTCTGCACTTCAGCTCATGCCATGCCATTTGCTTGTTTGAACTTCTGTGACAAATTTTTCCTTTTTATTTCAGCCCTTTTCCCTGCATGAAATGAAATGAAGAATTTCATGTCATGAAAGGAAAGGAAATCTTGCAATTTCAGTGAGGATCAAGTTGGCAAGCTTTGGTCCAGCTCTCTGCCCCTCAGCTCATGCCATGCCATTTGCTTGTCTGATCTTTGGTGACAAATTATTTTCCGATTTTTTTTTTTTTTTTGAGCCCTTCCCTTCCTAACTTTCTTCTCGCGTCTCGCCTTGTTCCTTTCTCTCTGGATTTCAGAAATTCACCCCCTAGAATCTGGGCATCTGTCCGGTTTTTTCCCTGGCCCTCATTTCATCCCAATGCATTGCCTTCCATATGCTGCATTTCCAAATGCTGCCGTTTTTTCCGCTCACCTTTTCTTTGATCATATCTCCTGTCCCAAGTGCTTGTTACACTTCTTCTCTGAATTTGGGATTTCATTTCCTTTCATGAAAGTCATTTCATGAATTTCATGAAAGGAAATGAAATCTTGCGATTTCAGTGAGGATCAAGCTGGCAAGCTTTGGGCCAGTTCTCTGCACTTCAGCTCATGCCATGCCATTTGCTTGTTTGAACTTGGGTGACAAATTTTTCTTTTTTTTTCAGCCCTTTTTTCCTGCATGAAATGAAATGAAGAATTTCATGTCATGAAAGGAAAGGAAATCTTGCAATTTCAGTGAGGATCAAGTTGGCAAGCTTTGGTCCAGCTCTCTGCCCTTCAGCTCATGCCATGCCATTTGCTTGTCTGATCTTTGGTGACAAATTATTTTCTGATTTTTTTTTTTTTTTGAGCCCTTCCCTTCCTAACTTTCTTGTCGCGTCTCGCCTTGTTCCTTTCTCTCTGGATTTCAGAAATTCACCCCCTAGAATCTGGGCATCTCTCCGGTTTTTTCCCTGGCCCTCATTTCATCACAATGCATTGCCTTCCATATGCTGCATTTCCAAATGCTGCCGTTTTTTACGCTCACCTTTTCTTTGATCATATCTCCTGTGCCAAGTGCTTGTTACACTTCTTCTCTGAATTTGGGATTTCATTTCCTTTCATGAAAGTCATTTCATGAATTTCATGAAAGGAAATGAAATCTTGCGATTTCAGTGAGGATCAAGCTGGCAAGCTTTGGGCCAGTTCTCTGCACTTCAGCTCATGCCATGCCATTTGCTTGTTTGAACTTGGGTGACAAATTTTTCTTTTTTTTTCAGCCCTTTTGCCTGCATGAAATGAAATGAAGAATTTCATGTCATGAAAGGAAAGGAAATCTTGCAATTTCAGTGAGGATCAAGTTGGCAAGCTTTGGTCCAGCTCTCTGCCCTTCAGCTCATGCCATGCCATTTGCTTGTCTGAACTTCGGTGAGAAACTATTTTCCGATTTTTTTTTTTTTTTATCCCATACCTTCCTCACTTTCTTCTCGCGTCTCGCCTTGTTCCTTTCACTTTGGATTTCAGAAATTCACCCCCTGGAATCTGGGCATCTCTCCGGTTTTTTCCCTGGCCCTCATTTCGTCCCAATGCATTGCCTTCCATATGCTGCATTTCCAAATGCTGCCGTTTTTTCCGCTCACCTTTTCTTTGATCATATCTCCTGTGCCAAGTGCTTGTTACACTTCTTCTCTGAATTTGGGATTTCATTTCCTTTCATGAAAGTCATTTCATGAATTTCATGAAAGGAAATGAAATCTTGCGATTTCAGTGAGGATCAAGCTGGCAAGCTTTGGGCCAGTTCTCTGCACTTCAGCTCATGCCATGCCATTTGCTTGTTTGAACTTGGGTGACAAATTTTTCTTTTTTTTTCAGCCCTTTTCCCTGCATGAAATGAAATGAAGAATTTCATGTCATGAAAGGAAAGGAAATCTTGCAATTTCAGTGAGGATCAAGTTGGCAAGCTTTGGTCCAGCTCTCTGCCCTTCAGCTCATGCCATGCCATTTGCTTGTTTGAACTTTTGTGACAAATTTTTCCTTTTTTTTCAGCCCTTTTCCCTGCATGAAATGAAATGAAGAATTTCATGTCATGAAAGGAAAGGAAATCTTGCGATTTCAGTGAGGATAAAGTTGGCAAGCTTTGGTCCAGCTCTCTGCCCTTCAGCTCATGCCATGCCATTTGCTTGTTTGAACTTTTGTGACAAATTTTTCCTTTTTTTTCAGCCCTTTTCCCTGCATGAAATGAAATGAAGAATTTCATGTCATGAAAGGAAAGGAAATCTTGCAATTTCAGTGAGGATCAAGTGTGCAAGCTTTGCTCCAGCTCTCTGCCCTTCAGCTCATGCCATGCCATTTGCTTGTCTGAACTTCGGTGAGAAACTATTTTCCGATTTTTTTTTTTTTTTATCCCATACCTTCCTCACTTTCTTCTCGCGTCTCGCCTTGTTCCTTTCTCTTTGGATTTCAGAAATTCACCCCCTAGAATCTGGGCATCTCTCCGGTTTTTTCCCTGGCCCTCATTTCGTCCCAATGCATTGCCTTCCATATGCTGCATTTCCAAATGCTGCCGTTTTTTCCGCTCACCTTTTCTTTGATCATATCTCCTGTCCCAAGTGCTTGTTACACTTCTTCTCTGAATTTGGGATTTCATTTCCTTTCATGAAAGTCATTTCATGAATTTCATGAAAGGAAATGAAATCTTGAGATTTCAGTGAGGATCAAGCTGGCAAGCTTTGGGCCAGTTCTCTGCACTTCAGCTCATGCCATGCCATTTGCTTGTTTGAACTTGGGTGACAAATTTTTCATTCTTTTTCAGCCCTTTTCCCTGCATGAAATGAAATGAAGAATTTCATGTCATGAAAGGAAAGGAAATCTTGCAATTTCAGTGAGGATCAAGTTGGTAAGCTTTGGTCCAGCTCTCTGCCCTTCAGCTCATGCCATGCCATTTGCTTGTTTGAACTTTTGTGACAAATTTTTCCTTTTTTTTCAGCCCTTTTCCCTGCATGAAATGAAATGAAGAATTTCATGTCATGAAAGGAAAGGAAATCTTGCAATTTCAGTGAGGATCAAGTTGGCAAGCTTTGGTCCAGCTCTCTGCCCTTCAGCTCATGCCATGCCATTTGCTTGTTTGAACTTTTGTGACAAATTTTTCCTTTTTTTTCAGCCCTTTTCCCTGCATGAAATGAAATGAAGAATTTCATGTCATGAAAGGAAAGGAAATCTTGCAATTTCAGTGAGGATCAAGTTGGCAAGCTTTGGTCCAGCTCTCTGCCCTTCAGCTCATGCCATGCCATTTGCTTGTCTGAACTTCGGTGAGAAACTATTTTCCGATTTTTTTTTTTTTTATCCCATACCTTCCTCACTTTCTTCTCGCGTCTCGCCTTGTTCCTTTCTCTTTGGATTTCAGAAATTCACCCCCTAGAATCTGGGCATCTCTCCGGTTTTTTCCCTGGCCCTCATTTCGTCCCAATGCATTGCCTTCCATATGCTGCATTTCCAAATGCTGCCGTTTTTTCCGCTCACCTTTTCTTTGATCATATCTCCTGTCCCAAGTGCTTGTTACACTTCTTCTCTGAATTTGGGATTTCAGTGAGGATCAAGCTGGCAAGCTTTGGGCCAGTTCTCTGCACTTCAGCTCATGCCATGCCATTTGCTTGTTTGAACTTCTGTGACAAATTTTTCCTTTTTATTTCAGCCCTTTTCCCTGCATGAAATGAAATGAAGAATTTCATGTCATGAAAGGAAAGGAAATCTTCCAATTTCAGTGAGGATCAAGTTGGCAAGCTTTGGTCCAGCTCTCTGCCCTTCAGCTCATGCCATGCCATTTGCTTGTCTGATCTTTGGTGACAAATTATTTTCCGATTTTTTTTTTTTTTTTTGAGCCCTTCCCTTCCTCACTTTCTTCTCGCGTCTCGCCTTGTTCCTTTCTCTTTGGATTTCAGAAATTCACCCCCTAGAATCTGGGCTTCTGTCCGGTTTTTACCCTGGCCCTCATTTCATCCCAATGCATTGCCTTCCATATGCTGCATTTCCAAATGCTGCCGTTTTTTCCGCTCACCTTTTCTTTGATCATATCTCCTGTCCCAAGTGCTTGTTACACTTCTTCTCTGAATTTGGGATTTCATTTCCTTTCATGAAAGTCATTTCATGAATTTCATGAAAGGAAATGAAATCTTGCGATTTCAGTGAGGATAAAGTTGGCAAGCTTTGGTCCAGCTCTCTGCCCTTCAGCTCATGCCATGCCATTTGCTTGTTTGAACTTTTGTGACAAATTTTTCCTTTTTTTTCAGCCCTTTTCCCTGCATGAAATGAAATGAAGAATTTCATGTCATGAAAGGAAAGGAAATCTTGCAATTTCAGTGAGGATCAAGTGTGCAAGCTTTGCTCCAGCTCTCTGCCCTTCAGCTCATGCCATGCCATTTGCTTGTCTGAACTTCGGTGAGAAACTATTTTCCGATTTTTTTTTTTTTTTATCCCATACCTTCCTCACTTTCTTCTCGCGTCTCGCCTTGTTCCTTTCTCTTTGGATTTCAGAAATTCACCCCCTAGAATCTGGGCATCTCTCCGGTTTTTTCCCTGGCCCTCATTTCGTCCCAATGCATTGCCTTCCATATGCTGCATTTCCAAATGCTGCCGTTTTTTCCGCTCACCTTTTCTTTGATCATATCTCCTGTCCCAAGTGCTTGTTACACTTCTTCTCTGAATTTGGGATTTCAGTGAGGATCAAGCTGGCAAGCTTTGGGCCAGTTCTCTGCACTTCAGCTCATGCCATGCCATTTGCTTGTTTGAACTTCTGTGACAAATTTTTCCTTTTTTTTTCAGCCCTTTTCCCTGCATGAAATGAAATGAAGAATTTCATGTCATGAAAGGAAAGGAAATCTTGCAATTTCAGTGAGGATCAAGTTGGCAAGCTTTGGTCCAGCTCTCTGCCCTTCAGCTCATGCCATGCCATTTGCTTGTCTGATCTTTGGTGACAAATTATTTTCCGATTTTTTTTTTTTTTTTTTGAGCCCTTCCCTTCCTCACTTTCTTCTTGCGTCTCGCCTTGTTCCTTTCTCTTTGGATTTCAGAAATTCACCCCCTAGAATCTGGGCATCTGTCCGGTTTTTTCCCTGGCCCTCATTTCATCCCAATGCATTGCCTTCCATATGCTGCATTTCCAAATGCTGCCGTTTTTTCCGCTCACCTTTTCTTTGATCATATCTCCTGTCCCAAGTGCTTGTTACACTTCTTCTCTGAATTTGGGATTTCATTTCCTTTCATGAAAGTCATTTCATGAATTTCATGAAAGGAAATGAAATCTTGAGATTTCAGTGAGGATCAAGCTGGCAAGCTTTGGGCCAGTTCTCTGCACTTCAGCTCATGCCATGCCATTTGCTTGTTTGAACTTGGGTGACAAATTTTTCATTCTTTTTCAGCCCTTTTCCCTGAATGAAATGAAATGAAGAATTTCATGTCATGAAAGGAAAGGAAATCTTGCAATTTCAGTGAGGATCAAGTTGGTAAGCTTTGGTCCAGCTCTCTGCCCTTCAGCTCATGCCATGCCATTTGCTTGTTTGAACTTTTGTGACAAATTTTTCCTTTTTTTTCAGCCCTTTTCCCTGCATGAAATGAAATGAAGAATTTCATGTCATGAAAGGAAAGGAAATCTTGCAATTTCAGTGAGGATCAAGTTGGCAAGCTTTGGTCCAGCTCTCTGCCCTTCAGCTCATGCCATGCCATTTGCTTGTTTGAACTTTTGTGACAAATTTTTCCTTTTTTTTCAGCCCTTTTCCCTGCATGAAATGAAATGAAGAATTTCATGTCATGAAAGGAAAGGAAATCTTGCAATTTCAGTGAGGATCAAGTTGGCAAGCTTTGCTCCAGCTCTCTGCCCTTCAGCTCATGCCATGCCATTTGCTTGTCTGAACTTCGGTGAGAAACTATTTTCCGATTTTTTTTTTTTTTTTTGAGCCCTTCCCTTCCTCACTTTCTTCTCGCGTCTCGCCTTGTTCCTTTCTCTTTGGATTTCAGAAATTCACCCCCTAGAATCTGGGCATCTCTCCGGTTTTTTCCCTGGCCCTCATTTCGTCCCAATGCATTGCCTTCCATATGCTGCATTTCCAAATGCTGCCGTTTTTTCCGCTCACCTTTTCTTTGATCATATCTCCTGTCCCAAGTGCTTGTTACACTTCTTCTCTGAATTTGGGATTTCAGTGAGGATCAAGCTGGCAAGCTTTGGGCCAGTTCTCTGCACTTCAGCTCATGCCATGCCATTTGCTTGTTTGAACTTCTGTGACAAATTTTTCCTTTTTATTTCAGCCCTTTTCCCTGCATGAAATGAAATGAAGAATTTCATGTCATGAAAGGAAAGGAAATCTTGCAATTTCAGTGAGGATCAAGTTGGCAAGCTTTGGTCCAGCTCTCTGCCCTTCAGCTCATGCCATGCCATTTGCTTGTCTGATCTTTGGTGACAAATTATTTTCCGATTTTTTTTTTTTTTTTTGAGCCCTTCCCTTCCTCACTTTCTTCTCGCGTCTCGCCTTGTTCCTTTCTCTTTGGATTTCAGAAATTCACCCCCTAGAATCTGGGCTTCTGTCCGGTTTTTACCCTGGCCCTCATTTCATCCCAATGCATTGCCTTCCATATGCTGCATTTCCAAATGCTGCCGTTTTTTCCGCTCACCTTTTCTTTGATCATATCTCCTGTCCCAAGTGCTTGTTACACTTCTTCTCTGAATTTGGGATTTCATTTCCTTTCATGAAAGTCATTTCATGAATTTCATGAAAGGAAATGAAATCTTGCGATTTCAGTGAGGATAAAGTTGGCAAGCTTTGGTCCAGCTCTCTGCCCTTCAGCTCATGCCATGCCATTTGCTTGTTTGAACTTTTGTGGCAAATTTTTCCTTTTTTTTCAGCCCTTTTCCCTGCATGAAATGAAATGAAGAATTTCATGTCATGAAAGGAAAGGAAATCTTGCAATTTCAGTGAGGATCAAGTGTGCAAGCTTTGCTCCAGCTCTCTGCCCTTCAGCTCATGCCATGCCATTTGCTTGTCTGAACTTCGGTGAGAAACTATTTTCCGATTTTTTTTTTTTTTTATCCCATACCTTCCTCACTTTCTTCTCGCGTCTCGCCTTGTTCCTTTCTCTTTGGATTTCAGAAATTCACCCCCTAGAATCTGGGCATCTCTCCGGTTTTTTCCCTGGCCCTCATTTCGTCCCAATGCATTGCCTTCCATATGCTGCATTTCCAAATGCTGCCGTTTTTTCCGCTCACCTTTTCTTTGATCATATCTCCTGTCCCAAGTGCTTGTTACACTTCTTCTCTGAATTTGGGATTTCAGTGAGGATCAAGCTGGCAAGCTTTGGGCCAGTTCTCTGCACTTCAGCTCATGCCATGCCATTTGCTTGTTTGAACTTCTGTGACAAATTTTTCCTTTTTTTTTCAGCCCTTTTCCCTGCATGAAATGAAATGAAGAATTTCATGTCATGAAAGGAAAGGAAATCTTGCAATTTCAGTGAGGATCAAGTTGGCAAGCTTTGCTCCAGCTCTCTGCCCTTCAGCTCATGCCATGCCATTTGCTTGTCTGATCTTTGGTGACAAATTATTTTCCGATTTTTTTTTTTTTTTTTTGAGCCCTTCCCTTCCTCACTTTCTTCTCGCGTCTCGCCTTGTTCCTTTCTCTTTGGATTTCAGAAATTCACCCCCTAGAATCTGGGCATCTCTCCGGTTTTTTCCCTGGCCCTCATTTCATCCCAATGCATTGCCTTCCATATGCTGCATTTCCAAATGCTGCCGTTTTTTCCGCTCACCTTTTCTTTGATCATATCTCCTGTCCCAAGTGCTTGTTACACTTCTTCTCTGAATTTGGGATTTCATTTCCTTTCATGAAAGTCATTTCATGAATTTCATGAAAGGAAATGAAATCTTGAGATTTCAGTGAGGATCAAGCTGGCAAGCTTTGGGCCAGTTCTCTGCACTTCAGCTCATGCCATGCCATTTGCTTGTTTGAACTTGGGTGACAAATTTTTCATTCTTTTTCAGCCCTTTTCCCTGAATGAAATGAAATGAAGAATTTCATGTCATGAAAGGAAAGGAAATCTTGCAATTTCAGTGAGGATCAAGTTGGTAAGCTTTGGTCCAGCTCTCTGCCCTTCAGCTCATGCCATGCCATTTGCTTGTTTGAACTTTTGTGACAAATTTTTCCTTTTTTTTCAGCCCTTTTCCCTGCATGAAATGAAATGAAGAATTTCATGTCATGAAAGGAAAGGAAATCTTGCAATTTCAGTGAGGATCAAGTTGGCAAGCTTTGGTCCAGCTCTCTGCCCTTCAGCTCATGCCATGCCATTTGCTTGTTTGAACTTTTGTGACAAATTTTTCCTTTTTTTTCAGCCCTTTTCCCTGCATGAAATGAAATGAAGAATTTCATGTCATGAAAGGAAAGGAAATCTTGCAATTTCAGTGAGGATCAAGTTGGCAAGCTTTGCTCCAGCTCTCTGCCCTTCAGCTCATGCCATGCCATTTGCTTGTCTGAACTTCGGTGAGAAACTATTTTCCGATTTTTTTTTTTTTTTTTGAGCCCTTCCCTTCCTCACTTTCTTCTCGCGTCTCGCCTTGTTCCTTTCTCTTTGGATTTCAGAAATTCACCCCCTAGAATCTGGGCATCTCTCCGGTTTTTTCCCTGGCCCTCATTTCGTCCCAATGCATTGCCTTCCATATGCTGCATTTCCAAATGCTGCCGTTTTTTCCGCTCACCTTTTATTTGATCATATCTCCTGTGCCAAGTGCTTGTTACACTTCTTCTCTGAATTTGGGATTTCAGTGAGGATCAAGCTGGCAAGCTTTGGGCCAGTTCTCTGCACTTCAGCTCATGCCATGCCATTTGCTTGTTTGAACTTCTGTGACAAATTTTTCCTTTTTTTTTCAGCCCTTTTCCCTGCATGAAATGAAATGAAGAATTTCATGTCATGAAAGGAAAGGAAATCTTGCAATTTCAGTGAGGATCAAGTTGGCAAGCTTTGGTCCAGCTCTCTGCCCTTCAGCTCTTGCCATGCCATTTGCTTGTCTGATCTTTGGTGACAAATTATTTTCCGATTTTTTTTTTTTTTTTTTGAGCCCTTCCCTTCCTCACTTTCTTCTCGCGTCTCGCCTTGTTCCTTTCTCTTTGGATTTCAGAAATTCACCCCCTAGAATCTGGGCATCTCTCCGGTTTTTTCCCTGGCCCTCATTTCATCCCAATGCATTGCCTTCCATATGCTGCATTTCCAAATGCTGCCGTTTTTTCCGCTCACCTTTTCTTTGATCATATCTCCTGTCCCAAGTGCTTGTTACACTTCTTCTCTGAATTTGGGATTTCATTTCCTTTCATGAAAGTCATTTCATGAATTTCATGAAAGGAAATGAAATCTTGCGATTTCAGTGAGGATCAAGCTGGCAAGCTTTGGGCCAGTTCTCTGCACTTCAGCTCATGCCATGCCATTTGCTTGTTTGAACTTGGGTGACAAATTTTTCATTCTTTTTCAGCCCTTTTCCCTGTATGAAATGAAATGAAGAATTTCATGTCATGAAAGGAAAGGAAATCTTGCAATTTCAGTGAGGATCAAGTTGGCAAGGTTTGGTCCAGCTCTCTGCCCTTCAGCTCATGCCATGCCATTTGCTTGTTTGAACTTTTGTGACAAATTTTTCCTTTTTTTTCAGCCCTTTTCCCTGCATGAAATGAAATGAAGAATTTCATGTCATGAAAGGAAAGGAAATCTTGCAATTTCAGTGAGGATCAAGTTGGCAAGCTTTGGTCCAGCTCTCTGCCCTTCAGCTCATGCCATGCCATTTGCTTGTCTGAACTTCGGTGAGAAACTATTTTCCGATTTTTTTTTTTTTTTTTGAGCCCTTCCCTTCCTCACTTTCTTCTCGCGTCTCGCCTTGTTCCTTTCTCTTTGGATTTCAGAAATTCACCCCCTAGAATCTGGGCATCTCTCCGGTTTTTTCCCTGGCCCTCATTTCATCCCAATGCATTGCCTTCCATATGCTGCATTTCCAAATGCTGCCGTTTTTTCCGCTCACCTTTTCTTTGATCATATCTCCTGTCCCAAGTGCTTGTTACACTTCTTCTCTGAATTTGGGATTTCATTTCCTTTCATGAAAGTCATTTCATGAATTTCATGAAAGGAAATGAAATCTTGAGATTTCAGTGAGGATCAAGCTGGCAAGCTTTGGGCCAGTTCTCTGCACTTCAGCTCATGCCATGCCATTTGCTTGTTTGAACTTGGGTGACAAATTTTTCATTCTTTTTCAGCCCTTTTCCCTGAATGAAATGAAATGAAGAATTTCATGTCATGAAAGGAAAGGAAATCTTGCAATTTCAGTGAGGATCAAGTTGGTAAGCTTTGGTCCAGCTCTCTGCCCTTCAGCTCATGCCATGCCATTTGCTTGTTTGAACTTTTGTGACAAATTTTTCCTTTTTTTTCAGCCCTTTTCCCTGCATGAAATGAAATGAAGAATTTCATGTCATGAAAGGAAAGGAAATCTTGCAATTTCAGTGAGGATCAAGTTGGCAAGCTTTGGTCCAGCTCTCTGCCCTTCAGCTCATGCCATGCCATTTGCTTGTTTGAACTTTTGTGACAAATTTTTCCTTTTTTTTCAGCCCTTTTCCCTGCATGAAATGAAATGAAGAATTTCATGTCATGAAAGGAAAGGAAATCTTGCAATTTCAGTGAGGATCAAGTTGGCAAGCTTTGCTCCAGCTCTCTGCCCTTCAGCTCATGCCATGCCATTTGCTTGTCTGAACTTCGGTGAGAAACTATTTTCCGATTTTTTTTTTTTTTATCCCATACCTTACTCACTTTCTTCTCGCGTCTCGCCTTGTTCCTTTCTCTTTGGATTTCAGAAATTCACCCCCTAGAATCTGGGCATCTCTCCGGTTTTTTCCCTGGCCCTCATTTCATCCCAATGCATTGCCTTCCATATGCTGCATTTCCCAATGCTGCCGTTTTTTCCGCTCACCTTTTCTTTGATCATATCTCCTGTCCCAAGTGCTTGTTACACTTCTTCTCTGAATTTGGGATTTCATTTCCTTTCATGAAAGTCATTTCATGAATTTCATGAACGGAAATGAAATCTTGCGATTTCAGTGAGGATCAAGCTGGCAAGCTTTGGGCCAGTTCTCTGCACTTCAGCTCATGCCATGCCATTTGCTTGTTTGAACTTGGGTGACAAATTTTTCTTTTTTTTCAGCCCTTTTCCCTGCATGAAATGAAATGAAGAATTTCATGTCATGAAAGGAAAGGAAATCTTGCAATTTCAGTGAGGATCAAGTTGGCAAGCTTTGGTCCAGCTCTCTGCCCTTCAGCTCATGCCATGCCATTTGCTTGTCTGAACTTCGGTGAGAAACTATTTTCCGATTTTTTTTTTTTTTTTTGAGCCCTTCCCTTCCTCACTTTCTTCTCGCGTCTCGCCTTGTTCCTTTCTCTTTGGATTTCAGAAATTCACCCCCTAGAATCTGGGCATCTCTCCGGTTTTTTCCCTGGCCCTCATTTCGTCCCAATGCATTGCCTTCCATATGCTGCATTTCCAAATGCTGCCGTTTTTTCCGCTCACCTTTTCTTTGATCATATCTCCTGTGCCAAGTGCTTGTTACACTTCTTCTCTGAATTTGGGATTTCATTTCCTTTCATGAAAGTCATTTCATGAATTTCATGAAAGGAAATGAAATCTTGCGATTTCAGTGAGGATCAAGCTGGCAAGCTTTGGGCCAGTTCTCTGCACTTCAGCTCATGCCATGCCATTTGCTTGTTTGAACTTGGGTGACAAATTTTTCATTCTTTTTCAGCCCTTTTCCCTGAATGAAATGAAATGAAGAATTTCATGTCATGAAAGGAAAGGAAATCTTGCAATTTCAGTGAGGATCAAGTTGGCAAGCTTTGGTCCAGCTCTCTGCCCTTCAGCTCATGCCATGCCATTTGCTTGTTTGAACTTTTGTGACAAATTTTTCCTTTTTTTTCAGCCCTTTTCCCTGCATGAAATTAAATGAAGAATTTCATGTCATGAAAGGAAAGGAAATCTTGCAATTTCAGTGAGGATCAAGTTGGCAAGCTTTGCTCCAGCTCTCTGCCCTTCAGCTCATGCCATGCCATTTGCTTGTCTGAACTTCGGTGAGAAACTATTTTCCGATTTTTTTTTTTTTTTATCCCATACCTTCCTCACTTTCTTCTCGCGTCTCGCCTTGTTCCTTTCTCTTTGGATTTCAGAAATTCACCCCCTAGAATCTGGGCATCTGTCCGGTTTTTTCCCTGGCCCTCATTTCGTCCCAATGCATTGCCTTCCATATGCTGCATTTCCCAATGCTGCCGTTTTTTCCGCTCACCTTTTCTTTGATCATATCTCCTGTCCCAAGTGCTTGTTACACTTCTTCTCTGAATTTGGGATTTCAGTGAGGATCAAGCTGGCAAGCTTTGGGCCAGTTCTCTGCACTTCAGCTCATGCCATGCCATTTGCTTGTTTGAACTTCTGTGACAAATTTTTCCTTTTTTTTTCAGCCCTTTTCCCTGCATGAAATGAAATGAAGAATTTCATGTCATGAAAGGAAAGGAAATCTTGCAATTTCAGTGAGGATCAAGTTGGCAAGCTTTGGTCCAGCTCTCTGCCCTTCAGCTCATGCCATGCCATTTGCTTGTCTGATCTTTGGTGACAAATTATTTTCCGATTTTTTTTTTTTTTTTTGAGCCCTTCCCTTCCTCACTTTCTTCTCGCGTCTCGCCTTGTTCCTTTCTCTTTGGATTTCAGAAATTCACCCCCTAGAATCTGGGCATCTCTCCGGTTTTTTCCCTGGCCCTCATTTCGTCCCAATGCATTGCCTTCCATATGCTGCATTTCCCAATGCTGCCGTTTTTTCCGCTCACCTTTTCTTTGATCATATCTCCTGTGCCAAGTGCTTGTTACACTTCTTCTCTGAATTTGGGATTTCATTTCCTTTCATGAAAGTCATTTCATGAATTTCATGAAAGGAAATGAAATCTTGCGATTTCAGTGAGGATCAAGCTGGCAAGCTTTGGGCCAGTTCTCTGCACTTCAGCTCATGCCATGCCATTTGCTTGTTTGAACTTTTGTGACAAATTTTTCCTTTTTTTTCAGCCCTTTTCCCTGCATGAAATGAAATGAAGAATTTCATGTCATGAAAGGAAAGGAAATCTTGCAATTTCAGTGAGGATCAAGTTGGCAAGGTTTGGTCCAGCTCTCTGCCCTTCAGCTCATGCCATGCCATTTGCTTGTTTGAACTTTTGTGACAAATTTTTCCTTTTTTTTCAGCCCTTTTCCCTGCATGAAATGAAATGAAGAATTTCATGTCATGAAAGGAAAGGAAATCTTGCAATTTCAGTGAGGATCAAGTTGGCAAGCTTTGGTCCAGCTCTCTGCCCTTCAGCTCATGCCATGCCATTTGCTTGTCTGAACTTCGGTGAGAAACTATTTTCCGATTTTTTTTTTTTTTTTTGAGCCCTTCCCTTCCTCACTTTCTTCTCGCGTCTCGCCTTGTTCCTTTCTCTTTGGATTTCAGAAATTCACCCCCTAGAATCTGGGCATCTCTCCGGTTTTTTCCCTGGCCCTCATTTCGTCCCAATGCATTGCCTTCCATATGCTGCATTTCCAAATGCTGCCGTTTTTTCCGCTCACCTTTTATTTGATCATATCTCCTGTGCCAAGTGCTTGTTACACTTCTTCTCTGAATTTGGGATTTCAGTGAGGATCAAGCTGGCAAGCTTTGGGCCAGTTCTCTGCACTTCAGCTCATGCCATGCCATTTGCTTGTTTGAACTTCTGTGACAAATTTTTCCTTTTTTTTTCATCCCTTTTCCCTGCATGAAATGAAATGAAGAATTTCATGTCATGAAAGGAAAGGAAATCTTGCAATTTCAGTGAGGATCAAGTTGGCAAGCTTTGGTCCAGCTCTCTGCCCTTCAGCTCATGCCATGCCATTTGCTTGTCTGATCTTTGGTGACAAATTATTTTCCGATTTTTTTTTTTTTTTTTTGAGCCCTTCCCTTCCTCACTTTCTTCTCGCGTCTCGCCTTGTTCCTTTCTCTTTGGATTTCAGAAATTCACCCCCTAGAATCTGGGCATCTCTCCGGTTTTTTCCCTGGCCCTCATTTCATCCCAATGCATTGCCTTCCATATGCTGCATTTCCAAATGCTGCCGTTTTTTCCGCTCACCTTTTCTTTGATCATATCTCCTGTCCCAAGTGCTTGTTACACTTCTTCTCTGAATTTGGGATTTCATTTCCTTTCATGAAAGTCATTTCATGAATTTCATGAAAGGAAATGAAATCTTGCGATTTCAGTGAGGATGAAGCTGGCAAGCTTTGGGCCAGTTCTCTGCACTTCAGCTCATGCCATGCCATTTGCTTGTTTGAACTTGGGTGACAAATTTTTCATTCTTTTTCAGCCCTTTTCCCTGAATGAAATGAAATGAAGAATTTCATGTCATGAAAGGAAAGGAAATCTTGCAATTTCAGTGAGGATCAAGTTGGCAAGCTTTGGTCCAGCTCTCTGCCCTTCAGCTCATGCCATGCCATTTGCTTGTTTGAACTTTTGTGACAAATTTTTCCTTTTTTTTCAGCCCTTTTCCCTGCATGAAATGAAATGAAGAATTTCATGTCATGAAAGGAAAGGAAATCTTGCAATTTCAGTGAGGATCAAGTTGGCAAGCTTTGGTCCAGCTCTCTGCCCTTCAGCTCATGCCATGCCATTTGCTTGTTTGAACTTTTGTGACAAATTTTTCCTTTTTTTTCAGCCCTTTTCCCTGCATGAAATGAAATGAAGAATTTCATGTCATGAAAGGAAAGGAAATCTTGCAATTTCAGTGAGGATCAAGTTGGCAAGCTTTGGTCCAGCTCTCTGCCCTTCAGCTCATGCCATGCCATTTGCTTGTCTGAACTTCGGTGAGAAACTATTTTCCGATTTTTTTTTTTTTTATCCCATACCTTCCTCACTTTCTTCTCGCGTCTCGCCTTGTTCCTTTCTCTTTGGATTTCAGAAATTCACCCCCTAGAATCTGGGCATCTCTCCGGTTTTTTCCCTGGCCCTCATTTCGTCCCAATGCATTGCCTTCCATATGCTGCATTTCCAAATGCTGCCGTTTTTTCCGCTCACCTTTTCTTTGATCATATCTCCTGTGCCAAGTGCTTGTTACACTTCTTCTCTGAATTTGGGATTTCAGTGAGGATCAAGCTGGCAAGCTTTGGGCCAGTTCTCTGCACTTCAGCTCATGCCATGCCATTTGCTTGTTTGAACTTCTGTGACAAATTTTTCCCTTTTTTTTCAGCCCTTTTCCCTGCATGAAATGAAATGAAGAATTTCATGTCATGAAAGGAAAGGAAATCTTGCAATTTCAGTGAGGATCAGGTGTGCAAGCTTTGGTCCAGCTCTCTGCCCTTCAGCTCATGCCATGCCATTTGCTTGTCTGATCTTTGGTGACAAATTATTTTCCGATTTTTTTTTTTTTTTTTTGAGCCCTTCCCTTCCTCACTTTCTTCTCGCGTCTCGCCTTGTTCCTTTCTCTTTGGATTTCAGAAATTCACCCCCTAGAATCTGGGCATCTCTCCGGTTTTTTCCCTGGCCCTCATTTCATCCCAATGCATTGCCTTCCATATGCTGCATTTCCCAATGCTGCCGTTTTTTCCGCTCACCTTTTATTTGATCATATCTCCTGTCCCAAGTGCTTGTTACACTTCTTCTCTGAATTTGGGATTTCATTTCCTTTCATGAAAGTCATTTCATGAATTTCATGAAAGGAAATGAAATCTTGCGATTTCAGTGAGGATCAAGCTGGCAAGCTTTGGGCCAGTTCTCTGCACTTCAGCTCATGCCATGCCATTTGCTTGTTTGAACTTGGGTGACAAATTTTTCTTTTTTTTCAGCCCTTTTCCCTGCATGAAATGAAATGAAGAATTTCATGTCATGAAAGGAAAGGAAATCTTGCAATTTCAGTGAGGATCAAGTTGGCAAGCTTTGGTCCAGCTCTCTGCCCTTCAGCTCATGCCATGCCATTTGCTTGTCTGAACTTCGGTGAGAAACTATTTTCCGATTTTTTTTTTTTTTATCCCATACCTTCCTCACTTTCTTCTCGCGTCTCGCCTTGTTCCTTTCTCTTTGGATTTCAGAAATTCACCCCCTAGAATCTGGGCATCTCTCCGGTTTTTTCCCTGGCCCTCATTTCGTCCCAATGCATTGCCTTCCATATGCTGCATTTCCAAATGCTGCCGTTTTTTCCGCTCACCTTTTATTTGATCATATCTCCTGTGCCAAGTGCTTGTTACACTTCTTCTCTGAATTTGGGATTTCAGTGAGGATCAAGCTGGCAAGCTTTGGGCCAGTTCTCTGCACTTCAGCTCATGCCATGCCATTTGCTTGTTTGAACTTCTGTGACAAATTTTTCCTTTTTTTTTCAGCCCTTTTCCCTGCATGAAATGAAATGAAGAATTTCATGTCATGAAAGGAAAGGAAATCTTGCAATTTCAGTGAGGATCAAGTTGGCAAGCTTTGGTCCAGCTCTCTGCCCTTCAGCTCATGCCATGCCATTTGCTTGTCTGATCTTTGGTGACAAATTATTTTCCGATTTTTTTTTTTTTTTTTGAGCCCTTCCCTTCCTCACTTTCTTCTCGCGTCTCGCCTTGTTCCTTTCTCTTTGGATTTCAGAAATTCACCCCCTAGAATCTGGGCATCTCTCCGGTTTTTTCCCTGGCCCTCATTTCATCCCAATGCATTGCCTTCCATATGCTGCATTTCCAAATGCTGCCGTTTTTTCCGCTCACCTTTTCTTTGATCATATCTCCTGTCCCAAGTGCTTGTTACACTTCTTCTCTGAATTTGGGATTTCATTTCCTTTCATGAAAGTCATTTCATGAATTTCATGTAAGGAAATGAAATCTTGCGATTTCAGTGAGGATCAAGCTGGCAAGCTTTGGGCCAGTTCTCTGCACTTCAGCTCATGCCATGCCATTTGCTTGTTTGAACTTGGGTGACAAATTTTTCATTCTTTTTCAGCCCTTTTCCCTGAATGAAATGAAATGAAGAATTTCATGTCATGAAAGGAAAGGAAATCTTGCAATTTCAGTGAGGATCAAGTTGGCAAGCTTTGGTCCAGCTCTCTGCCCTTCAGCTCATGCCATGCCATTTGCTTGTTTGAACTTTTGTGACAAATTTTTCCTTTTTTTTCAGCCCTTTTCCCTGCATGAAATGAAATGAAGAATTTCATGTCATGAAAGGAAAGGAAATCTTGCAATTTCAGTGAGGATCAAGTTGGCAAGCTTTGGTCCAGCTCTCTGCCCTTCAGCTCATGCCATGCCATTTGCTTGTCTGAACTTCGGTGAGAAACTATTTTCCGATTTTTTTTTTTTTTTTTGAGCCCTTCCCTTCCTCACTTTCTTCTCGCGTCTCGCCTTGTTCCTTTCTCTTTGGATTTCAGAAATTCACCCCCTAGAATCTGGGCATCTCTCCGGTTTTTTCCCTGGCCCTCATTTCGTCCCAATGCATTGCCTTCCATATGCTGCATTTCCAAATGCTGCCGTTTTTTCCGCTCACCTTTTCTTTGATCATATCTCCTGTCCCAAGTGCTTGTTACACTTCTTCTCTGAATTTGGGATTTCAGTGAGGATCAAGCTGGCAAGCTTTGGGCCAGTTCTCTGCACTTCAGCTCATGCCATGCCATTTGCTTGTTTGAACTTCTGTGACAAATTTTTCCTTTTTTTTTCAGCCCTTTTCCCTGCATGAAATGAAATGAAGAATTTCATGTCATGAAAGGAAAGGAAATCTTGCAATTTCAGTGAGGATCAAGTTGGCAAGCTTTGGTCCAGCTCTCTGCCCTTCAGCTCATGCCATGCCATTTGCTTGTCTGATCTTTGGTGACAAATTATTTTCCGATTTTTTTTTTTTTTTTTTGAGCCCTTCCCTTCCTCACTTTCTTCTCGCGTCTCGCCTTGTTCCTTTCTCTTTGGATTTCAGAAATTCACCCCCTAGAATCTGGGCATCTCTCCGGTTTTTTCCCTGGCCCTCATTTCATCCCAATGCATTGCCTTCCATATGCTGCATTTCCAAATGCTGCCATTTTTTCCGCTCACCTTTTCTTTGATCATATCTCCTGTCCCAAGTGCTTGTTACACTTCTTCTCTGAATTTGGGATTTCATTTCCTTTCATGAAAGTCATTTCATGAATTTCATGAAAGGAAATGAAATCTTGCGATTTCAGTGAGGATCAAGCTGGCAAGCTTTGGGCCAGTTCTCTGCACTTCAGCTCATGCCATGCCATTTGCTTGTTTGAACTTGGGTGACAAATTTTTCATTCTTTTTCAGCCCTTTTCCCTGAATGAAATGAAATGAAGAATTTCATGTCATGAAAGGAAAGGAAATCTTGCAATTTCAGTGAGGATCAAGTTGGCAAGGTTTGGTCCAGCTCTCTGCCCTTCAGCTCATGCCATGCCATTTGCTTGTTTGAACTTTTGTGACAAATTTTTCCTTTTTTTTCAGCCCTTTTCCCTGCATGAAATGAAATGAAGAATTTCATGTCATGAAAGGAAAGGAAATCTTGCAATTTCAGTGAGGATCAAGTTGGCAAGCTTTGCTCCAGCTCTCTGCCCTTCAGCTCATGCCATGCCATTTGCTTGTCTGAACTTCGGTGAGAAACTATTTTCCGATTTTTTTTTTTTTTTATCCCATACCTTCCTCACTTTCTTCTCGCGTCTCGCCTTGTTCCTTTCTCTTTGGATTTCAGAAATTCACCCCCTAGAATCTGGGCATCTCTCCGGTTTTTTCCCTGGCCCTCATTTCGTCCCAATGCATTGCCTTCCATATGCTGCATTTCCAAATGCTGCCGTTTTTTCCGCTCACCTTTTCTTTGATCATATCTCCTGTGCCAAGTGCTTGTTACACTTCTTCTCTGAATTTGGGATTTCAGTGAGGATCAAGCTGGCAAGCTTTGGGCCAGTTCTCTGCACTTCAGCTCATGCCATGCCATTTGCTTGTTTGAACTTCTGTGACAAATTTTTCCTTTTTTTTTCAGCCCTTTTCCCTGCATGAAATGAAATGAAGAATTTCATGTCATGAAAGGAAAGGAAATCTTGCAATTTCAGTGAGGATCAAGTTGGCAAGCTTTGGTCCAGCTCTCTGCCCTTCAGCTCATGCCATGCCATTTGCTTGTCTGATCTTTGGTGACAAATTATTTTCCGATTTTTTTTTTTTTTTTTGAGCCCTTCCCTTCCTCACTTTCTTCTCGCGTCTCGCCTTGTTCCTTTCTCTTTGGATTTCAGAAATTCACCCCCTAGAATCTGGGCATCTCTCCGGTTTTTTCCCTGGCCCTCATTTCATCCCAATGCATTGCCTTCCATATGCTGCATTTCCCAATGCTGCCGTTTTTTCCGCTCACCTTTTCTTTGATCATATCTCCTGTTCCAAGTGCTTGTTACACTTCTTCTCTGAATTTGGGATTTCATTTCCTTTCATGAAAGTCATTTCATGAATTTCATGAAAGGAAATGAAATCTTGCGATTTCAGTGAGGATCAAGCTGGCAAGCTTTGGGCCAGTTCTCTGCACTTCAGCTCATGCCATGCCATTTGCTTGTTTGAACTTTTGTGACAAATTTTTCCTTTTTTTTCCGCCCTTTTCCCTGCATGAAATGAAATGAAGAATTTCATGTCATGAAAGGAAAGGAAATCTTGCAATTTCAGTGAGGATCAAGTTGGCAAGGTTTGGTCCAGCTCTCTGCCCTTCAGCTCATGCCATGCCATTTGCTTGTTTGAACTTTTGTGACAAATTTTTCCTTTTTTTTCAGCCCTTTTCCCTGCATGAAATGAAATGAAGAATTTCATGTCATGAAAGGAAAGGAAATCTTGCAATTTCAGTGAGGATCAAGTTGGCAAGCTTTGGTCCAGCTCTCTGCCCTTCAGCTCATGCCATGCCATTTGCTTGTCTGAACTTCGGTGAGAAACTATTTTCCGATTTTTTTTTTTTTTTTTGAGCCCTTCCCTTCCTCACTTTCTTCTCGCGTCTCGCCTTGTTCCTTTCTCTTTGGATTTCAGAAATTCACCCCCTAGAATCTGGGCATCTCTCCGGTTTTTTCCCTGGCCCTCATTTCGTCCCAATGCATTGCCTTCCATATGCTGCATTTCCAAATGCTGCCGTTTTTTCCGCTCACCTTTTCTTTGATCATATCTCCTGTGCCAAGTGCTTGTTACACTTCTTCTCTGAATTTGGGATTTCAGTGAGGATCAAGCTGGCAAGCTTTGGGCCAGTTCTCTGCACTTCAGCTCATGCCATGCCATTTGCTTGTTTGAACTTCTGTGACAAATTTTTCCTTTTTTTTTCATCCCTTTTCCCTGCATGAAATGAAATGAAGAATTTCATGTCATGAAAGGAAAGGAAATCTTGCA
The DNA here is from genome assembly GCA_036630365.1 of Acanthiza pusilla. Lineage (NCBI taxonomy): Eukaryota > Metazoa > Chordata > Aves > Passeriformes > Acanthizidae > Acanthiza > Acanthiza pusilla. Next base: position 25,772,703 of record JAXCHO010000018.1, read on the forward strand.
ATTTCAGTGAGGATCAAGCTGGCAAGCTTTGGGCCAGTTCTCTGCCCTTCAGCTCATGCCATGCCATTTGCTTGTCTGATCTTTGGTGACAAATTATTTTCCGATTTTTTTTTGAGCCCTTCCCTTCCTCACTTTCTTGTCGCGTCTCGCCTTGTTCCTTTCTCTTTGGATTTCAGAAATTCACCCCCTAGAATCTGGGCATCTCTCCGGTTTTTTCCCTGGGCCTCATTTCATCCCAATGCATTGCCTTCCATATGCTGCATTTCCAAATGCTGCCCTTTTTTCCGCTCACCTTTTCTTTGATCATATCTCCTGTGCCAAGTGCTTGTTACACTTCTCTGAATTTGGGATTTCATTTCCTTTCATGAAAGTCATTTCATGAATTTCATGAAAGGAAATGAAATCTTGCGATTTCAGTGAGGATCAAGCTGGCAAGCTTTGGGCCAGTTCTCTGCACTTCAGCTCATGCCATTGCCATTTGCTTGTTTGAACTTGGGTGACAAGTTTTTCTTTTTTTTTCAGCCCTTTTCCCTGCATGAAATGAAATGAAGAATTTCATGTCATGAAAGGAAAGGAAATCTTGCAATTTCAGTGAGGATCAAGTTGGCAAGCTTTGGTCCAGCTCTCTGCCCTTCAGCTCATGCCATGCCATTTGCTTGTCTGAACTTCGGTGAGAAACTATTTTCTGATTTTTTTTTTTTTTTGAGCCCTTCCCTTCCTCACTTTCTTCTCGCGTCTCGCCTTGTTCCTTTCTCTTTGGATTTCAGAAATTCACCCCCTAGAATCTGGGCATCTCTCCGGTTTTTTCCCTGGCCCTCATTTCATCCCAATGCATTGCCTTCCATATGCTGCATTTCCAAATGCTGCCGTTTTTTCCGCTCACCTTTTCTTTGATCATATCTCCTGTGCCAAGTGCTTGTTACACTTCTTCTCTGAATTTGGGATTTCAGTGAGGATCAAGCTGGCAAGCTTTGGGCCAGTTCTCTGCACTTCAGCTCATGCCATGCCATTTGCTTGTTTGAACTTTTGTGACAAATTTTTCCTTTTTTTTTCATCCCTTTTCCCTGCATGAAATGAAATGACGAATTTCATGTCATGAAAGGAAAGGAAATCTTGCAATTTCAGTGAGGATCAAGTTGGCAAGGTTTGGTCCAGCTCTCTGCCCTTCAGCTCATGCCATGCCATTTGCTTGTTTGAACTTTTGTGACAAATTTTTCCTTTTTTTTCAGCCCTTTTCCCTGCATGAAATGAAATGAAGAATTTCATGTCATGAAAGGAAAGGAAATCTTGCAATTTCAGTGAGGATCAAGTTGGCAAGCTTTGGTCCAGCTCTCTGCCCTTCAGCTCATGCCATGCCATTTGCTTGTCTGAACTTCGGTGAGAAACTATTTTCCGATTTTTTTTTTTTTTTTGAGCCCTTCCCTTCCTCACTTTCTTCTCGCGTCTCGCCTTGTTCCTTTCTCTTTGGATTTCAGAAATTCACCCCCTAGAATCTGGGCATCTCTCCGGTTTTTTCCCTGGCCCTCATTTCGTCCCAATGCATTGCCTTCCATATGCTGCATTTCCAAATGCTGCCGTTTTTTCCGCTCACCTTTTATTTGATCATATCTCCTGTGCCAAGTGCTTGTTACACTTCTTCTCTGAATTTGGGATTTCAGTGAGGATCAAGCTGGCAAGCTTTGGGCCAGTTCTCTGCACTTCAGCTCATGCCATGCCATTTGCTTGTTTGAACTTCTGTGACAAATTTTTCCTTTTTTTTTCATCCCTTTTCCCTGCATGAAATGAAATGAAGAATTTCATGTCATGAAAGGAAAGGAAATCTTGCAATTTCAGTGAGGATCAAGTTGGCAAGCTTTGGTCCAGCTCTCTGCCCTTCAGCTCATGCCATGCCATTTGCTTGTCTGATCTTTGGTGACAAATTATTTTCCGATTTTTTTTTTTTTTTTTTGAGCCCTTCCCTTCCTCACTTTCTTCTCGCGTCTCGCCTTGTTCCTTTCTCTTTGGATTTCAGAAATTCACCCCCTAGAATCTGGGCATCTCTCCGGTTTTTTCCCTGGCCCTCATTTCATCCCAATGCATTGCCTTCCATATGCTGCATTTCCAAATGCTGCCGTTTTTTCCGCTCACCTTTTCTTTGATCATATCTCCTGTCCCAAGTGCTTGTTACACTTCTTCTCTGAATTTGGGATTTCATTTCCTTTCATGAAAGTCATTTCATGAATTTCATGAAAGGAAATGAAATCTTGCGATTTCAGTGAGGATGAAGCTGGCAAGCTTTGGGCCAGTTCTCTGCACTTCAGCTCATGCCATGCCATTTGCTTGTTTGAACTTGGGTGACAAATTTTTCATTCTTTTTCAGCCCTTTTCCCTGAATGAAATGAAATGAAGAATTTCATGTCATGAAAGGAAAGGAAATCTTGCAATTTCAGTGAGGATCAAGTTGGCAAGCTTTGGTCCAGCTCTCTGCCCTTCAGCTCATGCCATGCCATTTGCTTGTTTGAACTTTTGTGACAAATTTTTCCTTTTTTTTCAGCCCTTTTCCCTGCATGAAATGAAATGAAGAATTTCATGTCATGAAAGGAAAGGAAATCTTGCAATTTCAGTGAGGATCAAGTTGGCAAGCTTTGGTCCAGCTCTCTGCCCTTCAGCTCATGCCATGCCATTTGCTTGTTTGAACTTTTGTGACAAATTTTTCCTTTTTTTTCAGCCCTTTTCCCTGCATGAAATGAAATGAAGAATTTCATGTCATGAAAGGAAAGGAAATCTTGCAATTTCAGTGAGGATCAAGTTGGCAAGCTTTGCTCCAGCTCTCTGCCCTTCAGCTCATGCCATGCCATTTGCTTGTCTGAACTTCGGTGAGAAACTATTTTCCGATTTTTTTTTTTTTTATCCCATACCTTCCTCACTTTCTTCTCGCGTCTCGCCTTGTTCCTTTCTCTTTGGATTTCAGAAATTCACCCCCTAGAATCTGGGCATCTCTCCGGTTTTTTCCCTGGCCCTCATTTCGTCCCAATGCATTGCCTTCCATATGCTGCATTTCCAAATGCTGCCGTTTTTTCCGCTCACCTTTTCTTTGATCATATCTCCTGTCCCAAGTGCTTGTTACACTTCTTCTCTGAATTTGGGATTTCAGTGAGGATCAAGCTGGCAAGCTTTGGGCCAGTTCTCTGCACTTCAGCTCATGCCATGCCATTTGCTTGTTTGAACTTCTGTGACAAATTTTTCCCTTTTTTTTCAGCCCTTTTCCCTGCATGAAATGAAATGAAGAATTTCATGTCATGAAAGGAAAGGAAATCTTGCAATTTCAGTGAGGATCAGGTGTGCAAGCTTTGGTCCAGCTCTCTGCCCTTCAGCTCATGCCATGCCATTTGCTTGTCTGATCTTTGGTGACAAATTATTTTCCGATTTTTTTTTTTTTTTTTTGAGCCCTTCCCTTCCTCACTTTCTTCTCGCGTCTCGCCTTGTTCCTTTCTCTTTGGATTTCAGAAATTCACCCCCTAGAATCTGGGCATCTGTCCGGTTTTTTCCCTGGCCCTCATTTCATCCCAATGCATTGCCTTCCATATGCTGCATTTCCCAATGCTGCCGTTTTTTCCGCTCACCTTTTCTTTGATCATATCTCCTGTCCCAAGTGCTTGTTACACTTCTTCTCTGAATTTGGGATTTCATTTCCTTTCATGAAAGTCATTTCATGAATTTCATGAAAGGAAATGAAATCTTGCGATTTCAGTGAGGATCAAGCTGGCAAGCTTTGGGCCAGTTCTCTGCACTTCAGCTCATGCCATGCCATTTGCTTGTTTGAACTTGGGTGACAAATTTTTCTTTTTTTTCAGCCCTTTTCCCTGCATGAAATGAAATGAAGAATTTCATGTCATGAAAGGAAAGGAAATCTTGCAATTTCAGTGAGGATCAAGTTGGCAAGCTTTGGTCCAGCTCTCTGCCCTTCAGCTCATGCCATGCCATTTGCTTGTCTGAACTTCGGTGAGAAACTATTTTCCGATTTTTTTTTTTTTTATCCCATACCTTCCTCACTTTCTTCTCGCGTCTCGCCTTGTTCCTTTCTCTTTGGATTTCAGAAATTCACCCCCTAGAATCTGGGCATCTCTCCGGTTTTTTCCCTGGCCCTCATTTCGTCCCAATGCATTGCCTTCCATATGCTGCATTTCCAAATGCTGCCGTTTTTTCCGCTCACCTTTTATTTGATCATATCTCCTGTGCCAAGTGCTTGTTACACTTCTTCTCTGAATTTGGGATTTCAGTGAGGATCAAGCTGGCAAGCTTTGGGCCAGTTCTCTGCACTTCAGCTCATGCCATGCCATTTGCTTGTTTGAACTTCTGTGACAAATTTTTCCTTTTTTTTTCAGCCCTTTTCCCTGCATGAAATGAAATGAAGAATTTCATGTCATGAAAGGAAAGGAAATCTTGCAATTTCAGTGAGGATCAAGTTGGCAAGCTTTGGTCCAGCTCTCTGCCCTTCAGCTCATGCCATGCCATTTGCTTGTCTGATCTTTGGTGACAAATTATTTTCCGATTTTTTTTTTTTTTTTTGAGCCCTTCCCTTCCTCACTTTCTTCTCGCGTCTCGCCTTGTTCCTTTCTCTTTGGATTTCAGAAATTCACCCCCTAGAATCTGGGCATCTCTCCGGTTTTTTCCCTGGCCCTCATTTCATCCCAATGCATTGCCTTCCATATGCTGCATTTCCAAATGCTGCCGTTTTTTCCGCTCACCTTTTCTTTGATCATATCTCCTGTCCCAAGTGCTTGTTACACTTCTTCTCTGAATTTGGGATTTCATTTCCTTTCATGAAAGTCATTTCATGAATTTCATGAAAGGAAATGAAATCTTGCGATTTCAGTGAGGATCAAGCTGGCAAGCTTTGGGCCAGTTCTCTGCACTTCAGCTCATGCCATGCCATTTGCTTGTTTGAACTTGGGTGACAAATTTTTCATTCTTTTTCAGCCCTTTTCCCTGAATGAAATGAAATGAAGAATTTCATGTCATGAAAGGAAAGGAAATCTTGCAATTTCAGTGAGGATCAAGTTGGCAAGCTTTGGTCCAGCTCTCTGCCCTTCAGCTCATGCCATGCCATTTGCTTGTTTGAACTTTTGTGACAAATTTTTCCTTTTTTTTCAGCCCTTTTCCCTGCATGAAATGAAATGAAGAATTTCATGTCATGAAAGGAAAGGAAATCTTGCAATTTCAGTGAGGATCAAGTTGGCAAGCTTTGGTCCAGCTCTCTGCCCTTCAGCTCATGCCATGCCATTTGCTTGTCTGAACTTCGGTGAGAAACTATTTTCCGATTTTTTTTTTTTTTTTTGAGCCCTTCCCTTCCTCACTTTCTTCTCGCGTCTCGCCTTGTTCCTTTCTCTTTGGATTTCAGAAATTCACCCCCTAGAATCTGGGCATCTCTCCGGTTTTTTCCCTGGCCCTCATTTCGTCCCAATGCATTGCCTTCCATATGCTGCATTTCCAAATGCTGCCGTTTTTTCCGCTCACCTTTTCTTTGATCATATCTCCTGTCCCAAGTGCTTGTTACACTTCTTCTCTGAATTTGGGATTTCAGTGAGGATCAAGCTGGCAAGCTTTGGGCCAGTTCTCTGCACTTCAGCTCATGCCATGCCATTTGCTTGTTTGAACTTCTGTGACAAATTTTTCCTTTTTTTTTCAGCCCTTTTCCCTGCATGAAATGAAATGAAGAATTTCATGTCATGAAAGGAAAGGAAATCTTGCAATTTCAGTGAGGATCAAGTTGGCAAGCTTTGGTCCAGCTCTCTGCCCTTCAGCTCATGCCATGCCATTTGCTTGTCTGATCTTTGGTGACAAATTATTTTCCGATTTTTTTTTTTTTTTTTTAGCCCTTCCCTTCCTCACTTTCTTCTCGCGTCTCGCCTTGTTCCTTTCTCTTTGGATTTCAGAAATTCACCCCCTAGAATCTGGGCATCTCTCCGGTTTTTTCCCTGGCCCTCATTTCATCCCAATGCATTGCCTTCCATATGCTGCATTTCCAAATGCTGCCATTTTTTCCGCTCACCTTTTCTTTGATCATATCTCCTGTCCCAAGTGCTTGTTACACTTCTTCTCTGAATTTGGGATTTCATTTCCTTTCATGAAAGTCATTTCATGAATTTCATGAAAGGAAATGAAATCTTGCGATTTCAGTGAGGATCAAGCTGGCAAGCTTTGGGCCAGTTCTCTGCACTTCAGCTCATGCCATGCCATTTGCTTGTTTGAACTTGGGTGACAAATTTTTCATTCTTTTTCAGCCCTTTTCCCTGAATGAAATGAAATGAAGAATTTCATGTCATGAAAGGAAAGGAAATCTTGCAATTTCAGTGAGGATCAAGTTGGCAAGGTTTGGTCCAGCTCTCTGCCCTTCAGCTCATGCCATGCCATTTGCTTGTTTGAACTTTTGTGACAAATTTTTCCTTTTTTTTCAGCCCTTTTCCCTGCATGAAATGAAATGAAGAATTTCATGTCATGAAAGGAAAGGAAATCTTGCAATTTCAGTGAGGATCAAGTTGGCAAGCTTTGCTCCAGCTCTCTGCCCTTCAGCTCATGCCATGCCATTTGCTTGTCTGAACTTCGGTGAGAAACTATTTTCCGATTTTTTTTTTTTTTTATCCCATACCTTCCTCACTTTCTTCTCGCGTCTCGCCTTGTTCCTTTCTCTTTGGATTTCAGAAATTCACCCCCTAGAATCTGGGCATCTCTCCGGTTTTTTCCCTGGCCCTCATTTCGTCCCAATGCATTGCCTTCCATATGCTGCATTTCCAAATGCTGCCGTTTTTTCCGCTCACCTTTTCTTTGATCATATCTCCTGTGCCAAGTGCTTGTTACACTTCTTCTCTGAATTTGGGATTTCAGTGAGGATCAAGCTGGCAAGCTTTGGGCCAGTTCTCTGCACTTCAGCTCATGCCATGCCATTTGCTTGTTTGAACTTCTGTGACAAATTTTTCCTTTTTTTTTCAGCCCTTTTCCCTGCATGAAATGAAATGAAGAATTTCATGTCATGAAAGGAAAGGAAATCTTGCAATTTCAGTGAGGATCAAGTTGGCAAGCTTTGGTCCAGCTCTCTGCCCTTCAGCTCATGCCATGCCATTTGCTTGTCTGATCTTTGGTGACAAATTATTTTCCGATTTTTTTTTTTTTTTTTGAGCCCTTCCCTTCCTCACTTTCTTCTCGCGTCTCGCCTTGTTCCTTTCTCTTTGGATTTCAGAAATTCACCCCCTAGAATCTGGGCATCTCTCCGGTTTTTTCCCTGGCCCTCATTTCATCCCAATGCATTGCCTTCCATATGCTGCATTTCCCAATGCTGCCGTTTTTTCCGCTCACCTTTTCTTTGATCATATCTCCTGTTCCAAGTGCTTGTTACACTTCTTCTCTGAATTTGGGATTTCATTTCCTTTCATGAAAGTCATTTCATGAATTTCATGAAAGGAAATGAAATCTTGCGATTTCAGTGAGGATCAAGCTGGCAAGCTTTGGGCCAGTTCTCTGCACTTCAGCTCATGCCATGCCATTTGCTTGTTTGAACTTTTGTGACAAATTTTTCCTTTTTTTTCCGCCCTTTTCCCTGCATGAAATGAAATGAAGAATTTCATGTCATGAAAGGAAAGGAAATCTTGCAATTTCAGTGAGGATCAAGTTGGCAAGGTTTGGTCCAGCTCTCTGCCCTTCAGCTCATGCCATGCCATTTGCTTGTTTGAACTTTTGTGACAAATTTTTCCTTTTTTTTCAGCCCTTTTCCCTGCATGAAATGAAATGAAGAATTTCATGTCATGAAAGGAAAGGAAATCTTGCAATTTCAGTGAGGATCAAGTTGGCAAGCTTTGGTCCAGCTCTCTGCCCTTCAGCTCATGCCATGCCATTTGCTTGTCTGAACTTCGGTGAGAAACTATTTTCCGATTTTTTTTTTTTTTTTTTGAGCCCTTCCCTTCCTCACTTTCTTCTCGCGTCTCGCCTTGTTCCTTTCTCTTTGGATTTCAGAAATTCACCCCCTAGAATCTGGGCATCTCTCCGGTTTTTTCCCTGGCCCTCATTTCGTCCCAATGCATTGCCTTCCATATGCTGCATTTCCAAATGCTGCCGTTTTTTCCGCTCACCTTTTCTTTGATCATATCTCCTGTGCCAAGTGCTTGTTACACTTCTTCTCTGAATTTGGGATTTCAGTGAGGATCAAGCTGGCAAGCTTTGGGCCAGTTCTCTGCACTTCAGCTCATGCCATGCCATTTGCTTGTTTGAACTTCTGTGACAAATTTTTCCTTTTTTTTTCATCCCTTTTCCCTGCATGAAATGAAATGAAGAATTTCATGTCATGAAAGGAAAGGAAATCTTGCAATTTCAGTGAGGATCAAGCTGGCAAGCTTTGGGCCAGTTCTCTGCCCTTCAGCTCATGCCATGCCATTTGCTTGTCTGATCTTTGGTGACAAATTATTTTCCGATTTTTTTTTGAGCCCTTCCCTTCCTCACTTTCTTGTCGCGTCTCGCCTTGTTCCTTTCTCTTTGGATTTCAGAAATTCACCCCCTAGAATCTGGGCATCTCTCCGGTTTTTTCCCTGGGCCTCATTTCATCCCAATGCATTGCCTTCCATATGCTGCATTTCCAAATGCTGCCCTTTTTTCCGCTCACCTTTTCTTTGATCATATCTCCTGTGCCAAGTGCTTGTTACACTTCTCTGAATTTGGGATTTCATTTCCTTTCATGAAAGTCATTTCATGAATTTCATGAAAGGAAATGAAATCTTGCGATTTCAGTGAGGATCAAGCTGGCAAGCTTTGGGCCAGTTCTCTGCACTTCAGCTCATGCCATTGCCATTTGCTTGTTTGAACTTGGGTGACAAGTTTTTCTTTTTTTTTCAGCCCTTTTCCCTGCATGAAATGAAATGAAGAATTTCATGTCATGAAAGGAAAGGAAATCTTGCAATTTCAGTGAGGATCAAGTTGGCAAGCTTTGGTCCAGCTCTCTGCCCTTCAGCTCATGCCATGCCATTTGCTTGTTTGAACTTTTGTGACAAATTTTTCCTTTCTTTTCAGCCCTTTTCCCTGCATGAAATGAAATGAAGAATTTCATGTCATGAAAGGAAAGGAAATCTTGCAATTTCAGTGAGGATCAAGTTGGCAAGCTTTGGTCCAGCTCTCTGCCCTTCAGCTCATGCCATGCCATTTGCTTGTCTGAACTTCGGTGAGAAACTATTTTCTGATTTTTTTTTTTTTTTTGAGCCCTTCCCTTCCTCACTTTCTTCTCGCGTCTCGCCTTGTTCCTTTCTCTTTGGATTTCAGAAATTCACCCCCTAGAATCTGGGCATCTGTCCGGTTTTTTCCCTGGCCCTCATTTCATCCCAATGCATTGCCTTCCATATGCTGCATTTCCAAATGCTGCCGTTTTTTCCGCTCACCTTTTCTTTGATCATATCTCCTGTGCCAAGTGCTTGTTACACTTCTTCTCTGAATTTGGGATTTCAGTGAGGATCAAGCTGGCAAGCTTTGGGCCAGTTCTCTGCACTTCAGCTCATGCCATGCCATTTGCTTGTTTGAACTTTTGTGACAAATTTTTCCTTTTTTTTTCATCCCTTTTCCCTGCATGAAATGAAATGACGAATTTCATGTCATGAAAGGAAAGGAAATCTTGCAATTTCAGTGAGGATCAAGTTGGCAAGCTTTGGTCCAGCTCTCTGCCCTTCAGCTCATGCCATGCCATTTGCTTGTCTGAACTTCGGTGAGAAACTATTTTCCGATTTTTTTTTTTTTTTATCCCTTACCTTCCTCACTTTCTTGTCGCGTCTCGCCTTGTTCCTTTCTCTTTGGATTTCAGAAATTCACCCCCTAGAATCTGGGCATCTCTCCGGTTTTTTCCCTGGCCCTCATTTCGTCCCAATGCATTGCCTTCCATATGCTGCGTTTCCAAATGCTGCCGTTTTTTCCGCTCACCTTTTCTTTGATCATATTTCCTGTGCCAAGTGCTTGTTACACTTCTTCTCTGAATTTGGGATTTCATTTCCTTTCATGAAATTCATTTCATGAATTTCATGAAAGGAAATGAAATCTTGCGATTTCAGTGAGGATCAAGCTGGCAAGCTTTGGGATAGTTCTCTGCACTTCAGCTCCTGCCATTGCCATTTGCTTGTTTGAACTTGGGTGACAAATTTTTCTTTTTTTTTCAGCCCTTTTCCCTGCATGAAATGAAATGAAGAATTTCATGTCATGGAAGGAAAGGAAATCTTGCAATTTCAGTGAGGATCAAGTTGGCAAGCTTTGGTCCAGCTCTCTGCCCTTCAGCTCATGCCATGCCATTTGCTTGTTTGAACTTTTGTGACAAATTTTTCCTTTTTTTTCAGCCCTTTTCCCTGCATGAAATGAAATGAAGAATTTCATGTCATGAAAGGAAAGGAAATCTTGCAATTTCAGTGAGGATCAAGTTGGCAAGCTTTGGTCCAGCTCTCTGCCCTTCAGCTCATGCCATGCCTTTTGCTTGTCTGAACTTCGGTGAGAAACTATTTTCCGATTTTTTTTTTTTTTTATCCCTTACCTTCCTCACTTTCTTCTCGCGTCTCGCCTTGTTCCTTTCTCTTTGGATTTCAGAAATTCACCCCCTAGAATCTGGGCATCTCTCCGGTTTTTTCCCTGGCCCTCATTTCGTCCCAATGCATTGCCTTCCATATGCTGCGTTTCCAAATGCTGCCGTTTTTTCCGCTCACCTTTTCTTTGATCATATCTCCTGTGCCAAGTGCTTGTTACACTTCTTCTCTGAATTTGGGATTTCATTTCCTTTCATGAAAGTCATTTCATGAATTTCATGAAAGGAAATGAAATCTTGCGATTTCAGTGAGGATCAAGCTGGCAAGCTTTGGGCCAGCTCTCTGCACTTCAGCTCATGCCATGCCATTTGCTTGTTTGAACTTGGGTGACAAATTTTTCTTTTTTTTTCAGCCCTTTTCCCTGCATGAAATGAAATGAAGAATTTCATGTCATGAAAGGAAAGGAAATCTTGCAATTTCAGTGAGGATCAAGTTGGCAAGCTTTGGTCCAGCTCTCTGCCCTTCAGCTCATGCCATGCCATTTGATTGTTTGAACTTTTGTGACAAATTTTTCCTTTTTTTTCAGCCCTTTTCCCTGCATGAAATGAAATGAAGGATTTCATGTCATGAAAGGAAAGGAAATCTTGCAATTTCAGTGAGGATCAAGTTGGCAAGCTTTGGTCCAGCTCTCTGCCCTTCAGCTCATGCCATGCCATTTGCTTGTCTGAACTTTGGTGACAAATTATTTTCCGGTTTTTTTTTTTTTTCTGAGCCCTTCCCTTCCTCACTTTCTTCTCGCGTCTCGCCTTGTTCCTTTCTCTTTGGATTTCAGAAATTCACCCCCTAGAATCTGGGCATCTCTCCGGTTTTTTCCCTGGCCCTCATTTCATCCCAATGCATTGCCTTCCATATGCTGCATTTCCAAATGCTGCCGTTTTTTCCGCTCACCTTTTCTTTGATCATATCTCCTGTGCCAAGTGCTTGTTACACTTCTTCTCTGAATTTGGGATTTCATTTCCTTTCATGAAATTCATTTCATGAATTTCATGAAAGGAAATGAAATCTTGCGATTTCAGTGAGGATCAAGCTGGCAAGCTTTGGGCCAGTTCTCTATACTTTTGCTCATGCCATGCCATTTGCTTGTTTGAACTTTTGTGACAAATTTTTCCTTTTTTTTTCTGCCCTTTTCCCTGCATGAAATGAAATGAAGAATTTCATGTCATGAAAGGAAAGGAAATCTTGCAATTTCAGTGAGGATGAAGTTGGCAAGCTTTGGTCCAGCTCTCTGCCCTTCAGCTCATGCCATGCCATTTGCTTGTCTGAACTTCGGTGAGAAACTATTTTCCGATTTTTTTTTTTTTTTTTGAGCCCTTCCCTTCCTCACTTTCTTCTCGCGTCTCGCCTTGTTCCTTTCTCTTTGGATTTCAGAAATTCACCCCCTAGAATCTGGGCATCTGTCCGGTTTTTTCCCTGGCCCTCATTTCATCCCAATGCATTGCCTTCCATATGCTGCATTTCCAAATGCTGCCGTTTTTTCCGCTCACCTTTTCTTTGATCATATCTCCTTTGCCAAGTGCTTGTTACACTTCTTCTCTGAATTTGGGATTTCATTTCCTTTCATGAAAGTCATTTCATGAATTTCATGAAAGGAAATGAAATCTTGCGATTTCAGTGAGGATCAAGCTGGCAAGCTTTGGGCCAGTTCTCTGCACTTCAGCTCATGCCATGCCATTTGCTTGTTTGAACTTTTGTGACAAATTTTTCTTTTTTTTTCAGCCCTTTTCCCTGCATGAAATGAAATGAAGAATTTCATGTCATGAAAGGAAAGGAAATCTTGCAATTTCAGTGAGGATCAAGTTGGCAAGCTTTGGTCCAGCTCTCTGCCCTTCAGCTCATGCCATGCCATTTCCTTGTTTGAACTTTTGTGACAAATTTTTCCTTTTTTTTCAGCCCTTTTCCCTGCATGAAATGAAATGAAGAATTTCATGTCTTGAAAGGAAAGGAAATCTTGCAATTTCAGTGAGGATCAAGTTGGCAAGCTTTGGTCCAGCTCTCTGCCCTTCAGCTCATGCCATGCCATTTGCTTGTCTGAACTTCGGTGAGAAACTATTTTCCGATTTTTTTTTTTTTTTATCCCTTACCTTCCTCACTTTCTTCTCGCGTCTCGCCTTGTTCCTTTCTCTTTGGATTTCAGAAATTCACCCCCTAGAATCTGGGCATCTCTCCGGTTTTTTCCCTTGCCCTCATTTCGTCCCAATGCATTGCCTTCCATATGCTGCGTTTCCAAATGCTGCCGTTTTTTCCGCTCACCTTTTCTTTGATCATATCTCCTGTGCCAAGTGCTTGTTACACTTCTTCTCTGAATTTGGGATTTCATTTCCTTTCATGAAAGTCATTTCATGAATTTCATGAAAGGAAATGAAATCTTGCGATTTCAGTGAGGATCAAGCTGGCAAGCTTTGGGCCAGTTCTCTGCACTTCAGCTCATGCCATGCCATTTGCTTGTTTGAACTTTTGTGACAAATTTTTCCTTTTTTTTTCATCCCTTTTCCCTGCATGAAATGAAATGAAGAATTTCATGTCATGAAAGGAAAAGAAATCTTGCAATTTCAGTGAGGATCAAGTTGGCAAGCTTTGGTCCAGCTCTCTGCCCTTCAGCTCATGCCATGCCATTTGCTTGTCTGAACTTTGGTGAGAAATTATTTTCCGATTTTTTTTTTTTTTTTTAACCCTTCCCTTCCTCACTTTCTTCTCGCGTCTCGCCTTGTTCCTTTCTCTTTGGATTTCAGAAATTCACCCCCTAGAATCTGGGCATCTCTCCGGTTTTTTCCCTGGCCCTCATTTCATCCCAATGCATTGCCTTCCATATGCTGCATTTCCAAATGCTGCCGTTTTTTCCGCTCACCTTTTCTTTGATCATATCTCCTGTGCCAAGTGCTTGTTACACTTCTTCTCTGAATTTGGGATTTCATTTCCTTTCATGAAAGTCATTTCATGAATTTCATGAAAGGAAATGAAATCTTGCGATTTCAGTGAGGATCAAGCTGGCAAGCTTTGGGCCAGCTCTCTGCACTTCAGCTCATGCCATGCCATTTGCTTGTTTGAACTTGGGTGACAAATTTTTCTTTTTTTTTCAGCCCTTTTCCCTGCATGAAATGAAATGAAGAATTTCATGTCATGAAAGGAAAGGAAATCTTGCAATTTCAGTGAGGATCAAGTTGGCAAGCTTTGGTCCAGCTCTCTGCCCTTCAGCTCATGCCATGCCATTTGTTTGTTTGAACTTTTGTGACAAATTTTTTCTTTTTTTTCAGCCCTTTTCCCTGCATGAAATGAAATGAAGAATTTCATGTCATGAAAGGAAAGGAAATCTTGCAATTTCAGTGAGGATCAAGTTGGCAAGCTTTAGTCCAGCTCTCTGCCCTTCAGCTCATGCCATGCCATTTGCTTGTCTGAACTTCGGTGAGAAACTATTTTCCGATTTTTTTTTTTTTTTATCCCTTCCCTTCCTCACTTTCTTCTCGCGTCTCGCCTTGTTCCTTTCTTTTTTGGATTTCAGAAATTCACCCCCTAGAATCTGGGCATCTCTCCGGTTTTTTCCCTTGCCCTCATTTCGTCCCAATGCATTGCCTTCCATATGCTGCGTTTCCAAATGCTGCCGTTTTTTCCGCTCACCTTTTCTTTGATCATATCTCCTGTGCCAAGTGCTTGTTACACTTCTTCTCTGAATTTGGGATTTCATTTCCTTTCATGAAAGTCATTTCATGAATTTCATGAAAGGAAATGAAATCTTGCGATTTCAGTGAGGATCAAGCTGGCAAGCTTTGGGCCAGTTCTCTGCACTTCAGCTCATGCCATGCCATTTGCTTGTTTGAACTTTTGTGACAAATTTTTCCTTTTTTTTTCATCCCTTTTCCCTGCATGAAATGAAATGAAGAATTTCATGTCATGAAAGGAAAAGAAATCTTGCAATTTCAGTGAGGATCAAGTTGGCAAGCTTTGGTCCAGCTCTCTGCCCTTCAGCTCATGCCATGCCATTTGCTTGTCTGAACTTTGGTGACAAATTATTTTCCGATTTTTTTTTTTTTTTTGAGCCCTTCCCTTCCTCACTTTCTTCTCGCATCTCGCCTTGTTCCTTTCTCTTTGGATTTCAGAAATTCACCCCCTAGAATCTGGGCATCTGTCCGGTTTTTTCCCTGGCCCTCATTTCATCCCAATGCATTGCCTTCCATATGCTGCATTTCCAAATGCTGCCGTTTTTTCCGCTCACCTTTTCTTTGATCATATCTCCTGTCCCAAGTGCTTGTTACACTTCTTCTCTGAATTTGGGATTTCATTTCCTTTCATGAAAGTCATTTCATGAATTTCATGAAAGGAAATGAAATCTTACGATTTCAGTGAGGATCAAGCTGGCAAGCTTTGGGCCAGTTCTCTGCACTTCAGCTCATGCCATGCCATTTGCTTGTTTGAGCTTTTGTGACAAATTTTTCCTTTTTTTTTCAGCCCTTTTCCCTGCATGAAATGAAGAATTTCATGTCATGAAAGGAAAGGAAATCTTGCAATTTCAGTGAGGATCAAGTTGGCAAGCTTTGGTCCAGCTCTCTGCCCTTCAGCTCATGCCATGCCATTTGCTTGTTTGAACTAGGGTGTCAAATTTTTCCTTTTTTTTCAGCCCTTTTCCCTGCATGAAATGAAATGAAGAATTTCATGTCATGAAAGGAAAGGAAATCTTGCCATTTCAGTGAGGATCAAGTTGGCAAGCTTTGGTCCAGCTCTCTGCCCTTCAGCTCATGCCATGCCATTTGCTTGTCTGAACTTCGGTGAGAAACTATTTTCCGATTTTTTTTTTTTTTTGAGCCCTTCCCTTCCTCATTTTCTTCTCGCGTCTCGCCTTGTTCCTTTCTCTTTGGATTTCAGAAATTCACCCCCTAGAATCTGGGCATCTCTCCGGTTTTTTCCCTGGCCCTCATTTCATCCCAATGCATTGCCTTCCATATGCTGCATTTCCAAATGCTGCCATTTTTTCCGCTCACCTTTTCTTTGATCATATCTCCTGTGCCAAGTGCTTGTTACACTTCTTCTCTGAATTTGGGATTTCATTTCCTTTCATGAAATTCATTTCATGAATTTCATGAAAGGAAATGAAATCTTGCGATTTCATTGAGGATCAAGCTGGCAAGCTTTGGGCCACTTCTCTGCACTTCAGCTCATGCCATGCCATTTGCTTGTTTGAACTTGGGTGACAAATTTTTCCTTTTTTTTTCAGCCCTTTTCCCTGCATGAAATGTAATGAAGAATTTCATGTCATGAAAGGAAAGGAAATCTTGCAATTTCAGTGAGGATCAAGTTGGCAAGCTTTGGTCCAGCTCTCTGCCCTTCAGCTCATGCCATGCCATTTGCTTGTCTGAACTTTGGTGACAAATTATTTTCCGATTTTTTTTTTTTTTTTGAGCCCTTCCCTTCCTCACTTCCTTTTCGCGTCTCGCCTTGTTCCTTTCTCTTTGGATTTCAGAAATTCACCCCCTAGAATCTGGGCATCTGTCCGTTTTTTTCCCTGGGCCTCATTTCATCCCAATGCATTGCCTTCCATATGCTGCATTTCAAATGCTGCCGTTTTTTCCGCTCACCTTTTCTTTGATCATATCTCCTGTGCCAAGTGCTTGTTACACTTCTTCTCTGAATTTGGGATTTCATTTCCTTTCATGAAATTCATTTCATGAATTTCATGAAAGGAAATGAAATCTTGCGATTTCAGTGAGGATCAAGCTGGCAAGCTTTGGGCCAGTTCTCTGCACTCCAGCTCATGCCATGCCATTTGCTTGTTTGAACTTTTGTGACAAATTTTTCCTTTTTTTTTCAGCCCTTTTCCCTGCATGAAATGTAATGAAGAATTTCATGTCATGAAAGGAAAGGAAATCTTGCAATTTCAGTGAGGATCAAGTTGGCAAGCTTTGGTCCAGCTCTCTGCCCTTCAGCTCATGCCATGCCATTTGCTTGTCTGAACTTTGGTGACAAATTATTTTCCGATTTTTTTTTTTTTTTTGAGCCCTTCCCTTCCTCACTTTCTTCTCGCGTCTTGCCTTGTTCCTTTCTCTTTGGATTTCAGAAATTCACCCCCTAGAATCTGGGCATCTCTCCGGTTTTTTCCCTGGCCCTCATTTCATCCCAATGCATTGCCTTCCATATGCTGCATTTCCAAATGCTGCCGTTTTTTCCCGCTCACCTTTTCTTTGATCATATCTCCTGTCCCAAGTGCTTGTTACACTTCTTCTCTGAATTTGGGATTTCATTTCCTTTCATGAAATTCATTTCATGAATTTCATGAAAGGAAATGAAATCTTGCGATTTCAGTGAGGATCAAGCTGGCAAGCTTTGGGCCAGTTCTCTGCACTTCAGCTCATGCCATGCCATTTGCTTGTTTGAACTTGGGTGACAAATTTTTCTTTTTTTTTCAGCCCTTTTCCCTGCATGAAATGAAATGAAGAATTTCATGTCATGAAAGGAAAGGAAATCTTGCAATTTCAGTGAGGATCAAGTTGGCAAGCTTTGGTCCAGCTCTCTGCCCTTCAGCTCATGCCATGCCATTTGCTTGTCTGAACTTTGGTGACAAATTATTTTCCGATTTTTTTTTTTTTTTTTTGAGCCCTTCCTTTCGTCACTTTCTTCTCGCGTCTCGCCTTGTTCCTTTCTCTTTGGATTTCAGAAATTCACCCCCTAGAATCTGGGCATCTCTCCGGTTTTTTCCCTGGCCCTCATTTCATCCCAATGCATTGCCTTCCATATGCTGCATTTCCAAATGCTGCCGTTTTTTCCGCTCACCTTTTCTTTGATCATATCTCCTGTGCCAAGTGCTTGTTACACTTCTTCTCTGAATTTGGGATTTCATTTCCTTTCATGAAAGTCATTTCATGAATTTCATGAAAGGAAATGAAATCTTGCGATTTCAGTGAGGATCAAGCTGGAA
Organism: Acanthiza pusilla; assembly: GCA_036630365.1. Classification (NCBI taxonomy): domain Eukaryota; kingdom Metazoa; phylum Chordata; class Aves; order Passeriformes; family Acanthizidae; genus Acanthiza; species Acanthiza pusilla. The sequence continues at coordinate 25,790,178 of JAXCHO010000018.1, forward strand.
AGCTTTGGGCCAGTTCTCTGCACTTCAGCTCATGCCATGCCATTTGCTTGTTTGAACTTGGGTGACAAATTTTTCTTTTTTTTTCAGCCCTTTTCCCTGCATGAAATGAAATGAAGAATTTCATGTCATGAAAGGAAAGGAAATCTTGCAATTTCAGTGAGGATCAAGTTGGCAAGCTTTGGTCCAGCTCTCTGCCCTTCAGCTCATGCCATGCCATTTGCTTGTCTGAACTTCGGTGAGAAACTATTTTCCGATTTTTTTTTTTTTTTTTGAGCCCTTCCCTTCCTCACTTTCTTCTCGCGTCTCGCCTTGTTTCTTTCTCTTTGGATTTCAGAAATTCACCCCCTAGAATCTGGGCATCTCTCCGGTTTTTTCCCTGGCCCTCATTTCATCCCAATGCATTGCCTTCCATATGCTGCATTTCCAAATGCTGCCGTTTTTTCCGCTCACCTTTTCTTTGATCATATCTCCTGTCCCAAGTGCTTGTTACACTTCTTCTCTGAATTTGAGATTTCAGTGAGGATCAAGCTGGCAAGCTTTGGGCCAGTTCTCTGCACTTCAGCTCATGCCATGCCATTTGCTTGTTTGAACTTGGGTGACAAATTTTTCTTTTTTTTTCAGCCCTTTTCCCTGCATGAAATGAAATGAAGAATTTCATGTCATGAAAGGAAAGGAAATCTTGCAATTTCAGTGAGGATCAAGTTGGCAAGCTTTGGTCCAGCTCTCTGCCCTTCAGCTCATGCCGTGCCATTTGCTTGTTTGAACTTTTGTGACAAATTTTTCCTTTTTTTTCAGCCCTTTTCCCTGCATGAAATGAAATGAAGAATTTCATGTCATGAAAGGAAAGGAAATCTTGCAATTTCAGTGAGGATCAAGTTGGCAAGCTTTGGTCCAGCTCTCTGCCCTTCAGCTCATGCCATGCCATTTGCTTGTCTGAACTTTGGTGACAAATTATTTTCCGATTTTTTTTTTTTTGTTTGAGCCCTTCCCTTCCTCACTTTCTTCTCGCGTCTCGCCTTGTTCCTTTCTCTTTGGATTTCAGAAATTCACCCCCTAGAATCTGGGCATCTCTCCGGTTTTTTCCCTGGGCCTCATTTCATCCCAATGCATTGCCTTCCATATGCTGCATTTCCAAATGCTGCCCTTTTTTCCGCTCACCTTTTCTTTGATCATATCTCCTGTGCCAAGTGCTTGTTACACTTCTTCTCTGAATTTGGGATTTCATTTCCTTTCATGAAATTCATTTCATGAATTTCATGAAAGGAAATGAAATCTTGCGATTTCAGTGAGGATCAAGCTGGCAAGCTTTGGGCCAGTTCTCTGCACTTCAGCTCATGCCATGCCATTTGCTTGTTTGAACTTTTGTGACAAATTTTTCCTTTTTTTTCAGCCCTATTCCCTGCATGAAATGAAATGAAGAATTTCATGTCATGAAAGGAAAGGAAATCTTGCAATTTCAGTGAGGATCAAGTTGGCAAGGTTTGGTCCAGCTCTCTGCCCTTCAGCTCATGCCATGCCATTTGCTTGTTTGAACTTTTGTGACAAATTTTTCCTTTTTTTTCAGCCCTTTTCCCTGCATGAAATGAAATGAAGAATTTCATGTCATGAAAGGAAAAGAAATCTTGCAATTTCAGTGAGGATCAAGTTGGCAAGCTTTGGTCCAGCTCTCTGCCCTTCAGCTCATGCCATGCCATTTGCTTGTCTGAACTTTGGTGACAAATTATTTTCCGATTTTTTTTTTTTTTTTTTGAGCCCTTCCCTTCCTCACTTTCTTCTCGCGTCTCGCCTTGTTCCTTTCTCTTTGGATTTCAGAAATTCACCCCCTAGAATCTGGGCATCTCTCCGGTTTTTTCCCTGGCCCTCATTTCATCCCAATGCATTGCCTTCCATATGCTGCATTTCCAAATGCTGCCGTTTTTTCCGCTCACCTTTTCTTTGATCATATCTCCTGTCCCAAGTGCTTGTTACACTTCTTCTCTGAATTTGAGATTTCATTTCCTTTCATGAAAGTCATTTCATGAATTTCATGAAAGGAAATGAAATCTTGCGATTTCAGTGAGGATCAAGCTGGCAAGCTTTGGGCCAGTTCTCTGCACTTCAGCTCATGCTATGCCATTTGCTTGTTTCAACCTGGGTGACAAATTTTTCCTTTTTTTTTCATCCCTTTTCCCTGCATGAAATGAAATGAAGAATTTCATGTCATGAAAGGAAAGGAAATCTTGCAATTTCAGTGAGGATCAAGTTGGCAAGCTTTGGTCCAGCTCTCTGCCCTTCAGCTCATGCCATGCCATTTGCTTGTCTGAACTTCGGTGAGAAACTATTTTCCGATTTTTTTTTTTTTTTTGAGCCCTTCCCTTCCTCACTTTCTTCTCGCGTCTCGCCTTGTTCCTTTCTCTTTGGATTTCAGAAATTCACCCCCTAGAATCTGGGCATCTCTCCGGTTTTTTCCCTGGCCCTCATTTCATCCCAATGCATTGCCTTCCATATGCTGCATTTCCAAATGCTGCCGTTTTTTCCGCTCACCTTTTCTTTGATCATATCTCCTGTCCCAAGTGCTTGTTACACTTCTTCTCTGAATTTGGGATTTCATTTCCTTTCATGAAAGTCATTTCATGAATTTCATGAAAGGAAATGAAATCTTGCGATTTCAGTGAGGATCAAGCTGGCAAGCTTTGGGCCAGTTCTCTGCACTTCAGCTCATGCCATGCCATTTGCTTGTTTGAACTTGGGTGACAATTTTTTCTTTTTTTTTCAGCCCTTTTCCCTGCATGAAATGAAATGAAGAATTTCATGTCATGAAAGGAAAGGAAATCTTGCAATTTCAGTGAGGATCAAGTTGGCAAGCTTTGGTCCAGCTCTCTGCCCTTCAGCTCATGCCATGCCATTTGCTTGTCTGAACTTCGGTGAGAAACTATTTTCCGATTTTTTTTTCTTTTTATCCCTTACCTTCCTCACTTTCTTCTCGCGTCTCGCCTTGTTCGTTTCTCTTTGGATTTCAGAAATTCACCCCCTAGAATCTGGGCATCTCTCCGGTTTTTTCCCTGGCCCTCATTTCATCCCAATGCATTGCCTTCCATATGCTGCATTTCCCAATGCTGCCGTTTTTTCCGCTCACCTTTTCTTTGATCATATCTCCTGTCCCAAGTGCTTGTTACACTTCTTCTCTGAATTTGGGATTTCATTTCCTTTCATGAAAGTCATTTCATGAATTTCATGAAAGGAAATGAAATCTTGCGATTTCAGTGAGGATCAAGCTGGCAAGCTTTGGGCCAGTTCTCTGCACTTCAGCTCATGCCATGCCATTTGCTTGTTTGAACTTGGGTGACAATTTTTTTTTTTTTTTCAGCCCTTTTCCCTGCATGAAATGAAATGAAGAATTTCATGTCATGAAAGGAAAGGAAATCTTGCAATTTCAGTGAGGATCAAGTTGGCAAGCTTTGGTCCAGCTCTCTGCCCTTCAGCTCATGCCATGCCATTTGCTTGTCTGAACTTCGGTGGGAAACTATTTTCTGATTTTTTTTTTTTTAATCCCTTACCTTCCTCACTTTCTTCTCGCGTCTCGCCTTGTTCCTTTCTCTTTGGATTTCAGAAATTCACCCCCTAGAATCTGGGCATCTCTCCGGTTTTTTCCCTGGCCCTCATTTCATCCCAATGCATTGCCTTCCATATGCTGCATTTCCAAATGCTGCCGTTTTTTCCGCTCACCTTTTCTTTGATCATATCTCCTGTCCCAAGTGCTTGTTACACTTCTTCTCTGAATTTGAGATTTCAGTGAGGATCAAGCTGGCAAGCTTTGGGCCAGTTCTCTGCACTTCAGCTCATGCCATGGCATTTGCTTGTTTGAACTTGGGTGACAAATTTTTCTTTTTTTTTCAGCCCTTTTCCCTGCATGAAATGAAATGAAGAATTTCATGTCATGAAAGGAAAGGAAATCTTGCAATTTCAGTGAGGATCAAGTTGGCAAGCTTTGGTCCAGCTCTCTGCCCTTCAGCTCATGCCATGCCATTTGCTTGTCTGAACTTCGGTGAGAAACTATTTTCCGATTTTTTTTTTTTTTTGAGCCCTTACCTTCCTCACTTTCTTCTCGCGTCTCGCCTTGTTCCTTTCTCTTTGGATTTCAGAAATTCACCCCCTAGAATCTGGGCATCTCTCCGGTTTTTTCCCTGGCCCTCATTTCATCCCAATGCATTGCCTTCCATATGCTGCATTTCCAAATGCTGCCGTTTTTTCCGCTCACCTTTTCTTTGATCATATCTCCTGTGCCAAGTGCTTGTTACACTTCTTCTCTGAATTTGGGATTTCATTTCCTTTCATGAAAGTCATTTCATGAATTTCATGAAAGGAAATGAAATCTTGCGATTTCAGTGAGGATCAAGCTGGCAAGCTTTGGGCCAGTTCTCTGCACTTCAGCTCATGCCATGCCATTTGCTTGTTTGAACTTCCATGACAAATTTTTCCTTTTTTTTTCAGCCCTTTTCCCTGCATGAAATGAAATGAAGAATTTCATGTCATGAAAGGAAAAGAAATCTTGCAATTTCAGTGAGGATCAAGTTGGCAAGCTTTGGTCCAGCTCTCTGCCCTTCAGCTCATGCCATGCCATTTGCTTGTCTGAACTTTGGTGACAAATTATTTTCCGATTTTTTTTTTTTTTTTTAAACCTTCCCTTCCTCACTTTCTTCTCGCGTCTCGCCTTGTTCCTTTCTCTTTGGATTTCAGAAATTCACCCCCTAGAATCTGGGCATCTCTCCGGTTTTTTCCCTGGCCCTCATTTCATCCCAATGCATTGCCTTCCATATGCTGCATTTCCAAATGCTGCCCTTTTTTCCGCTCACCTTTTCTTTGATCATATCTCCTGTGCCAAGTGCTTGTTACACTTCTTCTCTGAATTTGGGATTTCATTTCCTTTCATGAAAGTCATTTCATGAATTTCATGAAAGGAAATGAAATCTTGCGATTTCAGTGAGGATCAAGCTGGCAAGCTTTGGGCCAGCTCTCTGCACTTCAGCTCATGCCATGCCATTTGCTTGTTTGAACTTGGGTGACAAATTTTTCTTTTTTTTTCAGCCCTTTTCCCTGCATTAAATGAAATGAAGAATTTCATGTCATGAAAGGAAAGGAAATCTTGCAATTTCAGTGAGGATCAAGTTGGCAAGCTTTGGTCCAGCTCTCTGCCCTTCAGCTCATGCCATGCCATTTGCTTGTCTGAACTTCGGTGAGAAACTATTTTCCGATTTTTTTTTTTTTTAATCCCTTACCTTCCTCACTTTCTTCTTGCGTCTCGCCTTGTTCCTTTCTCTTTGGATTTCAGAAATTCACCCCCTAGAATCTGGGCATCTGTCCGGTTTTTTCCCTGGCCCTCATTTCATCCCAATGCATTGCCTTCCATATGCTGCGTTTCCAAATGCTGCCGTTTTTTCCGCTCACCTTTTCTTTGATCATATCTCCTGTCCCAAGTGCTTGTTACACTTCTTCTCTGAATTTGGGATTTCATTTCCTTTCATGAAAGTCATTTCATGAATTTCATGAAAGGAAATGAAATCTTGCGATTTCAGTGAGGATCAAGCTGGCAAGCTTTGGGCCAGTTCTCTGCACTTCAGCTCATGCCATTGCCATTTGCTTGTTTGAACTTTTGTGACAAATTTTTCCTTTTTTTTTCAGCCCTTTTCCCTGCATGAAATGAAATGAAGAATTTCATGTCATGAAAGGAAAGGAAATCTTGCAATTTCAGTGAGGATCAAGTTGGCAAGCTTTGGTCCAGCTCTCTGCCCTTCAGCTCATGCCATGCCATTTGCTTGTCTGAACTTTGGTGACAAATTATTTTCCGATTTTTTTTTTTTTTTTTGAGCCCTTCCCTTCCTCACTTTCTTCTCGCATCTCGCCTTGTTCCTTTCTCTTTGGATTTCAGAAATTCACCCCCTAGAATCTGGGCATCTCTCCGGTTTTTTCCCTGGCCCTCATTTCATCCCAATGCATTGCCTTCCATATGCTGCATTTCCAAATGCTGCCGTTTTTTCCGCTCACCTTTTCTTTGATCATATCTCCTGTCCCAAGTGCTTGTTACACTTCTTCTCTGAATTTGGGATTTCATTTCCTTTCATGAAAGTCATTTCATGAATTTCATGAAAGGAAATGAAATCTTACGATTTCAGTGAGGATCAAGCTGGCAAGCTTTGGGCCAGTTCTCTGCACTTCAGCTCATGCCATGCCATTTGCTTGTTTGAGCTTTTGTGACAAATTTTTCCTTTTTTTTTCAGCCCTTTTCCCTGCATGAAATGAAGAATTTCATGTCATGAAAGGAAAGGAAATCTTGCAATTTCAGTGAGGATCAAGTTGGCAAGCTTTGGTCCAGCTCTCTGCCCTTCAGCTCATGCCATGCCATTTGCTTTTCTGAACTTCGGTGAGAAACTATTTTCCGATTTTTTTTTTTTTTTATCCCTTACTTTCCTCACTTTCTTCTCGCGTCTCGCCTTGTTCCTTTCTCTTTGGATTTCAGAAATTCACCCCCTAGAATCTGGGCATCTCTCCGGTTTTTTCCCTGGCCCTCATTTCATCCCAATGCATTGCCTTCCATATGCTGCATTTCCAAATGCTGCCGTTTTTTCCGCTCACCTTTTCTTTGATCATATCTCCTGTGCCAAGTGCTTGTTACACTTCTTCTCTGAATTTGGGATTTCATTTCCTTTCATGAAAGTCATTTCATGAATTTCATGAAAGGAAATGAAATCTTGCGATTTCAGTGAGGATCAAGTTGGCAAGCTTTGGTCCAGCTCTCTGCCCTTCAGCTCATGCCATGCCATTTGCTTGTTTGAACTTGGGTGTCAAATTTTTCCTTTTTTTTCAGCCCTTTTCCCTGCATGAAATGAAATGAAGAATTTCATGTCATGAAAGGAAAGGAAATCTTGCCATTTCAGTGAGGATCAAGTTGGCAAGCTTTGGTCCAGCTCTCTGCCCTTCAGCTCATGCCATGCCATTTGCTTGTCTGAACTTCGGTGAGAAACTATTTTCCGATTTTTTTTTTTTTTTGAGCCCTTCCCTTCCTCATTTTCTTCTCGCGTCTCGCCTTGTTCCTTTCTCTTTGGATTTCAGAAATTCACCCCCTAGAATCTGGGCATCTCTCCGGTTTTTTCCCTGGCCCTCATTTCATCCCAATGCATTGCCTTCCATATGCTGCATTTCCAAATGCTGCCATTTTTTCCGCTCACCTTTTCTTTGATCATATCTCCTGTGCCAAGTGCTTGTTACACTTCTTCTCTGAATTTGGGATTTCATTTCCTTTCATGAAATTCATGAAATGAATTTCATGAAAGGAAATGAAATCTTGCGATTTCAGTAAGGATCAAGCTGGCAAGCTTTGGGCCAGTTCTCTGCACTTCAGCTCATGCCATGCCATTTGCTTGTTTGAACTTGGGTGACAAATTTTTCCTTTTTTTTTCAGCCCTTTTCCCTGCATGAAATGAAATGAAGAATTTCATGTCATGAAAGGAAAGGAAATCTTGCAATTTCAGTGAGGATCAAGTTGGCAAGCTTTGGTCCAGCTCTCTGCCCTTCAGCTCATGCCATGCCATTTGCTTGTCTGAACTTCGGTGAGAAACTATTTTCCGATTTTTTTTTTTTTTTGAGCCCTTACCTTCCTCACTTTCTTCTCGCGTCTCGCCTTGTTCCTTTCTCTTTGGATTTCAGAAATTCACCCCCTAGAATCTGGGCATCTCTCCGGTTTTTTCCCTGGCCCTCATTTCATCCCAATGCATTGCCTTCCATATGCTGCATTTCCAAATGCTGCCGTTTTTTCCGCTCACCTTTTCTTTGATCATATCTCCTGTGCCAAGTGCTTGTTACACTTCTTCTCTGAATTTGGGATTTCATTTCCTTTCATGAAAGTCATTTCATGAATTTCATGAAAGGAAATGAAATCTTGCGATTTCAGTGAGGATCAAGCTGGCAAGCTTTGGGCCAGTTCTCTGCACTTCAGCTCATGCCATGCCATTTGCTTGTTTGAACTTCCATGACAAATTTTTCCTTTTTTTTTCAGCCCTTTTCCCTGCATGAAATGAAATGAAGAATTTCATGTCATGAAAGGAAAAGAAATCTTGCAATTTCAGTGAGGATCAAGTTGGCAAGCTTTGGTCCAGCTCTCTGCCCTTCAGCTCATGCCATGCCATTTGCTTGTCTGAACTTTGGTGACAAATTATTTTCCGATTTTTTTTTTTTTTTTTAAACCTTCCCTTCCTCACTTTCTTCTCGCGTCTCGCCTTGTTCCTTTCTCTTTGGATTTCAGAAATTCACCCCCTAGAATCTGGGCATCTCTCCGGTTTTTTCCCTGGCCCTCATTTCATCCCAATGCATTGCCTTCCATATGCTGCATTTCCAAATGCTGCCCTTTTTTCCGCTCACCTTTTCTTTGATCATATCTCCTGTGCCAAGTGCTTGTTACACTTCTTCTCTGAATTTGGGATTTCATTTCCTTTCATGAAAGTCATTTCATGAATTTCATGAAAGGAAATGAAATCTTGCGATTTCAGTGAGGATCAAGCTGGCAAGCTTTGGGCCAGCTCTCTGCACTTCAGCTCATGCCATGCCATTTGCTTGTTTGAACTTGGGTGACAAATTTTTCTTTTTTTTTCAGCCCTTTTCCCTGCATTAAATGAAATGAAGAATTTCATGTCATGAAAGGAAAGGAAATCTTGCAATTTCAGTGAGGATCAAGTTGGCAAGCTTTGGTCCAGCTCTCTGCCCTTCAGCTCATGCCATGCCATTTGCTTGTCTGAACTTCGGTGAGAAACTATTTTCCGATTTTTTTTTTTTTTAGTCCCTTACCTTCCTCACTTTCTTCTTGCGTCTCGCCTTGTTCCTTTCTCTTTGGATTTCAGAAATTCACCCCCTAGAATCTGGGCATCTGTCCGGTTTTTTCCCTGGCCCTCATTTCATCCCAATGCATTGCCTTCCATATGCTGCGTTTCCAAATGCTGCCGTTTTTTCCGCTCACCTTTTCTTTGATCATATCTCCTGTCCCAAGTGCTTGTTACACTTCTTCTCTGAATTTGGGATTTCATTTCCTTTCATGAAAGTCATTTCATGAATTTCATGAAAGGAAATGAAATCTTGCGATTTCAGTGAGGATCAAGCTGGCAAGCTTTGGGCCAGTTCTCTGCACTTCAGCTCATGCCATTGCCATTTGCTTGTTTGAACTTTTGTGGCAAATTTTTCCTTTTTTTTTCAGCCCTTTTCCCTGCATGAAATGAAATGAAGAATTTCATGTCATGAAAGGAAAGGAAATCTTGCAATTTCAGTGAGGATCAAGTTGGCAAGCTTTGGTCCAGCTCTCTGCCCTTCAGCTCATGCCATGCCATTTGCTTGTCTGAACTTTGGTGACAAATTATTTTCCGATTTTTTTTTTTTTTTTTGAGCCCTTCCCTTCCTCACTTTCTTCTCGCATCTCGCCTTGTTCCTTTCTCTTTGGATTTCAGAAATTCACCCCCTAGAATCTGGGCATCTCTCCGGTTTTTTCCCTGGCCCTCATTTCATCCCAATGCATTGCCTTCCATATGCTGCATTTCCAAATGCTGCCGTTTTTTCCGCTCACCTTTTCTTTGATCATATCTCCTGTCCCAAGTGCTTGTTACACTTCTTCTCTGAATTTGGGATTTCATTTCCTTTCATGAAAGTCATTTCATGAATTTCATGAAAGGAAATGAAATCTTACGATTTCAGTGAGGATCAAGCTGGCAAGCTTTGGGCCAGTTCTCTGCACTTCAGCTCATGCCATGCCATTTGCTTGTTTGAGCTTTTGTGACAAATTTTTCCTTTTTTTTTCAGCCCTTTTCCCTGCATGAAATGAAGAATTTCATGTCATGAAAGGAAAGGAAATCTTGCAATTTCAGTGAGGATCAAGTTGGCAAGCTTTGGTCCAGCTCTCTGCCCTTCAGCTCATGCCATGCCATTTGCTTTTCTGAACTTCGGTGAGAAACTATTTTCCGATTTTTTTTTTTTTTTATCCCTTACTTTCCTCACTTTCTTCTCGCGTCTCGCCTTGTTCCTTTCTCTTTGGATTTCAGAAATTCACCCCCTAGAATCTGGGCATCTCTCCGGTTTTTTCCCTGGCCCTCATTTCATCCCAATGCATTGCCTTCCATATGCTGCATTTCCAAATGCTGCCGTTTTTTCCGCTCACCTTTTCTTTGATCATATCTCCTGTGCCAAGTGCTTGTTACACTTCTTCTCTGAATTTGGGATTTCATTTCCTTTCATGAAAGTCATTTCATGAATTTCATGAAAGGAAATGAAATCTTGCGATTTCAGTGAGGATCAAGTTGGCAAGCTTTGGTCCAGCTCTCTGCCCTTCAGCTCATGCCATGCCATTTGCTTGTTTGAACTTGGGTGTCAAATTTTTCCTTTTTTTTCAGCCCTTTTCCCTGCATGAAATGAAATGAAGAATTTCATGTCATGAAAGGAAAGGAAATCTTGCCATTTCAGTGAGGATCAAGTTGGCAAGCTTTGGTCCAGCTCTCTGCCCTTCAGCTCATGCCATGCCATTTGCTTGTCTGAACTTCGGTGAGAAACTATTTTCCGATTTTTTTTTTTTTTTGAGCCCTTCCCTTCCTCATTTTCTTCTCGCGTCTCGCCTTGTTCCTTTCTCTTTGGATTTCAGAAATTCACCCCCTAGAATCTGGGCATCTCTCCGGTTTTTTCCCTGGCCCTCATTTCATCCCAATGCATTGCCTTCCATATGCTGCATTTCCAAATGCTGCCATTTTTTCCGCTCACCTTTTCTTTGATCATATCTCCTGTGCCAAGTGCTTGTTACACTTCTTCTCTGAATTTGGGATTTCATTTCCTTTCATGAAATTCATGAAATGAATTTCATGAAAGGAAATGAAATCTTGCGATTTCAGTAAGGATCAAGCTGGCAAGCTTTGGGCCAGTTCTCTGCACTTCAGCTCATGCCATGCCATTTGCTTGTTTGAACTTGGGTGACAAATTTTTCCTTTTTTTTTCAGCCCTTTTCCCTGCATGAAATGAAATGAAGAATTTCATGTCATGAAAGGAAAGGAAATCTTGCAATTTCAGTGAGGATCAAGTTGGCAAGCTTTGGTCCAGCTCTCTGCCCTTCAGCTCATGCCATGCCATTTGCTTGTCTGAACTTTGGTGACAAATTATTTTCCGATTTTTTTTTTTTTTTTGAGCCCTTCCCTTCCTCACTTTCTTCTCGCGTCTCGCCTTGTTCCTTTCTCTTTGGATTTCAGAAATTCACCCCCTAGAATCTGGGCATCTCTCCGGTTTTTTCCCTGGCCCTCATTTCATCCCAATGCATTGCCTTCCATATGCTGCATTTCCAAATGCTGCCGTTTTTTCCGCTCACCTTTTCTTTGATCATATCTCCTGTGCCAAGTGCTTGTTACACTTCTTCTCTGAATTTGGGATTTCATTTCCTTTCATGAAATTCATTTTATGAATTTCATGAAAGGAAATGAAATCTTGCGATTTCAGTGAGGATCAAGCTTGCAAGCTTTGGGCCAGTTCTCTGCACTCCAGCTCATGCCATGCCGTTTGCTTGTTTGAACTTTTGTGACAAATTTTTCCTTTTTTTTTCAGCCCTTTTCCCTGCATGAAATGTAATGAAGAATTTCATGTCATGAAAGGAAAGGAAATCTTGCAATTTCAGTGAGGATCAAGTTGGCAAGCTTTGGTCCAGCTCTCTGCCCTTCAGCTCATGCCATGCCATTTGCTTGTCTGAACTTCGGTGAGAAACTATTTTCCGATTTTTTTTTTTTTTTGAGCCCTTACCTTCCTCACTTTCTTCTCGCGTCTCGCCTTGTTCCTTTCTCTTTGGATTTCAGAAATTCACCCCCTAGAATCTGGGCATCTCTCCGGTTTTTTCCCTGGCCCTCATTTCATCCCAATGCATTGCCTTCCATATGCTGCATTTCCAAATGCTGCCGTTTTTTCCGCTCACCTTTTCTTTGATCATATCTCCTGTGCCAAGTGCTTGTTACACTTCTTCTCTGAATTTGGGATTTCATTTCCTTTCATGAAAGTCATTTCATGAATTTCATGAAAGGAAATGAAATCTTGCGATTTCAGTGAGGATCAAGCTGGCAAGCTTTGGGCCAGTTCTCTGCACTTCAGCTCATGCCATGCCATTTGCTTGTTTGAACTTCCATGACAAATTTTTCCTTTTTTTTTCAGCCCTTTTCCCTGCATGAAATGAAATGAAGAATTTCATGTCATGAAAGGAAAAGAAATCTTGCAATTTCAGTGAGGATCAAGTTGGCAAGCTTTGGTCCAGCTCTCTGCCCTTCAGCTCATGCCATGCCATTTGCTTGTCTGAACTTTGGTGACAAATTATTTTCCGATTTTTTTTTTTTTTTTTAACCCTTCCCTTCCTCACTTTCTTCTCGCGTCTCGCCTTGTTCCTTTCTCTTTGGATTTCAGAAATTCACCCCCTAGAATCTGGGCATCTCTCCGGTTTTTTCCCTGGCCCTCATTTCATCCCAATGCATTGCCTTCCATATGCTGCATTTCCAAATGCTGCCCTTTTTTCCGCTCACCTTTTCTTTGATCATATCTCCTGTGCCAAGTGCTTGTTACACTTCTTCTCTGAATTTGGGATTTCATTTCCTTTCATGAAAGTCATTTCATGAATTTCATGAAAGGAAATGAAATCTTGCGATTTCAGTGAGGATCAAGCTGGCAAGCTTTGGGCCAGCTCTCTGCACTTCAGCTCATGCCATGCCATTTGCTTGTTTGAACTTGGGTGACAAATTTTTCTTTTTTTTTCAGCCCTTTTCCCTGCATTAAATGAAATGAAGAATTTCATGTCATGAAAGGAAAGGAAATCTTGCAATTTCAGTGAGGATCAAGTTGGCAAGCTTTGGTCCAGCTCTCTGCCCTTCAGCTCATGCCATGCCATTTGCTTGTCTGAACTTCGGTGAGAAACTATTTTCCGATTTTTTTTTTTTTTAATCCCTTACCTTCCTCACTTTCTTCTTGCGTCTCGCCTTGTTCCTTTCTCTTTGGATTTCAGAAATTCACCCCCTAGAATCTGGGCATCTGTCCGGTTTTTTCCCTGGCCCTCATTTCATCCCAATGCATTGCCTTCCATATGCTGCGTTTCCAAATGCTGCCGTTTTTTCCGCTCACCTTTTCTTTGATCATATCTCCTGTCCCAAGTGCTTGTTACACTTCTTCTCTGAATTTGGGATTTCATTTCCTTTCATGAAAGTCATTTCATGAATTTCATGAAAGGAAATGAAATCTTGCGATTTCAGTGAGGATCAAGCTGGCAAGCTTTGGGCCAGTTCTCTGCACTTCAGCTCATGCCATTGCCATTTGCTTGTTTGAACTTTTGTGACAAATTTTTCCTTTTTTTTTCAGCCCTTTTCCCTGCATGAAATGAAATGAAGAATTTCATGTCATGAAAGGAAAGGAAATCTTGCAATTTCAGTGAGGATCAAGTTGGCAAGCTTTGGTCCAGCTCTCTGCCCTTCAGCTCATGCCATGCCATTTGCTTGTCTGAACTTTGGTGACAAATTATTTTCCGATTTTTTTTTTTTTTTTGAGCCCTTCCCTTCCTCACTTTCTTCTCGCATCTCGCCTTGTTCCTTTCTCTTTGGATTTCAGAAATTCACCCCCTAGAATCTGGGCATCTCTCCGGTTTTTTCCCTGGCCCTCATTTCATCCCAATGCATTGCCTTCCATATGCTGCATTTCCAAATGCTGCCGTTTTTTCCGCTCACCTTTTCTTTGATCATATCTCCTGTCCCAAGTGCTTGTTACACTTCTTCTCTGAATTTGGGATTTCATTTCCTTTCATGAAAGTCATTTCATGAATTTCATGAAAGGAAATGAAATCTTACGATTTCAGTGAGGATCAAGCTGGCAAGCTTTGGGCCAGTTCTCTGCACTTCAGCTCATGCCATGCCATTTGCTTGTTTGAGCTTTTGTGACAAATTTTTCCTTTTTTTTTCAGCCCTTTTCCCTGCATGAAATGAAGAATTTCATGTCATGAAAGGAAAGGAAATCTTGCAATTTCAGTGAGGATCAAGTTGGCAAGCTTTGGTCCAGCTCTCTGCCCTTCAGCTCATGCCATGCCATTTGCTTTTCTGAACTTCGGTGAGAAACTATTTTCCGATTTTTTTTTTTTTTTATCCCTTACTTTCCTCACTTTCTTCTCGCGTCTCGCCTTGTTCCTTTCTCTTTGGATTTCAGAAATTCACCCCCTAGAATCTGGGCATCTCTCCGGTTTTTTCCCTGGCCCTCATTTCATCCCAATGCATTGCCTTCCATATGCTGCATTTCCAAATGCTGCCGTTTTTTCCGCTCACCTTTTCTTTGATCATATCTCCTGTGCCAAGTGCTTGTTACACTTCTTCTCTGAATTTGGGATTTCATTTCCTTTCATGAAAGTCATTTCATGAATTTCATGAAAGGAAATGAAATCTTGCGATTTCAGTGAGGATCAAGTTGGCAAGCTTTGGTCCAGCTCTCTGCCCTTCAGCTCATGCCATGCCATTTGCTTGTTTGAACTTGGGTGTCAAATTTTTCCTTTTTTTTCAGCCCTTTTCCCTGCATGAAATGAAATGAAGAATTTCATGTCATGAAAGGAAAGGAAATCTTGCCATTTCAGTGAGGATCAAGTTGGCAAGCTTTGGTCCAGCTCTCTGCCCTTCAGCTCATGCCATGCCATTTGCTTGTCTGAACTTCGGTGAGAAACTATTTTCCGATTTTTTTTTTTTTTTGAGCCCTTCCCTTCCTCATTTTCTTCTCGCGTCTCGCCTTGTTCCTTTCTCTTTGGATTTCAGAAATTCACCCCCTAGAATCTGGGCATCTCTCCGGTTTTTTCCCTGGCCCTCATTTCATCCCAATGCATTGCCTTCCATATGCTGCATTTCCAAATGCTGCCATTTTTTCCGCTCACCTTTTCTTTGATCATATCTCCTGTGCCAAGTGCTTGTTACACTTCTTCTCTGAATTTGGGATTTCATTTCCTTTCATGAAATTCATGAAATGAATTTCATGAAAGGAAATGAAATCTTGCGATTTCAGTAAGGATCAAGCTGGCAAGCTTTGGGCCAGTTCTCTGCACTTCAGCTCATGCCATGCCATTTGCTTGTTTGAACTTGGGTGACAAATTTTTCCTTTTTTTTTCAGCCCTTTTCCCTGCATGAAATGAAATGAAGAATTTCATGTCATGAAAGGAAAGGAAATCTTGCAATTTCAGTGAGGATCAAGTTGGCAAGCTTTGGTCCAGCTCTCTGCCCTTCAGCTCATGCCATGCCATTTGCTTGTCTGAACTTTGGTGACAAATTATTTTCCGATTTTTTTTTTTTTTTTGAGCCCTTCCCTTCCTCACTTTCTTCTCGCGTCTCGCCTTGTTCCTTTCTCTTTGGATTTCAGAAATTCACCCCCTAGAATCTGGGCATCTCTCCGGTTTTTTCCCTGGCCCTCATTTCATCCCAATGCATTGCCTTCCATATGCTGCATTTCCAAATGCTGCCGTTTTTTCCGCTCACCTTTTCTTTGATCATATCTCCTGTGCCAAGTGCTTGTTACACTTCTTCTCTGAATTTGGGATTTCATTTCCTTTCATGAAATTCATTTTATGAATTTCATGAAAGGAAATGAAATCTTGCGATTTCAGTGAGGATCAAGCTTGCAAGCTTTGGGCCAGTTCTCTGCACTCCAGCTCATGCCATGCCGTTTGCTTGTTTGAACTTTTGTGACAAATTTTTCCTTTTTTTTTCAGCCCTTTTCCCTGCATGAAATGTAATGAAGAATTTCATGTCATGAAAGGAAAGGAAATCTTGCAATTTCAGTGAGGATCAAGTTGGCAAGCTTTGGTCCAGCTCTCTGCCCTTCAGCTCATGCCATGCCATTTGCTTGTCTGAACTTTGGTGACAAATTATTTTCCGATTTTTTTTTTTTTTTTGAGCCCTTCCCTTCCTCACTTTCTTCTCGCGTCTTGCCTTGTTCCTTTCTCTTTGGATTTCAGAAATTCACCCCCTAGAATCTGGGCATCTCTCCGGTTTTTTCCCTGGCCCTCATTTCATCCCAATGCATTGCCTTCCATATGCTGCATTTCCAAATGCTGCCGTTTTTTCCCGCTCACCTTTTCTTTGATCATATCTCCTGTCCCAAGTGCTTGTTACACTTCTTCTCTGAATTTGGGATTTCATTTCCTTTCATGAAAGTCATTTCATGAATTTCATGAAAGGAAATGAAATCTTGCGATTTCAGTGAGGATCAAGCTGGCAAGCTTTGGGCCAGTTCTCTGCACTTCAGCTCATGCTATGCCATTTGCTTGTTTCAACTTGGGTGACAAATTTTTCCTTTTTTTTTCAGCCCTTTTCCCTGCATGAAATGAAATGAAGAATTTCATGTCATGAAAGGAAAGGAAATCTTGCAATTTCAGTGAGGATCAAGTTGGCAAGCTTTGGTCCAGCTCTCTGCCCTTCAGCTCATGCCATGCCATTTGCTTGTTTGAACTTTTGTGACAAATTTTTCCTTTTTCTTCAGCCCTTTTCCCTGCATGAAATGAAATGAAGAATTTCATGTCATGAAAGGAAAGGAAATCTTGCAATTTCAGTGAGGATCAAGTTGGCAAGCTTTGGTCCAGCTCTCTGCCCTTCAGCTCATGCCATGCCATTTGCTTGTCTGAACTTTGGTGACAAATTATTTTCCGATTTTTTTTTTTTTGTTTGAGCCCTTCCCTTCCTCACTTTCTTCTCGCGTCTCGCCTTGTTCCTTTCTCTTTGGATTTCAGAAATTCACCCCCTAGAATCTGGGCATCTCTCCGGTTTTTTCCCTGGGCCTCATTTCATCCCAATGCATTGCCTTCCATATGCTGCATTTCCAAATGCTGCCGTTTTTTCCGCTCACCTTTTCTTTGATCATATCTCCTGTGCCAAGTGCTTGTTACACTTCTTCTCTGAATTTGGGATTTCATTTCCTTTCATGAAAGTCATTTCATGAATTTCATGAAAGGAAATGAAATCTTGCGATTTCAGTGAGGATCAAGCTGGCAAGCTGTGGGCCAGTTCTCTGCACTTCAGCTCATGCCATGCCATTTGCTTGTTTGAACTTCCATGACAAATTTTTCCTTTTTTTTTCAGCCCTTTTCCCTGCATGAAATGAAATGAAGAATTTCATGTCATGAAAGGAAAGGAAATCTTGCAATTTCAGTGAGGATCAAGTTGGCAAGCTTTGGTCCAGCTCTCTGCCCTTCAGCTCATGCCATGCCATTTGCTTGTCTGAACTTTGGTGACAAATTATTTTCCGATTTTTTTTTTTTTTTTTTTATCCCTTCCCTTCCTCACTTTCTTCTCGCGTCTCGCCTTGTTCCTTTCTCTTTGGATTTCAGAAATTCACCCCCTAGAATCTGGGCATCTCTCTGGTTTTTTCCCTGGGCCTCATTTCATCCCAATGCATTGCCTTCCATATGCTGCATTTCAAATGCTGCCGTTTTTTCCGCTCACCTTTTCTTTGATCATATCTCCTGTGCCAAGTGCTTGTTACACTTCTTCTCTGAATTTGGGATTTCATTTCCTTTCATGAAATTCATTTCATGAATTTCATGAAAGGAAATGAAATCTTGCGATTTCAGTGAGGATCAAGCTTGCAAGCTTTGGGCCAGTTCTCTGCACTCCAGCTCATGCCATGCCATTTGCTTGTTTGAACTTTTGTGACAAATTTTTCCTTTTTTTTTCAGCCCTTTTCCCTGCATGAAATGTAATGAAGAATTTCATGTCATGAAAGGAAAGGAAATCTTGCAATTTCAGTGAGGATCAAGTTGGCAAGCTTTGGTCCAGCTCTCTGCCCTTCAGCTCATGCCATGCCATTTGCTTGTCTGAACTTTGGTGACAAATTATTTTCCGATTTTTTTATTTTTTTTTGAGCCCTTCCCTTCCTCACTTTCTTCTCGCGTCTTGCCTTGTTCCTTTCTCTTTGGATTTCAGAAATTCACCCCCTAGAATCTGGGCATCTCTCCGGTTTTTTCCCTGGCCCTCATTTCATCCCAATGCATTGCCTTCCATATGCTGCATTTCCAAATGCTGCCGTTTTTTCCCGCTCACCTTTTCTTTGATCATATCTCCTGTCCCAAGTGCTTGTTACACTTCTTCTCTGAATTTGGGATTTCATTTCCTTTCATGAAAGTCATTTCATGAATTTCATGAAAGGAAATGAAATCTTGCGATTTCAGTGAGGATCAAGCTGGCAAGCTTTGGGCCAGTTCTCTGCACTTCAGCTCATGCTATGCCATTTGCTTGTTTCAACTTGGGTGACAAATTTTTCCTTTTTTTTTCAGCCCTTTTCCCTGCATGAAATGAAATGAAGAATTTCATGTCATGAAAGGAAAGGAAATCTTGCAATTTCAGTGAGGATCAAGTTGGCAAGCTTTGGTCCAGCTCTCTGCCCTTCAGCTCATGCCATGCCATTTGCTTGTTTGAACTTTTGTGACAAATTTTTCCTTTTTCTTCAGCCCTTTTCCCTGCATGAAATGAAATGAAGAATTTCATGTCATGAAAGGAAAGGAAATCTTGCAATTTCAGTGAGGATCAAGTTGGCAAGCTTTGGTCCAGCTCTCTGCCCTTCAGCTCATGCCATGCCATTTGCTTGTCTGAACTTTGGTGACAAATTATTTTCCGATTTTTTTTTTTTTTTTTTTATCCCTTCCCTTCCTCACTTTCTTCTCGCGTCTCGCCTTGTTCCTTTCTCTTTGGATTTCAGAAATTCACCCCCTAGAATCTGGGCATCTCTCCGGTTTTTTCCCTGGCCCTCATTTCATCCCAATGCATTGCCTTCCATATGCTGCATTTCCAAATGCTGCCGTTTTTTCCGCTCACCTTTTCTTTGATCATATCTCCTGTGCCAAGTGCTTGTTACACTTCTTCTCTGAATTTGGGATTTCATTTCCTTTCATGAAATTCATTTCATGAATTTCATGAAAGGAAATGAAATCTTGCGATTTCAGTGAGGATCAAGCTGGCAAGCTTTGGGCCAGTTCTCTGCACTCCAGCTCATGCCATGCCATTTGCTTGTTTGAACTTTTGTGACAAATTTTTCCTTTTTTTTTCAGCCCTTTTCCCTGCATGAAATGTAATGAAGAATTTCATGTCATGAAAGGAAAGGAAATCTTGCAATTTCAGTGAGGATCAAGTTGGCAAGCTTTGGTCCAGCTCTCTGCCCTTCAGCTCATGCCATGCCATTTGCTTGTCTGAACTTTGGTGACAAATTATTTTCCGATTTTTTTTTTTTTTTTTGAGCCCTTCCCTTCCTCACTTTCTTCTCGCGTCTTGCCTTGTTCCTTTCTCTTTGGATTTCAGAAATTCACCCCCTAGAATCTGGGCATCTCTCCGGTTTTTTCCCGGGCCCTCATTTCATCCCAATGCATTGCCTTCCATATGCTGCATTTCCAAATGCTGCCGTTTTTTCCCGCTCACCTTTTCTTTGATCATATCTCCTGTCCCAAGTGCTTGTTACACTTCTTCTCTGAATTTGGGATTTCATTTCCTTTCATGAAAGTCATTTCATGACTTTCATGAAAGGAAATGAAATCTTGCGATTTCAGTGAGGATCAAGCTGGCAAGCTTTGGGCCAGTTCTCTGCACTTCAGCTCATGCTATGCCATTTGCTTGTTTCAACTTGGGTGACAAATTTTTCCTTTTTTTTTCAGCCCTTTTCCCTGCATGAAATGAAATGAAGAATTTCATGTCATGAAAGGAAAGGAAATCTTGCAATTTCAGTGAGGATCAAGTTGGCAAGCTTTGGTCCAGCTCTCTGCCCTTCAGCTCATGCCATGCCATTTGCTTGTTTGAACTTTTGTGACAAATTTTTCCTTTTTCTTCAGCCCTTTTCCCTGCATGAAATGAAATGAAGAATTTCATGTCATGAAAGGAAAGGAAATCTTGCAATTTCAGTGAGGATCAAGTTGGCAAGCTTTGGTCCAGCTCTCTGCCCTTCAGCTCATGCCATGCCATTTGCTTGTCTGAACTTTGGTGACAAATTATTTTCCGATTTTTTTTTTTTTTTTTTTATCCCTTCCCTTCCTCACTTTCTTCTCGCGTCTCGCCTTGTTCCTTTCTCTTTGGATTTCAGAAATTCACCCCCTAGAATCTGGGCATCTCTCCGGTTTTTTCCCTGGCCCTCATTTCATCCCAATGCATTGCCTTCCATATGCTGCATTTCCAAATGCTGCCGTTTTTTCCGCTCACCTTTTCTTTGATCATATCTCCTGTGCCAAGTGCTTGTTACACTTCTTCTCTGAATTTGGGATTTCATTTCCTTTCATGAAATTCATTTCATGAATTTCATGAAAGGAAATGAAATCTTGCGATTTCAGTGAGGATCAAGCTGGCAAGCTTTGGGCCAGTTCTCTGCACTCCAGCTCATGCCATGCCATTTGCTTGTTTGAACTTTTGTGACAAATTTTTCCTTTTTTTTTCAGCCCTTTTCCCTGCATGAAATGTAATGAAGAATTTCATGTCATGAAAGGAAAGGAAATCTTGCAATTTCAGTGAGGATCAAGTTGGCAAGCTTTGGTCCAGCTCTCTGCCCTTCAGCTCATGCCATGCCATTTGCTTGTCTGAACTTTGGTGACAAATTATTTTCCGATTTTTTTTTTTTTTTTTGAGCCCTTCCCTTCCTCACTTTCTTCTCGCGTCTTGCCTTGTTCCTTTCTCTTTGGATTTCAGAAATTCACCCCCTAGAATCTGGGCATCTCTCCGGTTTTTTCCCGGGCCCTCATTTCATCCCAATGCATTGCCTTCCATATGCTGCATTTCCAAATGCTGCCGTTTTTTCCCGCTCACCTTTTCTTTGATCATATCTCCTGTCCCAAGTGCTTGTTACACTTCTTCTCTGAATTTGGGATTTCATTTCCTTTCATGAAAGTCATTTCATGACTTTCATGAAAGGAAATGAAATCTTGCGATTTCAGTGAGGATCAAGCTGGCAAGCTTTGGGCCAGTTCTCTGCACTTCAGCTCATGCTATGCCATTTGCTTGTTTCAACTTGGGTGACAAATTTTTCCTTTTTTTTTCAGCCCTTTTCCCTGCATGAAATGAAATGAAGAATTTCATGTCATGAAAGGAAAGGAAATCTTGCAATTTCAGTGAGGATCAAGTTGGCAAGCTTTGGTCCAGCTCTCTGCCCTTCAGCTCATGCCATGCCATTTGCTTGTTTGAACTTTTGTGACAAATTTTTCCTTTTTTTTCAGCCCTTTTCCCTGCATGAAATGAAATGAAGAATTTCATGTCATGAAAGGAATGGAAATCTTGCAATTTCAGTGAGGATCAAGTTGGCAAGCTTTGGTCCAGCTCTCTGCCCTTCAGCTCATGCCATGCCATTTGCTTGTCTGAACTTTGGTGACAAATTATTTTCCGATTTTTTTTTTTTTTTTTGAGCCCTTCCCTTCCTCACTTTCTTCTCGCGTCTCGCCTTGTTCCTTTCTCTTTTGATTTCAGAAATTCACCCCCTAGAATCTGGGCATCTCTCCGGTTTTTTCCCTGGCCCTCATTTCATCCCAATGCATTGCCTTCCATATGCTGCATTTCCAAATGCTGCCGTTTTTTCCGCTCACCTTTTCTTTGATCATATCTCCTGTGCCAAGTGCTTGTTACACTTCTTCTCTGAATTTGGGATTTCATTTCCTTTCATGAAAGTCATTTCATGAATTTCATGAAAGGAAATGAAATCTTGCGATTTCAGTGAGGATCTAGCTGGCAAGCTTTGGGCCAGTTCTCTGCACTTCAGCTCATGCCATGCCATTTGCTTGTTTGAACTTGGGTGACAAATTTTTCTTTTTTTTTCAGCCCTTTTCCCTGCATGAAATGAAATGAAGAATTTCATGTCATGAAAGGAAAGGAAATCTTGCAATTTCAGTGAGGATCAAGTTGGCAAGCTTTGGTCCAGCTCTCTGCCCTTCAGCTCATGCCATGCCATTTGCTTGTCTGAACTTCGGTGAGAAACTATTTTCCGATTTTTTTTTTTTTTTTGAGCCCTTCCCTTCCTCACTTTCTTCTCGCGTCTCGCCTTGTTTCTTTCTCTTTGGATTTCAGAAATTCACCCCCTAGAATCTGGGCATCTCTCCGGTTTTTTCCCTGGCCCTCATTTCATCCCAATGCATTGCCTTCCATATGCTGCATTTCCAAATGCTGCCGTTTTTTCCGCTCACCTTTTCTTTGATCATATCTCCTGTCCCAAGTGCTTGTTACACTTCTTCTCTGAATTTGGGATTTCATTTCCTTTCATGAAAGTCATTTCATGAATTTCATGAAAGGAAATGAAATCTTGCGATTTCAGTGAGGATCAAGCTGGCAAGCTTTGGGCCAGCTCTCTGCACTTCAACTCATGCCATGCCATTTGCTTGTTTGAACTTGGGTGACAATTTTTTCTTTTTTTTCAGCCCTTTTCCCTGCATGAAATGAAATGAAGAATTTCATGTCATGAAAGGAAAGGAAATCTTGCAATTTCAGTGAGGATCAAGTTGGCAAGCTTTGGTCCAGCTCTCTGCCCTTCAGCTCATGCCATGCCATTTGCTTGTCTGAACTTCGGTGGGATACTAATTTCTGATTTTTTTTTTTTTAATCCCTTACCTTCCTCACTTTCTTCTCGCGTCTCGCCTTGTTCATTTCTCTTTGGATTTCAGAAATTCACCCCCTAGAATCTGGGCATCTCTCCGGTTTTTTCCCTGGCCCTCATTTCATCCCAATGCATTGCCTTCCATATGCTGCATTTCCAAATGCTGCCGTTTTTTCCGCTCACCTTTTCTTTGATCATATCTCCTGTCCCAAGTGCTTGTTACACTTCTTCTCTGAATTTGAGATTTCAGTGAGGATCAAGCTGGCAAGCTTTGGGCCAGTTCTCTGCACTTCAGCTCATGCCATGCCATTTGCTTGTTTGAACTTGGGTGACAAATTTTTCTTTTTTTTTCAGCCCTTTTCCCTGCATGAAATGAAATGAAGAATTTCATGTCATGAAAGGAAAGGAAATCTTGCAATTTCAGTGAGGATCAAGTTGGCAAGCTTTGGTCCAGCTCTCTGCCCTTCAGCTCATGCCATGCCATTTGCTTGTTTGAACTTTTGTGACAAATTTTTCCTTTTTTTTCAGCCCTTTTCCCTGCATGAAATGAAATGAAGAATTTCATGTCATGAAAGGAAAGGAAATCTTGCAATTTCAGTGAGGATCAAGTTGGCAAGCTTTCGTCCAGCTCTCTGCCCTTCAGCTCATGCCATGCCATTTGCTTGTCTGAACTTTGGTGACAAATTATTTTCCGATTTTTTTTTTTTTGTTTGAGCCCTTCCCTTCCTCACTTTCTTCTCGCGTCTCGCCTTGTTCCTTTCTCTTTGGATTTCAGAAATTCACCCCCTAGAATCTGGGCATCTCTCCGGTTTTTTCCCTGGGCCTCATTTCATCCCAATGCATTGCCTTCCATATGCTGCATTTCCAAATGCTGCCCTTTTTTCCGCTCACCTTTTCTTTGATCATATCTCCTGTGCCAAGTGCTTGTTACACTTCTTCTCTGAATTTGGGATTTCATTTCCTTTCATGAAATTCATTTCATGAATTTCATGAAAGGAAATGAAATCTTGCGATTTCAGTGAGGATCAAGCTGGCAAGCTTTGGGCCAGTTCTCTGCACTTCAGCTCATGCCATGCCATTTGCTTGTTTGAACTTGGGTGACAAATTTTTCTTTTTTTTTCAGCCCTTTTCCCTGCATGAAATGAAATGAAGAATTTCATGTCATGAAAGGAAAGGAAATCTTGCAATTTCAGTGAGGATCAAGTTGGCAAGCTTTGGTCCAGCTCTCTGCCCTTCAGCTCATGCCATGCCATTTGCTTGTTTGAACTTTTGTGACAAATTTTTCCTTTTTTTTCAGCCCTTTTCCCTGCATGAAATGAAATGAAGAATTTCATGTCATGAAAGGAAAAGAAATCTTGCAATTTCAGTGAGGATCAAGTTGGCAAGCTTTGGTCCAGCTCTCTGCCCTTCAGCTCATGCCATGCCATTTGCTTGTCTGAACTTTGGTGACAAATTATTTTCCGATTTTTTTTTTTTTTTTTTGAGCCCTTCCCTTCCTCACTTTCTTCTCGCGTCTCGCCTTGTTCCTTTCTCTTTGGATTTCAGAAATTCACCCCCTAGAATCTGGGCATCTCTCCGGTTTTTTCCCTGGCCCTCATTTCATCCCAATGCATTGCCTTCCATATGCTGCATTTCCAAATGCTGCCATTTTTTCCGCTCACCTTTTCTTTGATCATATCTCCTGTCCCAAGTGCTTGTTACACTTCTTCTCTGAATTTGAGATTTCAGTGAGGATCAAGCTGGCAAGCTTTGGGCCAGTTCTCTGCACTTCAGCTCATGCCATGCCATTTGCTTGTTTGAACTTGGGTGACAAATTTTTCTTTTTTTTTCAGCCCTTTTCCCTGCATGAAATGAAATGAAGAATTTCATGTCATGAAAGGAAAGGAAATCTTGCAATTTCAGTGAGGATCAAGTTGGCAAGCTTTGGTCCAGCTCTCTGCCCTTCAGCTCATGCCATGCCATTTGCTTGTCTGAACTTCGGTGAGAAACTATTTTCCGATTTTTTTTTTTTTTTGAGCCCTTACCTTCCTCACTTTCTTCTCGCGTCTCGCCTTGTTCCTTTCTCTTTGGATTTCAGAAATTCACTCCCTAGAATCTGGGCATCTCTCCGGTTTTTTCCCTGGCCCTCATTTCATCCCAATGCATTGCCTTCCATATGCTGCATTTCCAAATGCTGCCGTTTTTTCCGCTCACCTTTTCTTTGATCATATCTCCTGTCCCAAGTGCTTGTTACACTTCTTCTCTGAATTTGGGATTTCATTTCCTTTCATGAAAGTCATTTCATGAATTTCATGAAAGGAAATGAAATCTTGCGATTTCAGTGAGGATCAAGCTGGCAAGCTTTGGGCCAGTTCTCTGCACTTCAGCTCATGCTATGCCATTTGCTTGTTTCAACTTGGGTGACAAATTTTTCCTTTTTTTTTCAGCCCTTTTCCCTGCATGAAATGAAATGAAGAATTTCATGTCATGAAAGGAAAGGAAATCTTGCAATTTCAGTGAGGATCAAGTTGGCAAGCTTTGCTCCAGCTCTCTGCCCTTCAGCTCATGCCATGCCATTTGCTTGTTTGAACTTTTGTGATAAATTTTTCCTTTTTTTTCAGCCCTTTTCCCTGCATGAAATGAAATGAAGAATTTCATGTCATGAAAGGAAAAGAAATCTTGCAATTTCAGTGAGGATCAAGTTGGCAAGCTTTGGTCCAGCTCTCTGCCCTTCAGCTCATGCCATGCCATTTGCTTGTCTGAACTTCGGTGAGAAACTATTTTCCGATTTTTTTTTTTTTTTTTGAGCCCTTCCCTTCCTCACTTTCTTCTCGCGTCTCGCCTTGTTCCTTTCTCTTTGGATTTCAGAAATTCACCCCCTAGAATCTGGGCATCTCTCCGGTTTTTTCCCTGGCCCTCATTTCATCCCAATGCATTGCCTTCCATATGCTGCATTTCCAAATGCTGCCGTTTTTTCCGCTCACCTTTTCTTTGATCATATCTCCTGTCCCAAGTGCTTGTTACACTTCTTCTCTGAATTTGGGATTTCATTTCCTTTCATGAAAGTCATTTCATGAATTTCATGAAAGGAAATGAAATCTTGCGATTTCAGTGAGGATCAAGCTGGCAAGCTTTGGGCCAGTTCTCTGCACTTCAGCTCATGCCATGCCATTTGCTTGTTTGAACTTGGGTGACAAATTTTTCTTTTTTTTTCAGCCCTTTTCCCTGCATGAAATGAAATGAAGAATTTCATGTCATGAAAGGAAAGGAAATCTTGCAATTTCAGTGAGGATCAAGTTGGCAAGCTTTGGTCCAGCTCTCTGCCCTTCAGCTCATGCCATGCCATTTGCTTGTCTGAACTTCGGTGAGAAACTATTTTCCGATTTTTTTTTTTTTTTGAGCCCTTACCTTCCTCACTTTCTTCTCGCGTCTCGCCTTGTTCCTTTCTCTTTGGATTTCAGAAATTCACCCCCTAGAATCTGGGCATCTCTCCGGTTTTTTCCCTGGTCCTCATTTCATCCCAATGCATTGCCTTCCATATGCTGCATTTCCAAATGCTGCCGTTTTTTCCGCTCACCTTTTCTTTGATCATATCTCCTGTCCCAAGTGCTTGTTACACTTCTTCTCTGAATTTGGGATTTCATTTCCTTTCATGAAAGTCATTTCATGAATTTCATGAAAGGAAATGAAATCTTGCGATTTCAGTGAGGATCAAGCTGGCAAGCTTTGGGCCAGTTCTCTGCACTTCAGCTCATGCTATGCCATTTGCTTGTTTCAACTTGGGTGACAAATTTTTCCTTTTTTTTTCAGCCCTTTTCCCTGCATGAAATGAAATGAAGAATTTCATGTCATGAAAGGAAAGGAAATCTTGCAATTTCAGTGAGGATCAAGTTGGCAAGCTTTGTTCCAGCTCTCTGCCCTTCAGCTCATGCCATGCCATTTGCTTGTCTGAACTTCGGTGAGAAACTATTTTCCGATTTTTTTTTTTTTTTTTAAGCCCTTCCCTTCCTCACTTTCTTCTCGTATCTCGCCTTGTTCCTTTCTCTTTGGATTTCAGAAATTCACCCCCTAGAATCTGGGCATCTCTCCGGTTTTTTCCCTGGCCCTCATTTCATCCCAATGCATTGCCTTCCATATGCTGCATTTCCAAATGCTGCCGTTTTTTCCGCTCACCTTTTCTTTGATCATATCTCCTGTCCCAAGTGCTTGTTACACTTCTTCTCTGAATTTGGGATTTCATTTCCTTTCATGAAAGTCATTTCATGAATTTCATGAAAGGAAATGAAATCTTGCGATTTCAGTGAGGATCAAGCTGGCAAGCTTTGGGCCAGTTCTCTGCACTTCAGCTCATGCCATGCCATTTGCTTGTTTGAACTTGGGTGACAAATTTTTCTTTTTTTTTCAGCCCTTTTCCCTGCATGAAATGAAATGAAGAATTTCATGTCATGAAAGGAAAGGAAATCTTGCAATTTCAGTGAGGATCAAGTTGGCAAGCTTTGGTCCAGCTCTCTGCCCTTCAGCTCATGCCATGCCATTTGCTTGTCTGAACTTCGGTGAGAAACTATTTTCCGATTTTTTTTTTTTTTTATCCCTTACATTCCTCACTTTCTTCTCACGTCTCGCCTTGTTCCTTTCTCTTTGGATTTCAGAAATTCACCCCCTAGAATCTGGGCATCTCTCCGGTTTTTTCCCTGGCCCTCATTTCATCCCAATGCATTGCCTTCCATATGCTGCATTTCCAAATGCTGCCGTTTTTTCCGCTCACCTTTTCTTTGATCATATCTCCTGTCCCAAGTGCTTGTTACACTTCTTCTCTGAATTTGGGATTTCATTTCCTTTCATGAAAGTCATTTCATGAATTTCATGAAAGGAAATGAAATCTTGCGATTTCAGTGAGGATCAAGCTGGCAAGCTTTGGGCCAGTTCTCTGCACTTCAGCTCATGCCATGCCATTTGCTTGTTTGAACTTGGGTGACAATTTTTTCTTTTTTTTTCAGCCCTTTTCCCTGCATGAAATGAAATGAAGAATTTCATGTCATGAAAGGAAAGGAAATCTTGCAATTTCAGTGAGGATCAAGTTGGCAAGCTTTGGTCCAGCTCTCTGCCCTTCAGCTCATGCCATGCCATTTGCTTGTCTGAACTTCGGTGAGAAACTATTTTCCGATTTTTTTTTTTTTTTATCCCTTACTTTCCTCACTTTCTTCTCACGTCTCGCCTTGTTCCTTTCTCTTTGGATTTCAGAAATTCACCCCCTAGAATCTGGGCATCTCTCCGGTTTTTTCCCTGGCCCTCATTTCATCCCAATGCATTGCCTTCCATATGCTGCATTTCCAAATGCTGCCGTTTTTTCCGCTCACCTTTTCTTTGATCATATCTCCTGTCCCAAGTGCTTGTTACACTTCTTCTCTGAATTTGGGATTTCATTTCCTTTCATGAAAGTCATTTCATGAATTTCATGAAAGGAAATGAAATCTTGCGATTTCAGTGAGGATCAAGCTGGCAAGCTTTGGGCCAGTTCTCTGCACTTCAGCTCATGCCATGCCATTTGCTTGTTTGAACTTGGGTGACAATTTTTTCTTTTTTTTTCAGCCCTTTTCCCTGCATGAAATGAAATGAAGAATTTCATGTCATGAAAGGAAAGGAAATCTTGCAATTTCAGTGAGGATCAAGTTGGCAAGCTTTGGTCCAGCTCTCTGCCCTTCAGCTCATGCCATGCCATTTGCTTGTCTGAACTTCGGTGAGAAACTATTTTCTGATTTTTTTTTTTTTTTATCCCTTACCTTCCTCACTTTCTTCTCGCGTCTCGCCTTGTTCCTTTCTCTTTGGATTTCAGAAATTCAGCCCCTAGAATCTGGGCATCTCTCCGGTTTTTTCCCTGGCCCTCATTTCGTCCCAATGCATTGCCTTCCATATGCTGCATTTCCAAATGCTGCCGTTTTTTCCGCTCACCTTTTCTTTGATCATATCTCCTGTGCCAAGTGCTTGTTACACTTCTTCTCTGAATTTGGGATTTCATTTCCTTTCATGAAATTCATTTCATGAATTTCATGAAAGGAAATGAAATCTTGCGATTTCAGTGAGGATCAAGCTGGCAAGCTTTGGGCCAGTTCTCTGCACTTCAGCTCATGCCATGCCATTTGCTTGTTTGAACTTGGGTGACAAATTTTTCTTTTTTTTTCAGCCCTTTTCCCTGCATGAAATGAAATGAAGAATTTCATGTCATGAAAGGGAAGGAAATCTTGCAATTTCAGTGAGGATCAAGTTGGCAAGCTTTGGTCCAGCTCTCTGCCCTTCAGCTCATGCCATGCCATTTGCTTGTCTGAACTTCGGTGAGAAACTATTTTCCGATTTTTTTTTTTTTTTGAGCCCTTCCCTTCCTCACTTTCTTCTCGCGTCTCGCCTTGTTCCTTTCTCTTTGGATTTCAGAAATTCACCCCCTAGAATCTGGGCATCTCTCCGGTTTTTTCCCTGGCCCTCATTTCACCCAATGCATTGCCTTCCATATGCTGCATTTCCAAATGCTGCCGTTTTTTCCGCTCACCTTTTCTTTGATCATATCTCCTGTCCCAAGTGCTTGTTACACTTCTTCTCTGAATTTGGGATTTCATTTCCTTTCATGAAAGTCATTTCATGAATTTCATGAAAGGAAATGAAATCTTGCGATTTCAGTGAGGATCAAGCTAGCAAGCTTTGGGCCAGTTCTCTGCACTTCAGCTCATGCCATGCCATTTGCTTGTTTGAACTTGTGTGACAAATTTTTCTTTTTTTTTCAGCCCTTTTCCCTGCATGAAATGAAATGAAGAATTTCATGTCATGAAAGGAAAGGAAATCTTGCAATTTCAGTGAGGATCAAGTTGGCAAGCTTTGGTCCAGCTCTCTGCCCTTCAGCTCATGCCATGCCATTTGCTTGTCTGAACTTCGGTGAGAAACTATTTTCTGATTTTTTTTTTTTTTATCCCTTACCTTCCTCACTTTCTTCTCGCGTCTCGCCTTGTTCCTTTCTCTTTGGATTTCAGAAATTCACCCCCTAGAATCTGGGCATCTCTCCGGTTTTTTCCCTGGCCCTCATTTCATCCCAATGCATTGCCTTCCATATGCTGCATTTCCAAATGCTGCCGTTTTTTCCGCTCACCTTTTCTTTGATCATATCTCCTGTCCCAAGTGCTTGTTACACTTCTTCTCTGAATTTGGGATTTCATTTCCTTTCATGAAATTCATTTCATGAATTTCATGAAAGGAAATGAAATCTTGCGATTTCAGTGAGGATCAAGCTGGCAAGCTTTGGGCCAGTTCTCTGCACTTCAGCTCATGCCATGCCATTTGCTTGTTTGAACTTGGGTGACAAATTTTTCTTTTTTTTTCAGCCCTTTTCCCTGCATGAAATGAAATGAAGAATTTCATGTCATGAAAGGAAAGGAAATCTTGCAATTTCAGTGAGGATCAAGTTGGCAAGCTTTGGTCCAGCTCTCTGCCCTTCAGCTCATGCCATGCCATTTGCTTGTCTGAACTTCGGTGAGAAACTATTTTCCGATTTTTTTTTTTTTTTATCCCATACCTTCCTCACTTTCTTCTCGCGTCTCGCCTTGTTCCTTTCTCTTTGGATTTCAGAAATTCACCCCCTAGAATCTGGGCATCTCTCCGGTTTTTTCCCTGGCCCTCATTTTGTCCCAATGCATTGCCTTCCATATGCTGCATTTCCAAATGCTGCCGTTTTTTCCGCTCACCTTTTCTTTGATCATATCTCCTGTGCCAAGTGCTTGTTACACTTCTTCTCTGAATTTGGGATTTCATTTCCTTTCATGAAAGTCATTTCATGAATTTCATGAAAGGAAATGAAATCTTGCGATTTCAGTGACGATCAAGCTGGCAAGCTTTGGGCCAGTTCTCTGCACTTCAGCTCATGCCATGCCATTTGCTTGTTTGAACTTTTGTGACAAATTTTTCCTTTTTTTTTCATCCCTTTTCCCTGCATGAAATGAAGAATTTCATGTCATGAAAGGAAAAGAAATCTTGCAATTTCAGTGAGGATCAAGTTGGCAAGCTTTGGTCCAGCTCTCTGCCCTTCAGCTCATGCCATGCCATTTGCTTGTCTCAACTTTGGTGACAAATTATTTTCCGATTTTTTTTTTTTTTTGAGCCCGTCCCTTCCTCACTTTCTTCTCGCGTCTCGCCTTGTTCCTTTCTCTTTGGATTTCAGAAATTCACCCCCTAGAATCTGGGCATCTCTCCGGTTTTTTCCCTGGCCCTCATTTCATCCCAATGCATTGCCTTCCATATGCTGCATTTCCAAATGCTGCCGTTTTTTCCGCTCACCTTTTCTTTGATCATATCTCCTGTGCCAAGTGCTTGTTACACTTCTTCTCTGAATTTGGGATTTCATTTCCTTTCATGAAATTCATTTCATGAATTTCATGAAAGGAAATGAAATCTTGCGATTTCAGTGAGGATCAAGGTGGCAAGCTTTGGGCCAGTTCTCTGCACTCCAGCTCATGCCATGCCATTTGCTTGTTTGAACTTTTGTGACAAATTTTTCCTTTTTTTTTCAGCCCTTTTCCCTCCATGAAATGTAATGAAGAATTTCATGTCATGAAAGGAAAGGAAATCTTGCAATTTCAGTGAGGATCAAGTTGGCAAGCTTTGGTCCAGCTCTCTGCCCTTCAGCTCATGCCATGCCATTTGCTTGTCTGAACTTTGGTGACAAATTATTTTCCGATTTTTTTTTTTTTTTTTGAGCCCTTCCCTTCCTCACTTTCTTCTCGCGTCTTGCCTTGTTCCTTTCTCTTTGGATTTCAGAAATTCACCCCCTAGAATCTGGGCATCTCTCCGGTTTTTTCCCGGGCCCTCATTTCATCCCAATGCATTGCCTTCCATATGCTGCATTTCCAAATGCTGCCGTTTTTTCCCGCTCACCTTTTCTTTGATCATATCTCCTGTCCCAAGTGCTTGTTACACTTCTTCTCTGAATTTGGGATTTCATTTCCTTTCATGAAAGTCATTTCATGAATTTCATGAAAGGAAATGAAATCTTGCGATTTCAGTGAGGATCAAGCTGGCAAGCTTTGGGCCAGTTCTCTGCACTTCAGCTCATGCTATGCCATTTGCTTGTTTCAACTTGGGTGACAAATTTTTCCTTTTTTTTTCAGCCCTTTTCCCTGCATGAAATGAAATGAAGAATTTCATGTCATGAAAGGAAAGGAAATCTTGCAATTTCAGTGAGGATCAAGTTGGCAAGCTTTGCTCCAGCTCTCTGCCCTTCAGCTCATGCCATGCCATTTGCTTGTTTGAACTTTTGTGACAAATTTTTCCTTTTTTTTCAGCCCTTTTCCCTGCATGAAATGAAATGAAGAATTTCATGTCATGAAAGGAATGGAAATCTTGCAATTTCAGTGAGGATCAAGTTGGCAAGCTTTGGTCCAGCTCTCTGCCCTTCAGCTCATGCCATGCCATTTGCTTGTCTGAACTTTGGTGACAAATTATTTTCCGATTTTTTTTTTTTTGTTTGAGCCCTTCCCTTCCTCACTTTCTTCTCGCGTCTCGCCTTGTTCCTTTCTCTTTGGATTTCAGAAATTCACCCCCTAGAATCTGGGCATCTCTCCGGTTTTTTCCCTGGGCCTCATTTCATCCCAATGCATTGCCTTCCATATGCTGCATTTCCAAATGCTGCCCTTTTTTCCGCTCACCTTTTCTTTGATCATATCTCCTGTGCCAAGTGCTTGTTACACTTCTTCTCTGAATTTGGGATTTCATTTCCTTTCATGAAATTCATTTCATGAATTTCATGAAAGGAAATGAAATCTTGCGATTTCAGTGAGGATCAAGCTGGCAAGCTTTGGGCCAGTTCTCTGCACTTCAGCTCATGCCATGCCATTTGCTTGTTTGAACTTGGGTGACAAATTTTTCTTTTTTTTTCAGCCCTTTTCCCTGCATGAAATGAAATGAAGAATTTCATGTCATGAAAGGAAAGGAAATCTTGCAATTTCAGTGAGGATCAAGTTGGCAAGCTTTGGTCCAGCTCTCTGCCCTTCAGCTCATGCCATGCCATTTGCTTGTCTGAACTTTGGTGACAAATTATTTTCCGATTTTTTTTTTTTTTTTTTTGAGCCCTTCCTTTCGTCACTTTCTTCTCGCGTCTCGCCTTGTTCCTTTCTCTTTTGATTTCAGAAATTCACCCCCTAGAATCTGGGCATCTCTCCGGTTTTTTCCCTGGCCCTCATTTCATCCCAATGCATTGCCTTCCATATGCTGCATTTCCAAATGCTGCCGTTTTTTCCGCTCACCTTTTCTTTGATCATATCTCCTGTGCCAAGTGCTTGTTACACTTCTTCTCTGAATTTGGGATTTCATTTCCTTTCATGAAAGTCATTTCATGAATTTCATGAAAGGAAATGAAATCTTGCGATTTCAGTGAGGATCAAGCTGGAAAGCTTTGGGCCAGTTCTCTGCACTTCAGCTCATGCCATGCCATTTGCTTGTTTGAACTTGGGTGACAAATTTTTCTTTTTTTTTCAGCCCTTTTCCCTGCATGAAATGAAATGAAGAATTTCATGTCATGAAAGGAAAGGAAATCTTGCAATTTCAGTGAGGATCAAGTTGGCAAGCTTTGGTCCAGCTCTCTGCCCTTCAGCTCATGCCATGCCATTTGCTTGTCTGAACTTCGGTGAGAAACTATTTTCCGATTTTTTTTTTTTTTTTGAGCCCTTCCCTTCCTCACTTTCTTCTCGCGTCTCGCCTTGTTCCTTTCTCTTTGGATTTCAGAAATTCACCCCCTAAAATCTGGGCATCTCTCCGGTTTTTTCCCTGGCCCTCATTTCATCCCAATGCATTGCCTTCCATATGCTGCATTTCCAAATGCTGCCGTTTTTTCCGCTCACCTTTTCTTTGATCATATCTCCTGTGCCAAGTGCTTGTTACACTTCTTCTCTGAATTTGGGATTTCATTTCCTTTCATGAAATTAATTTCATGAATTTCATGAAAGGAAATGAAATCTTGCGATTTCAGTGAGGATCAAGCTGGCAAGCTTTGGGTCAGTTCTCTGCACTTCAGCTCATGCCATGCCATTTGCTTGTTTGAACTTTTGTGACAAATTTTTCCTTTTTTTTTCATCCTTTTCCCTGCATGAAGTGAAATGAAGAATTTCATGTCATGAAAGGAAAGGAAATCTTGCAATTTCAGTGAGGATCAAGTTGGCAAGCTTTGGGCCAGTTCTCTGCACTTAAGCTCATGCCATGCCATTTGCTTGTTTGAACTTCCATGACAAATTTTTCCTTTTTTTTTCAGCCCTTCTCCCTGCATGAAATGAAATGAAGAATTTCATGTCATGAAAGGAAAGGAAATCTTGCAATTTCAGTGAGGATCAAGTTGGCAAGCTTTGGTCCAGCTCTCTGCCCTTCAGCTCATGCCATGCCATTTGCTTGTCTGAACTTCGGTGAGAAACTATTTTCCGATTTTTTTTTTTTTTTTTAATCCCTTCCCTTCCTCACTTTCTTCTCGCGTCTCACCTTGTTCCTTTCTCTTTGGATTTCAGAAATTCACCCCCTAGAATCTGGGCATCTCTCCGGTTTTTTCCCTGGCCCTCATTTCATCCCAATGCATTGCCTTCCATATGCTGCATTTCCAAATGCTGCCGTTTTTTCCGCTCGCCTGTTCTTTGATCATATCTCCTGTCCCAAGTGCTTGTTACACTTCTTCTCTGAATTTGGGATTTCATTTCCTTTCATGAAAGTCATTAAATGAATTTCATGAAAGGAAATTAAATCTTGCGATTTCAGTAAGGATCAAGCTGGCAAGCTTTGGGCCAGTTCTCTGCACTTCAGCTCATGCCATGCCATTTGCTTGTTTGAACTTTTGTGACAAATTTTTCCTTTTTTTTTCAGCGCTTTTCCCTGCATGAAATGAAATGAAGAATTTCATGTCATGAAAGGAAAGGAAATCTTGCAATTTCAGTGAGGATCAAGTTGGCAAGCTTTGGTCCAGCTCTCTGCCCTTCAGCTCATGCCATGCCATTTGCTTGTCTGAACTTTGGTGAGAAACTATTTTCCAATTTTTTTTTTTTTTTATCCCTTACCTTCCTCACTTTCTTCTCGCGTCTCGCCTTGTTCCTTTCTCTTTGGATTTCAGAAATTCACCCCCTAGAATCTGGGCATCTCTCCGGTTTTTTCCCTGGCCCTCATTTCATCCCAATGCATTGCCTTCCATATGCTGCATTTCCAAATGCTGCCGTTTTTTCCGCTCACCTTTTCTTTGATCATATCTCCTGTGCCAAGTGCTTGTTACACTTCTTCTCTGAATTTGGGATTTCATTTCCTTTCATGAAATTCATTTCATGAATTTCATGAAAGGAAATGAAATCTTGCGATTTCAGTGAGGATCAAGCTGGCAAGCTTTGGGCCAGTTCTCTGCACTTCAGCTCATGCCATGCCATTTGCTTGTTTGAACTTTTGTGACAAATTTTTCCTTTTTTTTTCATCCCTTTTCCCTGCATGAAGTGAAATGAAGAATTTCATGTCATGAAAGGAAAGGAAATCTTGCAATTTCAGTGAGGATCAAGTTGGCAAGCTTTGGGCCAGTTCTCTGCACTTAAGCTCATGCCATGCCATTTGCTTGTTTGAACTTCCATGACAAATTTTTCCTTTTTTTTTCAGCCCTTCTCCCTGCATGAAATGAAATGAAGAATTTCATGTCATGAAAGGAAAGGAAATCTTGCAATTTCAGTGAGGATCAAGTTGGCAAGCTTTCGTCCAGCTCTCTGCCCTTCAGCTCATGCCATGCCATTTGCTTGTCTGAACTTCGGTGAGAAACTATTTTCCGATTTTTTTTTTTTTTATCCCTTACCTTCCTCACTTTCTTCTCGCGTCTCGCCTTGTTCCTTTCTCTTTGGATTTCAGAAATTCACCCCCTAGAATCTGGGCATCTCTCCGGTTTTTTCCCTGGCCCTCATTTCATCCCAATGCATTGCCTTCCATATGCTGCATTTCCAAATGCTGCCGTTTTTTCCGCTCACCATTTCTTTGATCATATCTCCTGTCCCAAGTGCTTGTTACACTTCTTCTCTGAATTGGGATTTCATTTCCTTTCATGAAAGTCATTTCATGAATTTCATGAAAGGAAATGAAATCTTGCGATTTCAGTGAGGATCAAGCTGGCAAGCTTTGGGCCAGTTCTCTGCACTTCAGCTCATGCCATGCCATTTGCTTGTTTGAACTTTTGTGACAAATTTTTCCTTTTTTTTTCATCCCTTTTCCCTGCATGAAGTGTAATGAAGAATTTCATGTCATGAAAGGAGAGGAAATCTTGCAATTTCAGTGAGGATCAAGTTGGCAAGCTTTGTTCCAGCTCTCTGCCCTTCAGGTCATGCCATGCCATTTGCTTGTCTGAACTTTGGTGACAAATTATTTTCCGATTTTTTTTTGGTTTTTTTTGAGCCCTTCCCTTCTTCACTTTCTTCTCGCGTCTCGCCTTGTTCCTTTCTCTTTGGATTTCAGAAATTCACCCCCTAGAATCTGGGCATCTCTCCGGTTTTTTCCCTGGGCCTCATTTCATCCCAATGCATTGCCTTCCATATGCTGCATTTCCAAATGCTGCCGTTTTTTCCGCTCACCTTTTCTTTGATCATATCTCCTGTCCCAAGTGGTTGTTACACTTCTTCTCTAAATTTGGGATTTCAGTGAGGATCAAGCTGGCAAGCTTTGGGCCAGTTCTCTGCACTTCAGCTAATGCCATGCCATTTGCTTGTTTGAACTTTTGTGACAAATTTTTCCTTTTTTTTTCAGCCCTTTTCCCTGCATGAAATGAAATGAAGAATTTCATGTCATGAATGGAAAGGAAATCTTGCAATTTCAGTGAGGATCATGTTGGCAAGCTTTGGGCCAGTTCTCTGCACTTAAGCTCATGCCATGCCATTTGCTTGTTTGAACTTCCATGACAAATTTTTCCTTTTTTTTTCAGCCCTTTTCTCTGCATGAAATGAAATGAAGAATTTCATGTCATGAAAGGAAAGGAAATCTTGCGATTTCAGTGAGGATCAAGCTGGCAAGCTTTGGGTCAGTTCTCTGCACTTCAGCTCATGCCATGCCATTTGCTTGTTTGAACTTTTGTGACAAATTTTTCCTTTTTTTTTCATCCTTTTCCCTGCATGAAGTGAAATGAAGAATTTCATGTCATGAAAGGAAAGGAAATCTTGCAATTTCAGTGAGGATCAAGTTGGCAAGCTTTGGGCCAGTTCTCTGCACTTAAGCTCATGCCATGCCATTTGCTTGTTTGAACTTCCATGACAAATTTTTCCTTTTTTTTTCAGCCCTTCTCCCTGCATGAAATGAAATGAAGAATTTCATGTCATGAAAGGAAAGGAAATCTTGCAATTTCAGTGAGGATCAAGTTGGCAAGCTTTGGTCCAGCTCTCTGCCCTTCAGCTCATGCCATGCCATTTGCTTGTCTGAACTTCGGTGAGAAACTATTTTCCGATTTTTTTTTTTTTTTTTAATCCCTTCCCTTCCTCACTTTCTTCTCGCGTCTCACCTTGTTCCTTTCTCTTTGGATTTCAGAAATTCACCCCCTAGAATCTGGGCATCTGTCCGGTTTTTTCCCTGGCCCTCATTTCATCCCAATGCATTGCCTTCCATATGCTGCATTTCCAAATGCTGCCGTTTTTTCCGCTCACCTTTTCTTTGATCATATCTCCTGTGCCAAGTGCTTGTTACACTTCTTCTCTGAATTTGGGATTTCATTTCCTTTCATGAAATTCATTTCATGAATTTCATGAAAGGAAATGAAATCTTGCGATTTCAGTGAGGATCAAGCTGGCAAGCTTTGGGCCAGTTCTCTGCACTTCAGCTCATGCCATGCCATTTGCTTGTTTGAACTTTTGTGACAAATTTTTCCTTTTTTTTTCATCCCTTTTCCCTGCATGAAGTGAAATGAAGAATTTCATGTCATGAAAGGAAAGGAAATCTTGCAATTTCAGTGAGGATCAAGTTGGCAAGCTTTGGGCCAGTTCTCTGCACTTAAGCTCATGCCATGCCATTTGCTTGTTTGAACTTCCATGACAAATTTTTCCTTTTTTTTTCAGCCCTTCTCCCTGCATGAAATGAAATGAAGAATTTCATGTCATGAAAGGAAAGGAAATCTTGCAATTTCAGTGAGGATCAAGTTGGCAAGCTTTCGTCCAGCTCTCTGCCCTTCAGCTCATGCCATGCCATTTGCTTGTCTGAACTTCGGTGAGAAACTATTTTCCGATTTTTTTTTTTTTTATCCCTTACCTTCCTCACTTTCTTCTCGCGTCTCGCCTTGTTCCTTTCTCTTTGGATTTCAGAAATTCACCCCCTAGAATCTGGGCATCTCTCCGGTTTTTTCCCTGGCCCTCATTTCATCCCAATGCATTGCCTTCCATATGCTGCATTTCCAAATGCTGCCGTTTTTTCCGCTCACCATTTCTTTGATCATATCTCCTGTCCCAAGTGCTTGTTACACTTCTTCTCTGAATTGGGATTTCATTTCCTTTCATGAAAGTCATTTCATGAATTTCATGAAAGGAAATGAAATCTTGCGATTTCAGTGAGGATCAAGCTGGCAAGCTTTGGGCCAGTTCTCTGCACTTCAGCTCATGCCATGCCATTTGCTTGTTTGAACTTTTGTGACAAATTTTTCCATTTTTTTTCATCCCTTTTCCCTGAATGAAGTGAAATGAAGAATTTCATGTCATGAAAGGAAAGGAAATCTTGCAATTTCAGTGAGGATCAAGTTGGCAAGCTTTGGTCCAGCTCTCTGCCCTTCAGTTCATGCCATGCCATTTGCTTGTCTGAACTTTGGTGACAAATTATTTTCCGATTTTTTTTTTTTTTTTTAACCCTTCCCTTCCTCACTTTCTTCTCGCGTCTCGCCTTGTTCCCTTCTCTTTCGATTTCAGAAATTCACCCCCTAGAATCTGGGCATCTCTCCGGTTTTTTCCCTGGCCCTCATTTCATCCCAATGCATTGCCTTCCATATGCTGCGTTTCCAAATGCTGCCGTTTTTTCCGCTCACCTTTTCTTTGATCATATCTCCTGTCCCAAGTGCTTGTTACACTTCTTCTCTGAATTTGGGATTTCATTTCCTTTCATGAAAGTCATTTCATGAATTTCATGAAAGGAAATGAAATCTTGCGATTTCAGTAAGGATCAAGCTGGCAAGCTTTGGGCCAGTTCTCTGCACTTCAGCTCATGCCATGCCATTTGCTTGTTTGAACTTTTGTTACAAATTTTTCCTTGTTTTTTTCAGCCCTTTTCCCTGCATGAAATGAAATGAAGAATTTCATGTCATGAAAGGAAAGGAAATCTTGCAATTTCAGTGAGGATCAAGTTGGCAAGCTTTGGTCCAGCTCTCTGCCCTTCAGCTCATGCCATGCCATTTGCTTGTCTGAACTTTGGTGACAAATTATTTTCCGATTTTTTTTTTTTTTTTTTCAGCCCTTCCCTTCCTCACTTTCTTCTCGCGTCTCGCCTTGTTCCTTTCTCTTTGGATTTCAGAAATTCACCCCCTAGAATCTGGGCATCTCTCCGGTTTTTTCCCTGGCCCTCATTTCATCCCAATGCATTGCCTTCCATATGCTGCATTTCCAAATGCTGCCGTTTTTTCCGCTCACCTTTTCTTTGATCATATCTCCTGTCCCAAGTGCTTGTTACACTTCTTCTCTGAATTTGGGAATTCAGTGAGGATCAAGCTGGCAAGCTTTGGGCCAGTTCTCTGCACTTCAGCTCATGCCATGCCATTTGCTTGTTTGAACTTTTATGACAAATTTTTCCTTTTTTTTTCAGCCCTTTTCCCTGCATGAAATGAAATGAAGCATTTCATGTCATGAATGGAAAGGAAATCTTGCAATTTCAGTGAGGATCAAGTTGGCAAGCTTTGGGCCAGTTCTCTGCACTTCAGCTCATGCCATGCCATTTGCTTGTTTGAACTTGGGTGACAAATTTTTCTTTTTTTTTCAGCCCTTTTCCCTGCATGAAATGAAATGAAGAATTTCATGTCATGAAAGGAAAGGAAATCTTGCAATTTCAGTGAGGATCAAGTTGGCAAGCTTTGGTCCAGCTCTCTGCCCTTCAGCTCATGCCATGCCATTTGCTTGTCTATACTTCGGTGAGAAACTATTTTCCGATTCTTTTTTTTTTTTATCCCTTCCCTTCCTCACTTTCTTCTCGCGTCTCGCCTTGTTCTTTTCTCTTTGGATTTCAGAAATTCACCCCCTAGAATCTGGGCATCTTTCCGGTTTTTTCCTTGGCCCTCATTTCATCCCAATGCATTGCCTTCCATATGCTGCATTTCCAAATGCTGCCGTTTTTTCCGCTCACCTTTTCTTTGATCATATCTCCTGTCCCAAGTGCTTGTTACACTTCTTCTCTGAATTTGGGAATTCAGTGAGGATCAAGCTGGCAAGCTTTGGGCCAGTTCTCTGCACTTCAGCTCATGCCATGCCATTTGCTTGTTTGAACTTTTGTGATAAATTTTTCCTTTTTTTTTCAGCCCTTTTCCATGCATGAAATGAAATGAAGAATTTCATGTCATGAAAGGAAAGGAAATCTTGCAATTTCAGTGAGGATCAAGTTGGCAAGCTTTGGTCCAGCTCTCTGCCCTTCAGCTCATGCCATGCCATTTGCTTGTCTGAACTTCGGTGAGAAACTATTTTCCGATTTTTTTTTTTTTTTTGAGCCCTTCCCTTCCTCACTTTCTTCTCGCGTCTCGCCTTGTTCCTTTCTCTTTGGATTTCAGAAATTCACCCCCTAGAATCTGGGCATCTCTCCGGTTTTTTCCCTGGCCCTCATTTCATCCCAATGCATTGCCTTCCATATGCTGCATTTCCAAAT
The DNA here is from genome assembly GCA_036630365.1 of Acanthiza pusilla. Lineage (NCBI taxonomy): Eukaryota > Metazoa > Chordata > Aves > Passeriformes > Acanthizidae > Acanthiza > Acanthiza pusilla. The sequence continues at coordinate 25,830,567 of JAXCHO010000018.1, forward strand.
GCTGCCGTTTTTTCCGCTCACCTTTTCTTTGATCATATCTCCTGTCCCAAGTGCTTGTTACACTTCTTCTCTGAATTTGGGATTTCATTTCCTTTCATGAAAGTCATTTCATGAATTTCATGAAAGGAAATGAAATCTTGCGATTTCAGTGAGGATCAAGCTGGCAAGCTTTGGGCCAGTTCTCTGCACTTCAGCTCATGCCATGCCATTTGCTTGTTTGAACTTTTATGACAAATTTTTCCTTTTTTTTCCAGCCCTTTTCCCTGCATGAAATGAAATGAAGAATTTCATGTCATGAATGGAAAGGAAATCTTGCAATTTCAGTGAGGATCATGTTGGCAAGCTTTGGGCCAGTTCTCTGCACTTAAGCTCATGCCATGCCATTTGCTTGTTTGTACTTCCATGACAAATTTTTCCTTTTTTTTCAGCCCTTTTCCCTGCATGAAATGAAATGAAGAATTTCATGTCATGAAAGGAATGGAAATCTTGCAATTTCAGTGAGGATCAAGTTGGCAAGCTTTGGTCCAGCTCTCTGCCCTTCAGCTCATGCCATGCCATTTGCTTGTCTGAACTTTGGTGACAAATTATTTTCCGATTTTTTTTTTTTTTTTAACCCTTCCCTTCCTCACTTTCTTCCCGCGCCTCGCCTTGTTCCCTTCTCTTTCGATTTCAGAAATTCACCCCCTAGAATCTGGGCATCTCTCCGGTTTTTTCCCTGGCCCTCATTTCATCCCAATGCATTGCCTTCCATATGCTGCGTTTCCAAATGCTGCCGTTTTTTCCGCTCACCTTTTCTTTGATCATATCTCCTGTCCCAAGTGCTTGTTACACTTCTTCTCTGAATTTGGGATTTCAGTGAGGATCAAGCTGGCAAGCTTTGGGCCAGTTCTCTGCACTTCAGCTCATGCCATGCCATTTGCTTGTTTGAACTTCCATGACAAATTTTTCCTTTTTTTTTCAGCCCTTTTCCCTGCATGAAATGAAATGAAGAATTTCATGTCATGAAAGGAAAGGAAATCTTGCAATTTCAGTGAGGATCAAGTTGGCAAGCTTTGGTCCAGCTCTCTGCCCTTCAGCTCATGCCATGCCATTTGCTTGTCTGAACTTCGGTGAGAAACTATTTTCCGATTTTTTTTTTTTTTATCCCTTACCTTCCTCACTTTCTTCTCGCGTCTCGCCTTGTTCCTTTCTCTTTGGATTTCAGAAATTCACCCCCTAGAATCTGGGCATCTCTCCGGTTTTTTCCCTGGGCCTCATTTCATCCCAATGCATTGCCTTCCATATGCTGCATTTCCAAATGCTGCCGTTTTTTCCGCTCACCATTTCTTTGATCATATCTCCTGTCCCAAGTGCTTGTTACACTTCTTCTCTGAATTTGGGATTTCATTTCCTTTCATGAAAGTCATTTCATGAATTTCATGAAAGGAAATGAAATCTTGCGATTTCAGTAAGGATCAAGCTGGCAAGCTTTGGGCCAGTTCTCTGCACTTCAGCTCATGCCATGCCATTTGCTTGTTTGAACTTTTGTTACAAATTTTTCCTTGTTTTTTTCAGCCCTTTTCCCTGCATGAAATGAAATGAAGAATTTCATGTCATGAAAGGAAATGAAATCTTGCAATTTCAGTGAGGATCAAGTTGGCAAGCTTTGGTCCAGCTCTCTGCCCTTCAGCTCATGCCATGCCATTTGCTTGTTTCAACTTGGGTGACAAATTTTTCTTTTTTTTTCAGCCCTTTTCCCTGCATGAAATGAAATGAAGAATTTCATGTCATGAAAGGAAAGGAAATCTTGCAATTTCAGTGAGGATCAAGTTGGCAAGCTTTCGTCCAGCTCTCTGCCCTTCAGCTCATGCCATGCCATTTGCTTGTCTATACTTCGGTGAGAAACTATTTTCCGATTCTTTTTTTTTTTTATCCCTTCCCTTCCTCACTTTCTTCTCGCGTCTCGCCTTGTTCCTTTCTCTTTGGATTTCAGAAATTCACCCCCTAGAATCTGGGCATCTCTCCAGTTTTTTCCCTGGCCCTCATTTCATCCCAATGCATTGCCTTCCATATGCTGCATTTCCAAATGCTGCCGTTTTTTCCGCTCACCTTTTCTTTGATCATATCTCCTGTGCCAAGTGCTTGTTACACTTCTTCTCTGAATTTGGGATTTCATTTCCTTTCATGAAATTCATTTCATGAATTTCATGAAAGGAAATGAAATCTTGCGATTTCAGTGAGGATCAAGCTGGCAAGCTTTGGGCCAGTTCTCTGCACTTCAGCTCATGCCATGCCATTTGCTTGTTCGAACTTTTGTGGCAAATTTTTCCTTTTTTTTTCATCCCTTTTCCCTGCATGAAGTGAAATGAAGAATTTCATGTCATGAAAGGAAAGGAAATCTTGCAATTTCAGTGAGGATCAAGTTGGCAAGCTTTGGGCCAGTTCTCTGCACTTCAGCTCATGCCATGCCATTTGCTTGTTTGAACTTGGGTGACAAATTTTCTTTTTTTTTCAGCCCTTTTCCCTGCATGAAATGAAATGAAGAATTTCATGTCATGAAAGGAAAGGAAATCTTGCAATTTCAGTGAGGATCAAGTTGGCAAGCTTTGGTCCAGCTCTCTGCCCTTCAGCTCATGCCATGCCATTTGCTTGTCTGAACTTCGGTGAGAAACTATTTTCCGATTCTTTTTTTTTTTTATCCCTTCCCTTCCTCACTTTCTTCTCGCGTCTCGCCTTGTTCCTTTCTCTTTGGATTTCAGAAATTCACCCCCTAGAATCTGGGCATCTCTCCGGTTTTTTCCCTGGCCCTCATTTCATCCCAATGCATTGCCTTCCATATGCTGCATTTCCAAATGCTGCCGTTTTTTCCGCTCACCTTTTCTTTGATCATATCTCCTTTGCCAAGTGCTTGTTACACTTCTTCTCTGAATTTGGGATTTCATTTCCTTTCATGAAAGTCATTTCATGAATTTCATGAAAGGAAATGAAATCTTGCGATTTCAGTGAGGATCAAGCTGGCAAGCTTTGGGCCAGTTCTCTGCACTTCAGCTCATGCCATGCCATTTGCTTGTTTGAACTTGGGTGACAAATTTTTCTTTTTTTTTCAGCCCTTTTCCCTGCATGAAATGAAATGAAGAATTTCATGTCATGAAAGGAAAGGAAATCTTGCAATTTCAGTGAGGATCAAGTTGGCAAGCTTTGGTCCGGCTCTCTGCCCTTCAGCTCATGCCATGCCATTTGCTTGTTTGAACTTTTGTGACAAATTTTTCCTTTTTTTTCAGCCCTTTTCCCTGCATGAAATGAAATGAAGAATTTCATGTCATGAAAGGAAAGGAAATCTTGCAATTTCAGTGAGGATCAAGTTGGCAAGCTTTGGTCCAGCTCTCTGCCCTTCAGCTCATGCCATGCCATTTGCTTGTCTGAACTTCGGTGAGAAACTATTTTCCGATTTTTTTTTTTTTTTATCCCATACCTTCCTCACTTTCTTCTCGCGTCTCGCCTTGTTCCTTTCTCTTTGGATTTCAGAAATTCACCCCCTAGAATCTGGGCATCTCTCCGGTTTTTTCCCTGGCCCTCATTTTGTCCCAATGCATTGCCTTCCATATGCTGCATTTCCAAATGCTGCCGTTTTTTCCGCTCACCTTTTCTTTGATCATATCTCCTGTCCCAAGTGCTTGTTACACTTCTTCTCTGAATTTGGGATTTCATTTCCTTTCATGAAATTCATTCCATGAATTTCATGAAAGGAAATGAAATCTTGCGATTTCAGTGAGGATCAAGCTGGCAAGCTTTGGGCCGGTTCTCTGCACTTCAGCTCATGCCATGCCATTTGCTTGTTTGAACTTGGGTGAGAATTTTTTCTTTTTTTTTCAGCCCTTTTCCCTGCATGAAATGAAATGAAGAATTTCATGTCATGAAAGGAAAGGAAATCTTGCAATTTCAGTGAGGATCAAGTTGGCAAGCTTTGGGCCAGTTCTCTGCACTTAAGCTCATGCCATGCCATTTGCTTGTTTGAACTTCCATGACAAATATTTCCTTTTTTTTTCAGCCCTTTTCCCTGCATGAAATGAAATGAAGAATTTCATGTCATGAAAGGAAAGGAAATCTTGCAATTTCAGTGAGGATCAAGTTGGCAAGCTTTGGTCCAGCTCTCTGCCCTTCAGCTCATGCCATGCCATTTGCTTGTCTGAACTTTTGTGACAAATTATTTTCCGATTTTTTTTTTTTTTTTGAGCCCTTCCCTTCCTCACTTTCTTCTCGCGTCTCGCCTTGTTCCTTTCTCTTTGGATTTCAGAAATTCACCCCCTAGAATCTGGGCATCTCTCTGGTTTTTTCCCTTGCCCTCATTTCGTCCCAATGCATTGCCTTCCATATGCTGCATTTCCAAATGCTGCCGTTTTTTCCGCTCACCTTTTCTTTGATCATATCTCCTGTGCCAAGTGCTTGTTACACTTCTTCTCTGAATTTGGGATTTCATTTCCTTTCATGAAATTCATTTCATGAATTTCATGAAAGGAAATGAAATCTTGCGATTTCAGTGAGGATCAAGCTGGCAAGCTTTGGGCCAGTTCTCTGCACTTCAGCTCATGCCATTGCCATTTTTCTGTTTGAACTTGGGTGACAAATTTTTCTTTTTTTTTCAGCCCTTTTCCCTGCATGAAATGAAATGAAGAATTTCATGTCATGAAAGGAAAGGAAATCTTGCAATTTCAGTGAGGATCAAGTTGGCAAGCTTTGGTCCAGCTCTCTGCCCTTCAGCTCATGCCATGCCATTTGCTTGTCTGAACTTTGGTGACAAATTATTTTCCGATTTTTTTTTTATCCCTTCCCTTCTATCACTTTCTTCTCGCGTCTCACCTTGTTCCTTTCTCTTTGGATTTCAGTAATTCACCCCCTAGAATCTGGGCATCTCTTCGGTTTTTTCCCTGGCCCTCATTTCATCCCAATGCATTGCCTTCCATATGCTGCATTTCCAAATGGTGCCGTTTTTTCCGCTCGCCTGTTCTTTGATCATATCTCCTGTCCCAAGTGCTTGTTACACTTCTTCTCTGAATTTGGGAATTCAGTGAGGATCAAGCTGGCAAGCTTTGGGCCAGTTCTCTGCACTTCAGCTCATGCCATGCCATTTGCTTGTTTGAACTTTTATGACAAATTTTTCCTTTTTTTTCCAGCCCTTTTCCCTGCATGAAATGAAATGAAGAATTTCATGTCATGAATGGAAAGGAAATCTTGCAATTTCAGTGAGGATCATGTTGGCAAGCTTTGGGCCAGTTCTCTGCACTTAAGCTCATGCCATGCCATTTGCTTGTTTGAACTTCCATGACAAATTTTTCCTTTTTTTTCAGCCCTTTTCCCTGCATGAAATGAAATGAAGAATTTCATGTCATGAAAGGAATGGAAATCTTGCAATTTCAGTGAGGATCAAGTTGGCAAGCTTTGGTCCAGCTCTCTGCCCTTCAGCTCATGCCATGCCATTTGCTTGTCTGAACTTTGGTGACAAATTATTTTCCGATTTTTTTTTTTTTTTTAACCCTTCCCTTCCTCACTTTCTTCCCGCGTCTCGCCTTGTTCCCTTCTCTTTCGATTTCAGAAATTCACCCCCTAGAATCTGGGCATCTCTCCGGTTTTTTCCCTGGCCCTCATTTCATCCCAATGCATTGCCTTCCATATGCTGCGTTTCCAAATGCTGCCGTTTTTTCCGCTCACCTTTTCTTTGATCATATCTCCTGTCCCAAGTGCTTGTTACACTTCTTCTCTGAATTTGGGATTTCAGTGAGGATCAAGCTGGCAAGCTTTGGGCCAGTTCTCTGCACTTCAGCTCATGCCATGCCATTTGCTTGTTTGAACTTCCATGACAAATTTTTCCTTTTTTTTTCAGCCCTTTTCCCTGCATGAAATGAAATGAAGAATTTCATGTCATGAAAGGAAAGGAAATCTTGCAATTTCAGTGAGGATCAAGTTGGCAAGCTTTGGTCCAGCTCTCTGCCCTTCAGCTCATGCCATGCCATTTGCTTGTCTGAACTTCGGTGAGAAACTATTTTCCGATTTTTTTTTTTTTTATCCCTTACCTTCCTCACTTTCTTCTCGCGTCTCGCCTTGTTCCTTTCTCTTTGGATTTCAGAAATTCACCCCCTAAAATCTGGGCATCTCTCCGGTTTTTTCCCTGGCCCTCATTTCATCCCAATGCATTGCCTTCCATATGCTGCATTTCCAAATGCTGCCGTTTTTTCCGCTCACCTTTTCTTTGATCATATCTCCTGTGCCAAGTGCTTGTTACACTTCTTCTCTGAATTTGGGATTTCATTTCCTTTCATGAAATTAATTTCATGAATTTCATGAAAGGAAATGAAATCTTGCGATTTCAGTGAGGATCAAGCTGGCAAGCTTTGGGTCAGTTCTCTGCACTTCAGCTCATGCCATGCCATTTGCTTGTTTGAACTTTTGTGACAAATTTTTCCTTTTTTTTTCATCCTTTTCCCTGCATGAAGTGAAATGAAGAATTTCATGTCATGAAAGGAAAGGAAATCTTGCAATTTCAGTGAGGATCAAGTTGGCAAGCTTTGGGCCAGTTCTCTGCACTTAAGCTCATGCCATGCCATTTGCTTGTTTGAACTTCCATGACAAATTTTTCCTTTTTTTTTCAGCCCTTCTCCCTGCATGAAATGAAATGAAGAATTTCATGTCATGAAAGGAAAGGAAATCTTGCAATTTCAGTGAGGATCAAGTTGGCAAGCTTTCGTCCAGCTCTCTGCCCTTCAGCTCATGCCATGCCATTTGCTTGTCTGAACTTCGGTGAGAAACTATTTTCCGATTTTTTTTTTTTTTTTTAATCCCTTCCCTTCCTCACTTTCTTCTCGCGTCTCACCTTGTTCCTTTCTCTTTGGATTTCAGAAATTCACCCCCTAGAATCTGGGCATCTCTCCGGTTTTTTCCCTGGCCCTCATTTCATCCCAATGCATTGCCTTCCATATGCTGCATTTCCAAATGCTGCCGTTTTTTCCGCTCGCCTGTTCTTTGATCATATCTCCTGTCCCAAGTGCTTGTTACACTTCTTCTCTGAATTTGGGATTTCATTTCCTTTCATGAAAGTCATTAAATGAATTTCATGAAAGGAAATTAAATCTTGCGATTTCAGTAAGGATCAAGCTGGCAAGCTTTGGGCCAGTTCTCTGCACTTCAGCTCATGCCATGCCATTTGCTTGTTTGAACTTTTGTGACAAATTTTTCCTTTTTTTTTCAGCGCTTTTCCCTGCATGAAATGAAATGAAGAATTTCATGTCATGAAAGGAAAGGAAATCTTGCAATTTCAGTGAGGATCAAGTTGGCAAGCTTTGGTCCAGCTCTCTGCCCTTCAGCTCATGCCATGCCATTTGCTTGTCTGAACTTTGGTGAGAAACTATTTTCCAATTTTTTTTTTTTTTTATCCCTTACCTTCCTCACTTTCTTCTCGCGTCTCGCCTTGTTCCTTTCTCTTTGGATTTCAGAAATTCACCCCCTAGAATCTGGGCATCTCTCCGGTTTTTTCCCTGGCCCTCATTTCATCCCAATGCATTGCCTTCCATATGCTGCATTTCCAAATGCTGCCGTTTTTTCCGCTCACCTTTTCTTTGATCATATCTCCTGTGCCAAGTGCTTGTTACACTTCTTCTCTGAATTTGGGATTTCATTTCCTTTCATGAAATTCATTTCATGAATTTCATGAAAGGAAATGAAATCTTGCGATTTCAGTGAGGATCAAGCTGGCAAGCTTTGGGCCAGTTCTCTGCACTTCAGCTCATGCCATGCCATTTGCTTGTTTGAACTTTTGTGACAAATTTTTCCTTTTTTTTTCATCCCTTTTCCCTGCATGAAGTGAAATGAAGAATTTCATGTCATGAAAGGAAAGGAAATCTTGCAATTTCAGTGAGGATCAAGTTGGCAAGCTTTGGGCCAGTTCTCTGCACTTAAGCTCATGCCATGCCATTTGCTTGTTTGAACTTCCATGACAAATTTTTCCTTTTTTTTTCAGCCCTTCTCCCTGCATGAAATGAAATGAAGAATTTCATGTCATGAAAGGAAAGGAAATCTTGCAATTTCAGTGAGGATCAAGTTGGCAAGCTTTCGTCCAGCTCTCTGCCCTTCAGCTCATGCCATGCCATTTGCTTGTCTGAACTTCGGTGAGAAACTATTTTCCGATTTTTTTTTTTTTTATCCCTTACCTTCCTCACTTTCTTCTCGCGTCTCGCCTTGTTCCTTTCTCTTTGGATTTCAGAAATTCACCCCCTAGAATCTGGGCATCTCTCCGGTTTTTTCCCTGGCCCTCATTTCATCCCAATGCATTGCCTTCCATATGCTGCATTTCCAAATGCTGCCGTTTTTTCCGCTCACCATTTCTTTGATCATATCTCCTGTCCCAAGTGCTTGTTACACTTCTTCTCTGAATTGGGATTTCATTTCCTTTCATGAAAGTCATTTCATGAATTTCATGAAAGGAAATGAAATCTTGCGATTTCAGTGAGGATCAAGCTGGCAAGCTTTGGGCCAGTTCTCTGCACTTCAGCTCATGCCATGCCATTTGCTTGTTTGAACTTTTGTGACAAATTTTTCCTTTTTTTTTCATCCCTTTTCCCTGCATGAAGTGTAATGAAGAATTTCATGTCATGAAAGGAGAGGAAATCTTGCAATTTCAGTGAGGATCAAGTTGGCAAGCTTTGTTCCAGCTCTCTGCCCTTCAGGTCATGCCATGCCATTTGCTTGTCTGAACTTTGGTGACAAATTATTTTCCGATTTTTTTTTGGTTTTTTTTGAGCCCTTCCCTTCTTCACTTTCTTCTCGCGTCTCGCCTTGTTCCTTTCTCTTTGGATTTCAGAAATTCACCCCCTAGAATCTGGGCATCTCTCCGGTTTTTTCCCTGGGCCTCATTTCATCCCAATGCATTGCCTTCCATATGCTGCATTTCCAAATGCTGCCGTTTTTTCCGCTCACCTTTTCTTTGATCATATCTCCTGTCCCAAGTGGTTGTTACACTTCTTCTCTAAATTTGGGATTTCAGTGAGGATCAAGCTGGCAAGCTTTGGGCCAGTTCTCTGCACTTCAGCTAATGCCATGCCATTTGCTTGTTTGAACTTTTGTGACAAATTTTTCCTTTTTTTTTCAGCCCTTTTCCCTGCATGAAATGAAATGAAGAATTTCATGTCATGAATGGAAAGGAAATCTTGCAATTTCAGTGAGGATCATGTTGGCAAGCTTTGGGCCAGTTCTCTGCACTTAAGCTCATGCCATGCCATTTGCTTGTTTGAACTTCCATGACAAATTTTTCCTTTTTTTTTCAGCCCTTTTCTCTGCATGAAATGAAATGAAGAATTTCATGTCATGAAAGGAAAGGAAATCTTGCGATTTCAGTGAGGATCAAGCTGGCAAGCTTTGGGTCAGTTCTCTGCACTTCAGCTCATGCCATGCCATTTGCTTGTTTGAACTTTTGTGACAAATTTTTCCTTTTTTTTTCATCCTTTTCCCTGCATGAAGTGAAATGAAGAATTTCATGTCATGAAAGGAAAGGAAATCTTGCAATTTCAGTGAGGATCAAGTTGGCAAGCTTTGGGCCAGTTCTCTGCACTTAAGCTCATGCCATGCCATTTGCTTGTTTGAACTTCCATGACAAATTTTTCCTTTTTTTTTCAGCCCTTCTCCCTGCATGAAATGAAATGAAGAATTTCATGTCATGAAAGGAAAGGAAATCTTGCAATTTCAGTGAGGATCAAGTTGGCAAGCTTTGGTCCAGCTCTCTGCCCTTCAGCTCATGCCATGCCATTTGCTTGTCTGAACTTCGGTGAGAAACTATTTTCCGATTTTTTTTTTTTTTTTTAATCCCTTCCCTTCCTCACTTTCTTCTCGCGTCTCACCTTGTTCCTTTCTCTTTGGATTTCAGAAATTCACCCCCTAGAATCTGGGCATCTCTCCGGTTTTTTCCCTGGCCCTCATTTCATCCCAATGCATTGCCTTCCATATGCTGCATTTCCAAATGCTGCCGTTTTTTCCGCTCACCTTTTCTTTGATCATATCTCCTGTGCCAAGTGCTTGTTACACTTCTTCTCTGAATTTGGGATTTCATTTCCTTTCATGAAATTCATTTCATGAATTTCATGAAAGGAAATGAAATCTTGCGATTTCAGTGAGGATCAAGCTGGCAAGCTTTGGGCCAGTTCTCTGCACTTCAGCTCATGCCATGCCATTTGCTTGTTTGAACTTTTGTGACAAATTTTTCCTTTTTTTTTCATCCTTTTCCCTGCATGAAGTGAAATGAAGAATTTCATGTCATGAAAGGAAAGGAAATCTTGCAATTTCAGTGAGGATCAAGTTGGCAAGCTTTGGGCCAGTTCTCTGCACTTAAGCTCATGCCATGCCATTTGCTTGTTTGAACTTCCATGACAAATTTTTCCTTTTTTTTTCAGCCCTTCTCCCTGCATGAAATGAAATGAAGAATTTCATGTCATGAAAGGAAAGGAAATCTTGCAATTTCAGTGAGGATCAAGTTGGCAAGCTTTCGTCCAGCTCTCTGCCCTTCAGCTCATGCCATGCCATTTGCTTGTCTGAACTTCGGTGAGAAACTATTTTCCGATTTTTTTTTTTTTTATCCCTTACCTTCCTCACTTTCTTCTCGCGTCTCGCCTTGTTCCTTTCTCTTTGGATTTCAGAAATTCACCCCCTAGAATCTGGGCATCTCTCCGGTTTTTTCCCTGGCCCTCATTTCATCCCAATGCATTGCCTTCCATATGCTGCATTTCCAAATGCTGCCGTTTTTTCCGCTCACCATTTCTTTGATCATATCTCCTGTCCCAAGTGCTTGTTACACTTCTTCTCTGAATTGGGATTTCATTTCCTTTCATGAAAGTCATTTCATGAATTTCATGAAAGGAAATGAAATCTTGCGATTTCAGTGAGGATCAAGCTGGCAAGCTTTGGGCCAGTTCTCTGCACTTCAGCTCATGCCATGCCATTTGCTTGTTTGAACTTTTGTGACAAATTTTTCCATTTTTTTTCATCCCTTTTCCCTGAATGAAGTGAAATGAAGAATTTCATGTCATGAAAGGAAAGGAAATCTTGCAATTTCAGTGAGGATCAAGTTGGCAAGCTTTGGTCCAGCTCTCTGCCCTTCAGTTCATGCCATGCCATTTGCTTGTCTGAACTTTGGTGACAAATTATTTTCCGATTTTTTTTTTTTTTTTTAACCCTTCCCTTCCTCACTTTCTTCTCGCGTCTCGCCTTGTTCCCTTCTCTTTCGATTTCAGAAATTCACCCCCTAGAATCTGGGCATCTCTCCGGTTTTTTCCCTGGCCCTCATTTCATCCCAATGCATTGCCTTCCATATGCTGCGTTTCCAAATGCTGCCGTTTTTTCCGCTCACCTTTTCTTTGATCATATCTCCTGTCCCAAGTGCTTGTTACACTTCTTCTCTGAATTTGGGATTTCATTTCCTTTCATGAAAGTCATTTCATGAATTTCATGAAAGGAAATGAAATCTTGCGATTTCAGTAAGGATCAAGCTGGCAAGCTTTGGGCCAGTTCTCTGCACTTCAGCTCATGCCATGCCATTTGCTTGTTTGAACTTTTGTTACAAATTTTTCCTTGTTTTTTTCAGCCCTTTTCCCTGCATGAAATGAAATGAAGAATTTCATGTCATGAAAGGAAAGGAAATCTTGCAATTTCAGTGAGGATCAAGTTGGCAAGCTTTGGTCCAGCTCTCTGCCCTTCAGCTCATGCCATGCCATTTGCTTGTCTGAACTTTGGTGACAAATTATTTTCCGATTTTTTTTTTTTTTTTTTCAGCCCTTCCCTTCCTCACTTTCTTCTCGCGTCTCGCCTTGTTCCTTTCTCTTTGGATTTCAGAAATTCACCCCCTAGAATCTGGGCATCTCTCCGGTTTTTTCCCTGGCCCTCATTTCATCCCAATGCATTGCCTTCCATATGCTGCATTTCCAAATGCTGCCGTTTTTTCCGCTCACCTTTTCTTTGATCATATCTCCTGTCCCAAGTGCTTGTTACACTTCTTCTCTGAATTTGGGAATTCAGTGAGGATCAAGCTGGCAAGCTTTGGGCCAGTTCTCTGCACTTCAGCTCATGCCATGCCATTTGCTTGTTTGAACTTTTATGACAAATTTTTCCTTTTTTTTTCAGCCCTTTTCCCTGCATGAAATGAAATGAAGCATTTCATGTCATGAATGGAAAGGAAATCTTGCAATTTCAGTGAGGATCAAGTTGGCAAGCTTTGGGCCAGTTCTCTGCACTTCAGCTCATGCCATGCCATTTGCTTGTTTGAACTTGGGTGACAAATTTTTCTTTTTTTTTCAGCCCTTTTCCCTGCATGAAATGAAATGAAGAATTTCATGTCATGAAAGGAAAGGAAATCTTGCAATTTCAGTGAGGATCAAGTTGGCAAGCTTTGGTCCAGCTCTCTGCCCTTCAGCTCATGCCATGCCATTTGCTTGTCTATACTTCGGTGAGAAACTATTTTCCGATTCTTTTTTTTTTTTATCCCTTCCCTTCCTCACTTTCTTCTCGCGTCTCGCCTTGTTCTTTTCTCTTTGGATTTCAGAAATTCACCCCCTAGAATCTGGGCATCTTTCCGGTTTTTTCCTTGGCCCTCATTTCATCCCAATGCATTGCCTTCCATATGCTGCATTTCCAAATGCTGCCGTTTTTTCCGCTCACCTTTTCTTTGATCATATCTCCTGTCCCAAGTGCTTGTTACACTTCTTCTCTGAATTTGGGAATTCAGTGAGGATCAAGCTGGCAAGCTTTGGGCCAGTTCTCTGCACTTCAGCTCATGCCATGCCATTTGCTTGTTTGAACTTTTGTGATAAATTTTTCCTTTTTTTTTCAGCCCTTTTCCCTGCATGAAATGAAATGAAGAATTTCATGTCATGAAAGGAAAGGAAATCTTGCAATTTCAGTGAGGATCAAGTTGGCAAGCTTTGGTCCAGCTCTCTGCCCTTCAGCTCATGCCATGCCATTTGCTTGTCTGAACTTCGGTGAGAAACTATTTTCCGATTTTTTTTTTTTTTTTGAGCCCTTCCCTTCCTCACTTTCTTCTCGCGTCTCGCCTTGTTCCTTTCTCTTTGGATTTCAGAAATTCACCCCCTAGAATCTGGGCATCTCTCCGGTTTTTTCCCTGGCCCTCATTTCATCCCAATGCATTGCCTTCCATATGCTGCATTTCCAAATGCTGCCGTTTTTTCCGCTCACCTTTTCTTTGATCATATCTCCTGTCCCAAGTGCTTGTTACACTTCTTCTCTGAATTTGGGATTTCATTTCCTTTCATGAAAGTCATTTCATGAATTTCATGAAAGGAAATGAAATCTTGCGATTTCAGTGAGGATCAAGCTGGCAAGCTTTGGGCCAGTTCTCTGCACTTCAGCTCATGCCATGCCATTTGCTTGTTTGAACTTTTATGACAAATTTTTCCTTTTTTTTCCAGCCCTTTTCCCTGCATGAAATGAAATGAAGAATTTCATGTCATGAATGGAAAGGAAATCTTGCAATTTCAGTGAGGATCATGTTGGCAAGCTTTGGGCCAGTTCTCTGCACTTAAGCTCATGCCATGCCATTTGCTTGTTTGTACTTCCATGACAAATTTTTCCTTTTTTTTCAGCCCTTTTCCCTGCATGAAATGAAATGAAGAATTTCATGTCATGAAAGGAATGGAAATCTTGCAATTTCAGTGAGGATCAAGTTGGCAAGCTTTGGTCCAGCTCTCTGCCCTTCAGCTCATGCCATGCCATTTGCTTGTCTGAACTTTGGTGACAAATTATTTTCCGATTTTTTTTTTTTTTTTAACCCTTCCCTTCCTCACTTTCTTCCCGCGCCTCGCCTTGTTCCCTTCTCTTTCGATTTCAGAAATTCACCCCCTAGAATCTGGGCATCTCTCCGGTTTTTTCCCTGGCCCTCATTTCATCCCAATGCATTGCCTTCCATATGCTGCGTTTCCAAATGCTGCCGTTTTTTCCGCTCCCCTTTTCTTTGATCATATCTCCTGTCCCAAGTGCTTGTTACACTTCTTCTCTGAATTTGGGATTTCAGTGAGGATCAAGCTGGCAAGCTTTGGGCCAGTTCTCTGCACTTCAGCTCATGCCATGCCATTTGCTTGTTTGAACTTCCATGACAAATTTTTCCTTTTTTTTTCAGCCCTTTTCCCTGCATGAAATGAAATGAAGAATTTCATGTCATGAAAGGAAAGGAAATCTTGCAATTTCAGTGAGGATCAAGTTGGCAAGCTTTGGTCCAGCTCTCTGCCCTTCAGCTCATGCCATGCCATTTGCTTGTCTGAACTTCGGTGAGAAACTATTTTCCGATTTTTTTTTTTTTTATCCCTTACCTTCCTCACTTTCTTCTCGCGTCTCGCCTTGTTCCTTTCTCTTTGGATTTCAGAAATTCACCCCCTAGAATCTGGGCATCTCTCCGGTTTTTTCCCTGGGCCTCATTTCATCCCAATGCATTGCCTTCCATATGCTGCATTTCCAAATGCTGCCGTTTTTTCCGCTCACCATTTCTTTGATCATATCTCCTGTCCCAAGTGCTTGTTACACTTCTTCTCTGAATTTGGGATTTCATTTCCTTTCATGAAAGTCATTTCATGAATTTCATGAAAGGAAATGAAATCTTGCGATTTCAGTAAGGATCAAGCTGGCAAGCTTTGGGCCAGTTCTCTGCACTTCAGCTCATGCCATGCCATTTGCTTGTTTGAACTTTTGTTACAAATTTTTCCTTGTTTTTTTCAGCCCTTTTCCCTGCATGAAATGAAATGAAGAATTTCATGTCATGAAAGGAAATGAAATCTTGCAATTTCAGTGAGGATCAAGTTGGCAAGCTTTGGTCCAGCTCTCTGCCCTTCAGCTCATGCCATGCCATTTGCTTGTTTCAACTTGGGTGACAAATTTTTCTTTTTTTTTCAGCCCTTTTCCCTGCATGAAATGAAATGAAGAATTTCATGTCATGAAAGGAAAGGAAATCTTGCAATTTCAGTGAGGATCAAGTTGGCAAGCTTTCGTCCAGCTCTCTGCCCTTCAGCTCATGCCATGCCATTTGCTTGTCTATACTTCGGTGAGAAACTATTTTCCGATTCTTTTTTTTTTTTATCCCTTCCCTTCCTCACTTTCTTCTCGCGTCTCGCCTTGTTCCTTTCTCTTTGGATTTCAGAAATTCACCCCCTAGAATCTGGGCATCTCTCCAGTTTTTTCCCTGGCCCTCATTTCATCCCAATGCATTGCCTTCCATATGCTGCATTTCCAAATGCTGCCGTTTTTTCCGCTCACCTTTTCTTTGATCATATCTCCTGTGCCAAGTGCTTGTTACACTTCTTCTCTGAATTTGGGATTTCATTTCCTTTCATGAAATTCATTTCATGAATTTCATGAAAGGAAATGAAATCTTGCGATTTCAGTGAGGATCAAGCTGGCAAGCTTTGGGCCAGTTCTCTGCACTTCAGCTCATGCCATGCCATTTGCTTGTTCGAACTTTTGTGGCAAATTTTTCCTTTTTTTTTCATCCCTTTTCCCTGCATGAAGTGAAATGAAGAATTTCATGTCATGAAAGGAAAGGAAATCTTGCAATTTCAGTGAGGATCAAGTTGGCAAGCTTTGGGCCAGTTCTCTGCACTTCAGCTCATGCCATGCCATTTGCTTGTTTGAACTTGGGTGACAAATTTTCTTTTTTTTTCAGCCCTTTTCCCTGCATGAAATGAAATGAAGAATTTCATGTCATGAAAGGAAAGGAAATCTTGCAATTTCAGTGAGGATCAAGTTGGCAAGCTTTGGTCCAGCTCTCTGCCCTTCAGCTCATGCCATGCCATTTGCTTGTCTGAACTTCGGTGAGAAACTATTTTCCGATTCTTTTTTTTTTTTATCCCTTCCCTTCCTCACTTTCTTCTCGCGTCTCGCCTTGTTCCTTTCTCTTTGGATTTCAGAAATTCACCCCCTAGAATCTGGGCATCTCTCCGGTTTTTTCCCTGGCCCTCATTTCATCCCAATGCATTGCCTTCCATATGCTGCATTTCCAAATGCTGCCGTTTTTTCCGCTCACCTTTTCTTTGATCATATCTCCTTTGCCAAGTGCTTGTTACACTTCTTCTCTGAATTTGGGATTTCATTTCCTTTCATGAAAGTCATTTCATGAATTTCATGAAAGGAAATGAAATCTTGCGATTTCAGTGAGGATCAAGCTGGCAAGCTTTGGGCCAGTTCTCTGCACTTCAGCTCATGCCATGCCATTTGCTTGTTTGAACTTGGGTGACAAATTTTTCTTTTTTTTTCAGCCCTTTTCCCTGCATGAAATGAAATGAAGAATTTCATGTCATGAAAGGAAAGGAAATCTTGCAATTTCAGTGAGGATCAAGTTGGCAAGCTTTGGTCCGGCTCTCTGCCCTTCAGCTCATGCCATGCCATTTGCTTGTTTGAACTTTTGTGACAAATTTTTCCTTTTTTTTCAGCCCTTTTCCCTGCATGAAATGAAATGAAGAATTTCATGTCATGAAAGGAAAGGAAATCTTGCAATTTCAGTGAGGATCAAGTTGGCAAGCTTTGGTCCAGCTCTCTGCCCTTCAGCTCATGCCATGCCATTTGCTTGTCTGAACTTCGGTGAGAAACTATTTTCCGATTTTTTTTTTTTTTTATCCCATACCTTCCTCACTTTCTTCTCGCGTCTCGCCTTGTTCCTTTCTCTTTGGATTTCAGAAATTCACCCCCTAGAATCTGGGCATCTCTCCGGTTTTTTCCCTGGCCCTCATTTTGTCCCAATGCATTGCCTTCCATATGCTGCATTTCCAAATGCTGCCGTTTTTTCCGCTCACCTTTTCTTTGATCATATCTCCTGTCCCAAGTGCTTGTTACACTTCTTCTCTGAATTTGGGATTTCATTTCCTTTCATGAAATTCATTCCATGAATTTCATGAAAGGAAATGAAATCTTGCGATTTCAGTGAGGATCAAGCTGGCAAGCTTTGGGCCGGTTCTCTGCACTTCAGCTCATGCCATGCCATTTGCTTGTTTGAACTTGGGTGAGAATTTTTTCTTTTTTTTTCAGCCCTTTTCCCTGCATGAAATGAAATGAAGAATTTCATGTCATGAAAGGAAAGGAAATCTTGCAATTTCAGTGAGGATCAAGTTGGCAAGCTTTGGGCCAGTTCTCTGCACTTAAGCTCATGCCATGCCATTTGCTTGTTTGAACTTCCATGACAAATATTTCCTTTTTTTTTCAGCCCTTTTCCCTGCATGAAATGAAATGAAGAATTTCATGTCATGAAAGGAAAGGAAATCTTGCAATTTCAGTGAGGATCAAGTTGGCAAGCTTTGGTCCAGCTCTCTGCCCTTCAGCTCATGCCATGCCATTTGCTTGTCTGAACTTTTGTGACAAATTATTTTCCGATTTTTTTTTTTTTTTTGAGCCCTTCCCTTCCTCACTTTCTTCTCGCGTCTCGCCTTGTTCCTTTCTCTTTGGATTTCAGAAATTCACCCCCTAGAATCTGGGCATCTCTCTGGTTTTTTCCCTTGCCCTCATTTCGTCCCAATGCATTGCCTTCCATATGCTGCATTTCCAAATGCTGCCGTTTTTTCCGCTCACCTTTTCTTTGATCATATCTCCTGTGCCAAGTGCTTGTTACACTTCTTCTCTGAATTTGGGATTTCATTTCCTTTCATGAAATTCATTTCATGAATTTCATGAAAGGAAATGAAATCTTGCGATTTCAGTGAGGATCAAGCTGGCAAGCTTTGGGCCAGTTCTCTGCACTTCAGCTCATGCCATTGCCATTTTTCTGTTTGAACTTGGGTGACAAATTTTTCTTTTTTTTTCAGCCCTTTTCCCTGCATGAAATGAAATGAAGAATTTCATGTCATGAAAGGAAAGGAAATCTTGCAATTTCAGTGAGGATCAAGTTGGCAAGCTTTGGTCCAGCTCTCTGCCCTTCAGCTCATGCCATGCCATTTGCTTGTCTGAACTTTGGTGACAAATTATTTTCCGATTTTTTTTTTATCCCTTCCCTTCTATCACTTTCTTCTCGCGTCTCACCTTGTTCCTTTCTCTTTGGATTTCAGTAATTCACCCCCTAGAATCTGGGCATCTCTTCGGTTTTTTCCCTGGCCCTCATTTCATCCCAATGCATTGCCTTCCATATGCTGCATTTCCAAATGGTGCCGTTTTTTCCGCTCGCCTGTTCTTTGATCATATCTCCTGTCCCAAGTGCTTGTTACACTTCTTCTCTGAATTTGGGAATTCAGTGAGGATCAAGCTGGCAAGCTTTGGGCCAGTTCTCTGCACTTCAGCTCATGCCATGCCATTTGCTTGTTTGAACTTTTATGACAAATTTTTCCTTTTTTTTCCAGCCCTTTTCCCTGCATGAAATGAAATGAAGAATTTCATGTCATGAATGGAAAGGAAATCTTGCAATTTCAGTGAGGATCATGTTGGCAAGCTTTGGGCCAGTTCTCTGCACTTAAGCTCATGCCATGCCATTTGCTTGTTTGAACTTCCATGACAAATTTTTCCTTTTTTTTCAGCCCTTTTCCCTGCATGAAATGAAATGAAGAATTTCATGTCATGAAAGGAATGGAAATCTTGCAATTTCAGTGAGGATCAAGTTGGCAAGCTTTGGTCCAGCTCTCTGCCCTTCAGCTCATGCCATGCCATTTGCTTGTCTGAACTTTGGTGACAAATTATTTTCCGATTTTTTTTTTTTTTTTAACCCTTCCCTTCCTCACTTTCTTCCCGCGTCTCGCCTTGTTCCCTTCTCTTTCGATTTCAGAAATTCACCCCCTAGAATCTGGGCATCTCTCCGGTTTTTTCCCTGGCCCTCATTTCATCCCAATGCATTGCCTTCCATATGCTGCGTTTCCAAATGCTGCCGTTTTTTCCGCTCACCTTTTCTTTGATCATATCTCCTGTCCCAAGTGCTTGTTACACTTCTTCTCTGAATTTGGGATTTCAGTGAGGATCAAGCTGGCAAGCTTTGGGCCAGTTCTCTGCACTTCAGCTCATGCCATGCCATTTGCTTGTTTGAACTTCCATGACAAATTTTTCCTTTTTTTTTCAGCCCTTTTCCCTGCATGAAATGAAATGAAGAATTTCATGTCATGAAAGGAAAGGAAATCTTGCAATTTCAGTGAGGATCAAGTTGGCAAGCTTTGGTCCAGCTCTCTGCCCTTCAGCTCATGCCATGCCATTTGCTTGTCTGAACTTCGGTGAGAAACTATTTTCCGATTTTTTTTTTTTTTATCCCTTACCTTCCTCACTTTCTTCTCGCGTCTCGCCTTGTTCCTTTCTCTTTGGATTTCAGAAATTCACCCCCTAGAATCTGGGCATCTCTCCGGTTTTTTCCCTGGCCCTCATTTCATCCCAATGCATTGCCTTCCATATGCTGCATTTCCAAATGCTGCCGTTTTTTCCGCTCACCTTTTCTTTGATCATATCTCCTGTGCCAAGTGCTTGTTACACTTCTTCTCTGAATTTGGGATTTCATTTCCTTTCATGAAAGTCATTTCATGAATTTCATGAAAGGAAATGAAATCTTGCGATTTCAGTGAGGATCAAGCTGGCAAGCTTTGGGCCAGTTCTCTGCACTTCAGCTCATGCCATGCCATTTGCTTGTTTGAACTTTTGTGACAAATTTTTCCTTTTTTTTTCAGCCCTTTTCCCTGCATGAAATGAAATGAAGAATTTCATGTCATGGAAGGAAAGGAAATCTTGCAATTTCAGTGAGGATCAAGCTGGCAAGCTTTGGGCCAGTTCTCTGCACTTCAGCTCATGCCATGCCATTTGCTTGTTTGAACTTCCATGACAAATTTTTCCTTTTTTTTTCAGCCCTTTTCCCTGCATGAAATGAAATGAAGAATTTCATGTCATGAAAGGAAAGGAAATCTTGCAA
The DNA here is from genome assembly GCA_036630365.1 of Acanthiza pusilla. Taxonomy (NCBI): domain Eukaryota; kingdom Metazoa; phylum Chordata; class Aves; order Passeriformes; family Acanthizidae; genus Acanthiza; species Acanthiza pusilla. The sequence goes on from JAXCHO010000018.1 coordinate 25,850,434, forward strand.
TTTCAGTGAGGATCAAGTTGGCAAGCTTTGGTCCAGCTCTCTGCCCTTCAGCTCATGCCATGCCATTTGCTTGTCTGAACTTTGGTGACGAATTATTTTCCGATTTTTTTATTTTTTTTTTATCCCTTCCCTTCTCTCACTTTCTTCTCGCGTCTCGCCTTGTTCCTTTCTCTTTGGATTTCAGAAATTCACCCCCTAGAATCTGGGCATCTCTCTGGTTTTTTCCCTTGCCCTCATTTCGTCCCAATGCATTGCCTTCCATATGCTGCATTTCCAAATGCTGCCGTTTTTTCCGCTCACCTTTTCTTTGATCATATCTCCTGTGCCAAGTGCTTGTTACACTTCTTCTCTGAATTTGGGATTTCATTTCCTTTCATGAAAGTCATTTCATGAATTTCATGAAAGGAAATGAAATCTTGCGATTTCAGTGAGGATCAAGCTGGCAAGCTTTGGGCCGGTTCTCTGCACTTCACCTCATGCCATGCCATTTGCTTGTTTGAACTTCCATGACAAATTTTTCCTTTTTTTTTCAGCCCTTTTCCCTGCATGAAATGAAATGAAGAATTTCATGTCATGAAAGGAAAGGAAATCTTGCAATTTCAGTGAGGATCAAGTTGGCAAGCTTTGGTCCAGCTCTCTGCCCTTCAGCTCATGCCATGCCATTTGCTTGTCTGAACTTTGGTGACAAATTATTTTCCGATTTTTTTATTTTTTTTTTATCCCTTCCCTTCCTCACTTTCTTCTCGCGTCTCGCCTTGTTCCTTTCTCTTTGGATTTCAGAAATTCACCCCCTAGAATCTGGGCATCTCTCCGGTTTTTTCCCTGGCCCTCATTTCATCCCAATGCATTGCCTTCCATATGCTGCATTTCCAAATGCTGCCGTTTTTTCCGCTCACCTTTTCTTTTATCATATCTCCTGTGCCAAGTGCTTGTTACACTTCTTCTCTGAATTTGGGATTTCATTTCCTTTCATGAAATTCATTTCATGAATTTCATGAAAGGAAATGAAATCTTGCGATTTCAGTGAGGATCAAGCTGGCAAGCTTTGGGCCAGTTCTCTGCACTTCAGCTCACGCCATGCCATTTGCTTGTTTGAACTTGGGTGACAAATTTTTCTTTTTTTTTCAGCCCTTTTCCCTGCATGAAATGAAATGAAGAATTTCATGTCATGAAAGGAAAGGAAATCTTGCAATTTCAGTGAGGATCAAGTTGGCAAGCTTTGGTCCAGCTCTCTGCCCTTCAGCTCATGCCATGCCATTTGCTTGTCTGAACTTCGGTGAGAAACTATTTTCCGATTTTTTTTTTTTTGATCCCTTCCCTTCCTCACTTTCTTCTCGCGTCTCGCCTTGTTCCTTTCTCTTTGGATTTCAGAAATTCACCCCCTAGAATCTGGGCATCTCTCTGGTTTTTTCCCTGGCCCTCATTTCGTCCCAATGCATTGCCTTCCATATGCTGCATTTCCAAATGCTGCCGTTTTTTCCGCTCACCTTTTCTTTGATCATATCTCCTGTGCCAAGTGCTTGTTACACTTCTTCTCTGAATTTGGGATTTCATTTCCTTTCATGAAATTCATTTCATGAATTTCATGAAAGGAAATGAAATCTTGCGATTTCAGTGAGGATCAAGCTGGCAAGCTTTGGGCCAGTTCTCTGCACTTCAGCCCATGCCATTGCCATTTGCTTGTTTGAACTTTTGTGACAAATTTTTCCTTTTTTTTTCATCCCTTTTCCCTGCATGAAGTGAAATGAAGAATTTCATGTCATGAAAGGAAAGGAAATCTTGCAATTTCAGTGACGATCAAGTTGGCAAGCTTTAGTCCAGCTCTCTGCCCTTCAGGTCATGCCATGCCATTTGCTTGTCTGAACTTTGGTGACAAATTATTTTCCGATTTTTTTTTTTTTTTTTTTATCCCTTCCCTTCCTCACTTTCTTCTCGCGTCTCGCCTTGTTCCTTTCTCTTTGGATTTCAGAAATTCACCCGCTAGAATCTGGGCATCTCTCTGGTTTTTTCCCTTGCCCTCATTTCGTCCCAATGCATTGCCTTCCATATGCTGCATTTCCAAATGCTGCCGTTTTTTCCGCTCACCTTTTCTTTGATCATATCTCCTGTGCCAAGTGCTTGTTACACTTCTTCTCTGAATTTGGGATTTCATTTCCTTTCATGAAATTCATTTCATGAATTTCATGAAAGGAAATGAAATCTTGCGATTTCAGTGAGGATCAAGCTGGCAAGCTTTGGGCCAGTTCTCTGCACTTCAGCTCATGCCATTGCCATTTGTCTGTTTGAACTTGGGTGACAAATTTTTCTTTTTTTTTCAGCCCTTTTCCCTGCATGAAATGAAATGAAGAATTTCATGTCATGAAAGGAAAGGAAATCTTGCAATTTCAGTGAGGATCAAGTTGGCAAGCTTTGGTCCAGCTCTCTGCCCTTCAGCTCATGCCATGCCATTTGCTTGTCTGAACTTTGGTGACAAATTATTTTCCGATTTTTTTTTTTACCCCTTCCCTTCTATCACTTTCTTCTCGCGTCTCACCTTGTTCCTTTCTCTTTGGATTTCAGTAATTCACCCCCTAGAATCTGGGCATCTCTTCGGTTTTTTCCCTGGCCCTCATTTCATCCCAATGCATTGCCTTCCATATGCTGCATTTCCAAATGCTGCCGTTTTTTCCGCTCACCTTTTCTTTGATCATATCTCCTGTCCCAAGTGCTTGTTACAGTTCTTCTCTGAATTTGGGATTTCATTTCCTTTCATGAAAGTCATTTCATGAATTTCATGAAAGGAAATGAAATCTTGCGATTTCAGTGAGGATCAAGCTGGCAAGCTTTGGGCCAGTTCTCTGCACTTCAGCTCATGCCATGCCATTTGCTTGTTTGAACTTTTGTGACAAATTTTTCCTTTTTTTTTCATCCCTTTTCCCTGCATGAAGTGAAATGAAGAATTTCATGTCATGAAAGGAAAGGAAATCTTGCAATTTCAGTGAGGATCAAGTTGGCAAGCTTTGGTCCAGCTCTCTGCCCTTCAGGTCATGCCATGCCATTTGCTTGTCTGAACTGTGGTGACAAATTATTTTCCGATTTTTTTTTTTTTTTTTTCAGCCCTTCCCTTCTCTCACTTTCTTCTCGCGTCTCACCTTGTTCCTTTCTCTTTGGATTTCAGAAATTCACCCCCTAGAATCTGGGCATCTCTCCGGTTTTTTCCCTGGCCCTCATTTCATCCCAATGCATTGCCTTCCATATGCTGCATTTCCAAATGCTGCCGTTTTTTCCGCTCACCTTTTCTTTGATCATATCTCCTGTCCCAAGTGCTTGTTACACTTCTTCTCTGAATTTGGGATTTCATTTCCTTTCATGAAATTAATTTCATGAATTTCATGAAAGGAAATGAAATCTTGCGATTTCAGTGAGGATCAAGCTGGCAAGCTTTGGGCCAGTTCTCTGCACTTCAGCTCATGCCATGCCATTTGCTTGTTTGAACTTTTGTGACAAATTTTTCCTTTTTTTTTCATCCCTTTTCCCTGCATGAAGTGAAATGAAGAATTTCATGTCATGAAAGGAAAGGAAATCTTGTAATTTCAGTGACGATCAAGTTGGCAAGCTTTGGTCCAGCTCTCTGCCCTTCAGCTCATGCCATGCCATTTGCTTGTTTGAACTTGGGTGAGAATTTTTTCTTTTTTTTCCAGCCCTTTTCCCTGCATGAAATGAAATGAAGAATTTCATGTCATGGAAGGAAAGGAAATCTTGCAATTTCAGTGAGGATCAAGTTGGCAAGCTTTGGTCCAGCTCTCTGCCCTTCAGCTCATGCCATGCCATTTGCTTGTCTGAACTTTGGTGACAAATTATTTTCCGATTTTTTTTTTTTTTTTTTATCCCTTCCCTTCCTCACTTTCTTCTCGCGTCTCGCCTTGTTCCTTTCTCTTTGGATTTCAGAAATTCACCCCCTAGAATCTGGGCATCTCTCCGGTTTTTTCCCTTGCCCTCATTTCGTCCCAATGCATTGCCTTCCATATGCTGCATTTCCAAATGCTGCCGTTTTTTCCGCTCACCTTTTCTTTGATCATATCTCCTGTGCCAAGTGCTTGTTACACTTCTTCTCTGAATTTGGGATTTCATTTCCTTTCATGAAATTCATTTCATGAATTTCATGAAAGGAAATGAAATCTTGCGATTTCAGTGTGGATCAAGCTGGCAAGCTTTGGGCCAGTTCTCTGCACTTCAGCTCATGCCATTGCCATTTGTCTGTTTGAACTTGGGTGGCAAATTTTTCTTTTTTTTTCAGCCCTTTTCCCTGCATGAAATGAAATGAAGAATTTCATGTCATGAAAGGAAAGGAAATCTTGCAATTTCAGTGAGGATCAAGTTGGCAAGCTTTGGTCCAGCTCTCTGCCCTTCAGCTCATGCCATGCCATTTGCTTGTCTGAACTTTGGTGACAAATTATTTTCCGATTTTTTTTTTTATCCCTTCCCTTCTATCACTTTCTTCTCGCGTCTCACCTTGTTCCTTTCTCTTTGGATTTCAGTAATTCACCCCCTAGAATCTGGGCATCTCTTCGGTTTTTTCCCTGGCCCTCATTTCATCCCAATGCATTGCCTTCCATATGCTGCATTTCCAATTGCTGCCGTTTTTTCCGCTCACCTTTTCTTTGATCATATCTCCTGTCCCAAGTGCTTGTTACAGTTCTTCTCTGAATTTGGGATTTCATTTCCTTTCATGAAAGTCATTTCATGAATTTCATGAAAGGAAATGAAATCTTGCGATTTCAGTGAGGATCAAGCTGGCAAGCTTTGGGCCAGTTCTCTGCACTTCAGCTCATGCCATGCCATTTGCTTGTTTGAACTTCCATGACAAATTTTCCCTTTTTTTTTCAGCCCTTTTCCCTGCATGAAATGAAGTGAAGAATTTCATGTCATGAAAGGAAAGGGAATCTTGCAATTTCAGTGAGGATCAAGTTGGCAAGCTTTGGTCCAGCTCTCTGCCCTTCAGGTCATGCCATGCCATTTCCTTGTCTGAACTTTGGTGACAAATTATTTTCCGATTTTTTTTTTTTTTTTTTTTATCCCTTCCCTTCCTCACTTTCTTCTCGCGTCTCGCCTTGTTCCTTTCTCTTTGGATTTCAGAAATTCACCCCCTAGAATCTGGGCATCTCTCTGGTTTTTTCCCTGGCTTTCATTTCATCCCAATGCATTGCCTTCCATATGCTGCATTTCCAAATGCTGCCGTTTTTTCCGCTCACCTTTTCTTTGATCATATCTCCTGTCCCAAGTGCTTGTTACAGTTCTTCTCTGAATTTGGGATTTCATTTCGTTTCATGAAATTCATTCCATGAATTTCATGAAAGGAAATGAAATCTTGCGATTTCAGTGAGGATCAAGCTGGCAAGCTTTGGGCCGGTTCTCTGCACTTCAGCTCATGCCATGCCATTTGCTTGTTTGAACTTGGGTGAGAATTTTTTCTTTTTTTTTCAGCCCTTTTCCCTGCATGAAGTGAAATGAAGAATTTCATGTCATGAAAGGAAAGGAAATCTTGCAATTTCAGTGACGATCAAGTTGGCAAGCTTTGGTCCAGCTCTCTGCCCTTCAGGTCATGCCATGCCATTTGCTTGTCTGAACTTTGGTGACAAATTATTTTCCGATTTTTTTTTTTTTTTTCCAGCCCTTCCCTTCTATCACTTTCTTCTCGCGTCTCACCTTGTTCCTTTCTCTTTGGATTTCAGAAATTCACCCCCTAGAATCTGGGCATCTCTCCGGTTTTTTCCCTGGCCCTCATTTCATCCCAATGCATTGCCTTCCATATGCTGCATTTCCAAATGCTGCCGTTTTTTCCGCTCACCTTTTCTTTGATCATATCTCCTGTCCCAAGTGCTTGTTACACTTCTTCTCTGAATTTGGGATTTCATTTCCTTTCATGAAATTAATTTCATGAATTTCATGAAAGGAAATGAAATCTTGCGATTTCAGTGAGGATCAAGCTGGCAAGCTTTGGGCCAGTTCTCTGCACTTCAGCTCATGCCATTGCCATTTGTCTGTTTGAACTTGGGTGACAAATTTTTCTTTTTTTTTAAGCCCTTTTCCCTGCATGAAATGAAATGAAGAATTTCATGTCATGAAAGGAAAGGAAATCTTGCAATTTCAGTGAGGATCAAGTTGGCAAGCTTTGGTCCAGCTCTCTGCCCTTCAGCTCATGCCATGCCATTTGCTTGTCTGAACTTTGGTGACAAATTATTTTCCGATTTTTTTTTTTATCCCTTCCCTTCTATCACTTTCTTCTCGCGTCTCACCTTGTTCCTTTCTCTTTGGATTTCAGTAATTCACCCCCTAGAATCTGGGCATCTCTTCGGTTTTTTCCCTGGCCCTCATTTCATCCCAATGCATTGCCTTCCATATGCTGCATTTCCAAATGCTGCCGTTTTTTCCGCTCACCTTTTCTTTGATCATATCTCCTGTCCCAAGTGCTTGTTACAGTTCTTCTCTGAATTTGGGATTTCATTTCCTTTCATGAAAGTCATTTCATGAATTTCATGAAAGGAAATGAAATCTTGCGATTTCAGTGAGGATCAAGCTGGCAAGCTTTGGGCCAGTTCTCTGCACTTCAGCTCATGCCATGCCATTTGCTTGTTTGAACTTCCATGACAAATTTTTCCTTTTTTTTTCAGCCCTTTTCCCTGCATGAAATGAAATGAAGAATTTCATGTCATGAAAGGAAAGGAAATCTTGCAATTTCAGTGAGGATCAAGTTGGCAAGCTTTGGTCCAGCTCTCTGCCCTTCAGCTCATGCCATGCCATTTGCTTGTCTGAACTTTGGTGACAAATTATTTTCCGATTTTTTTTTTTTTTTTTTCAGCCCTTCCCTTCTCTCACTTTCTTCTCGCGTCTCACCTTGTTCCTTTCTCTTTGGATTTCAGAAATTCACCCCCTAGAATCTGGGCATCTCTCCGGTTTTTTCCCTGGCCCTCATTTCATCCCAATGCATTGCCTTCCATATGCTGCATTTCCAAATGCTGCCGTTTTTTTTGCTCACCTTTTCTTTGATCATATCTCCTGTGCCAAGTGCTTGTTACACTTCTTCTCTGAATTTGGGATTTCATTTCCTTTCATGAAATTCATTTCATGAATTTCATGAAAGGAAATGAAATCTTGCGATTTCAGTGAGGATCAAGCTGGCAAGCTTTGGGCCAGTTCTCTGCACTTCAGCTCATGCCATGCCATTTGCTTGTTTGAACTTTTGTGACAAATTTTTCCTTTTTTTTTCATCCCTTTTCCCTGCATGAAGTGAAATGAAGAATTTCATGTCATGAAAGGAAAGGAAATCTTGCAATTTCAGTGAGGATCAAGTTGGCAAGCTTTGGTCCAGCTCTCTGCCCTTCAGGTCATGCCATGCCATTTGCTTGTCTGAACTTTGGTGACAAATTATTTTCCGATTTTTTTTTTTTTTTTCCAGCCCTTCCCTTCTATCACTTTCTTCTCGCGTCTCACCTTGTTCCTTTCTCTTTGGATTTCAGAAATTCACCCCCTAGAATCTGGGCATCTCTCCGGTTTTTTCCCTGGCCCTCATTTCATCCCAATGCATTGCCTTCCATATGCTGCATTTCCAAATGCTGCCGTTTTTTCCGCTCACCTTTTCTTTGATCATATCTCCTGTCCCAAGTGCTTGTTACACTTCTTCTCTGAATTTGGGATTTCATTTCCTTTCATGAAATTCATTCCATGAATTTCATGAAAGGAAATGAAATCTTGCGATTTCAGTGAGGATCAAGCTGGCAAGCTTTGGGCCAGTTCTCTGCACTTCAGCTCATGCCATGCCATTTGCTTGTTTGAACTTGGGTGAGAATTTTTTCTTTTTTTTTCAGCCCTTTTCCCTGCATGAAATGAAATGAAGAATTTCATGTCATGAAAGGAAAGGAAATCTTGCAATTTCAGTGAGGATCAAGTTGGCAAGCTTTGGGCCAGTTCTCTGCACTTAAGCTCATGCCATGCCATTTGCTTGTTTGAACTTTTGTGACAAATTTTTCCTTTTTTTTTCATCCCTTTTCCCTGCATGAAGTGAAATGAAGAATTTCATGTCATGAAAGGAAAGGAAATCTTGTAATTTCAGTGACGATCAAGTTGGCAAGCTTTAGTCCAGCTCTCTGCCCTTCAGCTCATGCCATGCCATTTGCTTGTTTGAACTTGGGTGAGAATTTTTTCTTTTTTTTTCAGCCCTTTTCCCTGCATGAAATGAAATGAAGAATTTCATGTCATGGAAGGAAAGGAAATCTTGCAATTTCAGTGAGGATCAAGTTGGCAAGCTTTGGGCCAGTTCTCTGCACTTAAGCTCATGCCATGCCATTTGCTTGTTTGAACTTTCATGACAAATTTTTCCTTTTTTTTTCAGCCCTTTTCCCTGCATGAAATGAAATGAAGAATTTCATGTCATGAAAGGAAAGGAAATCTTGCAATTTCAGTGAGGATCAAGTTGGCAAGCTTTGGGCCAGTTCTCTGCACTTCAGCTCATGCCATGCCATTTGCTTGTTTGAACTTGGGTGAGAATTTTTTCTTTTTTTTTCAGCCCTTTTCCCTGCATGAAGTGAAATGAAGAATTTCATGTCATGAAAGGAAAGGAAATCTTGCAATTTCAGTGAGGATCAAGTTGGCAAGCTTTGGTCCAGCTCTCTGCCCTTCAGCTCATGCCATGCCATTTGCTTGTCTGAACTTTGGTGACAAATTATTTTCCGATTTTTTTTTTTATCCCTTCCCTTCTATCACTTTCTTCTCGCGTCTCACCTTGTTCCTTTCTCTTTGGATTTCAGTAATTCACCCCCTAGAATCTGGGCATCTCTTCGGTTTTTTCCCTGGCCCTCATTTCATCCCAATGCATTGCCTTCCATATGCTGCATTTCCAAATGCTGCCGTTTTTTCCGCTCACCTTTTCTTTGATCATATCTCCTGTCCCAAGTGCTTGTTACACTTCTTCTCTGAATTTGGGATTTCATTTCCTTTCATGAAAGTCATTTCATGAATTTCATGAAAGGAAATGAAATCTTGCGATTTCAGTGAGGATCAAGCTGGCAAGCTTTGGGCCAGTTCTCTGCACTTCAGCTCATGCCATGCCATTTGCTTGTTTGAACTTCCATGACAAATTTTTCCTTTTTTTTTCAGCCCTTTTCCCTGCATGAAATGAAATGAAGAATTTCATGTCATGAAAGGAAAGGAAATCTTGCAATTTCAGTGAGGATCAAGTTGGCAAGCTTTGGTCCAGCTCTCTGCCCTTCAGGTCATGCCATGCCATTTGCTTGTCTGAACTTTGGTGACAAATTATTTTCCGATTTTTTTTTTTTTTCCAGCCCTTCCCTTCTATCACTTTCTTCTCGCGTCTCACCTTGTTCCTTTCTCTTTGGATTTCAGAAATTCACCCCCTAGAATCTGGGCATCTCTCCGGTTTTTTCCCTGGCCCTCATTTCATCCCAATGCATTGCCTTCCATATGCTGCATTTCCAAATGCTGCCGTTTTTTCCGCTCACCTTTTCTTTGATCATATCTCCTGTGCCAAGTGCTTGTTACACTTCTTCTCTGAATTTGGGATTTCATTTCCTTTCATGAAATTCATTTCATGAATTTCATGAAAGGAAATGAAATCTTGCGATTTCAGTGAGGATCAAGCTGGCAAGCTTTGGGCCAGTTCTCTGCACTTCAGCTCATGCCATTGCCATTTGTCTGTTTGAACTTCCATGACAAATTTTTCTTTTTTTTTCAGCCCTTTTCCCTGCATGAAATGAAATGAAGAATTTCATGTCATGAAAGGAAAGGAAATCTTGCAATTTCAGTGAGGATCAAGTTGGCAAGCTTTGGTCCAGCTCTCTGCCCTTCAGCTCATGCCATGCCATTTGCTTGTCTGAACTTTGGTGACAAATTATTTTCCGATTTTTTTTTTTATCCCTTCCCTTCTATCACTTTCTTCTCGCGTCTCACCTTGTTCCTTTCTCTTTGGATTTCAGAAATTCACCCCCTAGAATCTGGGCATCTCTTCGGTTTTTTCCCTGGCCCTCATTTCATCCCAATGCATTGCCTTCCATATGCTGCATTTCCAAATGCTGCCGTTTTTTCCGCTCACCTTTTCTTTGATCATATCTCCTGTCCCAAGTGCTTGTTACACTTCTTCTCTGAATTTGGGATTTCATTTCCTTTCATGAAAGTCATTTCATGAATTTCATGAAAGGAAATGAAATCTTGCGATTTCAGTGAGGATCAAGCTGGCAAGCTTTGGGCCAGTTCTCTGCACTTCAGCTCATGCCATGCCATTTGCTTGTTTGAACTTCCATGACAAATTTTTCCTTTTTTTTTCAGCCCTTTTCCCTGCATGAAATGAAATGAAGAATTTCATGTCATGAAAGGGAAGGAAATCTTGCAATTCCAGTGAGGATCAAGTTGGCAAGCTTTGATCCAGCTCTCTGCCCTTCAGCTCATGCCATGCCATTTGCTTGTCTGAACTTTGGTGACAAATTATTTTCCGATTTTTTTTTTTTTTTTTTTATCCCTTCCCTTCCTCACTTTCTTCTCGCGTCTCGCCTTGTTCCTTTCTCTTTGGATTTCAGAAATTCACCCCCTAGAATCTGGGCATCTCTCTGGTTTTTTCCCTTGCCCTCATTTCGTCCCAATGCATTGCCTTCCATATGCTGCATTTCCAAATGCTGCCGTTTTTTCCGCTCACCTTTTCTTTGATCATATCTCCTGTGCCAAGTGCTTGTTACACTTCTTCTCTGAATTTGGGATTTCATTTCCTTTCATGAAATTCATTTCATGAATTTCATGAAAGGAAATGAAATCTTGCGATTTCAGTGAGGATCAAGCTGGCAAGCTTTGGGCCAGTTCTCTGCACTTCAGCTCATGCCATTGCCATTTGTCTGTTTGAACTTCCATGACAAATTTTTCTTTTTTTTTCAGCCCTTTTCCCTGCATGAAATGAAATGAAGAATTTCATGTCATGAAAGGAAAGGAAATCTTGCAATTTCAGTGAGGATCAAGTTGGCAAGCTTTGGTCCAGCTCTCTGCCCTTCAGCTCATGCCATGCCATTTGCTTGTCTGAACTTTGGTGACAAATTATTTTCCGATTTTTTTTTTTATCCCTTCCCTTCTATCACTTTCTTCTCGCGTCTCACCTTGTTCCTTTCTCTTTGGATTTCAGTAATTCACCCCCTAGAATCTGGGCATCTCTTCGGTTTTTTCCCTGGCCCTCATTTCATCCCAATGCATTGCCTTCCATATGCTGCATTTCCAAATGCTGCCGTTTTTTCCGCTCACCTTTTCTTTGATCATATCTCCTGTCCCAAGTGCTTGTTACAGTTCTTCTCTGAATTTGGGATTTCATTTCCTTTCATGAAAGTCATTTCATGAATTTCATGAAAGGAAATGAAATCTTGCGATTTCAGTGAGGATCAAGCTGGCAAGCTTTGGGCCAGTTCTCTGCACTTCAGCTCATGCCATGCCATTTGCTTGTTTGAACTTTTGTGACAAATTTTTCCTTTTTTTTTCATCCCTTTTCCCTGCATGAAATGAAATGAAGAATTTCATGTCATGAAAGGAAAGGAAATCTTGCAATTTCAGTGAGGATCAAGTTGGCAAGCTTTGGTCCAGCTCTCTGCCCTTCAGCTCATGCCATGCCATTTGCTTGTCTGAACTTTGGTGACAAATTATTTTCCGATTTTTTTTTTTTTTTTTCAGCCCTTCCCTTCTCTCACTTTCTTCTCGCGTCTCACCTTGTTCCTTTCTCTTTGGATTTCAGAAATTCACCCCCTAGAATCTGGTCATCTCTCCGGTTTTTTCCCTGGCCCTCATTTCATCCCAATGCATTGCCTTCCATATGCTGCATTTCCAAATGCTGCCGTTTTTTCCGCTCACCTTTTCTTTGATCATATCTCCTGTGCCAAGTGCTTGTTACACTTCTTCTCTGAATTTGGGATTTCATTTCCTTTCATGAAATTAATTTCATGAATTTCATGAAAGGAAATGAAATCTTGCGATTTCAGTGAGGATCAAGCTGGCAAGCTTTGGGCCAGTTCTCTGCACTTCAGCTCATGCCATGCCATTTGCTTGTTTGAACTTTTGTGACAAATTTTTCCTTTTTTTTTCATCCCTTTTCCCTGCATGAAGTGAAATGAAGAATTTCATGTCATGAAAGGAAAGGAAATCTTGTAATTTCAGTGACGATCAAGTTGGCAAGCTTTAGTCCAGCTCTCTGCCCTTCAGCTCATGCCATGCCATTTGCTTGTTTGAACTTGGGTGAGAATTTTTTCTTTTTTTTTCAGCCCTTTTCCCTGCATGAAATGAAATGAAGAATTTCATGTCATGGAAGGAAAGGAAATCTTGCAATTTCAGTGAGGATCAAGTTGGCAAGCTTTGGGCCAGTTCTCTGCACTTAAGCTCATGCCATGCCATTTGCTTGTTTGAACTTCCATGACAAATATTTCCTTTTTTTTTCAGCCCTTTTCCCTGCATGAAATGAAATGAAGAATTTCATGTCATGAAAGGGAAGGAAATCTTGCAATTCCAGTGAGGATCAAGTTGGCAAGCTTTGATCCAGCTCTCTGCCCTTCAGCTCATGCCATGCCATTTGCTTGTCTGAACTTTGGTGACAAATTATTTTCCGATTTTTTTTTTTTTTTTTTTATCCCTTCCCTTCCTCACTTTCTTCTCGCGTCTCGCCTTGTTCCTTTCTCTTTGGATTTCAGAAATTCACCCCCTAGAATCTGGGCATCTCTCTGGTTTTTTCCCTTGCCCTCATTTCGTCCCAATGCATTGCCTTCCATATGCTGCATTTCCAAATGCTGCCGTTTTTTCCGCTCACCTTTTCTTTGATCATATCTCCTGTGCCAAGTGCTTGTTACACTTCTTCTCTGAATTTGGGATTTCATTTCCTTTCATGAAATTCATTTCATGAATTTCATGAAAGGAAATGAAATCTTGCGATTTCAGTGAGGATCAAGCTGGCAAGCTTTGGGCCAGTTCTCTGCACTTCAGCTCATGCCATTGCCATTTGTCTGTTTGAACTTGGGTGACAAATTTTTCTTTTTTTTTCAGCCCTTTTCCCTGCATGAAATGAAATGAAGAATTTCATGTCATGAAAGGAAAGGAAATCTTGCAATTTCAGTGAGGATCAAGTTGGCAAGCTTTGGTCCAGCTCTCTGCCCTTCAGCTCATGCCATGCCATTTGCTTGTCTGAACTTTGGTGACAAATTATTTTCCGATTTTTTTTTTTATCCCTTCCCTTCTATCACTTTCTTCTCGCGTCTCACCTTGTTCCTTTCTCTTTGGATTTCAGTAATTCACCCCCTAGAATCTGGGCATCTCTTCGGTTTTTTCCCTGGCCCTCATTTCATCCCAATGCATTGCCTTCCATATGCTGCATTTCCAAATGCTGCCGTTTTTTCCGCTCACCTTTTCTTTGATCATATCTCCTGTCCCAAGTGCTTGTTACAGTTCTTCTCTGAATTTGGGATTTCATTTCCTTTCATGAAAGTCATTTCATGAATTTCATGAAAGGAAATGAAATCTTGCGATTTCAGTGAGGATCAAGCTGGCAAGCTTTGGGCCAGTTCTCTGCACTTCAGCTCATGCCATGCCATTTGCTTGTTTGAACTTCCATGACAAATTTTTCCTTTTTTTTTCAGCCCTTTTCCCTGCATGAAATGAAATGAAGAATTTCATGTCATGAAAGGAAAGGAAATCTTGCAATTTCAGTGAGGATCAAGTTGGCAAGCTTTGGTCCAGCTCTCTGCCCTTCAGGTCATGCCATGCCATTTGCTTGTCTGAACTTTGGTGACAAATTATTTTCCGATTTTTTTTTTTTTTTTCAGCCCTTCCCTTCTCTCACTTTCTTCTCGCGTCTCACCTTGTTCCTTTCTCTTTGGATTTCAGAAATTCACCCCCTAGAATCTGGTCATCTCTCCGGTTTTTTCCCTGGCCCTCATTTCATCCCAATGCATTGCCTTCCATATGCTGCATTTCCAAATGCTGCCGTTTTTTCCGCTCACCTTTTCTTTGATCATATCTCCTGTCCCAAGTGCTTGTTACACTTCTTCTCTGAATTTGGGATTTCATTTCCTTTCATGAAATTAATTTCATGAATTTCATGAAAGGAAATGAAATCTTGCGATTTCAGTGAGGATCAAGCTGGCAAGCTTTGGGCCAGTTCTCTGCACTTCAGCTCATGCCATGCCATTTGCTTGTTTGAACTTTTGTGACAAATTTTTCCCTTTTTTTTCATCCCTTTTCCCTGCATGAAGTGAAATGAAGAATTTCATGTCATGAAAGGAAAGGAAATCTTGTAATTTCAGTGACGATCAAGTTGGCAAGCTTTAGTCCAGCTCTCTGCCCTTCAGCTCATGCCATGCCATTTGCTTGTTTGAACTTGGGTGAGAATTTTTTCTTTTTTTTTCAGCCCTTTTCCCTGCATGAAATGAAATGAAGAATTTCATGTCATGGAAGGAAAGGAAATCTTGCAATTTCAGTGAGGATCAAGTTGGCAAGCTTTGGGCCAGTTCTCTGCACTTAAGCTCATGCCATGCCATTTGCTTGTTTGAACTTCCATGACAAATTTTTCCTTTTTTTTTCAGCCCTTTTCCCTGCATGAAATGAAATGAAGAATTTCATGTCATGAAAGGAAAGGAAATCTTGCAATTTCAGTGAGGATCAAGTTGGCAAGCTTTGGTCCAGCTCTCTGCCCTTCAGCTCATGCCATGCCATTTGCTTGTCTGAACTTTGGTGACAAATTATTTTCCGATTTTTTTTTTTTTTTTTTTATCCCTTCCCTTCCTCACTTTCTTCTCGCGTCTCGCCTTGTTCCTTTCTCTTTGGATTTCAGAAATTCACCCCCTAGAATCTGGGCATCTCTCTGGTTTTTTCCCTTGCCCTCATTTCGTCCCAATGCATTGCCTTCCATATGCTGCATTTCCAAATGCTGCCGTTTTTTCCGCTCACCTTTTCTTTGATCATATCTCCTGTCCCAAGTGCTTGTTACAGTTCTTCTCTGAATTTGGGATTTCATTTCCTTTCATGAAAGTCATTTCATGAATTTCATGAAAGGAAATGAAATCTTGCGATTTCAGTGAGGATCAAGCTGGCAAGCTTTGGGCCAGTTCTCTGCACTTCAGCTCATGCCATTGCCATTTGTCTGTTTGAACTTGGGTGACAAATTTTTCTTTTTTTTTCAGCCCTTTTCCCTGCATGAAATGAAATGAAGAATTTCATGTCATGAAAGGAAAGGAAATCTTGCAATTTCAGTGAGGATCAAGTTGGCAAGCTTTGGTCCAGCTCTCTGCCCTTCAGCTCATGCCATGCCATTTGCTTGTCTGAACTTTGGTGACAAATTATTTTCCGATTTTTTTTTTTATCCCTTCCCTTCTATCACTTTCTTCTCGCGTCTCACCTTGTTCCTTTCTCTTTGGATTTCAGTAATTCACCCCCTAGAATCTGGGCATCTCTTCGGTTTTTTCCCTGGCCCTCATTTCATCCCAATGCATTGCCTTCCATATGCTGCATTTCCAAATGCTGCCGTTTTTTCCGCTCACCTTTTCTTTGATCATATCTCCTGTCCCAAGTGCTTGTTACAGTTCTTCTCTGAATTTGGGATTTCATTTCCTTTCATGAAAGTCATTTCATGAATTTCATGAAAGGAAATGAAATCTTGCGATTTCAGTGAGGATCAAGCTGGCAAGCTTTGGGCCAGTTCTCTGCACTTCAGCTCATGCCATTGCCATTTGTCTGTTTGAACTTCCATGACAAATTTTTCTTTTTTTTTCAGCCCTTTTCCCTGCATGAAATGAAATGAAGAATTTCATGTCATGAAAGGAAAGGAAATCTTGCAATTTCAGTGAGGATCAAGTTGGCAAGCTTTGGTCCAGCTCTCTGCCCTTCAGCTCATGCCATGCCATTTGCTTGTCTGAACTTTGGTGACAAATTATTTTCCGATTTTTTTTTTTATCCCTTCCCTTCTATCACTTTCTTCTCGCGTCTCACCTTGTTCCTTTCTCTTTGGATTTCAGTAATTCACCCCCTAGAATCTGGGCATCTCTTCGGTTTTTTCCCTGGCCCTCATTTCATCCCAATGCATTGCCTTCCATATGCTGCATTTCCAAATGCTGCCGTTTTTTCCGCTCACCTTTTCTTTGATCATATCTCCTGTCCCAAGTGCTTGTTACAGTTCTTCTCTGAATTTGGGATTTCATTTCCTTTCATGAAAGTCATTTCATGAATTTCATGAAAGGAAATGAAATCTTGCGATTTCAGTGAGGATCAAGCTGGCAAGCTTTGGGCCAGTTCTCTGCACTTCAGCTCATGCCATGCCATTTGCTTGTTTGAACTTTTGTGACAAATTTTTCCTTTTTTTTTCATCCCTTTTCCCTGCATGAAATGAAATGAAGAATTTCATGTCATGAAAGGAAAGGAAATCTTGCAATTTCAGTGAGGATCAAGTTGGCAAGCTTTGGTCCAGCTCTCTGCCCTTCAGCTCATGCCATGCCATTTGCTTGTCTGAACTTTGGTGACAAATTATTTTCCGATTTTTTTTTTTTTTTTTCAGCCCTTCCCTTCTCTCACTTTCTTCTCGCGTCTCACCTTGTTCCTTTCTCTTTGGATTTCAGAAATTCACCCCCTAGAATCTGGTCATCTCTCCGGTTTTTTCCCTGGCCCTCATTTCATCCCAATGCATTGCCTTCCATATGCTGCATTTCCAAATGCTGCCGTTTTTTCCGCTCACCTTTTCTTTGATCATATCTCCTGTCCCAAGTGCTTGTTACACTTCTTCTCTGAATTTGGGATTTCATTTCCTTTCATGAAATTAATTTCATGAATTTCATGAAAGGAAATGAAATCTTGCGATTTCAGTGAGGATCAAGCTGGCAAGCTTTGGGCCAGTTCTCTGCACTTCAGCTCATGCCATGCCATTTGCTTGTTTGAACTTTTGTGACAAATTTTTCCTTTTTTTTTCATCCCTTTTCCCTGCATGAAGTGAAATGAAGAATTTCATGTCATGAAAGGAAAGGAAATCTTGTAATTTCAGTGACGATCAAGTTGGCAAGCTTTAGTCCAGCTCTCTGCCCTTCAGCTCATGCCATGCCATTTGCTTGTTTGAACTTGGGTGAGAATTTTTTCTTTTTTTTTCAGCCCTTTTCCCTGCATGAAATGAAATGAAGAATTTCATGTCATGGAAGGAAAGGAAATC
This sequence comes from Acanthiza pusilla, assembly GCA_036630365.1. Lineage (NCBI taxonomy): Eukaryota > Metazoa > Chordata > Aves > Passeriformes > Acanthizidae > Acanthiza > Acanthiza pusilla. Next base: position 25,867,622 of record JAXCHO010000018.1, read on the forward strand.
TTGCAATTTCAGTGAGGATCAAGTTGGCAAGCTTTGGGCCAGTTCTCTGCACTTAAGCTCATGCCATGCCATTTGCTTGTTTGAACTTCCATGACAAATATTTCCTTTTTTTTTCAGCCCTTTTCCCTGCATGAAATGAAATGAAGAATTTCATGTCATGAAAGGGAAGGAAATCTTGCAATTCCAGTGAGGATCAAGTTGGCAAGCTTTGATCCAGCTCTCTGCCCTTCAGCTCATGCCATGCCATTTGCTTGTCTGAACTTTGGTGACAAATTATTTTCCGATTTTTTTTTTTTTTTTTTTATCCCTTCCCTTCCTCACTTTCTTCTCGCGTCTCGCCTTGTTCCTTTCTCTTTGGATTTCAGAAATTCACCCCCTAGAATCTGGGCATCTCTCTGGTTTTTTCCCTTGCCCTCATTTCGTCCCAATGCATTGCCTTCCATATGCTGCATTTCCAAATGCTGCCGTTTTTTCCGCTCACCTTTTCTTTGATCATATCTCCTGTGCCAAGTGCTTGTTACACTTCTTCTCTGAATTTGGGATTTCATTTCCTTTCATGAAATTCATTTCATGAATTTCATGAAAGGAAATGAAATCTTGCGATTTCAGTGAGGATCAAGCTGGCAAGCTTTGGGCCAGTTCTCTGCACTTCAGCTCATGCCATTGCCATTTGTCTGTTTGAACTTGGGTGACAAATTTTTCTTTTTTTTTCAGCCCTTTTCCCTGCATGAAATGAAATGAAGAATTTCATGTCATGAAAGGAAAGGAAATCTTGCAATTTCAGTGAGGATCAAGTTGGCAAGCTTTGGTCCAGCTCTCTGCCCTTCAGCTCATGCCATGCCATTTGCTTGTCTGAACTTTGGTGACAAATTATTTTCCGATTTTTTTTTTTATCCCTTCCCTTCTATCACTTTCTTCTCGCGTCTCACCTTGTTCCTTTCTCTTTGGATTTCAGTAATTCACCCCCTAGAATCTGGGCATCTCTTCGGTTTTTTCCCTGGCCCTCATTTCATCCCAATGCATTGCCTTCCATATGCTGCATTTCCAAATGCTGCCGTTTTTTCCGCTCACCTTTTCTTTGATCATATCTCCTGTCCCAAGTGCTTGTTACAGTTCTTCTCTGAATTTGGGATTTCATTTCCTTTCATGAAAGTCATTTCATGAATTTCATGAAAGGAAATGAAATCTTGCGATTTCAGTGAGGATCAAGCTGGCAAGCTTTGGGCCAGTTCTCTGCACTTCAGCTCATGCCATGCCATTTGCTTGTTTGAACTTCCATGACAAATTTTTCCTTTTTTTTTCAGCCCTTTTCCCTGCATGAAATGAAATGAAGAATTTCATGTCATGAAAGGAAAGGAAATCTTGCAATTTCAGTGAGGATCAAGTTGGCAAGCTTTGGTCCAGCTCTCTGCCCTTCAGGTCATGCCATGCCATTTGCTTGTCTGAACTTTGGTGACAAATTATTTTCCGATTTTTTTTTTTTTTTTTCAGCCCTTCCCTTCTCTCACTTTCTTCTCGCGTCTCACCTTGTTCCTTTCTCTTTGGATTTCAGAAATTCACCCCCTAGAATCTGGTCATCTCTCCGGTTTTTTCCCTGGCCCTCATTTCATCCCAATGCATTGCCTTCCATATGCTGCATTTCCAAATGCTGCCGTTTTTTCCGCTCACCTTTTCTTTGATCATATCTCCTGTCCCAAGTGCTTGTTACACTTCTTCTCTGAATTTGGGATTTCATTTCCTTTCATGAAATTAATTTCATGAATTTCATGAAAGGAAATGAAATCTTGCGATTTCAGTGAGGATCAAGCTGGCAAGCTTTGGGCCAGTTCTCTGCACTTCAGCTCATGCCATGCCATTTGCTTGTTTGAACTTTTGTGACAAATTTTTCCTTTTTTTTTCATCCCTTTTCCCTGCATGAAGTGAAATGAAGAATTTCATGTCATGAAAGGAAAGGAAATCTTGTAATTTCAGTGACGATCAAGTTGGCAAGCTTTAGTCCAGCTCTCTGCCCTTCAGCTCATGCCATGCCATTTGCTTGTTTGAACTTGGGTGAGAATTTTTTCTTTTTTTTTCAGCCCTTTTCCCTGCATGAAATGAAATGAAGAATTTCATGTCATGGAAGGAAAGGAAATCTTGCAATTTCAGTGAGGATCAAGTTGGCAAGCTTTGGGCCAGTTCTCTGCACTTAAGCTCATGCCATGCCATTTGCTTGTTTGAACTTCCATGACAAATTTTTCCTTTTTTTTTCAGCCCTTTTCCCTGCATGAAATGAAATGAAGAATTTCATGTCATGAAAGGAAAGGAAATCTTGCAATTTCAGTGAGGATCAAGTTGGCAAGCTTTGGTCCAGCTCTCTGCCCTTCAGCTCATGCCATGCCATTTGCTTGTCTGAACTTTGGTGACAAATTATTTTCCGATTTTTTTTTTTTTTTTTTTATCCCTTCCCTTCCTCACTTTCTTCTCGCGTCTCGCCTTGTTCCTTTCTCTTTGGATTTCAGAAATTCACCCCCTAGAATCTGGGCATCTCTCTGGTTTTTTCCCTTGCCCTCATTTCGTCCCAATGCATTGCCTTCCATATGCTGCATTTCCAAATGCTGCCGTTTTTTCCGCTCACCTTTTCTTTGATCATATCTCCTGTGCCAAGTGCTTGTTACACTTCTTCTCTGAATTTGGGATTTCATTTCCTTTCATGAAATTCATTTCATGAATTTCATGAAAGGAAATGAAATCTTGCGATTTCAGTGAGGATCAAGCTGGCAAGCTTTGGGCCAGTTCTCTGCACTTCAGCTCATGCCATTGCCATTTGTCTGTTTGAACTTGGGTGACAAATTTTTCTTTTTTTTTCAGCCCTTTTCCCTGCATGAAATGAAATGAAGAATTTCATGTCATGAAAGGAAAGGAAATCTTGCAATTTCAGTGAGGATCAAGTTGGCAAGCTTTGGTCCAGCTCTCTGCCCTTCAGCTCATGCCATGCCATTTGCTTGTCTGAACTTTGGTGACAAATTATTTTCCGATTTTTTTTTTTATCCCTTCCCTTCTATCACTTTCTTCTCGCGTCTCACCTTGTTCCTTTCTCTTTGGATTTCAGTAATTCACCCCCTAGAATCTGGGCATCTCTTCGGTTTTTTCCCTGGCCCTCATTTCATCCCAATGCATTGCCTTCCATATGCTGCATTTCCAAATGCTGCCGTTTTTTCCGCTCACCTTTTCTTTGATCATATCTCCTGTCCCAAGTGCTTGTTACACTTCTTCTCTGAATTTGGGATTTCATTTCCTTTCATGAAAGTCATTTCATGAATTTCATGAAAGGAAATGAAATCTTGCGATTTCAGTGAGGATCAAGCTGGCAAGCTTTGGGCCAGTTCTCTGCACTTCAGCTCATGCCATGCCATTTGCTTGTTTGAACTTTTGTGACAAATTTTTCCTTTTTTTTTCATCCCTTTTCCCTGCATGAAGTGAAATGAAGAATTTCATGTCATGAAAGGAAAGGAAATCTTGTAATTTCAGTGACGATCAAGTTGGCAAGCTTTAGTCCAGCTCTCTGCCCTTCAGCTCATGCCATGCCATTTGCTTGTTTGAACTTGGGTGAGAATTTTTTCTTTTTTTTTCAGCCCTTTTCCCTGCATGAAATGAAATGAAGAATTTCATGTCATGAAAGGAAAGGAAATCTTGCAATTTCAGTGAGGATCAAGTTGGCAAGCTTTGGTCCAGCTCTCTGCCCTTCAGCTCATGCCATGCCATTTGCTTGTCTGAACTTTGGTGACAAATTATTTTCCGATTTTTTTTTTTTTTTTTTCAGCCCTTCCCTTCTCTCACTTTCTTCTCGCGTCTCACCTTGTTCCTTTCTCTTTGGATTTCAGAAATTCACCCCCTAGAATCTGGTCATCTCTCCGGTTTTTTCCCTGGCCCTCATTTCATCCCAATGCATTGCCTTCCATATGCTGCATTTCCAAATGCTGCCGTTTTTTCCGCTCACCTTTTCTTTGATCATATCTCCTGTCCCAAGTGCTTGTTACACTTCTTCTCTGAATTTGGGATTTCATTTCCTTTCATGAAATTAATTTCATGAATTTCATGAAAGGAAATGAAATCTTGCGATTTCAGTGAGGATCAAGCTGGCAAGCTTTGGGCCAGTTCTCTGCACTTCAGCTCATGCCATGCCATTTGCTTGTTTGAACTTTTGTGACAAATTTTTCCTTTTTTTTTCATCCCTTTTCCCTGCATGAAGTGAAATGAAGAATTTCATGTCATGAAAGGAAAGGAAATCTTGTAATTTCAGTGACGATCAAGTTGGCAAGCTTTAGTCCAGCTCTCTGCCCTTCAGCTCATGCCATGCCATTTGCTTGTTTGAACTTGGGTGAGAATTTTTTCTTTTTTTTTCAGCCCTTTTCCCTGCATGAAATGAAATGAAGAATTTCATGTCATGGAAGGAAAGGAAATCTTGCAATTTCAGTGAGGATCAAGTTGGCAAGCTTTGGGCCAGTTCTCTGCACTTAAGCTCATGCCATGCCATTTGCTTGTTTGAACTTCCATGACAAATATTTCCTTTTTTTTTCAGCCATTTTCCCTGCATGAAATGAAATGAAGAATTTCATGTCATGAAAGGGAAGGAAATCTTGCAATTCCAGTGAGGATCAAGTTGGCAAGCTTTGATCCAGCTCTCTGCCCTTCAGCTCATGCCATGCCATTTGCTTGTCTGAACTTTGGTGACAAATTATTTTCCGATTTTTTTTTTTTTTTTTTTATCCCTTCCCTTCCTCACTTTCTTCTCGCGTCTCGCCTTGTTCCTTTCTCTTTGGATTTCAGAAATTCACCCCCTAGAATCTGGGCATCTCTCTGGTTTTTTCCCTTGCCCTCATTTCGTCCCAATGCATTGCCTTCCATATGCTGCATTTCCAAATGCTGCCGTTTTTTCCGCTCACCTTTTCTTTGATCATATCTCCTGTCCCAAGTGCTTGTTACACTTCTTCTCTGAATTTGGGATTTCATTTCCTTTCATGAAATTCATTTCATGAATTTCATGAAAGGAAATGAAATCTTGCGATTTCAGTGAGGATCAAGCTGGCAAGCTTTGGGCCAGTTCTCTGCACTTCAGCTCATGCCATTGCCATTTGTCTGTTTGAACTTGGGTGACAAATTTTTCTTTTTTTTTCAGCCCTTTTCCCTGCATGAAATGAAATGAAGAATTTCATGTCATGAAAGGAAAGGAAATCTTGCAATTTCAGTGAGGATCAAGTTGGCAAGCTTTGGTCCAGCTCTCTGCCCTTCAGCTCATGCCATGCCATTTGCTTGTCTGAACTTTGGTGACAAATTATTTTCCGATTTTTTTTTTTATCCCTTCCCTTCTATCACTTTCTTCTCGCGTCTCACCTTGTTCCTTTCTCTTTGGATTTCAGTAATTCACCCCCTAGAATCTGGGCATCTCTTCGGTTTTTTCCCTGGCCCTCATTTCATCCCAATGCATTGCCTTCCATATGCTGCATTTCCAAATGCTGCCATTTTTTCCGCTCACCTTTTCTTTGATCATATCTCCTGTCCCAAGTGCTTGTTACAGTTCTTCTCTGAATTTGGGATTTCATTTCCTTTCATGAAAGTCATTTCATGAATTTCATGAAAGGAAATGAAATCTTGCGATTTCAGTGAGGATCAAGCTGGCAAGCTTTGGGCCAGTTCTCTGCACTTCAGCTCATGCCATGCCATTTGCTTGTTTGAACTTCCATGACAAATTTTTCCTTTTTTTTTCAGCCCTTTTCCCTGCATGAAATGAAATGAAGAATTTCATGTCATGAAAGGAAAGGAAATCTTGCAATTTCAGTGAGGATCAAGTTGGCAAGCTTTGGTCCAGCTCTCTGCCCTTCAGGTCATGCCATGCCATTTGCTTGTCTGAACTTTGGTGACAAATTATTTTCCGATTTTTTTTTTTTTTTTTTCAGCCCTTCCCTTCTCTCACTTTCTTCTCGCGTCTCACCTTGTTCCTTTCTCTTTGGATTTCAGAAATTCACCCCCTAGAATCTGGTCATCTCTCCGGTTTTTTCCCTGGCCCTCATTTCATCCCAATGCATTGCCTTCCATATGCTGCATTTCCAAATGCTGCCGTTTTTTCCGCTCACCTTTTCTTTGATCATATCTCCTGTCCCAAGTGCTTGTTACACTTCTTCTCTGAATTTGGGATTTCATTTCCTTTCATGAAATTAATTTCATGAATTTCATGAAAGGAAATGAAATCTTGCGATTTCAGTGAGGATCAAGCTGGCAAGCTTTGGGCCAGTTCTCTGCACTTCAGCTCATGCCATGCCATTTGCTTGTTTGAACTTTTGTGACAAATTTTTCCTTTTTTTTTCATCCCTTTTCCCTGCATGAAGTGAAATGAAGAATTTCATGTCATGAAAGGAAAGGAAATCTTGTAATTTCAGTGACGATCAAGTTGGCAAGCTTTAGTCCAGCTCTCTGCCCTTCAGCTCATGCCATGCCATTTGCTTGTTTGAACTTGGGTGAGAATTTTTTCTTTTTTTTTCAGCCCTTTTCCCTGCATGAAATGAAATGAAGAATTTCATGTCATGGAAGGAAAGGAAATCTTGCAATTTCAGTGAGGATCAAGTTGGCAAGCTTTGGGCCAGTTCTCTGCACTTAAGCTCATGCCATGCCATTTGCTTGTTTGAACTTCCATGACAAATTTTTCCTTTTTTTTTCAGCCCTTTTCCCTGCATGAAATGAAATGAAGAATTTCATGTCATGAAAGGAAAGGAAATCTTGCAATTTCAGTGAGGATCAAGTTGGCAAGCTTTGGTCCAGCTCTCTGCCCTTCAGCTCATGCCATGCCATTTGCTTGTCTGAACTTTGGTGACAAATTATTTTCCGATTTTTTTTTTTTTTTTTTTATCCCTTCCCTTCCTCACTTTCTTCTCGCGTCTCGCCTTGTTCCTTTCTCTTTGGATTTCAGAAATTCACCCCCTAGAATCTGGGCATCTCTCTGGTTTTTTCCCTTGCCCTCATTTCGTCCCAATGCATTGCCTTCCATATGCTGCATTTCCAAATGCTGCCGTTTTTTCCGCTCACCTTTTCTTTGATCATATCTCCTGTGCCAAGTGCTTGTTACACTTCTTCTCTGAATTTGGGATTTCATTTCCTTTCATGAAATTCATTTCATGAATTTCATGAAAGGAAATGAAATCTTGCGATTTCAGTGAGGATCAAGCTGGCAAGCTTTGGGCCAGTTCTCTGCACTTCAGCTCATGCCATTGCCATTTGTCTGTTTGAACTTGGGTGACAAATTTTTCTTTTTTTTTCAGCCCTTTTCCCTGCATGAAATGAAATGAAGAATTTCATGTCATGAAAGGAAATGAAATCTTGCAATTTCAGTGAGGATCAAGTTGGCAAGCTTTGGTCCAGCTCTCTGCCCTTCAGCTCATGCCATGCCATTTGCTTGTCTGAACTTTGGTGACAAATTATTTTCCGATTTTTTTTTTTTTTTTTTCAGCCCTTCCCTTCTATCACTTTCTTCTCGCGTCTCACCTTGTTCCTTTCTCTTTGGATTTCAGAAATTCACCCCCTAGAATCTGGGCATCTCTCCGGTTTTTTCCCTGGCCCTCATTTCATCCCAATGCATTGCCTTCCATATGCTGCATTTCCAAATGCTGCCGTTTTTTCCGCTCACCTTTTCTTTGATCATATCTCCTGTGCCAAGTGCTTGTTACACTTCTTCTCTGAATTTGGGATTTCATTTCCTTTCATGAAATTCATTCCATGAATTTCATGAAAGGAAATGAAATCTTGCGATTTCAGTGAGGATCAAGCTGGCAAGCTTTGGGCCGGTTCTCTGCACTTCAGCTCATGCCATTGCCATTTGTCTGTTTGAACTTGGGTGAGAATTTTTTCTTTTTTTTTCAGCCCTTTTCCCTGCATGCAATGAAATGAAGAATTTCATGTCATGAAAGGAAAGGAAATCTTGCAATTTCAGTGAGGATCAAGTTGGCAAGCTTTGGGCCAGTTCTCTGCACTTAAGCTCATGCCATGCCATTTGCTTGTTTGAACTTCCATGACAAATTTTTCCATTTTTTTTCAGCCCTTTTCCCTGCATGAAATGAAATGAAGAATTTCATGTCATGAAAGGAAAGGAAATCTTGCAATTTCAGTGAGGATCAAGTTGGCAAGCTTTGGTCCAGCTCTCTGCCCTTCAGCTCATGCCATGCCATTTGCTTGTCTGAACTTTGGTGACAAATTATTTTCCGATTTTTTTTTTTTTTTTTTTATCCCTTCCCTTCCTCACTTTCTTCTCGCGTCTCGCCTTGTTCCTTTCTCTTTGGATTTCAGAAATTCACCCCCTAGAATCTGGGCATCTCTCTGGTTTTTTCCCTGGCCCTCATTTCGTCCCAATGCATTGCCTTCCATATGCTGCATTTCCAAATGCTGCCGTTTTTTCCGCTCACCTTTTCTTTGATCATATCTCCTGTGCCAAGTGCTTGTTACACTTCTTCTCTGAATTTGGGATTTCATTTCCTTTCATGAAATTCATTTCATGAATTTCATGAAAGGAAATGAAATCTTGCGATTTCAGTGAGGATCAAGCTGGCAAGCTTTGGGCCAGTTCTCTGCACTTCAGCTCATGCCATGCCATTTGCTTGTTTGAACTTCCATGACAAATTTTCCCTTTTTTTTTCAGCCCTTTTCCCTGCATGAAATGAAGTGAAGAATTTCATGTCATGAAAGGAAAGGAAATCTTGCAATTTCAGTGAGGATCAAGTTGGCAAGCTTTGGTCCAGTTCTCTGCCCTTCAGCTCATGCCATGCCATTTGCTTGTCTGAACTTCGGTGAGAAACTATTTTCCGATTTTTTTTTTTTTTTATCCCTTCCCTTCCTCACTTTCTTCTCGCGTCTCGCCTTGTTCCTTTCTCTTTGGATTTCAGAAATTCACCCCCTAGAATCTGGGCATCTCTCTGGTTTTTTCCCTGGCCCTCATTTCATCCCAATGCATTGCCTTCCATATGCTGCATTTCCAAATGCTGCCGTTTTTTCCGCTCACCTTTTCTTTGATCATATCTCCTGTCCCAAGTGCTTGTTACACTTCTTCTCTGAATTTGGGATTTCATTTCCTTTCATGAAATTCATTTCATGAATTTCATGAAAGGAAATGAAATCTTGCGATTTCAGTGAGGATCAAGCTGGCAAGCTTTGGGCCAGTTCTCTGCACTTCAGCTCACGCCATGCCATTTGCTTGTTTGAACTTGGGTGACAAATTTTTCTTTTTTTTTCAGCCCTTTTCCCTGCATGAAATGAAATGAAGAATTTCATGTCATGAAAGGAAAGGAAATCTTGCAATTTCAGTGAGGATCAAGTTGGCAAGCTTTGGTCCAGCTCTCTGCCCTTCAGCTCATGCCATGCCATTTGCTTGTCTGAACTTCGGTGAGAAACTATTTTCCAATTTTTTTTTTTTTTAATCCCTTACCTTCCTCACTTTCTTCTCGCGTCTCGCCTTGTTCCTTTTTCTTTGGATTTCAGAAATTCACCCCCTAGAATCTGGGCATCTCTCCGGTTTTTTCCCTGGCCCTCATTTCGTCCCAATGCATTGCCTTCCATATGCTGCATTTCCAAATGCTGCCGTTTTTTCCGCTCACCTTTTCTTTGATCATATCTCCTGTCCCAAGTGCTTGTTACACTTCTTCTCTGAATTTGGGATTTCATTTCCTTTCATGAAAGTCATTTAATGAATTTCATGAAAGGAAATGAAATCTTGCGATTTCAGTGAGGATCAAGTTGGCAAGCTTTTGGCCAGTTCTCTGCACTTCAGCTCATGCCATGCCATTTGCTTGTTTGAACTTGGGTGACAAATTTTTCTTTTTTTTTCAGCCTGTGGTAGTTTTGCCTGGCCCAGTTTTTGCCAGTGAGCAGGGTGGGGCACAAAGATGGCTCCTGCATGTCCTGAGTAAAGATTCTGGAAATTTTTCCACCATGTCCAGCAGAGCCAGTCTCTGATGGCTCTGAAGGTGATGGACATGCTGCTGGCCAAACCTGGGCCAATTAGAGATGTTAGTTACGCCTCTGTGAAAACATATTTAAGACGAAATCAAAACAACGTGAGCACGCACTTCTTTTTAGCCAGGGCAGGAGGAGGAGGAGGTGAAAATATGTGAGGGAGAACAACATGGAGGCACCAAGGTCAGTGGAGGAGGTGGGGGAGGAGATGCTCTAGGCGCCAGAGCTGAAACCTTCTGCCAGCCGTGGTGAAGACCGTGGGGAAGCAGGTGGCCCCCCTGCAGCCCATGGGGTCCAGAGGATGCAGAGAACCCCCCACAGCCTGTGGGGAGGTGCCCACGCCAGAGGAGCAGGTGATGCCTGCAGGAAGCTGTGATCCAGTGGGAGTCCCAGAGACTGAGAGTTGCAAAGGCCTTGCAAGAGAGAGAGAGGCCTTGCTCCCGAGATGGAAACAGCCTGGCCTCGGCTTGGAATTCTGCAGCCTGGACAGAGGAATCTCGGACTGCAGCAATCGGGCGGGTGCTGCTCGTGAGATTGGACCCACGCCAAAGAAGTTCCCAGAGGACTGTCTCTCGTGGGAGGGACCCCCATGGCTAAGTAGAAGACTCCTCTCCCTGATGGACTGACCCTGACCAAAGGAAACCCCCATACCCTGCCCCCACCCCGGAGCTGTTGGTTAGAAGGAAGGAGGGAGGGGGTGAGCTGAGAAATGGCCTTAATAAGGAGGGGGGTGAGTAGAGACACAACGTTGGTAGTAGAAGAATTGTGGCATTAGACTGACTAAGAGAAGCCACATACCTTGCCCCAGCCCGGATCTGTGAGTTGAATAGAGAGAGAGAGCGAATAGAGAAACAGTGTCTGCAGTATAAGAGTTGTGATAGACTGATTTAAGAAAAAACCCCACACCCTGCCCCTGCCCGGGAGTTGTTGGTTAGTTGGAAAGGAGAGAGGGGGTGAGCTGGAAAGCAGTGCCTTAAGAGAGAAGGGGGGTCAGTGAAGAAACGGTGTCTTGAGAGCTTATTTTTACCTCTGATTTATCCTCCGACTCTGTTAGATTAATAAATCACCTTTTTTGCAACTTTAAGTCTCCCGCCTGCTTTTGCCCTGAATTTAGTGCGTCCTCGTTATCAGTAGTCTTATCTCAACTCATAAGTCCAGTGTGTTAGTTTTTTTTCCTCCTCTGCATAACCACAGCAGGAGAGAGCATAGAGAGCAAATGTCGTAGGTGCCTGGCATTTAGCCAGGGTCAAACCCACGACATTTTTGGTGGCCCGTACGGGGACTCATGAGGATTTTAAGATAAGAGTACTGATTTGGAGAAAATAATGGGCAAAGCAAGTATTAGTTCTGTTTTAAGGTAGAATGATAGTAAAATATCTATCTTGTAGTTGTAGTGAAAATCCTAAGGGTGGATTTATTGTAGGTTAGCATGTTGATTTCGATGATTCTTAAATATGTGATTCACAGAAGCGAGGGGTGGAATGTGGTAGTTTTGCCTGGCCCAGTTTTTGCCAGTGAGCAGGGTGGGGCACAAAGATGGCTCCTGCATGTCCTGAGTAAAGATTCTGGAAATTTTTCCACCATGTCCAGCAGAGCCAGTCTCTGATGGCTCTGAAGATGATGGACATGCTGCTGGCCAAACCTGGGCCAATTAGAGATGTTAGTTACGCCTCTGTGAAAACATATTTAAGACGAAATCAAAACAACGTGAGCACGCACTTCTTTTTAGCCAGGGCAGGAGGAGGAGGAGGTGAAAATATGTGAGGGAGAACAACATGGAGGCACCAAGGTCAGTGGAGGAGGTGGGGGAGGAGATGCTCTAGGCGCCAGAGCTGAAACCTTCTGCCAGCCGTGGTGAAGACCGTGGGGAAGCAGGTGGCCCCCCTGCAGCCCATGGGGTCCAGAGGATGCAGAGAACCCCCCACAGCCTGTGGGGAGGTGCCCACGCCAGAGGAGCAGGTGATGCCTGCAGGAAGCTGTGATCCAGTGGGAGTCCCAGAGACTGAGAGTTGCAAAGGCCTTGCAAGAGAGAGAGAGGCCTTGCTCCCGAGATGGAAACAGCCTGGCCTCGGCTTGGAATTCTGCAGCCTGGACAGAGGAATCTCGGACTGCAGCAATCGGGTGGGTGCTGCTCGTGAGATTGGACCCACGCCAAAGAAGTTCCCAGAGGACTGTCTCTCGTGGGAGGGACCCCCATGGCTAAGTAGAAGACTCCTCTCCCTGATGGACTGACCCTGACCAAAGGAAACCCCCATACCCTGCCCCCACCCCAGAGCTGTTGGTTAAAAGGAAGGAGGGAGGGGGTGAGCTGAGAAATGGCCTTAATAAGGAGGGGGATGAGTAGAGACACAACGTTGGTAGTAAAAAAATTGTAGCATTAGACTGACTAAGAGAAGCCACATACCTTGCCCCAGCCCGGATCTGTGAGTTGAATAGAGAGAGAGAGCGAATAGAGAAACAGTGTCTGCAGTATAAGAGTTGTGATAGACTGATTTAAGAAAAAACCCCACACCCTGCCCCTGCCCGGGAGTTGTTGGTTAGTTAGAAAGGAGAGAAGGGGTGAGCTGGAAAGCAGTGCCTTAAGAGAGAAGGGGGGTCAGTGAAGAAACAGTGTCTTGAGAGCTTATTTTTACCTCTGATTTATCCTCCGACTCTGTTAGATTAATAAATCACCTTTTTTGCAACTTTAAGTCTCCCGCCTGCTTTTGCCCTGAATTTAGTGCGTCCTCGTTATCAGTAGTCTTATCTCAACTCATAAGTCCAGTGTGTTAGTTTTTTTTCCTCCTCTGCATAACCACAGCAGGAGAGAGCATAGAGAGCAAATGTCGTAGGTGCCTGGCATTTAGCCAGGGTCAAACCCACGACACAGCCCTTTTCCCTGCATGAAGTGAAATGAAGAATTTCATGTCATGAAAGGAAAGGAAATCTTGCAATTTCAGTGAGGATCAAGTTGGCAAGCTTTGGTCCAGCTCTCTGCCCTTCAGCTCATGCCATGCCATTTGCTTGTCTGAACTTCGGTGAGAAACTATTTTCCGATTTTTTTTTTTTTTATCCCTTCCCTTCCTCACTTTCTTCTCGCGTCTCGCCTTGTTCCTTTCTCTTTGGATTTCAGAAATTCACCCCCTAGAATCTGGGCATCTCTCCGGTTTTTTCCCTGGCCCTCATTTCATCCCAATGCATTGCCTTCCATATGCTGCATTTCCAAATGCTGCCGTTTTTTCCGCTCACCTTTTCTTTGATCATATCTCCTGTCCCAAGTGCTTGTTACACTTCTTCTCTGAATTTGGGATTTCATTTCCTTTCATGAAAGTCATTTCATGAATTTCATGAAAGGAAATGAAATCTTGCGATTTCAGTGAGGATCAAGCTGGCAAGCTTTGGGCCAGTTCTCTGCACTTCAGCTCATGCCATGCCATTTGCTTGTTTGAGCTTGGGTGAGAATTTTTTCTTTTTTTTTCAGCCCTTTTCCCTGCATGAAATGAAATGAAGAATTTCATGTCATGAAAGGAAAGGAAATCTTGCAATTTCAGTGAGGATCAAGTTGGCAAGCTTTGGTCCAGCTCTCTGCCCTTCAGGTCATGCCATGCCATTTGCTTGTCTGAACTTTGGTGACAAATTATTTTCCGATTTTTTATTTATTTTTTTTTTTTTTGAGCCCTTCCCTTCTCTCACTTTCTTCTCGCGTCTCACCTTGTTCCTTTCTCTTTGGATTTCAGAAATTCACCCCCTAGAATCTGGGAATATCTCCGGTTTTTTCCCTGGCCCTCATTTCGTCCCAATGCATTGCCTTCCATATGCTGCATTTCCAAATGCTGCCGTTTTTTCCGCTCACCTTTTCTTTGATCATATCTCCTGTCCCAAGTGCTTGTTACACTTCTTCTCTGAATTTGGGATTTCATTTCCTTTCATGAAAGTCATTTCATGAAAGGAAATGAAATCTTGCGATTTCAGTGAGGATCAAGCTAGCAAGCTTTGGGCCAGTTCTCTGCACTTCAGCTCATGCCATGCCATTTGCTTGTTTGAACTTTTGTGACAAATTTTTCCTTTTTTTTTCAGCCCTTTTCCCTGCATGGAGTGAAATGAAGAATTTCATGTCATGAAAGGAAAGGAAATCTTGCAATTTCAGTGAGGATCAAGTTGGCAAGCTTTGGTCCAGCTCTCTGCCCTTCAGCTCATGCCATGCCATTTGCTTGTCTGAACTTTGGTGACAAATTATTTTCCGATTTTTTTTTTTTTTTTTTATTTGTGCCCTTCCCTTCTATCACTTTCTTCTCGCGTCTCACCTTGTTCCTTTCTCTTTGGATTTCAGAAATTCACCCCCTAGAATCTGGGCATCTCTCCGGTTTTTTCCCTGGCCCTCATTTCATCCCAATGCATTGCCTTCCATATGCTGCATTTCCAAATGCTGCCGTTTTTTCCGCTCGCCTTTTCTTTGATCATATCTCCTGTCCCAAGTGCTTGTTACACTTCTTCTCTGAATTTGGGATTTCATTTCCTTTCATGAAATTCATTTCATATATTCAAAGATGGGTATGTCAGAGAGGATTGAAGGGCAGATTGTCCTTGGAAAGCTTGTATAATGCTGTGGAGACATTGTGAAATATCAAGCGGAACAAAAAGGAAACAACAAGAACAGTGAAGTAACTGGGGAGGAGAACTATAGGATGCCAGAAACCAGGGTGGAGAACAACAAGATGCCAGAAGAGACCGCAAGAACGTTAACAGGGATTAACCAATAATGAGCTACAGCTTTGCAATATGCATGAGTTAATTATATTGTCTATAAAAAGCATGATGGTATAATGAATAAAGGAGCTTTGCCGACCTCATCTGAGAGTGCATTGTGTCCCTCCGACGTGCCCCCTAGTGGCAACAGATGGTGACCCCGACGTGATGACAGCGACCGTAATTTAGACAACTGGGGAGGCAAAATCGGAGAAGGGATCCCGGGTCCAGCAGCAGGACAGCGAAAGGGTGATCGTTCGCAGGCGAAAGACACCCAGCACCCTGAGGGAGAATTACTCATTGGCCGGAAGACACTGCAAAAGCCGGAGGAAAAGGAGCTGCAAGGGCTAGCCAAGACTGTAAGTTGTAAAATCCACAGGCGTAAAAGCCGTAGTGGTAAATTCCATAGGCAAAAGCCATAATGGAGAGGCAGGCAGCGTTATCATTATTAACATCGTTCTTAAAACAGAAAGGGGTCAAAGAGATAGTTTTAAGTTAGGAACTACCCAAATTAGTTGCATACGGGGTGGCTAAAGGGTGTTTTACAAATCCGAACACTTTGCACGAGCTATCAGAATGGAGGCGTTTGGGAGATGTTATATGGGAGGCAGTCTTAGATGACGATAAGACAGCGAAGAAAATGGGGAAGCAATGGCGCGTAGTACATAATGCCCTATTACAGCACGCAATAGACGGTAGGGCGGCAGCTGCAGCGGCAGCTGCTGGTTCCAAGAACAGGCAGTATGTGGAGGAAAATACTCCCACTCCGCCCGCCTTTAGAACGTTAGTTATGCCAGGCACAGGACCTGGAGGGGATATGGCAGATGCAGCAGCGCGGCAGTCTGTGCCGCCCGCTCGTCCGTCGGCGCCGTCACCACCGCCACCCGTTCCCCCTAGGGTTGGGGTGAGCAGAGAGCTGGAGCCATTTGAGCCGGGGCTGCCGTTCCCTGAGGTGGGGATGCCAAACTTTTCACCTCCTCCTCCTGATGAGGGATTGAGTACGGGCGACTTGAGCGGTCCCCGGGCTCAAAACACGGAAAGAGCTAAGGAGGTGGCGCGGCAGCGCCGGGAGATGTGGCAGCGGGTGGCGGCCGCGGGAGTCGAGCAGGGCAATCTGTCAGCCTTAGAGGCGCTGCAGCACGCCTATCCTGTAGTGTATTCTACGGTGGCGGATGGAACGGTTACGGCCACTCTGACCAATTTAGATTGGAAATTCATTACACAGTTAAGGGCCACGATATCAGAAGGAGGGTTACATAGCGAGCCAGCAAAACAGATGCTAGAGTACATGTTTAATACTCAGATTCTGTTGCCTTCAGATTGTAAAAGTTTGTTCAAATTGATATTTACACCCTCGCAGCAGTTAACGTGTAATCAACACTGGAGGGCTTTAGCTCAGCAAGAAGCAGCAGTGCCCAGGCAACAAGGGGACCCCCTCCATGGCATTACCGTTGAACAGATCTTAGGGCTGGGAGCATGGGCAAGACCCGAGGCACAGGCATTAATGGGACCAGAGATAGCCAAGGCAGCGATGGCAGTGTTTAAAAGGGCATTAGAGCTAGTAAAAGATACAACAGGGACTCCTACGTATATGCAGATGAAACAGGGCAGTGAAGAGCCGCTGGGCAAGTTTGTAGATAGATTAGTTGATAGCATCCAAAACGCCGGCGTGCCTGAATATATGCAGTCACCATTACTGAAACAGTGTGTCATTCAAAATGGAAATCAGAAGGTTAGGTCCCTAATTTCTACTCTGAGTGGAGCATGGGGGATAGAGGAGTTACTGGAACGGGCTAGTTCAATACCACAGGGACCCACGGCATTTGTAGTAGAAGCCATTAAAGGCTTGAGGAAGGAGCTAGAGAAGCAGATGAGGGAAAGACAAGAGGTAGCTTTGCAGGCTATGGCAGCCCTTGCTCCTCTCTCCTCGCCGGCACCACCCCGGAGACGGGGAGGCAAAGCATCCATGATGTGCTATCGTTGTGGCAAAGAGGGACACCCACGAAGGGAGTGCTGAGCGAAGAACCTGTGGTGCAATAGCTGCAACAACAGCTCGCACGCAACTGCAGCGTGTCGCCAAGGGTCGAGAAACTACAAGACCAGCGCGCCATCCAGTGGCCGCGTGACGACACAAATAGCCGCAGTCAGCCAGACGTGCAAGACGTGCAACCCATCACCCTCCGACCAGCCACAAGCGTGAGCCTCGGAATGGATGTGGCAGCTGCAGTGACCACAGTCATACATACAACGATGCCCTATCGTATTCCCACAGGACTAATTGGACCTATAAAAATTAACAAGGAACCAGTGGGAGCGCTAATAATTGGGCGCTCATCGACATCCATGAGGGGACTTTTTGTGTTACCTGGATTAATTGATGCGGACTGGGGGAAATGTGGAGGATCTGGCACTGCAATGGTTAAGAGCTAAGGAACATCCAGAGCCACAGCTGTAGCTTGTGGGCCCTTGATAAGCAAGTAAGATTCCCATGAGAAACAAGACCTGAGAAGCACAAGGAGTTCCTATGAGAAGCGGGACCTAGGAGACACAAACAATGAAGAAGAAGATACCACAAGACTGCCAAACAAGCTGATTAACGCAGGTGGACAGCAGCCTATCCTGAGCTTAGCTTTTGCAATATGTATGAGGCTAATTAAGTAACGTATATATTGTGTAGCTGAAAGGCAATAAACTGAGTTCTGATGATCACAAATGTGGTGTCAGGCTTCCTCTTTCCGACAAAATGGTGACCCTGCGACGCGATGATGCCCTGCGAACCACGGTCAGAAGAGTAGGAGCTCAGGTCCTGCAAGCAGAGGGACGGCAAAAAGGCACTCCGGTAATCCTCAGGAAGAGTTCGCCCGTGCCCCGGCGACCGTATACACGAGTCCGGATGGCAAAAAAGGCGCTCTCTGGAAAACCTAAGGACGAGACCGGCGCAGGGAGCGCCCGTGCCCCGGTGACCGTATAGACGGGCTGGCCGACACGCGCCGCCGAAGTCTGGGAAGAAGCTGCATCGGTACCGAATTGATTATGGACAGGCAAGCGGCTATGAATCTTTGCAGACATGCTGCAAAGAAGGGGGGTAACTGGGATTGATATTAAGAACCTACCCGGGCTTCTAGCTGACGGGTATGCAAAAGGGTGCTTTCGGAATCCACACTCAGTTCATTAGCTAGCTCAGTGGCGAAAACTTGGAAATATTATTTGAGATGCTGTAGTAGATGATGGTAAAAAGGCGAAAAAGATGGGAAAGTTTTGGTGGGTGGTGCATAATGCGTTGTTAACAACTCAGGGTTTGAATGCAAGTTACTTTCAACAAAACCAGGATAGTTTTCCTCTCCCTCCCACCACTACAACCGTGTTGCTTCCCCTGTCCGCCCCGACCCAGGAGTGGGCTCCCCCACCACCGCCACTGCCTTTGTTGGCGGTACTCCCTCAGCCGCCGCCGCCCCGTCCGCCGCCGCTGCGCGCCGGGGCAGGCGCCGAGCGGGTGGCCGCAGGCAGCGCCGTAGTATGTGAGCGGCCCCCGGCCCTTGGGAAGGCAGCGCCGGCCCCCGTCCTGCGCTGCCCTCCCTTCCCCGCGCCTCGCCAGGACGGCCGCGGAGCCGGAGTGGATGCAGGGCGCCCACAGCGGCAGCCCGGCAGCGGCCGGGGGCTGAGCGCCACTCCCCGCCGGGGAGCGGCCGTGACGGAGGGCAGAGGGGAGGAGGAGGAGGAGGAGGAAGGCTGCGTGGGGCCGGAGGGACACGGGAGCCCCCCGGGCGCGCATTTTTGCTGTTAAAAGAACAATCTGCCCCAGGGGCTGAAAGCTGCTGCCTCCTGGCAAGGCAGGCTCATCCTTTTCCTCTCTCTTTCCTCCTTTCTGTGGGTGTTGTCATTGTGATTCCCACTGAATTTGTGTTTTGTTGGGCTATTTGAAAGACTGCTGACTCAGTTGCGAGCTACAGTGAGTCAGTATGGAGTTAACAGCGAGCCAGTTAAGCAGATGCTTGATTATACACAGCTTTTGCTGCCGGAGTATAGTCAGATTAATCTATTCTCAGCATCAGCGGCTGTTTCTTGGCACGCACTGGCATGCATATGTGAGAGAGTCAGTACGAAAGAAAAATTGATGGGAGTGGGAGCTTGGCAGAGGTACAAATGCTGTTGAGACCTGATAAAGTGCGGGAAGCAATGCGCTTAGTTCAAAATGCTATGCAGAGGGTTAAAGAGCTAGTGAGAATGCCATCCTACATGAGTCTTAAGCAAGGGAGAAGCGAGACCTTGAGCGCTTTTGTTGATAAACTGGCTGAAGCAATAGAAAAAGCAGGCCTTCTGTTATTCATGAGAGGAGCGCTGCTAAAGCGATGTGCCTTACAAAATGAGAATCAAATTACTCGACAGTTACTTAGCTCGATGGGGGGCGAAGGAGCCATCCCAAAAGCTACAGCTGCGCTGAGGGCGCCGATACACAGCCCAAGTGTCCCGGGCTGTGAAGAAGTTTCGTCAGCCTTGCCCTGCTGAGTAGCAGCAGCAGTTTTTCAAAGTGAAATTCCAGAAGAGATTTAAAAGAACATTCCTATCCGGAGAAAGACAGAAAGAAAGAAGAGGAGGAAAAAGTAACTCTCCGCTCCTCTGCTACCTGGGCCAGAGGGAGTTCGACCTTCAGTTCCGCCTCAAAGCGAGAGACAGAAAGAACGTTCAAACTCTGAGAGCAGATGTCAACCAAATTGTAAAAAGGACAGAAAAAGCTTGTATGAAAAGATCTACGGTTCCGTTTGCAAATGTATTTTTAAGTGTCTTTCAATTAGTGCAATTAAGTTGTATTTTAGGTTTGTTTCCAACTTCTTAAAACCTAAAAGCAACAATGGTAACAGCTTTGTTCAATGAAAGGGTGCCGTGGGTTTCACAGAATCACAGAATCACCAGGTTGGAAGAGACCTTCAAGATCATCGAGTCCAACCCATGTCTCAACCCTCAACTAAACTAAACCATGGCACTGAGTGCCACATCCAATCTCCTTTTAAACACGTCCAGGGATGGTGATTCCACCACCTCCCCGGGCAGACCATTCCAATATTTTATCACTCTTTCTGTAAAAAACTTTTTTCTAATATCCAACTTATATTTTCTTTGGCGCAACTTAAGACTGTGTCCTCTTGTTCTGCCAGTTGATGCCTGGATAAAGAGACCAACCCCCACCTCACTACAACCACCTTTCAAGAAGTTGTAGAGAGCGATAAGGTCGCCTCTGAGTCTCCTTTTCTCCAGGCTAAACAACCCCAGTTCCCTCAGACGTTCCTCCTAGGGCTTGTGTTCCAAGCCCCTCACCAGCCTTGTTGCCCTCCTTTGGACACATTCAAGTGCCTCCACATCCTTCCTAAACTGAGGGGCCCAGAACTGGACACAGTACTCAAGGTGCGGCCTCACCAGTGCCGAGTATAGGGGAAGAATGACTTCCCTGGACCTGCTGGCCACACTATTTCTGATACAGGCCAGGATGCCATTGGCCTTTTTGGCCACCTGAGCACACTGCTGGCTCATGTTGAGTCGGCTGTCGACCAGCACTCCCAGGTCCCTTTCTGCCTGGGCACTGTCCAGCCACTCTGTCCCCAGCCTATAGCGTTGCAGAGGGTTATTGTGGCCAAAATGCAGGACTCGGCACTTGGACGTATTGAACTTCAACTTATTGGACTCTGCCCATCCATCCAACCGTTCCAGGTCTCTCTGCAGAGCCCTCCTACCTTCCAACAGATCAACACACGCTCCCAGCTTAGTGTCGTCTGCAAACTTACTAATGATAGATTCAATACCTTCATCCATGTCATCAATAAAAATATTAAACAGAACTGGTCCCAGCACAGATCCCTGAGGGACACCACTAGTAACTGACCGCCAGCTGGATGCAGCACCGTTCACCACCACTCTCTGGGCCCGTCCATCCAGCCAGTTCTTAACCCAGCAAAGAGTGCTCCTGTCCAGGCCGTGAGCTGCCAGCTTTTCCAGGAGTATGCTGTGGGAAACAGTGTCAAAGGCTTTGCTGAGGTCTAAATAGACAACATCTACAGCCTTTCCTGCATCCACCAAGTGGGTTACCTGATCATAAAAGGAGACCAGGTTGGTCAAACATGACCTACCCTTCCTAAACCCATACTGGCTGGGTCTGATCCCCTGTCCATCCTGCAGGTGCTGTGTAATAGCACTCAATATAAACTGTTCCATAACCTTACCTGGTACTGAGGTCAGGCTAACTGGCCTGTAGTTACCAGGATCCTCCTTCTTACCCTTTTTATAAATGGATGTCACATTGGCCAGCTTCCAGTCATCTGGAACCTCACCAGTGAGCCAGGACTGTTGGTAAATGATGGAGAGTGGCTTTGCAAGCTCATCTGCCAGCTCCCTCATCACCCTGGGATGAATCCCATCTGGTCCCATAGATTTATGAATATCCAAGTGGCTCAGCAGTTCCCTGACTGCCTCCTCTTGGATAACAGGGGGAGTATCCTTCTTCCTGACACTATCTACCAACCCAGGAGGACAGTTGTCCTGAGGACCATGTGTCTTTCCAATAAAGACCGAGGCAAAGAAGTCATTAAGCACTTCTGCCTTCTCTTCATCTGCAGTTACTAAATTCCCTTCCGCATCCAGTAGACAACAAAGGTCAGTCTTGCCCTTCCTTTTGTCATTAATATATTTGTAAAAACATTTTTTATTATCCTTTACAAAGGTTGCCAAATTGAGTTCAAACTGAGGTTTGGCCTCCCTAATTTTTTTCCTACATGCCCTAGCAGCCTCCTTAAACGCTCCCTGAGAGACCTGACCCTCCTTCCAAAGATAATATACCCTCTTTTTATTCCTGAGTTCCTTCAAAACCTCGTTGTCCATCCAGGATGGACGTTTGCCTCGTCGACTCATCTTTCGTCGCACTGGAACAGTCTGTTCCTGTGCCTTCAAGATCTCTTTTTTGAAGTATGCCCAGCCTTCTTGTACTCCTTTGTTTTTAAGGGCTGTTTCCCAAGGAACTCTCTGAAAAAGTTTCCTAAATAAGTTAAAGTCTGCCCTCCTGAAGTCCAATGTAAGAGTCTTGTTGATGTTCACCCTCATTTCACCAATTATTGAAAACTCTATAATTCCATGGTCACTATGCCCCAGTGGTCCTCCAACCACCACATCTCCCACCAGCTCATCTCTATTTGTAAACAACGAATCTAGTATAGCCCCTCCCCTGGTGGGCTCACTCACCAGCTGCAACAGAAAATTGTCCTCCACCCTCTCCAAGAACTTCCTGGACTGCCTCTTTTCTGCTGTATTATGTTCCCAGCAGATGTCTGGTAGGTTAAAGTCACCTACAAGAACAAGGGCTGGTGACCCTGAAACATTCTCCAGCTGCTTATAGAATAAGTTGTCCACTTCTTCATCCTGGTTGGGTGGTCTGTAACAGACGCCCAGTAGGATGTCAGCCTTGTTGGCCTTCCCCTTAATCCTTACCCATAGGCATTCAACTTCATCATCATTAATTTCAATGCCCGTGGCATCAAAAGCCTCCCTAATGTAAAGGGCCACCCCTCCACCTCTTCTCCCTTTCCTGTCTCTTCTGAAGAGCTTGTAGCCATCCAGTGCAGTGCTCCAGCTATGCGAGTCATCCCACCATGTTTCCGTGATGGCAACTACGTCATAGCTTTGCTGTTGTATCATGGCTTCCAGCTCCTCTTGTTTGTTACCCAGGCTGCGTGCATTAGTATACATGCACTTCAGCTGGGCTGCTGACTTCACCCTTAACTCAGGCTTACCATCCTTGGGCCTGTTTCCAGTGAGCCCAGCTGTATCCCCTTCCCCCTTCGAATCTAGTTTAAAGCCCTTTCAATGAGTTCAGCCAGTTCATGAGCTAAAAACCTTCTGCCCTTAGCAGAGAGATGGAGCCCATCTGGTTCTAGCAGACCAGGAGCTGAAAAAGTTTCACCATGATCAAAGAACCCAAAATTCTGCTGATGGCACCAACCCTTGAGCCACTTATTGATAATGTGGGCTCTCCTATTCCTTTCATCATTTTTCTCTGCCACCAAGAGGACCGAGCAGAACACTACCTGAGCTCCTGCCCTGTTAACCATTTGACCCAGTGCCCTAAAGTCCACAAGAACGTCAAGAGGGATTAACCAATAATGAGCTACAGCTTTGCAATATGCATGAGTTAATTATATTGTCTATAAAAAGCATGATGGTATAATCAATAAAGGAGCTTTGCCGACCTCATCTGAGAGTGCATTGTCTCCCTCCGACATGCCCCCTAGTGGCAACAGGCAAGCTTTGGTCCAGCTGTCTGCCCTTCAGCCATTTGCTTGTCTGAACTTCGGTGAGTAATTATTGTTTCCTTTTTTTCTTTTTGAGCCCTTCCCTTCCTCACTTTCTTCTCGCCTCTCACCTTTTTCCTTTCTCTTTGGATTTCAGAAATTAAACCCCTAGAATTTGGGCAACTCTCCGGTTTTTTCCCTGGCCCTCATTTCATCCCAACGCATTGCTTTCAGTGTGCTGCATTTCCAAATGCTGCCGTTTTTTCCGCTCACCTTTTCTTTGATCATATCTCCTGTCCCAAGTGCTTGTTACACTTCTTCTCTGAATTTGGGATTTCATTTCCTTTCATGAAATGAAATGAAGAATTTAATTTCGTGGAAGGAAATGAAATCTTGCGATTTCAGTGAGGATCAAGTTGGGTAGCTTTCGTCCAGTTCTCTGCACTTCAGCTCATGCCATGCCATTTGCTTCCTTGAATTTCTGCATCAAATTTTCCCCTTTTTTTTTGAGCCTTTCCCTTCCTCTCTTTCTTCTCCCGCCTTGCCTTTTCCCTTTTTCTTGTGATTTAAAAAATTCAAATCTGAGCATTTGGCATCCTTTTCTCCTCTCTGCTGCCCCTCATTACATCCCACTCCATTGCCTTTTATTCGCGCCATTTCCAAATGTTTCCGTTTTTCGAGCCAGCCTTTTTTTTATCTTATCTCCTGTCGCAAGTGCTTGTTACACTTCTTTAAATTGGGGATTTAATTTCCTCTCTTGAATATCACAGAATGTGTACTATTTGTTGGTTTTTTAGTCAGAAGCATTTAATTTTAGTAATTGGTTTTTTTCATTTTTGTAAAATTGTCTTTTTTGTGGAGTTTTTAAATTTTTTTTTTTCGGGGAATCACAATTAAACTTTCTTTTATTTACTTGAATTAAACTCGTTTTTGTATCTCTTGTTCAACATTTGTTGATTTTTTAACCTGCACATGTTTCTTAACCTGGATCTCTCAAGCATGGCCTTAAGACATTCTTTGATGCCAAAAATTGATCTAGATTTTCCTGTGGCTATGATATCATTATGTTTTCTCCTTTTGGATTTCCCCTGTAATTTTTATTGCCTCTGTACTTCTCATTTCTTCTGCTCCAGGGACCAGTGATAATTAATAATTGCTTTCTCAATGTATTACTTTCTGAGGCAATAGTTTTCATAGCACTAAACCTATCATCTTGATTATTTTTGTTTTATGTTTCAAAGCAACTGGCATAATCCCAGAAATCTGTCATAACCCGCCAGACATTCTTAGATCATTCTGGAAAGAATATTCCAGGTGTGCTGGGGGTGACATAGCCAAACAGGTTAGTGATGGAAGGGTATGTTTGCTTGAGGTAGCCTAATGTAATATGATTTAGTTCGTGTTTTTTGAGAACAGACTTTAATACGGTGTCCCAAAATCGCTACCTGAGTTTTGTGAAATGAGGTTTACATAGTGTGAATAGTCAGGGTGTAGAAATGAAGTAGACTTTTCCCTTAGGCAACATTCAGGAAATAGTTTTCAGGAGAGTGGGTCTACCTTCACTGAAGATCTTCCAGCTTTGAGTCCTTAATATTTGACTGCTTGTATCTCACTGGTGTCAATAAACTGAAACATTTCAAAGGGAATCAGAAAAAAATAACCCGAGTATTATCTCTACCAAGAGATCTTGTCTTGCTTATGCCCTCAGCCCATTGCAGCCATGACAACAATACCAGAGAACACTATAATATCTGCAACTACAGCGTTTCATGGAGCTAGTCACTTTTGCTAACTGAGATCAAAGTTATTTCTTAATACCCATGATCTAGTCTCATCTACCAGGCTAGTTTCTGCTTTTAGTTTCTTTAGTTGGTGAAAACTTGTCAAGAAAAAGTCCAGAAAATGACACATGTGGCATTAGTTACAGTGAGGCAGAAGTAATAATTCTAAGTTCTTCAGAAATAAATTTTTGGAGCAAATTAAATACTAATCAGCAAACTCATTCACAGGTTCATTCTGTGAGTAAATCAAAAGGCACTTGATAACCCTCTCCTTATATGATTCTCAGATCTTTTACTTAATCGTTTTCTCACTCTGAAAATTAATCAAATCAACGAAATAAATCACCGAACACCATAGACTGCAACATACATACTACCTGTTAGATTAAGCTTTCCTGGTTATTACCATGTCTCAAAATGGACATGCCTAGTATTCTTGATTCAGGCAGGAACTGGGAAGAGGAGAGGGAAATAGCAGAAGAACAGGGGGAAAGTACCAATTTCCTAATGTATGATATACATTTAAATAACATCTCTGCACAGGAACTTGGTTAGTTGCCATGTTAATTATGACTCATAAACAAATATTGGAATAGACAGCAAAAGCTCAATGAGACCTAGAGGGAATTATTAATCTCTTTAAATTGCCTAATCTGAAAAAAGTAAAAGAAAATTTAATAGGAACACTTTTCAGCCTTCTGTTTATGAAATCCTCACTTGGCTGGAATAATTCTGAAAAGTCTTAATAACTTGCTGTTAATCTGGCACATTTATCTGATAACACAGGCAGAAGGAGACATGCATGAATATTTTCCACACCTTTAAGTTTTCCCATTGAACATGTCTTAGATTTGGTGCTTTTCATTGCTCTTCTCTGGGATTGTCTCAAACTGAGGTTTGTGGTTCTTTAATTTAGGTACACTAAAGTGAACATCTTACACTGTTAACAATGCTGAGAATGTGGAAAGTCTTCTTCCAAAGTATAGGTAGCACTGGGAATTTCAAAACACAACCATGCATATTTCTCAATATCATTTCTGTTTAATGGAGAGGTTTTGGGGAATGAAATACACAGATGTAACTTATATCAGTCTGTGTGTCGTGTATGTTCATACGCGATAGGGTTACTAACTGGGCAACGATGTCCGTCCTTCCTCCCCTGGGCACTAGCCTGGTGCAGCTTTTGGATGATACAAAGTAATCATAATTGTGTCTAATCCTGCCATAACATTTTGCACAAAGTCACAAAACTTTTATTCCTGGTGTGGATTATTTTTCCCCTCTAAACAGGGATTCTGCAGCTGCTTACCTGGGCTCTTTCTATGGTAAATGGAGAGTAATAGGCATTTCCAGAGTATCATTCTGGAAAAGATATGTTTAAAATATACATTTTGGGTGAGATGAATCATCACTGTCCACTCACTCTGGTAGGAGTATAGATACCTAGTTTATGCCTAGATCCTAGATGGCTTAAGTCAGGTGAGATGAATCATTCCTGGTGCCTGCAGAAACAGATGAGTCAATACCATCAGTAAGCATTTGAACCTTCTCTTACAGTTTAATGGTCTTGGCATATCGTGAAGGAGGCAGTCCCAAGTTAGCTGCTCTCCTTAGAAGGGAGATCTTGTATGGTAGCTCCAGGCCCCAGCTGGGTAGGTGACTAGATGGAAATCTCACACTTCCTCTTTTTCCTAAGCAAAAAAAGGTCAGCTTTGTTCTTTGCTTTGCGGAAGGGAAGAGTATTGCTCCACATCTCCTTTAAATCCTGTCCATGGAGAACAGACTGTGGTAGGCTGGACAGACCCTGGGTCGGACAGTAAAATGGTGATGATACTGTATTCTTGAGAGCAGTCAGTAAGGCAGTAAAACTCCATAGAGACTGGCTCCAGAATGCCCAGCACTGCAGTACAGGGGCACAGAGTACAGAGGTACTGCAGCCATGGAGGCAGATGCTGAGCAGCCCAGTGGCCTCCACTCCAAATCAGTGATGCAGATAATCACTAGCACCTACTGCCAAAGTTGGAAGTGGAGCATCTTCGGATCAAAAGAGCTGAAGGCACTCCAGAAGGAGCTGGTCGGACCAAGTCACATACCAAGGAACTAGTGCTGCATGGTGCTGGACTGTCAAACCAAAATAGGTTGGAAATAGAAGATTTTTAAGGCCCATTCCAGCCAAAGCCTTTCTACGATTCTATGGCTCTATACAGCCGAGCAGCCTGTTGCAGAGTGCTTGCACAGGCAGGGAGTCAGCCAGGGGCTGCCCCTGCCAGCACCTGAACTGTGACCAAATTGCCCTTCATAGCACTGGCATTTGTGTAATATAATTATATAAAAGCTGCACTACTAAGCACCATGCTATAAGAGCTTCTCTGCAAAACACAGTCAGTTCTTTTGGAGGTCTCAGGTCTATAAAGCAACAATTTCCCACATACTGCTTGCTATTCATAAATACAGATATTTCCTGGGGAAGGGCTATCAACAAACTGGAGAATTTAAATGCCTATAAACAATCTGTTGTTTAATAAAACTCAAACATCTGAAATGGTCTGTGCTGTAATATGGATGTGTGAATCTCTGGTGATGTCCCTACTGAACTACAGAATCATAGAATATCTCAGGTTGGAAGGGATCCATAAGCATCATCACATCCATCAAGTTTACCTAAAACTAAATCATATGACTAAGGGTATCATCCAGATGCTCCTTGAGCTCTCACACGTTTGGTGCCCTGACCACTTTCCAGAGGAGCCTGTTCTAGTGACTGCCATCTCAGTGAAGAAGTGAATTTTGAGTCTAGAAAAGGACAGTGGAGCTGGCGAAGGGTCTAGAGGGTAAATCCTATGAGGAGCAGCTAAGGGAGATGGAGTTGTTTAACCCTGGAGAAGAGGAAGCTCAGGGGTGACCTAATCACTCTCTACAACTACTTGAAAGGAGGTTGTACTCAGGTGGGGGTCAGCTTCTACTGCCAGGCAACCAGTGACAGGAGAGGACATAATCAGCTACTCCAGGGGACATTTCAGAATGGGTTGGACATTAAGAGGAATTTCTCAACAGAATGAGCGATTAAACATTGAAATGGAGTGTCCAGGGAGGTGGTGGAGTCATTGTCCCTGGAAGCATTTGAGGAGAGACTGGATGTGGCACTTAGTGTCATGGTCTAATTGACCTGAGGATGTTTGGACATAGGTTGGCATCGATGATCTCTGAGGTCTTTTCTAGCTTAATTCATTTTGTGATTCTGTGAATGTACTAGGGAAGGGAGTGACACTAGCTTTGTCACATCTTATAACTTGCTCATCTGTAAGCTTGTTGTGATTTCTGTTCTGGATAATGGCGACTATCCTGAGCAAGATGGCCTCTCCCACCTCTTATTCTCAGGAGATTCTGCTCCTTCCTGCAGAGCATTGGGATGAAGTGGCAATTGAGGTCATATCACTGATGCTAACAATCATTTTTTGTTCCTTTGCAGAAAATAAACCATTTCTCATGAAGAAATGACAGATCTCAAGACTTTCGGATTTCAGAAAAATACTATGTGCTTTTTTTTTAGACAGTTGTTTCTCTGCTTCTGTATTACTATACCATTTCTGCTTTGCTACAATATTGTCTGTATTTTCAACTAAGGAATTTAGAATCATGTATATGTTTTAAATGATCAAAATTTATGAACAAGTAGATGAGAGCATACTAAATGAGCAAAGAAAATCTGTGCTAACTTTATTTGAAATAAACTGAAACTATCATAGGCTTCTTACTTTGCATTTACTATCAAAAACCATTTAGTTCTGTTGTCTGTCTGCTCTTTCTGCTGCCAGCAGTGGTAACAGTTCAGTTTGACTGAAAGAACCTAATAATATCACTTGGCTTGGAAAGTGGAGTTTTGCTCTACCTTGCAACTGATGTGCAGCTGCTGAGATGATTTAGAGATTTAGTGCTCCATGTGATGCAGCTGCCCAGGCCTGAGGCTGGTAGCAGAAGCGTCCAGGGAGCCCAACAGTGCTTACTTCTAAAAGAGTTTAGATTTAGTCTCACAGGGATACTCTCCAGGAACGTAAAACACAGCAAGGGCAGGTACTAACCAGTGACTTTCTTACAGTCTTGTACAGTAACTCTGCAGTAATAAAAAAGCAGTTAAACTGCTTTTTTAAATCTCTCCAGCTGTACCAGCCTGAGGCAGTGTGAGCATTCATGCCTGTGTCAAGGACGCAGCCACCTGCCCCAGTTCCTCCCTTCCACCCATGAGCCAAAAAGGCCCTGGCTCCTCATGACACAGCTCCTCCCTGCATTCATGATGTTCGATAACCTCCGACTGCTGCACGTAAGATCATCCCAAGAAACTGTAACTGTAAGCCCTTACTTGGAGATTGATTGGCAATTGCCTATTTGCTCTTGACACCGTTCTCTCACGTTCCAGTCACTCACCGTTTGTGGTCTTAGTAACTTTCTCCTCTGCTCTCCTCTCCTGTTTTCCCTCAGCTAATGTTCAATGTGTCCTCTTTCATCTCTTCCTTCCCATAGCAGAATGACAGTTTACATCCCAAGCTGCAAATTTTCCACTTTCTCTTCCCCACCTTTAAAAGAAGCCTCTGTTAAATGAACCAAAGATTCTGTCACCACGAGAACACAAACCACCTCACCTGAACTATACCACACAGTTAGAAGAATATTTTTTTAATTATTTTTGCTATCTAAAAGCATAGGGGGTTTGAAAGGGACTTGGTGACCTGAAGCGGGAAGTCAGACAAAATCTGTGTTTTCTTGTCTACCCTCTTTTGGACATCTTTTCCAGAAGAATTAGATTAACTATTATAGAAAGTTACTTCAGTTTCGTACTCCAACCCTAGGCTCAGCAGAGCTATGGGGAGGGCACAGCAAACTTCAGCAAAGCTACTTCATTTGATATTATGACTATTTGTTCTTTGTGCTAATTTCCACCAAGGGCAAAATGCAACCTGGAACCCAATCTAAATTCAATATGTCTTTACAGCTATGGTGAAAGAAGG
The DNA here is from genome assembly GCA_036630365.1 of Acanthiza pusilla. NCBI lineage: Eukaryota > Metazoa > Chordata > Aves > Passeriformes > Acanthizidae > Acanthiza > Acanthiza pusilla. The sequence continues at coordinate 25,897,370 of JAXCHO010000018.1, forward strand.
CACAGCACAAAGCTTTGTATTTAAAATTTTGTGCCAGTCCTTGTTTTCAAAGCACAACAGATCTGTGACAACAGCCTCCCTCCCTTTCTCCTCAGATGACTCTGGGCAGCCCTAATGTGGTTTGGGGCCTGCCAAAGACTAACCTTTAGCTTCAGTTTTGCCCATGGGTTGGTTTGAGAGAAGGCTGGTTCCCTACTCCAGCTAATTAAGTCACGGCTAGCCCTCAGAGCTCTCTGCAATAATGCCCCACAGCAGGACAGCAAAGGCAAGTCTTTTGAATCCTTGGGAAGGAGAACAGTGACTGCATTAGCAGTGTAAAGTAACATCAGGCAAGTGCTCCTCTATTTTGTATTACATCCCACACTGCTACAGCTGTTTCTCCTTGCTAGAAACAAAAAAAGTTACATATTTAAATAATCAAATAAATAAAGCACATGTTTCTTACAGCTACTTATAGTTTACAGTTCTATTTTCTCTTCTGCTAAGGTAAGTGTTGTGGTAGAGGCATTATGTAAGCTTTTTCTTTCAGTACCTCATCACTGGTGTCTAGTCTTAAACATGTACTGTTTCTCCACCACAAAAACAGTATAATTTAAAATCTAAACAAATATTTTATTGATGTGTCTTGTTCAGCATGGAGTAATTCAAGATTAAAAACTAGAAGAGATTCGATTGGAGAAAATATGATTGAAGAACGTGAAAGCTCCCCTGACCCAGGTCATAGTCCTCAGGCACATTCAATTACACCAAAATAATTCCTGGAAATGTTTGTTCAACCTATTTGTTAAAAACACTGGAGACTGCAGTTCTACAACCTCCCCAGGCTGTGTACAACAGCATTTCATCATCCCTGTGATTAGAAACTCCTCTTTCAAGGTCGGAACTACATTTCCCTTTACTGCAATTACTTCCTTTTTCTTCAGTGCACATAGGGAATAATTTACAACTGTTCTTTCTACGAAAACTACTTGAAGACTGTTATTATGCCTTTTGATCTTTTCCATACCAAACAATTTCTTCCAATCTTTCCTCACAAGCCCTGTCTCTTAATCCACCAATCTTTTTTTCTTTTTTTCTGGCTCCATTTTTTGTCCATCTGTTCCAGGTGGTCTGAATCATTCCCAGAACCAACTCAGCTTAGCAAAAGGCATAATTCAGGTCTAGATACAAGATCAATCACATGGATTTATTTGTCTGTAAATTATGTCTTCAAAATTGTCTGTAAATTAAGTCTTCACAACTTACTCTCTTTCAGTTTAAAACCATTGTCCCCTGTCATTATCTGCCCGTATGAAAAGTCCCTCTCCCTCTTTTTTATAAGCCACCTTTAAGATAGTGGAAGGCCGCAATGAGGTCTCTCTGGAGCTTTCTCTTCTCCAGGCTGAGCAAACCCAGCTGTCTCAGCCTGTCTTTGTAGGAGAGGTGCTTCATCCCTTAGGTCATATTCTTGGCCCTTCCCTTGACCTGTTCTAACAGGTCCACATCTTTGTCGTGCTGAGGAGCCGAGCTGTATGCAGCACTCCAGGCGGGGTCTCATGAGGGCTGAGTAGAGTGGGGAGAATCAACTCCCTTGGCCTCCTGGACAATCCTCTCTTGGTGCAGCCCAGGATGCAGCTGGTTTTCTGACCTGTGAGCACACACTTTCCTGGCTCATGTGCAGCTTTTCATCCATAAGAATCCTCAAATCCTTCTCAGTGAGTCCTCCCCATCTGTACTCATACCTGGGAAAGCCTCAAGTGCAGCACCTTGCACTTGGACTTGTTGAACATCATGAGGTTCTCATGGCCCCTCTTCTAAAGTTTATCTGTGTTGGAAGGTTCTTCCACGTACCATTTTGGATCTGAGGCTCATGTGGGAAACAGTGTACAAAATGAGTAAAATAGGGAGGTTAGAAATGGAATTTGAAGACATGACAAACTCTCAAGCTCAACAAAAACCTGTAGAGCCCCTCTAAAACTGTTGTAGATACTGTGATATATGGGAAGAGCATGCCAGGGGTAGGAGAGAACAAAAATGACTCAGTAAGCAATCTCACTGGATCGCCTGGCTGAAAATTCCTCTGCTCCTAATAAAGTATCAACCTTTCCACTTAGATCTAATTTCTTTGTCCTCTTCTGGATGTTGGCTTGAGGCAGTTCAGAAGGGTTTAACTGTTTTCCAGGAAAGTGATGCTGTACTGGGGGAGCAGAGACTTACAGTAGGCATAAAGTAACTGCACAATCTCTGCACCAGTCTCATTTGCTCTCTCCTCCACAAGTTTTTCCAAGTGATGTGGTTTCACCATTTCTCTACTCCTGACCTGACAAAAGTTAATCTTGTTTCTGCTTATCCTCCTGAGCAGTATTTGCAGCTATATAGCCCAGCAATTTGAGTCAGTATCATTTTTAGCTCACCTTAAACAACTTATCTCAAAACACAACAAACAAAAACATGCCAAGCTCTTCTGTCAATACTATTCTGTATTGACATTGTTGCTGATGCTAAAAAAAAGACAAAAAGAGTAGGTCATAGAATTATGGGTAAACATTTGCTGAACTAAAAAAACTTTTTCCGTTACCTAGCAAGCCAATCAATAAAATTTAGCTCCATGTTCCAGGGTGTCCATGTGCGGTTTCGAGTCCTCACCTGTCTGTTTGACAGCCCTTTCTTCCTGACACACTGTGCAATACTGTTGGTCAGTCCCACGAAGAAAGTGAATGGGAAAATACCCAGTGAGACTGATTATATTTCTAAGCATGCTCTCCTGAGGCACACTCAGCTACACTTTGAACAATGTTTCAGTTAAAACTTATTTTTTCCTTTTGACAGATAAATAGCAAGTACTTATTAGTGTAGTGGTTCATTTTGTAAGCTTTAGAACAAGGTTGTAGCCTTTCTACCAACACTGTTTTTTCTTGTATTCATAGCTAAATTCAGTGCAATGAATGTTTTAAATTGCTAACCTATGCTAGTAAATTTGGCATTTGTAGGTGAGCACTGTCTCCAATCCTTTTGCCCTTCTGTTCAGAAGTACATCTGATATGCACTACAAAAGTGAGGGAAATGACATAAAATTGGAAGCTGCCAGATTAAAAAGACATGTTTCTGCTTTAATTTGGTTTTATAATTAATTTCTCTTTTCCTCCTTTTTCTGCCCACTCCTTCCCTCAAGATGCTTATCCTCACTGTGCTAAAATTCAATATATCAAAATATTGAACCCACTCTTGTTTGCCTCTATGTATATTGAAATCCAAACCTTCTCCTAGAAATCAAGATTGGCATTTTTCTGATATTGCTGCCATATATTAAAACAGTTTACACAATGTTTCACTAATTATTACTTGAAGGTCACAGTGGAAATTCGTGCCATGTAACAGGTTTCCAGGAGCTTGAAGTAAGAAGCAGCATCAGCAGTCACTGCTACAACCCTCTGCAAGGGATGGTGTGGCTCCCCCAGAACCAGTTTGTTTTTAGAAGTCAACAGAGATGTCAGCAGCAGGGCCAAAAAAACATCTTGTTTGGGTTAGAACCTCAGGTACTCAAAAACTCCTCAGTTCCTCAAGATAATGGAGAAGATCAAGATTTAGCTAAACCTGCCTGTAAGACTTCAAACAGAAAGGGCTCATGTGCATTAACTGACAAATCAAGGACTGCTTTCATCTTAGTTTGTCTGGGGGTTCAAACTTATGTAAAGACCTTCAAGGTTTTTGGCATTATGGAATAAACATTTGAAATTGTTTAAGATTATTATTGTTACTTAAAAAGAAATATTTCATATGCTTCACTTGAGAACAGGCTTTTCTCTTTCAAAGTGTCCCAGGTTTGTCTTGGATAGGTAGTTTTATTCTTAGAAGCTGGTACAGTGCTGTGTTTTGGATTTTTTGTGAGAATTATATTGATAAATCTGATGTTGATGCTTTAGTTGTTGCTGAGTGATGTTTACTCTTAAGTCAAGGGTTTATCAGTTCCCCATATTCTGCCTGTAGAGCAGGTGCCCAAGAAGATGTGAGGAAGCACCACCAGGACATCTGGCCAAACTGGCTAAAGGGATGTTCCATACCATAGAAAGTCATGCTCGGTGCATGAAAAGGAGGGAGTTGTCTGGAAGGTGCCAATTACTGCTCTGGAATGGGGTGGGCGTAGGTCAGAGAGTGGTGAGCAATTGTATTGTGCAACCCTTGTTTCTCTTGCATTTTAGTCCTTTTTCTCTTCTCTTTCCTTTTTGTCATAATTATCATTATAATTTTATTTATATATTTATTTCAATTATTAAACTGGTCTTAGCTCGCAAGTTTTACTTTCATACTGAGTCTCTTCCTCATCCCACTTGTGAAGGAAAAGGAGTGAGTAGCTGTGTTGCCAGCTTAGTTGCTGGCTGGGGTTAAACCATAACTCAAAGTAAAAATAATAATAAGGCCCAGCCAAAAAGTGCAAAATGTAGCAAATGATCCTCCACCTTACCAAGCTCTTTGTGTTCCACTGGTGAAAAGTGCCACAGAATTTTCCATTGTGATAATTACTGTTATTAAAATTAAATTCAATTTAGTTGGGGGACACAGTATTTGAAGCAAAACTGTGGCTAAATAAAAGTGACTTTGTGTTATCCTCCAAAACATTTCTAAATGCCTCTAAGCAAGATATTAACAGCTGAGGCAGTTAACTGTGGGAGCACACGTTATTTTTGCTTAAGAACATTGCTTTTCATTTTGTGTAAAGAAAATAAAGTACTTACATTGCTTCTAGGATTTCCAATCACTTTGTAATCTTAAAAAAGTTCCGAGCAGTCTTCTGCAAAGGAAGCCAAATACCGTAGAATGTCCTGACTTGGAAGGGACCCACAAGGTTCACCAAGTCCAAGTCCTGGCCCTGCACAGGACCACTCCAAGAGTCACACCATGTGCCTGACAGCAGCGTCCAACTGCTTCTTGAGCTCTGTCAGTCTTGGTGCTGTGACTGCTTCTCTGGGGAGCCTGTTCCAGTGCATGACCACCCATTGGCAAATTAGGAAGAAAACACAGAAGATTTATACAGTATGTTTAATAGAGAGTGGACCTCATATTCCCACCAAATTTTTCAAAATATCCATAATATAATGAGCTTAATTAAATCATTAAAACTGCTCCCTTCATTTCTTTTAATGAATTCTCAAGTCCATCTTCTGCTATCCACCATTTCTCTTGTCTTTTGGCTGAAGTCTCATTTTTGTCATCATTAGAAAAAACATTTACTAATAAGAGAATTTTCTTTGTGTGGGCAGACATCTGCTTCCAATTTAGCTTTCAAAAGCCTGACAGAGTCTCTATCAGCTTACAGTGATGTGACAGTGCTCTTTTTACCATGCTTCACAGAAAGAATCTTTTACAAAAGTTTGGTACATTCAGTTATATTGAAAATTATAGTTTCATTAGTTGCCAGTGTGATTACCTCACAATGATATGCTGTCATGTTTTGGACACCTTTTTGGAGACAAAAAGCAAGCTATTCTTACTGTGCCATTTATTCTGTTTGATATTAGGAAAACACTCTAACACCTTAATATTATTAAAACTCATGTGCTATAATCTGGTACACAAAGGTCATGTGTACCAAAGGTCAGCAGGAGAGTATATCTCAGGAGAAAGTAGAAGAAAAGGAATACACCCAGTATGCTATGGGCATAGATACATATTCTCTGGAAACTCCAAGAATTTTTTCTATTCTCCAAATCGTATAATTATTGTTAATATTTAAAGACTAAATAAATAAAGTTTTTCAAAAGCAGAGAAGTTGAGGGTGTGAGCAAGTAAAAGAAATCTCGGCATCTCACTGATGAGATTTTTGCAAAGCTGAAAGCAAAACAGATTTTTTTCAAGGTTGATTGAGGGGAGTTTTCAGGAACTGCAGTACGTTCAAGCAGAGGAGAGTTCTTCAGGCTGGATGAGCAGTCTTTCAGCTAAGCAATGCTGATGCGTATATTGTGCCGACTTTGTAGTTAGGGAGAGTAATTCAACTTGCAGTGTCACAAGTCTGTTCATAAACAATACATTTATATGAAATAAATAAAAGCAGTTTAAGTAATATGGAAATAAGTTGGAATCTGGAGGAGCTAAGGAATCAGCTTTATGATACACATTGCCTTAAGGATTGTGCAAACACTTTCAAAAAATTTATGCAAAATATATAATTACAGCATTTTTTAAGGTACATTTCCCCTTCTTTCCTTACTGACTACGAAAAAAGAAATTTTGCTTGGATTTCTAAATGATTCTTCATCTTTATCCGAGTAGCTGGGTTTTGCTACTGTAACAGCTGTGGACAAAACCATGGAAATTTTAATAACAAAAAAAAAAAAAAAGCCTAACCCTTGCATAAAGGATCAAAAGCAAAATGTAAAATATATTCAGTCTTTTCTAGGTCAATTCGTATTCTGTTCTTATTTTAGAAATTAACATAATTTCAATAGCACTAGTCCAGGGAATTCCAATTTACATCGCTGTTACATCAAATTTTTAGCCATTTATATTCTGATGCTCTTTAAAGATTGTATTTTCTGATAATTAGTTTATTTTCATTAGTTGCTTGCTGATTCAAACAGCATCAGCAATTTTGTTACTACTTGGAACTGGTATATAGGAAAATGTCACATTAATTTTAAGCATTGTTTTCCTTCAGAGGGGCATAAATCTTGAAGATGTAGAAATATTGTTTTCATTCTGACAAAAATGGACTAAAGTAGGTGAGAGCTCATTCTCATAGAGAATCAAAAACTATTCTCATTTACACTTCGGAGTCTCTAATACGGTGCCAACTCTGAATATTGCCGGGGAACAAGGACCAAGTACTTGACTGGATTTGTAATCGTGTTGGGTCAACTAAAACAAATAAACAAGTCAACTTCACTATAAGGGTAATAGATAAAACACAGGAGTAAAATAATCAACTTTTGCTCTTTCAGCGCTTTAATGTGAAAATACATGACAGAACAGTCTGCATCTGTTCTATTACCAATGGCAAAAATTTTAAATAAAGATGAATGTTGTTAAACCTACATGTCCAATAATGTAAGATGGAAAGTGGTATTTTCTAAATCAGGCTGATGAATAGCTGATACATTGAAGGGTCAGGGAAGGCCAGGCATTGTATCTGCACCAGTACTGTTTAGTCACGACCACTGCAGAGTATCCCACACAGTTTGCAATTACCAGGAAGCAGCAATGACCGAGGAAATGACCTGTCCATGGTGGGGGAGTTGGACTGTATGATTTTTAACATCCCTGCCAACCCACAAACCATACTATGATTTTATGATTCTGTATTGTCATTTTGATTTTTCTGTAACACCAGCATTGCATTGATTATGACAATTTATTTTTTTTCTGTCAAAAGCTGCCAGTGTATAGTTCTGTAGAACACATATAATATAAGGAGGGACGAAAACACATAAATGTCTTATCAAGACAAGACAGTAATTCCCTGCTCTTTCTCTTTGAGCATGGTCCTTAATGTCTAATAATTTTCTTGTAAGACTCTAGGAAACTTATCAGATATTTAACGCCGCTTTATTTGAAGCAAACTGTCACAAAATGGTGGGCATTTCCCCTAGTTCTCTTATCCTTTGTTTGACTGTGAAATCTTGATTTAGTTACACACCCAGCTATGCCTTCAGGCTATTAAGTACTGAAGTACTCCAGCAAAACCTAGGAGAGATAGTACAATAGATCTGCCTACAGGACATTATTTCCATTAGGAGTAATGTTCTGCACTGCAGAAAAATGCATTAATAACACTGTATTATAATGTTAGAATGGGGTTACTGGTGCATGTCACCACTCAGCACAGTTCATTATCCTATGATTAAGTATGTATCAAGATAATCACGGACTTAGAGATCCTTTTCTAAACAGCTGAAGAACTTTTGAAGAGTAATAAAAAAATACTTTCAGAGAAAGGGCTTTGTTTGTCTTGTATTTTGTGTTTTCGTTCCAAAGTCCTAAATACTCATTATATTCTTATTTTAAGGCTTTAATGACAATCAACATTTTCTACAAGATAAAAACAGAGTAGAGCAAAATAACACTAAAGAAAAAGACGTTGTTAACTTTTCATCCAAGGGAACATTATTCATTAACAGCTTCACAGCATTCAGAACTATTTTGACAGAAGTAATGTGTGTTCCCTTCTTTTTTCATGCATGAATTAAAATTGTAATTAGTGTATCTGTAGAAAAATCACCACCTAATATACAAATGTCTGTCCATAGATAATTTTTCTCTCTCCCTTGCAGTTCACTTAATAGTCTCAATTCTTCCATGATGTCAGGGAGACTAGTGGAATCTCATTACAGCATCATCTCATTTCATTGTTTAAGTCTGTGGGTATTAGATAACAAAATACAGCATCAAATTTATTCTTGCAGCCACAGTGCAATTTGGAGAGTTCTGCTTTGTCTGAAAACATTGGAGACCTCTCCGTTGTCTTTTTTTTTGTTTTCAGAAAGTGCATTGAGATTTACTACAGTAATGCAGGGTACATCCAGGGGAGCAGGGACACACTTTTATTGTTCCTGTTGATTGAAGTAAGAGGGACACCTACAAGTGGCAACACCGAAAGTAATTATGTGAATGTTCAGCTATGTATTTACAGATGCTGGTGTTTCTCACAACACCATCATGTACCTTCATTTCCAAAGTGGCTTTAACATTTCCAGATCTTGTTTTGCTGTGAATCACCTTCCATAAAAGAAAATTAGTAGGAATGACTGGTAATGAGGCAGTTAACAGATGTTAAAAAATTCAGACAGCCATAAGAGGTTGCCTGGCTATATCGTATTGCCTACTGCTAGAAAAATTCTAGAAACTAAGACAATTTCCTTCCATAATGAAGCAAATAATGTAGAGATACAGCTGGCACTGGTTTCCTTAAGTGCTCAAGATACACTTAATGGTGAATGGTTTCTTCACACTAAGATATTTTTGTAATATAACAACAAATTCCTAGGTGTTTCAACTTTTTAAAGCGATTATTGGATAAGGAAGAACTCATACTCCTCTCCTTTTTCTGTTTATTGTTTTCCTGTTCCTTTTTTATTTTTCTTATTTTCTTTCTTTCTTTTTAATTTTTGGGGGTTTTTTTTTGTTCCTTTTTCCTTTTAAGAGGCAAAACATTCATTAGAGCCCACCACATCTCTGCTTCTGTGACATCAGCTGTCTAGAGGTGGTTCTTGACCCTAACACTCTTAGCTGTGACTCTCTATATATTACAATTACCAGTAGATTAGTCATCAATATTCTGGATATAGGGAATAAAAATGCATATTCAAATGCACAGAAATGGAGGACTCAAGAAAAATACCAAACACGTAAGGTTAAAATAAAATTTTTAATAACAGTCAAGGATTACTAAAATACTGAAAATTTGCAATTGCAATAGTATTGGTATTCAAGATTACTGGACAATATTTTATTACATATCAATTTGAAATAAGACTGAAAAAGAAATAAAAAATTCACAAGTGCATCTTTTAGTAACAAAATACTGTACATGTTTCAATCTATAGTTCTATACAAGTATCAGTGCAGTTTGCTGTATCTGGATGCTTCTTAAAAGTGCAGAGATTTATAATCAAAGCTCCTCTAGTACCTGAAAAAGTTCACTTTGATTAAGCAATGGGGAAATAAACCCCAAAACAGTAAAAGTACAGATCCATAATGACATTCATGGACATTTCTCCTAACGCAACTAGGATCTAACAAGAAAAGGTACGTGCCCAAATATATTTGTGTATTCAAATGCTTTATCTTTAGATCTTTCTGTGCCTGAATAAGAAATCAAAGATAAGTTTCCTAAATCAAAGTTACATGCCTGAGTACAAGATTTGGCTCCTTTTTTACCTCTTTTCCCCCCCACATGGGGGAAGGAATGTTCACTTGCTCTGCATACCCATAAATAGAATAAATGCTCCCAAATATTTTAGGGTAATTCAAATTTCTATGAACTAGTCATTATGACAACACAAAAAGGAAGACAAAGAGCAATGCCACTAGTTAATTCTGACCATGCCCACTTTTCTCCAATTAAAGAATGAAAAATATTATTTAAAAAAAAAAATAAAAGAGAAGAAATTGAAAAGGCAAATTAGTGCCTGGAGGACACTTCCAAAGGGAAGAAATTATGAATGCCATTTAGAATTCCCTGCTTGATTTATCTGCAATATTCATAAGTGTGTGTTTATCCAAAAGCTTTGTCTCGGATCAGGCAATTAATTAAACTAGAGAAGATCTCAAGCAGGGAGAGATAAGAGTTGTTAACAGTGTATAGCTGATAATCAAATTTGTTTCTACTGTTTTTCTTGGGACTCGTTTCTCTGTTTGCACTTCTACAGCACTAGGAAGATGAGAGATCCATGGCTGAGCAGTGCAACATGGAATATTACAGACCCAACTCTTCAGATATTGAACGATTACCACTTGTGTTAGTGTCAATATTTCTCAGCTTCAGCAAAAAGATTATTACACCTGAGCATATCTTCACTTCTTTGGGCACATGAGTAAAAAGATTTTAGCCAGACCATTTTACTTGAGAGTACATGAGGAAGTAGGTGATGTTTTCAACCCAAGGTCAAAGCTGAAAAATAAGAAATGGCAAGACAAGTCAAAAACAAGAACATGACTGCTAAAAACCCTAAGGGTGAGGGTGAAACTTGGTTTCAAATAAATGGAAACCAGTTAATGCTGTTATTATTAAATACTTAGTTCTTTTAAAAAATCCCCTTTCTCATAAAGCAGCTTTAAAATGTATCTTGAATGTATTGTATGTCCATGCATTTTTATTCCATTATAAAAATCCAGACTACTGCTTGGGGTTTTTGGCATCTGGAAACATTTTCAGTCTTTTCCTGTTTAACAATCTCAAAGGTTTACTTCAGAAATTAAAACAAAGTTAAGTAGTCCTTTTGACTGCAGATGTCACTTACATTCCCTGTACATTACAGCGACAGAATCGTTTCCTGAGTTTTGACTCACAAGACCACCAAGCTGTATCCAAAGTCTGATTAGATACTGAACAGAAACTCTCAATTTTCTGCCAGCTGAAATGACAGAAACTTGAAAAGTCCTCCTTTTGACTGCTTTTTGGGGCAGTTCCTTTCTGACAGGCCTCTGTTTGAAAATTGCATGTAGTACATAAGTAGTGAAATTACCAATTTGTGAAGCTAGCTGAGACTTATGCATGAGCTCAGTTCTCCAAGTAGCTCTGGGGCATCAGACATTGACAGAAGCAGCACAATTTTGGACTTGAACGTTTAATTTCAAGGGGAAGGGAAATGGTTCATGGGGTAACTCTGTGACTAAGACCATTTCTAAGACCAGTACATCAACTAAAAGACATGACATCAGCATCCTCATGGAAAAACGGTCTGTACTGAAGCACTTTTAATACTGTTAGATATGCAAAAGGAACAGACACAAACTATTTGCCACTAAAATAAACTTGCCTTTCCGTTGTTACTGGAATAAGCACTGTGCATTTACAAGATAATGAAATACTTACTGGCCTGTCTAGTGAAAAGGATATTCAGTGATACTGAGCTGACTAATTCTACAGACAGGTGACAACATCACATTTTTTTAATCACTATCAAAAGCAAATGCTTAGATGTCAAAGCAAACAGAAATAAAAAAGAAATAGCTAAATGGATAAAAGAGAGCAAAATCAGTAAAGCAAACAAAACTGTTTTCCCACAAAATATTTGTTGTGAATCAATATTAATTATTGAAATGCCTGTTATAAAGCTAACAGACTACATATTTTTGTACCTTTCTATGAGTCTGTCACTAAACAACACCTCTGTCAAGGACAAATTCAATACTGAAAAAGGATTTCCCTTAACTATTCCTCCAAAGAGATTCTCTTCAGCAGTAAATAAGAAACTGGTGCAGGACATCTTGTTCTTCAGGTAAGTAGAAGATCATACACTATTTTGTAAGTGAAAAACATCTCTCCACTCATTAACCCACAGAAGCCATAACAGAAAAATCCACAGATAAATTATGACTAAATTTGGGTAACTTCACATGGTATCTACCTGTGAATTAGATGTCTGAGTTCCCATTGTGATCAATGGAGATTTAGAGTGTGATTGCACACAAATAGGTAGCTAGGCTATTTAAAGCGCCAAGGCTATCCCTCTTGGTCTCTGGCAGATATTTCAAGCAGGCATGAGTCCTGTACAAACTGTGTCCATAATATGTACGAGTAAAAAACTTCTGTTTGGAAAAATTAATCAGATCCCATGCCTGCATGAAGAGTAGCAGGAGCTTAGACATGTGGGCATCTACAGCCTGGGACTTAGCACACCTTACAAGACACCAGTGCCTGCAATGTGGAGAGCAGTCCCACCTTAGGGGAATGACTCCATTACCTAAATGTGGGCACCTCGCACCATTTGTGAGGCTTACCCATAACATCTGTGCAGCACTGGTAGATGGGGCACAAGGCTTACAGGAGACCTGCAGTTTTCTGAAGAAGCACACAGAGGCCAGGCAAGGTATTCCACTGGAGGATATCCTACAATGCAATACAGCAAAGGGATCCCACCCCAAGGTCTTCATCTCATATGACCATAATCCCTTTTCTGAATTGTCTTTAGTGGCTGAACTACTTCTTGCTGCCTGGATAAAGTACTTATAGCAGGTGGCTGAATAAAAGTGGAAGGAATACATGCACCTGTGTTCCTAAATTAATGATGGTGGCTCCTATCCTCCTCTGATAGTGATGCCAAGTAAATGCATCGTGTATATACCTGGCACACGTTAAATTGATATGCTGGCCCTTCTCTCTATCCTTTCCACACTGAAAAAGCAAAGAAGCTAATTTACTGTAAAATTTCCCAATGTAGGAAACATACAGTTATCCATGTACTAGATTTTTTAAAATTGGTTTCTGCTGCCAATAACAAGTACTGAAATCAAGTTTTGCAGCTCATGGGAATTAACTGAAATAATGCTGTCTCTGATGTCAGCACATGAAATAGTATAACATTTTCCATTCAAAATTATTTGTCATATGAAGATGTCCTACATTTGACCTTCCTGTGGGGCAGTGATAATCTAAATTGCACATCTGTTTGTCTGAAAGAAAAGGACAGTTCTAAGCCTTGAATATACACCTTGTCTGCACATGGCTGTCATGATAGCCTGAAACAAATGCAATGAATTTAATTTGTTAAGGGATCAAGTAACTTCAAAGACAATTTGCAGTATGAATTTGCTCTGAGAGGAAAGGTACAGCATTAATTTCCTCTGTCACATTTGAGAATTCCAGAGTCACTATCCTCCAGTATTGAAAAATATGTACGGAAAGATAAAGGGTGAGAGAGTTTTCAGAGCCATTTGCACATTTAGGCATTGGTCCTAATGGCTGTGTGTATGCAAATTATCTCTAGATACTTAGCAACAATTCATTTGTTTTTCAGTACAGCTTTCCTGGTCTCATCTTTCTCATCTTGAATATTCTGGTGGTTTGAGAATAACAGGTGTGACTTTCTGCTTAGCCCTATGAGGTAAGCCCAGTATTTTTCATAAGTTTTCATCCTCTTTTATATAAGTCTTCCCTGGACTTGTACATCATAATAGTAATCAAAATCCTTACTCTTTTAGTCAAACATTGCAGATATTTAGAATAAATTGGTGACAGAAGGTATGTCTGAGAAGAAACCTTTCTCCCTTCTACCCATGTGGGGAGAAACTCATCTTTAAGCATCCTAACCCTAAGAACTGAAAGTGAATGATCCAATAGGATCAAGAGGACACGTCCCATGTATGTGATTCCTGATCATAGACACATTGTGTCAAACATTATTTTATCTGTGGGTTCTGTCTAGCAAAAGTAACAGCAGTGAAACATAGGTAATATGATTTCTGTAGTAACTTCTGTTTCTGAAATAAGTTACAATGTGAGGGCCTGGACATGAAATTACAACAGAAAAATTATCATATTTTCATGTATGAAGCCTGTAGGTTTTTCTGTCACAAAAAGGAAACAGAATTGCAAGTAGTAAGTTCATGTTAGTTACACTCTGATATGATGGATACTTACCAAACACAAGTCTTTCCCTAACCCTGAGAAGAGTGGGATCCTTGAACCCAGAATCAGCCGACATATTTTTACTCCCACCTCTAATCTTTTCAAGTAGCAGAGACTTTTTTCCTTGGAACAGGAACCAGTAACAGAGACCTTTTTTCTCCCCTGGCATACAAAACAGTTCACTCCTCCCCAGTGGTGAATCATCTGTTGGCATGACTAGTTCCTTTATACAGAGGGAATGGCATTTTTTAAGCACTGGGGTTGTCTGTGAGTGTAGTATGCCGACACCAGAGAGAGAGAGAGGCAGGCATGACACTGCCTGGGCACCATTCTGGAGGAGCATTCCATGGAGAAAGGTGCACTCCAGCCGCCTGGGCACATCTATTCCTGTGCTCTCTTCTCCATAAAACTCTTCTCACACACCCAAACACACTGCTGGGGTGTCACTTTGTAGCTAACAAGCTTGATGGCTGAGGTGGTTTGAATCCATAAAGGAGGCCTTTGAAGTGCATGTCACTGTCCCTTGAGCAGGCACTCAAAGAAAACATCTTCACCAGGCACTGAAAACCAAAGTAGAAATTCATAACACCACCCTGTGATACCCACCTTTCTCTCTATAACCACTGGCTTTCACACTGCTCTTCTCACCTTGAACATGGTGCAAAATAACTGCCTAAAGCTGAAAGTGGAATTACTCACTTGGCAATTGCAGACCTCAGAAGCTGAGATCTAGAGTAGCTTCCTTCAGCAGGACAGTTTTAAGAGGGATTATTGGCTCCACTGCCAGAGACAGAGAGACTAGAAAACTCCTGGGATTTTTGTCTTATGGATCAGGCCACTGATGGATTATTTTCTGCTTCCTTCTATTTAACAATAAAAGCAATGAGTTTTCTTATCTCCTCCCTTTTCAAACACTCTATGAAAACACTTCAGTGGTAAAAAAAGAGATTTTCCACACATCTTGCATCTCTGTCAATGGTCTGCATTTCAGTCATGTAGAACAAGATAAAAATTCATATTTTTAAAATCTTTCTGTGGAACAGAAAGACCAGCTGGAGAAAGTACAACATTTAATCCCTAGATGCAGAGCTCTCCACTGGATTTGAGAATCTGGTGATCAGCACTCATCCCTGATAAAAATAAGTCCAGTACTTTATTCCCCATTCATTGCACACTTGATTGGGTTTTATCAGCGTGGTACACAACTTTCTCTTTACAATGTGCATGTTTGCATCTCCTAGGTCTTTCTTTTACTGGTTTGCAAGCTTACTGCCAATGCAGCTGGACTAAATTATGTGATACAGTGAAGGTCATATAAATCAACCCAAGGACTTCTTCTGCCCCTACATCTGTGGTATTTCTACTATTCACATGCAACTTTACTGAGTCTCTCCTTAACTCTACAGTGTGAGTCTCTGGCTTTTGTTTTCTTTTGCATTAGTGCTTTATTTGTACTGCTCATTTTCTCCAGATGAGTATTTCCTGTGAGGAAGGGTGCCCCTGTAATTAAATTAGCTACTTTCTATCTCAGCTTTCTCCATACAGTAAGGAAGGCAAAAAAGTAGCAGGGGATAGAAAAACATTTTTGCAACAACATTTTTACTAAGCTTTGGATCTACTGTAGCGTAATCTAGAGAAGCAGTCAACCTTTTCCCCAGTCTCAACATCTTTGTGAGCTGAAGATAAAAGTCATTTCACTGTTTTGAGAACTTCAAGAATGGGGGAAAAAAGTTGTAGCATGTGTAAAGGAAGAATATATCTTGAGCTGACATGAAAGACTTCATTCATATTCACTAAGGTGAATGGCAATAGTATATACAGAAACCATCATTTCAGTAAATTGATTCATCTCAATGTTCTATTGAGCCATACCCAAATAATTTCAGACCTACCTCAATTGAACTCCTTGTAGCCCTACATGCCATGTTAATAAATGAGACTTTAAATAGGAAACTCTTTAGCAGGTTTTCAAAGAGAAGGCAGGCTCTGTTTTGGCTGTGCTGTGACTACAGCTCTGAGTGGAGGGAAGACTGTGGGTTGAAATCAGCAGTGTACATCTTTTACCCATACCATCTCCTTTTGTCCAGGCATACACACAGAGTTGCTGCTGAAGGAGCTGAACTAACTCTTGGAATAGATGAGAACAGAACCATATTACCCTGAGCTTACAACAGCCACAGTAGTTGCATTATGTCTTGTGTACATAATGTAACTGTGATAATGTTCAGTACCCTGGCAATATCACATTATTCCCTCATCCACTGCCACGTTTCAATGCTGAGATCCCTGGCTGCTGGCAGTATTGGATCACTAATGGGAACACTGAGTTCTGTCCTGCTCCTACAGTACTAATTCCCAGGCTCTCCATTTTGTATCCAAACTTTTTTTTCCCTGCTTAATTAACTTCATTAATTCAGTTATTTTAGTTGCTTACGTCTAATTTCTAAAAGTTGTCAAAACTGATGGTGTTAAAGTCAGTTTTACCAAACATATTGTTTGAAAAGATGCCACATTTTTCAGGTGACAGCGATGAATTCATTAATAGCTTGCATAGATAAACTACATCAAAGTTGAAAGTAATGACAAAGGGGACAAATAAAAGTGGCTTAGCTGAGGAGAAAAACACTATAAAGAGAACTTACAAAATCAAGCCGACAGGAATCATATGCACACAGATTTTTATAATACAGTGTCAGGCACTGTAAAGTGAGAGCAATACTTGTCAGCCGATAGGATCTCTCATAAAACTACCTAAGCCCCAAAAGCAGTGGGCCCTTTTATTTTAACAGTAGGGACGGGCCTTTGGAGAACATTAAGAATTAAAAAGAGATTAAAGGACTCCTATTTTCCCATCAAGATACTCAACCTACCAGACAAGCATGGTGTGGGATAGGAAACTTCTGATTCCGTGATGCTCAGACAAAATACTTGTACCATTGCCAAACAGAGTAACTCTGATGTCTTCATTAAAAGCAACCTCTGTCTAAACAGTAAGATAAGGATTGTCCCAGTTTCCATCCTAGTATTGAAATCATGTTGCAATTCCCAGGGCTGAAGTTTCTCACATAAATAATTAAAACCCTGCATTAAAAATGCTGTCTGCATTGTTTCAGAGAAGAGAGTTATTGCATTTCATGGTAGATTTGTGCTCTTGAAGATACTTCACCCTTGAGGAAAGCCAGGTTTTTAATTTTTAAAATTAGAAGTTCCTTTCAGGCATGCTGTGTTTCCTTGTAAACAAGCTAGACCACTTAACTAGCTCACTAACTACTCAACTATATTTTTCTGAGGCATTTAATTTAAAAGCAATGACATGATGTTGGAGTATTTTATTATTTATTACATATTTTCAATAAACAGCACCCTAACTGGCCTTGTAGAATCAAGTAATACTGTAAGTTAAATAATAAATGCAACAGCATGAGCCAGAAATTAAACAGTAAAAAATAGGTGAAAGAACTTTTAAAGGTCTAAGAGAGAGGGATTGAATCCCACTCTTTTCTCTTTAAGCCTTTGAAAGCAAATGCTGAGGATAAATACACATAAAGGAATTTGTATTTCTTCAGAGAATTGCTGCATTTTTCATCCTTAATGAAATATCATAGTGATTAGATGACCTTCTCAGTAGGAGGTTTCCAAAAGCGTGAAGGGGAATGGGAGACAAGACATGAAGGAATGTGATCCAGCCACCAGTGGATCAGAATATCCCCCTAAAATATTTAAAAGATGGTTTCCTCACACTAGCTACTGTGATTAAAGATAGCAGCTGCAGGTGCACTGTCAATAGCTGCATTCCGAGTATGTAAGAAGTCACATCCTCAGGGTCAAGTGTTAAGTCAAGACATGAGGTTTTTCTGGCACCGTGTTGTTGACAGCTGGCGGCTTCTCCCTGTCAACCTAAAGGAACAATAGGGAAACTTCTAGAAATCCATGTGATAACAGCCATCTCCACTGAGAAAGTCAAAAGATCAAATCCAGTGCCAGATGTGAGCCTTTAAACTGAAGGGAATGGAGCTTTTAATTAAAAGAAGTTGAGTTTCTCTAAACTCCAGCAGATTGCAGACCAGCAAGTGTATAATTTAAAAGATCTAAGGAGGGCTCTTTCAGAGCTGTTGCTGTTAACATAAAGGAAATGATCAATGGTGTACCGAAACAGTACTCCTGCTCTTTCACATCTCTTTGCAAGGGGAAACCTAAAACAAGCTGAAAATAATCCTACATTTACACCAAGAACTTTAACCTAAAAGCTCATTGAATTAATTAGAGCTGAAAATCCGATTTGAGACAAGCTTCAGATAATGCTCAAATATAGTTAAATGCTGATGATCTTCTAAGACCACAATTTTAAACTTCAGACCTGCTTGTTCCTATAGCTATCATCCATCATTATGTGGCTGTAATTCAAAGTGCCCTCCATCTATTAGAAGATAAAGAGAAAATACACTCAATACAAATGTCAGGTGACATGCTTTCTCTGCTACTTCAACTATGTTATTAACAGGAAGAGAATTGCAAAATGTTCTAAATTTGTAAGGGAATTCTATGAAGTTGTCCATCAAGTGCCACAATAGCCTCCAGAAGCAATGCCTTTTTTTTGAAACTCTGACATTGCCAATCCCTACCTCTAGCAGGTGCTTAGCTTTCATATCCCTCCTTTCTTCTACCTGCCCCTCTTCCTCCACCCTCCCATCCTTTTTCTCCCTCATCCACCCTGTCCCAGACTGCCAGAATCCTCTGGGTAGATGAAGCTGCAATTCTTTTTTTTTAAAGTCATGTCTGGAAGTTTGGGTGACCACGCAGACTCCTTCTCCCTTTAGTACATAACAGTCAATTACTGTTTTTCATCTCTGTCCCTTGGTTTATGTGAAATCTGTCTGCTCAGATATTCCTCTCAGCTGACAGCAAATCATTATTTATCACACCAGCAAAGGGGAACAAGATGAATGTTCATTTAATCACCTACCAAGATTCCCAGAACTGTTGAATTCTGTTCTTGATCCTTTCATAGGAGTGAAATGTGCTGGGAATGAGTCTAGCTTATGTGACCACTGATCTCAAGCTAGATGGAAATGTACAGTGCTTTGTACATCTCAGTGTTATCAAAGCCATGGAAAAGCGCAAAAAAAAATTATTGAAGAATTTAATTAGACTTCTACTTGCTGTTGAAGGTCAGTTTCCTTCTCTTTCTAAATTTGCAAAAAGAAAACTGAAACTATCCCAAAACCAATGGACAGAAGCAGAGACCCATATTTTCAGATCCATCCCAGTATACAATGTTTTAATGTAGCTCATATTATATTGCAAAAACATATCCTGCTGTTACAGCTGACACTTAAACAAAACTCTTCACCTGTTTTATTGCATAGCTTAAGGTAAAAGGAAAAAGTTAGAGATAATTGAATTGGAAATGGAACTGTAGCTGTAAATTTGGTCGTGCAAGCAGAAGGCTGCTATGACTTTAAAGACTTTACTCTTTTTTTCTCCTGATTTTTGACCTACCTTTGTAAGTTTTGCTATCACTCAGCAGGTTTCTCCCTTCTCCCAGGATAGATGAGGGATTCTTGGCCCTCCTCTGAACCATCCACACTCTTAATAAGACCATGAAAGTTTAGGATATTTCAATCTATGGACAAGTTAAGTCTTATTTGTTAACACATTAAGAAAAAACTTCAGACCTGATCAAGTTTAATTTCATCTGCTAGACATAATTGTGACAAACTGGAAATATATCTTAGAAAAGAGAGGAGGTTTGAAAGGGATTCTATGATGCAGTGAGAGACTCACTTTTGCTTCGGGTTACTCTTTCACTTTCCTGCTATCCCAGAGCTGTATTATCATGAGGGATGAAAGCTACAATGAGAGGAAAGAAATTTAGGTTAACACACATGGCAGAGACCAAATTAATTCTCTCCTTAACTAGAAAGGGACTCAATTCTTACACTGATCTTACTATGCATAAATTCTTCATGGTTTCTGAGTATATGCATCACCTTTTAGATTTTGTAGGCTACTGTTACATTTGAGGGAGCCTCTGAATCTTGGAATCTGCTCAAGAGATGAGGAGCAAGAGTGCTTTCACCTTGCACAGTAGAAATCCTCATTTCTCTTGTCTCATGAAAAAAGGTTTTGACACAACTTCAGCTAATCATCAGAGATTTGGAACCTCTCTGTGAGCAGTGTGTTAGCATCACTGACTTCAGCCCAACCTGGAAAATAAACAAGGATGATCTCAGAGCTCAACATTATTGTCATATAGGTAATGAATAGGAATAAATATAGTTCTTGATTTGTTTCTTAGTGAAGGAAAAAACATTCAGCATTTAATTTAGACTTTGATATTGAAGGAAGAAAAGTGAAAACTTTTTAAACTTGACCCAGAACTACAAAAATATCCTCAGTTCTGGATTTACCAGGTTGCCTAAAGACCCTCTCCTTGTTAACACTGCAACGTGCAGTACATTTGCCTGTGATTTCTAGGCAACAATAAGCTCAGAGGCAACAATAAGATCAGCAGCTGCAGATCCACACAACATGCCTGATGTGCAGAAAACAAATTGCCACTGTCCCAAAGAACAGCAGAAATGCAGTAGGTTCAATTTATCTGGGCCATGCTGGCCCTGCTTCTTACTCTGTGTAATCAGTCTGCACTTCTATGTATAAATAATACATCTTCTACACACTGCGTTATGGAGATGCTTCCCAAATGTAACGAATTTTGTAAGGCCCAAATTCACATCCTTTTCCCAGTCTGAGAACAGCTGCTGCCATGGCTAGAACATCTCAGAAGATCCACCAAGTAATGAAGCTATGGGATATCCTGGGAAGGACATTCCCACCCTCCTGGTGAACCTGTAATATTGCACAGTGAGGAAGGTAAAACTCCAAGGTGCCAGAGAGAGAGAAATTGAAACTTCATGCAATTTAGGCTACGCACGTGGGCAAGGGAAATTAAGCTCAAGGTTCAACTCCCCTTAAACTTCATACAGGAGGCGTTAAACTCAGTGGATGAAGACAAGGACTGTCTGGGAGCTGGAAGGAGAGCTCTGTGTCTTTCACCTTCTGAATTAGGGAGAACTCTGATCTTAGGCTTTTATGCCAAAGACACTCATCATCACTTAATAAACACTGTTCCTTATAGACTGCATGAGAAAAATAGATGCCTAAAATAGGTGAGTGATATTTTCCCTCTGCACAAATAAGAGAGATCTTTCTCATTCTCTTGACTAGACAGGATGCTTGCTTTAGAAGGCTTTTAGGTGAAACAGTGCACCAGTTTGCTTCATATCATGTATCTGGAGAGGTAGACTGGATTGCAGGTGTACTTTCAAACCCTTTTACAGTAGTGATAAGAACCAAACTCTCTCCCTTTGTACAGGTTCTTCTCATAACCCCAGAGATCTTAAAGCAGCATAACAGAGAAGCAGGTGGAAGATCTAAAAAGAATTAGCATATATGAAAAATAAATATTGAAATAGCAAATATTGAAAAAAAATTGTCTGCTTGTACAAAGAAGCCTGTTAACTTTTAAAATTTATTTTAATCTGCTCTCACATATCACATGTTCTGTCCTATCCAAATGATATTTCATACAGCCTGGTAAGCTGCATGCAGTCTCCTAATTTACTCTGAATGACAATATGATTTGCTCTCTACAATGCCTTGTATGTGACAAGTGAAACTTCAACTCTGCAGCATTTACAAGGGCGGGAGATTTTAATTTCTGTCTTACAGAGTGAAGAAACTGTGATTAAAATTTAGGTAATGCTTACATAATGCATTGTTGCTCTGAAGTGCTGAATTAGTGGGACATTGCAGTGTTTCTATGAGGTCTTTTCGTGTAATTTCTGCTAAGCTATCTTCACTATGTAACAGCTTCACAGTAACACTTCACTAACACTTCACAGTAACAATCTTCACTTGTACTGCAGCACTGTCTTCATCTTCCCTTTGGCCAACACAGAGAATTTGAAATTTTGCTATGTCACATGAGCATACAAACAAGCTCGAATCCATGGCAGTGCTGATTCTTTACTTTTAAAGAACCAGCACATTGTTATTTCTTGATAAATAAGAATGATTACAGCCCCACTTTTCTCACTGGTTTTATTTGCAATCACTTCTTAATCCCTTGCACTGTTGCTGTTCTTGTTTAACAGAGTGGTGACTGTGGTATTAATCCCTGAAACCTTTCGTTCCAGCTAGCAATGACATTTACCACAATATCTTTAAAGAAATTAATAGCCTCAAGTTCTGCATTTCAGGTAATAAAACCTTAGCAACATGAAATGTCTGGCATAAACTTCAGACACATTTTCTATTCCTGAGGGAAAAAAATATGATTTGCATTCACATTAACATTTTAGAAGTTTTAAATGGTGTGTACAAGGTATGGATAAGCAATTATATATACTCATTTTTCAGATTTTCTCAATGACTGTTAGACCATGAAGCCAATTATATTAACTTCAGTCTTAATTCTTTCCCAGGAAAACTTCTGATTGCAATGGAATTTTCATTATTTTGGCTATTTATTAGAAGTCAAACTGAGCTAATGAATGATAAAGAATCTCCCCCTGAAGGATTACTTACGTGTAAATTCTCTATGCAATGCCTTTGAAGATCCACGGGAAGAGGCAAAAAATCGATTTCCTGACCTATAGAGCTCTCCAGCAGCTGAAATATGTTTCATGGAGCCTCATGTAACCCTTTCCACACACAGCAGGAGAAGGGAAAACTGGAAGGAGCCTTCTCTGTTCTCCTACTTACTTATCACATCACGGACAATGAAACTGTTGGACACCAAAACTTAGCACTGCCTTGGTATCTTGTCCTCCCTCTTCTGTAACCCATGGAAGGTACACAATGAAAGGAGACCCAACAGGGGACTAAATATATTCCATACTTAAGCAGTAATTATGTGGGATAATTGCTAGTGCCTTGTGGGACCTGGGATTCCACGTCTATTATTTTGTTTTGAAGCCCAAAAACTTTTTCTGTTATAAATTTCAAATAAACTTCTTTCCTCTTCAGATGACTTTACTGTAAAGAACAAAATGTCCAACTCTCCTTTGATCTCTTCTGTAGCACACTTATGCACTCAGAGGAAGAAAATTCTTTAGTTCTCTGAAAGTAGAAGTTGTTAGGACAAGTGCAGCAAATTTAATCAAATACTTAATTGATTAATACAGAGAGGATGGTACTGACTATGATATTTATTTGGTTCATGTTTAATCATTGAGATGCCAGATGAATGCAATATAAAATTTGAGCTCCTCTTTTACCTGACGAGGATACTTCTTATTAATCATAAAAAACAGTGTCTTAATTTGTATTTACAATGATGGAGAAAAAATTTACTTTCAGGGGACTTCATAATTAAGCACTAATAGTAGGGGCTTTCTTTGTAGCTAAAAGTCAAACAAATGTATTACCACATCTGAGAATGTTCTGAAGGCAGTTAATGTTCTATGTGTAGTTGGTGCTGATGTAGGTAGTAAAATTTTCGTACGAAAAATCATTAGCTGTCTTGGTAGTTTTCAAGTTTCTGCTTATGTGTCCAGCTGTACAACACTACATGCTCACCAGCAAAAGGCAAATTTTGAACGTCAGTCCCAGATGATTTTCTATATTCTGGAATTGTGCAATATCACTTTAGTCTCTGCAACGCTTAGAACACTGAGTCTGGGTAGTATTTAATAATCATACTAGTCATTCTTTTTTTATTATGCTGTCATTAATTCCACCAACACGACTGTGACATTCAAAGAAATGTCATCTCAGTGACTTCACAATTCTGCAGTGGATTACAAATTGCGGCCAATAGCTGGAAAAGTCAAATTTCCTGTTTCTGCAACATTTGTGGCAGACTGAACTAGTCTAGAGCTGGGAAAAATTGTCCTGTTTCTCACTTTTGTGAAGTAAACCATTGCTAGAAGCAGCCTGACACTTGCGTGATAATCTTTGAAAAGTCTTCACAGTTATCAACTTGTTTAAAACAGACAAGAAATCTCTGGTTTGGAAATAAATATTTCATAACCAGGAAAGATCTTAGATGTAACACAGTTGTACTGACTGCATTCAGTGCTTTTAGTCGTAATAATGCTACTTTGATTTGGTCAAATATGAATGCTTATGACAATTTTCTATTTGTTCTGTGTGGGTCAGAGAACTGGATGTCTATTGAATAAAACTTTTGAGTGTAAATATCTCTAGAAGATTATAAAGGTGGTCTGCAGTTGTGCCTCCGTTCTTCTACAATGATAGTATTCAATAAAAATTATTAGTTGCTTGGAGATCCACATATCTGCCATAGCCTTTGCCTGTCTTTCCAGCCTCCAGTCAGGTACTGACTGGTATCTTTGTGCCCGCTAGGTATTGTTCCAGCAACAGAGATGAAACACAGAAATGGAACAAGAATTGACATTCTGCTCTTCCACATAGTTAAACTTTGCTTAGGGAAAAAATAGCAAGAGAGAGAAATAAGAGAGTTAGCTATTAGTTAAATAACCAAGGGAAAAGTCTTCAAGAGACACTATTTATAAAAGAAATGTTAGCAAGAACACTTGACTGTGTGACTGAAATGACTAGATAGCAATCAGCATATAAACATCACTCATTTCTTGAGATCTCTCCAAGCTTTACTAGATGGTTGTTAGCTTTGGGGTCAAACACATTTTAAAGCTGGACAAAGGAACGTAGACTTCTCAAAGTCTTCTCCGATGTTAATGTGCTCCCCTGGAAGAAAATTTTCCAAGATTAGGGGCTCACAAGTCTTACAATAATGGTGCTCACAATGGAAAGATACTCTATATTTCTGCACAATCTATCCAATACTAAGGCCCTTGTCCAGAAATTATTAAGTTTTTTCCAGATTGTAGCAAAATACTGAGGGCAATTTTTTAAAGACTGTACCATTTTTATATTGCAAAATAAGGAGACCTTGGAAATAGAGAAAAAATCTGTCCTGTGACATCCTAGAGAAGCAGTCAGAAAAAAGAATACGATTTAAGCTAAGGATTTATTAAAAATAAGAGGCCATTATATAGGATCTTATGAATGAGCAGCAGAGTACTGTTGCACTTGCCTGACTGGACTGTCCTTGCATCCTGGGACTCATCCTTATGAAAGCTATCATACTGCTTCAGATGGCTATGGTTATCTACACATTTAACATGCTTCATCCTTCCATCCTACATCATACCAAGACAACTTCCCAAGAGTTTTACTGACCTTGAAGATACGCCATTGTTTACATCCAAGTCTTTTGATCCTGAGCAGCATCTGTCAGGCTAAACAAGTTAAGCTCCATCAATCTGACACAACAACTCTAGATTTTCAGATAACACGGGATTTCTTTCATTCTGAAAAATGGTATTAGACCTAACATGGCTTCGCATCAAGCTAAAAATAAAAGAGCTCAAATGCATCAGTTATTTTCGCCTTTTGACAGTACAGTTGAGCAACAGGCTTACTAATTTTACAGATGTGGATCTGTGTCACTCCTAGGGACTGACCACTGAAGACAAAGAAAAGCTGAAAGCTGTAATATCTTCGCAGTTTGAGTCCTTGGGGCAGATACATAATCTCTTGTATTTTCTTTTCCCCCTGCAAAATAGAGTATTCCCTGTATATATTCTTTCTATTATCAATAAATAATGGGTTGTATAGCTTTACATGTATATGCAGCTGACATAATAATCAGAAGGGTAATAACCACAGTACAACAGTGCAAGTGTGAAAGAACAAAATAAATGAACTTTAAATTTGTACGTTACTGCTAATAGTAATAGTAGCTGAAAGAAAGACTTGAGGCTTACAGCAATACCCATAGCTAGGATCAGAGCCCATCAATACATGGAAATTGTGGGGGGAGGATAACAACTTGAGCAATATAACATTTAAATGCTGATCCAAAATGCAGGAATGTCAGTTCATGTCCAGAATGCTTAGCAACTATCTAACTATAATGGATGATGATGAAGTGTAGGAATTAGAAAAATATGATACTGACTCCCTCATGTTTGTCAGTACCTCTGCTTTCATACAGGACACAGGCTTAGGTGTTCCAGTAAATCCTATGACACTGGTCAAAGAATTTACCACTGACAGATGGGTCAGCTGCTCTTAAAACAAGTCAGAGCTTTATGGGTTTTGTCTGTCTGGTATCCAATGTCATTTGAAGGGATTCTGACTATCACTACATCCGTACCAGTTTTCCTGGGAATGGTATGAAGTTTTGGTATGAGTTACCTCGGAATCTGGTTTTCATAGTAGTTGTTCATGACTGTTCTTGGACTGCAGAATTATGAACTGGAGTCACCAAAGGATTTACCTAGAGATGTCACAGTTCATGCATTTTTCATCAGAGATATTCATGGCAGAAACCATATTCTAAACAGAGAAAATGGACAAGAGCTAGGAGGAATGCAATATTTTATCCAGTGTGTAGACCAAAAAAAAGAGGTATGAAGTAACTGTCATAAAATTGGCAAGAAATCAGAGATACGAGTTAAATCCATCTCTCCTGAGATCTAATGCATTATCTTCACCACAATGTTATCTTCTCCCCCAGCTTGATATCAACAATTTCTACTTTTATCCAAACAGATAACCTTTCTTCAATATCTGTACAGTGTCATAATCTACCAATAATAATCTGTGTTCTTTTAAAGTCTGGAGCTGGTTTTCCTGTGTTCTGTACATTCTCCAGAGGTGTTGAAAGGTCTTCTTTTATAGTAAAATTTATGGGGAAAGTGAAAAACCTGTTCCTAAGAATATTCTGAGAAATTCAATTGCAGTTCAAACACAATTCTGTGGAGCCTTCATAAACCATGGTTCTGGCTGTTTGTGGGTTCCTAAATCCATTTTGCATTGTTGGAGATAAGAGGGATCATATTCAATTCTAATATGATTACCTATTTCTGGGAATATACCCTGTGAAAGCTACAGCCAGTTTAACATTCATCATCCTATCTGCTTATCAACAGAGTTTTCCTTAAACATGACCTTTCATGGGCTCATGTCCATTCATGGGCTCATGTCCATTCATGGGCTTATCCCCAGCTGAGTTCAGTGTGGGCTGTGTTCAAAGAATCTGTCTTTTCTCTGATGTCAGAACCTCTTAAAGGGCTGATTGATGTTTGCTACCTGTGGGAGTATGCCTTCTCCACCGGAAGAGCTTTCATGATGATTCCTGCCATGGGCCAATGAAACAGAGCACAGGAAGATTCCCTGGGGACTAATATATAAATCAGGGATGGGACCACTTTTATTCACCTAAGGCAGAATGACTCTTTAGCCTCTTCCTTGTCATGTGATATCCATTGCATATACAAAATGCAAACAGTCTCTGTCTTGTCATAGACACGTCTGGTGCTGCAAAGGAACAAGCGTGTCCATCGGGGCACATACATGACCAAATGCCCACATATATTCTCCTTACATAATTGGGTGTGCATTATTCACCTGGAGTAGACCTTTGGAGAATGCACTTTCAGTCACCAGATGGAGGATGAACAAACCTCTTGGTTCCCAACCATGCTTGAAGGCTTTTGGGAGAAAGAGCAAGAAATGGGCTGAAGACTGGAAAAAAATGTCCTCATGAAAGATATCTTGCTGGGAAGCCAGATTTATACTCCTGATCTCCCCTGTAGTGTAATTCCTGTTAACAAGAAGACCATAATACCATGAAATTTGTAAATGGCATGCAAATTATTACTTCAACTCAGCTTTCCTTCAGTGTTTTTCAGTATTTGTGCAGTGTTCAGCAATTCATTTTCATACATATACATAAATACAACTAGATAAATCTATGTACTCATCAAGCTATTCTTTTGCAGGAGAAAAAGAAACAGAATAAACTGCTAGGAACTAGAGGCAACTCCAGCTAACAAAGAAAGACAGCCTGTGCTGTCTTCCTAATCAATTTAAACTCCACCTGTTCTCATGTGTCAGGATCCACAGTCATCTCAGTGACTCTCAGTACCACATCACATAAGATTTAAGTGGACCCTTATGGGACCAAATCCACAGTTTTGCCTACAGACATATATTAAAAGTTTCTTTAGTGGAAAGAATGCTTTATGTGAATATCTGTAAGTTGTGTGAGGTTTACATGTAATTCCTGATAACTGCTGGACACCTGAATACACAAAAACGCTTTAATGTATCCCTGTACTTGCCTTGTTTTTATTTTTCAAGATATTCAGGATATATCTACACCTTTACATAACAAAAGGCCCAAGAATCACTTCAGCTGTGGACTCCTGACTGTTCACATTACCCAACTGCTTGCTGGCATTCACCTTGGTTAACTCATCTCAGGCTTTCTCAACATAGTTCATTCCAGGGATTCCTCAGAAGGGGAACATGTATGAGACTTCACCAAATTTCTCAGTCTCCACCCTTCACAGTCTGTCAGTACTACCCCAGTCAGCTTTGAAGCCTTTTTTGACTCCATATACTCTCTAGCCACACCTGAGGACACAAAAAATTCACTCTGTACTTCATGGCATGACAACACCTCTGTGATGAGCTGCATCACAGTCACCCATCACTTCAGACACTTTGAAGTGAATTAAAATACATTCACATGATACCTCAGTTATGACTTAGCATCACCAGAGGATATCCTTGACCAAGCGATATGTCATAAAAAGCTCAGCCAAAAGCCTATTGGCTTAAACAAACACAATAGGAACAGGATACTACAAACACAGTCACAAACAGAAGTCAAATAACTTTGTCTTGTTTTCAATATATCATTAAAACAAGTAGTGAACCATGTCTTATATTATTTCATTGCTCTCAAAAGATTTTCAGGCATGTGTTATGATCCAATTATTAAGGTTTTTTAGAAATACCTCTGCCCAAATTAAGGTGCAAACGAGACCATATGCCAGTCAATAATATGGGTTTTATTGGATAGTAAATATGAGAGAGAGAGAAGAAAAGAGAGAAAGGGAGAAGTAGGCAAAGAGCTGGGGGGGACAGAAAGAGAGTGACAGAGACAGAATAAAAGAATATCACCATCCGTGGATCCCAACAATATAGCTTTGATCCTCTCCAGCTTAGTCTTCTTGGCGGTGATGGTCCCCAAGAAAGCACAGAATCCCATGGGTTAATATACACTCAGGCCAGGTGGCAATGTCCAGGCATGTCCCCCGGGGGAGGGACAGTCTCTTGCAGCAGACTCTGCTTGCATCACATGCAGTCTGTGGTGCAAGGCCAGGCACTTTGGGGGCTCTGTGATGGATTATGACACCCCCTCTCTGCCTCTCGTGAATGTCCCATGGATGCAGCCTGTGGGGTTGGGGGTTCCACAGCTGGGCCAGCTTGTTTAAGGGCAGATGAGTGTTTATTGCCTCTCAGCAGAGGTTATGCCACACACCGAAAACCTCCTCCTCCTCCCCCCCTTGGCTGGGGGAGAAGTGTGTGCAAACCTGGCTTCTGTGAGCTGTGCTCTGCCCCCACCCCAAACTCATTCAGGGATGATTCTCAGCACTGCCGGTGGCTTTGGCCTTTGTGGATGCACACCTTTCCTTCAGCCTGAGATGGCCAAACAATAGGTTTCCTTTTATCTAATCTCAGCAGTTTGACTCTCAGTCCAAAGTCCCAGTCAGGTATCTTCACTGAGGCTTCTTTGGTTGTAGTTTCTTTATACAGTTTTTGGTACAATGAGCAAAACTTTATATCAATGTTTGAGGCATGAACTATTTCAGTCTCTGACAGCATGACACTAACGAATGTTACACAGATCCTCTTTAATATAAAGTTATTGTTAATTCTATGTTAAATATTTCAAAGATGTCCAGCAATGAAATTAAGTATTCCAATAGTAATAGGTAATTTATTTGTTCTGAGGATAGTTAGTTTGACTGGATTTTAATTTCAAACTCTTGTCAGCCATTGATTTCCTTGAGATACCAACAAGATAAATAAAGCTGTTAACTGAGAGTTTACTTGTAAATCAAAATGTGTGCAATAAACTGAAGGCTTTTTCTGATTGTTACCACACATTAGAAAAAAATATCTACAATGCTTGCCTCTGACAAACACTACCTAGAATTTAAATAAGGAGATAAAAAATAGCTCTCAGAGAAGGAGTTTTTCTACAGCAAATGGGAATGAATAGCAATGTTTCATCTTGGGTATTTCAAAAATAATAATGATTTGTATCATGTTTACTAGATAAGCTACACCACATATTTACATTGGTGAAGAGATGGCATCAGCCATTCCTACCTAGAGCAATATATATGTTATTCTCCACCTTTTTTTTTTCACATTTTTATTTGCAAAGTGGTGGAATTAAAACTACTGTGGAATAAACCGCAGAAAATAATGATTGGAAATGTTTAGAAAGTTGAAAACATTTGATTGCTTTGGAAAAAAAAACAGTGTATTTGAAAAGAATAACAGGATAATCAAGCAAGTCCTGTTTTACTATTGCAGTCTAAGAGCCTTTTGGACTTCCAGCAGTGAAGGCATTTCTGGATCATCAATGTATTATTTGTGGAAGCAAAAGGAAAAAGATACTTTTGTCTAGAGACAATAGTCTTGATTATGGTGTTTCTGAAGTAATAAAAGTATATGCAAGTCTAGAATGTATTTTTGCCTCTTTTTTTTTTTGCCACAGACACCATCTTAGAATGCCAATGTACTGCTTACAGATATTATTTGCATATATCTGTTCAATAAACAGGCATCTGGCTGCTAAATCTGCCTGGCATTTTGGAGGTGCCAAATGAAGATTTTAGAATGAGTAAATATATGGTTATTATACTTACAAGATCCATAACATGCTGGTCCTCAGACTTCATAAGATTTGTCATTTGTGAATAATTGCTTTTAAAGTGGAGGTCAGGAACTGAAGCCAGAAATAAATTGATGTTAGCTATAGTTTGTAAACAAGACTCCCTTGACATGCTGACTTGACTGTCCCTGTTGTTATTTCCTTTGGCTGGCTCTTAATCTTATTCAGTTAAAGTAACTACACAGAAATTAAAAGGCTGTCCAACATCTTAAGAAAACAGTGTAGGGGATCCAAAATTCTTCATGTACATCTGTGGATGTAACTTTGTGTTCAGGGTATAATGTTATTCTATATGTTCAATAGATACATGAGAAATTACTAGCCTTTTGTGTGATTAGAAAATTAAGAAACAGAGTTGCTGTAAAATACGGTCCTCTTTAAATTTATTCGTCTTGGTCATAGAATCATAGAATGGTTTGGATTGAAATGGACCTTAAATATCATCTAGCTCCAATCCTTCTGCTATGGGCAGGGAATGTTCAGCTAGACCAGGTTACTCAGAACCCCATCCAGCCTGGTCTTAAACACCTCCAGGGATGGGTAGCCTGCTTCTCTGGGAAATCTGTTCCAGTGTCTCACCACCCTCACAGAATTTTGTCCTAGAATCTAACATAAACCTCCTCTCTTTCAGCTTAATGTTATTCCCTCTTGTCCCATTATTACATGTCCTTGCAAAAAGTCCCTCTCCAGCCTTCTTGTAAGCCCCCTTTAACTACTGGGAGGCTGCTTGAAAGTCTCACCAGAGCCTGCTCTTCTCCAGGATTAACAGTTCCCCAGCCTGTCTTCCTAGGAAAGGTGTTCCAGCCCTTTTGATCATCTTCATGGCCTTTTCTAGACTCACTCCAACAGGTACACATCTTCCTTGTGTTGACTACCCCAGAGCTGATGCAGCACTGCAGGTAGGGTCTCACCAGAGCAGAGCAGAGGGGCAGAATCTGCTCCCTTGGCCTGCTGCCCACACTGCTTTGGATGCAGCCCCAGATACAATTGGTTTTCTGGGCTTTGAGCACACATTGTTGAGTCATATGGAGCTTTTCATCCCCAAACACCTCCAAGAGTTTTTCTCCAGGGTTAGTCTCAATCCATTAGTTTCAATCCATTCTCTGCCCAGCCTGTACTTGTGCTTGCAATCTATTGCCAAGATTTGTATAAAGAAAACCGTAGTTTTGGAACACAAAAAATTTCTTTGGTTTTGGAACACAAAAAATAATAAAGAAAATAAAATTTTGTTACCTGTTCCTGATCTTTTAGATGAAACTAAAACATTGAAAAAACAATTACTCCAGGAAGTAGTGTTTCTCATTCCAAAAAAAAGAAACAAAAATATCCAGATCAAATCCAAATGCACACCCAAAATCTTCTTATGAAAAAAAAGAAATATACTGACCATATGGAACTAAGAACACCTTGTTTATCCCATCAGGATTTTAGCAATATATTTATCCAAATCTCTAGTCCATAGTCTATAGTTTGATACTATATATTCAGACCAAATTATATAGAAAAAACTCGTAAATTATAATCTCATAATTATTATATAATAAAAGTTACTATTATTTACCTCTTTCCCATGAAACTATGCTTGTCCTTCCAATGCCACTCTGGGTTGGGTTGAGAGTGCAAATCTTTCTTAAGAAGTGAGTAGGGCATTTTACAGCATGTCATCACTTCGCTGAAGTATTCGTTGGGAAGGGTATGATACCCATGGTAGTGGGATCCCTTCCTCTTCAGGCTTGGTGGCCACCTGGGTTTATTTTTATACATTTTCTTCACAGGAGCAGCTTTCAGGTAAATTTGCCCAGTACCATCTGTTAGCTTGGTATAACACAAAAGGCTGTTAAACTGACCCACAGTAGCAAGGTCTGACAAGAATTGCCAGACCTTTGTCACACGCAGTATTCCCAGTATGAAGCTACAAGAGGTCAGGCAAAAGCCACTTGACCACTAGACAAAATACATTCATGCTTTTTGTATAACAAAGTATTAGAATCTGTAGGTTTAGAAAGGATTTTTCATTACACAGGGACTTCAAAAATAATTGAGGAGACAATGTCTTGTTGCAGTTCAAGGACTGGGGTAATGGAACACTAATTGCAAACTTTTTAGGGGGGCAATTACAAAATTTCATGCATGCTTATTGTCTCCCTATATTTTAATATCATTACTTCTTGCATCAATTTTGCACACTTTCCACTGATTCTGAGAATTCAGTGGTCTGCATCTATTTACAGGAGGTCTCACTGACATGAAGACAAATTTATGTGTAATGCTCCAATGGATACCTTTAATCATACAAGACAGTGGTATTTGGTAGATCTGTGATTAAAGTTGCTAGGAAAATTTACACTGTAGAGGTATTTTGCACTAAAAAGCCAGTTTGTCAAAGTGAAATCTGTTTAAATAAAGACAGCCTTTTGGATAAAATGTTCTGGAAAAATGCTTTGACATTTAAATCCCCCACAAATTAGTATTTTTTCATTTTAAAAATATGTTCTTTTTTAGAACTTTACTGGGTAATACTGAAAGAAACCACAAATTAATTATTTTACAACGTAATGCAAACAGTGAAAATAATTTTTTTAAGTGTTGATTTATATTTAATGAACATTTTTAGACTGCTGATTCATGAACATCTTTTTGCATTTTCAATATTTAATTCCCATTGAGAATGGGAACTTACTGTGATGAGAAAACATTTTTCTTCTAGTTCTATTCACGGATGTTCACTGAAAAATTGCAGTAAAACCCTTCAGTATGTGAAGAGGTCCTACAAGAAAGATGAAGAGGGACTTTTTACAAGATCATGTAGGGCCAGGCTGGATGGGACTTTGAGTAATTTGGCCTAGTGGAACATGTCCCTGCTCATGTCAGAGAGGTTAGAACTAGATGATCATTAAGGTCCCTTGGAGCTCAAATCATTTCACGATTTAATGATGAGTAGAGGAACACAGTTTGGATTGCATATATGCCTGTAGTTCCTTTACTAAAACTATAATGTATTCTGAACTCTACAGACAATTTTCTGTGTTTATCTCATTCTTTAATGTTTGGTTGAATTAAGTTGCCAGATCTGGAATATGCTGTCCAGCAGACGTGAGATGGTTTCTGGTGAGCTGGTGAAGTGCAGGTGAAGAGAACTGCAAAGGAGCAGACTGCCCACTCTTTCAAATTCTCCCCACAGAAGAACCTGGACTTGATCAGGTTTATAGGGAGGGGGCTTGCGCTTCTTGGGGCAAAGGTCAGCAGCTACAGGGATAAGGTTTGCCAGACTAGGTCAGTTTGGGAAGTAACTCTGATCTTTAAGAGCCAGAGTTAGCAAGATACACAAAATTGCTTCTAGAAAAGTTCTGCTCCAATTTAAGGTACACAAAGAAAAAAATGTGCTTACTCATATTTAAGATTTTTAGACCAAGTGAAATTTATTCTGTACCTTTGATGAGGTATCCCATCATTCTTAGCTTCAAAATTAAAGTCTCCTATTTCTCTTCAGTAATTAACATAAGTGCCAAATAATCTTTTCCCCGTATCTGATAAAAGTCAAGTAGCTTTCTTTAAATGCCAGCAATCATCTTGCTTCCTGCTATCTCCTTCGTCACAACATATCCTGTCTCCCCTAATGCACAATGTCAGTCAAGAATTCTGAATCTAGCATAGCTACTCTGCATTTCTTCATTCCACTGGGAGTTCTTTGGTTTCCCCCGATCCTCTTAGAGAATAAGATTTGGTCAAAATAATTCGAATAACCCTTGTTTGTCTTAGAAGGTGGCGAATTACTTTAATCTGTCCTGCTGTTCTACAGAACCAGAGGCCACGGACCTTGTGCCTCTTTGGATAGCAGCGCAAAGAGGAGGAGCTAGGTATCCAGAGGTGATGTCCTTCTCATGGCTTGAATACATACATGCATATGCAGGCTCCTGTGGCTTCTCTCAAAATAATGAATTCTCACCTTGACCCATGCTTGCCTTTTCCCATGTACTCACAAAGCATCCTGTAGGTAAGGCACACAAAATATGTTTCCAGTGTCTGAGATTTCAGAATGATGCACGAATTCAGGGGACTTTTAATTTTAGGGGACAGAAGCCACCTGTCTTGTAGCTGTGTGCATGACCTATGCAAAAATAGGTCATGTTGCATTCCAAGAAAATGAGTGAGCTCTCCAACACTTAAAAAGTAATTATGGTCATTATTTATCACCATCATAATCAGTGCGAGGGAAGATGCCTTTTGCCCTTCAGACATGAATAGACCATGGTCTCAAGCAGCAAAAACCAATCTGATTACGACATTCTCTAGTACAGCTCATAAGCAAAATAAATGCAAGCATCCAAGCTGTGCTGATGGTGTGATGACCTAGGGCTGTCTTCTATTGCATGTGCTAACTTTTCTGATAGAGTTTTATTCAAGACATATCCATTCTGTAAAATACTGCACCATGCAGAAATACCTTGAACTGGTATTTCTGAAAAAGAGTAACTCTGGAATTTTAATTAGAGGGGCGTGGTTAACCCTGGGCTAGTTTTCATCTTCTGTTTTTGTAACCAGGACTAGTGTCTCTGTGCAACACCAGCAGTGCTGTGCAGAGAAGGGCAGCACAGTGCTGAATGGCACAGTGTAGGCAGCAGACCAAATGCAAGCAGCACACGACATTGGTCACAACCTGCTCAGATGGAGATGAAGAGTAATTATCAAACCATAAGGAACTCATCATTCAAGAGGTTTCTGAAAAAGAAAAGCTGAAGAATCAGCAAAAATTGGTTTAATCACCTTTTCCAAAACTATATTCAGCCTCCAAGATACATGTATGCTGTAGCATAAATGCTTCTTCAGCTGTGTAAGGAGCACTGAATTTCTTTAAAATGCAAACTTTCTATAGTTTGCTATAATTACTACTACTTTGCTCCACAGAATAGTTATGTGACTATTAAAACACCTTCACAAATGCAGTTTTGCAAAAATACTTTTCACTGAAGTACACTTAAACCTATCCATTTTAAAAATCTAATATGTGATATAATTTGTAGCTAATATGTATCTAATATATTCTTCAAATTTATAACCAGTTGTCCTCAATATACAGAAAATACAGATGGTCAGGGTACACAAAAAGAAAAATATCCTCCATATGTACTTTAAATTCAAAGGCCTCACTAGAAAACCAAATTTTTTTTTCATGGTGAATATTCACACCACTCAAATCTCACTTAAATTCCTGGTGGTAAGTCAGTAAGGCAGACAACAACTTTGAAGGCTTTTGAAGGGCTGACATAATGGCTCTTAGACAGGAACAGGATCAAGACAGTGAATGGCAGATAATACCTCAGGAGGGACTTAAACAGTCTGAATACGACCTGCAGAGAATGTCTAAAAAGCATTCAACTAGTAACATTTTGATCAGAAACGTCCAGAGTTTCCAGAGGCTTTGCAAACTTTAAAACCAGTATTTCCAAAGGCACGCAAAGATAATTTCACACTACTGGGAATCAAAGAGCTTGTGGTGAGAGGAAAAATTTGATGGGTTTATGAACTGTACCTTTCTGGCTTCAACCTTAACATGTTAATCTGATTGCTTTGTCTACAAAAACAGAAGAAAAGGGCTAAGCAATTTTTCTTCGTTTCAGTTTTGTTGTTATAGATTGAAGGAATAAGCAATTCATGGAGTTCTGCATCAAAAAAATATTCCATTGTCAGTTCCAAGAATATCTGGAACTGATTAATCACAACCAGCATTTGCCTGACACATTTAATATTGAACAGTATATACCTAAAAATATTTTTATAAAACTTGGTTTCAAATTTAAAAGACATTAATAACTTCTTTGATTAAATGTTAAAGAATACAATTTTATTATTACAAACAGTTTGAAAATATAAACCCCTGGCAACTGAAGCACTTACTTGAAGCAGATTTTTGGCTTAGCTTTCATCAGTTCTTTGGAATTTTCCATTATATGACTTGCTGAAAGATGCATGATATAATCTGAATAACTGGTGATTGATGTGTCCCAGGGAGCACAATTTTAACTGTTCCATATGAAATAGATGTCTATCTACCAGGGACAGACATAGCCAGCAATTTCCCAACCAAAAAAAAGCCTGGGCTAGTATTAGAAAGGTGAATTCTTAACTCACTGAACTTTTTTTCTTCCTTTTATGTTGGGGCCTAGGCAGTGGAGGAACTGTAAAAGGTATAAAAGAATAATAGAGAGCACTGTGAAGAGTATGAAAGAACAATGGAGGAACTGTAGAAGGTATATAAATGAACAATGAAGGGACAGTTGCAAACCGCTGAAGTGACAAGAGGGTGTGGAAACAAGTAACGAGAATGTGGAAGCAAGTAATGAGAATGTGGAAGCAAATAACAAAATTTTGGGATATTGTAACAAGCAGTAGTGTTGCTTATGAATGGCTTGTTAATAGCTTATGAATAATAATTATCCAATCATTAGAGAAATTATCCGTGTGAACAAAGTAGCGCAGCCAATAATAGGTATGCATGATTATGGTATGATCACGTATACAGAACTAATTATGTTATAAAAAATAATCTTTTATAATAATAAAATTTGGTTATCAGAGCATCATATTGGTGTGCTGTAGTCCATTCCTCGCCCTGATCCCAAGACTTTTAATACAAGATTCCCAATGGTAACAAAAACCCTTACAAAGTTTGAAGTAATCTTTCCTTGACACATCCACCTCCCCTACATGTAATAGAAAAAAGGGACAGTTGAGAAAAAATAATTAATATTATTTTCCTTTCCAAACCTAACTAAAAAGTAAGTAAGAAAATCTAGAAGGAAGATTTTAGGGAACAATGTCAAATACTGAAAACCTGAGAGCTTGACACTGGCCACCTAAACTAAGCAAAGGAGTGTGCTCTTCAGGAAGTACCTGGCAAGCTCATACGCTGAGATAAGTATGTCAACCTTTTCTTCTTCTAGTTTCACACTTTGATGAACAATTTTCCTGATCAGTCATGTTTGTATTGCATTTTCCATCCCACCAATTGCCAACATACATCATAAAACAAGACCATATGCTACCAAAATAGCATATGAATCTGTTTTGGAAACAAACATTTCTCTTCTGGAGTGAAAGATTGAGATCCAATTCACATTACAGTTTCCCAGGTGTAAGTTTATAAGCTCAAACATGGAAGATATGCACCTAGTAACCAGTTTGCTTATGCCAGCAGGTCCCCAGTCTAGAGTACTCCTGTGCCAAAGCTCCACAGCTCAGCCTTCACCCTCAGGGAGGGTGGTATCAGTCTGCCAGCAGGAAATTGTTTTATCAGCTTGCAGTGCTTCTCCATGACGGTGTTATGCCTTGGAGAGGACTGTGTGTCTAATGGAGCTCAGCCCTAAGCTTGGAAAGTTCCAATCCTGAAGTAATTGATGCGATAAGTTGCAAGCTAGTGACATTTTGAGAGGCACAAGGAGAGGATCAGAGTTAAAGCTGGAATTCAGCGTCTTCTTGTAGATCATATTGTCTATTCGCATTACAAAATAGATTTCTTACAAGGACATTCTTCTACCGACCATCATAAAGAAAAATACAGAGATTGACAGGTATAGAGTATCACAATGTCATTATTAAACTTGAAACTGACATAGTTATTAGAAGTAAAATGCAAATTTTTACCTGAGAAGAAAAACTATGGTAAAATCTTCATTACTGATCACTTTTAAAACAGAGACTGCCTGCATGTTTATCTAAAAGATATGCCCCAGTTCCAATAGGAATTAATTCAAAATTTTATGGACTGTGTTACCCAGGTCAGACTCAGTAATTGCAAATCTTCTATTGCAATCAGTTAATCTACTAATTCAATTTTATGTTATGCATTTCATATAAGTTCTTGAGTCCAAAAAATAGAGTCACAATGAGTGATTTTAGATTCCTGTGGAGACTAGAAGAAAACTGAAGGGTCAGAAACACAGTAGAAAACATACTCTGAAAAACAAAATTGAAAGGATCACAAAATTATTAAGTCAATGATTAATACTAGTTCTATTATTCGATCAGCAGACAGATAACATTGAGTTATGTAGACCCAATCTTTCCTCTCCAGGTAAGCACCCTAAGCACTAGGCTACCCTGTTGTTTTCACTCCTGGGCTTTGCATTTGAGGCTTCAAAATAATTCTGTTTTAATGGGAAAAAAGGAAATTAACCCATCTTCTTCAGCTCTTAAGACTATTTGATGGGACTTGGTGCCACTGCTTCCTCCTCTCAAGTAGAGGAGTACATCAAATTATTCAAGAGATGGTCCTTGACTTCTCCTTCCACCCATTTTTTGAATGACACCTGTCTTGGCCTCTGTATTTTGTAATGGACACTCATGACTGTCAGGTCTGTTCTGACTCCTGTTAGAAAAGAGGAGACAGCAGCAAACATTTTAAAGCAGGCCATCTTTACTAAGCCAGGTACATGCTCAGGCTGTTGCAAACAATGGTAATTAGAAACTATTCATAAAAGAAATATTTATTAATTTTGCTTAAGGATTGGGTCTGGATTCATGCAAATGCCTAAAATGTGCTCTCTGCAGCCACACTGTACTGAGTCTGGCTGGGATAGAGTTAATTTTCTTCACAGCTGTATGGTGCCATGTTTTTGACTGGTGACCAAGAAAGTGCTGATAGCACATCCATGTTTTAGCTATTTAGTGTCAAGGCCATCCCAGTTTCTCACTGTGCTACCATAGAGAGGGGGCTGAGGTGGGCAAGAGATTGACTGAGTGAATAAGATTTGGTCAGTCAGGACAGCTGACCCCAAGTGACCAAAGGTATGCTCCTCATACCTCATACCATGTTTAGCAATGGAACAGAGAGGGAATGACCATTGCTCAGGGACTGTCAGGCCATTGCTTTGGTGTTGGTTATGGATTGCTTTTAGCATCACTAATTTTTGTCTTCCTTCCATCCTTCCCTTTAGCTTACTAGAGTGTTTATCTCAACCCAAGAGCTTTTTCTCACTTTTATCCTACAGTTTTCTCCCTCAGCCTGCTTTGGAAGGAGTGAGAGACTGACGGAATGGGGTCTGAGTTGACAGCTGGGGTCAGCCCACCATAGACACAGCATTCAAACCAGTGTTATGAATGATACATCTGCACCTAAGTTGTAATGGAAACAGTCAAAGTTTGGCAAGCATTTTGAAAACTGTGTTTCTGAATTGTAAAACCATATAATATAAAGAATGCATTAATATAAGTAACATATATATGCTAAATACTGATGTAATGTTCATATTTCAAGATGGGAGAAAAACTAGCCCAAATTTTTGGAAACAAAACCCAAAATTCAATAGAATTTGATCACCTTTCCTAGGAGGTCCTTAAAGGACAGAAAAAGCATCATTTATTCTAAAGATTCATGCAGATTACAGACTCAGAACATTGTTAAATTACATAAATGTACACAAGATGCCTGTCCAATGTCCAATACATTTTTCAAAACAATATTTGGACTACTTTTTTTTGCCATAATATTTTTAATATACAGAATTATTCAAGGCACTATGGAAACACAAGCGTTTGTGCTTACAGTATATCAAATCACAGCATCTGCAGCCAATATTTGGCTTGAAAAAAAACCTGTAAAATAGTTATACATAAATGCTCTATTTTGAAAAGCATATGTTCAGAATGACAAAATTTAGTACCAATAAAAGTTAAAAACATGAAAACAAAGGATGGATCCAATTTCAGCACTTTCCACTTGCATGAATGTTCTGGGCAAGAGATACTGAACATAGTTTTTAACAAGAAATTTAATCTTTATATGAAATACACATGCAGAGAGGATACACATATATTTTTTGAAGCATTATGTATTTCAATGTTCTGAACTATGACTTACATATTATCAAATATTTCTGCCTAATTCAGCCAAAATTTTTTTATTTTCCCTACTTTTTGAAATGTTGCTACATTCTGCAGCAATATAGAAGTGGGTAAGTAAAATAAAATCTTGGCATGAGCAAAATTCACTAATTCATATTTTCTGAAATAGCTTCACAATAACTTTACAAGTTCCATGTCTTTTTATACCCATTAAAGTACTTTTTCTGAATAAACCCCACAGATTTAAAGTCCATAATTCAGTTAAATAACATAATTGTATATAATACCCTTGGGTGATGATGAAAGCTTACTTTAAATGTGTTCATAGTAATTTCAGACTAATCTGAGCAATGAACAACTTAGTGTTTCTCAGTGTAATCATCACCCACGTTGAAAGTAACAACATTTTAATTTTGGAAATATCTGGAAACATCTTCATTTTGATAGTACTTGTTTTCTTTATTATAGTCTCTTTTTTTTTTTCTTTTTTTTTCCCTTATTTTTTTTTCCTCAGTAAGTAGAAACATATGCTCAAGTACAGCATTGCAGAGAACATTTTCACATTGCCAATCTCATTAACCAAGTTTCCTTTCACAAACATTGCTATGTATGAACGAAGAAGAAAAAAGCAAAGCTTTCCCTTTCTCTGGAAAACACACAGATGTATCAAGGAGAAGAGGGAAGCACTTAGGAAACTGTGAAATTCACCTCATTGAAATCAAGACTTGTACTGGTTTAGCTTCTTCTAACTCTCAAGAGTAAAAAAAAAAGAAAAAGAAAAATCTGATAAGTTCCCAAAACACCAATTGGTATAAATTCAACCTCCACGGCTCTATCTCCAAGTACTTTCTCTGGAAAGAAAAGAAACCCACAAGACAGCAGCAAGAATACTATCACAACCCGTTTCTACCATAGTCATTCAAGTTTCTCCAAATTCCCCTTTTTCTGCAGAATGCCGGCGTTTCCTTTAAGGAAAACTTACTTACCACTTTAATTGGTCATGAGTTATAATCAAAAAATATCTGAATCTTTATAGTGTTTGCATGACCACTGCAACTAATTGTGTAGGTGCTCTGAAAGTCACTGAAATCTGCTTTAATCCAGATAGAAGTGTAATCAAAAAGCATACCTATCCCATTGTATAAAATACAGGTGCACTAAATCAGCACTTTCATCTCATAAATTTGTGAATACCTACAAATAATGCTGGGTGGATTTTAATAAACTGGTTTTATGCAGTAAACTACAGTGTTTTCTAGGTATAAGCTATACCAGCATAGGATGTCTCATTATAAGAATTACATTAAATTGGGGGGTGGGGGTGTTTTGTTTGGGGTTTTTTTTTGTGGTTTCTTTTTTTTCAGTTTGTTACATTTGGAGTGAGACTATCAGACCTTGTGAAACAAGTCTGGAAATTTCCCTGGGTCCCAGGCTCAGGTGCCCTGGTACTCTGCTTTGGAAGCTCAGCTGTTGGGTGGGTTCCTACAGCCAAGAGCAATGAAGAGCTGTGGGAATCTGAGTCAGCCCCTGGAATCTGCCAGAGTTATTTCTGTGAAAAAAAAAACCATCTGATGACAGCTCTTGGTCTGTTTGTATTTTGCTCGTACCACTGTGAATCAGAGGAAACCCTGCAGAGTCTGACAAGCCCTTCAAAAGAAACTTAGGGCCTCTACAAAAAGATCAGGATGTGGAAGGTCTAGGCTTTGAAAAATCTCTGCAATAATAAGGCTTGCCTGTCTGAATGAAGTACCATCAATCCAGGTATCCCTCTGACTCCTTGTCAGCAGTGCAACTCTCTCTGGGCTACAACATTTCACTTTATGCATAAAAATTGCTATGCTAGGTCAGAATGGCAGAAAAGTATTACAATTTCCACTCTGCTCCTGAATCCCCTAAACAGCCAGTTATACAGCAGCTTTCCCCTAGCTAATTTTTAAATTGATACCCAGTTTTGACTCTGCGCACTAGGGCACACAATCCAGGCTTTTGACTCTGAAATTTCATTTTTTATTATCTGTGTGTATATTTTGTCCTTTTTTAAAATGTGCTAACTCAAATATATCAAGAAGGAGGCATGCAAGATTAATTTCCTATATTGATTGTTCTGGGAAAAAAAATCAGTTTAAAATGTCTCACTTTCCAACCCTACTGGAATTCACTAGTCCGTTATATATCAGAAGAGAGTAATTGCAACACATCATGTATAATTCATTTTTTCTGAGAGATCCTATGGATTTCTTCTTTACTTAAATGATACTTTTTGGACTCAATTCATGCAGAGGTTTTCAGTGCTCTTAATAATTTATGTTGTTCAGTCCCAAATCTCTGTTTATCTCTACTATATTTCATCCATGTTTTAAAAAGGATTACACTAAAATGGTGCTCTGCAGAGCAACACTGGGGAAATGGAGTGGCTTACAGTGTTCTTCTCAAGTGAAAGAAGAACCTTGAAGTTTATCATATCTGACACTCTATTATACAGAGGGAACATCTGTAGGCAAGAATCCATGGATGAGTTTATACAGCACTGCATTAGGAAAGAAATTATCCAGAATGAGCTA
This sequence comes from Acanthiza pusilla, assembly GCA_036630365.1. NCBI lineage: Eukaryota > Metazoa > Chordata > Aves > Passeriformes > Acanthizidae > Acanthiza > Acanthiza pusilla. The sequence goes on from JAXCHO010000018.1 coordinate 25,940,625, forward strand.
TTTGACCAAAAATTGGAAATGAAAGATAAAAGCCCAAGAGAAGTTTTCTTTTCTTGCAGTTGTGTTTACTTTTATCCTAGTCTATTATAGTATATATAGGAACCAAACTCTTACTCTGAAAGTCCTAAGCCTATCAGTGTTTAAGAGGCGTATGGACAATGCCCTTAATAACATGCTTTGATTTTTGGTCAGCTTTGAAGTGGTCAGGAAGTTGGACTCGATGATTATTATACTTAGAAAAAAAAATTAAATGTTCATCTAAACAGGAATCGGGTAATTTTTGTCATTTCAAATTTTCCAATAAAGTGAACTTTGAGCAAAGGTGAGAGGATGGTTTACCGTATGCATTGCGTGTGATTCTTTCAGTCTGGGGTGCTGAGGCTTTTTGGTTTTTTCTTTTTTCTTTTTATCTTTTCCCAAGAACATGACAGGATAAAGTCTTTTGTAAAAATTAGCCTACTCCAGCCAGTTTTTATCATCTGAACCTATAATTAATGTTCTTCAAACACTGTACCTTATCTGCTGTCTTAAAAGAACCTTGTCTGTGAGAAAGCAAGAGACACAGTTTAATTTAAACTGTCAAAGATGAAAAGGAAAAATACCTTATTCTTCCTTTTACACAGGTGATGAGGAACTTCAGTCTTCGAAACAGAGAATGTCAATGTCCTGTGCCAGCGTGATGCTAAATAAAGCAGATGATGAAGATTGATTCATTAAAAAGTATTCTGCCCCTTGTCAGATAAGCAAAGTTGAAGACCTTGTTTGCCTTTTTTTTTTTTAATAACTGACTAGAGACGATAACAGATGTCAGCAAATGGGAAACATTTGAATTAAAAAACAAGTCCTTGACATTCATTTAACTTACCCAATATGAAACAATAAATAAAATATGGAAGCTCTTTCCGCAGGCTGGAAAACCTGGTTGTACTGAAAGACTAAGGGTGGATTTTACCCTACATAACTTCTGTCACCTCAGTTGGACAGGGTGCCTTGGCCCACCATGCCCAGGGATTCAAGGGCAGTTGGCACCTCCAGGGAACAAGTCATCCATCCTGTCTGCACTGGCTGTGCCAATGTCTATTGATTATTGATTATGCCTATATCTTCAAGTGCTTCCTTGACTACACAGGCACTCAGTATTTTAGACAGTCAACATTCTTATGCAGGAGCTAGTTTGGAAAGTATTACTTTTCTTCTACCATTATTGTATCTTCTCCAGGGAAGACAAAATGTAGCCAACACAAATGAGTTGTGTACAACCACTGCATGGTTTAAAAATGTCTCCAGCTATTGCAGAGGGCATTAGATTGCTTTGTACGAGCTCCCTTCTAGGACTTGATTTGTACCTATTACAGTACTTCTCTGCTTATATTTTGCTCTGGCTATTGTTGAATTGTCCTTGAATGTCTGTGCCAGCTCCATAATTATCCATAATCAGAACTGACACTGTCTCAGTAGTTCCTAAAAAATGAGAATTAAAAAATAGAAGAAGAGTGATTTACTTTTTTTCAACTACGCATTAGGGGAAAAGAATAAAAAGATTTTTTTCCATTGAAGTCTGTAAAAGTAATTTAAAAGGATAAACCTGAGTGACTTTACTAGCTACTTTACTACTTGTTCCTTTTCTTAGAAAGTAAAAGCATCTAAAAACAAAATAAAGTTAAAATCCAAACACCTCATAAAAAATGCAATTATATTTCAATTATCCCCTGGGGATTGCACTGAAAAGAACATGTTGATTATGTTGCCCTTGGCTCCAAAAGAAACAGAATAATGAAAAGTCTTGGCATTTGCTGCACAGAAAGGTAAGTGGCAAAGCCAATTTCATTCCAAAATAATAATTCTTGTTCTTTGCTTATTTAAAGATTTCTTGATATTTCATTTTTCTCCTCTATCATTGGCACTAGAACTGAACCTCTTTTTGTATTTATTTTGAACTTCTTATTGAGGTCACCTACCCTCTAAGCAGCAGTTTGACTTCCATTCACTCCACATGAGATTCTTACCCCAGATTCTTTACCTTCATAGCAAATAATGGTCCCAATGCAAGGTCTGCTTCAGCACTCTGTGTTGACAGAAAAGGTTAGTAACAATTTTCACAGATTGCTTCCTATTTAAATATTTGTTGGAGATAGGGAAAACCTTGATTTAGAGGTAATGGTTCATTATTGTGCCATTCAGTCAATTTCTCATCAATCATTGTTTTAACTTCTGCAGTGCGGAGTATCATAGAAAAGGTCTGAACAAAATGTTACATACCAGAGAGTCCCAAACTGCAGGATTCTCAAGGACTGATATTTCTAACCTTAAAAACCCCTCTATGCTATCCTGAAGAAGACATTTTAGTTGCAGCCTGTGCTGGTTTTGGCTGGGGTAGCTGGCAAGGCAAGCTGCCTGGCAAGGGGCTGTGTTTTGGATTTGTGCTGAACCCAGTGTTGATAACATTAAGGTGTTTTTGTTATTACTGAGCAGGACTTACACAAAGCCAAGGCCTTTTCTGCATTTTGTGCTGCCATGTTGGTGAGGAAGTTGGGGGTGCATGGGAGGAGACACAGCTGGGACAGGTGACACAATCAGACCCAAGGGATATTCCAGACCCCATGACACCATGGTCAGAATATAAAGTGGGGGGAAGAAGGCGGAAGGGGGGAACATTTGGAGAGATAGTGTTTGTCTTCCCAAGTAACTAGTCCGTGTGACAGGAGCCTGCTCTCCTGGAGATGGCTGAACACCTGCCTGCCTATGGAAGGCAGTGAATGAATTCCTTGTTTTGCTTTGCTTGTTTGCACAGCTTTTGCTTTCCCAATTAAACTGTCTTTATCCCTGCCCACCAATTTTCTCCCTTTTACCCTTCTAAATCTCTCCCTGATCTTGCTGGAGGGGGAGTAAACAAGACTGGTCCCAACACTCAACCATGGGAAGAACATCACTGATGACAGGGTGCCAGCTGAATGTGAATCCATTCACTGCCACTCTCTGAGCCCTGGATCCAGCACTCCAGGTGGGGTCTCATGAGAGTTGAGTAGAGGGGCAGAATCACCTCCCTCAGCTTGCTGGTCACTTTTCTTTTGATGAAGCCCAGAATGTACTTGGCTGTAGCTGGGCTGTGAGTACCCATTTCTGGCTCATGCAGCTTTTCATCCATGAGAATCCACAAGTCATTCTTGACAGGACTAGCCTTAATGACATTTACTCTTCTGTATTGATATCTGGAAAAGCCCCAACTCAAGTCCAGCACCTTATACTTTGACTTGTTGAACATCATGAGGTTCTCATGGCCCCTCTTCTCAGGTTTGTCCAACTCTAAACCTGGAATCTATGAACATTGTGGAACAGCCATCCTCAGAGTTGCCTGAGCTGGTTAAGCTGATATCCCCTGCTCTCGGCATCAGAAGTGTACCCACTTTAAGTAGCTTCACCAAAGCTGTATACAACCAGATGATGGAGCTGCTGAATTACTGTGGTTCAGCAGTCCACAGTGAGATGAAGTGGAGGAGGGGAGCAGCTGACTTCACACATAATTTTATTAGCAACGCAGCACTAAATGAGGACTGAAGAGAGTACTCCTCAGATCTTATGAAGCATTGTGGTAGTGGTTTTCAGTAGCTTATTCTTTCTTTTCAAACATTTTCTCAGACTCTTGCACTTGATGTTTTTGTGTAAGAATAGCTCCTAAGGGTAGCCAGTCCTGAAACAACCATCAAAGGTAGTTCCTGTAGCGGTGGGAACACTGCAGCCTCCCCCAGAGCTAAGTTTTGGAGGGTTTTGCCAAGGCTCAAGATGATTCCTTCATCGGGAAAATTAAATCCAGCCCCTTTCCTTCTAACAGACTTGGCAGAAGGATTGGAGCTAGAACTATTAAATGGAAAAGCAGTGGAAAGGCACGCAGTGTCCAAAGCAGAGAGAAAGCTGTAAAGGAGCACCAATGAAAAGCACACCAGAAACTTGGAAAAAAAAACTCTAAAACCTGCCAAACTCAGAAAAAGGTCCTCTAGGAGATTTCCACACAGAAATGCAGCTGAGATACCATTACTGTTACTAAATGCAATATAATGTAATGAATGATATCAGCAAAAATGAAACCCACATAGAAGTATTAAGTCACTAGCCTCAATGTCAAGTTTATGCACATTGATTCTTAAAAATACTAACCATTATTAGTTACCAAAACATGAACTTTCCATTTGCATAAATAAACATAACACTATGAATTCCCTGTGAAACTTTCTATTCCCTACGGAGCAAGAACATCTCCTCTGGTGATAATACCTATAGCTACAGGGAGCTTTAGTCAGTCACCAAACTACACCTTTCAGTCAGAATTCAATTCACCTTATTTCCTTGTCGAGTGTGTTATAAATTCCTCTTGGTTTACCTGTGGGGTTTTTTGTTTGTTTGTTTGTTTGTTGGGTTTGTTTGTTTGTTTGTTTGTTTGTTTGTTTGTTTGTTTTGGTTTAGGGTTTTTGTTTGGGTTTTGTTTGTTTGGTTGGTTGTTGTTGTTGTTATTGGGTTTTTTTGTTTCCATAGGTTTGGGGCTTTTTAAATAACTATATAAAATACATATTCTAAAATATATGTATGACAATTATTTGGTACAACAAGAAGAAAAATATTTCAATCAGTTGTACTGCCCAGTAAACATGAAATTTTAAATACAAATCCTGTTGCTCTTTTTTTCAGTTAACTTTAATGAATATAATTTGACTTACTGGAGAATCAGGAATAATTTCATGCTTTTCAGAGCCACATCCCTGTCACTGGCTTAAGGGGAATGTGAATGCAATTTTAAACCCTCTTTATCTGAGAGGATAGTGTAGTGTCCTAGATTTGATAAGTTATTTGTTATAAGAAAAGGGTATTCAGCTCATACATTTGACTTCTGAAAGTCCACATCAAGCTTCTCCCTGCTGTTAGCATGTAATCAATGTAAAACATTACTCCACAGTTTCCCACTGGGTAGTGTTTATTGCTTGTACTATCTAAAGGATTTCCAGGAGTGGCAGGCAGGAAGCTGCTGGTAGCTTCAGGGCTCCCACAATTCAGTCAGATACCAAACAAAGCCAGTTTGCAGGAACTTTTTCAATAGCGTCTCCTTTCATAGAGTCTCAATGATCTGACTATCAATGAGGAATCTATTTTTATCCAGGCAACTTTTCTCAAATAACTGAACGCTTTGAATAGCTTTACAGAGGGCAGATTTCTAATAATTCTCCTTTTGGGGATTTTTTTTTCCTTTTTCCATTTTCTCGTTACCCTGGTAATGGTCACCAGGCAATAGGAAATCACAATTCAATCTGATTTATGCTGACTTACAAGATATTGGAATGATGGCTGCAAGCCTTGCTGCATTTAAGTGCCCTATTGACTTCAGTGAAAGAGATGATGTACCTACAGAAGAACTCACACTCTGGGGTTAAACTCGCCCCAATTAAAGAGTGTAATTAAAAGGCCAAGGAGAAACTTCAGCACTAAAATCCTGCCTGTCCCCAGTATTGGGGACTGCTCTGCCACATGAAGAATAGCATAAAACTGATATATTTAAAGAAAGCGGCTGGTGAGATTGTGTTTTGTACAGTGCTGCCTACATTATGCCCCCTTCCTTTCAAGGGATCTAGAAAATAATTTTCTGGGAAAGGACAAGGAAAGAAAGTTGAAAGAGTTGGGAGCAATAGCAGTAAATGTGATATGGAAAATCTTCATCAAACAGAAAATTAGGGAAATTCCTATCTTTGTCAACCCTGAGGAAAACCAGGACCCCTTTGTCGAAAACATCTTATGAATCTACACTGCCATCTAGGCTTTATCTTGCTGCTTCTTGAAATCTTGCATCTTCTTGCTGCTTAATGAAAAAAATGCCCTAGAAGGCCTTTACTATTCTACTATTCTATAATAGTGTCCAATCTGCTAATGGCTTTAAATAGAGGTCATTCTTGAATTAAGCTATGGAAGACAGATTGCACTTAAAAAGCCTCATTTTATTCTTTGATCTACAAACTCAGAAGTAGATGGCAAGTAGTATCCATTTTAGTATAGGTTTTTTTGAAGTTATTTTGCATACTTTCTGTACTGTTAATATTTCCTCTGATAAGCCTTCAGCTCTTTTTACTAGAAATATATTTTGTCTATATCCTCAGAGCAGCATTTGACATAGAAGTTTTACTTTGTACAACTGCAAAATACATTAAAAGAAAAAGGTACATTCTCTGCATGTCTTAGTCAATCCAAATTTAGGTGCACAGCTGAGATTCCCACATAGGAATGTAGCTGTTCAATGCTTTATTTATGGTCAATAGAAAGAGACAAGCATGTAAGAGAGACTGAGTTCACCAAAAGACTGAATTTCTCTATTAAGCACCATGATGACAACCTTGGCAAGGTGTGTGAGTTTGAGATAGGCATCCAAGTCCCCAAACCCGTATGAATCACAGTGAAGTGTAGCTTGTTTCATTTTATTTAGGGAAGATGGGATACAGAATGCCACTGCAATCAGTGTCACTTCAAGTGTTCACATGAAAGATAGGCGTGATTACTCATGCTTCTACATTATACCGTTCTGTAAATTACTCTTACTTGAAACTGAATATTATGAATTTGCAATGTAATTGTTTACAACAAACAAAGAATCATATTCTTTCATCCCAAAAGAAAGCTGAATTACTACATAAAATAATATTGTCACTGTATCACTTCACATTAAAAATTATGACTCTACCTGAGGTAGGAACAAAGGAACATTAAATACTATGACTATATAATCATACTGCACTTTTTGGAAAAAACTGTATGCTGTCATAACTTCTAAAGGCTGAATCTTTACGTAATGTTAAGGAATGTACAAGATGTAAAAAGCCCATACCCCCAAATAACTACTACATTTGAGCATTTTGACTGTGGAAAAAGTATAAATATAGGTACCATTGCCAACTGAAGCAAGAAAATAAGACAAGTAAATTATCATAAGAATTTCAACAATTTCAGTTAAGGATGAGACTCTTATTAAAATGAGACATTACAATACACTTTTGCTTGACCTTCTATCTATTTGTAGTTGAGCCTTATTCAATTTCTCAGAAATAAATATTATTATTTTTTACTAGTCATCAAGTCACTAGGTAAAGGAGAACATACTTTGCATAAAGAAATGCATGTAGGTGGCTTGTGTTATTCATAATTTTCTGCAGAACCATAATGTTACTGGATTGACTTCAGCCAAAGTAGAATGCAATTATGTCCAGTGAGCTACAGAAATGGTAAATAATTTCCAAACACCAGAAGAAGATGAGAAGACCAGGAGAAAATAAAAAGTCATCTAAAAACAGTGTCACTTCATGCAGTTAGTCAGAAATCTCTGAAGTGCCTCTGAATTATTCTCAGCCTGTGCCCAGCTGCCATAACAACAAAACAAAGCTGTTCATTAAGAAACTTATGGCAATTGATAGAGGATGACAGAGATATTTTGATTTTATCAAAAGCTAGTATTATTTCCCTAAGTAAAAAGGAAGCCTAGAGAAAGCTATCTCCACATTTTCTGAATTGAGCAGAGGATGCAAAGAGAAGGTGAAACCTCAATAAATGTTTCTGAAGTTTTGCTTAGAAAGTTATTATCATATGTATAAGACAAAAACTCTTTACTAGAAACAGATGCAAAGTTAACCTGGAGTCATAGAGATAGTTCGATTGATCACACAGACATTGAGGCAGTTCAGGGACCTAATTTAGGAGTCTCCCTGAGATCTTCATGGAGTCAGTAGAAGCACCTTCAGAGGATGACCCAGATATTAAGTCAACTGAGTGAGACAAGTTCTGTGTTTGCCTGTACCTCTCTTTCAGCTACAGAGGACCCTTGTAGGCTCACCTACCTTCTAAGACTCTCTGGTTCTGGTGAGATCTCTGCTTGACATAATTTCATTTGTAATGCCTCTTATTCTGCATGCACTGTATGACATCCTTTATCAACAAATGTCACTGCGTGTTAGCCAGGCAATGGTGACTCACTTATGTTGGAAGGAGCATAAAATTCCCCCTGAAAGGATGATGTTCCAGATTAACTCTTTCTGGGTTGGAGTTCAAAGAGATGACAATGTATCCCAAAAGATAATTGATTCAGGGCATGCAGAGAGTGTATAATATGGTTTCCCATCCCTTGTCAGTTCCAAAACCTGTACCTCTAGAAAACACTCCAACATACACTGTATCTACTTAGACCTTTAGTGCACAGCACTCTGCAAACAGCCTCTCTGCTCCCCAAGTTGCTCCTCGTTTCCACACAACCCCCAACAATCCACATCATGCTCTGCCCTTTCTGAGTTTCCCTATATATGTCCAGGCTGACAAGCAAGAAAAAGAACTTCGAAAGGAATTTTTTAACCACTTGAATTTTTAGCCCTTGAGGACACATAAGACAGTAAGGGGTTTTTTTAGTTTTTCAAATAGCACAGCCCTAAATTACATGTCTTTCTGAATATCAACACACCATCTCTGAGCATCTGACATTTTGTCAAACCACTGGTAATTTCATCAGTCTTGTAATGTAAATGAGTCAGCTGCACCTTCCCTTGATCTTTGACCTTTGGAATATGTCTTTCAACACATTTTTGTCTTTTACATTAATGGGCAAAAAATTGGAAGTCAGGCAGCAACTAGCTTATGACAGTTCCTTCAAAATTTTCCAGAGCTGGTCCCACAAACTCACTGAGGAGATACCTAGCATATTGGCAAGGCTATTTGTTCCAACTCTGAGCACAACTCCTACAAGATGAGGATGGGTCCTCCTCAGTTACAGCTGGCAGAAGTCTACTCGCATTATGCGTCTTTGGCTGTCTTATCATTTATTACCTTCAAAAATCCCATTCTGTTCATTGATTTATTAAAATCCCTCAAAATCAGCTATGCTTCTATTTTGATTTCCTATTGTAGAGGAAGGCCAAACTATAATGATTTCTTCTTTTTAAGTTCTATAAAACTCAGTTTAGGTTTTGGGGTTTTTTTGTATTTTAACAAGTACACCTTTAAGCTAAAATGGCTAAAGAATGATAAAACAATCATTGTGTCACATCTCATTTTTCAGTATACATTAATCTTTTCAATACCATCTCTTTCAAAAATTATTTAAAAAATTAAATGTCCTGTGAAAATGGTTCCTATAAGAACAGCTACTCTTCTGTCAATTAAGCCCTGTATATAAATGTGTTAATGAAATTGTGCTAGTGAGACAAGAATAGTAACTATTTTAAGTGTAATGCACACTGTGAAGCTATTATTAACATTGTACATTGTATACATTTAGTTATCCTTGACTAAAAATGGGAGAAATGTGCTTTCTATTTTCATTGTTTGGGCAAACATATTGCTTACACCAGTGAATAATCTGAGCAAAGCCAGAAACAAATTGCTCTATCAGTATGTCATCCTACAGCCAAATTTCTTGTGATTATAAAACCATTATTACATATTCCTCCTACGGTCCAAAAACACCTACAAGCAGATGAAAATGAAACTTCTGCTGAATTGATTCCCATATATCCTCTGTCTATTCCTGATGTTTATGAATGTCCATGACTTCTAAAAAGGACTCCTCCATTTTTCTCCTTACTTGCATGCAATTCTTTCACCATGCTGATTCAATGACATCATTCTTCATCAAGCATAGGTCAGGAAAGGGGTTTGGAAGGTGACACAGGCAGTCTCTGCTGCTGCTCCAGATATTACCTTTTGTAGCATTAGGTCAGTTGCAAATGTACACTCAGATACAAGGAGATACACTGAAATTATTTTATACTACTGACATTCAGACTCAGAAATCATTTATAAACATGGCAGTTGACCTGCACTTGGTCTAAGCCCTTTGAAAATTTACCTAATGTCCTTATGTTAGTTATAGCCCCTGCCTGATAGACAAGAGAGCTCTCCAATCATTCTTTCTTCTGATTTGTGCTTCCAAACAGGTATGCAAGAACTGACCCAGTGGTTTACTTACCTTATACCTTTGGAGGATTTTCCTGAAAAGAAAAAATCTTCAACTAAACAAATTGACTTCCCAATGTCATACACTTCTGTACTGGTAAACAGCAGCAGGGCAGATCGGAAATTTACATAGGAGTTCAAAGGGGTAGAGAGTCAGGCTACAGGAAAAAGAAATATGTCCAAACTGAAGGCAAATTTATGGCCTGGGATAAATATATATTTGTATGATGCTTTCCACAAGCTTTGTGATCTGGTATACCTGAGGGCAGAACATGACCCTGAATTTTAAGCCGTACTCAGCTGTATGCTTTTTGAATATTTTCTTGTGCTGTATCATCTTATCTTTGTTTAGCTTATTCCTGGGGGGAAAAATATATTTTATTTGTTAGAATAATGTAATGTTGGGTTTTCCAGCAGAACTGTAATTCAGTGCAGTTTTGAAAAAATGAGCCTGAGGTATGGCTTCTGCTCTCTCTCTCGACAGCTCACCTGCATGGAACAGAACAGTAGTGGTACAAGAACTTCTGTTGCTTATATGAAGCAAATCTTCAAGACAGTGGTGTCTTTTGGAGTGACTTATCTAAAGGACAACTGGGCATGGCTCTACTCAACATATGGTTCCTCTTTGACTCTTTAAAGGAAAAGAAAAACTGAAAAGTGATGTGGGAAATACTGGTCCAGCCCTTGCACCCAAAGGGCGTGGGGAAGGTAGGACTGCTCGAGATAGATGTTTATGATTTTTTATAGGAAAAAATCCTTCAGACATCTCTCTCACCTGCCTAAAATCATCATTAGGACAAGCTTCTCCTTACGACTGGCATGGATAAACCAACATAGATCTTACCACTATACTACCACATCTTAGAATTAATGCTCCCATAACAGTACCATGAAAATCTCTAGTTCTTCCATTTGCAAGAAGATCCAGTGCACCAGATGTCCACATGTAAACTATACAAATGAAATTAAAGTTGAATTCTCCTTTTAACCTTTGGGTTTTTTCACATGAATTTACAATTACACAACGCTTGAGTGCTTCCATTTTTGCAAATATGAGGCTTACAGGCAGTATTAAAACTTGACCTGCTCCTGTACATGGCTGCATGCCTTCCCAGATCAACCCTTTTACTCCATTTCAGTGAAAATTTCCATATATGCTAAATTGTGTGCAGAGAACATGCTGTTACGTCAGGCCCTTGGGAGCACAGAGCAAACAGCATTTCCCAACTATGTGTTCTGAAGTGCTGGGAAATGCAGGCATCAAACAAGACATTGTGAAAGAGGATGCACAGATCTTGTCCAGAGTGCTTGCTCATTAATTGGAAAATTTTTTTAGCTTCAGTGAGTTTGCCTGAGTGAGACCCAGTAGGCCCAACAAGTTCAGTCCCATATGCCAGTAAGACTGTTTTGATTTTCATTACTGCATTAGCAATGCTGATATCAATGCTAATCAACCTGTAATTTTACAAATGTAGTGTTATAAACCTCAGTAATAAACTATACACAGCATACAGATATAGAATGCTATGGAAACAGGATTAGTTGCAATTACACCTCGAAAGAGGTCAGAGGGGAATTGATTTTAGCTTACACCCAGAACTTGAAAAAAAACCGCTTTGCTAAAAGAGCCTTTATGCCATTGTAAAGTCAGTGTGAGATCTCTCCAGCTTGTTTCTCAGCATCGTTTTGCTTACCCTTCCACACACCCATGTTTCACCGGGACTCCTCCCTCAACAACTACACCACTCTCTCCTATCCCAACTTCCTGGTCCAACTTTCTTCCCTTCTGAAGAAGCTGAAACTCATTCCTACAATCTTTATTACCCAACTTTTCTAAGCCAAATTCTTTTATTAGAAGATTTGAGACGTGAAATCTTTACAATAAGGCAAATGAACCTCAAAACCTTCTTTCATTCCTGATCCTTCCTCTCCCGATGCCAGCCTGTAGACAGCATGAATCTCAGCAGTACTGAGAGAGTGGATGTTGTCTCCTTTGCTCAGAATCATTGTTTCAGTTCTTGAGGTCTTTGCTGCAAGACTCTGCAGCAAATACTCTACTAGACCTCCACTGCAGTTGCAACTTTTGTTTTTGAAGTGTTTATCTCCACACCTCCTTGACATCTGTGATGTACCTGGCAATCTGGGGTTTTTTTCCTACTTTTTCAAAGTAATAACAAAATAAAGTCAGTTCTGTTGGAAGACCAGACATTTTGTACACAGAGACTACTCTCTTGACAAATTTTAAATTCCTGCTTCATAACACAGCGGTTTTATATCAATGAAGACGTCATCCAAATGCTGGGCTGCCACACAGTATTCTTCTTTAAGTTCATTTCCAGATGTAAATCACTCTTTGGCAACTGACACCAAGGAATTAAAGGAAGGGTCTGTTTAGCTGTCAGCTTGATGCATCTGGCTGGCTGTGTGGTTACAACGGTATCACAGTGTCTTGGGGAACTACTGAATCACCCTGCAACAGAAGGTTGTGTACTTCTCCATGTGCAACATAATAAAGCAGTATGCAGAAGAAAATATTGGACAGCTGTACTCCTTAGGCCAATTTGTCTCAGAGCTGTACTACAGTAAATCAGAAATAATTCCACAAACCTCTGTAGAGCTATTCCAGATTTATGTTTGCAGAGCTAAGAGCATAATTTAGCTCTTTTAGTCTCATTCCATCATTTTATATAGCCAGTACTGAAATAGCGACTATATGCAGGAGTTTTTGAAAAGATGTCTGTTGTAAAAGCACATTTATTTTCACAACCCTTTTAACACCCAAAGCTAAAATACAATGGAATAGATACCCTGGCCACTTTTGAAATCTTTTCTGGCTGTGTATGAGGTATACGCGAACCTTCTTCATGCATTTGATGTGCACCTTAGGCAGTGATCTCCCTGATGATATCTACCCTGCCACTGCACACACGCTGCACTTTCAGGAAGTAGCACCTTCTTTCTTTCTTTCTTTCTTTCTTTCTTTCTTTCTTTCTTTCTTTCTTTCTTTCTTTCTTTCTTTCTTTCTTTCTTTCTTTCTTTCTTTCTTTCTTTCTTTCTTTCTTTCTTTCTTTCTTTCTTTCTTTCTTTCTTTCTTTCTTTCTTTCTTTCTTTCTTTCTTTCTTTCTTTCTTTCTTTCTTTCTTTCTTTCTTTCTTTCTTTCTTTCTTTCTTTCTTTCTTTCTTTCTTTCTTTCTTTCTTTCTTTCTTTCTTTCTTTCTTTCTTTCTTTCTTTCTTTCTTTCTTTCTTTCTTTCTTTCTTTCTTTCTTTCTTTCTTTCTTTCTTTCTTTCTTTCTTTCTTTCTTTCTTTCTTTCTTTCTTTCTTTCTTTCTTTCTTTCTTTCTTTCTTTCTTTCTTTCTTTCTTTCTTTCTTTCTTTCTTTCTTTCTTTCTTTCTTTCTTTCTTTCTTTCTTTCTTTCTTTCTTTCTTTCTTTCTTTCTTTCTTTCTTTCTTTCTTTCTTTCTTTCTTTCTTTCTTTCTTTCTTTCTTTCTTTCTTTCTTTCTTTCTTTCTTTCTTTCTCCTCTGGATCGCCCACGATTTAAAAAAAAAAAAAATAAAGTTAGTATAGAAAGCATAGCCCTTTCCAGTTCTTCCCCACTTGGGCATGAGCTCAGTTCTTTTGGCATTTGCAGAGAGCCAACTGTGTAGAGTACTACACAGCTTCTCTTCCAAAAGTTGTATAAGATAGCCATGGACCCTGGAAATCTGTTAGAAAAGTCTAACCTGTGCTCTAATATGACAAATTTCAGAAGAAAGAACAACTTCTAAATGTTACCTGAAATTACTATTGATTTTATCTAGACTTAAACACAAAAATTTGAAATTTGTTTCACAATAGGGTATAATGTGGTAGGAGGGGGGAAAAAAAAGGCCTGTTTTCTAATTCAGTTATTGCACTGCAATCATAATAAGCTAACTTTAGTGCATGCCTTTGTACCTGGTATCACACTAAGGCAGCAGTCCTAATAGCTATGACTGCCATAGATGCACCAGAATCACTGAGATGTTTTATTTTGAGGGGAAAAAAAAACCCAAATTATTTTTCCATCAAGTTTTAGCTGCCTCTTTTTCTTTTTTTTAATAACTATTGTAGGTGAAGATAATTTAGACTGTGAACACTGACAGGGAGAAGATAATTGCGTGTCTGTGGGTGAGTGGGTGTCTATCTGAAAGTGAACTTTTGAACTCATAAGCAAGCACGAGCTATGAGTATGCAGCCTACTAGCTGCAAATGGGATGGGCTGACTGCAAATTTTTATAAGACCGGGGCTAAATAACTGTGGCATGTCCTGATTCCTCCAATTAATAACAAGATGTAAGACAGAATTACCAATTAGGAGCTGATCATGCATTTCCTTCTGCACATTGACTATTTAGGTTGGGAAATCTGGGGGCTGGAAAAGAAGGCGGTGAAGATCACGACTGGAGAAACGATCCTGGAAGTTGCAGAAGACCCTGGAGATCAGATCACTGCCTGGGGATGAGCAGATGCCCTGGCTGCTAGGCCAGAGACCTCTCACATCTGAGACTGGTACTGTGAGCAGCAGCACAGCAACCCCTGGCTGGGCTTTCTGCCTGTCCTTCCCTGGCCAGCGGCCGCCTCCCTGTGAGGAGAGATGCTGAACCTAGAGAATGCAGGGCTGATGAGGAGGGGGAGAATGAGTACGTGAGGAAATCAAGCAGATAAAAAGCTTTAATCTCAGGGATTCTTGAAGAAACCCCAATAATAAAGAAACCCCAATATCCAGATCCACCATGTGGTGTTGTTTACTCCATCTCACCTGTGACACTTCAACACATAACTTGCACAACTGTACCATTCAATTGCCGCCAACCTGCATCCCCATGCATGCAAAATGCAGTAGATGTATTCACTACAGAAGACCATGCTACTTGTGCAGGGATCAATGACTCACCAGCAGTGTAGTCGTCTAAATTTAGTTCTGTGCCCTATTGAGGAGTTACTCTGACAATTTACCATGGTGATGCCACCCTTATGAGCTTATTATCACTGTGTTCATCTTCTCCCTCTTGCTGCTGCTGGAAAATAGGCGTAAATACACTACTGTTGTCACCTGCTTTCCTTTCAAATTCTAACTTCTATATTGCACAGAAAGAAGGAGAGAAACTGAACAAAGATAGCTTAATCTTGTTAAATCTGGTGGCAAATTACATTTGTGTCAGAGTGGTACAATAAAAAAAATATACATCCCAATACCAACACTTGTAAATCCACTACTCAGTTATTTTCAAACATGGTAAATCAAATTTAATGCCAATATGTCTATATGTGAAAGAACAGTCTGGCTGACAAAACAAGAAAATTGTACAGAATTATGGGAGTTATATTTGAAGTGAGTCTCATTTACAATGAAGTCATCCTTGTTTACTTGTGGTTTTTTAGATATTTTTAAGAAAGGAACTGAAAATACAAGTTATTAATAAATATTTTCATGTAGTGAGACTGTGGAAGTAGAATTTACTGTAGAAATACTGGAAGCTCATTTAAAAGCTCAAAGAAGCATTTGGAAAGAACTGGGCAAAACACCACAGAAAAGTCTGCATAATGTTAGTCATGTTAGTAAGTAACTGAAAATGGCTGATGCCCTTTTTCAGACTTTTATCATAAAGTATGGGTTGCTATTAAACTAGAGTCTGTTTTCTCATAAGGGAGGGACAAATATCCACTAATGCCGGTAGCGCTTATTGAATTTCCTTCTGCAAGTATGACATGATACAGCCAGCACAGGAGATGCTAAAAAAAGCAAAGACAAGTGAGGTCAAAACATTGAACTGATGTCAAATATCGTTTCCGCACCTCATCTGCTCTCTAAACAAACTGTTACTGCTTTCCTTTAAATCAGTACCCACTGGCTGTTATCATTTCTCTATCAGCTCCTGGGCAGGCACACAGTTTAGCTCTGTCAGGACAATCTGGGTGTCCTCAGGCTGACTTGATGTGTTCAGCTCTGTCTGAATCCAGTGGTAAAACATCTGCTGTGGGCATGGACTGTAAAGCCATTTTCTGGTTCAGTTCTAGCCTTCTCCTTTTAACTTCCCTTTTCTGGTTTCCCTATACGTAAATCTTGTGTAATTATTTCAGGATTAGTTCTCCTTGGTTCAAGCAACTTGACAGAATTGGGCACTTATACATTTGTCCATCTGCCCTGTTGCTTAAAAATTTCTCTTGAACAACATCCTTTCTACTGATAACATGTTTTATTATTCCTGACTTCTTAACTAACGTCATATTACGCTTATTTTTTTACAAGAGGTACTTAAATATTCTAGACATTTTGTGGTTTAGCTAAATAAAATAAGCCTACACAGCTTACCGATTCAGCCTGCACCACTGGCCTCATCTTTTTCTTTTCCACATAAATCAGCTTATTTCTTTCTAAGTACTCCTAAAAGCTTATTTAAATATGCCAAAGTCCTTGCTGTTTATAAAATACATCTCTCCAGATGGGTATAGGGACAGAGAAAAGGAGAAAAACATTGCTTTTCACAGGAGCAAAGTGTGAAATTGTGGATGCTGATACTATAAAATCCCAGGGTAAGACCTTTTCTTAAAGAACGTAAAAGTATTTCAGATAAAAGCAATTTTATAAAAGAGACTAAAATCCATAGGTGGGCCAGTTTGGTAAGTCCAGAAGACTGGATTCAAAGGCACTAGAGTGTTTAGGGCTTTTTTCCCCACTTATCAGAAGAATCTTTTAGTGACAACCTCGATAGCAAGAAATTAAACCAGTTGGAGCATGAAAAAGCAAGTCAGGAAATGTGATTAAGGATAGACACATCATGGAATATATGAAATATCAGGAATATTACAGGCATGCCAGGGAAGTCAGTTGAGAGGGAAGGCATTAACCATGTCAGACAACGTTCAAGGGCTGAATTTCTCTGTGGAGGGCTGGAAAGGTTGGGAAGGGAAGACAGATAACAGCAGCAGGCTGGATCCATCAAACTGATCACTTAAAGACTGCAGTCCTTTGGAAAAGAGAGATGGATCCTGACACAAGACCAGCAATACCCAGGGAACACAGAGCCATGAGGAACAGTATTAAACTTAGTTATTTCCCAGGATTTAGTATAGACTAAGACTGCTGTTTTCATTTCACTATCTGCAAACAGCTTTTCTGTATTCAATTTCTAAGATGCAATTTTCCAGCAGCTGCCAGTTTATTAGATTTCTGGCATGTATGGTTGTTAAAATTTATGAATAATTTGGGACCTGCTAACCTGCCACTCATACTGTGGTCGGTTTTCATTTTGTGTGAGGATACCTGCAATTATTTGTGCACTTCTTTTTTCTGGCAAGTTTTCAAACAGCAATTAATTGGTGAGCAGAAAATGATAGCTTTTTCTCTGTAAAATATTATAAGCAGAAGTATGCAGAGAACAGCTTTAGGATGTCTGTTACATTATCAACATCATTCTCAGAGTGAGCTACATAAACAAGAATGTCTCATTTGGAAAACAATCCAGGATAAAGGAGAAAGGAATATGTCGACATGTAATGTCATGACATTTCGGAGGGGTTTGAGATTTCAGTTAGTGAGGCTAGAGCTATTCAAAATTACTTACTATAGTTTTTCTTCTTACTGGTTTCCTAGTCCTGGTCAGCCATCCAGCTCATCACCTCATCAGCTTTGTGTTGATGCATTTAGTTTTTGGAGAGGCTTAGAGCTCATTACATTTTCTTCCTCAAAAGCAGAGAATTATGTAGAGACCACAAGCATCCCTCAGTGGCTTAGTCTTTCAAATGGGACAGTTATTAAGTGCACTCTGATGCAGAGAGCCTCCTCTGTAATCACATAAAAATCCCAAATATAGGGGTTTACATAGTGCCCATTATCTCATGGCTGAGCTGGTGATTACTCCTGGACGGCAGGAGCTTGTGGTAAGTCAGCTGCCATGTGTGACAAAAGATGTCAGTGTCTAGAAAGAAAAATCCAATTCAAGCTGTTTGACTCCTTGTTTGACTGCAGGAATTTATTTGCTATTGTTTACTGCCTTTTACAAATCTCCAGTGTAACTCACTTCAGCAAACCTCAGGACCCAATGCATAAACAGGCATTGACTGTAGCTAAATACAGTTCATTTTCCGTAAGTGAACCATAGACAAAATCCCAGGAGAATGAGGATGTACAGGTGGAGCAGATATTCAGCAGATATTCAGATATTCAGGCCTGAGTGTATAACTGCCTGTAGAAGAGTAAAAACCTCCATTTAAAATCTTTTCAAGTATCTCAGATGAGTTTGAGTGTGCATAGGAAGGAACTCTAGGGTTGTAATACTATTATTAGACTCCATATAGATATAAAGTATTTTTTAGGCTGAAAATTGATGCTTGGGTCATTTTAACAAAAGAAACTATATGACCCTCATATATGCAGTGTTAGAGTGCATAAACTGTTTGCATCTTGCTTTTTCTTTCCCTTTATGCGATAGTTTTGTTTCTTATTTCTGCTGCTAAATTTGACCCCAAAGTTGCAAGTGATCTGTGTAGGTGTATTGACTCCTGGGGTTCTGTGCTCATAACCTGAAGTAGGACTTGAAGGTGGTCTTCCTTTTCATACCAAACTGTTGTGCTGTTTAGTACATTATTGGGGTGTAATCTGTAGGTAACAGGTGTGTGAAGGAAATTAATTTAATCATGGTCTTTAAATCGTAATTTTTTGTTCTGTCTCACAGCTACCTGAGGACAGAAATACTCTTTGTACAGCAAAAAGGGATTGGATTGACACCTGCATTCAGCATAAGCGTCAGCACCTTGATTCCTATGGTGATCCTGCGAGCATCTCAGTGATGCACCAAACACCTGAACCTGCTCCAAAAAAGACTGAAGACTGAGCCTGGTATATCGTGGCTGAGCTGAAAAACCAAAGTTCCCATAGTGTCTCTCAGGGGGGAAAAAAAAAAAACAAACAAAAACAAAAACAAAAACAAACAAACAAACAAACCAAAAAAAAACCACTTGGAAATTAACTTGTAAATTTTGACCTGCATTTTTTCCTTAGGGCTTTGCTTGCCCACACAGGAACTGCTGATGGCCAGCTACTATAGCTCACATCCTTTCTGTTGCCCCATCGTTAACTGACTCCTTTGCTTCTGAGGTCTCTTTCCTTCCCATCTCCCTACCCCTAAGTTGCATGGGAGATCCATCAAGTAGACAAGTCTTTTAGTTACAATACCAAAAACTGGGGAAAAAAATGTGTAAGAGCTGGAACTCGCATAAATGCATACACATTGCTCATCAATGAATTAATTCATTTCTTTAGGCAGTACAGAGTCAATTTTCTTCAGGCTTCACTTTACAGAAAAGTCAGCAAAATGTTACCAAAGTGTGCCCTCATTTCCCTTTCTTAATACCACACCACATTACCTACAATTTTGGATAACTGTGGAGGAGATGGACTCTCATTTTATCACTCTGGAAGCACATATATAAACCTCTTACCAGCTGGCCCCCCAGCAAATATTTACACCACATGAAATGCCAGCAAGGCTTAAAACACTAAGAGCAAGTGAACATTTCCGTCAAAATTCTCTGCAGTGAAATAGCTAGTGATGATGAAAGTTAAATTGCCAGTGCTAGGCAAATAGTTTCAGGCTATCTGTAGATTTTTCACACTGGCACCATTGATTTTTAGTTTTGGGCACTAGTAAATCACAAAAAATCAATGTGGAAATCTGTGCAAAATGAAGTTGGTTTGAATAAACATCTCTGTGTTAGTATAAATGCATCCAGATTGCATATTTGGATTAAATGAGCATCATTTCTCAGAAACTATGTGAAATGAGAACATTAATATAGAAAATTTTTCAATGTGAATTTCAAAACTGTGGATAGAAAAAGCTTTAATGTTCTCACATAGTTCTGTGGTGAGTTGTAAAGTCCCTGTGTCAAAGTGGTAGCATTACAGGTTTTTCCTGCATATGGACTCTCAGCCCCTGCACAAATCATCCTACGCCTTTTGCCAACTGTGTGGGCTAGGCGTAGGGTGTTGCAGGAGAGAACAATTTCCACCTGCAGGATTCCTGGGAGGGCACTTTCTCAGTGGACACATGGTGCAAACAGAGTAGTGAAGAAAAATTTTTGCCCATTCTGCCAGTCCTACAGGGAAAATTAGTGTCTGTCATTTGTTCTGTGCTTTCCTCTACGATGCACAGCAAGACCTGCCACCCAAGCTCCAGCAGAAGGTCAGCAGGGGCCACTGGGATGAGGATGGTCACTGCAGGAGAACTGTGACTTTGACCCTGCTAAGTCCTCTCAGCACTATCTGTCCTGGCTCTCAGAGCTTCCGCCTAATGTGTCCATAGGGTGAAAGTGACACAGACTCACGTCAGCATCTTGAAGGCAGTGATTGGCGTCTGGAGCTTGTATCTCCAACTCCTGAGGTTATGAAAACACTAGCTCACATTTGTATGCTGAAGTTGCTGATAAGAGCTGCTTGCAGCTGGGCTTTGGAGCAGGTTTGATACACAAACATGCACAGACACACGCTCATATACTCACACAGAGTGTTCTTATCCCCTAGCCCATATTCAGCCCCTTGGCACCACCCTGGGAGACTGCAAGCCATGCGTACTGGACGAGAGAAAAGGGTTCTCAGCCCCCACCTGGGAGACAGCAATATGAAGGCTATGGAAAGTGAAGGCTAAGGGAGATACTACAAGCACAAACAAGAGACTAACTTGTGAGATGTTTGCCCTTTCTGTAACTACTTCATTCTACTGCTGGCAGACATCATGTTTTCTGCGCACAAGGAATGTATCCTTCCCTTTTCTCACAATATCAGCTTATCCTTCCTTCTTCCTGATTTAATTTCAATATTAGACCTGGTGAAAAAGAAGATGCTCTGTTTTAAGTTACCAATTGAAAATGAATCTACAAATACAGAATAGAAACACAAAATATGGGGGTAGGAGGGGAAAGAAGAAAGAAAGGACAGTAAAAGAAGGCCTGTACAAAAAAAGTTTAGGTGCTGAATAACATGCAAAACCAAAATAAAACAATCATTGTTGCAATGGCACAAGAAATAAAAAACAAAAATTGGATTTAGAAACTTTTTAATAGATCACACTCCTATTTATAAACATTGCTGGCCAGAGCTGTGCAAGCCTGCAGCCAGAATTAGGTTATGCCCCTGCAGTAGGATGTCTGACGGCCACGCAGAAACAGACTCACACCAGCTGTACCCTTTCACTGCATTGCCATACTTTTTAAAGCACCATCACAAGCTGCCCAGACTGCCAGAGGCCCTGACTGATTACATGAAGACTGGTGTCCCAGCTATTCTATGACATGGTAGCCAACACACCAAAATTCATCTGGATTCCTCAACACAAAACTCTGACAGCTTATCTACTGAGCTGTATTGCCTTCATGCCCTTAGTGTGTAGAGGGTGTGACCTTATGTTCATAGTACAAACAAGTACTATTGTCTCACATGTATTATTATTTTCCCTATATTCAGATGTGGTTTATTCCCACTGAAAGGAACAAAAGCCCAACCTCACAGATTTTTCCATTAAAAAGACGCCTTTTATGAAAAATAATTTGTACTGGAGGTATTTTTCTTTGGACAAAAATTATCTAAATGGCTAACTTGCTGTCACTTTGTTTACCTAGGAGAATGACATCGGCCCAGGAAGTCAAATAAGTGCTTGGGAACAGAGTACAAAAATATCTCAGAGAAACATTGGCTGAGTTCAACTGCTGATGTAAAAGCGTGCGAGACTGTTGAGCCCAGCTGAGCTGTAGTTCCTTATGAGAGCTATAAATTTAGACTAATATCTTTAGCGAATGAAGCTGGTTCAACACATTGTGCAACTCGTCCCTTATTTAATATAAGTGCAATAGCTTTAATTTATCCCAGATGTCATCAAATAGCAGGACCAGCATTTTGCTGCTTTGGTATGAAATGCACCAACAGCTTCAGGTGTTAGTTAGATC
Source organism: Acanthiza pusilla (assembly GCA_036630365.1). Lineage (NCBI taxonomy): Eukaryota > Metazoa > Chordata > Aves > Passeriformes > Acanthizidae > Acanthiza > Acanthiza pusilla. The sequence goes on from JAXCHO010000018.1 coordinate 25,962,548, forward strand.
AGCTACATTCCAGGTGCCTTGGCTTACAGCCTTCTCACTTGGAAAGTGTTTTGAAGTCCTCTTGTGCTCAGCAGGAGGGCATTTTGTAAAATGATGCACATATTTCACCAGTTCTTTCAGGAAAAGTTGTTTCTAACAAAGGTCTTGATGAATTATGACTTAATGTAACGTAGCCTGATTACTTGAAATTTTCCCATGGCTCACCAATACCATTTGCCTGGGTAGGAATTTGTTGGGGATAGCTCAGGAGAGCAAGGATATGATTCTGAACCTACATGCACCAGCACTGTAAAAAATAATTTGATTTTGTCAAGTCTTTACATTTTAAAAAGGTCTGAGGGAAGTTATGGTAGCTGGATTTGAGTAGGCTGCATTTGAGACACTTGTTCAAAAAGTCTACTGTTCGTGTAATCATTTTGGTCCAACAGATGTAAATATGCCTGATAAAACAGTAGCTAAAGGAAAAACAAACTCTCTCAATGAAGATTCTGCTTACCATTTTTCTCATTTTACCTGTGACCAAGACAAGCACTATCAGAGAGCATGGCAAGTGAAATTTTCTACTCGGTCACATTTTTAATTCTTCTAAAATGCGGTTAAGTCTTTCCTTATTCAAGCCCTCCATTTCTTCCATGTTTTGCTTCCTTCCACATCTAGGCAGTGTTACCAACCAAATGCAGATAACCTAAGACTTCATTTTGGAAATCAAATGTCAATTCCAACTTTTCTTGAAGTTCTTAATGTCTAAATGTATACAGGCATATAGCCTTTAAAAAAGCCCCTTTTTACATACGCCCATGCTTGGGACCACATGTAAACTATTCCTGCCTTCCAAGTGGGATAACAGAAACCATTGGAACAGTTATAAATTTCTACACTATCACAGGATTTTATGGTGAGTTTCACTTCTTTGAAACCCTTTTCCAAAAATATGACACTCAGATGAACAGGAGCCAAAGACACCAAGTTCCACAAACAGGTTTCTATTTTCAGATAATAACCAGTTTAACTAGAACTATGTATTTCAGTACAAAACAGACCTCCCTCCAGTTTCTACATTATCTTTAAAGGCTTTGGATTAAGGGACTGTCCCACATTTTAAATTAAGGTCTGGATTGCGCCATGCCACTTTAGATCTACTGGGTGACAGTGCTGTTCCCCTTTGAGTCCCCTGCCCTGCACCTGAGCAGGTGTTTCTTTAGCTGCCATCATCCTTCAGGCCCCAATCTGATCTCACAGCCATAGAAGACCTGGCCTTGTAAAGGAAGATCCAGGGGATCTGGCTTCTAACACATCAGGATTTGAAATTGAGGCATTTTACCAACAGAGATTAACAGGAAGCTGTTATTTTGATTACAGAGTGGCTTAGCGGTACAGGGTGTAAAGCTAATTCAAAACTTCCTAAAACTTCCTGAGGACAGTTTCTTTTAAAAAACTTCTCTTGAAAATGGCTTTTGCAGTAACACCCATAACTTTCAAAAAGTAGGGAAGTTCATACTGGGCCTAGTTCGATTTTCCAAAACGAGATGGGTCACACTATTACTACAGTTGTAAAGAACTCACAGAGGCAAGGTGTATTCTCGCTTTCCAAGAAAACCATCAGGACAGAGCTGGGACCTGAGGATACTGTAACCTCACCAGTGTGGAGTCTGCAGACACTGCTTAGTTTGCCTTGTTCCCTACTGGGAGCCAGCTGAAAGAAAACATTTATTGGTGAAGAAGTGGCATGACAGTGAAAGAACTGTATTTCTTTTAAGACCCGTGACTCTCTTTCTTCATTACTCTTGCATAATGTTGTTTGCTCTTGTCCCTATTAGATTTTAATTTTGTAAGGAAGGAGGCTACGTGCTTTGGCCCTTGAGTGGCCTGCCAGAGAACATGCATTTTACAAGACTTGAAGGACGAACTTGGTAGCATTTCCTGATATGGAGATTACTAAACCAACCTTGTAAGTGAGGTGATGTAAGCGATGTAAGTGAAAGGACTCAGAAGCTCATGGAATTTTTGTATGTGCTGTAGCAAGACAGTTCAGGCAGTGTCAGACATTAACACCCATTAACAGTGCAATGTGCAGTGTGCAGAAAATGTAGCATGGGGCATTCTTGTATCTCAGTTTTAACTTTACCTTATTGGCAACCATTTCCAACTGAGACAAGATGCAAAAAAGAGACCTTAGTTTACTTAGAAATTTTCTACTCCATTCTCCATTCCTACTGCTCTGGCAATGAATTAGGTCTTCCATATTCAGCACAATAACGTTATTCTTTTAGATACATTCTACTTCTCCCCCACCCCGCCCCCCCCCCCAGCCCCTCCACGGCCCTGTCAAAAAAAAAAAAAACCAAAAGAAAAGAAAATATTTGCTCTATTATCACAAAGCAAGCAATATTCACGTATCAAAACCAAACAGTGTAATTGGTTTATGAAATGGGTTATTTGGCAAAATAGACTGCAATTGCTACAGATGGGATTTAGTGGTACAAAAGAAGCCCATTCAATTTGGGTTTTTAACATTTTCATACATTTCAGCTGCCACAAATCTGCTCTGCTGTCAGAGAGACTACTTTGATCTTTATTGACTGAGAATTTACATTGGTGTTTTAATACAAAACCTATTCAAGGAATATCTAGAAACACACTCTTTTTCTTTCTATAGAGCTGATATGTGAGAGGAAGTGAAACTTTCTGACATTATTATCTCTAAAAAAGTGAAAAGAAGTCTCTATTCAACAAAGACCAGGAAGTCAGCTTTATTTTCCTCTTATACCAACATATATTGACAGTGATTCTATTGAAGGTAACAAAGTAAAATCTCCATAAAAGATTTATAGGTGTGACCCTCCATTCAGGCATGAATGGAACCCCAGCAAAGGGCATGATGTGGCACAACATTTTAGAGGAGTGGTAAAAGGTGTCTTGGCATCACCACATAAGGCTTAACCAGATAGGTTATTATATTACAATGGGGTTGGGTTTTTTAATATGGCATTACTATATCAGCACTCTATTATTCCACTCTATCATTTTTCCTCAGATTTTCCCACAGAGAAAGGGAGTAATCATAAAGGCCAGCTGTGGCCAAAGAATGCTCTTTCTGTCTTATAGAAGCAGTGAAGAGGTCAGCTCTGCATGGAGGGTGGAGTGGAGAGGAGGAATGGGCACACACCACTGTCAAGGCTTCTCTTAACCTGGGTCTTCATTGTGAATGGAGAAAAGTCAAAGCCTGGCAAGCAAGGGTTGGTCTTTGGGCTCTTGTAACAGAAGAGGAGAATTCAGAAAGAAACTTGTAAAATAGGAGCTTTGGATAGAAAAGAGAAGTAAGTGGACTTTAGAGGGGCAACTTGAGTGGCTTTCCATAAAGGAAGATTAAGTTAGGTGCAGGAGAGGCTGTGGTGAATCTCTTATCTTGAGTTTATCAACTCTGACAATGACCCATTCGTTCCATGCTGTGTCATTTTGAACTCAAGCCAATGCTTAAATTGTGTGACAGAAGCAATTTCAGTGGGGGAGCACTATAATCATTGCTGCACCATCAGTGGAAGAAAAAGTTGGAGGAAATTTCAAAGACAAAAAAAACCCCTACATATTTCACAGCTTTTAGGAAGGTAATTTCCATACTGTCATCTGGGACAGAACGTCTACAATGTATTACTCGAGTTACCTGATATAGAACATCAGTTGTTTAGCTCCTTTTTCTGATGGAGGAAAAGGAATTGATTTCTTCTTCATGCCACTGTTTGCTGAAGTGGGTTTAATAAATTAGATCCCAGAGAGAGTCTATGATGTGTTTTTAAACAACATAGTGAAGTATAGCTTAACCTCAGTGATCATTTATGCTATGTTTATTCAGTATGACAATAGATTAGGTAATTACAGCCAAGGACTTCCTCATTTCACCAGAATTGATTGCATTAAATTTGGGGTTTATTAAAAGGCATTCTTCAGGGGAAATATGAAATCCCATTCCTTAAAGTTTGAATTGTGCTATAATTGTTTTACTTTTTAAGACTAGCTATAGCAAAGAATCTTCATTTAAGCCTCTTACAGTGATCATTTTTAAAATTTTATTCAGCTCTGTATGTGGGAGCAGAGGTGGTAATGAATAAAAGGTGTGGGGTAATGCTGGGAGGGGATGGTGAGCAGAAGTCACATGAGTAGTAAAATAAGAAGAACCCTAGTAATACCTAGCAACCTAATGGAAAAAAATTGTGCATGGCAACAGAAAGGAAGGACTTAGTTGCAAAGAGAAAACTTGCCAGGAAAGGCAGACAAAGAGAAAGAAAATTCATAACATAACATAACATAACAAGCCTCAGAAATGGGGGGGCACGGGGAGGAGCAAGAATGAATAGTTTAGAAACTTGGAAAAACAAGTCAGCTAAAACTAGTCTTGCACAAAAGAAGCAAAGAGCTTCACCACTTTATATAAGGATGTACACCAATTTTTTGTGATCCAGAACAGATGCAACAAATCTGTGGTCAGTCTTGCCATTGTATTTGGACCTTCAAAAGGAAAATTGAACTGAAATAATTCTGTTACAAAAACATGAGGTACATTACCTGAGTTAGAAGAAAATATGCATTTACAAATCCCCACAGTTCTTGTCCTACCAAGAACTCCAGGTTTCTGAGAGTGTAGACAAAATTCAGCTAGTTAACACCAGCAATGCATTACCAGAAAGTGAAGATTTAGATTAGCTGGTAGCAGGGCAGCATAAGCAAGCTCGTCCTGCCAATTAGGTGCCCCTGTGGGGCAGCTTAGCTGGGGATTTAACTTGCTGTCAGCATTAAGTTGTTGGAAACAGAGCAAGGCGCTGACCATCACAGCACAAGAGGGGACATTTGCCCTCAGTCCCATTTAGTGCAATGGGATTGAAAACCTGTTTGAAAAGAGAAGTTCTTCGATAGCTTCACTGACGGGAATAGTTATACGCAGATGAATTTTCAGCTATGCTAATCTTGGCACCAAATGCGATGTAATCTTAAACCTTCTCAAAATTCTATTCATTGCAGCAAATGTAAGAGAGGTTAGCATTAAAGAATTGAAAATAAAATAACTCAAAATGAAAAGTAATTTATACTGCCCTGGGACTGAGAAGCTTTAATCATAATCATAATCATATGGCTATTGCACCATGGGACTATGGGACAGAGCCAAGATTGTTTCAGTGGCCTAAATATATGCATGTTGAGATTCTCCATTATTTGGGATAACTGCAACACTGATGATGTACCAGGCAGTCAATCATCATGTGCTATTTTGGACATCTTAACTCTCTTTGGAAATCCTTTTTTAATTTTTTAATTTAGCTGTGGCAACAGTTTTTTAAGTAGAAAATAATCTTGAAATATTCCTCAGAAACCACAGTTATTTCTTCATTACCCCAGGAAAGTTGAAACTTCAATATCCTGAACATTTTGAATGACACTTTCAAATCAGGAATGGGGAAGATGTTAGACCTGGGGCATGAGTAAGAGATTAGTAGTTTATAATATCTCCAGATTAGTTAGCAATATAAAAAATTGAAACTCCACTCCCCTCTAGCTGCTGGAAAGGAAAAGGAGATTGCTGCTTTTTTCCCCAGTTTCAGGAGATTTCTTTAATTTTTAAAAAAAGAAGAAAAGGGTCTAAATTTTTTTATTGTCTGCCCCACTTTGAAGTTATCTTTGTTTACAGCTTCACTGGTGTCTTGAGTTTATAACCTACACATTTGACCTCAATTACAAGTCCCTCCTTTGCCATTATTTTATATGGACTTTGGGTGACTAAGATGGTGCCCAGCAGTCTGTCTTGTCTGGTTTATTGCCGCTGGGTCTCTGCTCACTAAGTGTTTTCTGAGATGTTTGTACACACCAACTATCTGCTGAAACAGAGTCCAGGAAGCAGAGGCTTGATATTCTAACTCATTTCTGTTCTTCTCTTCTCTATGTAGAGCAGCAGGGCTTCTCACCCCTACTCCTTGGTGTCTCCTTCTATATTTTACTCCTTTTATATGGCTTTGTGGGAGCCTTGGGAAGAAATAATGCTTGGAAAAAGCAATGGTAGTAATTTAACAGTAATGGTCTTTGTTGGTTTGCTTATTTCTGACTCAAAGGAAGTGCATGGTTAGGGTCGTGATTTTCATTTAATGTATTATGAAGTTTTATGCAAAAGGTGGGCTCAATTATTTCTGTGCAAAAGAACTTCCATTTCACAGGTGTGGGAAGTTATTGTTCTGCATTCCAAGCAAACACCTATTTCATTTTTGTTCTTAAGAAAAATAATACTTTTACTCTTCAACATTTCTGGACTTTGACAACACGGCAAAGGTTCTTTTTTGAATTCTGCATATTGGAGCATCATGTAAGAATTACACATCTTTGTGTGCTTTTCACTTTCCATATGGCTTCTGTTTCCTGGCTTAAGTATCTCTGGGAGAGCTCATGCTCCAGAGAACAGAGAAATAATTTTTTACCACAATTTGCTCTAGTAAAAACAGACTAATCTGATTTTTCTAATAGATGGGCCAGGATTTCCAAAAATATTCTTTGCCGTTCTTGATTATTGTAGTCTTTACACATTTTCTAAGGTTCACTGGATGTTCATTCCTCAACAGTATGTTTATTTCCTGATTCACCAATGGCTTTTTAACACCCTAGGTATGAATCATTATTGATGTACACATTACCTTCCAACCAGTGACAGAATCATGTCCTTATGGCATTGTCTCCTTATGGACTGGACAGTGTGTAGACATAAATAGTTTTCTTTTCCTAGCATTTACTAAAGATGATGCTCCTCAACCTGGAGCCTCTTGCCATAAGTGTGAAAAATTCAAGTATGATGTTATTCTATTTCCCCAGCAACTTAAGATGCATCAGGAAAACATACCCTCTTCAGTTTATCTGTCATAGGGACTACCTTTCCTGGATAATATTTGGCCAGTGGCCTCTACATAATGTTTTTCAGTGGTTTGTGATGAGTTGGTACCCTTGTAAATAGCAAAGATTGAAAGACAGAACTGACCCATCGTGGAAAGCCAACAATGAGCATCTCTTTTTTTACCCAAACTTATTCTTCTCCTTTTTTCAGAACCCTCATGACGAAGCTGGTTTTGTCAGGTCTCTTTCCAGATGCATTATTCTCTTGCTCCAGCTCACAGCTTGGTGAAAAAGGTTGTTTGGTTTTGCTTATTATTGAAAAAGGCATTTCTGAGTCTCAATGCTGCCATCATGTCACGTTTCAAGAGCAGAATGTAACAGAATCTGAGACATTCCAATAAAACCTAAGATCTGTCCGATCTCTCACAGCATCCTTCAGTCTTTCATCTGTTTTGATCTAGATACTCCATTGAAGTTTTAGTTTCTCTGGGACTGCCCAAATTTCTTCAGAAGCCAATAGATTCCTAATTAACAGTTTTCCTCAGCTTCAGTATGCCTATGTTTAGTCTAATACTCACCCCTGAACATTTGCTTTGCAGTGCCATAATCTGACTTGCTGTGGCATTACCATGTAGTATGGTCTTTTCATAGGACATATACTAAATTCAGATTTGTTCTTTGATAGGGGGAATTCTGTTCAGAGATTTTATGCAAATATCAGTTTCAGATATTAAACTTTGATTATTCTAAAAGTTTTCTTGACATTTACATGACTGCTGGTCTACTCATCACTGTGTAAGTCTTTTTCTTTGCTGGCTTGCAAGTAATCTCATAACTTTCCCATCATCATCTGCACATCAGCACCATGAAATGCATCTTTATAGTCTGTTAAAATTCCTAACAAGGCCTTAATTGACTCTACTCTTTCCCCTCAGTTTTGCTTTGCAGTAAAATATGTGATATGAAGCCATGCATAGAAGAGCTACTATGACTTCCCGAAATGTTTTGTTGTAAACAAGAAGCTTGTGTTTGCCTGTTGGCACCATCACAGTTGCATAGTGTATCCCTAGTAGTTGCACTTCTCAAGTCAAACACTGTTTGCATCCTTGCACACAACTCCACTGGATGCTTCTGCCTGCTCGGCACACACATGCCTTACTCAGCTTTGTTTGCTTCTTAATTAGATTTTATTCCTTGCTGTGAGTCTCACTAGCCCCCTGTCCATATGTTTCATAAAGCACATGCTGGATTATAAAGTAACAGGCCTACTTATTTCTATAAGAAACCCCTTTTCAGTAGGCACAGGGAGCACTCCAGCTAAATACAGTACAGCATGTTTTCTTGAAGCCTTCTGTAACTTCTGTTCCTTTTCCCAAGTTCTTTGAAAACTGCTCCTGTCTTTTTCCTGCCTATATCTTCAGTGACTAACAGTAAAATGACAATTTGTTGCTCTTGACAGTACTAATTCTTAATCATTGATGCTAAGTAATTTCTTACTATTTCTAACTGAAAATAGATTTTTTCCCCCCACAGTATTTCAAGGGCTAGAAACATCATTGATTTTCACGGATATTCTCTTGAAGACTTCTGGCTTGGGTTTTGCAGCTACCTGTGTAATCAGTGAGTTAGCCTGAATGAGACAGAAAGCTTCTAGTCTCACGTAAGAGTTTATCACATAGGAACTGGTATCTTTATGTCCATTTTACAAGCAGGATGCAAGAAGACAGTGGCCAACCCAACAGATAACACCTGTTTGGTCAACATGAAATGTGGCTTAGATTTGTATTAGTCACACTAGATTTTGTAATACCTGCCATGGAGTCAGGAAATGTGTCAACTTGCTGTTCCATGGAAGTACTGTGGTAAAAATTCAGGTTTTGAGATCTGCACTGCAGTCATCTGCCCGCAGGGTAGAATCACTTTCTTAGGTGTGGGTGGCTTTGGTCTAAGAGCAGTGTGTGCTTTTGACCATCAATGAATACTTCTGTCTGAGTACAACGTTAGAAGTTATCTTGACAATCGGCTTTAATTTTAAAAATGTTTTTCCATGTAAATCACAGCTAGTCTCTGATGTCTTTTTCCTGACATTTTCCTCATTTGCTCCCTTTTTTAAAAACCTTTGATATTTAGACAGACTACATATGTCATCCAGAGCTTATGCCATGGACAGAAATGACAAGAAGAAAGAATAGATTGGTCCCAAGGCACTGAGTCAAAACTAAAAGACAAATTACTTAACTAAAATTACACTGATGAAAAATAAAACATCAAAGTATTAAAATTAGAAATAGAATAGGTAATAAAAAAGGAAATACAAAATGGTATGTGAAACCAATAATCCCATCTACTCCAAGGATACCAATGAGTCTCGGGGATATCCAGCTCCCCACAGTCTCAGTAAGACTTACTTAAATATTGTTGGAAATTCCTATATCCTCCATTTCCAGCCTCAGGTGGTGGTTTCTCTGCTGGCACGTATTCTTGACTGTGGCTTGACTTCCTGCTGTGCAGCTGTCCTAGTTATCAGCAGATGCAATTTATCAACTGAGCAGCTCTGCCCTGCCAGTAGGTCATGGCAGGTACCGTTGATAAACAGAACAAGCAGAGCCCAGGGTCTCTTCTCCTGATGTTCCTAGGGCAGCCCTGAGCTCCATGGCTGCCCACCTTCCTCAGCCCTTCTCCAGAGGAGGGCTGGCTGCCCTTAGGTGTGTTTCAGTGGGCAGATGTTCCCAGTGTGACCAGGAGGGTTACACATTTCACGGCACAGGTTTTGGAGGAGCCGTATGTTTGCATGGCGTGTACCTCCCTGGCTGGCTCCATGGGGAGAGAGTGCAGGGGCCTCTTCCAAAGGACTCCTGGCAGAGACACATCTGAATTACCTCGCATGGGGGGGGTGAGGAGATACTCTTTAGGGCATACCTGAGCACAATCTCCTCACTATTTATAAAGGGATTTCTTCTTCATAAAAGCCCTCAGCAGCCCGTTCTTTCCACACAGGCACAAAGCCTCTGAAAAGCCACAGCTTGCCCAGTGCTGTGCCAGCAACTCTGACAGCAGTGTTGAATACTGTGTTTGTCTGAAATACCATCATCGAAAAATGGGTCATGAGATGTCAGTCCATAGTTAAAAAAACTTTCTCTTCTTTAGTGAAATGGGACAGAAAGTGGGAGAGACAGAGAAGCAGCTACAAAAAAGTTCAGGCAGTTTCCCCTTGCCTGCTCTCTCAGATATCCTCAATAGTTTGTCATAACAATAAAGGAAGTCATAGATACTGTATTTATGAAAATCTAAAAATAATCAACCCCTTAGATAACTATGTAAGCAGAAAAAAAAATCATGTTTCTCTCTCAGCTTAAACTCCTGACGACTTCACAGAGACACTTAACCAGAAGGACTCTGTGGTAGTTCAGTAAAATGCTTACAACTAAAATCAGATGGCAACACAAATGGCTGGTAAACAGCTAAATTAGATTTCTGATAAAACTGATGGAAGTAATCCAAGAATGTCTAATTTTCATTTTTACTTTTCCATTGTGGTGGTTTGGGGCTTTTTTCCCTCCTGCATCCTTCCCTGGCAGGTTTATTGTTTCTGCCTTTTATAGGGGTGCAATCTGCTTCCTTTTAGGTTTGCTTTCCTGTGCTCATTTCTCTCCCACCTTTCATACCCTTTTTATTTTTGTTCCCTTACTATTTCTGTCCCTCTTCCCACCTCACGCATGTACACACACACACACATGACCAGATACTCAGCGTCCTTTTGATATTTCCTTTTCTGCCCTCTCATCCCTTGTTTTTCCTATGAGACAACCAAGCCAAAAATGCCACAAGAACAGCTTGTGCTCGTGATATGTTAATACTACAAAAGCAGGCTGTATTTTCACCAAGAGAGACACAAAAGATGAGTCTTTTTCCACTGACCACAGAGGTTTCTGCTTCCCTAAAATTCAAAATGCTCTCCTGCTTCCTCCTCTGCCACTTAAAGAAGCACAGCTGCTCACTAATGGGATGAAGACAAGTTTCAGAACAGCTACAATCCCCAGATGCATAAGTCCATGGCACAAGTGCAGGTTAAAAAGCAGTGATCCAACAAATGTTCATCTAACCATATTAAGAATCTCATAAGCATGGAACAAGACGGCACCTGTGTGTCACAAAGTATTTGTAATCTGAATTAATCTAAGCAAATGACAGGACACTGGATTGAGATAGAAAGGGATAGCCACAGAGCGCAGTGAGAATTATTTGTCATTGTGATGGGACCCAGGCTCGACACATCTGCACCATAAACACTGTTAAGGGGCCAGATGCTCAACTCCTTGACAAAATGAGTTCTTCCATGATAGTTCTTATGTTTATAGAACATAAAAACATTAACAAAGAAAAAAGAAAAATGTCTGTTGAACTCATTCCTGGAAGATTAGATTCTTCCTCTACTCCTTTGCCCAGGGAGTCTTTTTCTTTCTGGCTGAAAAACCTGCAGACCTTGTACCTGTGAGGTGATCAACTTCTTCATGAATGCATGTATGCTGTCAAGATTTTATCCTGAAATCTACTTCCCTTTAACATGGGAGAGGTATTTGATGATGTCCTTCTATTTTGGAATACACATTTTAAGTAAGATTTCCAAATCTGTTTCCCAATTTAAGCAACCATATTCCAGTTCTAACATGTAGGTGAACACATATTCATGCGTGACACCTCTGTTTACAGCACAAATTCTATAGTTTTCTTTACCTTTCAAACAGATCTAGCTGTTCAATTCCCCAAACAAACACGCAATGAGACAACCTCATGGTCTGGCACAGATTCCTGAAAGTGGCCTGCCATTAAAACATGCAAAACTGAAGTCAGAATCATACACCTGGGAACAATTTCTGTTTCAAGGGACCACTGGGGGCCATGGGATCCATATTCCACTCAAAGCAGGCCTCTAACTTTGAAGTTAGAGACTAAAAGCTGATTTACAAGGAATAATAGTACAGGAAGCTGCAATACAGAGATAGAAATGCATCACCGCTGCTGGATGCAGAAGGAAGTTAAACTACAATGGATAGCAGACAAAGTGTAGAATTGGAGTCAAAAGGGTGTCAACATAGCAGAGCATTTATTTTCCTACAAGCCAGACATTTGTCCTCTCCAGCACCAGAAGTGAAGCCTGAATGCATTTCTGTTGACACTTCTCCATTTTTTCCAAAAAGCACTAATAGGCTGCAGTATCACGTAGAAGAGGAAGAGGGAGAAAGGGAAGTACTGAAAAAAGATTTATTCCCTGGACTGTCACTTCAGTAGATGAGGACTATGACAATGATAACTGCCCTGCACTGGAGCTTTATCTACCACTTGCATGTGCCAGTTGCTAAAGGCTATTCGAGGCATTTGCAGTTGTCCAGTGTTTTCTGCCATCATTCTGGGGTGAAAAGTGATGCAACATTGGACCACGTAGAAAGAGGTAGGAGAATGAGGACTGGTGAAGTCACACTGAGCAGGCCTTGGTATGTGGACCTAGGCACTTCTGCATTCCAGGAATATCCTGAGCCTGTAGCCAAGTACACTGGTCATTGGATATAAATTCCCACTGAGCAGGCTACTTCTGAGTCATGCCTCCACCTATTTCTGGGCAATGAATCATATTGGATTTGAGGAAAATTTTTAATTCTGAAATCTCACCCCTAGAAGTTAAATCTGGCCAGGGCTTTACCAATGACGCTCAGAAGACCTTGTCTCTGCACTTTCCCAAGCCCAAAGGTTGCAGGTGAAAGGAGAGAGAAGACCTCCTGTTACGGCATGACCTTCACCTCCTCCTGCGTTACCTGTAAGATCAGCACTGAGAGAGGAGGGGAGCAGGGCATCTCTCTCTGGCAGCAGCTCTGACTGGCTTCTCTTCTCCAGGAGGTAAGAATATGCAGAAGGCAGTCACGCTGGGATGTCACTTCCCACTCTCTGAAGGCTAGAGTTTCTCTGTTACATCAAGACTGGCTCCAGCAGGAGCCAAAATAACATTCCATGTAGTGAAATAATGGATGCTCTGTGTAAGGTGGAGTGCTGCTGTGCCAGGACAGCCCTAATCAGACCATTCTGCTCCTGGCTTTGCAATGAATCATTTAGTTACTGGAAAGGCCAAAATTAAAAGGTGCTTTTTGCAGCTTTTTCTAAAAATTGCCAAGGTAGGAAACAGCATGATACAAGGTGGGAAGGAGACCCTGTTGTGAGAAGGAAGAGGGTGAAGTCAGCACCAGGAATTCCCTCTGTGCACACGGCTAAAAAAATCTAGTCTCTGTGGGAAAAATTTTGAAAATTCTTGTTTTTAAGAAGTCATTTTTGCTCAGTTAGAACATAGCCCTCATATTATTACCCGGCATGCAGCACATTTAAAAAAAAAAAAAAATGGTTTGTACATTCAAAGTATTTCTCCAGGGGAGATCAAAATGCTCCATGAAGAAATGGGAGCAGATAAAAGGGCACAACAAAGCTTCTGAACCTACAGTTTCAGTTATGTTTTGTGTCAGCAAATAATTTGCTTAAACTGCAAATTGTCACAAACAGAGGACAAATAAATGATTTATGCTGTACATAAAATTGCAAAAGCATCACTCAAGTTCACTGTTTTCTATTAATGTAAATACATAAATTTCACAGGTGGTTTCTGTCTACTACTCTCTGCGCTCTGCAAGAGAAGAATACAGGATACAGTTATGAAGAACAATAATACCACAAAAATGGGAACTGATGCAAGGAGAATGAAGGAAATGCAATATGTTTTCACAGCAAGCTCAGGCTATCATAAGACCACAGTTTGGGTTACAGAGATATGCATTTCAAGCAAGAATGAAAAATTCCTTTGTAATAATGTGCATGAACTTAGTAAAAAAATTTTGGGAGAAAAACTCATCAGACTCTGGAACTTTTCACAGAAGAAAAATCATCAGAAGGTATTTCTTAATCCTTGCAGAAGGAGTATTTTAAAATAGTCCTTCTTGTCATGGTTGGCTTTGCTCTTTGTGTCCTCGCTACCAAAATTTGCATTTTTGGGCATCTCCTGTCATAATATCCCAGATGAGGGTGGCTTAAAAATCCTATACAAAAAAAGGTTTTTATTTTTAATCGCAGACTGACTAATGTTTGCCAGCAAAAAGGAGTTCTTTCTTCAGTTCTCTCAGCGACTTTCTTTTGCCATGTTTCAAGGAACAAATGCCTGCAAGCTGAGCTGCAAGCTACATACTTCTCATCCCTGAATGTTGGGCTTTACCTCTTCCTCTTTCTCTCTAATAGTTTCTATTTCAGTCCTGGGTAAGTGGAATGAAACAAGAACTTCAAACTCTAGCCTAAAGGCCAGCACTCCACTTTTTGGCCATCTGTGAAACATTTCCTAGTTTAAGTACATGTATTTGCTTTATCACTCCAGTGCCATAACCTTATTGAAGATTTCCAGCTCAGCTCTATCTGCAGTGATATACCCTGCTGCTATCCACCTGGGAACTCAGAGGAGGGCTTAAAAATTGAGACTTCTTCAAATTCAAGGTGGAGGTTTGACTCGGAAACTGAACATTCCCACAACCTGCAGCATAGCAGGAGGGCAGTGGGGAGCCCAGTGCCACCCTGCCAGATTGGGTTGATCCCCTCATGATACTTAAACAGTACAAGACTGTTATCAGGACAGAAGGGACACCCTGGTGACTCAACTCCAAAGGTTTTCAGCTGAAACTGAAAATGGCTGTAACTTCCAGCAGCAATTACACCCCAGTGCAGGGACACAACATGTCTACATGCAGAAGAAAGAAAGACCGAGTATTATCTCTACTATCTGCTTGGCCCCCTCACTCTCTGTTTCTGGAACCTAACGTAATCTGTCCCCATAAGACACGAGAGTTAGTAGGCCACCAGCTGCATGACAAAAAGGAGCCAACATTAGCCCTTTCTGCTTGTTATCTCCTTTCTAAAATGTGAATGCATGACTTATAGTGTTTTCCATGGTGCTTTGATGCCTACGTATCTATGTCTATGTAGAAATGTTTATTTGGCAATAGGGAAAAAAAGAATAGAAAAACAAAAAATGTTACTTTCTGAGGTTTTTTTTTCTCATGGAAAGCTTTTTCCTGACCAGCAAAGGCAAACAGGAGTAAAAGATAAAACCACTTCAGAAAAGGGAAACCTAAAAGATTAGATAGCTGATATCCAGTTTCCTAATTTCCTCCACCATCACGGAACAAAAAATAAGTGAATTTTTCTGAAAGACAGGAAAACTGGTAGTTTCACAGGTCAAGAATTGAAGGTCTTAACAGTGTGTTTGGACTTACTAGAAAATACCTTGGAGTATTCTGATGTAG
The DNA here is from genome assembly GCA_036630365.1 of Acanthiza pusilla. NCBI lineage: Eukaryota > Metazoa > Chordata > Aves > Passeriformes > Acanthizidae > Acanthiza > Acanthiza pusilla. The sequence continues at coordinate 25,977,733 of JAXCHO010000018.1, forward strand.
TAATGGTGCTTTTAATGTGAAATATCCATGGTTAAATACACACATGCTGTGTGTGCAGTATAACAGCACAAAATTCTAATACCCAGTTCATAAATAATTGTGTATCATTGCACTGAAGAAGGAGAAAATACAGGTCAAGTAAAGTGGATAACTATTGTCTGTCCATGTACATGCTGAGAAAATTTCCTGCCACATACCATAGTGCTTTACCTTCCACTTACCAGGAAACTTGTGGTGGTTTCATTTCCTGATCCTATTCCTATGTACCCAGATGTTAATCTCACTCATGTGCTTTCAATGTAGCTGGAAACAGCCATGCAAATGAAAGCAAAACAAAGTGAAAATGAGGTGGAGCTGACACTATGACAGATCTCCCAGAACATTACAAATATTCCCAGTGCTCAAGGCGCACCAGTGTCCACAGAGTCACATCCACTACAGCACCACTGCTCTGAATCCAGCCTCATGTCTGTAAGAATAATTACACATTCTTCCATACCAGCACAGCTTTTCAGTGTTGGAGTCACTGTGATTGTAAGAAGTCTACATATTTTAACTTCACTTTTGTGTCTTCAGAATGTTGGAAATTTTGTCTTTTGAATTATTTGATTTTGAAAGTCGCTGAAAAGAAACTACTATATCAAAAGAGAAGGGAGAACCTATGCTTTTTTCTATAATAATGTTGTAAATCAGAGAGTTACTATGAAAAATAGGGCTCAGAACTTATTCTTTCTCTAGTCTTTGGATTACTCCTGATTCCCATATACTGGAGAAATCCTCAGCTGATGCTGTTAGTCCTTTTACTAGGCACAGGGTAAGAAGTGATGCTGAAGTACAGCAGCCATCACTAAACTTGGCCCTTACCTGCAAGTGAAAACTACTCCATTGACCTTTATAACACAAAGACATCCAAGAAGAAAAAGTTGCATGCACTCAGCCCAAAAGAGTAGAGACAAAACAGGAATGCTGTGTTTCCACAAACAGAGACACACTGTTAGCATTCAAAGAAGGCTGCTGGGCTTTGTAAAAGCCTGGGCTTCCTTGCCAAGCAGAACATGTTATTCATCTTCCATAAAAGTATATAAATCTGTTTCAGCCAGTCATCCTTTCTGAGAGTTTTCCAGATTCCAGTGTCTCAGTGTAAATTATTTTGCACTAAAAATGTTAAGGTTGGCTTCAGTTATTTTGCATTGTTTTGTGTATATAGTCTTACATTAAATGGACCCAAATCTTTCATTCCTTTGCAGGAGGGGTAAAATCTGCCAAGGACAAAAATGCAAGAGAATCCAGTTCATGAACCACTGAATTCATTTGTGAAGAAAACATGACTTGCTTCATTAGATTTCAATGTTATCAAAGACAAAGACACAGGAATCAAATCACTTTTGGAGTGTCCTCTGTGAGTACAAGACAAAACCCAATGGTTATTTAGAGCTAAATTTTTGGTATGAAAATATGACACAGGCAAGTTTAGCCTCAGCTGTGCATTTAGAAAGAATGGAGTGAACAATTATTTGAGCACTGTATTCCCCTAAAATAATGAAAACCTTTCTAATATTAGCACTGAGATTTCTGGGTCCTTAATTTCCATATTATTTTTTATTTTTTATTTAAAAGTAGATTCAATAATGCACAACCTACTTCAGCAGAGAAGTTTTTGGGTAAAGGGAGTTTAGGCTTACAAACCAAGTCAGCAAAACGTTTTCATGATCCCAGTGACAGAACACAAGAGATATCTAAATGCAGTCAGTCTGCCACTCAGACAGAAACTCTCGAGTGTTTTAACCACCCATGTAGCCATGGCAACACAAAATTTAGCAGAATTCTACCCCAGACCTTGGGTGAATGCCAAGGCGGTGTTTAACCCATGCCTAATTTTATGCTGCTGCTTCCAGGTCCTAAAACACATTACACCTGTCTTGGCTGTATGCAGGTTTTTGACTGCCACATGGCATGCATTTCTTAAGATGTACATCTAGTCCCTGAAGGGGAAGGGAAGACATCCAGGGGCTGCAGTTACCTCCACGTGTGCAGGGAGGCCTTGATCCATAGGGTGCTCGGTGGGATCATCACTGCTCCAGCATGGCAGGAATATGTGAGGATGCTTCTCAGGCAGTCAGCAACCACATAGATTCCTACAAGAGCTACAAGTTTCATGAGCAGCCTTGTCATGTTTTCCTTTTTCTAACAGTTGTGTCTTGGATGAGTGAAGCCACTTGCTTGAAGGACTAAAGAAAAGGTGAAAAATATTTGGAGTTGTAAACAAGAATCTCTTTGTGAGAGAGTCTTGACAACTTGTCTGGGTAGAGAAAACAGAAAATGTCTCTCTGAGCAACAAATCATCAGATGACCTGCTACTACCTACTAAGGTGTAACCACCAAGACGCATTTTTTCAGAAACACTTGTCATGTGTAGGAGGCAGGCAGAAATGTTTCAAGAATATCTCTCTTAACACCATTGAAAACAGAACTTGTCATCTTGCAGCAAGTGCAAAGTAACCCTGTTAGATTTCTGATTACAAACTGAGATGGGTCCTTGGGGTCTCCTTTGGGGTCAGAGCTGAAAGTTAGCTCCCCAGGGTATGAGAGAATGACATAATATCCACCAGAGGTGCCTAGAGCTGTTTTCATGAAATAATATCTAACAGTTTCTTCAAAAGCACCCTTGTCCACAGTCTAGCAAATGTTCGTGTGCCTATTTGCCCAGTGAAAGTTGTTGCCAGTGGTTTGTGAAGAATTTGTATAACAAATATTGAAGTATAAAATACACTTGAAGTTTTAAAAAAAGTCTTTCAAAGTCTGCTAAGAGGGTTTCAGGAGAAGAGAGACCATGAAAAGCTATATAATTTAGCTGAACAGGAAAATTAAAACTCGAGTAACCAGCCCACTGTGCACCAAGCCTTGGAATGCCAAGAGAGCTCATTCAGACATATAAAAAAGCACATGGCTGATATTTTAGTCTGAATAGCAAAGTAACAGAGAATAAAGAGCCAGTACTTGTGCCTTTTTCAGAGGTTCAGGAGGAACTGAACACTGCTTTTTCATTATGCTGACTTTATTCCATCAGAGTATAGAGTAGACTTATTGCAGGTTTGCAAGAATATTTTTTTTGCTGTCTCAAATGCAATGTGTCCTGGGAATTCTCTGTAAGCCTGCACTGAAAAAGATTTGGAAGAAAAATAATGCCTTACTCTTCTTTCTGCCTTCCCGCTAATGACCACACCTATGTATTTCTAGGATAATGCAAATATATATTTTCAGAGGCAAATGATGATTGATAAAAACTTTGTAAAAAACTCCATGGTCATTTCTCTGCCAGCAGCAACACATCCATATATAGCAGTGATGTGGGCAGTGTTTTCAAATCACATGAGGATCTGGGGATGGGAAATAATGTTTAGTCAAAGAGCAAAAAAATTAGATACAATAGCGATAGAAAATCTGATTATATTTTTTCCAAATGTAATCAAATCCAGGACAAGTATTCTTGAAGGATTTAGGAGGTGATAAGATTGTGGTGTGAATTAGATTTGTTCTTCTACCTTTTGTTCCACGGATTATGCAAAAGGTAATAGAGCTTGCTTTACAATTTTGAGCTTCTGTACTAAAAATGAAAATGATTGCCATCTCCTTTCTGTGCTGTTTTGCTAAATACTGCAAAGAAAAGCTTCATGATTTAATTTACTGAACTTGTCAGTCTGTATCAGAAATACAATGAAGACTAGCTGTAAAAATCTTCATTAAAGATAGGGAAGAGAAAGTACTGCCTGTAACACTGCCTTGGCGTATATTGCTTAACATAGAAAAATGGTTGCACTTAAAAACCACATCAACCCAGAAAATTAGAAGACACTTCTTGTTTTCTTTTCAGGGGACACTCATGGAAATTAGAGTCTAAATCCATGCCTGAAAATGGAAGAACTATGACATTAACATCTTGAAGAGACCATTCCTGATGATATGAAAGATTTTCCTTTTTTCATGTCTAATGAACCCAACAAAAATGCTTGACATCATATTTCACAGAATAATGAGTAATCTGGTGCTTACTGGATTCAAAAACACTCGAGATTCTCAAAAGTTTTTTTCACTGAGCATGCCAATTTATCCCAGTCCTGATTTGGCAATAAAGGACAAGAATTTAGTCTGTTTTATTCAGAAATATGGCCTGATATCTGCAAACTTGTGTGTTTTAACATTGATTACATAACACCATTCAAATGCAAAATGTACTTATTACAAACGTTCTTTGGTAAACACCATTAAATCACTGCTAGCATCAAAGCACAAAATGAGATGTCTCATTTCAAAAGTTTTAAAAACTGTGGTATTGCTTTCAAAAGTATAGTTTTAGGGAAAGTATTATGAAATTATTCTGCAAAAGCAAATCTGCCCCTACTGAAAAAGAAGCATGTCTCTTTGATGTGTTTTGATGGATACTCTGGGTTTATAGAGGCTCCTATTTTATTAGTCCAGGAAAGACACAAAACCTTCCACAGTATTGTGTTTAGTCCAACACTGTAGCTGAAAAAAATGCTGATAACAAGCATATAATTTCTCATTTATATTTTCAAACTTTATGGTATTATAAGATTTTCTTTCTCTCTCTCTCTCTCTCTCTTTTTTTTTTTTTTTTTTTTTTTTTTGTGTCTTTCCAGGCTATCACTCTTTGGTAATAAGTTTTGAGACTAAGAACTATGGATTCCTATGAGGGCTCCAAGGAATTGAAGGTACAATACAGCAATATTTAGATAGAGAAGAGTCTTCGGAGTTTCTTCGGTTTATCAGTTTCTAATCTGCTCTCTGTTTGATTATTGTGTGCTGTTGGCTGCTTAAATTAATTTAGTTATGCGTTAATATTTATGTGTCTGACCGTTTGTTGTTAGTGCATGTGAGCTGTTACCTTTGGCAGAGAGCTTAATGTTAAACTCATGTGGACAGCTGGACAACATGGACAATTTGGACAGCTGTCAAACTTTGTGGCCCTGCTCACACTTGTCTCTCAATCCTGTGTTTCCCCCAATACTCTGACTTCAAAGATGCACTATGCGTTTTTTGTATTTCACAGTAGGCATGACATACAGCATTTTGTTGGATGGATACCTCAAATGATTCATGGCATACAACTGTTTTCTTGGATGTCCCAGCAGGGCTTTTGGGGCTCTTGACACCACAGAGAAGCAGCTGATGGGGGCTCTCATCTAGGGGAAAATGATAAAGTTGAGTGCATTTGGAAGCTTGGTTGCAACACTAAGGGACTGGGAAGGACAGCTGCTGAATTTTTTATTGTGGAGCATATGTCAATTGATGCTGCAGTGAATGACAAAAATTGTAGAATGGAGACTGCAAAATCTGTTTGTTCTAGAAACAGAGGAGAAGGTCAAGTCTAATTTTGTTTGATCACTGGTGATTCACAATCTTGCTAAGCAAGACAGTGTTCAGAAATAGGCAATGGAACGTTTTACCTGCCAAGTCAGCCACCAGGATCCAGAACACATGGACATCTTGAAAAACGGAGTTGCCACTGACCTCTAGTCCCTGTGAAATTAGTTGTGCTTCTTTTCAATGTAGGTTGTTTTTACCAACCTTTGCAATGAATAGGAGAAGCCCCCGTGCTACCATGAGGCAGAGCACTCTGGATCAGGGCAGAGCTCACTGTGAAGGAGCAACTGCTTCTGTCTGCACCAGTTCTAGGCAATAAACAAGCCACCAGTAATCTATCACTTTTTATAAACAATATGTTCAGATAAAACAAATTAAAAGAAGAAAATTTTAACACATCAGGTTGGTAACAGAAAAGGCAGAACATTTTGTCAGAAGAGGTGTCAAGAGAAGAAGCACTAAATGTAAGAACCAAATGCAAATATTCAAAGGGGAATTAAAATGTTTTGAGTGATTTATGGACATAACATAGAAAAACCTGAAGGGACAGAAGGGAATGATTATAAAAGCAAAGACGAACATTTTAAAAAACTATTAGTGAAATCAACACAGAAGGGAAAGGCAGTGAGAATTTACATGACTGTTGCGCAAGCAATGTTGACCAAAGTAAATGAACCTTATTCCAGGTCGGAGAGGGAAATGAAGGCTTCTGGAAAGTGCTCTCAATTGCTATTTTTCAAACAGCCATGCATTTAAGAAAATAACATTTTTAATGGAACACAAACTTTCTTTGGTTCTCAACTACAAATAAAATGCCGGAAAATAGTCCCTAAAGCTGCTATGTATGTCCTGAACCATGGTAGTCCTGAATCACACAGGTAATTTTTCTACTCTTCTCTTAATCCCATGCCTTTCTAAAGTAATTTGATATAAATTGACAGACTATAAATGTTGTCTGCTGGTTTTCCAACAGGTCAGAAGAATTGACCGATTGCTAACCCTATCCTGGTTTATGCTTACTACAATCAAATTTGAATTTTTTCTTCATTCACTTTCCTAGATTTCATTGATAAAATTCTAAAACAGTAAAATCCAAAATGAAATCTGAAAGTCAAATTAATATAATTATGAATTATAATGATAGATCATTCAACTATAAAATTGCATCAGAATTTTTATAAACTTATATAAACAAATCCATTTGCAAATTTATCTAATAGCTTTCTGTAATAAGATCCCTGTTTACCCTTGCACTTACCAAACATTTTATCATACTGTGTGCATGTTATTAAGTCCCAAGGTGCTCTTTAGTGAGATTGATTTGCTAAATTGAGTCAATTTTGTTTAGGTCAAATGGAAATGCTCTGCACCATCTAAGACGGAGCTTTCTTCCTACAGAAGATGGTGGCATCATGCACCATTCTGCACTAATTACATGCAATCCAAGGTTGCATCAAATTGCTATTTCAGCTCCAGACTACTGTGATGTGGGCCTCGAAAATCCTTAATGGAAAAATTCGCTCATCAAACAAATGAATAGCTATTATGTAAGTATGGAGTAACAGTAGTAATAGTGAATGCTCAGCTCTTCTCAGAAGGAATGCAAGTTAAATGTAAAAACATTTAGATGCAAAGCAAAAAACCTTATATACTGCATAACAAAACATTTCCAAGCTGCTCGTCAGCTCTGGTGCCTTAGCTGATGGTAAACATACAGAGGAAACTAAACTTCATGATAAATGAAGCCTGAAGATTGAAAAGCTATGAGGGATAATGTTTATTTAAATAAAAATATATCCAAAAGCCTAAAGTGTAACTTGAGAGACATTTCCTGTCACTGTGGTGAATTTCTAAGTAAAAAGCCCTGCTTGAAAATTCTCTTACCCGAACTGCCCTGCCTGAAGTTCTCCTATTTTCAGGGTATCCTTGTGAGTGCCCCAGCCATACGACACACCAACATGGATGTTCCTGGTCACTCAGTGCAGGCTTAGAATCCTTCTTTCCCTAACTGTGCCCAGGGCTGCTTTTCCGTACTTGTGAAGCCAAGGTCCTTACAAGATTTCCATACAAAGCATGGAGAAGCTGTGGACAGAAAACAGGATACCACAGCTCTCCTACAGATGAGTATCATCCTGATTTCCATGTCTGGTACTGGCACCTAAACTGGAAGCTACAAAAGAATCTTAAAGATTTCCTTCTCCAGGGAACTGAACAATTCACTGTCAAATTGGACAGCCCTGGATGATCCAGAGAAAAGAACTGATAAAAACAGACAACATGCACAAGAGCCTCTTCAGTTCACTGAATTCAAAGCATACTGCAGCTTTTGGCCCCAAGCTTAGCAGAACTCCTTCCATGAGGGCTGTTTTCCAAGTGACTCCTCAAGTCAGAGGAAAAGGCTGACTTCCTTGATGTCTCTTAATGGAAAACTCCAAAATACACAGATATTCCCATAGAGCTTTAGGACTGTTCCTGCTTTCCCTTTTATGTCCCTACAAAAAGATGTGGGTTTAAAAGCACTGCATGCTCCTCCAGATATAGCTGTCTGTTTCAGATGGCATTGGAGATGGTTGTGGGAATCTCCCATTTTAGAGAAGAGTGGGTTTGGGAGGGGCTAGGTAGAGACACCATGTCAATCTTCTCTGAGTGCCAGCAGAGACAGTAAGATGACATACATCCCTCTTTTTCCTCTTCTAGACAAATGTTATTTTTTTTAATCATTGCAATCTCATGGGCTGCAATACTCTCCTAAGACCATCACCAGTCCTTTAAACCAGAAAAACCACACAAAATAATGAAATCTGCAGGGGCATCCAGTAAGCTCCAGGGCTAGAGCATTTTGCAGCATGGATGTGGTTGGGTTACTGAAGTGCAGCATAGCCCTATCTGCATCCTGCTTGTCCTGCAGACTCAGAATCACTGTCTGGAACAATTACATTTGTCAGGGTGAAGGTAGCCCTGCATAGACAGGTGAAATCTCCATTTCCCCATTTTTTATTTCTGCATTCATGTATGCATCTACCACTGCTGTGTGTTTTTTAACTCCAGTACACATAAAGAATAACTCCATTGCAGTCAACTGGAATATAATATTTTAAAGAGGGTGTGAGAAGAGAATGAGGACTAGAAGTCTGTGGTGGTTTAACCTCGGCCAGCAACTCAACCCCACACAGCCACTTGCTCCCTCCCTCACCAGGAGGATGGGGAGAGAATTGGAAGAGTTCAAGTCAACAAACTCATGTTTTGAGATAAAGACAGTTGAACAGGTAAAGCAAAAGCTGTGCACAAGCAAAGCAAAACAAGGAGTTCATTCACCACTTCCCATCAGCAGGCAGGTACGTGGCCATGTCCAGGAAAGCAGGGCTCCTTTACATGTAATGGCTACTCAGGGAGACAAACACCATCATTCCCATAATCCCCCCCTTCCTCCTTCTTCCCCCAGCTTTATATGCTGTCCATGACACCCTAGGGTGTGGGATATCCCTTTGGTCACTTGGGGTCACCTGTCCCAGCTGTGTCCCCTCACAAATTCTTGTGCACCCCCAGTCTCCTCACTGGTGGGGTGAGGTGGGAGACACAAAAGGCCTTAACACTGTGTAAGTGCTGCTCAGCAGCAACTAAAATATCTGTTATCCACACTGTTTCCATCACAAATCCAAAACATAAACCCACACCAGCTACTTTGAAGAAAATTAACTCTATCCCAACCACAATCAGTACAAGGTCCAAAGTCTGCATTACTTGTTACTCGTGCTCTTGACTGATTCTTTAATCCTTCAATATTAACTTTTAAATACACCAGGAACTTCACAAGGCAAACTAATGAATTATTATTTTAATACACATTAGCCAAAATTCAACTGATTGTCCTCAAGCATGCAAAAGAAAATTATATCAAAAGCCAGGTTTTACTGGAACACAAATACCTCTATCCAGCTGAATGCCTAAGGCATCTTTGCTTTTAATTCGATTTTGTGCAATTTGCTTGCCTGCATTTCAGGCATCACTGGGCTACAGTTAGTGAATAGAAAATTAATCTGCCTTCCCTAATAGTCAAACCTCTTCCTCAGCTGAGTGGTTTGGAGGGGTTGGAACATGCACCGACTTCAAAATACTATAAAAATTACTTCAGTCATGAGGGTGCATCAAGTTCTCAGTGCCTGTAGTTCTATCTCAAGTCAAGTACAACCTGAGCAGCTCATTATATTCAAAATATAGACAAATGTGAAGGCATAAACCTCAGCTTTCTAATCACAGCCATATACAGAATTTATGTTAGCAAGAGAGCATTTTAAGAGATTCTACACAAATTATGACATTTGAGATAAAAACTGAACTCTCTATTCCTTTGCTTTTTTCCCTCCTTAATCCAATCAATTCACTGTTATATAAAAAGGTAGTGATGAAAGTACTTATCTAGAGCTGAAAGCACTTATTTAGAGCTTCATTCTCACCAATATTGGGGTTTTATTTCCTTTCTTCTCTCATAAGCATTTCTGATATTATAATAGAGGTATTCACAACCCAAGGCCCCCCAGAAATCTATTAATAAGTTTCATGAAAGCTGAAATATTTTTCTTCTGTGTGAAGGCTGTCTTATTTGAATACTTCTAAGTCATCTAAACTGAAAATTACTTATAAATTAGTTTTTCAGGTCGAAGTCTTTGCCTTTAGAAAAGTCTGAATTGCTGTAGATTACAATTTTTTTATAGAATATCATCTAATGTGTTTATAGAGTCTTAATTTTAAACCTTTATTCAAATTGTATTAATTGAACACAATGTTATACTGCAAGTATAGGGCACACTTCATTTCAAGAAGCACATGTAATTTTTTTTTTTTTTTTTTTAGTAAAGAGCTTTTTACTACAGGTTTGTTGCCCTTCTAGCTATAACCATAAAATCAGTCTTTTCTTAAACAAGATAAATAACTAATTCTCATATATTTTCATACATATTTTCACACACACATGTGCCAAAATAACTCATTCTTCTTTTACACTGGATTTATTTTAGATAAAATAGTGCATGTCTTCTTGCTTTATGTTTTGTTAACTCTCCAATAATTTGTTTGGGGCTTACTCATATCCCCTTTTCATTTTAAGTATTTTCACATTATAACCCCTAAAGACAGACTGACAGCTGGGATCTCATAACATAAGCATCAAACCTACATGAACTGACTTCTAACTTTAAAAATCACAGAGCTAGAAGAAATTACAGGTAGTCATTAGGTCATGCATCCTTATACATAAGCAAGTTTTCACAGTTTTTAATTGCAGTCTTCCCTCCTATAATTTCATTATTTCTCCTATTCACTGTGGAAAAAAGGGAGAAATTACCATCTTCTTTGCAACACTCACATATCTGACTACTGTCTTTATATCCCTCTTAATGATTAAATAAATTTTTCAGTCTTTCAGTGAAGGTCATATTTTGCATTTTTGTGATCATTCATCCTTTTCTCTACACTCATCAGTTACCTTTATTTAAATGCAATGTCCCAAACTGGGTTACTGTTCTGTTACCTTGACATTAACAAGCAGAGGGAAAGCAGTGTTTTATGACTTACATACTATATTCCCTGAATTTATAACAATTACTTTTGCCTTTTCCATCTGTGTCTTACGCTCACATTGTGATTCACTGCAGCCCCCAGATCCTTTCCTGAAGTTGAACTAGATATTGAACTATATGTTTCCCATATGTGTCCAGTTGATTACTCTTGCCCAAGAATAATACATTACACTTGTTTCTACTCAGTTTCACCTTACTATTTTCAAGTTGCTTAGTCAATTTTTAGAGGTCAGTTTGAATTCTATGGTCTTCTCATGCCACCCAGCTCCCATGTCACCTGAAAATTGTATGGGGATATTCTTCAGATCATTAGGGAAAAACCTGAACAAAGACCAAAGAATCATCTCTGGTGAACCATACATGCTTTCATCTTTGTTGCAAATTATTGACCATCATTTCATGGCTTGTGAAACCTCCCCAACCCTTCTGTATCCACACTATGTCAGTGCTTTATAGAATTGTAGCCTAGCATGGGCTTGGGTGGAAGGGATATTTTAAGGCCATCCAGCCAAACCTCCTAACACAGATCATATTTCTTTCAATTTGTTACATAGGACAATACAGAAAGCCCTACTAAAGTCAAGATAAATCATGTTTATGTTTGCAAATCCTGTTGTCCTGCTGTAGGAGGAAATTGCATGGATTTGATTATTTTGTCTTGACTGCTACTCATCCTTGTTTTCTTCCAGTGCTAACAGTTTCAGTTAGTTGTTCAAGCATTTTGTGAGAGCAGAATTTAAGTCACTGGCTGAATCATACCCCAGTCTTCCTTTCTCTTTATTTGAAGACAGGCATTGACTCTCCCTTCATTAACTTTTCAAGTTTCAAGCCCATGACATGCACTCTAGTCCATCATTAGTATCCAATATTTCATCATGAAGCTCCTTAAATTCATTAGGAAATTCCTAATCCCTTGCTGACTTGATAAACTCTAATCTTTAAATTGTTCCTTCTCCACTCAAAGCTGATGTTTTTACTTTACAACTTCTCATTTTTCAATTAATCATGCTTTTAAGGACTGATGCAAGAAGTTATCACAAAATTTAACCTTCTGAGTATCATCCAGCAATAGCTTTTCCTCTCTGCTGAACAGCTGACCAATTCACCCTTTCCTTCACCTTCCCTGTGTTACAATTGCACTTCTAAATTGATTGATATCTCTTGGCAGATGCATCTTGTTTTGAGCTTTGACTTATAAAAATTTTGTTCCTACATGTTCAGGTTATATTTATCACTCGTCCTCAGTAGCCTGACCTAGTTTCTGCTTCCAGCTCTATTCTTTCTTGTGCTTAAGGTTTGTGCACAGTTCATGTTTTAATCAAGCTGATCTCTTACTGCATTTTCTCTCTTTTTCTTCACAGTGGGGTAGAATATACCTGTGGATGAATATTGTCATTGTGTGTATTATTTGTAAGGTACTAACCCTGTAGCAGCATTTTTCTTCACATGAGATCTTGCTTACCCATTCTGTGAATTTATTGAAACCTATTCTATCCCTCTACCGCTATTCTTCCTTCTTGCCGGAACAATCATGAATCTTTTTCCTAATGGCCACTCTTAAATCGACCTTTCAACCTCAAATTCTCATACATTCCTCACAATTGTCAGCAAGTATAAAAGAACCTCCCCTTTACTTCTTGAATCAGAAACATTTTCCCTGATACAATCCAAAGGTTTTCCAAGCAATCTGCTGTATTTATTTCCCAGCAGACATTCCTCATTATCTCCAGTTACATTCTACCAAATATAAGGGTTCTTACAACTTACCATTTTTTTTCCCCCTTTGTTCTTTTCTGTTTGCGGTACAAACCTTGGAAATAAGAGGCAATTTAAAGCTGTATCTTGCACCTGAAGACTGAAGTTTTGGAAAATTTATGTCTAGCATGTGTTTCACTTAGGAAATAGGATAGGAATAGAAAGGTCAGTTTCAGGATAGTATTTTCAGGATACTTCAGTCATTGACAGAGCCCATGAGCTCTTGCAAGTGAGGGCATTTCCTATGCTACCACTGTGGGATACGGCATTAGGGAGTGAGTATGTCAGCAGGCAAACCGAGGTAGTCCACGTGCTTGTCCATAGTCAGTCTGCGGTTTGTCTACAGGATGTGAACACTGGAAAGCAGTGGAGTTGGGAGGATGCCAGGCTGCTGGACATTCATGTTTATCCTGTTTAAACTCACAGTAATCTCACTGAATCACAAGGAAGAGAGAATGTTGGAGAGACCTGCTACAGTAAAAGCAAGCTCTTTTTAATGCAGCTGGACCTTCCCTAGGAAACAAAAGGCACTTCTTAATATCAAAATACCAAAATATAAATCTAGATTATTATGCTAGCTTGAGAGCTATGAGCTCTCAAGAAAGAACATAGAAAAGAAGAAAGAAAGAAAGAAAGAAAGAAAGAAAGAAAGAAAGAAAGAAAGAAAGAAAGAAAGAAAGAAAGAAAGAAAGAAAGAAAGAAAGAAAGAAAGAAAAAGGAAGAGAGAAAGAAAGTGATAAACTATGTAAAGATAAGGTAATTCTAACACACTAAATGTAAACTTCTCTATTTTATTTAAACATTTGGGTGGTTTATAGTTTATAAAAATACAGCATGAGAATAAAATAGTGATCTCATAAGTTTAAAATTGTCGTGTACCGGCGTATAGGCCAAATGTCCATAGCAGAAGCAGATGTGGAAGATATCACATCAAGTAAAATAATTACTCATCAAGCATAATGCAAATGATAAAATGTAAAGTTTGCAAGCTGAAGTTAGATCCTGACCAGACTTCTTGTATGCGATGACATAAACACTGTCAGCATGAGTTTAAAATTACCCCACTGCAAGCTTGCCAAAGAGCCACAGATAAATTGCCAATTGCCAATTGACGAGTTCATAGGAAGGAAACACTACCTCTCAAGCAGAACACAATGATAAGTTTTCCTTTTCTTCCTATTTTTGTAGCACAAATTGGTTGTACAGCAGACCCACCAAAATCCCTATTCTCTATCAGATCATACAGAGGGTTTGAAATTATATCTTAATATTCCATCTTTTGTTCTATTAAGAGTTTTGTCATGCCAAGTATTGTTAAATTTAAATTTAAATTTTAAAATGTTTAAAAACTTAACTTGATGTAACCTATATCTTGAATTCTATCTGTGTCTGTAAAGTTCTGGAGTGACTAGATGTGAAAAGCACAAATTGGCCCATATATCATAAAAAGGTCTTCTTTTCAAGAATGGTAAACCTAACTTTTTGACTTTCAACTTCTAAGTTTTAGATACATTTAGTGAAGAAGATTTTTAAATCCTAGGTATCTTTAGGGGTATAAAACTTTAGAGAATGTAACCACCTGCACCATAAAACTTGGGGACATCAACAGCTTACCCTTTAGGGTAAACACTCCTTGCAGGAAACAGAAAAATGGGGAGGACGCCATCATATCTCACAAAAATGGGGATGAGCCAGTGTTTTCCAGAAACTGCTTAAGCCATCTCAAGAGTTAATAACAGGTATACGCACTTGTCTTAGCAAAGTAAAGATTAGATTACTGCTAAAATATTAGAACTCTTCAGCCTAAAATGGTTCTTTCTATACTGAACATAGAAAAGCTTCTCCTTGCAAGTGCTACAAGGAATTTAGAAGAACTTAGACCTAGGTAAGTTACTAAAGATGTCTTGCATCAGTAACAACCTCTTTCTTTTAATTGCACAGATACCTTATGCAGTGCATTATTCTTCAGTCACCTGTTGAATTGTGTCTGTATGTAAATGCTTAACTGCTGGTTCATGGACTCCTGGTGTGTCTGCTGTTGATTTCTGATACTCTAATGGTCACAGAGCAGGATTAGCATTATCAGAATGATTATGGGGGATGAAAAGATTTCCAGAGACTATCTTCACTGCATGTGGGAGAAGAGTGCACAGTAACAATGCAGTGGGACTTGTTATAGCCAGTTATGTGTCACTGAGGTGAGGGTGGCCTTCCTGTCCTCATAGAGTACCCCCTGGTCCCATTGTGAAGGGAAGAAATGGTGGTGAAATTGTTGTTCTTACATCAAATAGGTAAGAAGCCCTTCACCATGGTTTATGAGGCCTCTTCTTTTACCTTTGTCATAGACAATAGGTGCTGTTTAGACATTTTAGTCTCTCTCTCTGGGAACTAATTTTAATCATGAGCACAGAGCACTTCTTCATTTTGACCTATTGCAAAAAGGTTCTGAAAGTGCTGAAAAGTGGTTTTATCACACAGTTTATGACTTGAAACACCTGTAGCATATCCAGCTCCTTGTAAAGCTCCCCAAATCACACCTTAGTTCCTGAGATTAGATCCCTTCCGTTGCTGTACTTTTCTGAGAAAAGTGCTCATCCTTATTGCCAGTCCTAAGCACATCAGTAATCTGTCCTTTTTTTTAACTATGGCTTAAGCACAACAAAATAAAGTCTTTTAAGGCTAAGAGTAGAAAGTAGAAGAGCAATGTGTGGCTATCTATCCAGAGGCAGCAGAACTTCCTGAAAAAGCCATAAGAAGCTGCACAGGAAGAAGCATGATAGATAAAACAGTTAAACACAGGAAAGGAGGCATAGCAGTGATCAGGCAGACTATAATGGTAGCTTCCCCTTGCACAGGTGTTATGTCAAAAACACTTTCCTATCAAAAAATAAGGATCTAATTGATCCTTCTGTTCCTATACTCAGACTCACACCTATTTTACAAGAAAAGAACTTAAAAAGCATAGTTATTCTGTAAGTAGGAAATCAAACAAAGCGCAGGTCTATCAGACATGGAGTCTTGGTCTCAGGTTCTCCCCTGTCGCCCGCCCCAACTCCACATCCCTAGTGGTCCCCACAAAAACAAGAGGCAGCAATGCTGTTGATATCCTAGACAAATGCATGCACTGAGGCAACAGATCCTTCACTTTCTCCTAGTTGGGCCATTTGCCTGGGCCTCCTTTCTGCCCAAGCACCAGTATTCATTACAAGGGTGGTAACAAACCTGTCTTTGGAATTCCTACTTGTCTTCCAGTTTGGCTTGAGGTGGGTCAATAGGCCCAAAGCTTAGCAGGGGAACAGGGGTCACATCTAAGACACAGATTGTACATCTTTCTTCTAAAAAAGATATTAAATGTTCACTAAAAACCTCAGTTCCCAAAACAATTTTCCAATATTACAGATAACAAAAACATTCTGTACACAGGTAGTGTATGCAGTGCAGAATAAAGGAATAACTTTACACTGTCCAGGGATGGCTACCCTCAGGAAATGTATCTTTAGAAAACATTGCTGTCTGGCTATTATTAAAAATTATACCATCAAACATTTTCTTTCATTCTTTCTGACTATCGTATGCTTGTCTCAGAATTCCATCAACAGTATATGAGAAAGATTTGGTTTTATATTCTACAGCATTACTTGACTCCTTGGAGCCTGATCTGGTCTTGCAGCCTGAGAAAAATGAAATTTTGCATAAACAGAAAGAGTTATAAGAGACCTCTGACATGCCAAGGAGATTTTTTTACAGAGTCAAAAGTATGTGATAAATAGAGATACAAAAATAGAGGAGTTATCCCACATGCAAAGAATTTTGCCTTCGATTTATTTGGGATTTGGGGATTTGGTTGTGTCTAATGGGTAAGCATCTACCTGTTGGATCAGTCTTCCTTGAGTAAAGGAGAAAGCAATAGAAAGGAATAGAAAGAAACAGAAAGCAACAGAAGAAGGTGCTTTTGAAGATATCCAAACCTAACCTCCAATTCACCAAAAGTAAACACTTACTGATTGACACTAGAAAATTTAAAAATTCATTTTCAATGGAGTGGATCTCCCCCTGGAGGTCTTCAAAAGCACCCAACCTACATCTAGGAAAGAAATTAATTTATTATAAGAATAAATTTATTTATTTATTTATTTATTTATTTATTTAAAGAGAGAGAAAGATTGAGGGAATCATAAGGCACTTAGGACGAAGACCCAAGTGCTGGAGATACAAAAATCTAGCTACCCTTTCTTTGGTACAGCAGAATTTGGGAAAAGTGTCTGAGAGAAAATGAAAACAACAAGGTGCAACTATTGAAAACAACTATTGTGCAACAAAACAATGTTCCATTACTTTATTTCTAAACTTTCTTCCTACTGGAGATACCTGTAGTAAATCAACAACAATGGTAAAATAAATACCTTTACAGTGTTAAAGACTGATTAACTAATTCTCTATTAAAAATAATGGCATCGATATATTATCTGAAGTTTTGCAAAACGTCTCATTTTTTCTCCCATCTGCATGTAAGAGAGCACATTAAACTTTTCCTAATACGTTCCCAAAGCTTTGTGTCAGCGCTATAATACAAAAAAGAAAGGCAACTAATAAGTTAGCAGGGCTAGAGTACACAAGCAATGAAAGAGCTGATAAACAACCATGTGTCCTGAGGCAGTTTCTGTAGTGAAAAAGCAATGCTTGGCCTGAACTCAACTGCACAAATGTAATGCCAAAAATGAAGTAACTCCTGGCTTTAAAGCCCCTGAGAGTCACTAGAAAGCTTCTCCAGACTTCAGATTACACTGTAATTTATTTTCCAGTGATTCTGTAGTGAGTAAATCACTAACTGCCATTAAGGAAATGGAGTTGGTTTCCTGTTCCTGACACAGATTACTCACAAGACCCTGGATCAGTCACAATGCAGCACTGGAAAAGATGAAATTATTTTTTGAGTGTATACATATCAATACTGCAATATTAAGCTGATGGCACCAATTTTAAGGCTGATATTGGAGAGGTCAGAAGTGAAGTATGATATCTGTAATACAGGAAGGATGCACACAAGTTAGCAACATTTAAGAGAAGAAATAAATGTTTCCCAGTCCGGAAAATGAAGTTATTGAGCCTCTTGAACCATTCATGAAATTTATGAAACAATTAAAAGACCTAACTTCCGCCTGAAAGTACTTACCAAGGAAAAAAAAATGCAGAGTGCAACAGCAACTTCTAGCCAAATATTAACCTGAAAGTACATTTTTTGCCATGTTATTCATAAGCTATTTATTTAATAAATTAAATATTTAAGCATTTACATTTATTTAAATGTTCTATATGAGTTTAAAGCATTTATTGTACTCCTTAAAATTAGTTATTTGATGCAGAAATTATCTGATATGTGGTAACCTGGACCACATAATAACCAATGTTTCTTCTAGTTTTGGAATCCTGTGGATCTCCTGTCGTTGCACCTAACCCATCCCCAACATCTCTGTGCAACAGGGTACATCAAGTCATTTTTTAGGTGTTATTACTATGTTGTTGTTTTACAAACAGACAAAAAAAAAAAAAAAACAAAAACATTATTGGTATCTATCTTATAATACACAGGAAGTACATGTTTTAAATCCCTCCTCTCTGTATCCTCATTAGAGTCTATACACTCAGGAGCCAAGGGAATGCTACCCATGACAGCAGCTGTTTTACTGTACTGACAACAGAGAAAATGCAGGAAAACTGGCTTCCACAGCTTAAAAATCAGTTTCTGGAGGTAGAAGGGGAAACAAGGGGAAACTTCAAAAGATATAGGTCCATAGTTAACACAAAAGCTGTTGGTAGTACTGAGAATAAAGTCCTTGTTCATGGATCTTGCAGTTCTAGAAACTGAGATGGCTGGACTTGGCCAGACAAGAAACCACAATGAACCCTTAGAGTAACTAAATTGAGAGTGAAAGTTTCCCTTCCAGGCTTTCACAACCATCTGAGACAAACAGCTTCTTGAAGAAAAAGATAAACACACATGGAGATGTCCTTTGTCACGTTCTGATTGGCTGCGAGAGCCCAGAGTTGGGGGTTGTGCAAAGGTGGCCCTTCTGGTACCAGAAGATCTTGTTAGAGACTGTAAACTTCTCATAATCCTATTTGTACTCAGCACTTCCTACTTCTCATGTCCTTCCTTTTCTAGAGGAACAAATTTAACTTGTCTTTTGAAATCTCATTACCGCAAAATTTCTCCTTCCTGCGTCAGCCCGGCCTTACTGGCTGACAAAGCGAGAAAACAAGTTTTAATAAAAAGTAGGATTATTAAACTAGAAGTTGTTTACACACAGACTGGTATACCCAAGTTAGAGCAGGCACTGCAAGTTGCCAGCTGCTGCCCTGCCATCAAGCTCCGTATGTGCCAATAGCCCAGATTTTGGGGCTAGTAGGAGATCAGATACAGTCTGGCAGGTGATGAAACACATTGCAAGCAAAAGGAAGTGGTGAGGTGGCACAGATAAAACTGTAGCAGTGCTAATGTAATAGAGCAAGCAAAATAAGCTTAAAAACACATGCATCACAGTGTGTAGAAAGCTTAGCTTCACCCCAGCAGAAAGCTATTCTGGTTAATTCATGCAATCATTTTGCTATCACTTGTCATGCCTGCTTCTAATAACAGAAAGGCTCAAAGTACTTTTTTACATCTCTGACTGAAGATACTGAATATTAATAAGTGCAACAACAAGGGACCATTCAGGAAGGCATCTTGCTAGCTGGCGTTCCAGAAATTCCCTCTTGCTATCTTAAGCAAAGGTATCAGCTATAGTGAAGATATTTATCTGACGTGTTATGTGAGACATATGTGTGACATGGGAGGAAAACACAGGGTTCCTCAAGTTCAAGTGACTGCCATGCATAACTGATTATATTTTTCTGCAACTAGCTTGTCTGCCTTCGTTTGCTGTCCTTCAGGTACACTGGGAATGAAACATAAGGAGGCTGATAATGGGAACATGAAAACAGACTATATAAAACAATTCGATTCCTCAAAAGAATTACATAGGAAACATAATGCTTGGTTGCTTCCAAGCTTTGTTGATTTTAGTGTATTATTTATAAGGCTAAATCTGCTTCCAGGAAGAATTGGAGACGAATATACTTTCAACAATCTAAGGATTATTCTCAGACTGACAGAGACCCAAAAAAGGTCATAGATACGAGCAACACAGTCTGCTGTTCTAAGACAAACTGGGAGTTAACTGTGCTGGGAAGAACTCACTGAAAGAGAGGAGAAACAGATACACAGAAATGCTCGGGTATTTTTTTTCAAGATAGAAGTACAAAGTAACTGTTTTCTGCAGTGAAGTAAGGCCTACTTGTTTATCAAAAATTCTGAAGTCAAAAACTGATCCAAAGAGCATTCTTCATGTTATGTGGATTCAAATTTATTACTATATATACATCCAATTAAATCCACAAATACATGCTTCCCAGAGAAATAAGACTACTATGCCCACAGCATCTAGGGATTGTAGACATTACCTTTGTTAACTGGAAATCAATAGGACCTAATGTTTGCACTTAACTTCCCGTGGCTTAATGATTTCAATGGGAAATTGACAACAAACAATTTATGAGTCAGTGTTATGCTGGTGTATACTGCAAAAACTGGAAAGATCTGATCAGTGAGATTCTTCAGCCTTTTATAAAATCCTCGCATCAAGAAAGATAATGTTCAAAATGTGATACTACCTAATTAAGTATGTGCCAGTGAAAATAAATTACATACACAAAGAGGTACTGAGGCGAACGTCTGTTGGGTTATAGCAAAAGCAAGTAACACTATCTTGGCTTATCCTGTAACCATTAAAACTCTAGACAGTAATATATTTCAGAAGAATTTGTGTAGATTACTCCAGCTCTAAGTGAAAGATTAATCTTTTCAATAAATCATCCTGAGGTTAATTATTTCCAACTGACTTAAAAGATCCATGCTGAAGCAGCAGTTTTTAATTGCATTTTAAGTGATTCATTCCTTCATACAGTCATTAAATGTATATATGATCAGTTTCTTAGATGACCAAAATGTTAATCAGTGAAGGTTTTTGAGTTTATTGGAAGGGCTACACAAGGTGGGCACCTGTCAGTTTGCCCACACCACTGCACTGTCTGAAACCAGGCTTCGGCAAGTATCTAATGCAGTCAACAGTCCACGATCTGTTATGTTAACTGCATTTTGCAGCATTCTGTATTCATTTGTTACTGCAGAACAAATTTGGAGCAGAGCTAACTGCAGATTTCAAAGTGGTGTTTTTTCCCCAGGAAATTACTTTTCAGGATGAATATAAAAATTTTATCCTTGCAATGAATAGTTGTGACTGAATATTCTGGGCTTGTCTACTTTTCAGAAATTTTTGTAATATAATGCAGTCTCTCTTAACAGGGAAATCTCTTACTGGTTTTGACATTCACAACACGACTTGCAATCAGGAGACTGAGCCACATTTTAGTTTATTACTGGAGAGTAGGAGTCAAAGCTGAGGATTGAAAGGGTTAAAACTGTCTTTTGGACAAGTCTAAATATGGCGCCATTTGAAAATGGTACAAAAAACAACTTGCAGTGCATGAATCTGCTGTTTAAAGTGCAAATCCTTTTGAAGAACTGTCTAGTCTTACATACTTCCCTAGATACCTGCTATATGGATATTCTGAGACAGGACAGTAAAAAGACTTTTGATGTGATCCAGTTCAGCCCCTCACTTCCCAACTCCATAAATTGCAGGAGTATATATGAAGGAATCAGTGTAACTACATTTGTGAGTTCTACAAGCCCCAAAGAGAACATGAGAAACCACAATGAAGATGAAAATAGCATAAGACAAATCAGAGCCAATGAATGACAAGGAATGACCAACAACACAGGGGCTCTTTACCCTGGGAAAGTGATGACTTAGGGGGACAATATGACAGAGGGCTAAAAAATAGCCATGTCAAGGAGAAGGTGAATGAGAAATTTTTTTTTTCCTATATAAGAACTAGTGGCTGTCAAATAAAATTATGTGGCAGGTTGAAAACAAAAATGAAGCCCTTTAGCATGATAGAACCAAGCCTTAGAATTCTCTGCTGCTAGATGCTAAAGATAGGATGAGTTCACAGGTGTTTGAAAAGTAACTACATGAAGTCAGGAACTAGAAATCCACCGAGCATTATTAGATGCAAAGTTACTGGTTTAGAATCTGAGAATGGGAATAAGAAATACAATTACATGTTTGCTTTACATTTTGTGTGCCTCTGCAGTCTTCCCTTACCTCTCCATTTCTTGCCTAAATTTTGTGATTGCTCACTTAAAGAAAGACAATACTGGGCTAGATGAATCTTTTACCTGACCTGGCACACTTATTTCTAGAAGCCTCTTGTTCAACTCACATTTCTCTTCATTTGCTTTCCTCCTGAACTACACATACAGTTGAACAATTGAGTACTTAAAATTTCAGAAGGTAAAAAGGGTAGCACGCCCTTCCTTGTCACAACATATTTGAAAGTTTCTCCTCAGCCATCAGGTTTCAGCTTTAAGAATCCAAAGAATTGTAAAAGATGTGGACAGATGAAAAATTGAAAGATGTCAGTGGTTGCTTTAATATTTAAATAAAACAAATTCAAGCAAAAATCCCAATGTCCTTAACCTAGAGTTAGGCACATTCATGAAAACTCTGTAGTCACTTTTAGACCCACAGCTCCTAATTAGGTCATTGTCAGCCTCGCCTACTTCTACCCCAGTCTAGATTCAGCCTCTGCTGGGATCATACTTCACTTTGCTAAGTCCTGAAGTATGGTTGGTAAATGCTGCTCTGGGGTAGAGGGCTCTGGAATGAACTACATTCAGCAGGAGCAAGGCCCCAGGGACTCTGCTGGAGATGTTGGCTTCACTAAAGCTGGCAAGAGTCAAGGGGAAGGCAATTAGGCTAACCCTTAGCCCCCACAAAGATCACGGGGTAGTGATGTTACTGGCAATTAAAGGAGAAAAAACAGGACACTGAGAGTAGAAATACCCCACAAAGTCAAACTCTTTGTCTGTTTATACAACAGAATCGTTCTGCTGTTATAAAGTCAGGATAAATTCTGGTTTTCACTGCCCCAATAAATGTTTATATACTGTAAAGGTTTACAAAGAAATAATTGTGTTAGTGTTCTTCCTGGTTATGCACCCGCATCTTATAATGAAAAAAATAGATTATAATGTCTTTGTTGTACTACATTGTTCTATAACTGAGAATTAGGTTGTGTTTCATTTCAAGTATTTTCATAAGATACAGATAATTACAGCTCTTACTAAAAGCATTGAGGCAAATGTGAATTCTCTGGTGGGCTTTTAAGCCTCATCTCAGCAGGTATGATGTAGAAACAAATATTAAAAGTACTCTAGTATTTTTTGTCAATGTTTTCTTGAATAAATTCTATTAAAAATATAGATTCTTTTGGTCTTTCACCAAGTAAAGTATAATGAAAACAATTTTAATCTTAAAATGACTCACTGAGATGTCAAAGATTAAATTAGAAATATCAGCTACCCATCCTTTTCTCATTTACTTGCAGTTGGTCACAACAATCTTCAGACAATATATATGAAGTAAGTCATCCCTACTATTTCCATTCCTGTGTTATGATACAATTTGGCAGATTTTTAGCTCAACTGCAAATGGTGGGCCATACACAGACAGAATGATATGTGGTCCTCAGCAGCTGTAGGGCTACAATACAAAAAAAAATGGTAATTTTCTTCAATAAGAGAAGGGAAACTGCACGCATTATGGAAATGAGAATTTAGTGCAGTATTTGAGTGACAAAGGACAGGTCCAGTTCCTTTTCAGCTACTACACAAAGATATTCTACCATATGAAACAAAATCTAGAACGGACATTTTTGAGCTGGTGAAAAAGCAAATGAAACAGAGAAGAGAGAACTAAAGTCTGCAGCAAAATATTGTCTCTAAGGAAAGATTTTTTTTTCCTTCTGCATAAACACTTGAATAATTACTCATGAGGTCTTCAAAGTGGAAATTTGCAAAAAGTTTTGAGTATGGCTTTCAGTAGTATAAAGAGCTAAAGCTCTTCAGGGTCTCAACTGCATCTTTGCAAGAGCTGTAAAAAATGAAAACCCACAGACTGTTCTGATATATGAGAACACCTTCATTTACTATTTATTTGTCAAATGGAATAAACTACCAGTGATGACCATTGGAAAGTTTTCGATAAATAAAATATGCTCCAAAGTGGGAAAAATATTGTGCTATCAGGTAGCTGCAGCTTTGCTGGTTGAGCTAATTATTCATGTAGAGACATTTTCTAAATATGTCACTTCAGACAGAAATGGCTTCTAATTCTAGAAAGCCATTTGCCTGGAGCAGTAGTTGCTATTGCTCTAACTTAGCAACAAACCCAGAGCAACCTCCACTCCTTCAGCTGAACAAAGACACTTGGATCTCACCAAGTACGTCTGTGTCACCAGCACATTTTTATATGCCCCACATATGGAGCACTTAACCATGGAATGGCTGGCTTAGAACGCTGTTAGGTTACTATCAATTTACTTTCCCTGTCCTGGTAGCAACATTTTCAACAAAAACAGGCCAGAACTAACACCTGCTATAAAAACATGCCTGTTTCACAAGTAAGTTCAGTCCGTGCCCAGCTTTGCAGCTCCAGCATACCTCTATGTTCCTCGTTCTTATACCCTTCATGCCTTAATGCTTTGGCAGCATATACTATTCAAGGAAGTCTTTGCAATCTACTTTTCACAAAAGCACTTTTCTTTAATCTCAGGCCTAACTTCCACCATACCCAGAGTGGATTTTAAACCTAGGCTTCAGTATAAATGTCTGTACACATTTCCTACCTGGAGGTGAATGCAAGCCTAAGTTGCAGCTTGGCAAAAAGGATAAAGATGGTGTTCTTTGGAAACTCCTTCTCTGCATTCTGTCACCAAAGTTCATCTCCTTTGTTACTGTCCCATACCAAAAGAGACCTTTTTGAAGACTGGGGTGACATTTGCTTTCTTCCAGTCCTCAGGCACCTCCCCTGATCACCATGACCTTTCAAAGACGATCATGAGTGCTTGCTATGGTATCTACCAACTCTCCCAGCACTCATTAATTCATCCTGTCAGGGCCCACAGATTTGTGAATGTCCAGTTTGCCTGGGTGTTCTCTAACCCAATCCTCCTTGACCACAAGAAAGCCCTTCAACAGTCCTTTACCCCAGTCTCCTGGGTCAGAGATTCCTGAGGGATGGTCTGCTCAGGGAAGACGGATGCAAAGAGGGCATTCAGTTACTCTGCTTTCTCTGCATCCTCTGTTACCAGGGTCCCCCTTCCATTTAGCAACAGAACCACATTATCCTTAGTTATCTTTTTGTTTATGATGTATTTGAAAAAGCCATTCTTGTTGTTCTTGACATCCTTGGCTGGATTTAGTTCCAGATGGACTCGGCCTGCCTTGTCTCATTTCTACTTAATCTGACAACTCCTCTCTACTCATTCCAAGAGCCCTAACCCTGCTTCCATCTCCTGTGTATTTCCTGCTTACACTTCAGCGATGACAGGAACTCCCTGTCCATCCACACAGATCTCTTGCCCCCTTTGTCCAATTTCTTGCTCATCAGGATGCATCCTTCTTGAACCTGGAGGAAGCGATCTTTAAATAGCAATGTTCCCTGCAGGACCCATTCCTATGGGATTCTTCCAAGAAGATCCCTGAAGAGACTGAAGTTAGCTCTCCTGAAGTCTATCTTCGCAATCTGACTCGCTGCCCTGCTTCCTCCTCACCCAGTTCTGACTCCCTCATCTCACAGTCACAACAGCTAAGGCTGCTCCCAACCTTCACATCTCCATCAAGGCCTTCCCTGTTTGTTAGTATGAGGTCAAGCAGCACACCATTCCTTGTGGGATCTGCCACTACCTGTCACAGCAAGCTGTCATCAGTGCTTTCCAGGAACCTTCTGGACTCTGTGCTTCCCTGGGCTGTGTAGCTTCTCCAGCAGACGTCAGGGTAAATAAAGTCCCCCACAAGAACCAGCACCCGTGACTTTGAGGCTGCTGCCAGCTGTCTGTGGAAGGCCTCATCCACTTCCTCCTCCTGCTCAGGCAGCCTGTAGCAAACACCCGTGATAGTGTCACCCCTACTGGGCTGCCCTCTTATCTTAACCCATAAGCTCTTCCTTCTACATAAAAAACACCAGTAATACGTAGGTTTTTCCACATAACAAAAACCAGAAGAATATTCAAAATGCATTTCTTCCCATGACCTTTCCTTAGAGAAGGGAAATCAGCAAAGCATATTGCCTTTGCATAGTACACTTACAGCATATAATTCCTTATTAAACTCACAAATGCAGTGCTTTGCCACATACTTAAAAATGGGTTTGTGACACAGTACTCTGAGATACCCTGTGGCCTTTACTGAGATTCTTACAATTTTCCTATTCTGGAATTATTGTCCTGTGTTTGCGAAATGTCTGTGGGATCTGTAATTCATCTTGACGAAAACAGCATTAGGTAATTGCTCTTCCAAAAGACAGATACTCTGGCTGCAGGAAAAGTTTTGGGATTTTTTTAATTGAAACCAGTTTATTCAGAACTAGCTCTTCTGCAATTCTATATAAAGGGAATGACTTGCTGATTTCAGCCAGTGACCCTTTTATTCCCCTTTGTTAATATTAAAAAAAAAAAATCACATTGTCTAAGGATGCTAATTTAAAGAAACATTTCTTCCTCTTATTCCCTGTAATTTAATGCTGCAAATGAAAAAGTGGGCAGAACATTGACCTAGTTAAGAGAATATCAAGGGGGAAATGGAGAGCATGACTGTATGGGTTATAGTGAGGGAATTATAGCCAAGATCATGTTTAAAGCTACAATGGGGCCTTCTCTTGAAGGATAACCTGATGAACACAAAGCAAGAGAAAAGCTACTACAACCTTTTACTTTTAATATTAAGTGTTTGTTATTATCCAAACAGTATCAGCCTTCACACACCATGAATTTGTGGCGTGGGTATGCAAAGAGTGCAGCCTCCAGGAACTGAGAGGTTGTCCCAATGACACATTTACCTGGCCACATGCCCTTACCACAGCTGAATTCCACGCTGTCCATATGATTTCCATACCAGTTCATTCATACAGGAAGCATACTGGAAGCTCAGAAAAAAGCAAATACCAACTCCAGTGAGTGCAAGCCCGATTAAGAACAAAGGATTCACCTGTGTGCCATGTATGTAACACTCCAAAATGCATACCAGTAATGTTCTTAGGTGACTTTCTAAATTGAGTTTAGGAATAACAGTATTTAATGAAGAAGCAACTTTTAAATGTGTTGAAAGAGTACTAGGAAAGATCTGAGAAAACACTCCTCTGTTATCTATCTAGATGTTCTTTGTTCATACACCACAATAGATATTAAACAGTCAAAACACAAAGTAATATGATGGTATAAATTCACACTAGCTGCATATTAAGACACTTACCTTTAAAAATACTCTGTTTCTAAATCCTAGGTTACAAGTTCGGCAAATAATTGTAAGTGTAAAGTCCTGAATGTAAAAAAGAGGATACTGTTTCTGTCTAAGTTTTCATTAACATCCTGTACCTTTTGTTGAGATCAACAGGACTTACAGTCATCCAGTACATCCTGGGACAGGATCCAGATAGCAGCTATTAAAAAGTCATAGATATAAAGGCTAAAATGGAAAAAGAAGGCTATCACAATCTGTATAAATCAAAAGCTACAAATTCCAAATACTGTACTAACTGCATTGTATAAATTTAATAATGTAAGGAAAAAGAACACAAAGAAAGTAGTAGTCAGCATGATTACAAATGAAATTATTTAATTTTATTTGGAGCAATGTGAAAAATTGTACAGATTCTTTACTAGATGGAATTTGTGGACTTGTTAGTTCAGAAAAAGTACAAACATTTTGCTCTTCAGGTCTGTTGGGAATAATGACCAATTTCCCTTCCAAGACTAATCAAAAAAATATGAGCAACAAGTGTTTTTTTTAAATGAGGTCTGGCCAATTTACATCTGGTGTGTTTACAAGCCTGTGTAATTACCAATGCAGCCTTCTCAAAAATCTCGGATCCCTGGGGAAGCTCCAAAGAGCTGGAAAAAAACATAGACTGTTTGGACCATGGTTAAAAGAAAATTGGGTAATTTAGGAACTTTAGGCCTGCCAACCTGACAATCAAACCTTAGCCATCCATTCATGCAGTTGAAAACTACCTATCCAATGTAATAAATAGTGAAAATGATACTAAACATCCATGTCACAGTGATGTCCATCAACACTGAGCCCACTTTTACTGGGCTTTGTTCTTTAGCTGCTAGAAGTTAAAGCGGCATAATGTTTAATAAGAAAACATCTTATGCACTCCCATGCATTTTGAGTGATAATTGGGACAGTATTCTGAGGACAGAATACAGATGCTCACAGTCATGGTTTACTGAACAGAAACTCCAGTGACACTCAAATCCCTGGGCCTGCTACTGCAAACCTTGAACAAATGAATGGAAAAAAACCCCAGAGGATAGGACAATGTTACTTTGCTTTGGTGCGTTCCCTTATTAGAATGAGAAGTAGCTGAAATCAGAAGTTCAAAAGACGTTGATAAATTGAAGAGGATTTAGAAAACAGGCAGGAGATGCCTAAAGGAGTGAAAAACACACCTTAGTCAGACCACCGAAGCTCGCTCTGTTTAGATATCAGGCTCCTTCTCCTGGCACTAGTAACTGCTATACTGTGAGCCCATTCAGGGAGCTGATCCAGCTGAAAGTAGGCCTGCCTGTTCCTGGTTGCTTGTTTAAGGTTTCCATCTGCACCACGTCCCTGAACAGGTCCACCCCATGGCCATGTCAGCAGTGCCAACACGAAACTGGTTACAGGGACAAGTGGTAGAGCACTGAAGGAAAAGACAGGACAGTTCATCCCCAGATCTAGACCAAAGGAACTGCTTCTGTACATATCCTCCTGCAGAACGCTCTCTACAGCCTCATGGTGACGATGAAGGAGACATTGCAGACCCTTCTGGGGGAAAGCTAAAGCTGGTGACATTCATAGCCCAACAATTAATCGGGCACTGTGATGTCTTCTTTTGCACAAGCAGTATTGTCTGTGCAGTTAGATGACAGTCTAAGAAATTTCACTGCCTGATTTAAAGACTCTGTTTGGGAAGCCCTATGGTGTATGCTGCAGACCATATGATCTGGACATTCCTTTTTGCCCTCAAACCCTAGGAGGTGATGTGTTGAAAAGCATCCAATCTGATAATATTGAAGATTAAACTTTTCTTCTAGAAAAACACTAGTGCAGTTGTATACATATGCTCTTAATCTAACATTTTCTAAAGAAATTGGACTGTTTGGTCCAGTTACCTGCAGGTGAGTGCTCTTCAGCCTCAAGCATGATACAAACAAGTCCAAGAGGATAAACATGCTAGTGCTCCAGCAAAACTAGTAGTTATCATTCTCACCTATACCAGGAAAGGTGCCTTTACCCGGTGTTATTACCCAGCACTTTTCTTGGTGTATTTAGACCAGAAAATTTTAAAGAACTATAAAACTCTTTCTAAATGAGTTGTCTTTGTTGTCCCTTTAGTGCCACACCAGAAAAACTATTAGACAGACTACTGTAAACAGCTAAATCTTTCCCAGATTCCAACCATACCTCGAGACAGCAGATGGAGTGCAGCCTGTGAAAGCAAACCCTGGAAATAAGTGGGTCAGAAGTCTAGCGGAGAAGAAGTGCCAATTTGAAGCTGTTGGGCTGCACAGAGCATACCAGAATACAAATGCTGCCCCTTTATTCAGACAAGGCACCAGCAGCAGTCCCGTGCTGGCTCAGGGACTACTGCGCTACCTTGGGCATGGCCAGGAAGGAAGCAAGGCAGAAAGGGCAGCTGTGGTCAGGGGTACCCCCCCCAGGGGTAATGACCTGGGGGTGGGAGACTCAGCTGCCCAGCCAGCTTGGCTCTGACTGCACAAGGGACCACAGCAGGAAGGGATTGCTACAGAACAATTGTGAATCACTGCAAGACCTCCTGGGGCTTGCAGCTTTCAGAAATATTCATATCTTGAGCTGACAGCCATGGGAAGATGTGGAAGTGAATTCTACAAGGTGGGAAAAATAAGGAGTATTTGTACAAGACTATAATATGGGAAGAAAATGCATTATTTTTATCCTTTACAAAAAGAAAAAGAAATAAAAATCATTCTTGGTACAGTCCCTGCCCCTTTACAAGGAAAAAACCTTTCACTTCAGACTTCTAATAATCACAGGCTTTGCTGTAATATGAGGACAGAGATTCTCATTAAGCTATTTGGAAAGTATGAGTCAAAACCAAACTACATCCAAATCTATGGATGCCTACATAGTTTCAAATATATGCTTTTCTAAAGGACCACTTATTAAGGGTGGGTCTGACCTTAAAGCTCCTGTTCCAGGAAAACAGACAAAACTGAGGTGGCAACATTTTAAGTTATTTCAGTTATCTCTGAAACCAAAAAGAAAGGTTGTTCTCATCACAACAGCACTGAAGTCCCTCCTCAAGAGTGTGGGAGAGGACTGGAGGAAAGGGCTTTCCTTTTTATTTTTTTTTATATATTTTTCTCTCTCGCTCTCTTTTTTTTTTTTAACAGTTGCTCCTTAATAAATTAACCAAGGTTCTGACTTTACCTCAAAATTACAAACATAGATCACATGCTCTTTATCAACAGAACTGTTTTTTCATCTCAATCTAGATATTCTGGTCTCAACTTCTTTGGCTGAACTTCAGTGAATCAACACTTAAATTCTAGGCTGAGAAAATTGTTAAATTGCAAAAGCCAAGTCAGAGGCTATATAGAGCTGGAGATTCTAATCCTAGTGATTCCGTAGTTCCATGAATCCTATATGGTTCCATGTGAACTTCCCTACCTTTCACATGATGTCGAATTAAAAAGGATGATAAAACGTTAACCCAAAGCAAGGTGTACTGCTAACATTGTCATTTCCCAGCAGCTAAATGCTGAGCTTTTTTGAAGAGGAAAAACAAAATAATTTCTTTCATCCAGATGATAGCAAATAAAACCTAGAACAAGCAAATGCCATCAAGGACTTTAGTTTCCAGGGCAGGTTGGGTTTGCAGGATGGGAGCAATGTGTGAGTGTATTACTCAGATTACATAAAACATCTCTGATTTCTTGTGATACCAAGAATTTTTCCCAAGCTGCATGAAACTGCTCCCACTTCGTGCAGCAATTTTCCCTAGCCTTTAATTCCTTACAAGGACTTAGACCTACTTCAAATCCCTAACTCACTGTTGCCAACAACTTTGACAGAAGTATCAAATGCTCCATAGTGTGTGCTAAAAAACTTGTAGAGCAAGAAATGTGTAACAGAGTTTAATTTTATTCCAGTTTGAACACAGTGGAGAGTAGAATGGGGAAAAAATGTGATAATTTGACCAACTATGGTTTTGACTGTCACAGCAGTTGTGCTGTGTATTTCCAACAGACTACTTGCAATGGCAGCATTACTACTTCAGCAGTCGTACATAAGAGTTTTGCTTAGCAGCAGGGGAAAAACACATGCAGCTCATTTTAATGAAAAACAAAATTAGCATTCAGTTTCATAAAACTAAGTGCTAGTACTTTCTAAATAAATAACGCATTGGCACTGATATTTCATTAAAAACAATACTGAAGATTTCCTACAATTAAACCCCCCCAAAAAAAAACCCCAACAAAACCAAACCAAAACAAAACAACAACAAAAAAAAAGAAAACCCACACAAAAAACCCCAACCAAACCCTGAGGCAAATCTAGTCTTTGGAAAATATTTTCCTGGACATTTTGATTCACACTTGGAAATGTTGCAGATATTAGGAGTCTGCAAGTATTTTAAAGACATTCTAGCATACACACTGGTTTGACTGACTGGCCAGTGTTGTAAAAGTAAGAGTGACTGCCTGCCTCTTCACTCTGTAGGGATCTAGTACACTTGGACTATGTAGACAAGGCCAAGAATTAATCACAGTATTCTGTTAGCCTTGCTTCCTACTGAAATAAGGCTCATGAACTTGCATTGTCCATTTGGGTGGACATCTGTCCCCCTTAATTTTTGAGTTGATGGGTAATTTCAAACACAACCAAAAGAACTGGAAAACCTCACAGCTGTTACGTTCTTTAAAATTCTATAAATACTGATGGCCGAGTAAAGGAAAGGAAGAAGAAAACCCGTAGTTCACTGAGGGAGAAAGCTAAAATTCAGCCATAACCTTCAGCCTAGCAGAAGGTGCCTCTGTCAAGGAATGTGTCACCTTTTTCAAGCAGAAATGGAATAAAATGGGTGGAGATGAGCAGAAGGGGTAGTAAAAAGAAAACAAGACCTAAGCCTTCAGAAAGGCAGACTCAAAGTTTTGCTGCACATAGAATGACAGCCTTTCTTATATTATTCCATTATAACAAAGCTCTCAAATCAAATGAAGTTGATTTAACTTCCTTCAGCTGGTTCCTCTGCATTATAACCATGCTACCCAAGAATTATTAAATGTACAGGCACTTCACACATGTGAATTATAGTAACAACTCTCTAGTAATTTTCTATTAAGCTGACCACAGGTTTAGAAGAGTTTGCTAGGGATCACAGGGCAGCTAATGCACATTTCTAGATTCAGTTCACTCAGATCATGTATTACCTTAGGTACTAATGTTTCTTTTATTAACAAGCATTGTATCCCACATTATTATTCTCTGGCTCCACAAAAAACATCAGCATTTGACTTTAACAATTACTCAGTGTACTCAAATTAAGCTGTTCAATCACTATTTCTTCCTGAGGGTTGACTGACCAGTACTACAAAAATTCTCTGTGATGCTTAAAAGGAAATTACACAGTGAGCATTATACATTTCTGTTTATCTTGCTTAAAAGGAAATTATGCAGTGAGCATTACACATTTCTGTTTATCTTGCCATGGGTGTTACTAGAGATCCCTATACACATAACTTTCTTTGCTCTGTGTTTCTGCTTTATGTATTAGTTTGGAGTCTTTGCTGACATTATGAATATGATACTGTAGAAGAGCAAAGCTAACAACATCTGCACAGAGAATAAAAAGGACAGCATAAACCACACAACTGAGTTAATATTTAAAGAACAAAAATTTAATTTGGTATGCAATTTTTTCCTAGGAGGATCTTTATTTTCAATGCTATACATGTGAAAATAAGAATGAGTAAGTGGCTCATTATCTACATGTATAAAAATATAAACATCCTATCAAACATATGCAAAGTCACCCTTCATGATATGCATCACTGAAAAGACTTATGCCTTAACTTCTAATTTAAAAAAAAAGACTGCCTTTGTGGGTTTTTTAATAGCACTTGTAATGCTACTGCATTCATCCAAAAGTACATAAACTGTGAACAACAGCTACAAAATACAGGACTCCAGTATTGTGCCTTTATGTTTTTGTATGTTTTCATGTCAACAAGTCAGCAGAATCACTGTGTTTATCCATTCTTCGAGCTCTCAACAGAACAGACCAGCAAAACTCCGTGACTTTGCCTTGGGCATTTTTCCTTTTAAAAATTTTACTGCCATTACTAAGTAATGGTTCAGAAAAATATCATCTTCTGCAGCAAACCATCAAATGACTATTATATTTATGGAACCATCATTTAAAGCCTGCTGACAATACTGATAATGAGTTATCAGTAAATTAAAGGCCCATTTCTTAACATTAATAACACCCAAAAGTTTTTAGCACAAAGACTGAAAAAAAATCATGTGCTTATATTACATACATTTTTACATAAAAAATGAGAATTAGTGGATTATCTGCCAGGAAAGGGATAGGCAACCATTAATCAAAACACAGGCAATCTTTGTTTTAGAGATGCATTCAGCCACCTGGAAGTTTAGTTACGATTCACATTCAAGCAAATATGTCATTGATTTCAGTTCTACAAGCTGATGATACTCATATTCCGTTTTTCCACAGAAACAGGTAAAAGAAACCAGTAAAACATTACCATGTTATGTACATAACATAATGTGAAAATGCTCAGCTAGATATATTATGAAATCCTGTAGCACTAAAATGATTAAAAAACTAAATGATTCGTGTAAAATGTTTATATACTGTATATATATGTACACTAAATCACAAGATCAATTTAAAACTGCCCCTATTCATAGCTCCTATGATGGATTTAGTAAGCTACGAGATTCTTAAAAAAGAAAGATATCTAGAGCGAATCTGAATACTGAAAACTGATTTTATACAAAATCTTAAAAAACGTACTTCAGAGTTACTTAACAGAAACTAGAAAAAGACGGTCATTATTCTTGAGAAGGGCACTGGAAAGACCTAATAGTTGTGATCAATGTCTCTTCACTTGTGGTATAAGTTAAGCACAAAGAAGTCATCTCAGAGTAAGGCATAGGACAAACAGACTTCATTCCATCTTCAGGTGTATTGGCCTCTCACAGTATCTTATTGCTCATCTAATTTGGCAGGTTTGCATTTCTATCCTTTTAAAAATACCCCATAATACAACTATCTACAAATAGACAGTATTCAGTGCTTTCATATACACATCTTCAATTTAATCACATTGATAAACAACCTCCCTAATATTAAAAAAAAAACCATGGTGATGCAATTTATTTTCAGTTTTATGCAGTTGGGCATGCACTTAATGAAAGACCAAGTGAACAGAGACTGAGCACTGAAACTCAATAGAAAGGTAGCTATAGCTCTTTTCAAAGGAATTAAGGTTTTTTAACAAAACCCTACCGTGAAATTCTTTGGTTAGAATACAAGTGCTAGCAGTATTTCTAAATTTGGAGTTAAGAACTAGAACTAGCTATAACTAGAATTATTATTCAAGAGTTTTAAAAACATAATGCCAAGCCTTTAATATGTATCACTAAATTCTTCAACAATTCAGATACATTTAGGATACTTTTCTATGATGGCCTGAAAGGGCTATACACATTCTTAAATCAAGTTTAGGTTTTTAAAGGAAAGTGCTTTTATACTCCAGACTTCAAGAACTTATTAGAAAGAGCTGCTCAGTCTTCCCTACTGTAAAACCTGAGGCTCAGATCATCTGTTCCAAAGCAGACTCTGACTGCCTCCTCTGGGAAAGACTGTTAGACAGCAGTAACAAAATACAGCTCAGAGGGGTAATTTCCCCTGAAGAAAGCTGGCATCATTCTTGTTTTCCTAATGACAGGGCTCAATCCTTTCTAAGAAGCACTGTTTGTCTAGGAAGAGGTACGTAGCTCTTAGCAGTGTCAGTGCCCACATAATACTGCTATGAAAACTAAGAAAATGGTTATTTAAAAAGTGATTTTGTCATCAGTTCTGTTGGCTTCAGAGTTTTATAGAACTAGCATGACAAAAAGTAACAAGGGTGCTCTTGATGACATTTATAATGTACATCTGCACTAATTCAAAGTACATTATTTCAGCTTCCCAGGACGCAGGCCCTACCTTTACCCAGGCAAGCCTAGTTTCTTCTCACTCCCATCATTTTGAGGGTGTTTAAGGAAATAAGCATTGAGATTTCCATCCATATTATAGACAGGAACTTCAAGAGAATTATAAGGACTTCAGACCACCCATGGAAGTTACAATTCACAAGCACTTTAATTTTTCAAGGTGTCATTGTTTTACCTCTCAAGGGAATAAACACGTCTCTGAGGACACTAGTTCAAATGGTTGGTTATCCAGCAAACCTGTCCTTTCACATCAGCCTTACATGCTTGCTGTGCAGGCCCTGGTCCAGTTCAACAGCTTGGATAGAGGAGTTCAGAGACATGGGGAGCAAAGAGAGGAGATGGAAGGAACCAGTTGTGAAGGGCCACATGCATGCCTCCTGCAAAATTACTCAACAGATGAAGTACGAGCCAGTACAAACCCCGCACAGGCAGGCTTCCCTTCTATGTGACAGTCCTTCACAGACAGGCATCTTTGATAGGGGAGAAGAGGGTTAAAAATGGACCATTTGGGGTCTGCCCACCAAGGCAAACTCCCTCGTAAGGGTATTGGGATGGGAAAAGACAGCCATTTGTCATGCCATCTTCAACAGAAGTTGCTCAAAGCAACTTTAAAGTTTCTCAGCCCCTATCTGGATGGTTTTTAAAATGCCCCACCCTGACAGAGTTATACCTCAGCTCTATGTGTGGAGAGGGACAGGGAGTGGATGCACATGCACGCTTTTGTGGGACACGCATTTGTCTACTCCCAATACTTCTCTCCTTCCTCGCTACCAACACAGCTACTGGGAGATGTGGGAGGGAGGGTGGTGAAGGTGGGAGCCGGGATATGGTGGCTGACCAGGGACGCAGTGGCCAAGCAGGGACACGGGCAGCCGAGGCACAACACAGTGAGCTCCTGCTCCCGGGGCCGTCAGGAGGTGCAGCGAGAGGGGTGGGGGCTGCGCCGGGGCTGGCCCGCCTTACGCGTGGAGGCAGACACCGGGGCGAGGAAAGCATAGAGGGACACAGCCTCCCTCCACATCCTCCTTCCTTCGGGATGGGAGGGGACCTTGGGTGCGAGGGTCTGCAGGGGCGGCTGTCTCGTCCGCACGCCAGGACTGGGCGGATGCTCAGTCCCGGCAGAAAACATACTCGGTGTAGCTGGTCCAGATCTTGTCATCGGCAGGACCGCCCTGCTCGGGGGCGAAGGCGCAGGTGCCGGTGGAGGAGCAGGCGGCCATGCGGAAGCCGGCCTCGGAGAGGCGGTCGAAGGCTTGCTCGAGGAAGTTGAACTTGAGGTAGTACCGGGCAGTGTAGCGCTCGGGAGGGCGGTCCGGGTCGCGGCTCTCGTTCAGGGTCTCCCCGAAGACCTCCTTGGCCAGGGCCGTCTTGCCGCAGACGGTGATGCGAGCCACCCGCCGGAACTTGGCGTCAGCCTGCGCCTCCCGCCCGATGGTGTAGGAGCCCCGGTAGCCGATGGTGATGTAGCCCGAGCGCCGCCCGCCCGCCCCGTCCAGCGACTGCGAGGGCGTGAGCAGCGGCCCGCCCGAGGGGCTGCGGCTGGCGGTGGGCGACGGGGCGGACGCCACGGCCCCGCCGCCTCCTTCCAGCGGCTCGGCCTCCAGGTAGCCGAGGAGCGGCGGCGGCGGCTCCTCGGCGCAAATGGAGCCGTCGCGGTGCAGGGCGGCGGGGCGGGCGGCGACCGCCCGAGTCTGCGCCAGGCGCCGAGCCAGGTCGGGCAGCTGGAAGTACTCAGCCTCCCGCTGGAGGCGGCTGCGCTCGGGGAAGTGCTCGGGCAGCACCAGCTGCAGGTCCCGCAGGTAGTCCAGGATGTAGCGGAAGAGAAAGCCGTCGCGGTCGAGGAAGAAGCGGCCCTTGCTGTCCCGGGGCAGCTCGCTGGGCTGCTGCTGCGAGAACATGCGCCAGAGCAGCGAGTCGCGCACCGAGACCACGGTGCAGCGCCGCGTCACGTACACCTGCCCGCCCACGTTCAGCTCCACGATCTCCGGGAAGGACGACCAGCCGCCCGGCGCCGCTGCCGCCGCCCCGCTGCCCGGCGCCCCGCTGCCCGCCGCGGGCGACACGCCGCCGCCGTTGGGCAGCCCGCGGGCGCTGTCCGCCAGGGCCATACCGGAGCGAGCCCGCCGGAGCCCACGCCCTTCCTCCTCCTCTTCCTCCGGCCGCCTGGGCTACGGCAGGGCCGCCGCCCTCGGGGGAGCGCGCAGCCCTCCGCTGCTGCCCGCCGGAGCCTCCTCCCGCCCCGTCTGGCGCCGGAGCCGCGCTGCCGCTGCGCTCCCCGCGGCCGCTCCTCTGCCCGCTGCCGGACAAACTCCTCTGTCGGGCTGCGAACGGAGAGCCCCGGCGGCGGCGGCAGGGCCGTGTTTATGTAGCGCGGCCGCACCTCGCGGGAGGCGTGGGAGGCTGGCGGGAGGCAGAGCCGAGCGCACGGGGAGGGGAAGGGGACGGCCCTGCACTGACGCAGGGTCCCCCGTCGTCGTCCGTCCCCCCCGACCCGGTCCTCTTTCCCCGGTTGTGGTGGGGACCCTCTCTCCTCTCGGTGCGCGCTCGCCGGACTCTCCTCGCCGTGGGCGAGCACCGCGGTGTGCGTCCAGCGGGGATAAAACCATGGGGGTCCCGCCTCCTTCCCTGCCTCCTCCAGTCCCTTGAGCGAAGCTTCGGTTCGCTCCTCGCTTTCTCCGAGACGTCTCGTCTTTTCGCAGGCACGAAAAGCCTTCTATTTGCTCTGGGGTGCTGCAGCGGGAAAGCGGCGGCGGGACGCTGCTGCTCCGCCGAAGGAGCTGTGTTGTGCCGTGCCCCTGCTAATCTTAAGGCTTTTCCCAACCCTCGCCAAGTGAGGACCCCGGCGAGATAACCGTGTCCCCTCCCTCCTGTCGCTTTCGCAGGGGAAAACACGAGCGCGTGTTGCTGCCCACTCTCAGCTCACCCGGGTCCCCGGCCTGTTTTGGGCTTGCAAGGCACCCCCATCACTACGCAGGTTTTTAACTCCCTGAAGGACTCCCCCCGCCGATCCTCATTCCCGATGAGAGACTCGGCGGATCGCACTGTCGGGTGGCACCGAGAGCGCCCTCCTAGGAGTGCCCCGCCGGCCGGGGGAAGACCCTGGTGGTGAGGGACATCCCGGAGCGGATGGGGTCCCCTTCAGCTGCCTGGCAAGCAGCACTTCACTGCAAGAGCCAGGCTTCTCCTGTCTGCGTGCATATTTGTGTATTTAGGTGCCCTTACAGCTCAGATTTAATTAGGATTAATTAGGTACATCGGGATCTGCGTGAAACATAAGCACCTATTTAACATGCGCTGGTAGAAAGCATTTAAGTTATGTTTCAGGCTTTTGCTTGAATTTAATCTACACTTCTGTGTCTCTTTACAAGCAACAGTGAAGAGCTGCTGCCTTGATGTATTCAGTCGCTCTCCCGTGGGAGTTCAAGTGTGCTTTCTTTCTCGACAGTGCAGCTCAAAGGACAGGAAGGTCTGAGAAGTATGAAGACAATGGTCAATGCTCTCCTTCCGTAGAGGTGAATGAAGCCCTCTCTGGACTACCCTGCTGCAAGTGCCCCACTGCAGTGGTCTGCAAAGAAGGAATCAAAAGATGCAGAGGCAGGGGGTAGAGGTCCTTCAGAAACTGAGAAATCAGAAAGGAAGGAAAGGCAAGTTAGTTCTCAAGAAGCAAGATAAGTTTACCTAAGAGAAGAAGAGGAAGAAGAGGGAGAGTTGAGAAATAGAAGTTTTGAAAAGGGAATGGATGATGAGAGTGGTGTGTCTAGGGAGAACTGACAGGAAGATATTGTGGTCTAAGGAAGGAGACAGGGTGGTCTGGGGAGAGTGGACACTCAGAATTTACAGGAGTTTCATCTAACAAGCAAGACTAAGAATATGGTAACAAAGATGCAAACCATTACTTTTCCATGTTGGAAAGCTGGTTGCCAGGACTTTGATGACCAAGTATTTTCATTTGTGGGAGTGAAATTGCAAAGTAGGTTAATCTGAAGTTTTGCTGACATTTTGTTACAAGAGCTTGTTTCTCTTTTCTCTTTTTTTTTTCCTTTTTTTTTTTTTTTTTTGAGGAGTAGAAGAGAGGTTAAAACAGTAAACAGTTCTGAAAGATGAGGGAAAAATAAAATAATCCTGAATTAAGTTCTCTTGCTACCCCTTTAAACCGTTACAAGAAAAAAAAGAGGGGAAATAATGTGACATGTGGTGCCATGCACAGAATCTTTGTTTTCTTCCTGTATACTATTTCAGGGTCAATACACCAGAGTAAAAGCACATGAAATTTTCACATGGTGGTTTGCTGGTGACAGTTTTATGGAGTTGCTTTTA
Organism: Acanthiza pusilla; assembly: GCA_036630365.1. Lineage (NCBI taxonomy): Eukaryota > Metazoa > Chordata > Aves > Passeriformes > Acanthizidae > Acanthiza > Acanthiza pusilla. The sequence continues at coordinate 26,017,264 of JAXCHO010000018.1, forward strand.
CCTCTTGGTCTCTTAATGTGTCATCTCCCCCCGCATCACCCTGCTCCCAGCCATACTTAGCAAGAAGCCACCTCAAGAGCCTCCCACAGATTCGTATTTTAAACTCCACTTCCCTAGTGTGGGCTCTCTATTGAGAGCACTGTGATTAAACTGTGCACCCAGAGGATGAGATCATATAATGCTTGAGCAGGCGCTTATTCATAGCAGAATTTGCAGTGGAAGATTTTGTACCTACCAGCAGGTGAGTCTTAACAAATGCTCCCATATAAAAAAATGAGATCTTTAATTTATCTGTTAATTGCATTTAATTTTTCTGGCATTAGGTGAGTTAAAAATAAAATTTTAAAAAGCATATTTTAACATATTTCTTACACTTGAACTTTCTATTTGCCTTGAGCTTTGTTAGATTTGAGACCAGACTTCGTAAGACCTGAGCTTAATGGATTCTTCCAGTGCATATTTTCTGATGCTTCGGGGATGAGTAAGTTATGCTGCTCCCTCAGACACTGCCTCCCCAGAGCTTTATCTCTACCTGCCTACAGTCACATGATGTCCAAAGCCATGCACATTAAAGGAGTGGAACAAAACAAAGCTGGCACCAGCACTTTATTTGTCCCACTGTCCCAGGTCTTTTTTTGAGGGCAAAAACAGTCCATCCCACTGCAGTGTTCTCTGTGTCAATGAGAAGCTGACTCCAAACTCCCCTTCAAAAATGGAGTAAGGAGTCTTCTCGTAGGAAGACACTTCATGCAGCCTGTTCAACAGTCCTGGGCAAAGACCCAGCTTGCAGTGTTTGTCTCTCAGCTGGATGTCATTTTCTGGGCTTAAAAACATGCCCAGCACTGAAATAACTGTTTTGAAGCTACGTCTCTTCAGAGAAATTATATTCTGTGGGCATCTCACTGCTGCTTTATGCCTTGCCTGGCTGCAAGGCTTTGGTTATTGTAACTTCTTTCATCAACAGATTTTTCCTCTTTTCACAATATGTTCATCTAATTCCTTTTCCATTTCCTATCTCTTTTCATTTGGCAACGTTTGTCTCAGTGAGGAGAATTGGACTTCGTCTGTGGTTATTACAATGGGTAAATATATCAACAGTTTTTTACTTATGTGTCAGTCACTGGGTTGCGTAACACAGTCATAGTGTGGGTTTATTCTTGTTTTGTGTGGGTGACAGTGAAATATTGGTACATGTAACGTTAAAGGCTGCCACAGAATGCCTCCTGTAAGGCACACAGCCCCCGTAAAGGGCGTTAAATATTAAATATGGTCTAATGAATAGGCAAGGCTTTATGGCACTAAATGTGTAGTTGAATTTCTCTGACTGTGCAGTATTGTGACATTTCTAAGCAATAGCTACTGCAGTTAAGACAGTCACATTTCAATATTTACTATCAGCTGCTGACCAGAACTAGTTATGAGCACACTGTCTTAACCTGACAGGAAAAACCAACAGTTTTTCTTCTTTTAATATTTTGAGAAGTTTACATTGTTTTGGGAGGGAATTGGCTCAGCTGAGTTGGGGGATTTTGTGGCTTTTTGTTTGTTTGTTTGTTTGTTTGTCTGTTTGTGGGGAGTTTTGTGGGGCAGGCTTTTGTTGTTTCCATGTTTACAAAGATGCTTCCATCACGATGGGCCCCTATTTTGCATTTTGGGTGATACACCCGCAGATGATCCAGGTTTATTCAGGGAGGACAGTTTCCTTCACAAGCCATAGAGGAAGGGTAACACCTAGTGGGAGTAAATCCACATTGCAATTAAGACATACAAAGAGCTCCAACGTATTGCCAGCATGATCCACGGCACATAAAGAGAAAACTATACTTTTTTGGTAGATGTAAATTATTATATATTCAGCTTCTTTGTGAGAAACTTAATAGAGCAAGAACACATTTAATCCCTGCTCTGACCTAAAGTGTTGGTTTATTATTTTTTCTTGCAGTCTGCACTCTGTGAAATGGTATAATATTGCTTAGAAAATACCTAATGGCATATGACTGTGTTGTTTGAATTTTAATACTGAATTCAGTGGAATATTTAGCCTTCTGCATAAAATCATAAAAATGAGTTAGTGATCTGAACTGGAGGTTCAAATATGCTCATTTAGGCTTCACAGTCTTGCTTAGAGGATGCAAGAAAAAGAGTCTAGTAGTCCCACAGCAGAGCATATTGCCTAAGAGTCTGGAATACTTCACATTTTGGGGATTTATATGCTCTCTAAAATGTGTGCAGTTCCATAGATTTGACTTTGACAGTGAATGGATGGCTATTAGGTTGAAACCTTTCCCATTTCTGAGTCATTCTTCAGAGTGAAATTATCAACCTTAGCATTACAATCAAATGATACCAAGTAATATTTCCAAAAACATGAATTGTGCATTATTCCACCCAACAACAGAAGTACTCAACTCCTTCTAAAGAGAGTTCTCTCTCTCTGCAAACTCAGTTTCACAGGCTGTATCTGCAAATACACACATTCATAGATTTCAATATTTCATGTGAATTGTACTGAATGTTACCTGTGAAGTTACGTCTGATAATATCTGTTCACAGAGATTGTTTTCTCAGTGCATTTGCATATACAGTTGAATGCATTTAGCTGGAACTGCATGTTCTAGGAAATCCAGCAGTTTTGAAAATCCACATATTCAAGCATGAAAGATATTAAAAAACCAGAATAATACAGGCTGTAAGGGACTTCAGAAAGTCATCAAGGACTCATGCACTTTCCTCCTGCCTGGGTGCTACAGACATTGCTTTGGATAATTCTGTGAAGGCAATGCTCTGCAGAGTCTGGGGAAGAGGGAGGGAGAGAAGGAGGACATACATTGTGTATTCTGTGTCCTTGGCCGATACAGAGCTACAGAGTGCAACTGAGAAACATAATCAAGTGAGCAATTAGTGAAGGTCAGAGCTGTGTTAATTTCCTTCAAGCACCTTTGCAAAAATTGGAAGACAAAAGGTACCCTCTCAATGTCATGGGGACATGCAGGTAGTTTGAGCCTCGATAAGGAGCACTGAAGGGGACACCTTCCACACGTATCTTGAGCATCACTGAATTTGGATAACACAAAAAAAGTGGCTATGCACCTTATGTCAAATGGGGAAATACTCCCAGCACTTCTTTTCAGGTGATACCTAGGAAAATGTGATATTTGATCTCCTCTTTCCCTGCTTTGGTTAATTATCAGAAGTCCCAGCTCTGTCCGATACCAAAGAAGCAGAGGACAGCTGTGTCATTTTATCACATGCAGTGGTGGGTATTTTACATGCACGACATGTGAGGCTTTTCTCCTGTGCTAAATTACTCGCAACCCCTATGGAGCAGCTCTAAATCAGGGTTCTTTTTGTGAGCCTGGGCTCTCTGAAATTAATCTTCCATATCTCTGTGAAACATTTCATTCATGTCTTCAAATTGTCCCTCAGCAATTCTCCTGTCTGTGAATAAATAGCATTCTGACCTAGCTTCTACCACAGCAACAACAGAAAGACAACCAGACCTCTGCAAACGTGAGTGGAAACTGCATCCATCTTCCACATTAACCATCAGCCTTAAGCTGTCTCTTAGAATTTAACAGTGTGAGGATTCAGCAAAAGAGCTCTCCTAATAGGGAAAATACAACTCATTATCTAGCTAATTAAGATACAAAAAAACATCTTCTACTCCCACTTCTTACCAGCCTGTCTGCCTGTAGGGTTAGTCAGGCTTCAGAATAGGTTTTAAAGGGCTAAAAGCACATTTTTGGTGCTTTTTGGATACAATCAAAAGATAAGAGCATTGATCCACAGAGGAGCAATTTAAAGGTTGCTAAGTCTATGCTTCCAAGAAGCTAATCACAAGCGTGGTATCATTCCTGGGTAGGAATTCTGTCCAAGAGAAAATGCCTTTTAATTAAATTTTCAAAATTTATAGGCCTTACTCATACCCTTTTCTTACAAAAAAATGTGTTTTTAAAAAAGGAATTAAAAATGTATTGATGTAATTATTCTTTTCAACAGAGTGATTCCTCAAAGGTAGAATAGTTAATAATAATAATTACATTGGTTGTTGTGTGCTTCAAATTTTTGCATTCATTTTAGCTGTGATTTGGAGATATACTGTTCACTAATCTAGCATGTTTCAAAATCATAACCGTGGTCAGTGAACAATAATTAATGCATTTGCTTTTGCTTTCTGTCACTATGTACCAATGCAAGCTGTGCTTAACCAATGTTAACTCTTTAAGTTAGATTAAAATAAACAAATAAAATGCAGTCATTCATTTCGACAGACTCAGAAATTGAATGTGCTGTTTTATTCTCTTTGCATCTTTTTCTGTTGAAAACAATTTAAAATTCCTATTATGTTTAATAGAAGAAATATCACAACCCTTAGCAGGGATGTTTACAGCATCTGCAAATGTATGAAGGGGGTGAAAGCTCACAGCAGGCACTCTAGAATAGATAAGTTGGCAAATTACTTTTTACTACCTTAGGTGCCTTGCTTGACTACCTGAGAAAAACATGTTTGCACTACTTTAGTTTTTTTCTCTGCTGAGACCTGAGTTGGTATCCCCGATGGCAGAACTGACCTTATTGGTGTCAAACCCTGCTCATTTCACACCCCATGTAAATTAACGAGTGGTATTAATGTATCCAGGAATGAATGGCACCACAAGGCTTGTGCAGTGTTTCACAGACCCCTGCTTGATCGTGTTCTCTCAGGGTATCAGTCCTGAAGGATACTTTGAGTAGAAGTGGTTCCAGCTTTCTACTGTGCTTCACAGTTAAGTGTCTCTCCACCAGACTTCATCATCTCTCAACACAGGCTGAAATGAAATTAGTGAAGTCTCATTAAAGAATCACTGTTCACTTCCACAAAAATGAAAATTTAAAACAAGTTCTGTACACATAAAGAGAGAGAGAACCTTTAAAGTTAGCACACTCAAACATGTTTGTCCTTTGGCCTCAGAATCTCTTACATGGTGAGTGTAGCTCCACAAGCTCTTAGCTGCTCCAGACGTCCTGGAAAATATCCATTCTGTCAAGACCTTGCCAAAGTACATGTCACCAATGGCTACAGCTAGAGTTCATGCCAGTGAGGACATCTGTGAGTGAAGGCTGTAATTAGATACTCTTAGCTCCTGCAGGCAGTGTATCTCAGCTGTTCAACCCATGCCAGAAAGAGATGCTGGACCTCCTATTCACTGATACCCTTCCTGACCCGCTATGTAAAATAATGTGTCATGGAGAATACATTTCAGTTACTTGGCAGGGGAAATTATTTGCTGCTAAACTGCCAAAAATCTGTGCCTAGAGGGTGAGATAGCAGACAGCCTTCTGTTAGGGCCAAAGTTGAGATTGCCAGAACATTTCCTTCAACCCTTCTCCTTAGCAGTGTTTCCAAAACTTCTTCTACGTGTTATCCACTGCATAAACCAACCTGATTTTCGGTGTGGACTGAGCCAAGCTTGAAGAAACTTGGAATCAACTTAATCAGGCATAGCTGATGTTTCCCAGCTTGCTGATGTGCCATGCTAATTAGATGTTATTGCCCAAAGTAATGAAAAGCATCTGTTTCTTACCCGTAAAGGAAGACTGAGAGTTGCTGTGGTTTGTGAAGGTGAGTTTGATAAGCTTGTCTTCCTTCTTAGAAAGGTTTACTGCATATATTTTGCTCTTTGCCTCTTGTAGAGGCCCAAATAGAATTCAGTTAATGTGCCTGGAAAATTCTGAATGTGCTTTCCTGTTCTAAATGTTTACACAGAGGGATTACTACTCAGCTTTGTAGGGATTTCCTGTAAGATATCCTCTACAATAGCTAGGAGTTTCAGCTATGTACGTAAATGCAAATAATAGATTATCACTAAAAATGAACATATCAACAGAATAAATGTTTGAGAGACTGTTTGGGACATGTATGAGATATGTGGAATGAAGAGTGTAAGTGTTTAGCTTTCATGAAGTTTTAATGAAGCAAATGTCTGGATTTACAGAAAATCACAGCCACTTAATTCCAGCAGCCTACAGACTCTTTAAGCCCTCGAGAATATAGGAATTAGATTTTTAAGAGGCTCTCTTCTCTTTGTATACTGCAAGCTGTTGAAAAAAAAGTATTTATTAATTGCTTATGAACTAAGTACAGGAATTATCTTTCCCGTGTCAGCAACATGAAAACAGAAGAAGTATATGCCCTAAAGTTTTGCTATCGTGGAAAGAGTTGTGCCTATGCAAAGCAAATTGTTTATTTGTATTCACCTTTTAATTTTTCATGAATGTTGTGTATGTACAGTTCTTGCCAAAATGCCTTTCTCAGAAAATGGAAAGCTTTCTTCATTATTGTTTGTATTTTTTAACTGAATGCCAAGAGCCTAGATTGTGTCAGGACTGAGTCCCCTAAATAAAATCCTTTCAAATAAAACAAGCAGGAAAAATCTATTCATCTCAAGAAGGTTAAATCACATATAAATAGGTTGAGATTATAGGATGGATCTTAGTGAAGGGGAAGCTTATCTGAGAAGCAGGAGATAAGCATAAAGCCTGCAGTCATAGTGACAGTAAAAGGCTTCTGAAATAAGAAAAGATCTCTTTGTAAGTCAAGATACTGTTTGTGACTGACAGTCTGAAAGAGGGAAAAAATTAAAACTGCCAAGTGTAAGGATTGTTAAGAGGGCAAAGGAGAAAGGAAAAAATTAAATATATAGCTAAGGAAAAGCCAAATAAGTACGGAATTATTATTTCTGTGTTTTATGAGCCCTCAGGCTCATCTTTTCCGTGTTTTAGGGGAGCGCAATAGCTACATAGCCATGAATTTAATACTGCATATAATACTGATATATATAATACTGATAATAAATGTGGTTATTTAAACCTGTTTGATAGTGGAGTGACTTTAAAATACTCATCAGTAAACTACCCAGGTGATCTCTTATCTTAACCTTTCAACATCTATCCCCAAGTCAAGGCCTATGTGGTTCTCTCCTTGATTTCTAGTGGACAAAGATGATGTTTAGATCACTAGCAGTTGACAATAGGAGGGCACGTAGTCATAGGGGAGGTTCTTGTTTCAAGAAACCACTACCTTCATCCTTTTACTGTGCTGTTGCTTTTTTCCATCATCCCCAGTGAATATATTCAGCACATCTGTTTGGAGTTTTTTTTACTTGTAGTTTTTCTCTGCTTCATGTAGTTTATTCTTCTACTTAAACCTTTTTTTTTTTCCCCCCCATACATTGAGCAAAAATGGTTTTGCTGATACTGTCCTTGCTCTCTGAAGAATAAAATTCTGTTTACTAATCTCAGCTGGGTATTGTAAATAAGCTTATTGGACATTTAAACCTTAGAGACCACACCAGCTTAAGCGAACACCTGGTTTGTTCCATTCACCATACCTACATCTTATTTTGAGTGTTTGAGGATTTAAACAATTCCTCTTCTATATAGCATCAGAGCACAAAATACTAGGCTGTATGAGGAAATTTATGAGACCCTAAAGATTCTTGGTTGAAGACATAAAGCTTATTAGTAGTCTTAGCCACACAACTTCCACTTCCATTAATTGGAGCAGTTTGGCTAAATCTTGGACTAGGTGATCTTCATAGGTCCCATCCGACTGAAATATTCTGTTCTATTTTCCTCAGCTTTGAGTATTTCAAGCCTTGTTATTATGCAAATCACAAATCCATCCACACTTCTTCTGGCAAATTGCTGCACAGGAAAGCATAACTAATTTAATTCATTAATCCCTACCCCTGAAGCATAAACATCTATCACCTGAGCTAGTAAAACAGTAGTTAGGTTTGTGCTCTTTTAAGCTACTGTATCAAAGTAAGAAACAATATACTGGTAAATGCACATGAAGCCTGAATGTGTTTTGTCTGCTAACACTGTGTGAATAAGAAAATATGCACAAATTTACCCCATATAATTATTTTCTTAATTTCTACTTTCCATCTTTACTAAGTTTGAACTTCCTAGTAGGTTACTACCGCCAGTTATATTCAATGATTTCTTGATTTCTTTATTACTGTTTTTAGTAGTAGTAGTGTTTTGTGTATCATGTGTTCTAATGAGTCTGGGAATACCTTATTCAATATTTGTGTTAAGATTCATAGTAGTTTTCCTTAGAAAGGACTCTGAGTATATTCACAGTGCTTTGGCTGGGCAAACCTCCTAGCCTGAGGCATCCAACTGAGGACCCAGTTAAATATACCTCAGTTGGGAAGTGCCAGGCACCTGGCTGTCCAGGAGGTAATGCTGTGTTAGTCCTTTTCTCACACTTGAGAGCCATGTCTGCCTGGGGAAATACTGCTTTGCTCCTCTCTTGTCCAAGCTGCCAGTGCTAGAAGCTAACCTGCTTGAATTTGCACTGCAGGAGGAAAGAAATACATTGGAAGACATTTGTTTCAGTCGGTTCTTTTTCGACATCCCAAAGAGTTTCCAGGCATAAATAAAAATTACTAAAGGCAGCAGTAAAGCAGGGTTCAGGTTGAGGGATTTGAATGATTCATGAGCAAAGACTCTAATAGGGAAGAAGAATGGACTTGCAAAATGACGTTGATACACCTCAGTAGTGAAGCAGCAGACAGCTTGACTTGATAAGCAAGGATGATCCTGATTCAAAGCATTGCAAGACAAAGCATGAGCAGGTGTTAACACCACACTGTGTGCCAAGCACTGTTTTTAATATGAAAAGCAGTTTTCTTTAGAATCCAGCACAAAGAAGTGGTGTTCCAAAAGCCAGGAAGCAAATTTTTCCCAGTGAAATCAGCATGGAAATGTAAATATAGAAGTTGAAATTTTGGCCTCTCTCAACTTGGTGGCTGCAATTCCCTGCAGTTTTTGCCAGGATGTGACTGGCTGCACAGCATGTGTGCCTTTCCATATGCACTTCTGTATTTCATCTGAATGCATTCTGGGGGAAGATCTGAAATTTGATTTCCAAATAGTACAGTTACTTTAAAATTTACATAGGCATTGTAGTAAGAAAAAAACATCACCCTTTGTCAGTTTCTGGAAACTTTTGCAACTCAGTAGTTAAATCACAGATTCTTATCTAAGTCTTTATTACAGTGTCAAAAGCTTCAGGGGCACAGGCCTAGCTGTTAAAATCCCAGTGTAATTTCATTAGCACTGACTTTATAGTGACATTTAGATACCCTTCACTATTCATGTCTGTGGTGACTGAATATATTTGCATGAACCACAGCTCTTGCCAGCCACAAACATCAGTGCCCCATTTCCACAAAACTTTAGAGCAATAGTAGTAGCTATTCTCTTTTACCAATAATATACCATTTTAGCACTACAAATGTTGTGATGGTTTCTAATATGACCTTAGAATAGCATCGCTTTAGGTGCAGTTCTGATTGTGTTTATCAAAGACAAGGGGTGTAAGACTCAGGCTGATAATTTCAGCTGTATATTAGCAGGACAGGTGATGCAGAAAAAGAGTAAATGCATGCACTATCACTTTTAGGTTGTGCATTTCAACAGGATTTTAGCATATTTTTCTTGCATATTATTCTTACCATTATCATCCCTGTCTGTTGCCCATCATGCCTTTCTTTTAGGACAGCATTATTAATATGAAGCCTCAGTCTGGTGAGAGGCTAATTGCCTGCAACTTCAGTAACTTTCTAACCAAACTCTCTACACTGAACTAGCCAAAGACAACAGTATCAAAGCAAGTGACTAAGCTGCAAAACACAGTGGCAAGATGGCTTGGTTTCTTTTTGAAACTGCGACAGGACCATAATGGTAGCTCCTGTTATTACCTGATGCTTTGTAAAGAGCAAAGTTAGTATTTAATTTTATGGTAAATAATTTTCAACTGTAAATTTTTTATTTTTTTAACTTTCACTGTAAATGTATTTTTACACTACATACCAGCTTTTAGCATCCAGGCTTTAAGAATTGGACTCAATGATCTTTGTAGGTCCCCTCCAGCTCAGAATACTCTGTGATTCTAAGGCAAAGCTTCGATGACCTTGGTGAGCATGAGAGCCACGTCCCTGGGAGCAGCAGGTGGCAGTGCTGTCTCTGCTCTCTGTTTTTAAGGCACTGCTGTAGCACAGCTGGAAGAAGCCATTTCATGAGGAGTGTTTAATAGTTCAGGTTCCTGCAAACAAAGGCACTTCTGCTTATGGGCAGTGCCAGCGGGCCTCATCAGGGTGGTGTGAGCTTACTCTCCGGACCGTGAACTGTAGCCTTCTTTATCCACGTGAAATTTCTCCAAGTCAAGCACATAGCATTTGCTCCAGGGTATGTAGCAAGGCATATGGGTATATAGCAAGGAGCACAAGTGACTTTTCAATGCTTTTAATCTTAACCCAAGATTTATTTACCTAAAAGTGATTGAACCATATATCTTTACTGATTTTCTTGGCAGCATCCTCTGGCAGGCACAGTTGGCACTCATTCCTAGGGGCTCTCAGCAGTAGATACAGTCAGTGAGGAGCAAACACTACTCCTGCAAATGAGGCATCGCCACATGACTAGAGGCCTGTCAGGAATGCAATAGATGGGATGCCTGGCCATGCCTTTGTGCTTCTCCGGGTCTGCAAACTCTGCTCACAGCCCGTGGCTCTGAGCTCATCTAAGACAACTCAAGTTGTCTTGTCTGTCAGAGAGAGGTAGCCAAAATGGTCCAAGATACAAAACACAAAGTTAAACTTTAAGCAATGTAGATAACCAGGGGTCCAAAACCAGTTCTCACCACCTCATGCTCTGCTGTTTATCCACACAGACATGCCAAACCACACATCTCTACCTGCAGGGAGTGAGGGCAGGACTGGATGAGGAGCAGGGACAGAGTGACAGCCACTGCCTTAGCCTGTTTGAGAGTGATGGGGAAAGGAATTGTTGCAATTGCCTGATGAGAGCAAGCCACAAGACCAGGCTTTCATGATGAGTGTGATCAAGTCGCATAATCCTTCCTTTTTTTAATTCTCCTTTCCCCACCCCCCCCCGTATTTTGACTGACCAAGACAAAAGCAGAACCAATAAAAACAAGAAATGTCATCTGTGGTCTCTGTTATCCCAAGAGGACTCACATAAAGGATGAATTAGGTCACAGGAAGTAAGATAAAAGGCACAACTATAAACTGAGAAAATAAGTATAGAATTTTTCTTTGAAAGGATGAGATGTGAATCACTGAGGTCAAGAGTTTCAAGACATGTTAAACTAGATGTCTGCCTAATCACCAAAGCATTTCTGTCAGTTTTTTTATTACATAAATATGGATCTGGTTTTGTCTTTAATCTGAATTCCTCAGATGGGTCATCTGAGCTATTTGATGCGGTGTCAGCTAAATAAAGAAAACCCTTGGCCTCTCTGAAAAGACATACCAGTCAAAGTTGAGACATTTGAAAGTTCCCCTCTGAGAAAAACTCTAAAATCTTTTCCTGCTAGTAAAGGTTTCTTATGAAATGCCTTTTTCAAAAAGGGTTTGGATAAGAAGTGGTATTTTGGTTAATCAGCTGAGTAAATCAAGGGCAGACAGAAGTGGGAGAAGGAAATAAGCAGAACATGTTGACCCAAGGTTCACTGCCAGGACTGAGAAAGGTGAGATTTTTTGTGCATCATCTGGCTTTGGACTCAAATGCTTCTGGCAATGGGGTAAACTGACTGTATCAGCCCAGATCAGCATTACATGAGTGAAATTAAATTAAATGAGCACACACTAACAGAGGCCTGGATGAATTGCAGACCCATCTTCAGAATTTTGTTAGCATTTTCAGAGAATCACAGAATAGTTACTAAGATCCTTGAGTCCAGCTGTTACTCCTATTTTGTCCTTTCCTATTTCATGTTTCAGTTATTACTGCCCTTCCCACTGATTATTGTTTTGGTACTCACAACCATGTATCACACTGTTGAATCAGGATACCAACAAAACTTCCAAACAAAAGTACATGAAGCCCAGTGGGGACAGGAAAGTCCCGTCTGAAGTAGAGGAACTGTTTATTTTATGACGTTTCTGCAAGCTTCAGCATTCTCCCATACAAATGGAGAAAAGATGCTAATGTTAAAGGGCAGAATGAGGAACAAGTTAAAAAATAAACTATGGTACATGTCACAAGAGGTTGTCGGTGCAGCCTTCTGATGAGTTAGCTCACAGAGGCAGTGAGGTCTTTTGAAGCTTCCTCTCCTTCTTTAATCAGTCTCTTTAGAACAAGCATATCCCAGCTTCAAAGGCAGCAGGGCTTGTCAAAGAAGAAAGCTGCCTGCTCCTCAAACCGTGGATGGCAGCTTAATGTCCCACACTGGTGGTTCCCCTGCGAGGCTGCCCAGCTTTGCAGGGTGGGCGTGATTACACAGCAACTCCTGTGCTCAGATGTCTTTGAAGGGCATATGTGCTCTCCCTACATTAGTATCGATCCTCTCCATTTGACAGGACTTCCAAAGACTTGAAAAGATACTCAGTAAAGCATACTTTTTATTAGCTTGATCCCTCACCCAGAAAGTCTAGATAAATCCACAGACATGCTGCATTAGAGCTAGTTTTGTCTAGTTCTTTAGATAATAAGGTTTTCTTCATTGAGGTGATTGTCATATTTTCTTAATAAATGCCTCTACTTTTTCTTTTCCTATTCTACCTACAAGACTTCCCCCAGAACTTACTTGTAGTAAAGTGAGTAGAGGTTTTTGTATAGGAAAGCTGCAGTGTTTAGTTTGTTCACAAAAAACTTTGTTAGAGGATATCATTAATAATGATATTTACTGACTCTGGGAAGACAGAAGGTTAAATGCATTTCAGTATTTTCCAAATCTGAGATATTGATTCTGCAGCCTGTCATTTCTGGAAAAGTTTTCCAAAGGAAAAAATAAGTCCTTAATACAACATATCTCTCTTCCTTATTTGACCTCCAATTTTCCATTTTCCCACTACTGTATTTTAAATGTGAACACCAGTTATATTTCAGCAAAACTTTATTGTTTGCTATACTTTTCTTCTGATATATTAATGAAACTGTGTATCTCACTGTACACATTTCCCTGTTGGTCCATGTCCCTTACTTCCCGTATTTGCCACTGGATTTCCATCAAGCTTCAGCAACTACTTGCAAGTGCTTCAACCCCATTTGCACTCTAAACTTTTGACCTGGAAATCACCTCTGATGTGTGACTTGTTCTTATGGGCTTGTTTTCATGGTGTATTTAGAGACCAGCTATGCCAGCCTAGGAAGTTTTCCAGAATGCAAAGCAGATCATGAGCAGTGTGTCTGATAATGTGTCCATGAACAGCATATTCACAGATACTTCTCCGGTCTTCAACAAAATATAGGTCAGACAGCAGTATTAGAATCTGGCACTGTTCTTGTTAAAGCCATTTTTCCAAGTACTGTTGAGTTCAGCTAGAGCTGATTCAGGCAAGATGGGTGAACTTGGTAGATCATGAAGTCAGAAAAAAGGAGTGATAGGATAAATCTCAAGAGATCGTCCTCAAAATCCACATCTGCACCAAGGCAGGATCAGAAACCTTGGACTAATCCTGGCAGACATCAGGGTAATGCATTGGCAATGATTCCAGTGAAAGAAATTCCACAATATTCTTATGTACAATATTTTAATACCCTTCCTGTTATAAAGGGGTTTTATCACATCAGTCATGAATTTGATAAATATTTATCAGATTCCTTTTCCTTTCTCAGCAGATAGAGCAAAGTTGCTCAACACACTCTACTTCTAAAATATACAGATTGTAGTTCTGTATCATGTACAGAAATACATTTCCACATTAAAGCTATGCCAATCTGAAGGTCAGCTGCTGCCAAAGTGAACCACCCTACATTTTTCCACATTCAGCCAGCCCTCATGTGATTGTGATGAACCCGTTCAGAGGATAAAGTGGAGAAGCATTCAAATAAATAATAAAATTCATTTCCTGCTGATTTAGTTCATTGGATTAAGCCCTAGGGAGGGCATCACACAAGTGCCAGTGGTTGGACTGGCTTAGCTGTGATGTGAAATGGAACAGCTTCTCTTTTCTAGGCTAAAGAAGCCTCCTCACATCTCTTTCACAGACCATGTTTTCTAAGCCTGTTATTATTCTTGGGTTCCCCTGAATCCTCTCTGTTTTTCTGTATCTTTTTCATACATGGTATATTTAATGTATTTCTGTACCCAAAGAATATTTAAAATGTGTGATTCAGTTATAAGTGAACAAGACATCAGAAGCATAAAGGAGATCAGTTGTTGCTCATATGCTCTTCTGCCCATTTTTCCATGCTTAATTTGTGTGTGCTGTTACCATGACTTTGCCTACATGCTTAATAATCGTTCTTACAAGATGGATGGATAAACACTAGTGTGTCACCCTGTACCAAGCTTTTTCAGTTTAAGAAATTCCAATTCCTTAAATTCAGTGCAGTCATTCTGATCTGCACCCTTCCCTATGTGGTCACTGCTCATGTGGCCATCTCATCATGTTTAATTTTAACTTAAATGATATAAATTCCACAAAAACCTCAAGCAAGAGTTTCTCTAGATGGGGTGGAAAATTTCCCTTAAGTTTCCTTCCATTTCACTCTGTGTATACGCTGACCTACATGGAAAGCAGGCACATGACAGATTCTCAGTCTTTCATGTAATCAGAAGTCTTTTGGGGTTAATGGCTTCATGCAAGTATAATTTCATGGCACTCTAAAGGAATAGGATGTTAAGATTTGCTGTATTCTGTCTTTTAGATATTTATAAATTTAGATTTTTATAAATAATTTATAGTTCCCAGTATGGATTAACTCCTGATTCACATTCATATATTTCTTTCAACACATGATCTAGAGTCTTGAAGCATTTGTTTTTTCTTTTAAAGCCATCACCACCTGAAGGCATGTAGTCAACTGAGAATTTAAGTTTTTACTATAATAGTTTCTCACTCTTATAATTGGAAAAATGGAAGCCCAACGATATAGAAAGAGCAAAATTAAACAATAAAAGTCCCAAATATAATGCAGCCTTTCAAATCCCATGAATTGTTAACAACTGGGAGGTTGGAGATTGTGCCCGTGTCTGCTGTGGATGAAACCCACACTGTGGAGAAGGGTGCACCAATGATGATTCCATCACTGACTCGTATCCCACCACAGGCTGTGTGACCTGTGTGTTGCTCTATCCTTTTTAACCAGATCCTGCCTGAGATGAGCCAGACTGTTCAGAAACATTCAGAAGGGCCTGGTCTGCAGATAAGGATTGCCAGGCTTTCCTGTCCTTCCTGTGAAGGCTCTCATGGTGCTCAGAGTACAGGAGCAACAGAACCTGTGGGCAGGCTCTGGATTCACTGCCCTTCAGGCCCAGAGATGATGTGGATGATGGGACCTTTGGGTGAGTTATGTCCACTGCAGGTTTCTCTGTGGTGTAATGGCATGGAGGAAGGAATCCCACTCACCTTCGTGTGCTGCCTACCTTCTTGTGAGAACTTAGTGAGATTTGAAGTCCATTTTTCCATAGCCTTAGACTAATATCTCGGGGTACTGGCCACAATTTGGCTCAGACTAGAAGGAAGGAAGGAGGGAAGGACCAATAAACAGCACAGCATGCTGAGGGTGGCCACAGACCTACCAGTATTGTTCACCTGGAGTCAGTGAGCAAGCTTACCACACGTCTGACTCTATCAGAACATGGGAATGTTTCTGGGGCCTGGAAACAGAAAACCTATGAGGAATCAGAGGGCCTTAGTCAATGGGAATATTTAAGGGCTTGGGGTGTCTTTCTTCCCCTGCTTTTCCTTCCTTCCCCTTCTCTCCTTTCCCTGCCCCACAAAAACCTGCTTTTCCAGTGTCCTTGTGAGACATGTCATCTTTTATTCCCACACAGCAATACATCTTCTCCTTTCTCTCCTCCTTCACTCTTGCCATCCACCTTCACTAATTGATTTTGACCTGACAGGCTTTCCAAATCTTCACAGAGGAGATGAGCATGAGGAAATATGCCTGGCCCTTGCTAACACAGGAAGAAAAGGGGCAGAGCAGGGCTGGGCTGCACTGGGCAGGTGGGGAGAGTCCTGTTGCCAAGGGTAGTAGGGTAGGAGAGCAGGAAGCTGTGGAGAAAATCTACTTCTCAGCATCAGCCACTCCCTTCCTGCTTAGGAACACTTCCTTTGGCAGCAGCAGCTGAATGTAGAACCACAAAGCAGTGATGGGGGGATCAGGCTGAAACCCAGTCTGATTTATCTTTTCTTTCTTGGGCAGCACAGACATCAAAATACCTCCTACAAGTTGCCACCAAAGGCAGTTTCCTTCTTTTCTTTCACGATGAAACAGCATTCCATTGGCCCTAGCCTGTGGATGGCTGGTGGCATGGTGATTACAGCCCACTGCAGTTGTGCTGATGGCCTAGGATGAGCCATAACATTTCACTGCTCTTTCATTTGAGACCCATTAAATTAGATGGGGACAAAAAAATGTACCTCCTGTCTTTTTGGACTCACTCAGCCACCTCTCCTTGAGTTTAATAAAATGCCATACCAAATCAAGGAAAGAAAAAAGGAAAATAAATGCCCAAAGAAAACAGAGACTTTGAAACAGACTTCAAAACTGTGCAATTTGATAAAGAATGTAAATAGTTAGATTGCAGAAATTGAGAAATCTTCTAATTGTGGAATGGAGAAGTAAGAATGGTTTATTTCCATATTATATAAACCCTAAAAACTCATAGTGATGGCATTTTGCCATGCAATTAAGTTACCAACATCAGGAGGATAAGCTGTGTGACTTCGTGGTACCATTAACACCATCTATTCTCACTGAACATGACCTTTTTAAATAAAAAAAATGCAAGACTCGAACATCACATTACTTTCCAGCTAACCCTAGTCCTGCAATAATCCAAGGCCACACAAGGAGGGACATCTTCCAAATATTGCAGGGAGGGAAAAGGTAAATAAAATACTGTACACTACATCTGGCAGTAGGTTTCATTTTTAGGTGAAGAGTTTTAAACCCTGCCAATAATGAAAAGTCAACATGGTTGATCATTCCTATCATTTTGTGAAAGTACTTATTTTTCTTGATTTTTAATTCTTCCTGCATCTGGTTGAATCTACTATGCTGAAGATGAGTAATCATAGGGAAAAAATAGTGTCATTATAAATTCTAAAACCCAAAATTCTTCAAATGCTACTTATGTAAAAAGGACCAATTTAAATCAAATCATTAGCTTCTGCTTAGATGCTCAATTACAAGTGTAATAATATAAATGTTTTATGTATTCACAGCTCTTGTGTTCAAATTTAACCTTTCTCCCATTTTTGCTTTCATTTCTCCCTTTTATAAATGTTGGTGTAATTAAGCCCATTTCCTCTTCAGAGGTGAATACACAATCACAGCTAGAAATTCCCCAGTACGTTTTACAGTCTGAAATTTGTGATACTCAATCTCACAGCTAATAACTACCATGACATGTTTTATAATTGCACCATAAATCAGTGACTGCTGCATTTAAAGTGTAATTTCAGGCTGTTTTGCAATATTTCTTGGCACTTTTTGAAACATATCAGGGTGGAAAATGCATGAGCTAGCTGGGTACAACCACAGGTGAGGGAAAAGTTTTTTCTGCAGTTGTTGGAGTGCCCCAAAAGAGATGCTCAAGAGCAGGGACATGCTATTCACTCATGGGATACCCAGGATGCCTCAGGGACCTCAGTGAAAGCATGATGTCTGAGCAGGTGTTGCTGTCCAGCAAATAGGAGGGATGGGTGGAAATTAACTCATGGCACAAGCTTGAAGAATGGGCAATCCATTAGCAGCAAGGACTCTGTGGCTTTTGTAACATGATTCGTTGTTTAAGTCCTTCCAGGAGGGGCACTGTCTGGGAGGGACAAAGCTGAGAGCAAGAGAGAAAGTGTCTGCCGTGAAAGTTGGGGGAACAATTCTGCTAACTCACACAGCATTTCTCAGTACCTGGCTCAAGCCTTCTGAAGCTGCAGGCAGGTAAATTATAGACTCCCACAAAATTAGGTGATTTTTTGTCGCAAAGCCTGTTTCTGTTTGAAGAATGTTGCTTTATTATTCATTCTGGTTTTGCTGTATATGCTGTATGTTATTTTAGCCCTTTCAGTGCATACAAAAGTTTGTAATCAGTCTTGGATAATGTCTTAGGGGTTCCAAATCCCTGAGAAATAGTTTAGATGCAGAGAGGTTCTTTTATCCCTTAATTAATGGTTAAGCTTGTTATATACTCAATCTTGACACCATATCTCCCCGCTGGACCACCACCACAGCCTTGCTGGGAAGCATTATGTCCTGACATCTGGCCTTGCTCTGAAGTGATCAGGAGCATCGATTTGCTTGGTACCTTTCTGTGTATGATGCACAGCCCAGCACAGTGGGTAATGCCTCGTTTGCACCACCGGAGTTCCGCTGGTAATTTAATTAAAATTGCCACATCCCTCACATGTGCTCTCACCATTTTGGTTTCCGCTCATCAAATTCTGAATTTATGCTAGTCAGGTTTTATCATCTCCCCAAATAGCACAAGTGGCGTAATGACATCTGGCTGCATTTTGGCCACATAATATAGACGTCATGGGCTGCTCTTTGATTAAGAGAGCAATGTGTGCTACAGGCTACCACAGGCTGCCAAAAACAAAAACAAGAAGTAGTTATGGCAAAGTCTCTGCAGATACATAAAACCTATGTGATCTCCCACACCCACTGCTATTACTCATACTGGAGGTTATTGGGAGAGACTGAGACGTTAATGGTTAATGGCTTGAACATTTGGCCATTTGCAGAGGCAGCAGGTGCTCTGCTGGGACAGGGTCTGCACCCCCCCACCCCCAGGCAGAGGAGATGAGTTTTTGGGGGTGTGGTGGCAAAACCCCTGATCCAAATAAGACAGGGAGTGAACACCCACCACCAGAAGTTCTGGGCTTTGAGCCAGGTAAGGCAGAAGGCCGATAAGAAGCAGGCCCTGCAGAGGTGGGATGGTGCTTTTTATCATGCCAATTGCCCTCCCTTAGACTTCTGGCTCAGGTGTAAAACTCCCCCCACCTTGGGGAAGGTCACATTCACATGTAGGCTTGAAGGTATTCATCGCTTCTGATGGGGCATAACTGGCTTAGCTACATGAGATGCAGCTGTCACATCTTAGAAAGTGCCATAAACCACCAAAGACCCCTGCAAAGTGCAGGAGCATTTTGTGGGACCCACTCCTGAGTCCTTCCACTAGAGGACTGCATGTGATCCACAGTTTTGCAACAGAGCCTGAATGTGCCACAGGAGACAGGGTAAAACTGACTGCTGACATCAGTAGAACAGGTAAAGGTGTTGGTGAGAGCTAAAATTCACATTGGGTCCACGGGAACTTCCTGGAGCTGCAGTGTCTTCTCAAACTGTTATAGACAGGCCTCTTCACCTACTCCACAGATGATGTCAAATTCTGTCTTGAATGTGATCCTAGGGGAATATCCCAGGTATGTCTGGTGCCTCTATCTTACAGCTCATTTAAGCAAACCAGCATCTACACTACAAGTTAAAATGAGCCTTGAGGTCTTGCCTTTAGGAATAGCACTGCTAATTTAGGAAGGCAAGAAGGGCAGTGCAATGTAGTGCATTGACTCATAGCACCCTTTACCAGAATATGGCTGGGCACTTCCAAGATTTGCTGTGAGGACTTAGAAAAAAAAAGGAAACAAGAGTGATAATTTCTCAGAGATTTCACTGCCACTGCCACTAGTTGTGCAAGTAAGTGAATAAGAGAACTACTCTAGGCTAGAGATTTCCAGGATGATACATTTTGTGGTGCAATCATTGCCTATTGCATTTGCTGTGTGTTGTTGCTGTCTGGCTCAGAACCTGCTGTTGGGGTAAACATGGGAAGGTAGGCTTGAGGAAAGAGGCACAAAAACTATAATGATAGTAGGTGGAAAATCACAGGATCCCAAGAGTTATGGACATAGGTCTGGTAACAGGTTTTAGCTCAAGTCATCTATTCCAGGCAATTCGCTAAGGCTCTCACCTTTTTACTGTAATTAAAATAGCACCGTATAGGGACAAGGAGCAGGTCCTACACTTGTAAGTTGTTTTCAGATTCTCAGCAACAGCAGTCTCTGTAAACACAGCACATTGGCACCTGTCTCCAGTTTTGTCATCTAAGCACCGG
This sequence comes from Acanthiza pusilla, assembly GCA_036630365.1. Lineage (NCBI taxonomy): Eukaryota > Metazoa > Chordata > Aves > Passeriformes > Acanthizidae > Acanthiza > Acanthiza pusilla. The sequence goes on from JAXCHO010000018.1 coordinate 26,037,350, forward strand.
CCATGAACAAAGTTACTTCTTAAAAGCTGGCTTAGAGAAAATGAAGCCTGGACTCTGTATTTTGGCATAATATTTCATATTTCTTTAGAACAAAAGGAGCATAAGGCTAGGGCCAAAATTGCTTTCAGTTGCAAACATACAGCTTGCAGGTGTGGGCAGAGTTTAGCCTAAAATAACTGGAGGCAAAAGAAGGAAAAAAGCAGCTTAAAAATGTGATGTCAGCAGGAGAAAATAGACTCTGTGGGGCACTGGTTTTCTAAAGCCTTGTTCTGTAATCAACACAGCTCATTACTGTGGCTGTGTGCGATGCTGCAAATGGCATTTGGATGAACACATTTTGTCTTTCCACCGTGCTCACTCATTAACAAATTGTGTCCCCAAATTGCTGAACCATGCGTATTGTGTCAAAGAAGAGGAAAGCAGCAGATTCCCTTTGTCAGAGTGGACAGCTTGTACCAAACTCTCAGGCACTGATTTTCAACCTTCTTCTGTTTAGACCCCTAGGAATTCTGCTCCCGAGGTTCAGGACTTTGTATAGATGCCTCTTCCCCCTGCAGTGATAATCATCTTTCTTTTCCCTCACAGTCTACAATGTACACCTGAGCCTGAGCTCTGCAGACCACAGTTTGGAAATTGGTCTCCCAAGCAAATTTAGAGTTTTGCTTTGCTCTTTTTTTTAACAAAAAGTCACTTTCTCGTAATATCTCAGTTCAGCCCTTAAATAGTACTGATGTTATTATCGCAATGCATGGGACAGTCCATCCTGCAATCAAGGTTACAGAAGGAAGTGGCCACGGATCTGAGATCAGCTAGCAGCATGTGATTGCACATCACATTGCAAGGCAAATCACAAGTTCTAGCTCCCATCCAAATTCACTTTGGAGTCTCATCATGGGATTAAGGCAGCGAGACCTCTATCTCAGTTGAGAAGGAGAAAGAAATGAGAAACAGAATGGGGTTATAAATGACATCCCAAAGGTAATGCAAAAAGAGGATGGACTTTAGGGTTTGAATATCTTTTATTTAATATGTAATTTTTTTTTTTTTTGTGGTTGCCCAGGGAGACTGTGGAGTCTCTGTCCTCAGAGATATTCAGAACCTAACTGGATACAGCCTGCTCTGGGTGGCCTTGTTAGAGCGTGGACAAGATGGTCTCTGGGGGTCCCTTCCAACTGCACCCACTCTGATTCTGTGGTTCTGAAAGTTAAATATTTTCTTCCAATTTTCTGAAGAGAAGAATAAGCTGAAAGAACAAAAGTGAAAGTTAACAAAATCTTTCCCCTTTTCAGCCCAGTCGCATTAACTTCTATTAACCTTTCCAACCACTGCCAACCTTGCCAACGTGAGCAATCCCATTTAGTGGGCTGGATTTTATCAACACCAAAGGTAATTCTTCAGTATATCCAGGCTGCATCTGAGGTTTCCCTCAGTGTGGGAAATATGGGGGACAAGGACAAAGCACTGATGCACATTCTGGTTCTGTCTCCTTGTGGGGTCAGGATTTGGCCAAAGCACACATCGCCCAGGAACTAGGAAATGTGCTGGGATGTTTTATGTAGATGCAAGTTATGCCTGCATTGGGGAGGAGACTGTGGCATACTCATAGGTGTGGGAATAGGTTTAGTAGCCACGCTGAACAGCTGCTCATATTTGAAAGACAGGACAAGGGTTTAAATGGAGCCTGTACATAATGCAGGTGAGCCTGTACAAAATTATGTGTGTGTTTGTAGGGCTGGGGTTTAGGAGTCCTGGGCCTCAGGCTCTTTGGTTATATCCATGAACTGACTCATCACTGCTTCTATCATTTGAGGTTCTTTGTTACTCAGTGCAATTTTCAGCATCAAATTAAGCACCAGAAGGTGACATGCAAAAGCAAAACTGGATAAAGCGTGGGCAAAATAGGCAAATGTCTGGGTTAGAGCTTGATTTCCTCTATTATTACCGGTCCGTGCCCTTCCAAAATTTCACAGCATACTGCTAGCCCTACTCCTCTCTCCCTCTGCTTGTGCTGCGAGATTTAATTTTGCATTTCCAAGGGAATTAAACTCAGTTATGCCTGACTACTGAGAATCACTGAGCTAGCTCTGGAGACAGGCTGGACCAGCTCAGAGAGGGGTCTGCTCGGCTTCAGGGCTGGCCTGAGGAGGAGGACTATGAATGTATCCAGGGACAGGAGAGGGAGAAGGGCACAGCCTGAAACAGGACCTTTCAGCAGTGGTTAGAACCACTCAAATCAATGTTTAGTTTCACCTCTAGACCCATGCTGTTCTCTACCTGGAAGTGCTCAGGAGTTAGATAAGGGTTTACAAAATTGTTTGAAGCTATTCTGAGTAAAGGGCTGAGGTTCCTAGCTTAAGTTTTAGGCAACATTTGTATGGAAGTGCAAGGCTGCAATTCCAAGATTTGGTACTTTGTTCCTAAACCAGTTGATTCCCGTACTTCAGACATCGTTACTTATTTACTTCAGAATTACTCAGTGACCCCTATTCATACTCCTGTGGGGTCTGCTTTCTTCCTGATGTGATGGGCAAGGATTACTCACTCACTATCTCTCGCTAACACACAGCGATTCATGCTGTTAAAACACTGTTAAGTGCCAAGAATTGCCTTAATCCAATTTATGGTCTGAAATTCTTATAACACACATTTCCCATGTCTGAATTGTATGTTTCAGAGAGGAGACATATAGCAAAAGAAGAAAAAAACCCAGACCAAATTAATAAAAGGTTGTTTAAGCTAAAACGGCGTAGTTTTGGACTAGTACTGGACTTTCCCAAACAGTAGAGCTATCCATGGATCACTGTGGTTTCACACACCTCTCTATGCTACCAGATGTAAGACACTTGAACCAGTTTCTATCTGGTAATGAAGTATTGCATGCATTAATTTACACAACATGTAAACATGACTGGCTAAGTCCTATCACATGTGTTTATAGTACAATTAGTCAGAGGAAAGTTGAAAGTGAAGCAAAAAGAAAATTTACAGGCAGAAGAGGAAATGGGCAGGACAAAATGCACAAGTAAAAAGGCCTAATATTCCTTCCCCCACCCCAGACAGACACATATAAATAGTGAGAGAGAGTTCCCCTGCTCACTGGCCACCACTCATATATGCTGCACCTCTCTGGAATCTTGCATCACCCCTGCAAGATGTGGGCAAAGGTACTGTCTTGTTTCCTTGTACTGTAAGATGCAATTGTTTGTTTATGCTTTCATATGCTCACTCCATGTGTTTCAGTTAGTGCCTATCACACCACAGGATATGTGGTTCACCTGCTTTAAACTGCTTTTAACTGCTTCCTCAAGGCAATCTTAATGCTTTAGTACAAGTGTGAGTGAGAACTTGTTTGTAATGATGGGTACAATTCTGGTCAACATTGCTAGAGAAAGAGGAATCTGATGTGAACAATGCAATGAAAATATAAAAGCATAGTAGGGGTGAGTCTGCATTGGAAAGGACAGAACAGTACAGTTTGGTTTGTTTAACTCAGCTAAAGGAAGGTCAAAAGGAAATACCACCACTCTATGTGAACATGTGCAGGGGAGTAAAGGAAGGGGAAGGAAGAGTGTACTTGAAAGGAGATGATTTCCAAAGAAAGAGAGAGAAGATATATATATATGCGCTACTGCCAGTATTGAAACTGTGTGTATAGACTGGTTGTAAATAATGTGTACTCTACAGCAAGACATTTCTAATAGTCCAGGAAGGAAAGTTTTTGATAATTTTCTGATAGAGATATTAACAGCAGCTTACAGCTCCAGCCACGAAGCAGGTTGAATTTGCATAATGGGTCATTGCTCAATAGGAGAGGAAAATAAATATATATAATTCTCACATCAGCAGGACCCAGGAAAAAGGAGCCACTGCTTTTCAAAGAGACAAGATCTTGTCTTGGAGAAAAGCTGTGACTCCAGCTGAGAGTGAATTCAGTGGGAGATGGGAGCTACAAGCAACATGTGCAAGGTAGGGCTGCCAGTTCCTGCCTCCCACTGAGCTCCAAGATGAGCAAGATTTAGGATAGTAACGCTGCTAACCAGGGAGGTTAAATCTTGCCTTCTTGTGTGGTAGTGGGTGCATTGGCTTGAAATGCTACTCTCCCACTGATTTCAATACCAATAAGCAGGTATACTATGGACAGACAGATGTTTTTACTCCTATTTGTTTTGTGTGTATGTGAGAGAGAGAATAGTCATTAGAGATAGAGATGGAGATGAGATAATCTTACATAGTTATAGCACCTGCAGTGCATACTCTCAAGGACTCAGGGAGAAAGCAGAGGAAATAAAGAACAGAAAAGGATAATGATGAAAGCATAAATAAAATATATATAACACAGTGACATTTCTGGGAATAAAAAGAGGAAGAATTCAAACCTTAGTTTTGCTGATGCAATTCACATAAACAGGGGCAGTGCAACAGAAATGGACAGCATGCTAGGCAGTAGCCCAAAAGTGAAAGAAAAAAAGAGGAAAGAAAATTTTAAGAGTGTTTACTTTTAATATAGAGAAGTATCTACTTCCTCTTTTTTTCCCTTCCCAGACAATTACAGGAAATTTTGCCAAGGTAATTCATGGTTTGAATGCAAATCAGTTGACAGATCAAGTAATTCAGAGAAGTAAGCGAATGATTCTGGATACTCTTGGAGTGGGGCTTCTGGGAACCAGCACCGAGGTGTGCCACAAAGTGGCACAGTATAGCAAGGTAAGGAGTCTGCCATTCATAGCACACCCTACGGTTTAGCTTTAGGAGAACAAGGGAAAGCCTGGGCTGTGAAAATGAAACTTTGCCATGGTGAAATTCTTTTGTGGACAGAAAAAGAGAAATGGTGTTCTTCCCCCTGGAGACGGTGAAACGTCAGTGCTCAAGTTACTTTTCACTCCAGATGGGCAAAAATCTGTGTATCAGTCTGTATGCTAAGATCCCCCTCTACAAACACAGTTAACTAAAAACCCTTTCCTTTCTTTCACCTATGATATTTTACTAAAAGCATCAACAAAGTAAACATCACTTATTACCAGCCTTTCAAATTAAGGGATTGTTAAAGAGATGGGGAGTTAGCACTGGCTTAGTTGCAGTCCATAAAACGTAATTGTTGTCTGAGGTACGTTAGCCATGCTTCTCCTCTAGTCTTGCTCTCCTCAAGCTAGAGGAGTAACTGACCCTGGAAAAAGCCTTCCCAACAGTGAGGAGGAGTTTAGCCCACTGTTTTTTCATTCAGACCCGTCTAGTGAGGCTTGTACTCCAGAGCTCTGTGTGCCAATAAATCTCTTCCCACAGAGAATTCCCCTTTCCAAACCATGGTAGTTTATGCCCTTTTATTCAATTTACAGCACCAGGAGGCCACCTATCAGGGTGTTACTAAAACAGAAAACTAAACCCTTTAACCCGACAACTTCCCCAAGAAGGTGATGGCAGTCCCATCATCACTTAGGTCAGACTTGATGATCCCAGAGGTCTTTTCCAACCCAGATGATTCTGCTGTGATTCTGAGGGAACTGTCAATGGGTGGTGAGAAGGGACATCAGTGGCAGAGGTTGTGTGAAGGTACTGAGTGTCCAGGTGGATGCTGTTGGTCTGCCCCCTGAGCTCTGTTTCGGTAGAATAGGACATAAGCCAACAGGAAACTGAGTTTCTTTTCATACTTTCTTAAAGAACAATATTTTTCTCATAAAATGGAACAGTTAGGTCCCGAGAGGGCATGGTCTGCTCTCAGTTACGTCAGAGATCCAGCACGTATTTATCCTTAGGTTCAGGACTTTGAATTAATTGATGTCAATTTGTTTCAGATCTACAGCTCAGATTTATCCAGTACCATCTGGGGCCACTTGGATTTCCGACTGCCTCCTCTGTATGCAGCTTTTGTGAATGGAGTGGCTGTAAGGGATGCTCTTTTGTTTGCTCTTAAATTATAAAAATTGATGCCATTCTTGCTCTATAGAGAACAGAATGTTCCAAAAATCTTAGCTTATTCTGAAGTCTGCTACAAAACTTCCTAGACTATTCTCCTAATGTGCTTCACCTTCCTGCCACTGGGATTGAACTTAAGGTACAACACGTCTATGATCCAACAGAACAGCATCCCGTGCCTTTAGTGTGGGAGCTGGGGCTGTTGTCAAAGGTCAGAATGCTACAGTTTACAACCTCATAACCTTGTAGCAAGGTTGCAACCTTGCTGTAGCTGCTGAAAGATGCACTCTAGGTCAAGCTCATTTCACTGGGATCCGAATTTCATGCCAACTGGCAAAGCACAGTTACAGAAAAACACAGACAAATGCACGTATAGACATGTACACATACAATATCAAACGGCAACTTAATCTTCACTTACTCAGTTTTCAAAACGCAGTTATATATTTTTGACACACACTTTGTCATTAAAGCAATAACTGACTCCCCAGACATTTGTCTAAATTCAGACTGAGGCTGAAACCATTTGAAATTGAAAGATGCGCAAGAGGTGGGGTAGACAAATTTGGCAATTATGCAAAACTAGAGAAGGTGACCAACCAAGGAAATAGTAATATTAAGCCTATTTAAATTAGTGTGACAACAATATCAGAGGTCCAATTTAACAGCTCATTTCCAGTGTAGAGAAAATTACCTTGGAAATGAGATCTGGTACCTCTCAGCTCCTAGCAGCCCTTGTAATATTCAGATCTGGCTGTTAGCATATATATGATCATTTCAGTTTACCTCTTGGTTGCAGGTCAATTTTAAGCACTTACTGAAGACACCAGAAACACAGCTTACAGGATATTGGGCACAACTTTCCTTATCCTGCACTGCAGGGCATCTTCCTAAATGGTATCAAAGTTTTTTTTTGGCAGAGACTGCTCAGAAACAGACTTCAAAAATGCATATTCACAGTATTACAGGGCAAAACCTGACCACTGGGGAGCCTGACCACCTTCCCAATTTGCTCTGAAGTAAGACATGTTCACAGATGTGAAATCTCAGTTTTTGAGGTGTTATTATGCTATATAAAAAATGCTGTCCCTGATGCTCTCAGGTCCTTGGGAGTTCTCAGAACTTTGCAGGGGGAAGGAATGTGTCTGATAAGCAGAACATTACAAACACTGACTGCACCGTTGGGAACCATCTGCTACCAGATCAGCAGCCATATGCCATGCTGGAAACACCCAGAATCTTCCTGAGCAGCTGGGCTCTGGGCTCCCAAGCACAACTTGGGATACTCTCTTGAGCCAAGCAGCTCATCCCACATTAAGACTGTACCCTTCTCATACTCCCAGCAACTCCAGGGAGTCTGGTTCATTGTGCGACAGGTCTTGTTTTGGTGTGCTGAAAATTCAGGCTACAGCCTCCTGTACATTTGCAGGCTGTGCCTGCTGCCTGTGGATGGTTGCAGCAGAGAAGTAGTTTTGATTATATAAATTTCATTTAGCAGTATTTAACTGCTACAGTTTTATGGTGCGAGTCCTAATGGCAACATCAGTTGCAGCACTGGGGAAGTAATTTCATTATGTTTATATTTCATTATGTTTTGGGGAAAGTGAAAACTCACTGTTCACATGGTGGACCTAGAACAGCTGCTTTAATTATACTAGTCTAATCAAAGCAGCAAAAGCCAATTGCAAAAAAATTAGTCACTGTCACACCATTTTCAGGCTGGTACAACTTGAATTAGAATTACACTCTTTTGAGGCAAAATCTCTGCTGCATTGCCACTTCTCAGAGAGCCATGTTGAGAGTAAAGGTCTTTCAAAGACTTGAAATTTTTGCTTTATAAGGAAGATCTAGTTCTTCAGTACTTTTTTATATCCGTAGTTTCATGTCAGTGAGGCAACCTTGCCAAGTCAGAGTTTATTTCTAATGCCAAATCAATGCTTTTCTTTCCATTAGGTGCACTCGATGGACTTTGACGACACCTGGCATCCAGCCACCCACCCATCTGGTGCTGTGCTCCCCGCAGTGATTGCACTCTCAGAGGCCTTTCCTCAGAAGAAAAAAATCTCAGGTCTTGATCTGCTCTTAGCCTTCAATGTGGGAATAGAAGTGCAAGGCAGGTTGCTGCACTTCTCCAGAGAAGCCAGGAATATTCCAAAAAGGTGCATAGAAATGTTTCAAGTAGAAAGTTGAGTGGAATTGGCTTTTAATCAGTGTTAATATACATAATTAAATGTCAGTTAAAATATGTGATTGCACGGTTATTCATATTCCTTATGCTGTTTTTCAGGGAAATTTAGGGAAGGTCCATCTTAAACATAAATACAGTTACTTGGCTCCTAACTCTTTAGCTAATAGATTCCTCTTTGAAAGCATTGACAAATTCACAAAAAGAAGGTGATGATCTCCCTAGTGTGAATTTTTATAGATTTATAATGATATGTTAATTTAAATAATAATATATAAAACTTTGTATGTGACTATTAATTTGCTTTGAACTATGAGCAGCTCTAATATTTCAATTTCTTTCTTGGGAGGACCTGCTACAAGTACTATTCCAGTTTAACTTTTTCCTGTGGAAAAGTGACAACTCTCAGCTAGGCCCACATATGAATGCTGAATGTATGTTTCTTTATTGTCCAATCTGTTTTCCATTGCAGTGAATGAAAAGTTTCTGTATATAGTGAATTCAGATGGGTTTTGAAATCTGGTAATGAAGATATTTTTGTTTTCTCAGGTTTCACCCACCAGCTGTGGTTGGTACAATGGGGAGTGCTGCAGCTTGTGCTAAACTGCTAGCTCTTGACCAGCTGGAATGTAAAAATGCCTTGGCTATTGCTGCCTCTTATGCAGGTGCCCCCCTGGCTAATGCAGCAACCCAAATAAAGCCCCTCCACGTTGGGAATGCTGCAAAGCATGGACTGGAAGCAGCTTGCTTAGCTTTACAGGGCCTTCAAGGAAACAAACAGATCTTGGACATGGAATCGGGGATGGGTGCCTTTTATACAGATTACAACCCAGAGACTCTGCCAGCCTTGCAGTCCTACCCCTGGCTGTTGGACCAGCAAGATGTGGCCATCAAACGCTTTCCTGCTCATCTTGCGACACACTGGGTGGCTGATGCAGCATCTTCGGTTAGGAGGAAGCTTGTGGAGAGAAGTGAGAATTTGCTCCCCCTTGATAAAATTGAGAAAGTAATTCTTAAAGTCCCTGAGGTCAAATATGTGAACAGACCCAGCCCAGCCTCAGAGCATGAAGCACGACACTCCTTCCAGTTTGTTGCATGCTCTGCTTTGCTGGATGGCAGCATGGCAGTCGAGTCCTTCACCAGTGAGAATGTTCACCGGCCAGGCTTGTGGGAGCTCCTCTGCAAAACACAGCTGGAGCACCCTCCTGACAACACCCCCAGCTTCGACAGCCTGTACTGTGAAGTGAGTGTCACACTTCGGGACGGCAACGTGATCAGCGACCGCTGCAATACCTTCTACGGGCACTGGAGGAAACCTCTGAAAAAGGAGGACTTGGAGAAGAAGTTTCAATCCAATGCCCTCAGCGTCCTGCCCACAGAGGCCATAGAAGGCATTATAGAGACTGTGTACAACCTGGAAAAAGTAGAGGACTGTTCTGTGTTAAGTACATTTCTATCAGGACAGTCAGCTGGAGCGCTCCCAGAGAAGCTGCGCTTCCTTTGAATGTTCCAGCCAACAGCTACATGCTCTTCACAAAGCCAATGCAAAATTCAGCACAAACTCTTACTTAGTGACTCAAGCATTTTTAAATGAGACTCCTGTAACAGAAGAACCATACTAAGTCCAATATTGTGAGTTTTAACTAAGTAAATAATTTAGTGATTATGTGCTCAGCTTAGTCAGGCTGAACAGAAGATCCTCTGCTGGCACAGCCAGCTTCAGCTATCTTTGTAACACTAGAGGCAGAGCACTCACTGCTTGCACACGGCACAAAAAAATCTCCCTGCTCTTCTGCCAAAAATTTATGTTCTGCTTCTCCTAAATAACTCCATACAGGAAATCCAAATTCTGGAGGAGTATGGAAGCGTTGTGTCTGTGAAAATCATCACTGTTAGAAGTAGAGAGAACAAAAGCCTTCTTTCTGTACATTTATCTCTACAGCCTCCTTGAAGAGGGCACCTGTTACCTCTGAGCATTGACATTTGTGCTAAAATAAACACAGCACACGTAGGGAGTGGTAGCACTCAATACTCTGCAGCACGTCAGGCGTCGCTGCAGTGATTGCTCTTGCGCTGAGGCAGCAAAGGCCCAGCCTGATCACACCAGTGCTGAGCATGAGGGACTGCTCCACACTCCTCCTCATAAGGACAATATTTCCCACTTCCATCTTTTGGCTGCTCCGACGTACGTGTGTGTGTTCCCGTGTTATTCCCACCCCAGTTCCATGAGACACTGAGCAGGTGATGCCAGTTTAGGTCACTTCAGGCCCAGCAGAGAGTGGGCAACATTACACTGGGCAGGGGTGACAGAGACCTGTGAGCACCAGAACACTTTGTATGTGAGACATACATGTGTCCAGAGTGAATCACAATAATGAATTCTGGGAAATTTTTATTCCTCCAGGAGGTACAAAGCCTCGCCAGACTGAGCTTCTAAGAGAAGCTGCCAACCCTTTGTTCACATTTGTAAGATCAAAGCATGTGCCCTAACACATATAAAATGTGTCTTCCTCAGGGTACTAAGTGATGTATGCAAAAAAAAAAATCACAAAATAAAGCTAATTCATTTTACTAAATAAATCTGAAAATACTTCATTCATTAGAGCAAAACTTGAGTATTTTCCACATGCAATGCATTCATTTGTGCTCGATCTTGGTTTATAAAGCTGGTTTACCTAGGGGCTCTGCAAAAATGTCAGAAGTCTATTAATAATGCTTAAAGACTTGCAAGGGAAAAAATCCCCAAATAACCACATTCTTTTATTTTTCCCTTTTGATTAGAAATCAGAATTGAATTACCTATACTGAAGGTAAACAGACTCATTTACAACTATTTTACCTGTGAGTGCAGCTGGGTAACAGCAAATGCGAATTACTGATAACCAGAAGTGATGTGATAAAACCCCACTGCCCATTCAGTCTTTTTAAGACTAAATACATTTGGATTCATAAGGGAAAAAAAAAAAAAGGAACCCCCCACCACCTTCAACATATGGTTTCAATTTTAAAAGATAAATAAATAGGTTAAATTCAGCAGTAACCATTTGATGTATTAAACATATTTTAAAAACCCCACCACACCAAACAAACTAGGAACTCTGAAGTTTAGCAGTTGCATTATTTTATTACTTCAATCAAAGGAAACTAAATGTTTATGCTTAGCTACACTGATTTCCTTGCAGAAGTCCGTACACTTCAAGTCAGGCAAGTTTCAGGACTTCTTGTACCATTGTTCCAATTCCATCAAAGATTTCATGCAGAGGAGCCTTGCACATGAAAGCACAGGTAGTAACTATTTTATTGGCTTTATCCACATGGGATTCATTTACATTTTTGCAAATGTGCTTACATCCAAGCTCTGTTATAGCAGATGCCGTTTCAGCATCAGGAAATCTGTAAATAAAAAGACCTTAATTAACACAAAGAGATGATACAGCCATAAAATTCAGCACACGTAACTTGAATGAGAGAACTACAATAAAATCCACATGACTCTTTAGCTGATGATGACAAGGAAGTTAAAGAGGCTGCTACTGTCAGATTCTCCTATCACCTACGGACAGATCAAGTAATCTAACGCCTTTGAAAACAAGGTCTGGAATGTGAAGCCACAATATCTTAGAAGGTACAATAGTTTTTAACAATCTTTCAGTAAGTTTGGAAGATGATACCAAGTGCAGCCATAAGTGAGCCTCAAAAGTTTGAGAGAAGCCAGCTGAGCTTGCAACCTTTTCCAATACCTCCATGTAAGGAGCTCCTCTGGAATTCTGCAGAGATTTTGATTTTTTTCCCTCCTTCTGGTAAGGGAGGAACAGATGCAATTTCTCACTACCAGTGCTGATAAATTTCATTCAGAAGTTTTATTGGGAGCCGACAGTTCTTGAAGCACCGCTGACTTTTGCCAGGCCCTGTTCTCATCTACCTCCCCTAAATTCGCCCCAAACTACTACCACCACTACCACCAGAAAAGCTTTATTAAAAGTCCCTGAGCAGACGAATGTCCACAGACACAATCTAAACAGCCACTCAAATTACCACAGGGCACCAACTCTTTGAATGCCAGCTGGACAAATGCCTGCTCTTCACTTGCACATTTGCAAGATGAATCACGGCCTTCAGAGGCATTGGGTAAGCAAATTCCATATTGCACTTAGGATGAGCTGCAATCTGTCACTCAACTACCATGAATGAAACAGGAAAAAAGTAACTTGATGTCCCTGGTCACCAGCATGTCTGTGCAGCTGTGATCCTGCAGCTGTGTCACTTCTTCTGTCCATTTTAGGACTGACGGATGCTACTCATGAGCCCTCACACTGCACAATAAAGGTGGCTCATAGAACAACAGCTTAGGCCACACGTGAGGACACCTAGAGCTTTCACTATTAATTGTAATGCATCTGTAAATGTTATCATAGAACATCTGAGACATTTACAAGACAGGTAGATGTGGCACTTAAGGATACGATTTAGTGGAGATTTGGCAGTGCTGGGTTGGACTCCATCCTAGAGATCTTTTCCAACCTAAACAATTCTATGATATTGCAGACCAATGTATTTCTGGTTGCAGCACACAAGTGACCTGAATTCATGGATTCACTGCACTCCCTGAGAGTTCTGTGCCTACTACTACTATACAAGTGAAAATTTGAAATAAGTGAAAAATGTCATTAATTTTTCTTTAAAATAACTCAGCCCAAGTTTACTGGTACCAGAGACTTTTGCACAGAATACTGTCCATTTCCTAATCCTAATTCCCATGTAAATTACCTCCATCCATTTCCTTCTTACCTTCCATCCACGTTTTTATCTTGACCAACTGTAACCTCACAGCCAGGAAAGACCTTGGCTGCCAGAACTGGTGATATACAGCACAAGCCAATGGGCTTTTTAGCACTGTGGAAGGCTTGGAGTGTGGAGTTCACGTGCTCGTTGACAGTACAGTTCTTGCCATCTACAGCCCAGGAACAGAGATTCTTTGCTACACCAAAACCACCTAAAAAAAAACCCAAACAAAACCAAAAAGCTCAAAAAGGCACTGCTAAAAGCTATTAAATTTGATACGAAACAGAAGCTCTTTTTTATAACAATCTTGGTATCTGTGGGACTGTTAAGTCTTTGTACTGAAAGCTTTACAATGTAACTGTAACCTGTAAATTTACAATGTTATAAGTAACAATGTTTAAAGTTTACAATGTTAAAAGTTTAACTGCACACATTTTTATACCATGTAGGTTATATATAGACCAGAAAACTTAATCTTGTTTCAAAAAGCAACACTAGAACAGCTGCACCGTCTGTTATGCACTCCTCAATAGTGAAAAGCACAAGTATGGAATTCAGGGGAGTAATGCAAACCATGATTTGACCATCTGTAGTAATGTGCTCTCAACTTTTATTTTCATACTTAAGCAGTTATAGACTTTTCTTCTTTCCTAGAATTTTTTTAACTTTAAAAAAAGAGATTGACACAACAAAAACAAAGTACATTACATGAAATGGACATTATAACATATGATGTTCTAAGACAAAAAACCTTGTGAATGATAACATAATTTCCTATTTAAAATAGTGCTGATTTGTCTTTCTATAAATTAGTTTTAACAATCCTTTAGGTGCATTAACTTCATCAAATCATACAAGCAGTTTGTATTTTACAGCTCCTTTGTTTGCTGGATTTATAACCATCAGAACAACCAAAGCAAGGTTATTCCACATGGAATGTGCACAACATCAACTTTGCTACCATAAACAGACAGAAATTTCCACAAGAATTTCAACAGACAACATCAAAAAGCTTTGAATTTTTAATATTTTTCCTTTCCTGGTTTGCTTACTTTCAAGTGTTATCTGAAATCTCTGAGGTAAGATTTTAATTTTCAAACTTAATAGGGTTTATTTCTCTCTAATAGTCCTTACAGCAACCCCCCAAGCCTGGGTTATAACAGCATGAAATTAATGTGGAAAACATCCCTGAGCCTCTACTCCCTCCTGATCAGTCCTGCCATCAACTTTTAGTGAAGGCAGATTGCTTCTCTGTGTTATACACACACTCCCTCTGCTGGCCTTTCAAGAGTGTGAAAACTTCAAATTTAACACTCAGGCCCAATCACGAAGGCATTATTTAACAGTGCTATGAATATTCTGGAAAGAGATCTTCAGCAAGTCATGACTGCCTCGTGATGCTCCGGTTTCTTCAGTTCTAAAAGTGATTACAATTATCTCCGTCTGGAAGGCAATTTTGTGGGCTCTAAATAAAAAATTATCCATAAACATGTTTAGTATAACTTGATCAGCAGCTTAATGGATACATAATTAAAACAGAATGTATTCACATCTGACACAGAATATAATCTATATGGCAACCTGCTATTCTGCTGATGTTTTCAGGGGCCCTAAAATTAAGGCACTGCCATGGAAACAAGTTCTGACCCTTTTTTTTGTACTCTGGTCAGTGTTCTTGTCCACAAGTAAGTAGTAAAGTTTTCATAACCTTTACAGAGAAGGAATGGTGTGCTGCATAATTTAATATCAAAAGAACCCTCTGGCATTTTAACTTAGTGAACTATGAATCAATAAACATATATTGAGTTAAAAAATCACAAATAATTTTCTTTTAAAAGATTAGCTCAGTTGGTCAGAACATGGTGCTAATAATACCAAGGCTGTGGGCTCAATCTCTGTATGGGCCATTCACTTAAGAGTTGGACTTGATGATCCTCATGGGTCTCTCTGAAGTCAGAATATTCTGTGATTCTGTGATACTTACCAGGGAAAATGACAGCATCAAATTCACTAGCTTTCAGTTCAGCCAGATCCTGAATGTTTCCTCTTGCCAGCCTGGCACTTTCAACTAACACATTTCTCTTCTCTTCTGCTGGACTTCCTTTTAGGTGATTGACTACATCCCTTTGCTCAATATTGGGGGCAAATATTTTCACCTAAAGAGAGATTAAGCAATTTTATGAACATAAACAGAACTCATACATATTGGTCACAATAAAGATCATTTAATGAAAACAGGTTTTGTCCCTGAAGCCTCTTATCCAAGTTAAGCGAATTCCACAGGATGAATCCAGCACATTAAATATCTAAAGGGACATACAATATATTAGGATGGGTAAATGTAGCCATTCCCCCCACCCTATTCTTCCAGAATTTTGACAGGAGGGCATTCTTATGCCAACATTAAGCTTACTGATTTTGCCATAGCAGATAACCCCAAGGACATACAGGACACCACCATTTATACCAGCAGCCCAACTGGACATACAGCCAACTTTGAAGAAAGGTTCCTTACAACTGTTATGGGACAGAAGTGCTAAAAAGGTTTGACACTAAAAAGTTAAAGGTGCAAACTTTACAAGCATTTCTAGAGCAAACACTAGAGTTACCAGCTGTCCTAAAACACCAGCAGAAGAAAGGAAGAACGAAACACAGGAGCACTGATTTTGGCTAGACACAAAAGAGGAACACTGCATCAGAATATAAAGCTCTGTAACAGGTGTTGCCCAGGAGCTGTTTTCTTCTGTCTGTTTTGAAACTGCCTTTGCAAACTTCTCAGAGATGACAATTTTGTGCTAAATATGAGGGTGCTGTTGCTACCATCAGACACTTGAGTGTGGCTACACACAGACAGTGACCACCTTCTGCCATCTGAAGCCACAGATGGGACCACAGCACACCACTGTGTCCTGGCCCAAGCTTCTCCAACAAGTCCCAGTTTGCCAAAGACAGCCCAGACACAGTGAGCAGAAAACAAGCAGGTGAACACACTGCGGGCTGCAAAAGTGATCAGAAGGAAGATAAAGAATTTTAACTTGTCCTCAGCTCCCCGAAGCCAGAGAAGGGACAGGTCTCCAGCTGCTCATCACTCCCGGGTTCACATGATCACAGAATTGTTAGGGTTGGAAGGGACTTCAGGAGATCATGTGGTCCAATTCCCCTGACCAGGCAGGGTTACCTAGAACATGTTACACAGGAATGCATTCAGGTAGGTTTTGGATGTCTCCAGAGAGGGAAACTCCACAACTGCCTGGGCAGCCTGTTCCAGTGCTCTGCCACACTCAGTGCAAAGAACTTCCTCCTCATGCTGAGATGAAACTCCTTGTGTTTTAGTTTATGGCCATTGCTCTTCATCCTATCACTGCACACCACTGAAAAGAGTCTGGCACCATTGCCCACAAAATTGGATTCATCACCTGGCATGAGACAAGCCAATAATTACATACACAAGAAAGACACTGATTATTTATTTCAGAGTTCTGCAAGCCCAGGTGCTCGGTGGTATTCCACAAATCAAGCATACCCATTGGACTTTCTGTGCCATTGTCTGTACATGGAAATTCAGAGTTAGTAACTCTCCTAGCGCAGTCCCTCTATTACGACAGGCTAGTAATTTCCATACAAGTTTTGTAACTCCAGCTAACTTCTACACATGCTCAGGGGAACAGTGTTCACCTGGACAGGGGTCTTTTTGACCTGTAGGCATGACTTTTAGTATTACAATTTAGTTGTATTAATGAGATCCCCCCTCAGTCTTCTGTCCAGCTGCCTGTTTGCGACCTCAGCTCCTGTCAGGAGGACAGGCGGGGGGTGAACACCACAGGGCAAGGAGAAACATAAGGAGAGAGATTATGGCTGAGCAGGGTCTGTAGTGTGCAGCGGCGGCGCAGGGAACACCGCGAACCGGCAGGGGCTGCGGTCCCGCAGACAGCGGGAGCCAGGGGGTGGCTCCCGGCACAGGGCGGGGGTACGGCCGAGGCGGGGACTCTCGGTGCTGTGTCACACACACACGCAGACACACAGACGCACGCAGACATACAGACACACCCCGCCCCCCCGCGCTACCTCCGCGCCGCCGCGGCTCAGGTGCACCAGCGCCGCCGACGCCTCGTGAATCTCGCTGCCATCGAAGACGCCACAGCCGGCGAGCACCAGCGCCACCCGCTTGCCCATGGCGGCCTGCCCTCAGGCCCGGGAAGGGCTGCTCCAGGCGGCGGGCCCGGGCCTGCCAGCACCGTCCCTGCTCCTCCTTCTCCTTCTGCCGCGCCTGCGCCGCCGCGCTCCGATGCCGTCTCTGCATAGGCCGGTGGGGCGGAGAGTAGATGAGGAAGTGTGGAAAACAAAGGGCATGTGTCTCTATTTTTAAACAAAACAGGCTCGGATGTATTTTCGGCCTGGCCTGCGCCCCGCAGCACGGCTCTGGCGTGCCGGTGCCGCACGGTGACCCTCGAGTGCTGTAGAACGTGCGCGTTCCTGTCGCCAGCCCCAAAGTTGCAGGGTCTCGCAGAGCCTCAGGGGTGTACCTAGGCGGAGATTTTCTTTTGGTGGGTTTGTTTTACGCCTAGGGCTGTAATGGTGTAATGAAATTTGGCTTCCAAATTGCTTTGAATGCCAAAAAAGTGCAGTTTGGTAAGAGGCCTGCGGGTCCTGATGCTCTTTGTTTCAGTGACACCCCACTCATCAGACCAGCCTACTTTTTTCTCCCTTAACCTCACACTGTGTGCTAGGGAGCTGCTCCGTGTTACCAGGAAAACCAGAGGTTTTTTAAACCAACCTTTCTTTCACTAATTTCCAGCTTAGTCCCTAAGGCATTGCTCTAATGAACCAAAAGGGAATAAATGCATCCTTAGCGTCCTCCTTAGGAGTGTGCATACAAACACCACACCAGGGATCAGCTGTACTGAGTTTTAGTAAGATCTCTCAGCTCTTTATTCTTCATTTTTCCTGAGCTACCTCTCTTATAATAAAAAGAAACTTGGGATTAATAATGAAAACACTTTTACTGCATCGGAGAGCTGAAAAGCTGTATCTTGTTGAAAAATTAGAGTGTCTTCCAAAAATTCAGAGTATGGGTTGAGTGAGTAGGCTGGGAAGAGCAAAAATGACATTTGAAAGTGAAGCCTTTTCCCATAGCAAAATGCATTCAGTTGAACACTGATAGGTTGTGAGTCTGTGTGGGATGATGCATAGATAGATTCTGGAATGGGACAGGGCCAAGACAGGGAAATTCCCTACTGAAGGGCAGATTCCTGTCTGCTGGGCAGTGTTTACTCCAAATAAATGTAGGGCTTCAGCTCAGTCTGCACCACAGCCACACTCTGACTCTTAGGATTGAGCTATGCTACACCATAGCTCCAGCTCCATCCTGGATGTCAACCCTTTTCCTACTGCCCAGGATTTGAGAAAGATGTTTTCTCTAGTGGAAACCCTGCTTTGAATCACCTTAGTTGCCTGACAACAGCTATTAGCTTAAACTTCACTTGGATAGCTCTTTGTATTTCACAGGCAGCATCCAGTTGACTCATCAATTCACTTTTCCCTACCCTGCAGCAAATCCCAGAGAGTTCATCTCAATTTAAAACTGGTGATGAACTTCCTCTGCATCCTTATCCCAACCCTCATCTTATCCCTCAGGCTTCAGCAGCGCCCCCTGGAATTCCAGCTTGGAAAGAAATAATTTCAATCACCTGGCCCCTAAGCTGGCAGACCAAGCAGGAGCTGCCCTGCAATCCCAAACCGTTACTGGACTGCTCATCTGTCCTGAGCACAGCCCTCACCCTAGCTGTCAGGGTCAAGGAGGTCCTGAGGGAAACTCTTAAAAGTACCTTACACAGTCGCAAAGCCCACTCATTCCCCCTTCCTGTAGGAAAAGACATGACCTTCTTCCATCCCAGCTCACAGTTCAGGCGGCATCCCAGGCTATGTAGCAGAGTGTGGGAGCACAGGAGCCTGTTTCTGGCTCCTTTTCTCAAGAGTCCTTTCTTACCCCTCAAAGGCAGAGATTGTGCCTCTGACTGATGAACTCCTGTCTTTCAGAGCAGCTTCAGTGCGACTTCAGGTAATGTTTGTATTTCTCAGTATGCAGCCAGCTGACTCAATAGCTAACATATGCCACTGTGAATGGAAAAAAAAACCAAACCTGTGAGCAGTAAAGCTGCCAGATGTGTGGTTTTATCTGCTGTGATCCATATATATAACTGTCACTATCCTACTGAATGGCATATTGCCAATGTATCCACGGGCTGGGAGATGTGTAGCTGTGGTGTAAGCACCATCCAGAGCAGCCCATTTTTGTGAGATAGGGGCTGTTACTTCAGGTGCAACAGCCTCTTTGCTGTGACTTACAGTGTGATGACTCAAGTACACATTCAAAGCCAAACTGTCTGTTCAAAACCACAACTTCTGGCTGAAGCAGTAGGATTTGTTCTCCCCTTTCCCTCAGTCCCTTCCATCCTGTTCACTTCAAGGGTAAAGATGGAGAAGGTACTGATTTGTAATGAGAAATCACCGAGAGTCTTTGTTGTTTCAGGAACATGTTCAGTTTTCACTAATCAAAGAAGAAAATATTCCGGGAAATGATAAAAATTTAAGAATCCTGTCAACTCTAGAATTTGATATTTGTAGCCAATCTCAGTATTTCCTCAAAGCCTGTTACTGGTCAAAGATGCAGATCAGCTCTATGGGTTTATAATGGGGAATTTGACATCTTTTTCATAATAAACTCTGCAGTGGCTGACTCAGCTTGCAGACACGTGAGTTTTTTAGTTCCAGTATATTTGTTCATAAATGTATTAGTGGTTTATTTTCTATGTTCACAACATGACTTAAGTTGCATGAGAAAAAAAAATCAGAGTACTTTGCTGCAAAAGTTTCCTGCAGGATGTAATGAAGTGAGATACAAAAATGCTATTAAAATCTAAAAAAAAAAAAAAAAAGAGCTTTGCCAACTTAGTCTTTCACCCCAACACCTTCAGCATCCACATAGTGGAGATTTAATAATCCGTACTGCAAACATATGCTGAGCCAGGACTAAGAACCTGTTCATACTGCTTTTCTAGTTTGGCTAATGAGCAGTCATGACACCTTCATTATGTCATTTCACTTCCTTGCATCCTGGTTTCATAAAAGGGATAAATTATCCTTCCTTCATTTCATAAAGAACTTCCAGAGTTACTTCAAAATCTCAAGCACTAGAAATTATGGCTATATTCCAAACAAACACATACCTTTTTGAGCAGATGAAAGACCTGGTATATTGCACTACACTCAAGCTATGAAATATGAGTGATTACTGGCACACTTTATTTTCCAACAAATAGAACCAGAGCTTAACCTTAAATCAGACATAATTAACATGCACAAGATACAAACAAGATATGGAAATTTAGGTAAGTATAGATTATGTAAGCGTGCATTAATGTCTAATGCTGAATGGCATGGATTTTAAAGATAAGCAATATAGAATCAGGCAGCAGCAAAGTGAGATACAGAAATGTTGCTGCAATTAAAGGTTTTAAGGTTTTCTGAACACCTTTAGTACTCCCAGCATTACTGAAACTGATAATCAGCAGCATTTCCTGCATTTTTATGAAGGATACAGGGTTTTCCACCTGCAATTTTGTTTGAATATACAGCCTAGCATAGTACTGGATAGAGAGCTGATTGTTCTTTAGGGGCCCATATGCAATGAGCAGGGATATTTTTCTGGCTCCTAACAGTCAAAAGTCCACAGCAGAGTTATTTACCCAGTAAACAGCATGCACCAATGTTTTCATGGTGGATGCCAACTTCCAAACTTAGCCTGCTGGACTCTGATGCCAGCATTGAACCCTACAGAGCTGGAAAAAGCTGTGTTTTCTGCAGAGACTGCTGGCAAACCTGTTTTCACAGTGTCTCTTAGTTAATCTGAAAGATAATTCTCACGTTATCATAAAGATGAGAGAGTAAACTGCTATATGATTCCCATAACGTGTTGTGACTTGAGTAAGTGTTCTGAAATGGGTGACAGATATACAAAGTTAGCTGGAAGAACTGAAAAGTTTCAGACAAGGCTTCTGGGCAGCCTGAAGAGGCTCAGGGTTTATCACAGCAAAAGCCTCTCTGACATTCGGTGAGGCCTCAAGTCATCATCCCAGGGTCATCCCCTTCTCAGTAGGTTCTGAGTGTGAGGATGGACACTTGATGTGTCTTTCACAGAAACACAAAATCAATTAGGTTGGAAAAGACCTCTGCGATCATCAAGTCCAACCTATGACTGAACACCCCCATGTCAATTAGACCATGACATTCAATGCCTCCTCAGTCTCTTCTTCACACCTCCACGGATGATGACTCCACCACCTTCCTGGGCAGTCCATTCAAATGCCCAATCACCATTTTTTGTGAAGTTCTTCCTAATGTCCAACGCAAACCTCCCCTGGTGCTGTTTAAAACTATGTCCTCTCGTCCTGTCGCTGGTTGCTTGGGAGAAGAGGCCGACCCCGACCTAGTACAACCTCCTTTCAGGGAGATGTAGAGTGTGGCAAGGTTTCCCACGAGCCTCCTTTTTACCAGGCTAAGCACCCCCAGTTCCCTCAGCTGCTCCTCAGAGGACTTGTGCTCCAGACCCTGCACCAGCCTTGACGCATTTCCAAAGCAATGCGTGAAACGACGTACAAGCAATACTCTAGCTAAATGCTAACAAAGCGTAGTTGCTCGGCTCTCCAGAAAACACAGTCGCAGTTCAGCCGGGTGACGTTTCTGAGGGACGATTCAGCACACGGCCGGTTTCCCTCGGGAGGAGGAGGAGGGAAGGCGGGCCCGCCCGGCCAGGCCCCTGCCTGCAGCCCGGGCCCGGCCGGCCTCTCCGGCCCCGTGGGCGGGCGCGGGGGCGGCCCCTTCCCGCCCGGCCTCCTCCGGCCCCACCGCTTCCCCCGCAGCTGCGGGCCCGGCTTCGCCATGGGTGCCGCTGGCTGCTGGCGGCTCCTGCCGCCTCTGCTGCTGCTGCTGCTGCTGCTGGCGGCGTGGGGAACGCGTGTGGCGGGGGAGCTGCGCGCCCCGCGGCGGCGGTGGCCCGTGCCCTACAGGTGAGTGCTGCGGGAGGGCCGCCGCAGGCCCGCCAGCGCTGCGCTTCCTCGGCTTGTCTGTGTGTTAGACTAGAAAGGCCGTGAAAAGCTTGCCCCTTTTAATCACGGGGTGTGGATCGTTTACACGGCATTCGGCGTGTTTGGCTCGCCAAGGGAGCGGGAGGGCCGTCCCAGGCCGAGAGCTGCGTGCGGTCTGTCAGCGGCGGGAGGGATTGGTACCCCGGGAATGACTGCCCGCCTCTAAACACGCCTGCAGAAAATGCCTGCAGAAAAGGTGATGATGAGGAAGTCAGGGTACGGTTTGTTTTTTAAATTTAGCTTAACGTCCTGCTTCTCTCCATGATAAATGAAACGCTGCAAAATCACGTTCGCTGCTCCAGAGCTGCCTGAACTCCAGAAGTCCTGGTGCTGATGGGGACATCAGGAGACTGCATGCTGTGGCGTGAAAATATCGACAGTTCTGGCTGTGCGGAGGACATGAGCCCCTTCAGAAGAAGGGCTGCGCTTGCATGTGTATTTTGCGCGGGTTTGCTGTTTGCAAAGGGAGTAGTTAATCAATGTTTAACTGTTATTTAATAATGCACACCTGAAATTTTGAGAGCCTGTTGCATAATTCCCTGCAGTTAAATTTGCGTCAGGTGATACCTGAAGGAGCTGATCCTGCAGTCACGAGTTGTTGGGATTTCCCAGCAAGTTCACTAGTTGCAGACTGGGTCTTGGGATGGTCAGATTTGGACTACAAGCCTGGTGGTGGAAGATGCTCAGAAATGTGGGATTTTGGTGCTTAGCATGTTTGTTACCCTCTTGTCACATGCAAGGTGCAGTGTAAGGGATAATTGAAAATGTAAGGTATGCAATCCAGAAACAGGACTTTAATTTTATGGTGTAAGTCTTTGTTTTCTGTGTGTTCTTTTTTCAGACATACTTGCTAGGTTTTGGGGATTGTTTTTCCTTCTGCTTTCTTTTCCTCCTGGACAAAATAAAGGCAGACATGCTTGCTTCCCAGCAAGCTTGGGGAAGAAGTCCACAGGGAAAATCAGCGATGTGTCAGCTGGGCTGCTGGCCTTACAATTGCTCAGGAAGTCCTGTGTCCTTGAGTCATCTCATGGCGGGGGTATTTGTGTTGGTAGCCCTGGGCAACTGAGTGTGTTAGACTCTCAGGCTAACCGAACAAGATTTGGAGCAAGGTGTGCATGCCAATTTGTCTTGGTAACAGGCATATAGGAACCTTGTTTTAAGTGAAACACAGTGAGTGACTCTAAAGGAAATTGGGAAAGGAAGACCTGTTTTAGTGTGTTGACCATGGCTGGATGCCAGCTGCCAACCAAAGCCATTTTACCATTCCCCTCCACAAGTGGAGAGGGAAAGAAAATACAGCAAAAGGTTCATGGATTGAGATAAGGACAGGGAGAGATTACTCATCAAATACTGTCACAGGCAAAACAGACTCAGCTTTGGGATATTAATTGAACTTATTACTAACAAAATCAGAGCAGGATAATAAGGAGTAAAATAAATCTTTTAAAAGACCTTTGCCCCATCCCTCTCTCCTTCCCAGGTCTGCCTCGTCCCCCTAGTGGCACAGTGAGATAGGGAAATGGGGGTCATGGTCATTTCATCAGATGTTCCTGTCACTGCTTGGGGAGATGAGTCCTTCCCCTACTCCAGTGTGGAGTCCCTTGCACAGGACATAGTTTTCCATTAACTTCTCCAATGTGAGTCCATCCTATGAGCAACAGTTCTTCATGAACCGCTCCAACGTGGGTCAATTTTCCATGGCATGCAGTCCTTCAGGCACAGCCTGCTCCAACATGGGTCCCCCAGAGGGTCATAAGTCCTTCTGAGAAACCTGCTGCAGTGTGGGCTCTTCTCTCCATAGGTCTGCAGCCTGCTCCATGTATTCAAAGCATTCCTTAAGGCATCCACCTGCTCCAGCATGGGTTTGCTCCACAGGCTGCAGAGGCACAGCTGGCTCACCATGGTCTGCACCACAGGCTGCAGGGGAATCTCAGCTCAGGCACTTGGAGCAGCTCCTCCCCCTCATTCTCCACTGACCTTGGTGACTGCAGGGCTGTTCCTCTCATATATTCTCACTCTGCTCTTCTCTGGCCACAATTATATCTGCACAATAACTTTTTTTCCCTCTTCAGTCTGGTATCACACAGTTGTTACTATCATTCCGGATTATCTCAGCCCTGCCCAGTGCAGGGTCCATCCTGGCGCTGGCTGTCATTGGCTCTACCTGACATGGGGGAAGCATCTGGCAGCTTCTCACAGGAGCCACCCATGTAGCCCCCCTGCTACTGAAACCTGGCCACACAAACCCCATAGACTCATCAAAAAGGTTTTTTGCTGTTTGTATAGAGTGTGATAAGTAAGCGGATCGTGTCTTCGGTTTTTGAGGTTTAATAGGAATGAAATAGAAACTATGCCCAGCTAGGTTCTTAGACCTCTTTTATCTAAATTAGCATAGAGGGATTAATTTTTTTTCTGATCTTGGCAATATTGTAGAGTCAAAACAGCTTCATCTGGGGACCTCTTACTATAGAACTGCAAGAACAAATTGGTCAATCCCTGTGTAAATAAATTGTCAGGAGAATGTTTTTGAGGCACATCTCAAAATATCCTTTAGCCAGCATCTGTGTGTCTCTGATTTTGTGAGTATGCCACCCTTTTGAATCTGCATTATTTCCACTCCTTCACTATCAGTACAACATGACTTGCATTTGTGAGCATTAAGTCCTGTTTCTGCAGATGTGCACTCCAGCAGCCTTATGAACTTGTGTACTCCAAGTATTGCAGTGTCTGGGTCACAGAATGTCTTTGGGGGTGCTGGACACTTAAGCCTCCCCCCTCAGAAAGCCATGACAGTTACTCCAGCTGCAGAGCCGTGCTTATCATTCTGTGTGCTTCTCTTTCTCAACACAGGCGCTTTGATTACCGTCCAAAAACTGATCCTTACTGCCAAGCTCGTTATACCTTCTGTCCCACTGGCTCTGCCATTCCAGTTATGAAAGAAGAGGATGTCATTGAAGTGTATCGATTACAGGCTCCAGTATGGGAGTTCAAGTATGGGGACCTACTAGGACATTTGGTAAGGTGTTGTTTTTAACAAAGTTGTAGGGACAAATTCAGCTGAATTCAACAGCAGGTGTCAAGAACGGGAGCTTTAAGGTTGGGATATGCTTGTATGGAAGAATATAAGAGCACACAAGCTACCCTATCTATAGTAAAGATACTGAAAGAGCATTAGGTTTCAAACAAAATTTACAGGATTTAGCTCAGCCAAAGACAAGAGCATGAACGGCACTTGGTGGGTTTGAACATGTTCCCCCATGTAGCTGCCTATTCAGTGTTTTGTATATGCACACCATTATGTCTTTTTTCTGTGTTATCACTGCATCAAGAAAATACTATTATTTGTCTCCTTAGCTAAAATAGTTGCTTAGTGTAGTAACTTTTCTGCTGTTATAAACTCACATATTTGCTTGGACATTGATATCTGTCAGGAGCAGACAGCCTGCTGGTCAGAATGGTGGATCATGAGGAGTCAGTTGCTTTTACAGTTCTTTCTTGAGTGTTATGATCAGTATGGAACTGAAGTCTCCATTCATGGAGTCATGCAAGTATGAAAGAGTCTCGGCTTTAGTAATATTTATAGTTATAGCAGTAGCAAAATTAATGTACAAAACATGATTCCTAATCAATAAAAAAAGTTAGTGAATCAAAACCAAGCATAAAGAGTCACAAATGGAAATAGATTCAAATATTGATATCTTGGTTGTTAACTAAGTTTGGATTTATGTTTTTACTATACAGCTTTTAAACGAAATACTTATCTCATTCCTTTTATGGCATTCATTAGCAAGATCTGGTTTTGGTAACTTGGTTCTGCTCTTTATTTCTCTGATACCCTCATGAGGTTAAGGATTCAAAAGTCAGCTTGAGTCTTGATGATGAGCTCCCACTGAGTATCTGCCTCCAAGTGACAGAATTTACAATGGCTGGATAGACAACCACTGAGACAGTGTGATGCTCTGATAAAAGTGTGTCATGCAATCTAGTGTGTTGTGCTACTGAATTCAAGATGTTATAGGACTCCTTCCCCTCTTCTCACCCTGTTACAGAACAGCCCCCGAGCGTCTTATCTTCTGGACAGGTCAAGCTGAAGTTGTTATGAAATTGAAGTTTTGATGGTTTGGTTGTTTGTTTTTTTCTTTTCCAGAAAATTATGCATGATGCTGTGGGTTTCAAGAGCTCTCTAACAGGCAAAAACTACACAATGGAGTGGTATGAGCTCTTCCAACTTGGGAACTGCACATTTCCACATCTGCGGCCTGGCATGGATGCACCGTTCTGGTGTAACCAGGGAGCTGCCTGCTTTTATGAAGGAATAGATGATGCACACTGGAAGGAAAATGGAACTTTAGTTCTTGTGACCACAATATCAGGTAGATTTCAGATGCTTTGGACAATGTTAATACAAAATATAGAGTCAGCCTTGTCTTTTGTAAAGCAGTATATTTTAATTTATGTTCTGTAGGTTATTTGCAGTGTTAGTCACTGATTTCACTGATTTCTAACACTCTCTTTAATACAAAAAGTCTGAGGCTGCTGCCTTTTGAACAACTCACACTGGAGAGTTAAGTGAGAGTCATTTGGTGTTTCTGCACAAAAACACTTGAGTCTCTTGAGTATAAAAATAACAAAACAGCTTATACAGAGTCATTATGGACTCTTTTCACATGGCTTCTCCAAAACAAAACCCTTTTATTGTGAAGTGGCAGATGACTGCTGAGACAGAAAAACTGTTGAAAACACGTTCATTACTGAGCAAAAAGCGCATATTTAGAAACAGTCTCAAAGTTATAAAAGTATTAATCCCTATTTCTGTCACCCTCATTATGTGTCATAGAAACTGTGAAAATGTCCCCAGTATAGGGGGAGTACAGGAATATAGGAATAGGTCTCTGTCATATGTTGTAGGACAAACTGACTTACACCTCAAAATATGTGGGTGATCACCAGAAGAGCTTCCTGGTATATACTGAACACTGCAATCCTAAAATAAAAAGGTCATTGAAATAAATCTGATCAATTTCTCTAGCAATAGAATGAATGACTTACAAAAAAAGTTCACTGAGGACTTGGAGAGTTACATTTTCTGTGACCAAAATCATTTACTCTCTGAAGTTAGTGTAGTGTACAAGGCACAGCGGAGAGTCAGCTTACAGCTCATGTGATGTGGTACTTCATGTGTGTCCACTTCCACCCTTAGCAGCTTTGCCTCAGTTTCTACATAATTTATCCAGTGCTGCTATGAAATTCTAGGCAGTTCTTCAGACAATGAAGTAAAGTGGAGCTGCTTTCCTGTGAGTTTGTAGTTCATGACTGAACTATTTGATGCCTGATATGGTTGGATTCTTTTGTGTGAATACCAAGTTAAATATTTTCATACAGTTGGGCAACTTGTCATGCTTCCTCTCTGTGCGGATTATTTGGTGCCTAAGATGGGTAATGTTATGCTGGTGCCTCAGGGAGGCATTGTTGTAGTCGTCCTTGCCTCTCTTGCTTCCCATTTCCATGAAACTTTCAGGGAAGTAGTATCTATGAGAGTTTTCAGTTGTCTGAATTTGACTAGGAATCTGAAAGTTATTGTGGAAGAGGGTGACTGGATGCAAGTGCAAATAAATAGTGTCATGAGCTGACCTTGGTTTCTTCAGAGAGCAGGCAAAAAGCATCCCATCTTAGTTGTCTTACATCCCACTCAATTTGGCTCAATTCAGCTTTGCCAGCTGAGGAGCTGCTAAAACAACCCCTGCTGTCTCGGTAAGTGTGTTTCTTTTATGAAGACACATGAAAATTTCTGCTCTGAATTTTTGAATGTAGTTAAAACTTGAAGAAGTGCAGAAATGCCTGTTGCTCTGGTGAGCATTTTGCCAGCATCTCTTGTGGACTGTACTACTTGCCCTGTTTGTCTGCATGGATAAAGCAAAATGAGAAGTGTCATGATTCTCTGATGTTTGGATGTTCTGGCATAGTAGCAGAAAAAGGGTCAGAAAAAGGCATCACTCTTTAAATAACCTGCATGTAAATGTAGTTTATTCAGTGGATTATCCTTTGCCTCTCCAACCTTGTATATGGTGAGGTAATGTA
Source organism: Acanthiza pusilla (assembly GCA_036630365.1). Lineage (NCBI taxonomy): Eukaryota > Metazoa > Chordata > Aves > Passeriformes > Acanthizidae > Acanthiza > Acanthiza pusilla. The sequence goes on from JAXCHO010000018.1 coordinate 26,065,448, forward strand.
GGTAAACTTTTGCAAGGGAGGAAGGTGAACCTTGAAACAGATGGAAAATGTTTTGAGTCCTGTGTTTGTCATCCTGTCTCTGTAATATTTATTTTAATCTCTTACAGGAACCATGTTTAATGAAATGGCACAGTGGGTAAAATACGACAATGAGACTGGCATTTACTATGAGACCTGGACAGTACAAGCAAGTCCGGACAAAAAGTCAACTGTGTGGTTTGACTCCTATGAGTGTTCCAAGTTTATACTGAGAACCTACCAGAAGCTAGCTGACTTAGGAGCTGTATTTAAGAAGATACAAACAAACTATACAAGCATAATTTTATTCAGTGGAGAACCTGTTTATTTGGGGAATGAAACATCTATTTTTGGACCACAAGGAAACAAGACATTGGCAGCAGCTATAAGAGACTTTTACAATCCATTTAAACCTCATCAGACAGTCAGAGAGTTTTTTGTGGATCTTTTCAAAATAATTGATCGTGTAATCTTGAATCATCAGTTTTACCTCTTCTACAACTTGGAATACTGGTTTTTACCTATGAAGTCCCCTTATCTCAAAATAATTTATGAAGAGGTTCCTTTGCCTGTTGGAAGCAAAGCATCCTTTGGTGTATGACTGCTTACTGAATAATAAAACTTGCCTTTACGGCAGAATACTTAAGGATTTTGGAGCGCTACCATGATGGTGTTAGCAGGTTGTATGTTTCACTGCTGACTGTAAGAATTGTGTTGGGAAGGCTTTGCTAGACCACGTGAAAGACCATGCATTTGTTTTCTTACTACCTGTGTAACACATTCATGAATGCTTCAGCGTCTCTGACCTGGCCAGCTTCTGTGTAACCATGGCCCCTGCTGCCTGAAGGGAGACTGCAGTGGCTCCTCTGGCTGAGCTCTGCAGTGTCACATGGGGAATGGGGAGGCAGCTGCCTGCTCTGGTCTCAGGGGCTCTCCCAGTTCGTGGCCATGTGGCAGCAGATGGCACCTGGCCACCAACAGAGGTGGGACATGGGCATTACAAGGACTAACTCACTCAACCTGAGCATCTTGATGTGTCCAGTTCCTTCAACATGTGCCTTACACAGGTGTTCCTGTAGTTCTTTGGTCTGTACAGCTGGGACCTGTGAACTGTTCTCAGCTCTTCAGCAGGGTGGGAAGGGACAGTGAATGTACTAGAAGATAGCACATGGTAGTGCCTTTTCACCACTTTGCTTCCTTCAACTGCACTGTAAACACAATACAGATGGCTCCTCCTCAGATTTGTGTGTGTTTTGTAGCACAGATAAAGCCAAAATGCTTGTTTTGATGTTGTCTGATGCATAATTGCAGTGTTCCACCAGTCTCCTATCTTAAGGTCTACTTGAGGCTTCAGCTGGGTCAGTTTCATAGAACTTGTGTATATTCCTTTTAAATTTCTTCAAAAAGCATAGAAATCTTAATAGGAAAGAAGAAATGACAGCTTGTGGAGTGTTGACATTGGAGTTAAAAATCTGTGCTTGTCACAGAGCTGCCTGTAAAAGGTGATTGCAGCCTCGCGCTGGCAGTGGTGTTTGCAGTAGTGGTGCTGTGCCTGCTGTGCTCTCCTCGAGTTCCAGGCTCAGCCTAGAGCAGTTTGGCAACTACTTAATTCCCTTTAGACCCAAGGGACCAAAGCCAGAGAAACTGGCTGGCTTTCTGGAAACCACTCAGGTGCCTGCACACAAAAAACCACCCCTGCAGCAGTGTAATAATCTCCCAGTGTTCACTGCTCACTTTGATGTTTTTTTAAAACTAGCTGTTGGATGAATAGTGCTCCTGCAGAGATTATTGCTGTGTTGTGGCCAAGCAGGAACACAGGAACCCAACTCTGCAGTTTCATTTGGCTTGAGCCAAGCTAATGGCCTGCTGCAGCCAAAGAGGGGAGTACACAGTGATTGGATGCAAATCCTAAGAATAGCAGAAAATTAACCTTGTATTTAGAAAGTCACTAAAATTAGTTGAATTGTGTCACCATGTAACAGGATGAGCATGAGAGGTAGTGTGAGAGGAATGTGGGGATGAGCACACCTCTCTTCAAGCTGCTACTTACTTCCACTGTTCCGTGAAACTTCACCTTTTGCCTCAGATTGAAAGACTTGAGGCTTTTTAGCGGAAGTCAAACGCCTTGTGACTGAGATTAAAATACTGTCATGGTTTCACCCCAGCCAGTAACCAAGCACCACATAGCACCACCAGGAAGGTAATCAAGGAGGCTCTAGGGAAGTCAAAGGAGGGGGCAGCAAGCCTGTCTACAGAAGTTATGCTCTCACTGACGCACGTTTTTATGACTTTGAAATCCTCAGCATTGTTGAAGCCACATTTGTCTTCCAAGGAAAAAGCCTCAACATCACAAACCGGGGTCCAGAGCTCTGAGGCGGAAATAGGATCACAGAACCAAGCCCATAGATCACATTGCCAGTGATGTGGGGATTCCTCCATGCAGCCATGGGTGTGTTTCACACTTTGAACTCATCCTCACTTTAAAGGTACCAATTATCAGTGTAGGAGGTGCACTATATGCAACATACATGAGTTCCTTCTGAGGCAAATATTTATTCCTTCTGGGAACATGGGTTGGAGAGCAAGCTCTCACTTTCTTTGCTTCTCTCGAGTTGGGGGGGAGGGGTTGTGTGTTAATTGTTCAGACTGAATGCACAGCTGGCTGGCAATAAACTCCACCAATACAAACTGCAGTCCTGAAAGAGGTACAGTTGTTGAACTGGAATTACTGCACTGGAATTAGTTGAAGTTGTTGAGTGCAGTGCTGTCTTGTAGGAACAATCCATAATCCTTGAGTTAGGCCTACAGAGTTAGATCCAAAAAAACAGAGCTGATGAATAGGCTACTTCCTCAAATTTCAGACAAACCAAAAATAGATTAATAAAAATGACTTGTAACTTAAAAGGAAGTGCTAGATGTCACAAACAGGTTCTGTGCACCTGGTGATCTGCTTGTGACTGAAAACCACCTATTCACCTCAAACACTTGGATGGCCTCCTCCTGTAAGTCACACAGGGAGCAGAAGTAGGTAGGATCACACCTCATTTCACTCACAGCCAGATGGCATTAGCACTTGCCCAACAGGGCACTGTCCAAAATCCCACGCTCAAGGATAAGCCTGGCATTGTGTCACTGTCACTGAGCCTTTAGTCACACTTTGAAAACAGGACTTACTCATCACTTTAGACTGTGCGTGGTTCTGCTCCCTGCTCTTACACACATTGCACTTGAGGGCAAAAATACACAATCATTCTGTACTACAACCATTTCCAAGTCTGTGCATTGGCCTTGTGCGAAACTGCTCCACTGTCACACCAGGGAACTGCCTGGGGTTGTAAGTCACACTTCACTCCTGGAGGGTTCTCAGCAAGGCAGATCCTGGCTCGTCATCCATCAAGGTCAAATGGATTGTGCTGCTCCTGTTTCCCAAAGGGCCATGCAATGAAAATCGGTGGTACAAATGCTCTCTGCCTTCCCCCTCACAAACCCACCCACAGATGTTCTGGATTAGTAGAGCTTCTGCCTTCACTATCACAACTTGTAACCACTTGTGTGCAGAGGTAAGATTTGTCACTGCATAGGTTAACAACTCCTACCCAAAACTGGACAACTTAGCCAACACTGAATTTTGTTCTTCTGAAAATAAGAAAGAAAGGTGAACTCAGGGAAAAATGATACAGCTGTGACACCCATGCTGATGTGAGTGAACTTCACAAGTCTGTGGTACTCTTTTATTACTTGTACCATGATTTTTATGTATTTACTATTCGTTTGTTTCAAGGTCTAGAGGGCAAAATAAGACATACAGAATTTGCCAAAAAGGAGCTGTAGGCTTGCCTGGGAGGTTTATGTTATAGTTGGATTATTTGAGCTAAGGATGCAGTAATTGATTCGGTGTATAAAAACTGCTGACCTCCACTGCAAGAGAGACACAACTGCTTTCAAGCAGTTTTCTTGTGCTTGAACATCTTTATAACCATTATAATATGGTTCTGCATTCAGGAGGGACTTTTTTCAAGTCTGTGCAACAACACATGAATTCCAGGAGTGGGATCTGGTATTTAGGTTGTGCCTTGCCTTTCATTTATTGGCACTACCAACATGTTGGCGACTTACCTTGCCAGCAGCAGGACACCCGCAGTCAAGGTCCAAAGAGGTTTTGGAGCCATTTCTAATGGTATTCATTTCACATTCATTTAGTGAAAACTAAACCCTAGTCCCCAGACTACAAGTGTTACTCCACCCTTCTCATACAGGCAGTTCCAAGAGTCAGGTTATAAAAAACACAAAGCTTTTTTTACTTTTACGGACTAAATATATTGACACCTTTTGTACAAATAAAAGCAAATTATAGTATTACATTAATTTAACAAATTCTAATACAAAAACCGTGTATTTCATAAAATGCAATTTTTAAATCAAAGCTCTACAGAAACATACAACTCCCCTATAAAGATGTCCAGTCCGCTGAGCATTGTTTGCTCAAAACATAGTTACAAACTTAAATACACTCATAAGTGTATTACACTAAACATTTGGATAAACATGACTGAAATCAGAGATGAAGGAAATCTACTTACTACCAGAAGGGGCTGTACAGCTCAAGTGAGAAGCAGCCACCAGCTAAGCTCAACCCAGCCTGCCAGGGCAGCTCTGCCGTGCTGAGGACTGACCACATCTCTCAAACATGCAGCTGTCTGGGCAACACTTCAGTGTTACCATCAGTAACCTCAAAGAGAAAATAACGTAACTGTTGGCAGTAAGAAATGAAGTCACAAGCCACATCCAGATCACAGGCAATGTCTTGCCTACACCACTTACAAACTAAAAACTTTCTTTAATAAAACTGATTTATCAAATGTTCAAAACAAATTTTTGCCTATTGCTCTACTTCACCAAGTCTACTCCTTTTGGGTTTTTAAATATTATGAAATGACAGAACTAGCTGAATTAAAGGTATACAAAATTATTATCTATCAAACATCCACTTTATACATAAACATTTCTGAAACATTTACAGTATACAGTTAGTTTATACAGCTTAAGCAACTGTTACAATGTCATTTCTCTCAAACTGAAAGCAGCCAAAAGGTCTAAGGTTTCATGAAAAGGTTCTTGGTCAACATTCAAATTTTACCTTTCTCATTTCACACTGCTCACACCCATATCATCAGAATAACATTGCAGGGTTCATTTCACAAACCATACATTATTCCATCTTACCTATGCTGCCAAACCAGTTAATGTGCAAGAAAAGCTCATTAACTCCAATGTGGTTTTAAATACAATGTATCTACATTTTTCCCCAGAATGCTTTCGCTTCCTGAGCTAGACATAAAATACCTTAAAACAGGTTTAGACGCAGATCTGAGACCCCATAAGCAAACTACAATAAAATGCATAGAGGGTGGAAAAAACCCCACACCGCTTTTGGTAGCTTACACTACTGGTTGTTTGCGCTCTAAATATATTTTAGATGGATCCAATAATCTGTTGAATAAGGTAGCAAACATACTATTTTAGTTGTCTAAGCTGTTATTATCGTGTATTGCTCTTGCCTTTTATGACTATTTTATCAGAATGTGTATATTTCATGGGCTACTGAACACTTCTTATAATCATCATCTTGTCATCGGGATGACTGGATTTAGAAATGCAATAGTCCGCAACAAAAGCATGGAATTTTGGTGGGGTTTTGTTTGGCTTTTTAAGATCAAATATGATTGTGTCCAACACTACTATCTAAATCAAAGAAGGACAGCTTATTAAAACTGGTATTTTGCAGGTACATTTCAATGTTTTAAATATTTTTTTTAATTTCCAAAAACATCTGAGGTCACTTTTAATGACAAAGAATAAATCTAAAACAGAAACCTAATTTTTGTTTGGATGAAAACAGGTTTTGGAGCTGTGAACTCTATTTTTGGTTCTGAAGTTCCAAAACAATTTTTGAAAGAAAAATTAATTTTCTAATCAAATCATTAATTAACTTGCTGTAGAATCTATATTATTAAATAAGCTTATACAGGAAATTGTAATATGGTAAGCTTGGGTTTAAGGTGCTATTCCATTCGCCCTGGAGTCTTTTAAGGACTTTACCATGTGGGCATCATGTCCGGGAACCAGACTCTACCAAGATGCTTTGAAACTTCCCAGTGAATCTGCTCTAAGCTGTATTTCTGATCAGGAATCAAAACTTCCTCCATAATAGAGAGCTGAGAGAGGCGACCGCCACACATCTTCACAAACTCAACAAAGGCACTGCAAGAGACTTCACATTCTCCGAGGCCCACGGCCGACAGGTACTTGCACCGCTCTGCGATGCAGATCAGCTCCTCGTCCAGCGGCCGTAATCCATTGGCACACACCACCAGTTCAACCAGCCGCGGGCAAGTCATCCCAACGCGGCCCAGCACGTCCTTGCTTACTGATCTTCCGAAGTAAAGGTGAGTGACAGGTATCTCGTAACGAAAGAAAGGGTCAAATTCCTCCTCATACAAGAAAAAGTACATGACTAGATTGACTTTAGGAGAATGCCTGATGAAAGCGTCCCAGCTGCTCTTCTGAATCGTGTGGAACTGAGTCTGTCCGGGATTTTCACTGACAACATCAATGCGCAAGTGTTCTAACCTGACGTGTTTCTCAGAAGACAAAGCAAGCAGCAGCTCATCACTCAGCAGGTGGTAGTTCAACGCCAGCTCACGCAAGCCATGGCATTGGTCAGCCACACAGAGGATACCTGGGAGAAGAAAACATTATGCAAGGGGTTACACAGGTAAAGGTACATTATGCAAGGTAAAGGTACTGATAACAAGAAACAGGAGTGAATTTGTTTGTGTGTGTCAGGAGTGTGCTATGCACACTTATTTCAACGTGCAACAACGACCTTATATCAAAACAAAATCATACTGGACAACTTGAACGTGACTCTTTTTCACAAGCATGACCTTGTGACTTCTTTGTACCTACATGTAAGACAGACACGCACCATGTGACAAAATCTATATTTTGCTGGAAATCATAAAGAAGTTAACAAATACACAAACAGAAGTGGCAAATATATAAATAGAATATTCTGACTGTTCTGCCCTGTTGTAAGACCACTTAAACTCATTTTTGTAAAAGGTCCTTACTCATGATAAGTCAGCTCTGGTAGAACTGCTGACTGCTCTGTGGCTGACAAAGCAGCTGTGAATGAAATTTGTCTTCTGAAGAAAGCGAACATAAAGCAAAAGTAAAATGAGTGTTAGATTTTAATTCACTAGAGAGGCTGCTGCAGTCAGTATTTGTTTTTTCTCACAAAGTATAAATGCTTAAATTTGGAATGGCTGCAGCAGAAAAAGAGGCAAAACACTAAAAATTTGGAGCAGTAATTTCTGGAACAGCAATTTTCAGACTCTCTTTAATGATTCAATGTAACCTGCTGCTCACAAAAGACAAAAACATTAAAAAGAGAATCCAGTTCAGTCCAAGGTTTCCAGTCATACTATTTGTAGATACAAGCGATGGTATTATACTGGTAACAGTACTGAAAAAAAATAAAAAGCACTAAAAAAAGCATACAGTCCTCTGCATTTCATGTGACCCAGAAAACTGTGTGAAATGTGGAATACGGCCTTTCCATTAATAGAGCAGATGAGAACATTGCATTTAACATGGAACTGAAAAACCTGAGCTCAATACACTCTAGCTCTGAAGCAACAGGAAGAAATACAGTAAACAGCAGTTATTTTAAGGTGCAGCTGTTAAACTTAAGCCTATACTGAGCATAAAAACACTTTCTTAAAAATCAGTGCGAAAACATTGCATGAATCAGAAGGGCTGCTACGATCACTCTCTAAGCAGATTCAGACATGCTGCTTCAGAATACCTAGGTCTGTTGAGATATAAAGTATTTTAGGCAGTTTCAAGGTCCATATACATTTTCTCATCTCAACAAAACTTGTTGTCCTGGCTGCCATCCTTCCACAAATAATCTTTGTTAACGTTAGGGTTACATTACGGACCAGTGCAATGCAAAAAGGAAGAGCTGGGGTTCACCTCACTGTGATTTTCTATGGGTCTAGGACTGGATATCCACAGTCTGTCAATGCAATTATGTATCCTACATATAAAGCTGACGACAAATACGGTATAGATAGCTATGAGAGGGCTTGCCTGGAACCCATGTAATTCAGAGAACACCCCTAGGCACTGCCTAAACCTTTGTGTCACTGAGAGGTACATGGCTCTGCTCTCTGATCTTACTACACAGATTTACACCAAAAAAATCCCTGGCCCATGATGTTCCTGATGCAGGCACACCTTATATCTGCTCTGCTTCCCAACTCCCACTCTACTACCCCCTTGCCAGAGCAGGAACACCTCCTCTATAGGAACACTCTCCACTCCCTCTGTTCCAACAGTTAATATTTCAGAGGGGAAACAGCAAACAGAAGGAACTTCAGATAAGCTCACAAAGATCAGAAATACATCACTGCCTTTGTTTCTCCAGCCCAAACTCAAACATGCCTCTTTATCTTTGTACAGTAATTTAGAGCAATTCACTGTTTGATATCAATCTTTTTCCTTTATCCCTGGAGTAGTGGAGTCTTTCTTGCACTACTTTCATTACTCTTTTCTGCCCTTCACTAACAAATTTCTTGAGAACTGACCTAGTAATGAACGCTCCCCCCTCCTCCAATTTGAAGACATTGTAACTGCATCTATAAGTAATTAGTTTTGCGACTCACAGCCCTCTTGGTTCGATAAAGTTCTTCCAGATTTTTAACAGCCTGCTAATTATAATATTCCCATTACAAAAAAAATCCAGGTCACATTTTCCTTCAAGAGTCTCATTTTTGCAGCCTGCCTGCACTTGAAGCCAATACCAGCTTCTTTTTTTTGTTCTACTTGGTGGGTCATCCCTGCCTGGACAGCAGGTGCCCACCAAAGTTGTGCAATCACTCGCCTCCTCAGCTGGGCAGGGGAGAGAGAATAAAATTAAAAACTCAAGAGTGGAGATAAGGGTGACAGGGAGAGATCACTCACCTCAACTTGGGGAAATCAATTTATTATCAATTAAATCAGAGTAGGGTAATGAGAAATAAAACTGAATCTTAACACACCTTCCTCTCACTCCTTCCTTCTTCCCAGGCTTAACCTCATGATTTGCTCTACCTCCTCCCCTCCCAGCAGCACAGGGGGACAGGGAATGGGGGTTGTGGTCAGTTCTTCAGACATTGTTTCTGCCACTCCTTCCTCCTCAGGGGGAGACCACTCACTCTTCCCCAGCTCTAGCATAGGGTCCCTCACATGGGAGCAGTCCCCCACAAACTTCTCCAACGGGAGTCCTCAGACTGCAGTTCATCACAAACTGCTCCAGTGTGGGTCTCTTCCACCGGGTGCAGTCTTTCAGGAACAGACTCCAGTGTCCCCCACAGGGTCAACTCCTGCCATCAAACCTGCTCCACTGTGGTCTCCTCTCTCAACAGGTGCTTCCAAGAGACTCTTGCAGCATGGGCTTCCCACAGGGTCACAGCCTCCTTCAGGCATCCACCTGTTCCAGCATGAAGTCCTCCACGGACTGCAGGTGGATCTCCGCTCCACCGTGGCCCTTCATGGGCCAGAGGGGCACAGCTGCCTCACCATGCCTCACCACTTCTGCATGACAGGCTGCAGAGTAATCTCAGCTCTGGCACCTGGAGCAGCACCTGCCCCTCTTTTTCACTGACCTTGGTGACTACAGTTGTTTCTCTCATATATTCTCACTCCTATCTCCAGCTGCAATTGCTCTCCTGCAGTACCTTTTCCCCCTTCTTAAATAGGTTATTCCAGAGGCACTACCATTGTCACTGATGGGCTTTGTCTTGGCTCTGATGGACACGGGGAAGCTTCTGGCAGTTTCCACAGAAGCCACTCCTGTAGTCCCCTCACTGCCCCACAAAACCTTGTCATGCAAACCCAGTGCATCCACTTTTTTCCTCCATCTCAAGGCACACCATACCTCAATTAAGCAATTAAACTCTTCTGCTGTTTGCTTAGCACTTCCTGGTTTTATTACTAATCTGTCTTATCCCAGTCTATTCATCTCTACTCCATGAAGGACAATAGCACTTGTGCTCCTCAAACAGGCATGACCATTTCTTACCCATTGTTCCTTCAATTTAAAACCATAAAAGATATATCGATCAGAACACACCCATGCCTCCTCCCAAACTGTCAAGTGTATGATGCTCTAATAAAGCCTTCTTAGCACAGATTATCCACAAACCAGCAAAGTCTGCTAGAGCTGACAGGTTACTCTTCAATCAAAGTCCAAGGAAATTACTCCCTCTGCCTAGCTACAAATTACTGCTAAGAGGAAAGCCTTCTCCTCTTGACAGACACATGATGGCTCTTGTACTTCTCAGACACAAGAATTCTCAAAAACCAATTTTAAGTTGGAAAAGCCAGGCACTCAAGCCAATTTAAACAACCCTGTGATTACTAAGCTTTGGAGGAGGCATCATACCAGTTAATACACCCGTGAACACTTTGCTGGACCAGTCTGCTGCAAAACATCAGTCCTGCAATTTCAGGACTTCTTTATACAAAACCAGAGACAAGGTTTTGTCTGAGAGCTACACTTGCAAAAAGGATTAAATTTATTTTGCTTGTTATCTCTACAATGACACACCCTCTGCTACCTTACTGCTTTCCCCTTTCCCCTTTTAGAAATCCTGCTGGTAAATTTGACAGATAATACACCTAACACTTACAGCTGCAATATATTTGCATGAAGACAGTTATCATGTTATGGTTTCTATAGTTTGTACTCATCCTCAGAAGAGGAATCATATTAAGTTGCCAGTATTTCATTTACAATTCCTCTTCCATTTCTCAGTGAAAAACTGTAAGTGTTAAGCTGATGGGCTGTGAATAAATCTCAAACTTGCTGTGCATTGCATAAGTCTACCATAAATGTTAATTCTGTGAACTTCAACAAACTTGAGGGATTTCATTCTGATATGAGCTGGCTTCATTCTTGCTACAGACACGCATTTAAGAGTGTTAGTGAAGTACACTTGGTGACGGTAGACATTTCGTACAGCTCAGTCTCATCTCCCCTTTTTGATGCTGTCTGAAATTATTCTCCAGCAACAACGTTCTTTCAGAATGACTATACCAGCACCTTCGTAATCCATGACATGGCAACATTCACAATCCACACGTAACAAAACGTGGAAAAGAAACTCGTGTTTCAAAGAAGATTAATTATACTGGAATACTTAGTCATTGTACAAATAGTGCACTATCAAGTCAGTATTTACTCTTTAAGTTCCACATGAGGTTAACTATTTACCCACAACAGACAGGCACTATTTTATTATTAGCACAGTAGTCACTCTGAAGTGGAAGGACAGACAGGCTGACCACCAGCTGAAAGCACTTTGTTCTGTGACACTTGCTGATAATATCAAACTCATCTTCCCTCCTATCCCTATTTTTTCAGGGGTATACTGGTTTCAGACAGAATTTAAGGAATGCATTTAAAAAACCAAACCAACTAATCAACCAAACAAAAACTCTCAAACAAACTAACCCCAAAACTACAGTAGCTTACCAGCTGGAGAAACATGTGGACAACTGCTCATTTTCAACAGTTTGAGCGTGTCGCTGTTGTTAGCTACCAGGACCTTGAGAGATGGATCATCTACTGGTGTGTCATCAATCTTAAGTGAAGAGAGGGATTTGGAGTTCACAAACACCACTGTCAGTGCAGAAATAAAGTGAGACTGAAAAGAAAAAAAGGAAGTTTAAACGAAAGAGTAGTATCTGAATTAAAAATCTCAATGGTTTTATACTGTACACAGCAGTCCTAGTTTTTACTTCTTGACAGCATTTGTTAAAAAAGCATTCTTTTGGTACTGCATGATTAAAAGTAATACTAAAACTGACATTTTTAGTAGAGGAAGTGCAGTAATTTTTTGCTGTCAGTTTATGAATTGGGCAAATCAGAATGTGTAACATTAGATGTTAATCAAGAACCTGATGCTGGACAATCCGCTGCACAAATTTAAATCTACAGAAAAACCATGAGCAAAGGGAAAGCCTTGAAGTCCTAGTTTTGAGGATTTTTTTTTTTAATGTCCTTAGAACAGATGAGGTTAAGTCACACTCTAAAAGAAGCATCTTCTGGAAGAGGAATTCCCACATGGCAAGTTGTGTTGCATTGGTGAGATGCAAACACAGTCAGGAGTGGTTGCATCCAAATCCAAATGACTACATTGCCTGCCTACCACCCACACAAGAGTATTTAGGGTTTGGACAGATTTCTTGGAAAGCCAAAAGGAGTGGTCCAAGCAGACCCAAGCAGCAGGAGATCAATTAATTACTCACTAGGCAGCATAGATAAGGTAAGGCCAGTGCTCAGCATTTTTACATAACCACTGAAACTTACCAGTAAAGACAGAGCCCAGGGAAACAAAACTTGAGAAATGCAAACTAAGGAGGAGATACAGAAGTGCTTGCAGAAACCACTGGTGGTATGAAGTGAATAATTAGTGCATCTTCATGATTTCATACAAGACTGACCAAATACAAGACTTAAAAAAAGTCTTTTCTCCATGTGCTACATTAAGTATCATAAAAAAATGACCTGCTCCTTTGATTTCAATCCTGTTTCACTCTGAGCCACAGGCACATATCCTGAATACAGTTATATGAGAGAAGGCCTGGCAACAATGAACATTGTTCATTCTTAGGCAATAGATTTATAGGTTTTGATAAAACTCACACAATCAGATTTAGAACAGGACTTACTGCTTTCACCTCAATGCAAACTTTCAAAGTCAGTTTATGCAAATGGAAACAGGAAGTTCAACTCAGAATCTTTACACACTTTGGCTTTAGGGACCACTCCAACTATCCTGACAATATGCCAATTATATGTTATGTACAGAAGATGCTTTAATATTATTTCCACTCTGTATTATTACAGTGTCAATACTGTGTTTTTATTCTCTGTATTTAGAAAAAGAAGGCTGTTAAATAGAAATGCAATGGAAGTTAACCACACTTATAAAAACAGCTAAATTGAAATTTCTAGTTTGACGACCTAGTGGAAAACAGGCAATATCCAACATGCAAAAGCTGGTCTTTTCAGTATTGCCACATATGTAGCCTGTAGCACAATTCTTTAAAAGATTCTACTCATGTAGAATGTATGTAGTGAAAAGATGGGCAACACAATGCTAAATATGTGTTACAAATCATTGCCACATGTCAGGTCACTTGAGAACAGAAGAACACTGATGAAGATAATGCCAACTAGTTCACACTTCCTATACAGTCTGATAAATATAAAAAACCCCACCACCCCCCAAAAAAATCCAAAACCACAGCAAAGTATTAACCATTAACCAAATTAATTCTCACTTTTCTGCTTCTCATCTAATGGACCTGTCACTAACAGTGTCCCACAAGAATTTAGTCATAGCCAAATTCAATTCTTTAGCTTCACTAGTGGTCCCTTACGCCAGTGACAGTATTATTGAAGTGATAAACATCAAAAGGCAAATTATGCTTAGATCTAATTTTGGCTTATTTTTAATTATTTTTTTAAAGGCCAAATGTGAACCTATTGAGAAGAAGTAAAGGAAGCCTGTGCTTTGTAAGCCTTAAAGCCGAGTAAGAACATAGCATGAATAATTACAAGTAATTACTCAACAAAATGAATAGGACCCTAATATATCCCTCCAGTGTGTCGTGGGTTAGAGAGCTAAAGCAACATTCAGATTAATAAAGAAAACATTAAGAAAAAAAATACTTTGTCCTCTCAGCTCTAACAGAGACTGTGGATTGCTTTCACCACATTCAGGTTTTCTTACCATCACACCTCAAAGAACATCAAAAAAGGGAAAAAAAAAATCAGCAAAACTAGTTAAGTATCTGAAAAGCTTCTTTGAAAACTACGGATTAAAAATGCATATTCAAGAAAGCTACATGATGTTGCAGTGACCACCGCCAAGGATAATAACAGATAATGCTTCTGTAGCTAACCTTACCTATAGCCTACTTCCTTTCCTGAGGCTGTCTCTAGGGGTTTTTTTGTCTTTATTGCCATCACCAGCAATGACATCACTGAGGTCCAGCTAATAGTCTGTTTGGATCTGGCCCTTCACAACCACTCCCCTGCTCCTTAGGAATAGTACACTTCCACCTCACTAGCAGGAATGCTTCTTTAGAAGCACATGTAAGAGACTTGTTGTCTTCTAGATTAAATGCCTGCCTAACAAGACCTGATTTTTGGTAAATGTGCAAGGTAAAAATCTTGACTGAAAATTTCAGAAATACAGTGCACTTCACCAAGGATGCTGATGCTTGGCTGCATGACATGAAGTCCTGAAAATCATGATCCTATTTCTTTCTGAGAAGAGCTCATTGATCGTGTAAGCCCTACGGCAAATCCACATGGATAAAACTCTACAACTCATTTGATCATAATTGTCTTCTAAACATCCCCCACAACACAGATCTGAACTGTCTAGCCTCTTAACTTACATCATTCTCCTCAGCACTACATTGAGGTCAACAGACAGGAGGACTTGAAAGAACAAGGTCAGGCCTACGTTCTCACATGATTCAGAGACTGAATGGAACTTCAGATATCCATCACAGTACATATCAGTTCCTCCCTTTATTAGAGACCAGACCACTAATAAACTTTTCTTTATCACAGATTCATATTCCTATGATAGAACTTCTCATAAAGTTATAGAAGTACTGTATAAAACACTGCAATACTTTGTAATAGAGAATATACATATTAAAATACCTTTGGTAAATCCATGAAGCTTGGCCGGGCAGTTGAAATTAGCCCAAGTGTTTTCAGAGAGCAATTCACAAGCTGTGACAAAATATCACAAGCTGCTTCTGCAGATTCCTTGCTACTGTCCACCTTAAAACAAAACGAATTTCATGTTCAGAAAGCACTGCAAACATGCTCGACTTTTTTTTTTCACTTTACCTTCTGAAATGGGAAGTAAAAAAACCCCCCACCATTAAACACCATCAGTGTTATTCTTTTTTCCCCCAAAAAGTACACACCAAAAATCCAAGACAATTTGCTATAAATTTACTTAACATAGCATGGTGAGGGGTCAGCTAAACAGTTTGTTTCAAGATATTCAGTCCACATCAAATAAGAAGCAAGTGGATCGTCCAGAGCCTATCCCAATTCCTCTTTATATTCTTCTTTACCAAAATGCAAGAATTCTATAAATCCTTTACTATGTGCAAAAGCTGCTTCTTTTTACAGTGGTTTAGTTCATAAAATTAAGCTGCTGGAGAGTTAAGTGCATTATCATATGAACCTGTGCGACTGGCCCTTCACTGTTAATACCACAACAGATCTGCAATGGATACCCTAAAGAAAAATAAACAACAAAAGACAAAAACCAAATTGACACAAAACCCAAAACCTTCATTAGTCAGCTTGCTACCTAACCAGATCATTTATTGTGTGTCCAATGGACTTCCCCTGACACTCAGGTGTGCTTTTCAAATAACACCTTATGTACAGCAGCCATGACAGCTTTGCAAACCTGTGGAGCAGCATAAAGCTTGATCACAGGATCAAAGTTAACACTACCACACACCATGCTACCTTGGCAGCAACAGATTAAGTTCAATGAATGCTCATTTTCTGCTCAAGCACATGCTGAAAAAGCTTGATTTTCAACAACCCTATCTTTCCTTGCCTACAAAAAACAACCCTAATGTTTTCAGCCTTTACAGAGTAATGGTGAGTGTTACACCCACTTCCTTGTGTATTCTGCAACACTGAGGGACAACTGAAGTGACACATTCAAGAAATGATGGATCACCCTATGAGCAAAGGGCACCCAAAATTCTTCAAAATCACTTAGTGTAAAGCAACACAGACACGAGATAAGACACTGGGAGACCACCCCACTACAGCCCTAAGTTTTCTATATTTGGCCACTGACAAAAGCCCTGCAAACATCGTGATAAGAGTTTGTATCTGGTATTCCAAGCAAGCAGTAGCAATACATGTGATCAGGCAGAGGTGACTCAGCTACTCACATGCTGATGATTCCAGCATTAGAACTGCCTAATCTCAGAAACAAGTACACTGAACTTGCTGCAGAAGTAATTTCCTTTCCAAATCTCTCACATAACTAATGCATAAGCAGCCATGAGATTCACAGCAGCCTTCCAAAACACACTGATATGTAAGCCAACATTAAAGGTTTTCATCAGCTGAAAATAATTCCACAGTGTTAACAGAACCAATTCTCCCTAAACGGTATTTCTCAGCCAGGCACAATCAGTCCGTGCACCATCCTATGCAAATCCCATGCACTTTTTCAGTCACCCGAATCGCATTTGTGCTGAGTACAGACAATCCCATCCAATTTAATATTAAAACTGCTAGTTGCTGACTAGTAGTACTGAAGTCACTCTCTGTGCATTAGATGTTTTCTAACCATGAATATCAGAGCCAAGTCCCTGCAGGATGTGAAACAGGGAAACGCTCAACTTATGCATCCTGATGGAACTTAATTCTGAGGCAGGAATCCACACATGCAGTTGTATCAGAACTGAATTATTTCTTTCCACTCAATGAAACAGAATTTTAAGCAGCTAAACTGATACAAAAAAAAAAAAAATCAAAAACCAAAAAGAACAAACAAACAAAAACCCCAATAAACAAAGGACCCACAAAAACAAACAAAAAATCCCAAACAAACCACACCACCAAACAGATTCGCATCTAACAGAAATAAGGCAATGAAAAGGTGTGGTCCTGAAAATACACCCAAACAAATTAATTGGGAGGTAATCTCCATGTCTAAATGTCCATTTAGAGAACGTATTTCTTCAGTATACCAAGCCTGAAAACAAGGCCACTTACTACAGAGACAGCTGCCCTATTTCTTTTACAATAAAAGTTACTTTTAAAAAGCCTATAAAATACAGTACCTTGAAGCTCACATACTGCAGGTGATTGGAATGCCTCTTTATTATTTGCTTGATTAGTTCAGGATGTGTAGTCCTCAGGTTAGATGTAGCTGGTTGATTCAGTTCAAACTCAAAGCACCTCCAGAGATCAGGCATATGAAACACTTGGTTCCAGCTCCTGCAGACCTGGGATGCATGAGCACGATCCAGAAGGGGCAAGTACTGAAACACCTGCAGGATAATGTCTTGGAGCAGGTTTGCCCAGTCAGGACTCTGCACGACTATGGTTTTCTTCTCTACAACCTTGTGTCTCTTGGATTCCTTCTCAGTTGTGTCTTCAGATGAACTGCTGTTGCCCTCATTAGTTTTTCTTCCTCGTTTCATCCTACAGAAGTAATAAAAAAAAAATCTATTCATTTTGTAAACATAATAGAGCTGAGAACAATATTAATAGAAAATGGTGGAGGTGACAAAAGTTATTTTCTCCAACAACACTTTGGCAGGGGTTTTTTCCTGCCATACATAAAGGGAAAAAACCCAATTAACAACTGAACCAAAGTGGCAGTCCAGAAATAACATTATCATCTAAACTGATATCTTTAATATTACTTTTTTAATCATTAACAGTGCCAACCCATTTATAACAGTCACTCTCCTTTCAGTGTTTCATTTGTGTGTTTGAGAACACTTTGAACCTAATTTGTTTTACTGTGTTGCTGATTATCACTCTACTGTCCAACTAATGGAAGGATAATCTTCTAAACAATTTTTGAACACTGACATCCATACTACTGCCCCAGTCCTATTTATATAAGGAACAACACTCAAAATTGTGGAGATAAAAATAAGGCAATGAAATAAACACTGTATGCATGCTTGCAGGCACTCCATACTGCAGATGTTGTATCAAATAATCTTTTTCTCAGAGAGGAAGAATATTTTATTTTTTAGTTTATTTAAATTACATTACTTTAATAGGAATGTTTTAAATCAAGTATCCTTGAAAATATATTTCATCAAATCCATTGGTATGCTTTTATTTTTCCAACTAACTAGTAAATAGGGATTACGGAAGATTTCCAGTAATAGTCTGACAGCTTCAGCTCGCCAAAAAAAAAATAATTACAGAAGTGCCAGAAAACTTTCTTCAAAATTATATTAAATTCAGCAAGCCTGAGGCAAAAGGTTGTAGCACATACTTTTTCCATAATTATATCACTTAAACAACTTCTACCTTATATTACATTATTAGAGAGAAAAAAAACCCCTGACCATTACCTGTATGTGAAATAAATCTAGCTCTGGGCTTTGATCCAAATGTGATCTTTTGTACATGCCATCTTACAACTGAACTTGGCATCTGATAATTAACTTTTAAAAGCCTCAGTGTGATGCATTTCGTGTCCTAAAAGGCTGTGATACCTCATACTAAACTATGATACACTCAATTCTAAAGCACAAAGAGATTCCAGGGGTGGGGTGGGGCTGACACATAAAGCACCCCCAGCTTCCCTGATTGGTAGAAGATAAACAAGGACTTCATACACAGTGAAATCATTCTGGTTTAACATTCAAGTACAATCACACCTCTAAGATTATCATATGCCCAGTCCTTCTGGGATCTGGAAAGTTAAGTTTCCCTGCTATGTACTGCAACTAAGTTTGGAAGTAGTTCTTAAAACAAAATGCGAGTGAAAAATTATACTGTTTATAACCCAATGCATCACAGATTATTTTCTCAAAGGCAGCACCTCCCTACCTATCTTTAAAAGACTTTAATCCTAGCTACTCACATGACAAAAGCAAGCTATCACTTATGGTCTAAAGCCACTCATAAGATGATGCAAAGACACCTGAACATACGGTCATGAAAGACTGATGAACAAAATTTGTCTCTTGACTTTTTTCAACTCCTATTTTTACTCCCAGTAGCACTTGGATAAGCAGAGGATGAAAACAGTACTGGGCAAAAGTCTCTACTTGCTTCCTGAGGGCTATTTTCCGTGATTCAGTTCACGACTATGAGACTATGCAAAACACAATTCCTGTGCTGGAACAAGCTTTCTGCCAGAGACAGAGCTCTGTTGCTGAGCCACTTCACCAGAGAAGAAAAGCAAGAAAACTGAACAGTGACTCAGAACCATCTGCAACTAACAAAAATATAAAGGAATTGGATTTTGCAACCATGAAAATGGAATTCAACTTAAAATTAATCAAGAATTAATTGGCAAATCCAGTGCAAGCCTGTCATGTTTCTGTTTGAGATAACAACTCAGCACAGTACAAGAACAATATTTATAATAAGCTAGTCTGAAAATGCAACATTAGCTTAAACTTTAGGCTAAACAGATATTCCAAACAACTGGGTTTACAACGAGCATTCACCACAGGCAAGCTATTCACTTGCCAAATTCAGGCCTGCCTGTTTGATGTCCAAGTCTTTCCAAAGCCATCTGTAAAAAGCTACACAAAGTACTCTTAGACTTGGCTCCCAAAGTCCTCTATACAGAGATCCTGTCTCATCTTTTGCTAAAAAGGTAGTAAACCTGCATAAATGTTCCAGGTAGGCAGGCTACTTTTATCACTGCATTAAAGTATGGTTTGGAATTTTTTTCCCCTCTTTTTTGTCTCCCTTTCAGAGAAGACCAGGAGGGAGCCGCCACTGACAAAACTGTATTAATTTTTCATCCGGAAAAAAAGCCTCTGGGAAGTGCTGACAGGAGTGAACCAGGCCACCAACAACTCCCAATCTGCACCTCTGAGCTAACCGGGATGAGCTCTAAGTAGTTAATGTATGCTAGTTACAGACCAAAACCCACTCTTGGAAGCTGGGGGAAACTGTCCCACGGTTTGATAAACAGCCAGTTTTTAAAAAACAGACAACACAGCCATCACTAGAGGTATACTGATGATGATTTCTTCTTACAAGAAAATAAGATGTTACATGTTCTAAATACCATGACTTAAAGCAAGGGATGGGGGAAAAACCCATTTCCAGGCAATATTTTTTTTGTTACTGACATCTTGGATGCTCTCGTAATTAAAAAGAGATTAAGTACATTTCCTTGGCAAACTTTTCCCAAACAGGCAGGGAAAAAGTGCTTGAGCTCAAGACTAAAAAATATGATTTTAAGAACTGCATGACTGTTTTGTCATCTAATTTCTAACCATCTAATTTTTGGTATCTCATTTCAGAACTTAAAATATCAGAATAGTTTTTAAAAAATGTAGCTGCTTTCAACCTCTTCATATGCCTAACAACAAAACAACTACATATTTGCCTGCAGAAGTTTGCAGAGCCATCTGAAAAGATATTAGGAGTTCAGTTCACTTTGTTTTACGTATCCAGTAATTTAAAGACCTGACCATTTGAAATCCAAGGCCAATTTTTCTACAAGGAAAACATGGACGCAAAATTCCATGCTAGCAAATTACCGCATGGGTAAAACCTATTTTCAAGGAAATGCTTGCTTATCACTTCTTAGCAACGCATGAACCATCAATCTCGCTTTTAACTCTCTCTGGCATACTCAGGACACACACGGATTATTGTTTCTCAAAGTGCTGCTACAATCAACTTTGCTTTAGAAGCTAAGACCTCAGCAGAAAGGGGGAAAAAAAAGACAACCAACCCCAAACCAATAAACACCCAACTCTACCGATGCAGACAGATGGGCGAAAGCCGGGTGTCTGACTCTTTAAGATTTTTCAAGTAAAATTTATCCACCTATTATAACGACTTGTGCCTGAACTCCGCACCTGGGCGCAACCCACGCTATCTTGTTTGCAACAGTCAAGTCCAAGCCTAATCACACAGTCCACCGAGGAGGAGGAGGAGCAAAGCACGTGCTTAACATTGTTTTTATTGCCGAGTAAGGTGCAGCCAGAACACAACGGCAGTTAAAAAAAACAAACAAAAAAAAAAACCACAACCAAAACCAAACAAAACAAACCGCTGTGCAGAGCTGTTTGCACCCTACTGATAACGCTCTCCCAGGAACCTGCTCGCTGTGCCTCACCCCCGCACAAAGGCTGTTCTAGGAACACCAGGAATGCGCTAAAGGCGAGCACGGGCTGAAAGAGGGGGCGACCCGGACGTGAACCCAACCCCTCACTGCCGCAAACAACCTGTTCCGCTGGCCACGGCGAGGGTTTCACGATTTATTACCGCTGTCACGGGAAGACTGCGAGGCAGCGACACCCAAACACGAAGGACTAGGATTTAAGGATCGCCCGCTACTCCCGGAGGTTTCCCTCAGGGTCGGCTCCTTCCGGCCCAGCCCCAGCCCGGGGCGCAGGGCTCTGCCAGCTCCGCAGGCCCCGAGCTCCGCCGCCCCCGCCGCTCGGACCCCGCTCCGGGGGCCTGGGACCCAGAGGGCTGCTGCGCCGCCGCCCGCCCCTTCCCGCCCCGTCACCTGGCGGCTCCCTGCTGCGCTTCGTATTAACCGGGGCTCGGGCCGCGCCGGCGCCTCCGCTCCGGCCACATCAGCTCTCTCCGCCGAAGTCAACCCCAGCACCACCGCCGCCGCCTCCTCCTCCGTCCGTCCGGCCGTCAGGTCCCGTCCGGTCCGCCCCGCCCGCGTCGCTGCTTCCCTCCTTCCCTGCCTCGCTCTCTGTTTACTTCCAGGGGCGGAAGCGACGCGAACCAGCCAAAATGGCGGCGGGCGGGCGGGCGGGGAGGCGGCGGCCCCGCCCCTCCCGCAGCGCACCCCGCCCGCTGCGCCGCCGAGCGGGGACGGCGCTGGCTCCTCCTGCGCTCTCTCCGCCACGGATCGGGCTGGGCGTCTCCTGCCTCAGCACGAAGGGAGCCGTGGAATCTGGGGATGTACCGCGGGTAATCCCAGAATCACTTAGGGTGGAAAAGACCTCCGAGGTCATCGAGTCCAACGTGCGACCGAGCAGCCCCATGTGAGCTACACCATGGCGCTCAGTGCCTCCTCAGTGCCGCGTCCAGTCTCTCCCTGAACGCCTCCAGGGATGGTGACTCCACCATCTCCCTGGGCAAACCATTCCAATGCCCAGTCACCCTGTCTGTAAAGAAATGCCTCCTAATGTCCAGCCTAAACCTCCCCTGGCACGGCTTAGGACTATGTCCTCTTGTCCTGTCGCTGGTTGCCTGGGAGAAAATGCCGACCCCGACCTGGCTATATCATCCTTTCAGGGGTTGTAGAGAGTGACAAGGTTCCCCATGACCCTCATTTTCTGCAGGCTAAACAACCCCAGCTCCATCAGCTGCCCCTCACAGGAGTTGCGTTCCAAACACCTCCCCAGTTCCAATGCCCTTCTCTGGCCACACTGCGGTGCCTCAATGTCTTTGTTGCAGGCAGGGGCCCAGAACGGGACACAGCAGGTGAGGTGTGGCCTCACCAGCGCCGAGCCCAGGGGACAGTCCCTGCCCTGGGCCTGCTGGCCACGCTCTTCCTGTTACAGCCAAAATGTCATTGTCCTTCCCGGCCACCCGGGCACATGGAATATTACTAGCAATAGAGCTGGATCTCCATCACCAGTACAGCCAGTGATGTTCCATGATTTGAGAGCCCCGTGTGAGGCTGGCCTTAGGAATAGATGTAATGGGGAAAGCAAACCGCCAATGTGTCCTGGGGACAGCAGGTGCTCAGAATGATGTGCTTGGGATATTGCCAGGCAGAGAAGACAAAGTGATATGTGACATTTCCCTTGGGCTGCAAATGCTTTGTTACCACGTGCCCCTTGCGTACATGGTACGCTCCAATACACCTCATTTTTCAGCCTTGCATGTGTCCAGACTCTTTAGAGTTGTTGAGATTCACAAAACTTAATTATTCATTTACTGCCAGCTATAGTAAATAAATTACTGCTTGAATTGCTGTGATCCCAATGCCTGCCATTAAGTTTCTTGGAAACAGTCAGATGTGATCCAGTGCTTGCCCCAGCCTTGAAATGGCTTTGAAACATTCTTCAGTGGTCACTCAAATGTCACCATCCCTGAGATCTTTGAGAAGCACTTTATAGAAATACATTTCCTTGCACACATAAAGTCTGTTTAATTTTTTTTTCATTTTTAGGTCTACTTCCTTGAGATTACTAGTGGGGAAAAAAATTTGCATAAAAACAGGATTGTTTTTCAGTGAGACGTGTTAATTTTTGTGTTTCTGGGAGAAAATAATCTCTTTTTTTCCAGTTCAAAATTTCTTGAGCTGTTTACCTCAGCCATTATAGTTCTCTGTGTTTTTATGAATCTACATCCATTTTTGGCTTTCCAGGAAATGCAACAAAAATCTGGAAGAGGTGAGTTATGACCACACCTTGGGCAGATTAATAACATGCTTGTAATACCAAATATGTGACTGTATAATTTGCTCAGTTATATGAGACAGCAACATAAACCTTGGTAGATAATGAGATGTGTTTAGGAATGAAGCCAACACTGTCAAGAAACCTGCAATAACTGTTTTGTTGTCCCCATCTGGAAATGTTCGGTGTCTTCCATTCTCGCTGCTTAGGAATTCTATTTTCAGCCCTGTGTTCCAGCAGAGCTGGTTTCTAATGTGGTGGGAAGATAACAGCTCCCAATTACAGTTTCTAGTAAAGGCAAGTTACATTTGCAAGTATATAACTTGCAAACTGCTGGAGGTGTGGGAGACAAAGTCAGACTGACTGCAAATGTTGGAACCAGACCTGGGCTATTTTCTGAGTTTGTGTAGAAGCCTTGGGTGATGTAACATCTGCAATTCCATTATTTTTAAGGTAACACTACTTTAAAACCCTTCCTTGCATTATCTGAATTTCCATGTATTGACTTACTGGGAGGGACTTCTTACAGTGCCGTGCAGTGCTGTGCCGTGCAGTTTGCTGCCTTATCTTTGAAGTAAACAAAGTTTGGCTCACCGCCTGTGCCCTTATTTGCTTTATTGTAACTGCCTGTGTATGTTTTAGGCACCCTTTGTGTGTGTAGGACAGGAGAAAAAGTACAAAAAGAACTCTCAGCATCACATATTTGGGGACACAGCAGCTAAAATCAGCAAGAAAGGCAGCTGCAGCTCTTGGGGCTGAACCAGGCCCTGGACATGGTGCAGAGCACTGACAAAAATGTCTGTGGTGTCTGTTGGCAAAGCACAAGAACTGGGGAGTTCATCAGAACTGAGTGGAAGAAAACCTGTGGGCAGCTGATGGTGTGGGCTCCTGGTGACCCCCCAGGGCTGGCTCTGGCTTAGCTGGCAGGCAAAGCCCTGCTGTTGGCAGAGCTCTTGGGCTCAGGTAGCTGGCACTGAGACAGGTAGCAGCAGGTTAAGAAGAGTCCAAGTAGCAAAGGTCCAAAGAACATTCTCAGGTCTGGGCCGGTCTGTGAAAGAGCCATGTTGTTGCCAGTGGTGGCTGGGCACATCAGAGCTTTAGTCAGGAACTTGGACACCTTTATCAGGTGTGTCTGCATTCTGTAGTTTCTCTGCTTTACTAATCACTTAACTAACAGCTGGTGAGTTTTTGAGAGAGGAATATTTTAAATGATAGAGCTGGAATTATTTTTAGTGTACACTTTCACTAGTTACAGAAAAAGTCCAGGGCCTGTGCTGAGCCCTGCTATGCAGAAATGAGACTGTTGAGGAAACTGCATTGTAACTTTTTATTTTTCCAAAACAAAAGGAGAAGCTCTCTGAAGTTTCAGTTTTTCTGGTGGGAGAGTCACTCACTTATGGCAGAGATGTGAACCAGCCCTCACTGTCACCATGTGAAGATGAGGAACAGACATAAAAGGCAAGAGATAGCCAGTAACATCTCAGTGTCTAATGGGGGATCTCACTCAGGTTCAGGTTGTATAGGGAACACCTCTCCTCATTTCAGCTAGCAGACTGTCTGCCTGATAAAGCTGCAGTGATGTTGCAAGTCCCAGGTCTTGATTGTAAATGCTGCACCTTTTAGCACTGAAAGTCTCCTGTGCTGATTTTCTGGGCACATTCAAGTATCTCTGAAGCATTCCTGAAGCAAGCAGCTGTGCTCCACCCTGATAAGACTGGCTTGCATTTGGCTAGGATGCAGAGGGGAAAATCACAGAAGCAGTTGGAAGAGAGTTAAGTAACAACAACAGATCAGATCCAGCTATGATGAAAGTATGTCAGGCTTGCAGGGCGTGAGTAGCCCCCTCCGATTTAATGAAAATACAAGCTGTGAAAAATATGGGGAACATTAGTGTGATGAGTAGTGGCTGAAAGACGTGGTCCAGAATGCCTATGACAACCTTAATCCTCAGCAGATTGCACTGAAAAAGAAAAACCAGAGGAAAGCTGAACTTATTCTTTATCAATGCCAAAAGAAATTAATGTTTCTGAGCAATAGATATCATTAGGGAAACTTCCTGGTTTTATTATCTTATTATGTCTGTACAGGAAGATTTTCTAGGGCATGGAACTTTGTTACACTGTTAGAATGTGGTATTATGGTCTGATAAAATAAGTACATTCTATCTATCACAAACAAGACCTTATAGAACAGGAGCTGTAACTCAACTTTAAAAGAAAAAGAAAAAAAAAAGTAGCCACAAGTAAAATGGTCTTTAAACCAGTGGGCCTCAATTTAAGGCCTCGTGGCCACAGAAGAATAAAAAGATAAAACTAAGGATGAGAAACAGCAGGATAGAGTGTTGCCTGCAACAGGCTAATTACTTGATGTTATTGCTCATGCTTCAGTAGAAGCTGGAGATAATTCTTTTAAAATGCTCCTCACTGTCTAAATATTGTTTCTGTCTCTAGAGGCTCTAGTAAATTCTTCCCAGATGAACGGCTCACATGGTTGCTTCATGGGTAAAAGCTGTTGTACCAGTCTGCTGTATTTGGTTAGGTAACACAGTAAAAACTGCTGTTTGCTGGAGTCCCTCTGATGCAGGAGTCTCGTGGCATGGCCTTGGCTAGGGCTGCCATACAAACAGGCGGAGTAGGCTGTGCACAGCAGCACAGACATCCCTCATCTTTGCCATGGTGTGATCTGTGGACAGGAGAACAATGCTGCTGGAAAGGGGCAGCACCAGCTCATCAATATGATCTGACAGCATCCTGGTAGAGGAGTTTTTTGGTTTACAAGGATTTTCTCTGCTCTGTGAGGCTCCTTGCAAATCAGTTCAAGCTGACTCTGCCAGTGGGTGAGGAGTTAACATGATTAGCAAGCCACAGTGGTAAAAATTCCCAAAGAGACTTATTGCTAAGAGGGGGCTGGCATTTGTATTAGTATTGGCCTTAGTACCAAGGCACGGAAGGAGGGTACCTTATATGTCATGTGAAATGTGTCCTGCAGGGACACCCTAATGCTGGTTTTCAAATATGGCTTGTTTCTAAGTCTTGTATCCTAGCACTGGGGGCACAACCCAGAAGTTATTCACCAGTTCCTTGAACGTATGAGAGTGCTGGATGAACAGATCCAAAGTCCTGCCAGTGGGCACCTATTGATAGGAAATGTCAAATTCAGTCAGCAGAAAGGCACTTAGGGTGTGCCAAAATGCAGAATTTGGTTGGTGGGAGGTATGTTGTTGTGCCCAGCCTCTGTCAGGAGGGAAATAAAGATTTATGAACCCAGGCCATTCCACAACCCGTTGGGAGTATGGAAAAACCCAAAGATGTAGAAATAGAGCCAACAATCTTATCAGTGTCTTGGCCTGGAATGTTATTGCTCAAATTCTGTTTGTATTAGAGAAAAGGGAGACAGAGGTGGATGCAAAGACAATGTATCATCTTACATACATTATGTCGGTTAGAGCAAAACCTGTGGGGACTTGTGTTTACCCTGTAGCTCGGATCATCCCATTGCAATTACTGCTCCGTGACAGAGTCCACTGATAGAACCTGCCCTCAGGCAAATGCTTTTAGAAAGCTGTTGTTCAGGTCCACCAGCAAAGTTTCTAAGTGTCCTTGTTAGGAACTAGCATTAGGATGGTGAATTACTTCTAGTGGATCATACCCCATTCGAACCAAACCACCCAAATCTCTAAGTGATGTGACACTGCTGCACCTGTGGCCACAGTGGAGTATGCACTCGTTTTGCCTGCCAGCATACTTCATGCCATCCTTCCTTCTTCTAATGGCTGCTCTGGCAGAGGTACATGGCAGAAGTGAGACCTAGGAACGTGGCTGGGTGGAGTGGGAATGCTCTCCATGGCAGCTGATTGAGCAGGAAAGTTAAACTGTGCAGGGTAGAAGATATACAAAGTCACATCCAGTAAAGGAATATTACTGAATAAACACACAGGGAGGTGGAAATACCAGATTAGCTGAGACCTAACAGTGGCTAAGGATATTTGAATCACCTGGGATGCAGAAATGAGTGGGAGTGTAGAACCAATACCATGGATGGCAATAGCAAAGAGCACTGTGTGTGCTGCTCAGTGGATGACCCAAAGCACTGCCTCAAGTACCTGCCCGAGGTTTCAGTGTCCAAATCCCCTATTAAAGATAGGGAAAGAAACTTGTTACATCCAAAGGGATTGTATTTCAACCAGCAGCCCAGAGCCTACATGAAACACTGTGTCAAGGCCAGAGAGCACCTCCTGAATCTCAAGGGACTGCAGAGGTGGGTATTACCTGAGCAAACTCCCTGGACCAGCTGGCAGGGGACATCTTGGGGTGATCATCAATGACTCGTGATCCCCGTTGCACCTGGTTGCTGTGTAACCACTTTGTCGTTTGGTATTTGGCTGCACCTTTGTAGGAATGCCTGGTGAGGAGCCAGATACCTGGAACGCTTGGCAGCGCAAGCTCACTACCAGATCCTATCAGAGAAAAGAAGGTGCTGCGACAGCGCAGCCTTCCAGTACACCCTGGGCTGAGGGACAAGGCACCTGCCCTACAACCACGGCACTCTGTCACCTGCAATGTCTGGCCTGGCTTAATGAGAGGGCTGTGGAAAAGCCCTGCAAAGTTTAAGTTCTGTCCTGAATGCCTGCGTGGTCCTGAAGCTCCCTAGCTAAGCCTCTGTCTAGGTGAAACATGAACTTAGTATGATGAAAATAGCCAAATCTGTTTTGTAAGGACCAAGCTTATTCAGCCCTGATGGTGACATGTTAATTAGCTGTGTCTTACTAACTTCTGTTGTTCACTTGGTATTCAGTGGGTGGATACACCCATAAAAGTTTAAGCTATTTGTAAGCTAATAATTCAAGTGCAAGCACTGAGGCCTCCCCTTGGACAGAAGCCAAGTTTGGTATAAATTAGCTGAGTGTGGTGGGCTGTGGCAAACAGGGTGGTACGAACAAAAACTGAGTATTTCCATTGCGTGGGCTGTAGATCAACAGCTGACAGAAAAACATGTGAGACTGCTGGAAAGGCATACAGCAATCTTATTGTGGACTGATCTGATTAGTGGCCTGTGCTGGCATCTGCTATAATCACCAGTAGAGATCGGCGTGGGGGAGATGTGGTGACGTGAATGTCTGAGACGGTGTAGGAGCAGCGTGTCCAAGGTTCAATCATTACGTGAGGGAGCTGAGCTCTGTGCGAGAGCCTGATGCTCGCACGTGGCCGTGCTGCCACCCTGGAGTGGTGATAGGGGATGGTCAGTCGTGTGTGAGAGAAGTGTTTCCCCAGTACTGCCTATCCCTCACTCTATCCCCTTAACAAACATGAACGGTGTCATGTCCTTTCCACACTATGATCTCAGTTTCCTAAATTAATACTCGCATTATCTAAAATAAAAGAGAAGGCTCAAAAACTCAAAAATAGAATTAATTTGTAATTAAGGTGCTACACTGAAATTTTCTAGGTATGACAATGGGTCAGACCCAATACAGGGACAATCACTTCCCTGGCCCTGCTGGCCACACTATTTTTGATACAGGCCAGATGCCACTGGCCTTCTTGGCCACCTGGGCAAACACTGGCTCATGTTCAGTCACTGTCAGCAGCACCTCCAGGTGCTTTTCTGCTGGGCAGCTTTCCAGCCCATAGCACTGCTTGGGGTTGTTGTGACCCAAGTGGAGGATCCAGCACTTGGCCTTGTTGAACGTCATACAATTGGCCTTGGCCCATTGATCCAGCCTGTCCTGATCCCTCAGTAGAGCTATAGTGAATAAGATCAATTGTACTTCAGAGGTTTGTGAACTATTCAGAACTATTTCAAAGGGCAGAGATACACATGCTGCTCTGGGTGAACCCGTTTTAGTAGTGGGGCTGGACAATATGATCTCCAAAAGTCTCTTCCAACCCCAGCCTTTCTGTGATTCTGTGATAACAGAAGTCTGAAGTTAGGCAAGATAGATCCCATGGTTCCAGTCTGATCAAAATTGTCTGATGTGGATGCCATCTACCAACAATTCTACATGTAAAAGCTAGTAACACACTTTTCATCAGCTTCAAGACAGAAATGCTAGAAAAGGAGTTGAACACATCTAAGATAAAAAAAGTCTAAAGAGAAAATCTTAGAGAAAAATGTTTTTACTTGAAGTTATATTTTGCATTCATTATGCAGGTGCAAAGGGCTTAGGACTCTTATGAAAAGAACATTTTGAAATTCATGGCAAAAAGCTGTTTGTCCTGAAAGTGGGAGTGATTAAGAGTCTTCAGTAAAATATAACTGATCAAAGATAATTTAAAATGCAGTCTTCTTTTGTGTTTTAAAACACAGTTGGTAATTGAAATGGAAATAAAATTCTTCATATGAATGTTAGCACACTTATCCAGCTTTTCTGTTGAAAAATGGAGCAGTGCTTTTTATGTCTTAAGTATTTCCATAACCACCAGTTTATCCAAAAAACTTCCCTACTTTTTAAGAGTCTGATGAAATAATTAAAGGACACTCTCCCTTTTCCCCCTTCCTCCCCCCACTCTGCTTTGAAGTGTTTCTGAAAATGGAGGCTTACACGTTTGTTAGACTTTCACTGTATAAAAATGTACAGTGGCTTTATTGACATGTACATTCCATTATGTTTACAGCTGCAAGATATGAGGCACACTCAGTATTGCACTTCATTAAAATTTCAGGCTCAAACATAACCCAGAAGTTTAAATGAAACTGCTGTTGTAATTAATATTTCTTATACAGGACAAACATTGATACCTTTATATACAGTGTGATACTTGTTACATTTATGCCTTCCTAACACTTTTTTTTATAACAGTCTAGGAAATAAACCAGAATATTCCTCTTTCCCATCCCCACTTGTGATGCGTTACAATTGTACAAGATTACAAAAAGTCAGTATACAATAATCAATATTTTTTTCTTTCTCCTGAAAGCCAGCATCATTCATAGTCCACAGACACACAGATCCTTTAATAACAATTGTTTATTTTAAATGTCCAATGTTTCCTAGCCGATGACTGTAATGGCCACATGCAAACACCTCACAAATTTTGATGTCTTGGTTCAAAAAATGTCAATATCTCACAGCAAGAATTATGTACATGGTATTTGGCATCCTTCTTGCACTGTAAATTGTTCCTTTTACCTGGGTTATGGAATGGTCCCATCCTCATCCCAGCTGGACTTTGTTTTCAGGACACTTGAGGGATGAGGGCACCTGTTTTGCTCTGGTTAAAAAAAATGCTAGTCTAAAAAGTGTGAGCGTTTCTGCAAACCCCACAACCCAGAGCAAATTCTTCACCAGTGGGTGGATGTACAACGTGAAGTGGACATTCTGTTCCTTCAAGTTGTTTACCTTTGGGACCTACAGTGAATTTAAGGGTGAGAAAAATAAAAATTAAAAGAGGATTAATGCTTGCAGACAAACATGTATTACATTTCCTCAAAAACACCCCCAAACATGCTAAGTGAAAGTAATACATCTCATTCAAATGTTGAATTGGTATTTGAAGAGAAAAAAAAATCGAACTGCTATGTAATTTAAACCAATCAAATTTAAAGTAAAAAAGTCAAGAAGCTTATAGACAGTCCCTTAAGGAAGTCTTACTCAATACTGTGGAAGAAATTCGGACAATCTGAGGGCAAAATTGATAATAATGAACCAGAGTTACATTCTGCAGTAAACAATAATTCGAAGGTTATACCAGGAATTATTTGTTTACTTATTTTAGGTAAGTATTTTAACAAAAAGATCTCACTTTTTTCCCAATCATTTGCTAATATCAAATCAATATACAACACATGAACTTAGTAACTAAGGCATTGGGGTAACACTTTGCAAATGATGGTTACCTAAGTACGGATACACCACTTAATAGTGTGTTAATTTTATCAATACACAATCTTACACATCATTCTACATCTAGAGTCTAACCTGGTATACGGAAATTGAAATGTCTTTCTGTATCAAAGTATCTGATGTTTAAATGATCAATGCAATGACATTGCCAGAAAAACAAAAGTATCAGTGAGAACAGTTAACAACATCAATAAGACCTTGTTACTTATTTCAGAATTCAGTGTGGTAAACCTGCTTTGTAGGAGTCCTACCTGCAGGACAGTGTGGGAGCTCTTCTTTAGGGATGCTTGTCATTCTTTGGAAATCATCATGGCAAGCATTGCAAAAATGCGTTGTCCCAAAACAGAAAAAAACAGCAACTGAACAGCAGTAGCGGCATTTGTATTCTAAGAAATCTGTACCGTGTTTGGGACACATCTGAACAAAGGAAAGCAAACACCAATAAATGAAACATCCATGTTCTAACAATCCCAATAACTCATTTCTACATTCTGTAGTATATATTAATACTATACAATATTGTACAATACATGTAATTACAAATGACTGTGAATTATTGTACAGCTCAGGTACTCAGAGTTTCAGAACGAAATAAAAACATGAATAGAAGTTATTTACTCACCTGAGCCCTTGAAACATCAGAGCATGCACCACAAATAAGCTCTCTTGGATCATAGTCATCTCCTTGTCCAGCCTCAGCATCACAACGAGCTTCACCACCAAAATATGCCTAAATTACATATAGAAACAATTGGATGTTAAACCAGAGACAATGTTTCTTTTAACTATTCAGTTTAACCCATTCCATTTGTAAGGGGAATACAATGAATGACTGCCGTATCAGTGGCCTCCACTATTCTGATCTCTCTCAACTTTAACTATGAGGTTTTGAGGTACTTGGACAATGTCACTTAGTCTCAGGAAGAACAAGACCAAAACCTGTGCAATTTACCCCGGTCTATGCAAGTGACTTTAGGGCTTTTGGAACAGTATTTGGATGCTCTATGACCCCTATGTCAGAGAATTAAGTAGGAGTTTGAGGTGAACAGGTACTGAAGGAAGTAGGTACTGCATATTCTTCTAAGTGCTCACTGTGCTTTTGGTTTCTGAGCTGCTCTGTATACACACTTGAGCTTTACAGGCTACTATGTACACCTCATGTCCCCAACACTTGATTTTTAAAATTATGATTCTATGAACAACTTCTTTTCCTGCTTTTCGACTCCATACACAATATATTATACATACATTCTCTTCTAAGAAATTACTTTTGAAATGACAGCATACATTTAATAAGTAACCACCATACCTTTTTGCACTTGTAGCAAACATAATAAGCATATCTGTTCATAGCATAGCCAGCTGGGTCATTATAAAATCTAACACCCGGCGTTGTGATGGCCTCACTCTTGTGCAACCCTTCATACTCCAATCTCATTAGTGCTTTTCTCCTTACATCTTCATAGAGCTCTTTGATTGGATCAAGCAAATCCTTTAATACTGTGTGATTGATTTTGTTCTGAAATTAAAAAATGGTGATTAAAGTATCTTGCGTCTTTATCCCAACAGCTATGATAATTTGTGTTATGATCAGGGACAAATAGCACAATAGATGTAATAAAAACATATGAGCCTGGGCAATGGACATTTCAAAAAATGGCTGATATAGTATGTAACTCTATTTGTTTCAAAAATAGTATCCATGAATTCTTTTCCTGTGGCCTGTTGGGATATGGAAACATCAGCCCTTCCAACAGACTAACCACCAGGGAGGTGGAGAAGAGTATATTAAATGTTCACCACAGCACAGGAATATTCTGACTGTATATTTTCTGTAATTTTGGTCCTTTTTGGCTTACTGCTCGGCAATTAAGCATAATGACTGATAGTCCTCTATGGCAGCTCTTTGTCATTTAGTGACCACGAGCTATTGCCATAAATTACCATAATGCAACATGACAGAAGAACCACAGCATGCAGAATGGCTGACCATTCCCAAACTTCAAATTCCTAGGGTGGGGTAAAGTGCTCTTCTTTCCAGCAGCTATCACATGCTTTTGCTTACAGCAATTTATTTTTAGAGCACAAAAGAAATTCTTAATAATTTAAGCTGAACTAAATATATGTATACTTCAGCTCTGCTTTCATGCTGAAAAGCAAAGCAGCTTTAAAAGTGGTTAGTAAAATAGAGAATTCCTGCTTCAGATAATTCAGATTACTTCTTCCCCTCCCCACCATCAGCAAATATTGGGAATTTACAAGCTGATGGTGCTACGAATAAAACAGCATTACGACAATGTCTGGAGTATCCTTTCTTTTTAAGAGGACACCTGAGGAACAGCAGGAGAAGGTAAAAAGGTGCATTGATGCTAGTCCTTCTATAGCAACATATGAAATTAAGAAAACAAGTCATGTATAACTAATTTATACTGTAACAACCAATACAGTATTAACAAATTAAAAAAAAAGGAAAAGCTAAGTATCAGGTAACTTGCTTGACCTAGCCAGGCACACAGCTCATTTACCTTGCAAATAGGGCAGGACATAAACCCGAAAGTTATCCTTGGCCCAAGCCATCTGTTTTCTAGTACCCGTTGACAGCATTGCAAATGGAAAACATGGCTGCAGTCCAGCTTTAGAAAAGAGTAAGTGAATATTGAAGTTACGTTAACCACCAAAGTAGAAGTAGTTATTTGCTTTTAAATGGCAACATATAAAAATTTCAATATTAATTTATTTAAATCATAGAAGACCCCTATTTTCGTCTTCATAACAAGAAAGATCATAAAATGGGCATTAAAATCATAACTACTCCAAGACCACCTATGGACATGTGAAATACATGTGAATTATATCCACTAATTACCTCAGTTGTTTTTCTCCCACATAAAATACCATGTATTTTAACAAAGTAGACACAGCAAACTAAATTGATCCAATCTGACTTCTTGAAATATAATTAATACTAAACAAAAATAAAGCTTTCTAAGTAACTTAAATATTGTTATGATGTCTGTTTTCAAATTCTTAAGAGCGTAATTCAAAAGACTTTATATTTTCACTTCCTTCACACTACACATTACGATCATAATAGTAATCTCTTAAAAGGGGAAAAAAACAAACAAAAAACCTGGATAGCTGGTGCTGCTGAAAGTGCTTCAGTAAAGCAGATCATGCACATGTCATCAGCATCTTGTTTAAGAGTTGTAGCGTTTTTATCACAGCCATGCAAGCATGGCAAACAGTGCTCTTCATTCTTAACGCCTCCACAGGGATGACCACAGGGGTGTGTCTTGCTGCAGGCAATCTTAGCATACTCCTAAATAAATTAAAAGTAAAGAGTTAATAATTTTTTCCCCTTCACTGGGTGTTTTGACAGTATCACTTTTTGAAGGACTGCTGGTCCGTGCAATAAACTGAGGTGAAAGAGTCATGACTTGTATCATCTATTGCTGCATCAGGTAGTTGGGAAAAGCTGCATGTTGTGTAGTTGAAGTAACGTTTCCTTTGTTTACCTGCATTACTCCTGAATGGAAATGGCTTAAATGAAACCATAATTTTAAAATTTCAATAGAGAGAACTGTTGTTTGATCTTCCCGTGTGCATTTTATGCATTAAGTGCTTCCTGCATAAACATTGTTTACCCTGTATTAAAAGCCTTTAAGATATCTGCAGGTTTGAGAGGTATCAAGTAACCCACTCTTAAGAATACATTATAAGCTAATCATTAATCAGCATAAAGTGCTTTTACATGGAAATGGATTTTTAACCATCTCTAATTCCCATCCCTAACAAATAAAAAACTTACAAAAGTTACCCAGAAGCTAACAGCAAACTGAACTGAAGTAACATTAATATTATGTCTTCATAGGCTGAGAGAGAAAAAAAGGTGACCAATATGCTTCACTTAGACAGAAACAAATAGGGTCGGGTAAGAAACTGGTTAGGATTTGGCCCCTGCCAATTGCACTCACACTGCAGGGCACAGAAGCACTCAGGATACATGGATACAGATGACAAACCTGGCCAAGTCTTAAACATTCTGCACTCACATAATACACAGACTGCTGGGCAAACTCTTTTTATCAAGTTTTCTAGTACATCTGGCTTTATGTTGGCAGTGTGTATTTTACTTTATAATTGCAAGACTGTTGTGAAAACTTGAAATATTTTTGAAGATAATAATGAAGCTACCCAGTATGTTTGTTGACTATTACTGTTTGTTGTCTGCAATTAAACATTAACAAACTCAGAAGTATTTGAATAATAATATACAATAGAAGAACTTTTTCATATGAGAGGTCTGATTTAAAACAGACCACAGGGACAAAAAAGGTTTATTCAAAATCAGAAGCCCATTTTATCCTATGATCTCTTCTGTTTATGTAATTAACGATGATTGATACTTGCTAAAACACACCTGGCAGTCTGCATCAGAACAAACACTTCCCACTGCTGATAATTCTGTTCCACTCCTACATCCACAGAACCGACATGCTTCAGAACTGCTGGTGGTCGGTTTGCCTACAGCCACAAGAGAGAACAAGAACAAAAATGTTCTACTGAAACACAAGGGTCTGATACTCAACAGACATTAAAACAGCAGTCACAGAAAATAACCAGAAACCCAGAAATTCTTATGCAGCTATACTATTCTATTTTTAACAAACAATTAAAAGCGTTGCCCTAAAGCAGATGAAAATCACAACAATCAGGATAAAGAGCAAGTAGTAACAGCTGTGTTTTACCTGTCTGTTCTCTAAACTCCACCATAGCCTTCATAGTTTTAGAATCTGCTAATGCCATCAGCCAGAAAAGTTTGGTCCTACCACAGCCCTCGTGAAGATCAACTTTGATAGCTTCTTCTTCTTCTTTGAATACCTGTCAAGTTAACCAAATAGATAATAAACAGCATGTTTAGTGAGAGCATAGGTGTCTCTCTGTTATTTTTGTCATTTTCTTTGGATTTACACCAGATGTTTTATAGATTCTGTGGCCCTTGTCTACTGCAAGCTCTTCTTCTTTTGTACATTCCATAACTTGCACATATTGCAGAATGAATAAAGACTCTATGTTTTTAGAAGTAAAAATGAATAAAATTAACTCTTGATCTAAAATGGCTGAGAAACAATAGTACTGCAATGCTAAGGAGAGAGTGGCACGTTTTTTCTGATTTAATAAATACAGCGCTTGGACTTCATAATTCCTACCCAACACATCCAGTAGGCCACAGTATATTAAAAGCACAAGATAACATCAGAAATATCTTCACATAACCATGCTAGTAGTTTATCAAAGCAACACTGAGAATTACAGTCTTAATAATATGTACATAGAATAACATTATAGAAGTGTGCAATAGTAGTATTTTTGACTTTCATATAGATACACAGTGGCTAAATACACTTCTGGCTACAACGAGGAAAAGTTTTAGCAAAATAAAAAAAAAAACTGCATGAGATCCTTAGAGGACTTCATGCAGTCTCTTCTCTTGCTCCTTTCCCAAGCTTTGAAGGCAGTTCTGTTTGAATTTGTTTCACCTGCAATGCAATAAAAGTTAGAATTTTCTCAGGTATGGATGTATACACTCTAATTCTTACTAGAGTCAGAAAAAAACCCTAACTGCTTCATGAAGGATTCACATTAGCTCATCTGAGTAACTTACAGGCTGTCCTTTCTTGAAGGGAGAGAAAATACTTTAAAGAGGTGTGTATAATGGAAGTTGGACAGTAACAGGAAGCAAACAGAAAACAGGAGAGGGAATGTGACAGAATTAAAATTGAATTTGAGAGGCTTAACACATGGGATGTAAAGGTAAAAGAGGTGAATAAAGAGTGTAAGTTTAAACATGCTTTTAGAAGTAAATAGGAAAGTCTGGTAAGTAGCTATTCCGGACAGATTAAAGGAAAAATGTGAGGACTTCTATGAGATAAGAACTTACTTTTTATCAACTGTAATCTGAACAGGCTATATAGGAGAAATCAGAAAAATGAATGAGACTAGACTGTGCCGTGCCATGACAGAAGAATAGACATAAAATGATCTTGGGTTGACAAAACAGGAAAATTTCAAAGGGGATTGCAAAGATTCTGACTAAGAAATAGAAGATAACAGATGCACATAGAACTGTTGGGCCTAGACTACACTGCAAATGCTGAGGCACCAGGGAGGAGCGTTTCACTGGAGAGTGAAACTCAGTACCAAAGGTCTGATGTTTACATCACGTGTGCTCTGGACCAGCTGATTCCTTGCACTGAACGACCATTAGCAGTGTTGTCCCTGCATCTATCTTTTGATCTGTTTTTAGCTTCACCTGAAAACAATCCAGTTCATGCACTCCAAGGCTGCTCAAGAACAGAAAACAAAGCACATTAAGGAGAGATGATCAACTCCTTTAAAAGCCCATGCCTGAACATAACTAAAGAGTTAATACAGATGCGTTCTAGAAGAGAGGAGAGGAATGATTTCCATTGAATTAACTTTATTAATGACATTTATTATTTTAATCTTTGTACAAAATATAAGCAGTCAGATGGAATGGGGAAAATAAAGGATCACAAAAATCATAAATGAGAAATAGTGTCAGGAAAGAGGAAATGTTCAATAATTCCAGAAGTAAAGGCATCTTCAACATTGATTTCAATGACAAAAGGAAAAATTCCAAGGAGAATGTAGTTCCAAGTTTAGAGATGAAAAGGATAAAAGAATACCAAAGAAGAACACTAATTAGCGGAGTATGCAAGCAAGTTACAAAAGCTCAGGTCTAAGTCAAAGTTTCAATCCTAAAAACAAACCCAAAAGAAGTCAGGAAATATTCAAGCTTAAGGATACAACAACATATTTATCTGTGAAAACACAGTGAAAGCTAGAGGAATATTGAAAAATAAGAGAAGACTGTCAGAGGGGAACCAGTAGGGATATTTGCTGTCTAATAATCTTCCTGGATGTTAAAAAAATATGCATATATTAGAAATGAAGGGGTTGACAAGCACTGAGTCATATAACAGAAGTAGCAAAGGAGATATAATTTAACAGGCATAAAAAACCAACATATACTCAAGAAAGTCTACGCAGCTTCTAAATTCTCCTAAAAAAGTGCTCCTAAACAATGTTAAATGAGAGAAAAAGCTGATGTAGCACAAAAACTAAAATTAGGGCCTGCTGCAAGATTTTCTAATCTTTGTAAAAGATAAAGGACACGAGACTGTAACTAAAAACAACTAAAGAGAATTAAATGGAAACTCACCTATCCCTTCTCCAAAATAAAATAAAACACCCTTTTCAGATCCAGTATGGGCTACTACCTTTTGGTTATCTGTTATCTGGGGAGAAGCACACAATGATACAGTGCACACAACATGGGGCCATGTATACTCTACCTGTCTCTGGTGAGTCTTTGTTCGCCGATGGAGATGAAGGAATCGGTCGCAATCTGTGCACAAATTCCCACAGACATTACATAAAATGATTGCAGCAGTTTCACCATCATCATGGTTATCACACATAGGCTGAGGAAAAAAAAAAAAGGAATTCCTCTATTTTCATTTCCTTTCAGTATCTGTTTTTATTCTCCCCTCAGGTACACACCCTACACCTCCCCTCCAATTTATAAAGGTGAATAAAGAGCTTGTTTTGACTATTAATGTTATCTCTAAAATAATCAGTATTTAAACAATTACTCCTTGACACAAACCCCCTCCATTTATGACATCCATTTTTCTGATATTCTTCATCTCATATTTTATGTGATGCACCAAAAATTGGTTTTCAACAATACAATTGAGACATCACTTTCAACTAGTCTGAGAAGAGATTTCTGTGATAATAACAGGTTATGGGCATGTTAACACTAAAGTTCAGAGATATGAATACTCAGGTCAGTCAACAGCCATGATATTTACCCTTCATTACTTTGATGTGGCATGTTTACTCTGTTCAAACACCTAAACAAAGCTGTAGGTCATCCATAACTCACAGACAGTATGGTTGAAGTAACAAACTTCAAAATCCATCATAAAATTAAGTTCTCTACTGATATAATTTAAAAAAAAAAATTCAGCACGGTTCTGGTTTGCAATTCAAAATATCCCCACAAGTAGACTTCAACAACTGATTTTGACTATGCACATGTCTGAGAACACTTTTCCATTGTAATCCCAGAACAGGAGGTTTCCATGATACTCTCATGAAACTTAAGAGTTCTTTCAAAGCAGTTCTAGCAGGGAGACACACAGTTCACCTCAACATTTGAATATCCTGATCACAAAAAGGACTGGGGAATTTCAGGCTGTGTTCAGCAGCTTGAATGCCTGCTTGACAATGTCTTGGCTGATTCTCTAAAATTTCCAAGTTCCTTCACTTTCTTAATCACCTCAGAAACCTCTGTGTCTGCTTCCTTCTAAGCAGAATCTTATTCCTTGTTGCTGCAGCTCTATGCCTCCTGTATTCTCTTTCTGCCTGCACCAAACTGCTTTGGATGCTTCTTTGCTCTAACTATCCTTGGTTGCTAATGCACAATCTTCCCTTGCCTTTAAATGGATCCACCTAACCAAGCTATAAAGAGACCAGCTTCATTACTTTGCTCTTTGTAGACTGGTATTAAAAAAACCAAAAGCTTTTTGTCATACTGAAAAGTATGGACAGAATCATATTCAGTATCAAATTTATAAATCCTCTGAGTAAATGGTAGTTTTATTAAATTCAGTAAGAAGGAGTTTCTCCCTGGGGTAATCATTCTCTAGTGAGATGGGGAAGAGGAAGCTAATTTACAGAGAAATAGTTACTGAGTGACACAAAAGAACTGATTTTATTTTGTGACAGGGATTAAGACAAACAAAAGCTCTGATAGAGGGTACTGTATAAACTGAGTCAATCTACTAAAAAAATCCATCCCACAGGTGTTAGGAAGGCACTGCTTCATTGCAACCTTACTGTTTTAAGTTGGAATTCCTAGGACACAAATATTTCAAAACATGTATGCATAATCCCCTCTCGGAACAAAGGGAGAGCGGCCAAGTTTACCTTTCTGTATCATTATTCTAAATTCTTTGACAACTGAATGAATTAAAATAAACACAAACCCATATAATTTTCAGTCTCACCATCTGTTTCTGTTGCCCATCCTTTCCCATCCATCTTCCTGAAGAAAGTCTGTCAACATGATCCTGATCAAGTACACAGAGGGATGCTAATGCCAGCCACAGCTATTAAAAGACAAGGTAGAATTAAATGTCTTAGACACAGTCAAAGCAAACCAAACCCCTACAAAACACTGAAAAGATAACTTTGGACAGGTAAGAATGTCACTGTTACCTGCAAACTCTATTATTGTTAGCTGAAACCTTGTCATACAATGCAAGATTTTTATTTTCCAGAAGAAGTTAGGGACACAATAAAGCTTATTTAACTTTTGGGAACTACCTGTTTCTTTTAGGTATGCCACTTTATGATTATAAATACAGTAGTTAGCACGCAAGAAAGAAAAGGTGGAGAAAAAAATAAACCAAAACACATAATGAAGAAGTATCACAAATACAGACTTGCACATTGCTCCCAAACATTGCAGGCTTTGGGGAAGAAGAAATTCAAGGACACAGACTAATAAAAATAAAATCAAACCCAAAATCAACCCCCAAAAACTTCAGCTCAATGAGACTGGTTTCCCTGTTCCCTCCTCACTGCATAGGACATTTAGCATTACTAGAAAAGGGTTCTGAGCTAACTATTCAAAGGAAGCTTTTCTCTCTTCTTCTCCACTGACTACAGTGAAATCCTAAAGAGATGAGCTGAACGAGGATAGTTTGTCAGGGCAAACAAAACTGAAAGGCACTTGACAGGTGCTTTTTGGAATAGTCTTTAATCAAATGTTTGATTTGAATAAAATTGTTTTGTTGAGAAATTTTACAGGACTCTTCCCTCAAAAACCCCACGCCTCCATGACAGAACTACATTCAGTCACAGGAGCAGCTGGGCTGACATTCAGGGCTCCTCTAAGACCTGATTAAACTAATATGATGACAGCAGGAGCCAGTGGTAGAGACTGTGACCTCCAGAAAGCAGAGGCTATATGAGTAATAGAAATGAAAAGAATAACTGGTACAGCCTTCTAAGATGGAAAACAACATGAGTGTCAAATGCTTGAAACCACTGCACACCTCTTTTTCATGTAATTATTAAGCTTGAGAAGCTAAGATCTGTACTCCCTAAGACAGCAGGAATGTCATAATTTACAAACATGTTTTCATTGTATTTCAAGCAATTGATTAAGGTTAAAGTAGTCCTTAGTTTCTATAACAGATTCACAGAAAAAGCAAAGACCAAGAAAACCACCAGGTTATACCAGGTAAGTAGTGAAGGGCTCAGCAAATATTTTTTATTTTGAGATAAACACAGGTGAAGCTTAGCTTAATTGTCCTAGAGAACATCTGTTACCGAGTGTTTTCATAATAGCCTTGAGATGTGGCAACTGATTACCTAGAAGTCAAACCACTCAAAATAATTGCTTGGAGAGCTGAAAGCAGACAGTAGATACATATTGTGCAATTTTCCACACAGATGGTCTCAGATTTAGTGTAAGGCAAGTGTGACAAAATTCAAGCAGAATTATTTCAAGAATAAACTCCCAAAAGTATAGAGGCATCACCCTTATTCTTTATTAGGCATATTGAATTCTAGTTCAGTTTTGACTTGTGTACTTCTGTCACAATAAAACTCAATCTGCTGGGACACAGACAGGGCAAAACTTTTAATTGGACAAACAGTGACTGCTTTAGGATACCTGTCCATTATGCTTTGGGATACCTATCCTTCTAACATAAAAAGGTTCTTAAATGGGTTCCTACTGCACATTTACAATGAACTAATGCTAAGTTTAGTTAAATTCTTACTCTGGTTGTTGCAATGCATCTCACAGGTGATCTATACTCTTCTTCCATTTTAGTCAGAGCTATGATGGTTTCAGCAATAGCATTCTTTGTCACACGTGACCAAGCTTCTGACAGATGACCCTGTTAAAAAGGAAAACTCAATTTATTACAGCTTTTATTAAAAGCAACTAAAATTGTAATTAGAGCTGCTATGAAACATTAGGTTAGTATCTCAAGTTAGAACAGAAAAAGATGAAATAGGGGATGACTGATAAATCAGAAATTTTCATAGAATTATTTGTGTTGGAATGGATCTTCAAGACCATCAAGTTCCAACACCCTTACCATGGGCAGAGACACCTTCCACTAGACCAGGTTCCTCAAAGCCCCATCCAACCTGGCCTTGAAAATTAGCCCTCAAATACTGAGGTGACTGACTGAGGTTGTCTGTGAGCAGCTACTGGAATAAATAACTTGGAATAAATAGAGGGCATATGATTTGAAGAATGGAAAATCCTATTCCTAAAGTGTCCCCTGCCCCTTCTGCAGAAAGAAAGATGCAGAACTGGAGCACAGATAAGTGTGACCAGCACACTCTGGGGGTCCTAGAGAGGTCAGCTTCACATGCCTAGCTCAGCCTCCTGAATAGTCTCCACAGTTCCTGTATAAGAAAGAAATAAAGAGGAGTACACAGCAAACATCAGAACCACAGCACACTTTCCAATCTTCAACATTCTGAGCCTATGGCACTGACTCATACCCTCAAGTTTCTGATTCAGAGACTGCTCCATCCTTCAATTCTTAATATAATCTCTAAATTTGTAAACTTCATGCCAAAGGTGACACATAATTGAGATTCACTGGACTCTAAAAAGGAAGCTATAGTGACTAATTCAGATCTAGGTATCTACACATTGCAAATGTTGAAAAAATTATGTGAAAGGAATCAC
This sequence comes from Acanthiza pusilla, assembly GCA_036630365.1. Lineage (NCBI taxonomy): Eukaryota > Metazoa > Chordata > Aves > Passeriformes > Acanthizidae > Acanthiza > Acanthiza pusilla. Next base: position 26,108,344 of record JAXCHO010000018.1, read on the forward strand.
ATTTGTAACGCTTACAAAGAAGACAGACTGATACCACACTGCTGATAATTATCAGCTATAGAAAGCCACAAAAAAAGGTTTTCAAACACAGACTTTAATTGTAACTCTTATCAATTGTGAGATTCTAAAATCTTGTCGTCAGAATCAACAGTAGCAATTGCAGAGAACTCCCATCCAGCTTCAGCAACTTTGAGAAGGAACCTCCTTAAACTAAGCACAGCAAATGGTTTAGAAAATAGGACTCCCAACCTGAAGATACTGAAAAACCTTTCAAAGGGTAGTCACAGAGAAAAATCTGGGTCATTCAGAGAATCTCACTGAAATAGATGCAGAATTAAGGAAAACAAAAACAACCTCCCAACTAAATTCCTTTTCCAAAAACACATACAAAACCTTTTCTTTTCTTTTGCCAATTTTTTTCTGGGAAATAGCTGATTCACTTTTCATCAATTTTTCTGCCAAAAGATTGCCTGAAGCAGACACAACTATGGAAAATTAAGACCATATAATTAAAGTAATAAACAACTATAAACATAGATTTCAGTGACTGAAAAAAGTCAATCAGTTAGATGAAAACAACTATCCTTTTACTTCACAATTAGTTTTCAATCAAAGTTCTGAGCGCTCAAGATTTAAAAATTAGGCTTTAAAGTCAATAATGCTAGAAAATAACCCTCAATTATTGTTTACCTCTTAAATTTCTACTATAAGTAACTTACTAAAAAGCTTATTCCAAAACTGGATTTCTGTTTAGCAGAATCAGAACTCAGTTGCTACTGTTCTTAAGCCTTAGGCTCTATCCAGAAAACTGTTTTTTTTTCTTGAAACCAATTCACATTTAATAGCTCAATCCAATACTAACTGTAATAGAAAGCAATGAAAAATGTACTTTTTATTATCAGAAATATATGAGTATCCTCCACGCATTTAAAAGATAGAAACTCACTGCTGCCATGTCTTTAATGAGTTTAATGATGATCTCTGAAATCTGTGTAGGTGTTGACCCCTTCATCCACCAATGGCTTTCACCTCGCCGAATATAGCTGCAAAGGAAAAATGGTAACAGATGAAATAAATTCAAATGATTAGTTAGTATTTGTCAAAATCCAGCACAAAGAAATAGTGTACATATTCAGCATATAGTAGGTTGTAGTTTGTTACATATTTTTAAACAAACCTGGAATTGAAGATCATTGGAAGTGTGACTGTAGTAACTCCTTTGCCTGCAGTAGTGCCAGCTGTCCCCGTGATAGTAGTTCCTTTGGCTTTTAGCTGTACAGTGAGAGCTTTGGCAATGCATCCCAAAAACATGTCCAAGATACCTAGTTTATTCCAATCTCCTTTTTCTGTTGAATGAATTATATCACTTATATCTGCTGGTGGAAGAGACTTGACCCCGATAATACTTGCCAGGCGACTAGGGGTTACCTCAGGCAAAACACGTCTCAGTAATGATGTTACCTGCAGAAAAAAAAAAATCAGACCACCACAGTTCTTACCAAGACAGCTAGAGGTTTCAAGCAAAATTAAATAAAGTCTTTCTTCTTCTTCACAAGTTATTTCAGTTAGAAGGACTCAATCTAATTCCTGTACTTAATTACTTCTATAAGAAATTCTGAAATGTTTCTATCTTGTGATAAGGTGTTTATTACTGTAAACAGTAAGACAAGGTCAAAGAGTCTAGAACTGATCTCACTCAGACAATACTTAGTCTTCACAATAAAAAAAATTATGCTTGATGCTGGACTTAGAGTAACGGTGATACAGATGTTTGTACAACTCTGATTTTCTTGCATGGTACAGACATGTCACCTGCTTCACATGCATTATTAAGATGTCAGAAACTGTGGTAGAACTTTTAGAGACACTTTAGACTTCTGGGAAAAAAGTACTTGTCCTGAGGTATGGAGAATTACAATACTCTTTTCCCACTCCTTTATTTTTCTTTTTGATGGTTGTCAAACTGGAATTTTTTGCTGTGCCAGTATTTTGCTGTGCTCCGGACCCAGCAGTTGTTGTCTTGAAATGACACAGTTCAACCTTACCAGCTGGTGAAGCTGGAGTTGAAATTGCACGTATCATGCAAAGTTTGGTCCAAATCAGCACGAAAGCTGATAAAAGCTTAAGGATTTCACATTTCATATCTAATTTTGCAAGCCTTCAATGTTCTTTTAAAATGCTATTGCATGCCTTCAATATTCCAGGCAAGTTGAGATGTGAGATTTTAACAGTTCAAAAATTGTAAAAAGAAAAATAGAGTATGAGACATCAGAACTTCTGCAACAGAAACTAAAAATCCACCTGAAGAAGGCACATTGGCTAGCACCAAGACAGTGCATTAATTGTGCTACTGCAAATATTTTATGTTCATAAATCTATGTTGCATTATGTGCATATAAATATATACACTCAGACAAAACTCAAATTCAGAAAGAAACAGATACTAAAGCTCACCTTGAGGATACCAAGAGTAGAAAGGAACTGTTTCGTTCCACACTGTAACACTGGGAGCCTGAGTGTAAGACAGATGCCAAGGACTCATACCAGATCAATAACAGACTCTGGTAATTAAAAAGCTCTAATCTTAGCTATACAGGCTACATGGGCATTACATATACATAATATGAAATACTGAAAAACCACTGGACACTTAAGTGCTGTTCATCTGACAGACATTTTTATCATGCTCTACTTATTAAAAAACAAACACCCTAAAACCTGACACTTCAATTTCCAAAAGAAATTCTGCATTTTTTTCCACGCACATCATTTTAGGACTCTAAAAAGACATTTTTCTCAGAATCCCAAGACGTTCCAGGAGCAGTTAGCACTGACCTGCCTCTGCACCCTGGGAGAAGCAGTGTGCAGCAGCGAGAAGAGGTCCTGGAGCAGAGTGAGCTGCTGGGCCAGGTACTGGCGGCCCACGTTGGAGCCGCTGAGCGCCAGGACCATGGAGAGCAGCTCGAAGCAGTAGGCGTCGGAGGACGCATCCTCATCGCTGGGCTGCGAGTTGGCGTTCTCCTTGCTGGAGATGGCGTGCTCCCACTCCTCGCGCACACGCGTCGCCTCCATCCGTATGGCCTGCACGATGTGGGCACACACCTAGCCAAACACAAGCCAAACACACAGGAAACTCTTAAGAACTTGTAGGAAGTGTAAAAGACTGTGGTTTATGTCTCTTCACAACTACGGCTAAAATGGGAAACCTGTGAAATTTGGCCTGTACTTGAATTACTGTTTAACATTCATTCTTGATTTGAATTTAATGCTGAATTTACTCAGCTTTTCCTGGAAAATTTAATTGAAATTGTTTTTTATTTTATTTTAGACCCTGCCTCTTCATTTACTTTTTACATGGAATTTAGGCTAGAAAAACTACTCCACATAAACCCAAGAAATACATTTACTCAACACACACAAATGAAAAGCACTTATTAAAAATCTCTTGTTCAGTTTAATAATCAGAAAGCTTAAAAAAGTTTTAGAAACAATAGCATGTTAAAAAGCACTTTTAGGAGGTTTCAATGTTTGCTAAGGTCAATGACAGAAGATTAGATTCTGCCTAACTTACTAAACTAACAAATTCTAATATTAATCACTAGCTCTATTAATATGAAAATCTTCATAGCAATATTCACTGAAAATGAGCATATTTCTTACAAGACACCAATATTTAATCCCCAAATCATTTCGAAAGGAACAAACCTGTTTCTGCAGATTTGTCAGTTTGCTCCGGCTGAATATGATCCCAACCATGTGCTCCTTCAGGTCTGCATCTGATGTTGCCTTCATAAGAAGAACGTTTAATATTAGATGAAAAGTTTCAAAAACATTTCCTAATTTACTGTAGCAATTAACATGGAATGTATCTACAAACTGTTTTAGAAGTTTGTAGCTTTTTTTACAGAGAAGTAAGATATATAAGCAAGATCAATTTAACTAGGGCTAAAATAAAGATCTCTTCAATGTATTTACTTTCTCTTTATAAGATGAATTTGATCATGAAATGAAACAATGGGCAAAACAAGTGGAGTGCAGTTTTTTCATAGTTTTTCTCTAAACATTAACAACATCTCTCTTGAGGCAAAAGATAAGCGGCAAGGACTTTCAGGTTGACCACTACTACATGTGTTAAGTAATTCTGTAATTGTAGGTATCATTTGTATTTCCATCACCATTAATATGATGTTTGCATTAAATGCATATGCCTCAGTTATAATTTACTACTAAAAAATACATTATAGTTTACAATTAGAAATACATGATAAGCTTTTAAAAAGAAGCAACTGTGACATTTTACTTCTGTTTTGATCTGAAAATAATACAGCATAAGAAATGGAACAAATATTGAAAATCATCCTGGATAATTTTTTCAGCAAAGTATTATTGATAGAATACAAATAAATACATTGTGTACTTTTTCTTCTCCTTCTGGGGAAGACAACAGTGCTTTTTCTTCTTGTTCTGGGGTTGGCTCAGCATCTCCAGAGATGAGTTTTCCAAATACCTGGAAGAAAGACAATGACAATTAGCATATCTCAGACAAACTTGTGTAGATGTGACATTTTACATTAAAATATAAAGCACTTAAAGTCTACAATTTATAGTAACTTTCCCTGTATAACACATCATTAAAATCCCACCTGGGATGTTATAAGTCGGAATACTCGCAGTGTCTCAGATTCACAGTTTCTTTGTTGAGCTACACTTGCAGAAATCTGGCCTGCTATTTTAATGCTTTCACCATCCTTCCATCCAAGAATTTTTACTTGTCGAACTCTTAGTGTATTCTCCGGACCCTTCAATTCAATTTTGATGATGTGATTATCACCCCCAGGAAGTTCACTTGTTACCCAGCCAATATGTCTTGAATCCAAGTCTACCTATTAAAGGGAATATAAAGTTGGAAACCAACACTACATCAAACAAAACATCACCTACCATCACATATCACTGCAACAAATACTACGCTTGTAATAAAAATTTCAACCTGAGCAGTAAGACCTATGTTTAGTTATAAAAATATTCAACCTTGTGAGTTTAGATTAAAAAATTAAATATAGCCATTTCTGTTTTGTCTTTGAAACTTCAAGACATCAAGACATGCAGCTCTTAACATCTGTAAAAAAGAGAGATGAACTATATCAAATCAAGTTTATTGTTTTAAAATAAGCACTGTTTAAAAAAAAGGAACATAAATAATGCTATATGAAATCATATATTTCATATGAAATTGCAACCCAAATTGAAACCAAACACTGAGAGGTTGCAGTGCCTCACATCATTGCTCAGAGAAAGCCCTGAGCCAAGTGAGCCCTCACTCCTATCCATAGGCTCATTTATAATCAAGCTAATATTCCTTCTTTCCCATTTCTACACTAATTCTCAGTGTCTGCACTGAACTGTGTCGCAGCAGACAAAGCTAACCTTTTTTTTTTTTAAATACCATGAGACAGGATATAGTATGTGGGTGTGCTGGAAGGTAAAAAAAACTGTTGGAAGTGTCAGAGCAAAGCTGAATCAGTTACTGCCTGTGTTCTGTGAGTCTTTTCTGGACACCAACAGCTGAAAGAGTGAGTTACCATGCAGTAATTAAAATTAAATTAATCTAAGGAACATATTACATAAATCTGTCTTGTTTCAGTAGAAAAGCAAAAGCTTGACCAATAGTCAGTACACATGACAGAATTCTGCCATTAATAATACAGTATTTTCCTTATTATAATGCCTGATATTTGCAAAATAATTTATCTAATGTAAGAAATGGAAATTATTTGCTTGGAAAAATCTCTGCTATGTGTACAAAAAATGACATCAATTTTTCTTTGTCAACTGTTAAAATGTTTACCTGCTTTATTCTGCAGAGATCTTCTACTGCCTTCCCTGTTAGGAAGGTCATGGAGGTCACTTTGTTCTGCAACAGACAAGCAAAATAAGAGTTAAATACTTTGACTGAGACAGTTCTGACTACTACTTCTTCTGTATTAAGAGAGTACATACAGAAAAAAGTTGATTCATTACAAAAAAAAAAAAAAAGTGATCTAAAGCAAGGACAAAGAATTCCAAACTACAGCCCTCTAAAACAGTCTGCTCTTTGTATTAAAAGCTGTAGTTAAAATACAGATTTACTTATAACATTACTGTACAGATCAATAAAAAAGAATGCAGAAAGTGTAGCAAATTCAGATTTTATTGAAGTTCCATATTCCAATGTGTCTGCAGAAACCATGAGCTAGAAAAGTAACTTACAGTAATTAAATGACTGAAAATGCATCTGAAATGGAACATGCCATTGAGAAATAAGTTTCCCAGTTTTATACAATGGCAAATTCAGACAGACTGGTCTAATCATAACAGTTTCTGCTTTTTAAACCACAGGATTTAGAAAGTTTAGTTTGAAATGTGAACCTCTGAATTAAATAAAAAACACTTCTTTTGTTTGATAAACACATACAACTTGGACCATGCAACTTCAGTGAAAGACACTTTTATTTTCTTCTTACCCCAAGATCTCTGGAATTGTCTACGTGAACACAAACGTAACGTGCATTGATTCCTTTTACACAGTTAATTGTGATGTTTTTAGTTTTGTTTTTGTCCTCATCTCCCGACTCCCAGAATGTTTCTGTAGATCCATCTGTTAAACTACCAATCATGGCAGGTCGGCTTGATGTTTTAATGTCAACAATGCTGGTTAGGTCTTTCAGACAAACCACTATACACAGCTCCTGGGAAAACAAATGGAAATATTTAAAATACTTGAGAGTAAGCCCAAATACAGGTATGATTTGCAATTGTTAAAACCACACAGACATTTCTGTTTTGATAAATGTGCTCTCCAAGAAATTTGTCCTTCATTGATTCAAATTATTAAGTCCTTTAAACCAAAGGAAACATTAATAACTAAGAGCTGAATATATTAGGAAATGCCTGAATATATTAATAAAGGGAAGAAAACACTTCAAAAATATTGAACAGAATGATTAATTCATGCTCCTTGGAATAACAGAAGGAGAAAGATATAAACACAGAAGAACTGGATGTACACACTATTAAAAAAGTTAACTAACTCAATGACACAATGGACTCCAAGACATTCCCCAAACACTTCATTTAAAAACAAGCACTTACAAGCACTGCTCCAAAATTTAGGTTTGAGTGATATACAGGCTAAGGGCCAATATTTGAACCCCAAAAACTAAATATGAGAATTTCAATAGCAGGAACAAGATCCCAAACTCAGATATGTTCAAGGAAATACAACATTGCAATACAAAATCTTGTAATTTAAACAGAATCATCATAGCAAGTAAAGGCTGTTCACAAACAATCTCTGCTTCTGACCTGGAGCTGTAATACTTGCCTGATTCATGACTTCAAAACCAGACTGAACGCTGATACTAAAACTCTCTTCACTATCTCCATCATCTGATTTAGACAAAATATTGTTGATATGATGAAAAACATTGCTCTGGTGCAGGAACTGGTGATCAGATTGTTTGAATTTAAGACTCCAGCACCTGAAAACACATTTAGTGGACTTAGAAATTTTGAATGCTGTTAAAAGACATAACTTACCAGTGAAACTATTAATTATGTTTTTGCTTCTCAAAATATTTTCTATAAACATTTAACTTCAAACTTTGCAGCATCACAAGTGTTTCTATGCATTATTTTGAGGATGGCAGGAATAAATCTTTCTTAGAACTTTAATTCTAAATGTATCCATTAGTATTCATTTTGTGTCTTTGAGACAGATACATAGAAAAAAGAGTTTAAAAATGCTATCCTGGTGACAGATTTCTGAGCAAAAGGCATTACACTACCATGTGTATACACACAGATGCTACCATATTATTCCATAGAATGCTTTTTTTCCACAGTGGACACAGTATAGAATTTAAGAGTAAGTACATTTCTCTCTACTATTTTTTATATGTATAAACACATATGTATAACTTCTACATGCATCTTTCCTAATGGTAAGGATATCTTCCTTCTTGCCCATGACGTTTTCAAAGTCTTTACCTGCATTGCAAAATCTTTCAATCTGTAATTCTACATCATTTCCAGCCTTTTCATGAATTTTCTTGATTTCTGCTTACCTTAAGGCCATTTGCTGTAATGCACTACCACTGGGAAGAGACATCATAAGATCAGAGATTGTCTGCAGAAGGCGATGGAAAGTGTGGGGTAAGGGGTGAGCTGCTTCCCCAGCAATCACTATATCTGACAGAGGGTGTTCACACACTCTTGTATCTTTTTCCTACAATGGAAAGCAATTTGTAGGTTATTAACAGACTTTCTGAGAAGAAAGGTTAAGTAAACAAAAACATTTATGCTATTTGCTCTAAGGGTAACTGCAGTGATCTTACAATGAAAGTGAACTTGATGCAGCTGCTCTCAGAGAACTTTTACAGTAAAGTTACACATGAGCCTCAAACAGGGAATTTGGGAAGTATATTGTATACTGCCACATATTTCTTGTGATTTAAAGATGTGAGACATTACGCCACAATAATTTGAAAACAAAGAAACAAGCTAGTAAAATCAACATATTCCAGCTGTTGAAACCAAATTTGTTCGAGCAGCAAAACCCAACCACAGCAAATTTGATAACTAAGCTAATGTTATCAGCTGCTGCATTTCATTTGCACTGTGAAAACAGTAATTCTTAGTTAAAGTGTGTCAGTACCAGAACAGCAATGTACCAGGTTACAATGTTGAAAAGACTCATTTCAGGAAGTCCCATTTCAAAGCTGGATTAGATTTGAAGTAGTAAAGATTACCCTGATTTAGTAAGAGCACTAGCATGATTTTTTTTGAGCTATTCTTTGTGGACATGATGTTTTAAATCACAGCTAAGCCTAGAAGAGGTTGTATGAAGATACCTTTGGAAGTGTGATATGTTAGACTATACTATTTTGCATGCCACATTTTCAGAACTAGAGATTTTTCTTAAATCTGTAAAGTATATCTAGTGCATATAGAATTATTTATGTAATTGTTTATATATATATACACATACAAAGAATTATGTAAATTTAACTAGGCATTTTCATAATTAACTACAGACTTTTCTAAGAACACTGAAAGAGTAAACGAAACAAAAAAGCTTCTTTAAAAAACATTTTCTCTTTTTTCTCTTCTCTTCATAGGGCAAAGGAAGAATAAAAAGCAAATTGTAAATTTTTTTTTAGCGGATTAGCAACGTGCTTGTGCTTTTTCTTATTTCCCATGAATACTCAAAAATAATGCATTGAAAGACCATGTAATTCATCAACACACAGAATCTGATGATTTAGAAGATAAATTAACCTATGTCAACAAAATGAGTTCAACTACAATTTAAGGTTTTGTTTCACAGAGAGAGGATTAAGGAATTTTTTTCACATAAAAATATTTTTAATTTGCCTAAAAAATTAGCAGAGATGAAAGGAGTGCAGAACCTCACTTACTTGCTCTGCATTTTCTTTATTTGATTTATTTTCTTCATCCTCTTCTTCTTCAGGCTCTACAGGTGCAGGAGTCAGGGAAGCCACAAAATGCCATAAAATATCATGAAGAGAAGTTGTTTGAATGACATTACAAAGAAGCCAGTTGAAGGCCTAAAACAAATTATATACAAGCAGTTATCAACTGGTTAAGCAAAATTGGAGTAAAACCATTTCTTAAACCATTTATGTAAGGAGGTGCACTGATTATTTGGACAGACAAATAATAATGCAAAGATCTTCAAGTAAGATGTTATTGCTCTGTAGCTAAAATAGTTTATAGTACAATAGTAACTATATTACAGGGAACATAGCATAAATTCAAAGCACAAGTTCCAAGACAAAATTTACAACCATCTTATTTTAATTATACAAGATCCATCAGTACATTAATACCTCCATGGCAAAGACTCGGCAAGCAGATTTCCGTAAGGCTTGTTTCATTGCTATTTCAAGTCCTTCCAGATCATGATGCTGGATTACAAATGCCAATACTGGCCACTGGAAATTTCTCTCTCCTTTGGAAAGAGAGCTGTGGGCGGAGATTAACCGAGAAAGTTCAGGAGATGGATGTCTCAGGAGAGAGGACCCCACTTCTATTTAAAAGCATAAAAATATGCATACATTAGATTCTTTGTGCATTTTAAATTTATAGCCACATTAAAAATGAAAAGCAATAAAGCACTTTGAGAATTCATATTATTTGTCTATGAGAAAATTGCATTAATAAAGCAATATGGAAAAATGATGCTTCAACTGAGACAGAAAATACCACCTTCACTTTTAAATCAGGCACAGAAGATTCATCACAAATTTCAGAATTACAGTAAATCCTGAGCCAATCTTAAGCTAATTCTGTGCCAATTAACAAACACCTAATGTTTACTATTAGTTTGTTCTATAACGAAAAAGAGAAGTCATTAAATGTATTTACAAAAAATGTATTTGTCTACAGTTTCCAAGAAGAACTGGAAATCCTTGAATAATTTTTGCCTGCTTCTGACATCTGTGCTCTTACCTGCATCTCCACTGTTGACTCGTCTCCTGGGGATTGCCTTTACACGTGCTGGTAAAATTGAGTGCTGTTTGTCATATTCTGATGCAACAACTGAATATGATCTTTGAAAGACTGTGCGCTTTGCAAGATCTGTATCGGTTATTGGACTGGTTTCCAAACTACAAAGAAATCAGTGAAGTAACACACCCATTAACAAATACACAGAGTATACCTGAATTATACACCAATATTAAATAAGGATACATGCATTTCATAATCACAATGTTATTACTGCATGGAACTTTGTCTTATGTACCTAGTAACTGTTTAAATGCTGGAAAAGAAGGAACACATTAGAATTACACATGGTGAAAAAGCATGCAAGTGCTTTATAAACAAATGTAATGATGGATATGATGAGTTTCAAGAACTGAGGTATTTATTTTAGAGAGATACAAGCATTCAGATCATGCCTAAATTGAAGTTTCAGACCAAACTTGTCCTAAGAATGCATGTGAAAACATCTATGAAGTGACTTTTTAATACGCAAGCCAACTGAAATTTTGAACTTTATGTGAAGTAATAGTTTCTAACATATTAGCCTTAAAGTCAAATTTGAATTGCTACAGCTATACCTCTGACATGTTTTACTCCTTACCTTCAGTGGACTTCTTACAGTCTGCAGAAGGACTCCCAGCTTACGCTGTCCCTATAGGCCTCAGGAGACCATGGTGTCCACAGTTTTAATAAAGGAATATACCAATACGATGCACTCTTAAGGAGTTTTGTTAGAAAAGTTCTATTTCTGAAAAGACTACATTATAGATTGTAGTATTCCAATAAACTGTTTTTGGAGTCAGTATGAAATACAACAAATTGAAATAAAAACAGATTAAAAGCAAATGTTCTCTTCATGACATCCTCACTACAGAATGAGGAAACCGTGGCATCTGAAAACACTGAGCATCTTAGTAGATTCTGGACTATTATTAATAGTAAGCACCATTTTTTCCCTGGTGAAACAAAGATTTTTATACCTGTTTGAATTAGATCACAGTAAACTTAATGAGACAAGAAAGTGGCTTGACCTGACAGAAACCATCTAAGCACTCTTAGTCCTAGATAGCGCTGTCATTTCTTTGGTGACATTTATATGTCCCACAGAACAAAGCAGCAACATTTGCTTTGAAAAATGTAAGGTAATGAAATTTCCTCCTGTTCAAACTTCCCTTCAGAATGAAATACTGAAAGGAGAACAACAGCTACTTCCTTTTCAAAAAGCCATTAATCTGCACTCAAATCAGTTGTGGTAAAGAACAGATATACAGCCAAAAAAACCTGCTACAATTTTGAGGAGTTTACAACAGTTATGGTCCTTGGATTACTGATCTTTAGATCACTTCTTCAGTTCTGTAGATTTTGGAAAAATTGTCTCTATGGGGAAATAAGCAGGTCTGAAGTAGAGGCTATGGATAAATTTCCCTGTATGCTAAGAGTCCCTATCAACTAAACAGATTTTTTTGTATTTGGGTTCTAAATCCAGGATCTTTCTACAGAAAAGTAATTGGTTCGAAGTACAGTTAAAAGTTTCAGTTCTGATTTGTATATTCCTTGCATATTTAGATACTCAAACAATTTCCACTGCTAACAGTTGAAAATCTACCTGATACATTATGACTTACTGAAGATTTTCTAACTACAACTTCATATGCTTTGGCTTTTATGCTGTCATTTCAGAGACTGATCTGATAATGTTTTCCCTTTTTTTTGAAATTGGTGTTATGCTACTGCTTTAACATCTGTATGTAGTACCTTGGGGGCATAGATTTCATGTTACTCTCTGGCTCTTCAAAGACATTAGGGCTTGCGTCAGGAGTAACGGAGATGTATGGTGCAGGTACTGAAGTTGAGCGCAGGTATCTCATCTCATCCTGGAAGAGGTTGTCATCCTGGTACCCAACAAAATTTTCATGATGCCTACACCAAATCAGATTTTTAAATTAGGATTAAAAATAAAATTTGCTGAAATACATACGTACACACACGTGGTTTGCCATACACTTAGCCAACACTATTCACTTATTCTTCACCTATTAATGCTTTTAAGCTCGTTGTAATTTCGAAGTGCTCATGGAAAATACAGTGGCATTTTCAACCAACAGTGAGTGGGGATCACCCAATTTTCTATCTTTTAGTATTTTCATTAGGTATTTCCAGAATGAATTTTAGGCCCAAATGTCTACCCAAGATAAAGATGAGACACAACAGTGAAATCTACTTAGAAATATCAAGAAAGCACAAGTCTTCTGGTTTCCTTACTATTTTTAACTGTGAAGAGAAAAAAGTAGCACACATGAGAAGCACTTAGCTACTAACACACCAAGTTAAAATCTTCAGGAAATCCTGAATTCTTTGAACAGAAACTGTATTGTTATTATAAAATATTGACCATCCAAAAACTACTTAGGGTATATTTGACTCTAGGAGAAAATACAATCGAAAAAATTGAACAAGATCACAGATCAAAAGAGATAGAAGAAAATGTACCATAAAGAATTAGCAAAATATGTATTTTTCTATGTAAATTTTAGTTTAAACACATTTTTATCCAATAGCATAAGTGTCAAAATCATTATTCATACACTTCCTTTAATTACCTTGCTAACGTCTGTAGATAGAGACATGGCATCTTAATGGGAAAGTCTTCAGAAATTCCTTCTTTGAGACTGGGAAGTTGAGATTGGAATGCTTTTGCCGGGTGATAGCAGAGGATACTGGGCTCAGCAGCACTACTCAGTGACAGTAAATACAGAGCATTGGCTTTAATCACTTGATGAGCTTCCATAGTTGGCAAGGCACGAGGTGTCTTAACTTGCATTGGTTTTCTCCTAGATTGTTTAATCTAGATAAATTTAAACAAGGTATAATTAAATTCACCACAGGAAAATCTGACAACATAGCTTAGACTAGGGCTGCTTAGTTCTACCTGCTGTAAAACACCTTCTATGACAAAACGCATTTCTATTACTTTCCTTCCTTTGCAAACATTTAATAAACAGCTGATACTTTTTGACATTTGCATGCAAAAAGTTTCAGATAGTTTAGTTTAAAAAATACAGTTAAATTATCATTGTTCTGCTTACCTTAAGGCATCAACATGTTTACATACTTTAAGCAAGAATTTCAAATTAGTCCTGGAAGACCAATATAAGAAAAACATCTTTTGAACTATTCCCATTAAGAGCTGCTCTAGTGGCACCTTGTATCCAATGATCTGGATTATGAGGATCATTAAAGAAACTCTGAGCACAAAGTTAAAACAGCACTCATTTCAGCAAACAAAACCATTCAAAGTTAAATAGACTTACAGATACTTAAAAAAATCAGTTATTACATGCAATCCTCTGGTTATATTGGGATAAAAAAATTACTTTACAAATTTGAAAACACCATAATCTGAAGAGAAGAAATCTGCTCAGAAATCAGTAAAGTTTCTATTTTATTATCTTAAACCTATCAATGAGGATAAGAAGATATTCCAAAACCTTCCAAATTATGAAATTCCAGCTTCCTTAAACTAGCCCTTCAAGCTGTGAACACAGCATTATTAAGCAGATGGAAAGCTAAACACATGAGCTGAAAATACCTTCTCTCTTGCCGCTGCTTGCTTTTCACGGAGATATTTTTCTCTGCATCGATCGCAAACCAAATACCAGGTGCTCCCTCCAATGCCACCATCACCACAATTCCCAGCCCATCCGCCACAGAAGTGCCCAATGCTATTGTAACCTTGGCCACCCGCGTAGCGGCCACAACCTACATCCAGGGAAAGGTGAGAACAAGATATTTCAGAAGAAAGATTATTATTCTACTATTTATTGCTGTAAAAGAGGGATAAAGAGGGGGGAAAGGAAGATGCTTGTCTTTTCCTGGCCTAATTTTCTATTTTTCTGTATGTCTGAATTGCTTACAAAATAAGGTTCTTGTCCGTGTGTCCCACCAGTGTCCAAAGAATCCAAATGTACTGCAGTTTTCAAGTTTTTATAATGAACCTGTCCAATGTATGAACAGTTCCCTATTCAGAAAACTAAGCGATGGCAACATCAGTATTATAAGTTAGTCAACAGTATCTGTAACTTAGCAAGCAAAAAAACTTTGCCTCCTAGCTAACAACGTATAAGACAGAATGGAGTGCATTCTTTCACTGACTAGAGTTTCTCAGAAAGATTTAGGACACTGATAATTGCTGAGCAATAATTTCGCTTTAACTTTGCACACAGACATAAAAAAAAAGTACATACCAGCAAGGACACCAAAAACATTGTCACTATATCAAGTACTGTCCCAGCAGACAGAAGTTTTCTACTCTTAACAGCAGAACAGTAACAGAAAACTTCTGGCAGTGTAGAAACTCTAACTGACCAATCTCATTTTTTATTTTCAATTTTCTCAGCACAACTGCAAATCCTAAAGTGTAAAAAATGGCATGTTTCTGAAGAGCTACTGCAAAGTCAGAGCATTATTCTGACCTTGTTTCAAACAACTGTGAAAGTTTAGATCCATAACTACTTAGAATCACACACAAAGATGTGCCAATAATCTGTATGCAAGTATAAACTTTAATTTAGTGTATATAGTAGAAAGGATAGCCTAACACATTTTCATAACAGTAACTAATACCGGAACATGTGTGTGAAATACACTTTATGGATGGACACGGGAATTAAAAATATGAAGTCTTACCTGGATGAGCTTGTCTCATGTGATAGGTCACTGGATATGGATGGGATTCTCCACACAACTCACAGATGGTGTCTTTTTCAGGTCCTCCCATTGCAAGCTGGGCCATCTCACCAAAAAGATTTCCCCTTGGCCTAGTCTCAACCTTTTCTTTTTTCTTTTTCTCCTTTTTAGCTTTTTTGTTATCTTTGTCACTTTCTTTCTTCTTTAACACTGCACAAGAACCTGGACTTGGAAAAATCATGTTTTGGGAAGCTGCTTTAATAGTTGCTAAAGAAATATCTTCCCAGAAAGCTACTAGGTGCTGCAGTGTTAATGGAAGAGGAGACTTGGATTTCATTGTGTGATGACTAGATGTTTCAAAGGAGGTAGTTTCATTTTTTCCATCCTCGCACTTTTCATGCAGAGGTGGTTCTTTTAACATTGAGAGGACTTTGTTTTTATTGATGCTACCCATTTTAGATATATCTGGTCCATGAGGTGAGATGTTGAACATGTTAAGAGCAGATGATATTTCCAACGAATGTCTATTTTTCAACTTGGTTTCTTTTTCCTCTGTAGGCTGTTGAGTAAGACTGCTTCGTATGGGTGCATGCTCTTTGGACAGTTCTGGATTAAACTTCAAAAAAGATGAGCATGCCATGGCATCATGAACTATTCCTTCATGCCAAAGAAACGCGGCAAATACAGCTCGAGCACATTCTGCAACAGAAGGCGACATTGCTTGCTTGGCAGGCTCTATGGGCTTGGAGCCATCGCCTTTGAAAAGGAAGTTGGATTTTTCCTTTTTGGGTCTTGTGTGCCTGCCAGCACATTTACGGCTCACTTTTGGAGATGCTCTCATGTCTTGCTCATCCTTCAGTGGTGCTTTTCCGATGCTAAAATGAACTTTATTAGAAGTATCATCCACGCTCCTGAATTCAGTGTTGTCTTCACAGGTGGTATCTGTAATGCTGTCAGTCTTTAAAGTACTTGAAGTACAGACTTCAACTACCTCACTGTGAAGATTTTCTTGTACAACATGAGGGGAAGGAGCTCTGTTTTCAGTTTCTGTAGCAGGTTTCTCATCTTTTGCAATAATTTTTGGTTTGGGGGAAGTGGACCTCCCCCTTAAGGGTTCTGTTAGTGGCACTTTCTTTTTGCGAAGGGTGTCTGGATCTAATGTGTAAGAATCTGATTTGGAGCGCTCTCGAGGAGGATCAAGCTTCGTTTTTACAGGGGATGAAACTTTCTGAGGTAGAGTTTTATCATGGGGCGATGAGGATCGTGGAGAACTAGCACCGGATCTAACAGCTGTAAGCGTCTTTGCCTTCGGAGAAGTCGACCGAGTTCCTGGCCCTGGAGATTCAGCTCTCAGACCAGGAGTTGTTCTTCCATCAGTTTTTAGTGTTTGCAAAGTGTTATGATTTGGTGACAAGGACCTGCTGTGCGAGTCTGACCGCAACTTGGCAGCGTCTGATTTCAGCATCAGACACTCACTGGCAGATAAGCCGTCGGTGTTTCTGGGTTTCTTCTGCTCAGCAGCAGCTCTGTTCATCCGCACATCAAGCTTGGGTGACCTGCAGTCAGCTCTGTGTTTTGATGACATGTCTGATTTTCCTGCTGGAGAAATCGGTCTAGCAGCTCCTGTGAAATTCATTCGGTCACCTGTACAATATTTTACAATTGAGTTGTTACATGCTGACAGTGGCACCTTTGAGAGTATAAAACAAGGACTAAAGACCCGAACAGAAGATCAAACACATGCTTCTGTTCACATTAAAATGAAAGGAAACATGAAGGGATCTTTTCCCCCCCTATAACAATTTCAGTACATTTCTTTTCCCAAAGATACACAGAAACAAGTGTTAGGAAGTTTTTACAGAGAAAGCACTACTGGAGGTATCAAAAGGCACAGTTCACTGTTTCTATAAAACACTAGTAAAGGAAGCATAATTTACATCCTTAGGCAAAATTCCAGGAGTTAACTAAGTTTACCACAGTTGCAACAGAAACCAGGGACTATTTATCTATTATCTCAACATGTGACAGGCTGACTGCAACAGGAGACTTGCATAGAGATCAAATGTATTGCCAGATTTATTTTCTGTAATGCTCAGAAGTCAGGAATTGTAGAAGTAAAGACTGGAAGTAAACAAGGTAAACTGGGCAAGAGGTTTGCATATTTGCTCAAAACTACTAAAATGATAATCTGAGAAATCTACTTTTTAAATACCATAATCTAACCATGTTCTGCTACCAGAACACTAAACCCACTCCCCAAAAAACAAACCCACTTTTTTCAACCACTAAGTAAAACGGCCAACTCTGGTCGTGACATCCTTTTATTTTGATGCACTAATTTATTCTTCCTATGCACACTGACTTTGTGCACACATTACTCTACAGAGCTATAAGATTACAGTAGCTAGAAGAACTACAGGTAGCTTAATACAAATACATACAAAACAAATATATTAAAAAATCAGCTTTTTAAAACTGCTTCTAATACCTCTGTGAACCAAGTCTCTCTTGTATAATGGTATTTTAAAAATTAATCCAAGCAATATGGAAATTACTAGCAAGTAATGCAGCAGCTAATACAACTGTCTGTCCATAAATCCTTGCACTGCAAAATCTTGAACGCAGAGTAAAATCCTTCTGATATAGAGTTTTTATTAGTTAAACATGAGAAGTGTTTCCCCAGTAAGGCCTGCAGAATTAGGACACAGTACTTTTACTCTTCTAGACATTAAAAAGGTTACTTGCACTTGTCTGGGCACATTTTTGGGAAAGCAACTATTTGTTAAAGAATAAACTTTCAATTAATCAGAGAATATTTGCAAATTTAAGCCTTAATTTCTAATGGGAACAGGATAGACAGTCACCTTGTATCTAGTACATTCAGTATGAGGAGCTGCAAAATCAGTGTTTACTTTCTTATGCCTTATGGGATCTGAAGCAACTTCATGCAGTTCTCAATCACAAACCCTTATCCCTATGCTAGAAAATATATGCATGTGATTTTTTCCTACTATTATCTCCCACAGTATTAAAAAGAAAAAACTTTGAGCAGAATTAAGCAACCCAGATGCTTCCTCAGGTTACAAAAAAATTATTATTATTTTACTATTTCCATATTTAAATAACTTACAATCAAATGAAAAATGGAAAAGTGCAGGTAATGAAATATATTGGAATATTTAACAAGCTTGAAGGTTAGGATACTCTCCTGCCTTCCCAGGACATGGCAGAAGTTCATACTTCTCTGGGCAGGGAAGAAATATTGTCTCTATATGCAGGAATAATACATCAAATGTAACCAGTAAAATATAATATCTCAAATATGAAATCATTTTTGAAAGTCTGATCTGTCTTTATTCTTTTTTATTACGAGTTCTATACTTGTTTTTCACCTTGAGGGGGGAGGTGGAATAGAAAGGCAAGAAATAGCATGGTACATGGTGGTTTATAAAATTATTGCTCTTGCTAAAAGAAAAAACAAAAAAAATTTCTTCAGTATCAGTCCAAGCATTCACTATTCATGCCAGCTTCATTACTCACCAGTTTTACTGATGAGCTATTTTGAGATGCTTATTTAGTAACACATAAATTCTGAAATGCAAATTGGATTTTTATACACATTTTCCCCAGAAACAAATGGAAAGATTAATTAAATGTCTGCCAGATGAGAAAATACTTTAGACAGAAACTTTTACAGAACGTTTCATAAAAGAGAAACAAGAAGTGAAAAGATGACAATCATTTTAGAGGACATAGAACACTTCAAGCCATTCAGCAAAGTATCAAATTTAAAGTACATGCACAATTAGCAAATACCAATGAGGAAAATGTTCCAGAACAAAACTGCTTATGAAAGCTACAGCCTAACAATAGCTTCCAACAACAAAAAAGTATCTTGTTTTTTAAAAAACCCAAAGGTTTGGATTTGCACATATACAGGTAAATAAACCTAATTAGCATTCTAGAGTATCAGCACAAAAAGACAAATCTAGCAAAGGAAAAACCACATAATATAGCAAGGTGTTTGTCTGCGAGCAAAAAAAAAAAAAAAACCAAATCCAGATTTTTTCCCCTGTTTCTTCTTACATACTTCTTTTGCCTATTGTTTGAAAACAGGTGTAATTAGATTAACAGTCACTTTCCTGTTTACAAAGCAGGGACAGCTAGATTGTGTATCATGGAGTTGCTGCAACTCGGGAAGGCAACACTGAATGATTACATCAGATGAGTTCCCAACAAACACCCAACTTAAACATTTGCTTTCAAAACATTATTTTATTACATGAATGAAATGAAAATGAATGGAAGGAGAATAAAACCAAACCCAAAACATTTTGCACGTAAAAAATCTGAATAACCTTGCTATGTTGGCATGCATACCCACCCTTCAGTTTGTGAGAGAGAGATGAAATAGCAGAGGCAGGCCCAGCTACATCACTAGTTTTGTAAATACGCTCACGAGAAGCAAGGCAGCAGGATGGAGTTTCTACAGTGGAAAACAGTTGCACAGAAGCAGCAGATTCAATGGAAAAGCAGCAAAGATAAAAACAAGCATTTCAAATGATTTGCATCTCCTTTGTTAAGTATTCTGAATTCAGTGTTTCGATTCCTACATCAGTTTTAAATGACAGATGGCAGACTGTAGTGGAATGTAGTAGAGAATTTCCTTGATCTAAAAAGGCTGTGATTTCAGTATTAGTTTCTAAGATCTAAATATGCAATATATGGGGGCTAGCCAATGAGATTTATGGTTTATTATAAAACCAGCAGTGTCTAGTTTTGAACTGAACCCAGGTTTGAAATGTTAACATTTAATCTGTAAATTCAGAGATAAATTATTTAGAACTCCAATATAGCCTTCCAGATGATCAATTTACACATTCTGCAGTGAAAATTAGAGAACATCTAATTTTGTGTTGCATTTAATCACTGGAAAGAATGAAATAAAATATATTAAACACATCAAAACTCTGTTTTCAAAAGTGATTGCACCGCAATGTAATGTTTTGAAAAACAGCACTTAGGTGATGCAGAGTTCCTCAATACAAGAGCCATAACTAGCAGTAGATGAGCATCTACCACACAGCACATACATGAAAAAAAAATCTGTATCAGATCCTAGAAATAATTTTGAATTAAGAAAAATTCTGATGCCATCCAAGATAATTTCAGGAGAGTCTACTAACACCAAATCTGCTAGAAGTACAGCTCTATGAAAATGAAACTTGGAGATAAATAATAGGGACTTTTTGTTTCAGTTTATAATTTTATTGCTCTAATTTTTCTGGCTGTTTTCCCTGGTTTAAATTCTAATTCCTATTCCTTCCTTTGGAAAAAAAGTAAGCAAAATTCTTACTGAAGAAATAATTGTAAAGAGAATGTGTATGTTTGAAGACACTCTGTTTTAGATACACCCTTTTCTACAAATAGAGTAAGGCAGTTGTATTGAAAAGAAATAATTTCAATTCCTACACTACTTAAAACATCTTTTGGAATGGTACTATATTCACTAATTTGTACACATGAACATACTAAGCCTGCTATCTTATGCAATGAATTATGATTCTAGGGACTCTACAATGAGAAGGTGTTCATACATTTGAAGTAACAATTTCATTCCTTAAAAGATGAAACTAATCTTGAATTTCTCAACACAGTATTAACATAGACTTGATACCAATATTGCCTACTTTTGATACGTATGAACGATTTGCAGAGATCCAATAATAACTATATAGCTTCTGAGTAACAGGATGTCACTCTGTCAATTTTTAAAGGTAAAAGGCAGACAAACATTATGAGCACAAAATAGCAGTAGAGGCAAACCTAAAAATGTCAATTTGATAGACTAGCATCCTGCTCTATAAATGCAAGGAAAGTCTTTACTAAATCCACTTTCATGAATGCACACTTATACATCATTCTCTCATTCCGTGTCTGAGAATACTTACATTTTATAATGCCGTAATCTAGTGTTGAACAATGTACTACTACCATTAAATCATTTCAAGGGCGCTGTGGGTTGAAGAATGACAATCTATGCCTATCCAGGATAACTGGGCAGCCTCAGGGACCAACATTTTGATCAGGACTCCCTCCTCTTGAAACATCCTCAATGGCAACAAAGACTTGAAATGCAAGGCAGGCAAGGCCTGTCTCATGGCTTTTTTGCATTTGACAGTGTACATTTAGTTATGCTCTTTCCTTCAACACGGAAATAGCTCCAGCTTGAAAAGCTACACAATATGGAGACATAAGAGGCAATTCAATTTCTATGGCAGGATGCAGTCTTTTAACAGCTGTGCCTACTTCCTCTGAAGAAAGCTAGGAAGAAAGACATACCACCAACTGGTTCATGTGAGCCTTCTTTAAACAAACTCTATATCAAACAGGTAAAATGTCACTGGAAAATGGAGTTAAGTTCAAGTTTCTTCTGAAATGCCACTTCTTTTCTCCATCATGATGAAGGAAAGCACTGACCTGCCTTTGCTGTGTTGCCTAAGCAATGGATGCCTCTTCAAAAGCAAATTCTTCTTTCACTCACTTTTACTGACATGGAAGCAACAACACAGCTGTTAGCTGAATTCCCTCAAGCATTGCAATCAATATATCTTTTTCCACCTCCTGAAAATGCCAAATGTCATACTGACAGCAGGACCAGGACTTTTTTAAAAAATTATTTTTCCATTAATAAAAGATTGTCCTGAAGTAAAAAAAATGTTTGAATACTAAAAAGAGAAAAGTATTTGATATGGTTAAAGTAGGGGAATGAGTGAATGAATGAAAGCAAAAGCTGAAATATGGTATCATCAGAAAAATATTAGCAATATTCTATACCAAAGTTGGGCTTTGGAACACCAACACTTGAGCCATTTAAGTTTACTAACTGAAAGAAGCATTCCTGTGCTGGAAGGGTAGATAAAAACAAGAATTCTATGCTCTTCTAATTTATAACTATAACTTTTGAAGATGTGATGAGAGAAAATTATTTCTAAAAAAACACTTGACACAATTTATACTCTTTTTCCAACCTTTACCATAATAGCCCCCCGAGGATGGTTTTGCATTGACCTGGGCAAATGTATGTTTCATATGTATCCTTTCCTATAGAATCTGGAAAGCCTAGGTTACGAGACCATTTAATTTGGCTCAAATTTTCGAGCATGATGCTTTTGCAACATGCAGTATCTGAAAGAAGAGTTAGACCAGCTGTCATTGGTTTAATTGATGATTAAGTAATTTCAGCACAAAACAGAAGAGATCACCATGCCTGGTTGAGAATATTCTCTCCCTTCATTCTACTGAAACACTACTAAGAAGGGTTATGTGTGCTGGTCTTTTGTGCCCCCTCTACAGTTTTACAGATTGCAGAGAAGCACTGTGGTTCTAAATGCCATTTAAGCAGCACCTGGATGGGAAGGGAACAAAGCCAAAAAGAAGCTGATTGCACAATACTGAAGGGATTTATCAAGGGACTCCTGGCAAGAATGGAAGGAGCTAATAATGGATGGTTGGACTGCAGCTCTGCAGCATGGACTGGAAAGGAAGCAGCCTGACAGGACACTGTACTGAACAGCAGCTCAGCCCTGCAGCTTCTGCCTGGACGGGAAGCAGTACCTCAAGCAAGCTGACAGGGCTGCTTTGGAAGAGGGTGAACATGTAAGAAGTCACAGGGGTAGCAAAGCTTTTTCAGCCCAGAAATCCATTCATTTGCAGCATCAACTCAGGTGTGAGGAAACACAGCATAAATTTCTAACACTGGCGACTGCAAAGTCTCACACTTCCCTCCTCAACTTCAGAGCTCAACAGCCAATCATCAAATTTTGGTAACTGATGCTGGAGAGCATGCCAAGATCCTGTTTCCCTGACTTGCCACATCTAAGCAGATTTATGACCCAGCACATATTGCTGAAGGTTGAGAAACAAGATCTTCCATGACGCTCTAAGCTTCCACAGTTCCCCTATACTCAGAAATTTGAGTCTCCTATGCTTTTAACGAAGTTCAGAGACAAATAAATCAAGCAACCATAATAATAATAAGCAAGTAATAATCTTGTGGCTATGGGAGTTTGTAGTCACAAACAAATCTGTTTCTGATGATTTTAGAAACTTCTCAGAAGCAAGCCAAAGCAGGCTGCAGTAATTACAGCCTGTTTTGGTCAAATACTCAAACAAACATACATAAACTTGTGATCTTAATGGGAAAAAAATTCTTGCTAAAGTTCCAAGTTAACACAGATGTTCTTGTACTCCAACTATGTTTTGCCACCTCTTCTACCTTTTCTAAACTTTTAGTTGCATACAAGACTGACAAGGAATTAAAATAAATGGCAAGAGTACCTTAATTTTGTCTGTCCCTGTGAAAAGGAAACAATCTCTTGTATAACCAGGTTTGAAAATTAGCAAAGGAATTAAGCAGGACAATCAACCCTTCATAGAGTTCTAGCAAATAACAGAAAACTGAGTAACAGAGTTTCCCTTTTGTTTTTTATAATATCCCTTCTGCAACAAATTCTTTGATATAGCACAGAGATCTGTTGTTACTTATTTATGATGTGAAAAGAATAACAAAGATACTTTTTATTTCTTCAAGCATATGTCAGGAGGCAACCGTCCCAAACTGCAGTATTTCTGAAAAAAATTAACCGAACAGTGTATTGGAGGATAAAAGGCTCTGATAAGCCCTTTCCTTCTTCCTTAAATGAATTTGCAAACCAAACCAAATCCCAAGCACAGAAACACCTCCTAAAAAACCAGCCAGCTACAAACATTTCTAAGGAAAATCACAATGTCACCAACACAAAGTATGTTTTTTCTGATCAACATTCTTGTTCCTATTATAAAAATGGAAATTAAGGTAATAATTCTACAGGACATTCAGCAGGATCTGAAACTTTCCTCATAATTATGCTTCCAAACCAAATTTCTCCCCAGAGGTACATATATCTAAGGAAGAACAGAAAATGTAAGTGTAGATTGAACTATTTCAGCTGACTTTCCATCAAGATTGGTATTTAGGATATAACCTCTGCAGACATGGAAATGTAGACTGGCCCAACTTCTTTCAATTATTAGACTACCATTAGTCCATTCAGTACAGCAGTTATTGACTGTAAACATTCTTTTTAATTTTAAAATCAAACTTTACTGCAGAAGGAGTACTTAAGAATGGAGCACATAATTTCAAACTAAAACTAAGCATGTCTAGGACAAAAATTCAATTCACTTGATATGGACTCTTAGGATATGTTGTTTAATGGATTTAAC
Organism: Acanthiza pusilla; assembly: GCA_036630365.1. Lineage (NCBI taxonomy): Eukaryota > Metazoa > Chordata > Aves > Passeriformes > Acanthizidae > Acanthiza > Acanthiza pusilla. The sequence continues at coordinate 26,132,845 of JAXCHO010000018.1, forward strand.
TTTTAATTACTGTTTGGTAACAGGAAGCTATAAAGTGATTTAGAAATAATGAATTAAAATTGCATACTTAATTCTGTTACACTTCTATTATAATTGCACCAGACTATTAAATGAACAAGTATATGGAAATAGTCTTACAGGCCTCCCTGAAAATATGCTGAATTTGGGTGAACTTGCAAATGGAGGATTAACAAGTCTGCAAAAGTCTAAGGAAGTTTAAACAGGAAATTTTATCCCATATTATTCTTAAATTTTCTGAAAACAAAAATGTTAATATTTCTCTCCTTTATGAAAAATTTACATTATCTGCATCAAACCTGACCCCAGATAATAAACTGATTGAAAAAAAGTCCTTGTATCAAATCAGTCAGTGCACCAGTACACCAGGTCGACAATTTTTGTCCTTCTGGAAGGCAAATAACCAAATTGGTTGAGACCTTATACTAAGCTAAGATCCCATACCAGACACAAATTTGAAAATTTTTTCTAGTTTCATCATTTCTTTATTTGGTAGACCACCAGTGCTCCCACTCACCAGACACGAAAAGGCTTCTGTTTGAACTGGATCCTTATTGAAACACAAAACATGGATGCAGCTTATTGAACAGTTTATCTACATCTCTTGGACAGAAAAATCCACTGAGCAAGGTCTTGCTGGGCAGACAAAAATGCATATAGCTTTTGTTTTCATTCAATACAGATCTAATTGCTAAAGGACAAATTATCTGAACTTTGAAGTAAGACAATTAGGGTTGTTTTTGATGCAAAGCTGAACAACTGACTTTAATTCTCTGAACAAGAGAAGAAAACTAAAAGTGATGGGAAAGAATAAAGATTTTACAAATTCTCAATGAGGGTGTGCTGATGTCGCTGACCATCAGCTGTTTTATCTGGGTAGTTTTATTTAGCGCAGAATATTCCACTTTCAGGACATTGGTATAAGTCCAGCAAAACTATGGAAGATCGCAGTCAGAGTATTTCTGATAGTCCTTGCAAAAGTGAAACAGAAATTTTAATCTAGCTCTCACATGAAGTTCTCTCTCTCATTCACTGTTACTTCAATAAGCTGAGCTGGACAGATGCAGGACTGCACATACACAGAGACTAAACTGACTGACAGGGTCCCACAAGAAAGAGCTGAGGCACTTCAGAGGGACAGTTTGTGGGAAACACAGCTGAGCTACTATTGCTGTGACCTGTGCTATAACTGCTCTGCACGTAACAGAGAATTTACTGCAGCATTCACTATCGATCATGAATGCTGAGGTTTTTGCTTTCATTAATCAAGACTAAAACAGTTTCCTGTCCTGCCATTAGTAATTGGGTTAGCTGGTATTCACCTCAAGGAGCAAACTCTCATGTCCATGCCAATCCTATGAGCACCCAATAGAAAACTACCTAAACATTTCTTCTGTGTTGTTCTCACTGTCCAGCTACATCCCTAAAGTTAGGAGCAATAACAAAAAATAGGAATTTAGGAGGTAAGAAAAAGTTAATACCTATAACTTACTGCAGTGCATTTTCAATGTTAAAAGAATTATCAACATTTTGTACTATAAGGAATATTTACCTTAATTATAAACCAGAGTTGCATAAAATATTGGAAATGCACTTTCATTACTTGTCTATAGTGAAAAATACACACAAAACCAAAATACTGTCAATACAAAAATTAAAATTGAACAAGTATACTTCTTCGGGAGCATTACCTCACATGCTTCTGAATCATGAAAAACATTTAAAAAAAAACCCCAAAACCAGAAAGGTGCACTGTGGGATGATTAGTAGCTGGTAAGCAACTGAGAACAGCAATGTCAAAGCTGCAGAAATGGACTGATGAGGCAGGTAAGGCTGACAAACTTACTCTGAAGCTGTGGCTGAGGCTGCTGGAAGGAAAGGGGCTGTCCGAACACAAATGGACTGTGGACTAGGGAAGAGGGAGGTTTTGCAGCTTGATCAAAGATGGAAGGAGCTGGGAGATTTGGCCGTGACTGAATGGAATTCAGTATGGCACTCAGTTGGTCACCTGTAGTGGGCAAAACAGTCAAAACTACAACCTGTTACCTGTCATTCTCCAGAAAGACAGAGTAAAACGGTACTCAATTAAAGTTTAAATGATGATAATAGAGAAAGCTCATAAATCTCATTTAGCCACACACAACTCTGGTTGTGGCTAAACATAAAAATCTCACTCCATGCATGGCAACAAAATTACTGGCTTTTAAGGATCATGGATATTTTACTGTAACTATTTTAAACATTTCAAAATAGAGATTTATATTTGCCTTGCTAAAAAATGAAGAGCAGCCAAAGAAAAAACAGAAATCCCTCGCATTTACAATAATACACACATGCAACAGTACATGCAGAAAAAAGATTAGAAAAACTGATGAGAAGGGAAAGTTAACATGTAATTAGGCTTTGGCAAATGTATTTCTGTGCCAATGCTTTGGTAAATATTTGCTCATTTTTGCAAGCATCTTTCAAAGTATTCTGTCATGCTGTTTTTCAAGGTCAGATTGACGGTAATTTAAAAAATCTGGAAGCACCACTTAGGAACTGGAACTGGTTTTCTGAAGAGCTACCTACATTTGTTGTGACGCAAATGAAGGCCTTCAAAAAACTAGCATGTTAAAAGCAAAGTTTTAATTTCTGAACACCAATTTTCAGAAACTCTATGTGAGCATTAGAAATACATGACGCCTCACTAAGAACGCCACACCATGTTGTAATTTGAAGTATACTTAGTAATATGAGGTAGGAGATAGACACAAAGAACTTGAGAGAATCTCAGATTTGAACCATCACCAGGTAAATCCTAACAATGTCACTTTATTCTGTAAATTCCTGTCATTTTGACAGCATTGTAGAAAACCTGATAAAAAAGTTTAGAAGCTAACACAGAATTTACAACTCACAGAATTTACAACATTTTTGGATGATTACTAGTTGTCTTTTTAAGGAATTAGAGAAAGACCAGTGGAGATATCAAACCCTGTATTACCTATGAACTCCAAGGTTAAATTTATTTTCTTGATATTTTGGGTTAAAAAATAAGAAGACAAAAAAAACAGAAAACAACTGGAATGCCCTTCTAAATAATCATCTACAGGAATCAATAAATCAATTTTCTTTCACTGTTTTGGAAGTAGCATTCCTAAAGAAGAATGGAATCTGTACTTCAGTAGCTATCATTCCTAGAAGTGATTGAACAACCTGGTCTAGGGGGTTTGGACCTAGATGATCTCTAAGGTCCCTTCCAACCCCAGCCATTCTGTGATTTACATGTTTGACAAACTATTATTCTTGAATGCAACATGCCTAACTCCTAAAATGAGTAATTATTTTAAAGGGAAGGACATCTGAGGTTGAAAGTCATCTGCCCAGAATAATCAAATATGGAGGTGGGTAGGGCCAATCATGAGGAATATTAAAGTCTTGCCTGTAACACAAGCAGCTGGAAGAGAAGACATAGCTAAATTAAACAGATCCATTGTGGGAGTCATGTCTTCTGACTTGCAGATAATACTGTAAACAGACACCTATTATTGGGATCTTTACATTTAATCAATCATTTTGAAACAATCTTGGACAGGACTGAATTCTCACTGAAACTAGGGCTTCCTTTAGAAGTACTTTTAACAAACAACCACCTCCAAAAGAAATGCTTCATTCAGAAATTCCCCTAAAAGATCATGCTTGTGCCTTCCATTTTTTATTTTTCACAAAACTCAAAGCTTCTTAGACCTAAGAATACAGAAAGACTGCATATAAAGTAGTGGTACAGCTGAAGAATTCTATTTTGGGGAAAGTAAGTCCATTATTCTTTTAATATAGTTATTGACAACTCTCTGCTCTTGGGCAATCCAGAAGCAAATAGAGCACACAGAATTAATAAAGTCATGTAGCTGAGCTGTTCATTCACACTAAACATTACAGCTTGAGGGTACGTTGAGAAAATAATGTATACAAAATGGTATGGAATTCAATGCCAGGAGTAGCTTCCAAAGTTTCTGTAACTGTATTACCCCAAAGAAACACCTTTGAAACCACTTAAGATATAGTAAAAAGAATCAAAATGTCTTCAGAAACCAGGATGCCCGATTACATAGCATATTCATCTCTAAGCTTTTATTTTTGGACAACACAGAAGAAAAAAAACTGTTGTCTTAATATGCTTCTGCAGAAAAAGGAACAGATAATATTTTTGCACTATTACACAACTGACTGAGAGACAAGTAAGAAACACTCTCTACATAGTAAACCACTGTAAAATGATACAAAACTATTTCATGTTGTGACACTAACAGACTTGACTATTTAAGAGTAATTTTTTTCCTAACTTTCTCTCCTTTAAAATAAGTCTTAAGTTATTTTATTTAGGAGACCACAATGAAATATATGCTGGTGTTAAAAAACACATGCACACTTTAGGCCCCTATTTGTAGTGGCACAGAGGGTATAGTGATATAAGAATACAGTTAACAGAGCATCATGTTTCAGGCATATTTCTCAAGAACATCTGCCTCAACAGAAGTCCCTTCTGTATTATTAAATCTTTTAGAACTAATCAAGAAATGAACAGAAGGCATGCAGATTGAGTTTGATGGCTGTTATATATATATTTAGATCTTGCCAACAAAACAAACCATGATTAAAAGAAGCTATTATTTCAGGTCAGTAAAATTAACTAGATTTTATTTATTTCCCAACAGTTGTAGCTTGTAATTATGTGATTGAAAGGTAACTTCAGTTTTACAACTTTTTTTTAAAATTTCACAACAAATCTTAAGTGGCATGTTTTACCTTGTCAACCCATTAAAGGCACTTAAAAAATTGTCAAGAGATGACAAACATTTCTGGACTTTTTAAAACATGTGCTTTCCAAATCAAATAGTTTTCTAATTTTGTTTTTCAAGTATGTATTTTTCATTTCAACATTTTAATTTTGTGCCTACCACTACAGAAATCCACAACTAACTTCCAAATCTTTGATGACCCTTTTTATACCAAATAATTAGACTGAGTGAAACTAAAGCAGAGAACAAAGCAGTTTTAACATTTTGCAATTCATTGTACTACTGCTTTGGAGAAGACCAGCGGTGCCTAAAAAAGCAGAAAACGAGTAATAAAATACAAGCAAACTTAAGATAAACATAATTTTTAAAAATATGAGTGTAAAAACATACCTTTGTTATTTCCAAGGCCATAATCAAACCCTTGTCCATTACTACAGCTTGTTCCCTTACTGAAAGCTTGTATTGAAAAAGGACTTGGGGGAGGAGTCTGCACATTTTGATCAAGAAGGACTTGCTCTGTAAAAAAACCACATCACTTTGGAGTTAGACCTCTTAGCAACTGATTCACATTAGAAAGACAAGTCACAAAGCAAAAAAAAAAGATATTTATTTCCACCGATTGTACTCTTCCTCTCAACTAAATAAATTCTCTTCAAAAAATCTCACGTCTGCTCTTCAGGGCTCATGCTCTAAAAATCTATCTAAAGACAGATGACTTAATACCATGTAGATTGGGTTTTGTTTGACTGAGTTGTTGCCAGCTTTGCCATTATTTGACACTTGTTTTTTTCCAGTAACACCATTCAGCAGTGTTTATTCTTTGGATAGCAATTGTTAAAATTCCTTTAAGAAAGCAAGGTGGAAAAAGGATAGTTTTCAGAGTGACAAACTCGGAGCCAATAAACATTTAATTGTGGCTAGCTCCTAATAGTTCATGGGACACAAGACATTTTTTCCTGAAAGATTTATTTGTATCTGTAAATGAATACTATAATTTTGCTTTCTGTATGACACTAAAGCAACCTCCAACCCAAAGTATTTCATAATATTCAAAACTACTAGAATAGAACTAAAATAGATGAGACAGAATCCACTTGACTATTTAGATTTACAGAGAAATTACTGATTTTATGTGGACAGAAATACTGTCCTACCTGATGATATATAAGAAAGCATTCAGAAGAAATATCACAAATGCAGGTTTGAAAACTCAAGCTAGTACCTTGAATTTTTTTTCTTGTAAATGTACTGAACTTAACATGGATTAAATTAAAAAAAGTCACAAATCTTCTAAAAGTAATTTTTTAAAAATTGTATTTCAGGACAAAACTGCATTTAGGAGTACAAACTTTACATAACACACATTCAAGTAAAAAAAAAATTACAAGGGAGAAAGCTGTAAATTTAAAGTCAGTTTATAAAAGAATGGATCTAGAATTTTCTCTGTCAGAGGCTACTCTAGATCTTACCGTAGTATTTTAACTGCATACCTGCCTACAGACCTAGCTATTCAGTAAGACTTTTGCCTTGGCTCTGACAGAAATATTACTTCATTACGGGAATTTAATTATAATTTTATTAAATAATGAAAATATTAATATAATGTGAAAGACGGTGTTATTTATGGATTAAAAAATAGACATTTGCAAATCTAGCTGGAGCTCCTGCAGATCCTTATTATTTCCCTCTAGCAAAAGCATTGAAACTGATGATAAATTATTTCTAAATGATTTCATGGCAAATAAAAACAACCAGTTTAAAACAACCTTCAGATATGGCTTAAGTGCATTAAGTTTTATATGGTACTGAGGTGGACTAGGAACATAGAGCAGGTTGAAAAATCTCAGTAATTGCACTGTTAACCTTCAAACTGCTTTAGCTAGATGTACAAGAGACATCCATCTTCACCCTACCTACAAAAAGAAACTCATGTAGAAAAGATTAAAAACAGATATATTGAGGCATGGGATGCATGTCAGAAAGTTTCTAAGATGGTATTTCTATGTGCTGTATTGCAAAAATCCTACCACAGAATTTTGTTCTCAAAGCTTAGAGCTTACACTTCTCTATTTCTGTGAGCGCAATGATATATTCGAAGATGTCCTTCAGCAACAGTACATTAAGTATCAAGAATCTGAAGACATGCCTTCAAACAAGGGTCTTGTTTAAATCCTTCCTGGTTTGGGAATGCTTTCTTAGAGAAAATTAATAAATATACTTTGAGAAATTTAATAAAATATGAAATGATAGATCAATTACTGAAGGTGAAAAGACTACTTAAAAACGCAAAATACTGTCAAGTTACTTAAATGTATTTTTCAAAATAAGCACTCTTGAATGAAAATTTTTGTGCATTGCTCAATTTATTAGAGATGATTTTCAATTGGAAAAGCAAACAAGCCCATATCAAAATAGAAAATAATGAATTTATCGACCCTACTATTGAATACATATGCTTTTAACAATAAGGTACTGTTCCACTTCACAATTATTTAGTTTCTAGAATCTACTTGGACTCTTCAAGCACCTCAGAACCTGACATTAGCAGACACATAGATATGAAAATAGAAAAGCTGTGACTTCAAAAGAAGTGTTTGAAGTATTATGTAATCACTTATATATTTTATGGAAACCTCTTCACTATTCCCCTTCTTTGCAGAAGGCTTTATACCAGAAAGTCAAGCCATAACACTCTACAGACAATATTTATGTATTAGCAAGGAATTACTTTGTTTTAATATTGCAATGTAATGATAACTTAAGAATATCTATGTGCAAAATGAATTTTGGTTCCAAATATCAGAACCAGAAAAATGGCAAAGAGTCTGTTCAAATGAACAAATAAGAGGCTGACAGTAAGCGTGACCTAAAAACACAAACAGAACATGACTGCTGAGGTCAAAGCTTTTCATGAAGATACCTTTTGGAAAACAGATGCATAAAAATTAACTCCACAGCTAAAAGAAAAAAGATGGTTAAAATTATTGTCCATAACCATAGCTGGTACAGAAGAAATCATGGGGAAATATTTTAACTGTTCTTTTAAAAAATCATTTAAAGAATGTTTATAAACAACTTTCAAGTCCAACTGTGCAACATAACTCAAATGAAAATGCATAAGCTAATGTTATACCTGTTCAAAACTCAGATCCTTCTTTATTTCTCCTGTTTAGACTGCTTTTTAAAAAAAAGTTAATTTTAAAAAAATGAAACAAAACAACCACTTGCCATCTTCATGTCGGAGGTACTGGTTTCCACCTCTGTCTCTAGCTAATGACCATGCCTCGCCTTCATCACTTTCACAGAACTCTACCATGCTGTTCTTATCCATTTGCACCCATGTACCTTCTGAATTAGTCACCTGATGCACACACATAAAAAAGCAAAATTTATTGACTTTTCAAATAATTCAGTAGCACGATTCAGCAACTACCTATAGTATCTGGAAAACACATTCAATTTTAATCTTTATATTACAAATCAAATGTTAAAAAAACCCCATTTCTTAAATTAAGGCCACAGACTGAGGCAGACTGAAGTACCAAACCTATTTATGGCACATTTACATTTAGGAGTAATTCCTAAAATTTTAGACCTGTTTATGTTCAGAAGAAGCAAAACACCAACACCGTAACTTTAGAACATCCAAATAAGCCTAAATAAAATCTTGAGGGAAATAGTCACCAAGATATACTTTCTAATCAATGGTGGCAACAAGATATACATTGGTATACCAAGATATACATGAAAAGTTTTTATGAGTATTTATTTTGTTCCTCATATTATATTTAGGAAATAGCATGACACACTTCATCCTTAAGCCCTTCTTAACCATAAAACACCACAACAGGACAACCCAGAACAATAACAATAGTTCAGCAACTAAACAAGTTAATACAATCAATACAGAAAAACACAGGAATTTGTTAAATGGTTACATCCTAGGAAAACATTTTGTTAATGAAACAGAATTCTTTCAAAGAATATGACAAAAAAGTAGAAGAAACACAATTTTGTAAGAAATACTGTAATAGAAATATATAAGCAAGCACACATAACTACAGTGCAATTTTAACATTATTCCAATTGATGCAAAAAGGCAAAAGACATGACTGCATAAGTACTTATAATATAAACCAAGCTCAAAGGTCAGTATTTATCATGAGGAGGGGAAAAGCAAACCTGTAGAGAGGCAGATTCTTTTGTTGCGTTTACTACTGTTATATACTGGTATCTATGAAGACATGAACTGAAGCTACAAGGATCCATACCTCGCCCACTGCCTTGACTTTGTTTCCCAGAACTAACATTCCAATTGGGATACCTCTAAGGTTAGGGCAGCTTCTGATGTTGTGGCCTGATGGGCCAGTCTTCACTACCTTGTACACTCCAGGTCCACCTCGAAGAAATGGCATATCTTGTTCTTGCATCACTGCTTCCTGTGGGCAGTGTGAATTTAGGTCTTTGAAAAAATCATCAGCATTAGACCTAGATTCCTGAGAAATAAAAAAAAAAAAAAAAAAGGCAAAACAGAACAGAATTAAACCTATTAATACAACCTTTAAACTACTGAGATAAGAAATACTTAATTCGAGACTACAAAAGGTAAATTTCAAAGCTAAAGGAGATCCTAGTTATATTGCTAATTTTTGTGTGTAATGCTAAAAAACTAACTCCTACTAAATTGCACATTAATTGAATTACTCCTGACATTAATCTTAAAGCAAAAGTAGTATAAATGTAACCATTTATATAGAAGTAATAGCTCATATCTAACATTAGAGACAAATTATTTAATCTAACTACTTCCACTAAGAACTCATCCTTGCTGACATTTCTCAGGATACACATTTGTTCCTCCTGCTCTATTTGTGAAATTTTGTTAAAGTCTGGGGCTATGTAAAGGGATTTTGAATATTATCTCTCTCCATATGACATGCTTTTTTTTAATTTCATATTTATACCACATTGTTAATTTAGAGTCAAGGCAAAATTATGACAAAGAGGAACAGCAATACCATAGACTTTTAAATGCACATGTTAGTATTAGTGCATATTTATTGTTTCCACAATAACAATAAAAAGGACCTGCAAATTTATTCCACCTCGTAGTATTTGCAGATGAAATACATATCCAAGCCTGAAGCAAGAAAACACTTTGGGTTTCTTACCAAGAAAAAGTGGTAGTTACTAAAAGAAGAAAAAAATGAGCATAGATTTTTCAGCCAGCCACAGCTTAACAAAAAGGCTTTTGAACAAAAATATCTGAGGGATGGAAGTAACAAACGTGCATTTATTTCAGAAGACCACAAGTGAGAAGCAGGAGCAATTTCTATTATACTGAAAGTCATAGGTGCTTTTAAAGGAACATCTGAAAGTTACAAACTACATGATGTCCTACTGGATGGAGCCAGTGGTTCACCTCAGTCTACTGTGTTCAGCAACAGGAGATACTCTTTAGAAAAAGCATAAGTATCTTTATTAGTGGTCTATCCCTTATATGCCAACACCCTTTAAAAACATTTTATTACACATATTACAAATTATACCCTATTTTCTTTAGTGTTTATTTATGAATCTGATTTCTCTGAATTTAATTTCTTCCTAATATGCTGATACTTTATGCCTTGACAATCTCCTGTAACATCTTCCAGGAGTTTATTTCCTACTGTGTGAAAGAATACTTTCTTTTGTCAGACTAACTAAACTTCTGGTTATGTTATTTCCCTCTACATGAATGCAATTTCCTCTCATCTCTTTAATTACCATGTTTTCAGCATTTTTTGGTATGGAAGTCTGTGCAGTATGTCCAGACTAATACAGCAGGGTTTTCAAGAAGCCTTTATACAAAAATGATTCTTTATGTAAATATGTAACTTACAAAGCAAGTTAATGCAAGCTGAGGTAAACTGGTTTGAGGGAAAAAAAAAAGACAATTTAAACATTGTTTAGATCTTGACATAATAAAGTTTGCTATTCTGGGGAAAAAGATTCAGTGGACAAACAAGTTTTAAAATGCGTAAACCAAAACGTACAACACATTATCATCTTCATTACAAAGTTCATACAAAAAACCATCGATCTCAAAACATTACAGAACTGATATTTAGACAAACACTTCTAAAAAGTTAAACAGCCTAACTGTACATAACATAACTTGTTCCTATAATTACATAATTTAAAAAAACATTAAAAATGGGCAGAGTATTTATTAAATATCTGTGACTTTACTCATACGATTATCATTTTATTACATGCTGCAACTTCATGTGGAGCCTCCAATAACAGAAAAAAAATTACCAGTAAATTCTGCACTAAAGGAGAATGGAAGGCTTTGTTATGTTACTCGGCCATATCTCTGAATTTCTAATTTAGTTTGTTAAAAAAGGAGAGCACTACTCATGAATTAATAAAACTTCAATAATCTGCCCTGGTATTTTTTTCTCATCTTAGAAGAAAGAGACACAGATACAGCACTCAATGCAAATCTGCTATTCCCTATAAAAATAATTCACAGTAAAACAGACTTCAAAGAATAGTTAGCATAAAGTTGAGTCATAAGGTGCATTCTGAAAACATGAGATACAGTGTGACTGTTCCTGTAATTTAACTCACCTTAGGGGGTAAAGCTTTGGAAGTCCGTGAAAAAAAGTCCAAATCCCTTACTCCTTGGCTAGCATTAAAGACATTCTGAGCAACAAAGTTTGAAAAAAAAAGACATATATCAACAAAGAAATGGGAACAAAGAAATACTGGAGGAAGAAGCTCAAGGTACTATAATGTAAACTTTCTCCTCAAGTAAATTTATTGGTAGAATGTTTTGCAAAAGGGGAAAGTTTTGTTTTCCTATTCAAGTCACCTGAGTCCATTGCTCACCATGGCAAATCATCCATTACACAGAAACAATTTAGCATGTCAAAAGCTCAAAAATGGATGTAGTGTGTCATGCCATTTACTGAAATTAAAGAGCCAGACATTTCTTATAAAGCTTGAGACTTCATGCACAGAAAAATCCCATATTTTTGTTACAAAGAAACAGTAGTAGGTCCTATCACAAACCAGTTTTCTAGCAAGACTGTCTCCTTGTCTGAAAGATGATTTCAACTAGTGCAGGACAAGGGCACATGGAATTTGAGTCACTAAGTCAGAACCAAGGAAATGCAGAAGGGTTAAGCTCACTGTTGCTGAAAGCAATTCACTTGCACAGAATATTTCACCAGTTTGCACATCAAAATCATACTTTTTACCAGAGCCAAGAATTTCAGTGCTATACAGAGAACAATTGCTAAGATTTCATTAATTTTGTAAAATATACAATGCATTTACTAGTTTATGAATAATCACAAACCAAATACAGCTGCCAGAGAGATGTCGCTAATTTTATAACCAATTGCCCACACTATAGAAATAAACACTGCTGCTCTGTATAACTTCTCCTCCCACAAAATAGTGAGGACAGCATTTTTTAATCACTGAAAACATGAAAAAGAAGCCATCTTTTCTCCATAAGCTGGTTTCTACACATTTCAAAGAAATTTTCACTGTTCCTGTTAAATGAAAGAATAGTGTGTATATATATATCTGGCAGTGCTAATAATCATTATGATGGAATCCCTTTGACAAAGCACCCGTTTCATCTATATGAACAGAAGTATCAAAATCTAATTTCTTATCCCATCCTGATACAGAAACCAAAAGAAATCCCTGCTCAGTGGCCACATTAATATTTAACAATAGTTAAGGCAGTAAATCCTTTCAGACAGAGACATTGGGCATGCCCTCATCTGTATTCCTTGAAAAAGCACTAACATGTTAAAAGTAAGTAAATCTACTCTTTTACCACATGATAGAAGCAAATAATCTACTATATACTGCTTGCATACATCGAGTTTCAGTAACACAAATGGTTTGCCATTTTGACAAAAAGAGGGAAATTGTCAGAACACCAGCATTTCTGTAGAATTGAGTAAGTATCTTCACCCTGAATTGAAGGAGGTAGCAACTAGAGATATATGCTTGGGGGCATTGGGGAAGGTGGGGAGGGTGTTAGGAAGATTAGCAAAGTAAAGGCTTGTCAATTTGCCATAAAATTATGGCAACTAGAAAAAAGCCTGCATTTGCCTAATGAGTGTACTTCATAGGAACCTAACCTACTTAAACTGTCTGATTATACTACTTTGCAGCGTATCTACTATTTTCTGATGGACTTCCACTGAGAAACATGGACTATCCATAGCTAAAATATTTAGGTATCATTTCAAAGATCTATTTTTCTGTCATATACTTCTCTGTGTAAAACACACAAGGGAAACAGCAGTGAAATGGGACCATGCTGGCGAAGAAACACCAAGAAGAACAAAGTTGAAGCTCTCCTTTGTTCTGGGAGCTTGAGAAATTCCTGGCTATTATAACACTGTATAGCAGTTTAGATGAATAGATCAGGCATCTATTTGAGAACAAAGTTTGCATTCTGAAGAAACTACTAGATAGAGGCTTTGTATTTAGTCCTTATGCTACCATCTGTATATGTAGTTAATGCTTTCATTTAACACTTCACCTTCCAAGAACTAAAACTAATTTTGGAAATTCATACTTTTCCCAACAGATTTTAAGTTTCAGAGATTAAAAAAAAGTTGTTTTGTCATAAAAAATCATCGGACTATTAGGAAGTTTTTAAAATCTCAGTTATTATTTTTCAAAACTAAGGCTTATCTTAAACTGCTATCTTGACATTTTATCCAGCATAGTCCTACTCTCCAAGTGTCTTCCATTATGCTTAAAACAACTGCAAAAATCTTTTATCAATGTCCTTCAATGTTTCCACAGAACATTCAGCTTCCTGAGGTGCTGTGAACAAACACTGGAGCCTACATACTAATTTTAATTCTTTCTTCCACTGCAATAATGGTTTGAAAAACTTGCAGTTTCTCCATCCTTGATTGTCTATGGTGGCTGGGGAATCTAATATTGTAGCTGGGCATCAGGGTACAATATTCCTTCTTATAAAGTTTTACATTTGAAATGAAGTAACAGGAACTTGTTTAGAATGGAATTTTTAAAAGACAAGTTCCAGAGCCTGACCAAGATAAAATTCTATTTCTTTCTAGTGTGCACTGTTTTATATCGCATATAACTTTCTACTAAGTACTGTGTGTAAGCATGAATACATAATTGTCTGCATAAGGAATTTAACCAGTATTTTTTCAAAAACAGATACCTGAATGCCAAAAGACAGAAGGAAAAATAACTACCAGAGATGGAAACAGCTTACCCAAGATCACAATCTATTAAATTCACAATCTCATAGTTATATTACCAAAAATGGATTGGATACACAATTTCAGATCAGGGGCTGCAAAGTAGTTCCTTGTGAAAGGACAAGAGCAACAAAAGAAGAGCTGAAGACTTTCTAAGAAGGTAAATGACCACAGCTCAAATAAATAAAACACTGGTAACTACCATGGATCTCTGCTTTCCTATGATCATATCTTTAAATATTAATAGCTTTGATAAAAATAGAGAAAATGCATTTATGAGATCCACAATACTCAGTGTTTGCTTTATCATGAAGTATCTAGTTAATGCTAGTAAATATACATAAAATACAGATACAATTTATATGTCAAGATGAAGAGGTCACAATTATCACTACTGAGAACCTCTACTGTTTTTCATTTGTTCACTGTTCCATAATAGAGTGAAGAAACAGCGTAACTAAAAGTTTTTTAAAAAAAATACACCTTTTAAATATGTTTCAAAATGTACTGAGACATTCCATTTACTTAAGGTATTGATTATAAAAAGCCTGTATATTTAAACATGACAGAGCAATGTAATTAGAGATGATAAGTCTGCACACTCAACAAAGCTGAATAAAAATAGAGTCTAGTAAAAGTAATATGACACCTATTTAACCAGGGAATACAATGCCTAACTCAGCCATTCGATTTTCCATCTGCATTTTCAGTCACATGAAGGACTTTCTCCTGTCTTCCTTTTAAGCCAAAACTACTTGAACAGCTTGGCTCCAAAAAATCTTGTACATTAACAATTTTTTTTTTAACCGCATTCTGCTCATCATGTCATTCCACTACCCAAATCAACAAGATTAAGCAGATATGAATTATATCACAATTTAATCTAACAAAACTGTAGCGTTTATTACTTAATTGAACATCCTTTCTGCATAAGTCATTCATCTTTCGAGGGCTGCACCAATCAAATTAGACAACTTACAAACACAGCCCTTCTTTTTTTGGACAGTTCAGAGAAAAAAAAATATATAATTTGAGTAATTTTCAACTTAGCAATCACCATAAAAAATATTTTAAGAGTTTCTACCAAGAAAGTAGTATCTGTGCAAAGAAAGTATCTAGTAAGAAAGCAGTATATGCTAGACTAGTATGCTGTAAAGTCTTAAGGCATTCAAAAGTCAGCCTCTGAACCTTAAGTTTTGTCACCTTTAAGAACTAAAATGTCGGAAAACTATTTTTTTTCCTTTATCCTCTTATTATTATGAATCAAACAAACAAATCTTATTGCTTATATATTGCCATAATAAAATTCAATAGTTTCAGGACATGCTAAGTCCTCTCAAAAATCTGAAAATGAGAGATGTGCAAAGAAACTCTTCATCTGAAAGTAGCTCAAAACACATCTCTTGCACACGCCTGCATTGTTCCAACAGTTGCTTTCATAAACCTTTTGCTGTGTTGGCTGCCAGTCACTGAGCAGAAGCTAAGAAAGCCTGTGACTTTTAACTTATGTCATTCAAGGTATATGATTGGCTACCTAAAAGAAAATTAAGCATATCTAACACCTCCTAATAATCTAAATGGTAACAAAGCTAATTCAAAAGAGGTTTAAAAAAAAAACCCAAAACAAGAGAGAAATTTTTATCTGAGCTTTACAGACACAAAGAATGAAATGTTTGAAAACTGAATGTTGTTTTTCACATTTGATTGTACCTGATCTCCTTATTCAAATGAAATTTGAATTCTCAAAATTGTATTATCAAGATTGAATGTTCAGTTATTCATGACAGACATTTCTTTCCAGGCTTCTCTCAAGGAGCACAGCATATACTCTTCCCTAGAACTAAATATATAGCAGAGCTGTACGACATATGCCAACCAGTAAGCCCTTGCTAACCACAGACAACAGCTCAGCTCAAAAATATTCCCTTTAACAAGTAAAAAGGTATTGAAGATAGCTAAACTAAAAAAAAAACCCACAATAACCCACATAACTAAGAAAAATCTAGTAGAATGTAACACCCATCTAAACACACAATATTTACTGAAGTTAATTACTTATTCAAGATGAATTCACTTTTATCATAGGTGAACAGGTAAAATTCAACTAGTACACAGAAAAATTAATATTTCATGGAAGTATAACAGCAATTTTCTAACAGGCACCAATTACTAAGGCAAAAAATATAGGTATGATTTTAAACATTATTTTCCCCCATGTTTTCATATATTCTACAACAGACTAGAAAAACACTGTGATGACAGGCATATTTGAGTGACTGCTTTCTGAGTAGAGAAATAATTTGCTTCCCAAATGCAAATTTAAAATAATTTCTCCAACAAGGATTCCAGTGAAAGGGACCTAGAAATAGAAGTATATCCACAAATAATTTGTAGACAAGAAGACTTATTCACATCATATAATAGTATTTTTCAGAACAGCCACAGGGGATTGTAAATTTCCAGATTTAGCTACTAGCAAATAGCCCAGTTTCATTGAAACGTGGAATATCTCAGTTCTTCTATAACCAAAAAACATGAACAGCATGATATTATTGGTTGCAAGTGTTTCATTTAATGAAGTATTTCTTAACTATCTTCAACTGCAGAAGCAGCTCACTCATGTAAGATGACAAATCAAAGCTAAATAGCAGTACTTGTAATTGGATCTGAATATTGCGCTCTGCCCAGAAGAAAACAAGGTAGTGCCCACTCTCGGGAATGCATGAAAAGAGATGAGCCAGAAAGGCCTGCACTTTCATAAATCTTTTGAGAAACACTGGTTTGGCTAATACAGTTTTTCCTTCTTATCTTTTACATTTTTCAGAAAAGTGTATCTTGTTTCCAGGAAACATGTAACCTTGAAACTGTAGTAATGATGATCACCAATTAAGTGATTCAAATAAATTATGTTTACTCTTATTATGAATTAAACGTTTGTCCTGAAGCTCTGGGATTCGTCGCGAAGCTCAGGGATTCTTTGATTAGCTAATAAAGTGATAACTTAAGGATTCAGGTGTAAAACTAAAAAAAAAAAACAAAGTCCACAAAACCCAGCACCTAAAGAACTTTTATTTTCTTTGTTTTAAAAAGCATCAATTAGATTGGTTCACTGTAGGTTCTTCTGAAATCATGGCACCAGTGGACCACTTCACAGACCATGCTATCTCACATAAGAAACGCCTGGTGCAGACCACAATACTATTCTGCTTTTTTCACAGCAGTCCTTGCACTTCTGTTTCTCTTCTAGGAGAAGAGGCTTCAACATAAAAAGCCTCACACCCTTCTACACTCCACCCTCATTACACAATAACCCTCCAAAATGCAAACACACGTAAGGTTGTATTTGATAATAAAAATATCATTTACCTCAGGACTTTTTGCAGCCTTAATTAAAGAAAGTCTTGTAATGAGGATAGAGTGTACTTTTGGATATTTTTCAAAGGCACCTTTTACTTACGTCAACAGGTACCAGAAGGCTCTTGCCAAGATGTTGGTTAAAAGACAGACACCAGGCTTCAGTGTAACCATTCATGTTAGGAACATACTTCTTTATTGTTTCATCATTCAGCCTCAGCCAAACACCATCATCATTGTGGATCTATGGGAAACAAGCAACAAGAACGAGCCATGCCCTCCTGTAACTGTTCTGTAGCTAGCAAGGATTAACAGACTTCAGGCAGACAATAGCAGCAAAGAAGCAATGATCCTTACAA
Organism: Acanthiza pusilla; assembly: GCA_036630365.1. Taxonomy (NCBI): domain Eukaryota; kingdom Metazoa; phylum Chordata; class Aves; order Passeriformes; family Acanthizidae; genus Acanthiza; species Acanthiza pusilla. The sequence continues at coordinate 26,150,614 of JAXCHO010000018.1, forward strand.
TGCTGATGGAATGTAAGCAGAGCTAAAGAGGAATATTGACAAAAACAGAATTCCAAAGCAATGGGAAGCATATATTTTTAGAAGTCAGGGTGTGAAGACAAATTTAAATCAGATCATGCAGTAATAAGAATTGCTTCGAAATAAAAGAGGAAAGAAAGTCAAGCCTTCATAAGCTTCACAAATTCCCCACTTCGTATTTTTCCATTGCTGAAATGACTTAGTAAATTGCAAAAATATTCCTTGTATATGAAGTTATATTGTAGAAAAATACATGCAAAATAGTCTAACACACTAGTAGAGATCTTTCAGATCTGTAAGTGAAAGATGCAATCAAAAGGATATCTACATCTGAATTTTTGAGTGGAGTTGAAATAGTAAGTAGTGAAAAGCTGAATCTTAAGAGGTATTACTATAAAATGAATTGCAGGATTTTCTTTCCTTCTATCAGTCTCAAATGTTTGTTACACAGGTTTTGAAGTAAGTAAATTAGAAGGAAATGACAGTTTGAAAAACTAAATTAGTAAATTTATTTTTTGCAATTTATGGTCTTAAGTTGTATATGTCAGCATCTAAACATGGAAAAAACCCATTATTTGCATGAATTACCTTTACACCTTAGCCCAATTTTCAATAAAATGTCTTATTGATTACCTCGTCAATGAAAGTGATGGATCCATTGACTTTCACTATGCCTATCTGCTCACTCTGAAGGGAAGGGTGGCTACGGATACGAAGCCCTGCACTGTCCTTGGCCACAAATTTGCGAACCTAAGAGAAGCAAAGAAAGAAAGTAAGGAAGAAAAAAATTGGAACAGAGCTCACAAGAGTAAAAAGAAAAAGGTTTAACAGATTCTGAAATGCCAGTGACAAGACAGCAATCTTAAGAGTTACAGTTTGTTGCTAGTTTCCCATGGCTGCTGTGTATAACTTCACTTTTTTATTATAATCAAGAAAATTATAATGTTCAAAAAACCCATAATGTAAGCATGCATTGACTCAGTCTTGGAAATACTTCTGTTATTCCCTACAATCATCAGTGAAACCTTCTGATTCTTTTAACACACACATTTTATTCACTGCTGATAATATAATCAGATTTCCCTTTTCAAATTTATTATTTCTCCTAATAGATCAGCCTGGGATTACCATTTCTCAATTGTGCTACTCTAGTATTCTCTTTAGTCAGCATTTTGACCAAAATTTGGATACTTTCTTTAGCTCAAGAGTTTAACTAGCCATTTTAAAATAAAATGATCTTTCTACTGTATCTTTCAAATAGCTATTTCAACAGTATCTCTTCTTGTCACAGGAAGGTTAGAGCAGAGGCTCCTAGGTGCTACTAGAGGCTATTAGGTGGACTTACTACAACCCCTCAAAATCTCCCAGATGTTATTCACTATCACTTTTTTTATCATTCAAACATTATCAGGCACCTGTCCCATAGAGAACAAATGTAAGCCATCCTGTTGGTCTCTTAAAACCAGGGATGTATATATTCTATGCATATGGTATCAAACCATTTTCTTGGAAGGTTATTTTCAAACGCCACAGGTGAAAGTGATAAAAGTATCAATGGAAGTATGGATTTAATCTATAACATAAAGCACAGAATGATATGTAAGGAATAAACTCAGTGATACACAATGAGAGATAACAGCTAAGTGCATGAATCTTTTTTCCCTGAAGAAATTATTTATTTTAAGAAATGGTATTTATTCTGAGGCTAATTTAAAAAACAAAACACAAAACCAACAAAACCCCAAAACCAGAAGCATGTAAAGGATTTCACACAAGTTATTCCAAAATGTGCAAGGTTTTGCTTATTAACAATCCTCTTCCTCATAATATTTAGATTCTTGCAACAGACAAAACTAAGACTCCCAAGGTCCTTGTAAAAGTATAAAGCTGAATCACTGCTGACAGCATTCTCAACACAGACAAGCCTATGAACAAAGCCTTGCAAATTAGGAGCCCTTGCATCATGTTATGTCAGAAAATCGTACAGTTGGCTAGAACTTGGATTAAGAACTTTAGAGGAGGAACTCACATTCAAGATTTTGAGTATGCACATGCCTGGAAAGAACCCTTTTCCTCCTTTGCAACAGTGAACCTAGCTAGTTAATAAAAAACTTCAACTTATAACTAGTAACTGGTTAAGGATCAGATCCACTGACACACAATACAATAAAAACCAGATTAGGATGCTTATGCTCATTTCTGACCACGATGAAAAACTTAACAGTCTGTATCTTCCTTCTGATATAACACCTCTTTGCTGGGAATGCTCCTGCATAGCACTGTATATGGTTTTTGTAACTCTGTCCTGTACCATCTCCGTAGCCAGTTCTTCCATGGAGAATACACGAGCTGGATTCCAACAAAAGAAGTGACTATGGCAGAATGGCTAAGCAATTAGGATTTACATCACCACTACGGCCGGCACACAGCGGTTTTCAAGAGCTTTGTTGCTATGCTTTCTTATTCGACACATCTGCAAAGAGGTACACCTCACACAACAGGAAGGGTTGTTGTACAGGATAAAGCAACCCTAACAAGGGGGTTGACATTCTATGAAGGGATGAGAAAAACCACCACCAGCCCAAAGCTTTTGGATTTGGTGGTTATTCTTTGGTTTTGCAATTAATGCCAGCTACTTGTTAAGTCGTGTCAGGACAGTAGAAACCATCAAAACATGTTAGTGACCAACCATTCTGCTATCAGTCTAGCAGCTTCAAATTCAGCTAAATTAGGACAGTTTCCTTCCAGTTGGTTCCAAGTACCCTGAATTGCATCACGTAGCTTGAAAGATAATGTTTTCCTCAATAGGATGTGGAATGAATTTTCCTGCAAATTAGTTAATTTAAGCTTCACGGCTAATAAAGAGGCAGCAATTCTTATGGCTCATATAATCCAGGTTGAATATAGATCACTGTCATAATCTCCTTCAGATTCTTCATCTGACTTCAAATAAAAGAAAGAAGAAAACACTTATAAAATTATACAATAGTATACAACCCATTTTCAACTTGCAATTAGAGTAAGGTTTGGCAACAAAACTGAAATGTTCCAGTGCCTCCGTGAAAAAATTTTGGTGTTTTTAGTTCAGAACAGATCACCACTAAGAATGCACTGTTAGTGGCCTTTGGTTATAACTGTCTGAAGTTCAATGCTGGCAAAGATGATAAAGAAGCTTTTAGAGCTCAACAAAGCCCTTTTTCTTAGCAAAAGGTGATTTGGTATATTGGACTGTCTCTGAGTGATACATATCTAATCTGCATTCTTGGTTTCAAAAACATGGAGCATAGTATAATTATTATCTTTCTCTCTTACTTACTACTGTTCATACAAAGAATTATCCTAACCTGACTTCTTATGTGATTTATTACAACACAGAAGAAAAACAACTGATAAATGATTTACCATGAAAGGCCTGGTTTCATTTTTCAGCAGGCTCTACAGACACTATGCACAAGACAAAGATGGCTCCTTTTTCAAAGAGACTACAACTTGGAACCAGAAATTAGACATGTAAGTAGAGCAAGACAGGGAGAGGATTAAACACTACATAATGTCTCAGAACACCAGAGGACTGACTTTGTCAAGTACTTTTAACTATCATGAAGACTACTCCTTGACAACACAGAGTTATGGACAAACAAGTCACCCCAATTTCCACTGTAATAACTGAAAAGAAAAAAAGAACTTCTGATCAGCAATTTATCTCATCTCAAACCAGATTCTTTCAACTTGGGGACAGCAAAACAACACATATGATGATCAGTTTGGGTGGAGGTACCATTAAGTTGTGATAGATAAATCTCCCTCAGTAGGAATTGGGAGTTCTAACTAAGATAATGAACTAACCAGGAAGTCTTCCTTCCTAGAGAAGGGAAAAAGTCTAAAAGAAGCTTTTGGGGGAAAAAAGGAAAAAGAGACCCAGTGAGGGACAAAATGTTGCATTGAAACTAAAAGTACGTTTATTATTTTTGAGGCATGGCTGCAAGGAAAAAGAATCTTGTTAGTGACAGAAGCAGATGCTGGATGCATTTTAAAGACTGGGGAACCATACAACAAAGTTACTGTCTCTGGATTATTCTGAAATCTAGAAAAAACTAAATCAGGATGTACTGCATAGGGAAAAAGTTGTCAAAAACCTGATCCTTTTGGTAACCATATATTTTTTAACCACCATCCGAATTTTGGTAAGACAGGGAAAGACATCTTGTGGTATTTCAGAATTCCACATCTTTTAATACAGGTTTATTCCACAAAAAAAAAAAAAAAAAACATTCAGCACCTCATTTAATATCCCTTCCTTTGCATCTAAGAGGAAGCACAAGGTAGTTCCCTCATCTGGGCATTTTCCTTATACCACCGTCACCCATTTCAGTTTATTTGCTTTCTTTGTATGCACTTTAGTCCTTCAGGGGGGAATGATAAGGTGAAATGGGGATGTCAAAAGCTACAGAAAGGATACCTTTAAAAAAGAAACATGCCTAAGAAAAGAAAATATCACTAAAGAGACTGATTATGGATTTTGTATTGACTGAAGATGCTTATGACAAAACACACAAAATCTTTGTTAAGTTTTTGCACAATTAATTTCACAGTACAATACAGAAGAAAAAACTACTAATAGTGCAAAATTCTGTCTGTGGCTTTAATAATAGCTGTGCAATGTTTGTGTGACATACCAAGGCAAAGGCAGTTTCTGTGGAGCTTCTAACAGTTTTATGAATACATATACAAAAAGAAAATTAAATTAATTTGTTTCATTTTATCCAGTATACAAATTTCATCCCATTCAGCACTTTAAGGTGATCTGCAAATATCCTTAAGTCTGCGGCACTACTATATGATAAAGTATATATGAAACAACAACAAAATCCCACCCAAACATAACTATCTGTTTTGGGGTTTTTTCAATTCTCCAAACCTTGTTTGGCTGAGGTTCTGCTTTAGGTTTAATAAGTTGGGTTCCAGGAGGTATCATTCCTTTTGGAGGATCTTTTACTTTCACTTCTAGTCCAGCATCTATAAGCAAACAAAGACTAAGTTTACAAAAAATAAATATAAGGGGATATATTAGTTAAACAGTAACTACAGTTTATCTGCACTACAACTCAGAGTAGACAAAATAACCACTTACTTATCTGTCTGCCAAAATCAACACTTGCAGTTGCCTCATGGTGCAAAGTATTAAGTTTTGAACATTTCTGTTTTCACATGTGGAAATTGACAGAGATGTAGTTTCATGTTGTTATTAGATATCTGTCACACTATGTACAAAGCATTACCAGGTACTTTTTTATCCTAATAGTGTCTGTAGGGTTATGTTTTAAGGATTGGTCAACACAGAGTTTAATGTTTGAGAGGTGCAAGTGAAAGCTTCTGCTGAGGCAGTAGCTTATGCAATGCTGTACCACTGCAGAAACTAATTGTTACATGGGAGAAACAGATAGAAGAGCCTGAAAAGCCATGTTATACAACCAGAAAATGCCTATAATGTAAAGAGTTGGCATCTTTAATTACCAATGCTGTTATAAAATCTGAAGACACTGGAAAGTGACATTCTTGTTTGTGAAGAAAAATACATGCAAATACATGTGAAGAAAGACACAAACATTTAAGTAAAAGATAACCTTGAGTAATAATCTTAAAATAAATTGTCTCAGCAATCACTGTTAAAGGCAAAGTGCAACAGCAGATATTTTTGTGCTATTTTTTTATTTTACAGAGTGATCCTCTGAAGAACAACATCTTGAAAAGAAGCATCCAGACCTAGCACTAAAACTGTTCATTTCACTAACATTCTTTTAAACAAGCTTGGCAGTAACAGAAGGAAACTATAAGCATCAAGAACATAAAAAGTTTGAAACAAAGAAAAACTGTTACCAGTACTTAAGCAGTCAAAAGTTGACAGAATTATGGGTCAAGCATAGGTATATGAAAGCTTCAGAGGGCATAGTCTAATATAATGATTGAGCCAGAAAGTTTCATTGCAGAAAAATGGCATAAGTAAGTACTCGAGTACACTTGAATGATGATTAATAAAAACGATAATGATGTTATATTTAATATAATGATGTTATATTTATAATTTCTAAAAGTTTACCCTACATAATGACTGAGGACGGTAGAAACTGTGTGAAAATGTAACAGCAGCTGATTTAAACTACAGTGTAAAGTTTGCTGCAGAGATGATGCACTGGAAAAAATACAACTGAGTGCACTGCAGGCAGCTATGAAGGCAAATGATCCTGTTTGAGGAACAGAGATAACCATTAATAATAATACTTTACGCATCTTATCTTTTGTAGTTAACACACAAAACCAAATCCCATTCCAATTCTATGTGAATTACGTGTACTTGTATTTATGAGCATCACTGTGTGTTTACAAAAGGTGTTGAACAGCAATGGGAAACAGGAACTGCTGGTATTCGTGAACTTACTCAAACCATCTCATCAGATGTGGGTCCGGCTACAACACTTTCCATGTTTCTACTAACATCTTCACCATACCAGCAGTAAGACTAACATGAGAGCATTCAAGATAGACAGTGTTTTTTGGAAGAGCACTCTTTCCAGCACCTGCTGTAATACCTCCTAGCGCAGACCCCAGGACTGACAAGATAATTAAAACGTTTCCTTCAAGGAATGAACCAAAAGCATTTAAAAATTAGTACAAATAATTAAGAGTTCAGGTAGAAACTCAGTTAAGACCACACCTGCTCAATTCTCCAGAACAAATGACAGTATCTATTCCAGCATTGTCAGGAACCTTTCCTTAGGTTCTTTGGTGTTGGGCTGGGTTTTTTTCCCCCTTTAACATACCTCTCTGTCACTCTCAGCTAAAACAAGACATTCTTCTTTCAACACAGAGCTGAGAATGAGAGATTCTGTTAACCTGGTAGTCTAAGCACATTGTAAATACATGATTTGCATGTAAGAATATCTGTGTCTTTTTTAATTGTGACAAAGAGTGATTTAGCTAGAAGGCCTCCGAATGAAAACTTGGCTGCTAAGTTTTGCTATGAGCTGTAATATTAAATCTTATGAGCACCAAGACATAAATGTATCAGTATACAAAGTGGATATAATACAAATTTATGCTTAAATAGAGTGAAAATTAAGTACCTATTTCAATGCCATCTATAGTAACATGAATGGTATAGAGACCAACAGCTCCAGGAGTCCAGTTTGCACAGTATGTACCATCATTATTGACTCTGATCAACATGTTTTCACTGGGTCTAGGCGTAAACAAAACAATTAAAATCATTAAACAGTTTTTGTCTTCTTAGGCATCATATATGTTATACATATAATGATTATTATAATATTTAATTTGGAAACTACTTTTCTTTTCTTTAGCAGATCACCAAAATACAATTTTTCCCTTTCCAATGTACTAACCTCCTATTATGTACTATGAAAATATAATCCTCTATGCCACATTTATTTACAGCAAATGATAAAGGAAGACATTCCAAGAGTAGATAATACAAAAAAGGAAACAACGTTAAAACAATTAAGAAAAATAATTAAAATAAAATCACTACACGTAAGCAAACATAATACTTGACTTTTGTGTTTCTACCTTCAGACATGATCACCTGTCAGTCACATTTGGGAGTCTGGATGTAAGCAGAAGTGACAGAACACATTAATTCAAGTCCCTATCAAAAAGAAATTTTTTAACGTTTACCTCTTTGGTGTTGGTGAAGCAAAGCGTAGTTCTTCAAAAGAATAATTTTCGTATGCCTATAAACAGATTAAATTCAAACATAAAATTAACAGTTATCAGTTACACCTCTGTCTTGAATAAAAGAAAGCAGAGCATTTTCTTAGAGAACACATCAATCTAACTTTACACTCCCCAGAAGCACTGATCAGGGAATCAGCAACAAATTTCAAAGCACAGATATATATACGCACATATGAAAGAGTATCTTCACTGTCTCATTAAATAGCCATTATTTAGATAAGAAAAATTACTACTGCAAAAAAAAACCTTGTCAAGTCTTTGAATCTCTTCTAATCTGACTTGTACAAAACCCCTTTGAATCCAGGAAGTGCACTGAAAACCATGTGAAGATAAAAAAGCGACTATTTTGCAGGTCAAAAACTGCAAACCATCTCAGGGGACTTATCAATGAAATCTCAGATCCTCTTTCTTTCTACTCCAAGTGAAGATGAAATTCCCTCAATGCTGAGCTGATACTTTTATTGATTTCCACTACAAAAAAGACCTGGCTCACTTCCACAGTGTCTTGTTTTCACAAGATCACTGCTCTGAAAAGCCCCGTAAGCAAATAGTGGCAGTCCTAGAAGAGCACAAAGTCCCTCAGCGAGAATCTCTCCGGGCTGCAATAGCTGCTGAGTGACCAGATTCCCCTGTTAATTCAAAACTAACAAAAGGTGGGATAAGAACATTTGAACATATGTGCAGATCAGCCATTTCAGGTCCCTGTATAAGGACATCGTTTGGGTATCAGTCCCTCAAACATCTTACAATTTATTATATATATTATTATGAAGTGAGAAATTAGATTTTATAATCATATTTAGGTGATTGTATCAAGTACTGATAAAACGTGCAGGCTGGTATAAAATGAAAATACCAGGAGACATCTGCATTTTATATCGAAATAAGCGTGCTTAGTAATGTGGGCAGGGAAACAGAAGATAGTATTTACAATGTCCTGAATTCATAAAGTTTTGGATAAAAAAGCCTTAACTTGAAAGGTACCTTGGGAAGATTCTGTGGAAAAGCACTAAATACGGAGATCAAGCTTGTTTCAACAAGAGAGACCATTTTTTAATTTAACCTTGGTGTCTTTTTATCTTGATGAAGATTCATACAGTTATTATCTACTAAGAGGACTTTAAATGAATCCTTCCATTTTCATTTTACCATAGCCTCATTTCAATTTAAAAAATGATTACATATTAACCACCTAATATTAAGCATTCCTCACTCCTCACAAAATAAAAGTTTTTGAAGACCCTGCACTTGCACCACCATCATTTACCCCAGAGCACCTCAAGCATTACAAGATGCACCACCCTAAGAGTTGTGTGAGCAGATTTGACACCTATCACTGTGGAAAAGAAGGAGCAGATACCTGTGGACAGTGGCTATCAGAAATATCACCTAAGTCCTAACTTGGAATAAAAAAATAACACCTGCCTCCTTCATATATACTCCCTGGTTGTAAATATCTTTTCAAGCATGTTATTTAGGAAGTTCTTAAACCATCTGTGGTACACTACATTGATTTAATAGCTCTTTCATTGACCCATTAAGACACTATTCAGTACCCAGTTGCACTATTTACACACAGATACTGCAGCGCTACTCTTTGCAAAAAAAATCCCTGTACCCTCTAAAAGGTGCTAGCTTGCTAGTTCTGCCCCCCCAGTAAATCCATACTGATTATACTAAGTATTATCCTGCTCCACCTCCTGGTTAATCCTGTCTCATTAAGCTGTGCAAGTGCTAGTTGTACACATCATGTCACATCTCTTAACTGGGTCAGTAGGGTACACATATGTAAATTTATTGCATGTGCTATACTATACTCAATCAAATCAACAGTAGCTGCTCAGTTTTCACCTCTTTAGAAACTGTTCCTGGCAAAGTCTCTGAGCTGATCCATTTAATAGTGGCTCATTTCATCAGATGCTGCCTAATACATATGCACTGATATACAAATGATTTGTGTGACCTTTTTACTAAGCTGAGCTCTGATCTTCCCTATGTTCACCTGTTCTAGTTTTAAATATATGTTCACTGCAACACTCCAACTCTGCATGAATATACTGATGTGACTTTTCCTTCACCATTTCAATAGCTGTTTTTATTTCTCCTGAGTGACTCAGACTAAGCTGTTAATCTGTCTAATTAAAATCAAAGACAACTTTACTTTTTAATGCTAATTCAGTCTAACTGCTTTAGAGTTTAGGCAACTGGCCCTTTTGATGTATCTAGTTTTATGCTGTACTTATATATAACCTAAGTAGTTTGCAATTAATATATTATCAGATTGTGACCACAAAGCATTTTTCCTTCTCCGTTGCATACCTTTGCACACTTTGAATGCTGAATTTTACAGTTACACTGCTAAAATGGCATTTACTTACCTTCATCATTGTAATAGCAATATATCGAGCTTCTTTTACTATCATTGGCTCATAGGAAGAATCAAGCTTTGGTGAAGGAAGTCCTCCAAAGGTCATATCATTGCTAGGGGAAACAGCTGTTGCAGGACTCCCTGGTATCCGCTGCACTTTTTTTACTTGTTCTTGTTGCAAAGATGTTTTTTTCTGAGAAACAGGAATAGCTTTGACTTCTACCTGTAATAAGATGTAAAATATGATTCAGTGAGAAAACACACACACACACATTCATTTAAATCCGCGGCAGTACAGTAACAAAGTGCTTAGAGTGCTCATTGTAAGTCCACCTGTGTCAAAACCCAATGAAATACTTAATCTGCCAAGCCAAGCACAGCAACTTGGAAAGATGCCAACATATAAGGGAGAAGCACCTGACTGACTTGGCAACACCATCAGCACGGGCTGGTGTCAGTTCTACCAGTCCCAGAGCACTCCCTGGGAAGCAGCACACAGTCTGGTATGCCTAGTGAAGTTTTCCCACAACAAAAAAATGCAACGAAATAGAAAGAGCCTTCCAAGTGAGCGCACAGGTTTTGAAGTGAATCACCACGGCCCTCTAGCTCTGGATCAGCAATGGCCAGATTGGATCTTGACTGGCTCTGCCACCTCACACCAGCACTGTACATTTACACTGTGCTCTTCAATGCACATTTTAACTGACTATTTCCCCCAGAGGTACCACGGATCTCCATTAGTGCAGGTAACAGCTGCACACAATTTTCTGAAGAAGAACAGGCAGACTACCTGGAAAATAAGTTTGTGTATTACTCATCCTAAATCTGCAATAAAGTGCAGACGTTTAAATACTGCAGTTTTCACTACTGTATTATCCATTTTTACTTTATTTACCAAAAATTACATCACTGCATTGCATACTGAATGAGTCCAAAAGATCTATTAAATTGAATTAAAATTTTTGTTACTTTAATACATTTGTGAACAGTAATTAAATAATAAATCCAGCACTAATATTGATAGTATTTTGACATATCCTTTTCTTGATTGTTAGGATAAAATCACTACTTAAGAGTTTTCTCCTTTCTCTGTCACTAATTTATGTCAGTAATCAAAAATACAATTTTTACTCAAGCAGTGTTTGTGACTAAGCTGATTCTTGTGTTACTGTTGCAGAACCACTGTTCATTATTAGGTTTACAGCTCACTGTAAGACAACTCTCAATTATTACATTACATACAAAGAACAGATTTGAGAGCTTTTCTCACAGGAATCATGCCTGTTTTTCATCTACATTTGGGCTTGAACAAAACCAACTATTCCACAGTAGTAGTGGGCTTTAAAATACAGAAGTAACCTAATTTATTAGAACTACATGGAAATCATTTTGTGCTTATTTGCATTGCTTTACTACTTCAAATCAAGCAGCCCATTTTCACACATACCACATAGGTTTTACCCCAAAATGTGCAGTTCTTCTAAGTCTACCTGAGGCTGTCAAGAACACTTCCTTTCCAGTACTAGAAATCAGTGGTTAACTGAAGAGGCTGAAGGCAAACACAGAAACACCAGTCCTTGACAGTTATTTTTATTAATTGCAAGGACTACAGGAACTTCCAAGTATTAGAAACAGAAAAGGGAAGAGTATTGTTCTAGTCTAAAATAAAGTAACTATAAGGTAGTCCATCAATATGCTTCTGATTCTTTTTTTGCATCACATGGTCTATGGTTTATAATACTCATTTCCTGGCTTACAAATTAAAAAATGGATTCTTCTCACCTTAACATCATCACCATCCAACCTCACTTATGGTTGATTATTTATGCAACTACACATGTACAGTTCATTACAGACAAGCCATAAATTGTGTGAAATGGTGCTGGCATAATACAGAATTTGGTAATTTTGTGGATTTAGAGGTAAGAAAGTCTGACTACAATGACTTTATGAATGCCACGTTCTGTCCTATACAAGAGTATTCTGTGGAAAACCCACAAGGAAAAACTAGAAGACAGCAAGATGAAGCATAACAGCCAATATTACAATAATTACCTTCATATTAGGAACATGAACAACATCTCCATACTGGTCTTTTGTTTGTACTGTAATAACAGTTGGCCAACCACATCGAATGTCATCCTTATTCAAAATCAATGATGTTTTCTGAGGATCAGCATATGAATCTGGCTGAAGCCACCTACAACAAAGAAAACCACCTAACATTAAAATGTCTTACAGCCCCAAAACCAGAAATTCTTGCTCTGTATAAATGTGACATAGAGCTAAGAAAGGACACAGAAGACCTGAATGCCTACACATTTTTAACTAATGTATTAATGTAAACAATGGAGCCAAATAGTTTTATGTAACTAATATTTAAAATAACTATGACAGTTGTATAACCAATTAAATAGACAAGCAACAGGGCAGTTTTTACCTTGCAAGTCGTCCACCACTTGATCCTGGAACGCAAGCAATGAAATCCTCCAGAAATGACTGCTCATTGCTTTGTACCTGTAGTGGAAGACTTCCTTCAAGAGCTTCCAAAATGGTTGGTGAGTGAGAGAGTGCCAAGCCTTTCCCAAGAATGCCTGAGTGAGATTTGCACACCTTTTTTTTTGGCAGAGGTTGGGGGTGAAGAGAGAGACACATAGAACAGCTTTTCAGTAACATGTTCACACTTTCCCATAAAGTAACATAATTGAGACAGACATTTTGGGCATTGAAAACCATTCAAAGGAGAAGAATAAACTTTACCCTGGTAAAAGCTTAAAAAAGTCATCTCAGTGTATTAAACAATAATTTATGTCAAAAAGGGTTAAATGACCTTGAGCTGAAGGAGAATTCTGGAGGAAAGAATAAGGTAAAATGTTAAAAGTATCCTAAACTGCTGATTTGTAAGCAGAATGAAAAAAGCTGTTCTGAAAATGTGACTAATGAGCACATTGCAAAAGAAAATAGAAGGCCAGAAATAAAGCTTATAGAAACACAGATCTCTTACTGCATGCACACTCCTAGTTCACATTTTGAATTAGTGGGTCCAAGAACAGATTGACGAAAAAATATTTCTTCCAAGGACCACGTGATTCCTCCTGAACAATTTGTTTACTATGCTGTTACCTAAGGCCTATGCAATAGTGTCAGACTGTAGCACCGAGAACTGTGACAACTCAATTTCAAAACAGTTGCCCTGAAGATAACTAGGAAGGAGAGAATATGAAAACTCCCTTTTCACAGTTCATCATTTGCTAGGGGCTACACACAGGGAAGTCCTGACCAGCATTAGCCCCCCTTGCACCGAACAAAAGGCCATTACTAAACCACAGCAACTGCAACTGCATTATTTGGGAGTTGATTAACATCACTGCTCAGCCGAAAAAGTGATTTTATTTCTCTAATTACAAAGACAAGTGAAACACTGATTTTGGTAACACGTGAAACTTGGTAAATAGTGCAACTTCAGCCAAACAGATATACTGAAATACTTGGTCATCTAACATTCTTTGTGACACTGTATGCATTTTTTCCAAGCAGATTAATTCTAAAAAATGATTCAACATAAATACTAAAATTTTGTATGTTCTTAAGCTATTTCATAACAAGCTGGATTCCATTCTACTATAAAAACCCTACAAATTATTTTCTTCTTCAGCAGTCAAAGTTTCAATGCAACTACGTGCTTAAGTATATTGCAATGATAGCCACAGTATACCTGTAAGGCAGCCTCTTCAAGTATCTCAAGATCCTCTTCAAACTCACTACCTGCTGGAAAAAGATAAGTTATATTGACAGTTATCTACATATTACAGAGTATGAAATTAAATTGTTTTGTGAAGCCTTTTATGTTACAAAATTCAAGTTCACATAATAATCTGTTATCAGCAGCTGAAATATGAAATATAGTAAACATGCAGTATTGCATAGTTCAGTGCACACACAAATGAACAACAAGTTACGTAGAACAAAAATTTGGTGCTTATCTCCAAGACAGTATGTATGGCAAGTCTTTGGATGTGACTAGATACTCTTAGAAAGATTTTGGGAGGTCAAGATGGTTTCTGGGAAGCAGTATCTACAAGTATGCAACAACTGCTCCCTTTTAAGAGCTTACCTTTGTAAAATTATTTGAAAACCTGATAAACTCTGCACAATTTTGTAAATTATGATTCCTCCTAAAACATAAAGCTCAAATACATACTATTACACAGTACGTCATTCTCACAAATACAACTCAAAAGTCTGATTCTAGGGTGACCAGAATTGCCAAACACAGTCTTTTAGCAGAAGAGTAAAAGAGATAAGGTTACCATATTTCTACTCTCTCTCAAAAACATGGCAGGCATTTCTACTAGTCAGAAAAAAGAAAAGTAAGAAAAATCAAGTCCCAAGGCTTTTTTAAAATTCGAAGAAATAAAGACATCTAAGAACTGCTGTCAGAAATAAACTACCAAATTTGATACAATTAAGAATGTAATAATGTTAAAGTCATCAACCAATTTCACACTGCTGTTCACATCAGACCTTGGCCACAGACCAGATCTCTTAGGAAGAAGTCTCTTAAATTTAAGTCTTGAAGAACTGGCAAGAAGGACGAACAATCTTTTGAAAATGGTAACTCAAACAGTACTTGGGTGAAACTCTCCAAGACAGTTTTCCTAATACGTGAATAAATCACTTTCTGGTCCATCTTCCTTTGGAGCAAAAGAGGTTAAACCCTGTTATGTCCTTCAAAACCATTTTCTTCCTAATGTTTCTAGAGGAATACTTACACAAGTATTAGACTACTTGCACACTAATTATACCCACTACAACGACTTAAAAGGAAGGTACCTCTCTGCAAAAGACAAGCTCCCTAAAGTCAATGTACCAAGATAAATCATGGAAATAAAGCTGAAGATAGAAGGATCCTAACAAGGGTGCCAGTAGCAAGCAGTAACTCTCATTTGAAATCGGTTAAATCATCCTCTTTTCTTTGACATAAGGTTCATGATGTTTCCCCAATAAAATTGCCAGGTTTTAAAAGCACTTAGTTGGATCCAGAGGTTTAAAGAGTATCTGGGAAATGGAGCAGGATTTCTCTCACCTACTTTTGTGCAGTGAAGAATAAGACAATGAGTTTTGAATTAGGAAACATGAGATAGCTTTACAGCAAATGGAAGAGAAACAGGTGCCTCCGCCAGGGGTTTAATTTTTCTTACTTCATCTTAGTACAACATGAATCAACCTCTGAAGAGGTTAGAAGAGGGTTAGAGTACTAGCTTAGCTATACCTAAGTTCTGAAACACAAAATTCAGGCAATGCAAGCTAAGTTGCTAATTATTTTGTGGACTGAGACTTTTTCCTAAGTTACTTTCTTTAGCCTGTGTACATCCACACACAGAAAACAAAAGTAAAATGGTAGAAATTATAACAAAGTAGGAAAAGTCTACTAAAAAGGGCCTTTCTGTGTGGGCATTACAAGAAAGTATTTTATATGATTATTAATCCTACTATTCTATATGGGTTTTTCCTAAGGGACAGTATTCCACAAATAAGATGACAGGGCTCTGCAGATTAGGAATGACAGTGGTACAGTATATTTAAGAACCGTTTCACTTGCAGCAAAAGGTGGAAAA
Organism: Acanthiza pusilla; assembly: GCA_036630365.1. Classification (NCBI taxonomy): domain Eukaryota; kingdom Metazoa; phylum Chordata; class Aves; order Passeriformes; family Acanthizidae; genus Acanthiza; species Acanthiza pusilla. The sequence continues at coordinate 26,166,370 of JAXCHO010000018.1, forward strand.
TACGTAACCCAGAAGGCAGAAAAAGAATAGAAAGTCTGAAACTAAGACATTAAAATGTTGCTCTAGAAAACCACAGCTTTACTTCTGCCACAGTGGTTTTCTGAGACACCAGGCAAAACACTTAAAGCAAAATTACACAGAGCTGAAAACCATCTGAAAAGGCTGCACAGTAGTTTCCATTTGCAAATATCACCACTGTCACCTGTAATTTGTCACTTTTGTTTACTCACAGGGTCCCCTGGTCTTGTAGAGAAACAATACTCCTACATAGCACAAGCACTGCAATGTTACCAGGAACATTAACAGACTTGGTTGAAGTTCTTGAGTTGATTTTATATAAATGGCCAGATAAATCAATTGCCATTAGATGAGTAATCAGGAAACTCCTGAGCAGCAATGCACCTATCCCTCCTCTCTTGCAGATCATACAAAACCACTTTTATAGGTGGCTGAGACTGGATAGATTAACTGCATATTTTATTTCAAATTTCTATGGGATAGCATAAAGCCAATCTATGTGTCACCTACTTTCCCTTCTTGTTTTAGGCATTTGAGCAGAACAAACAAAAAAGCTCGCAAGAGAGAACTACAAAGTATTATAAAATATGGGAGATTAAATTACGAGGATTTCAATTACATGTTTTTGTTGTTGTTGCATAGGAGAACAGCAAGAAAAATGAATGAAAAAGGAGTTTGGGGGATAAGAGATGAGGGCACTATTTAATCTGTAGAATTGCCTATACTTTGGAGAGCGAAATACAGATCTACCAGTGCAACTGAGATGCCTCCTTACAACATAAAGTAAGAAATTTGTACACAATCCAAATAAAAAAGCAAAATATTGGGTTAAAAAATGCAAAGTAGGTTTTGTGATTAGAACTGCACACTGATCAGCGCTCTCCTGCTCATTAATCTACACTTTCAGTGCTCTCATTTGTGCTCCTAAATTAAAATGATCAAAAAGATACCCTATTATATATTATGAGCCTGTTTTTCCTATATACTGTTGCTATATAAGAGAAATAATGTTACACATAATGCGGCTGCATCATTAGAAGTTTTAATTCAATCTCCATATCCATTAATTTTCATAAACTCATTTTTCCTTAAATTTTAAATTGCATTTGGGTTACTATAAACCTTTATTTGTTGTATCTGCTGTAGAAGTATTTAATTTCTAACTGCAAAAAAAAGCTATAGCAGAAATATTTTTTAGCTATAAGGTCTACAGATGTAATTATCACTTTCAATTTTAAACCAGTAATTTCAAATTTTGAAACTCAATACTGCAGATATTTTTTCATTCAGAGAGGTGTGGAGTGCAGGGAGAAAAAAGAATGAAAGAGAAACACAAAGATGATACCTGCACATTTATGAAATACCACTGTGGGACACAGTTCATACAGTGATACACTACCTGTGGATGGGGTGAATTCATTCAAATTTAAATGACCAGGTTTCCCTCCTCCCCATATGCACACAAAGGGAAAAGTGTAAGCAGCAAATACTGCCAACTTTATTATCTTGTTTGATTAATTCAGTTGGAAGAATCAATTTTGCATTATTATCTCTAATTACATGCAACAGTAAGATTTACACGTTCTATTAATTCAGAAAACGTGGACAATGATGACATAATGAAGTATGTTCTTACCAATAGGAAGTGCTAGATCTTTCTTCATCAAAGCTGCTGCACATGATCCTCCTAAATTTGCCAGTTCTTTCTCCAGTTGAATAATACCCTTCAAATTAAACAAATTTTAAAACAAAATTAGTGTCTCAGAAAATAAGACAATAAATACGTTTCCCTGACAATGTTTTATCTTAAGAAATATCGTGTGTCCCAGTTCGAAGCTTCTCAGCAATGTATTTCTTGTCATACAGCTACTGCCATGTTTTGCTGTGACACAGGACAGTGTACCAAAATTTTTAGAATAAAAAGGTATGTTTGAAAACAATTACTTTAAACTTTTCTTTAAATTATATATATGCTTTTTTTCTGAAATGAAAAGAAATTCCAAAGAATCTGATATTCTGAAAATCTGATTTAGCTTGAGTAAAATCCAAAAATAAGGTAAATCTTCTGTAAGGGTTGTAGTATAATGAAGATGCAGACCTTGTGAAGTTCACATGAAGTAACAGCCCCAAAGACTGCCAGGATAAGGGAAGACTTATTTTTCTGGATTTTATTCTAAAACATTAAGTGTTTTCAGTAATCTCTCAAAATAAGCCGAAAGAAAGCACTGGATGAAGGACATGAAGAAATTTAATCTTCCCTTTGCAATAAACAGTGGTGGAAATTATTCACGTCCTTAAAGGCAAAATGAGGAGACCACTGGGTAAAATCTGAGGTAGCCTAAATGCACACACGATTTCCAAGGAGTCAGAGTTCTGGTGTAAGCGAGTACTGGAAAAATAATGCGAGTATGTCAATTGGCAGTAACAGTAACATACTAATCTCTGAAAGCCCCAAACCCTTGGATTTCTGATGCAAGTGTAGGTCAGAATTTCAGGAAATCTTATATCCCACTGCCACACAAGATAAAATCATGCTATGTTATTTACAGACTGCCACAAACCAAGCAAAAATCATTCCAATAATATCCTGATTAAAGAATTCCAAATGAATGCCTTTAACAAAAAATGTTAAAACTTTTATAAAATGAATATAAAAATATTTTGCCAATGTTACTTAGTCATAAGTGGAAATACAAATATTTTTACCCTCTAAAAGGCCTTATATAAGGGATTTATTAGGTGCAGTGATTATAACTATCTCACTTTTTCCTTACCTCATCAGATCCCGGACTAAATTCATATCCAATTGCGTAACATTTGAAACCATAAAAACAAGCTTTTTCATCTTTCACATAGTCTGATGCAGTCTCCAGAGAAAAAAGAGCTTCATTCCCTTAAAGAAGTAAAAGGATAAATTAATTAAATAAATAATATATTCCTCCTCTTTTTGTATGTTTCCTTTACATAAGCACACACGAAACTCAGCCTTTATAGGTAAAATGTGTATTACAGCCATGGGAAAAAGAGCAGATCATCACATCAAGCAAGAAACCTACTAAACATAATCAACTTGCCAGCTTGGATAAAGATCCTCCTTCAACTTTCTTTGCTAAGATAATTTTGCAGAAAAATCAAACTTGCTTTAATTATTTTAGTAACTCACATTACTAGTAACTACATCAGTATCTATTTATTACCTGGCAATACTAATACCATGGTAGGCCATCCTGAAGATCCAGAGAATTTTTTCAGTTCTATCCATGAATTAAGGTTTTCATGAACAGAAGTATGCTTTGGTCCAAATCCCAGGCTCTGTGCAATTCTGACAGGAATTAGTAAACGAAGAACATCTTCGGACTGAGCAGTGCCACACTGAGTATCAAACTCAATTGTTATCCACCTGACGCATTCAGGAAAAGTCACCTAAAACAAAGTAACAGTTTAATTATGTCCAAGCTTTTAGGGTTCTTGGGTTTTTTTTTTTACATTTATCTCTTCATTTCCATTTGACTTTAATTTAGTCTACAAAAGTGATTTAATTATGTAATTCTGCACAATTGTTTTGATATCTGTTGAATTAACATTAACCTAATTTATTCTTTGAAATTCATATACACCAGAAGCACTTTAGACCTTACTCAAGTAGAACCCTGTATTATAACTTAATATCTGATTAAGTATTTGTGCCGATACCACTTGTGATTCTTTTTAAGAACTCTGTACAGGTTCATTCAATAAAACAACCACAGACTACTACAAATGTTCAACTCTTATATACCTTTTTTAAACTCAAACTTCAACAAACATACTGAATACCTGCTTTGTGCAATCCAGGAAAGTAAAGAGCAGCTGAATCCCACTTGAGAATGTGGCCTGCAGTACAATAGCATATAGCTACAGAAATTCAAATGCAGTAACCACTAAATCCAAGGCTTTAGATGTGCTCCACAAACTTTTACGACAGAACTAAGCATTATTGCAACAGGATGATCACAGGGTAACTATTCTTCTGTGGATGTTTTGCTGTCTCATATGACAAGCAGTGGAATAGTGGAATAATAATTAATGTCCTCTTCAGACTCTTGATCACAGGTTTGCTACCTCTGGATGTTAATTTGACTATAATTGACTTTAGGTATTTTTACAAAATGTTGTTTTAGCATTAGGTAAAAAAGTCTAATATATGATTATATAATATATACGTAAAGACTAAACTTCTGCAATCTCTACAGTTAGAGCAAAGAAACTGTGTAGGACAGTAGGAAAGTCTAGGACTAAGAAAACTTAGGGACTTAGAGCAGATACCTGAATTAAGGGGTTAAAATTTCACTAGTTTCCACTATACTTGATAGAGAAAGGGTTTTATCCACAAAGCAGTACAGCAATAATATAAGGAACTGTCTCCTATATTGGACAATCTTATCTTAATTATTTTTCAGATAGCAAATGCTGACTCAGGAAAACTCATGTGTCAAGCTTTGAGCACATGCACTCAGAAACGGCGCTCACCTTATAGTGTGTAACAGAGGCAGGTTTATAGGGATGCTCACTTTCTACAACAGCATAGTGATTGGAGGTAGTGCAAGCTGAAAGCCCTTGCTCCGGCTGGTTTCCTGTGGTGCTGTCTGTAGACTGATTTGGGTTAAAAGCTGGAGGGGCATATTTCTGATTCAGAACTGCTACAGAAGGAAGCAGCTGTTGTACCAGGCCAAAGACCTCAACAGCAACCTGTAACACAACACCGCATGCAATGAAGTATTATAACTTGCTGAAAACAATATTCTAAAACTTCCATTTCTCCTCAATGGTTGTTTGAACATTCTCAGAATATCACTAACTACAATTCATTCAGTCATTTTTCAATTCTGTATCTACACAATCCTGACAGGAAAGGCATAAGTACATTAATCTCTTCTTGGAGACACACCAAAACTGAAACAAGAATCTGTATACAACTGTGAGATCCTTTCCCTAAAATAGCTTCTACTAAAACGTTGACCATTAACAAACAGTAAACAAGAGTTCAGAGAAAGCAAATACCATACTAAAGTCATAGTTCAGTTTTACTTTATAACAATATTAATATTTAATGGCATGTCTGCTAGATTTTAAGTGGTCAGTTCTCTTTCCTTCCCTTTAAAAGAGAAGTCAGAGAATAGCTCAGAGCTTATGAAAAAGCAATAAATGGATATAGTGTCGACTAGCTAAGGATTACTGACATTTGTAAATCTAATAACAGATTTCAAGAGTGTCCCAGACCAGGCACATGGAAGAATGCCATGCCACTGGAAAGAAATGTTCTTTTATTTATAGTTGACATCTTTCAATCTCTAAATTCGACAGAAATAATTTAATGAACAAATGCTTTTGCTATTTACTGTAAAATTAGAATTTATGTAACAAAAAAACATTTCATCCCTATGCTCATCAATGAGTTGTAAATTACATTCTTCTCATTCATTATCTCTTCCTACTATTAAAGCTTGTCATATTTCCATCTGCTTCCTTTAAGGCCATTTTTCCATCATGTTTTCAATTAAGGTTAAAACAAGAGTCATTACAAATTTATAAAATTCTTGACTCTTGGAAAATTCATGAATATGTTATCAAATATAAGCCACTAATTCATAAAATAGTAAGAAATCAAGATGTTTGCATTTTCAGAGTAAACCTTTCCCCTACATAACATTCATATATTTCTCCAGTAATTTCTGTTGAGGAGCATACCTTGGGAATAGCTGCTGCTACTGGTCCTATGTAGGCTATGATGAGGGGAAGCAGCATTGAAAACAGACTGGAAGAGCTGAGTAATTCTGGAATGTCTTCAGCTAAGTAAAGATAATTAGAACACAAATATTATTAACAAACATGCTATGGTTCAAAACACATTTTTCTGGTTTGCCTCTTGTGAGTTAAACTTCTACTTCCTAGAAAATTTTAACTTCAAATTGTTTTCATTATTTAGGCACTGTTGAATTCTGAGTATGCCAAGTCTGCCCAAGATAAATATGTCATTATATACAGCTCTCTATTGAAAAATGTTCTCCTCTTAGAGTATTATTTTATTGCATTCTTTGCCATTTTGTGAAGCTGTATTCATATTTTCTACATTATAAAAGTTAACATAACAAAATCCCCCCAGCCCTTCAAATTAATTTTTATAGTACTATGTAATATTCTGGACATTTTGGTGACAATGGCCAACATCTACATTTCTCAAAAATGGATGTTCAAGTGCATGTATATTAATTATATTAACCAGTTCTGCTGACTACAACCTCTGTGCAAATCATGAATAAAATTTGCTACTAACCCATCACAGAGCACCTTTTGGAAGTAAAGAATCTCACCAGATTTAATATGATACTTGCTAAATGGATTAGCAAATTTATGCACGGTATCTGCTACGATATCATGAGTATAACTCAGTGACATAGAAGTTACAGTTTGATACCTATAGGAATGAAAGGTTAGAAAAATATTCTGTCGAAAGCAAAAGAGAAACATCACAGCCTTTGTATTCACGTGATATTCTACTATTAGGGCTTGCTAGCAAAGTATAAAGTTTTGAAAAGTAAAGCAAATTTTCTCAAGCCTTACCATCTACAGCCAGAGCTCTGTGCAACAAGTCTTTGGCTGCTCGTACAACAGCACTCACAACAGAAAGAGCCCTGCTACAATTTTTGTCTTCTTCATTAGCTTTGCTCAACAGCTGTGACTGCAGATCTCCATCATACTCACTCCTGGATAGTGGATTAAGTTAAAGTAAGTTCACAAAATACAAAACTACATTAAAAAAATGACTGACTAATTTTTGGCATAGAATAAGCAAAACAATTTATGATAAAGCAATAAAGAAAACAAAGAAAGCACAGAGGATATTTTGGAGGAAACGTCTCACTCTTAGCCCTTTGCAAGAACTTAATTTTTATTTGGAAAAAAAAGGTATAAAAAGCATTTTTCTGAAATGTTTCTTTTCTCTAGATGCCTTTTAAACCACAGAAATGTATTAATTGCTATGCTCTTCCAAAGCCAGTCATGTCTCTTGGTAAAAACAGAGCAAAATTAAATACATCACAGAAGCAAGTAAAACTTTCTTAATGGATATTTCTGCATTTTCTTAAGAGGGTAAAAGATTCTCCCTACTTATTGCAAGGATGAATTATGGCTTTGAAATATAGTCTTGGGCTTACCCTTAACAAACAGTTCTTTCTTTTAAATCCACTCGGTATGTCAAATTAGGCTCTCCTAAACATTAGGCACAAAACCAGTTCAATAAGGTCTATAAAGGATGTGGTTAGATTTACTTTTTCGAACCAGTCAAATGACAATTATAAACTAATTCAAGCCCTCAATATGATAGTGATTAAGCCCTGGCATAGAGAAACAAAATCACTTAGTCAACATGTAAAACAAAATTCTCCCATTCTCTTTTGGGCATCTTATGTTTGTCCAGAAAAATCTAATCTTCAAAACCTCATTCCAGAACATTATTATTTCAGGACTACCACCTCAGAATGTTTAAAAATTCAACACTTGTTGAATTCAGTGAACAAAGATACCTCTCCTTCTCTATGATATGAATTTTGGTTTTTCAGTGTGTCTTAGAACTGTAGCTTTGCTGCCAGCCTCAAACCTTTTTCATGTGAATTTTTTAACCACTGATGGTGGATGAAATTCAACTGAGTATTTCTCCAACAAATCCTTCCAACATTTTTCCACTCTCATTGAAAGTGTGTTCACTTCTGTATGTGAACAGAAGTGTTTTCTTTGCATATGGAAAAGCAACAATTCTATCTGTACCTGAGTCTCCCCCAAACAAAATGCAGTGTGACTTGTACAAGCCGTTCTACAATAGCTGACTGAATATTAGTTACTTTGCTGTAGGCAAATTAAGATTTCAAATCAGTATATATATCAAACTGTGAGTCCTCAAACTAAGTCCATAACCACAGCCATGCATCATACAACATTAAATTTCTCTTGTCCATGCAAACTTCATAAGACATTGTGATTACAATCTGCAGCTGCAATTTTTTTCAACGCAATTTATTCTGTAATACTTCTGAGTTGTACCACTACAGCCTTTCAAAAGCTTCTTAGAATTTTATCATTTAAAACAAAAAAAACCTGAGACTGTTCTGATCTGAAAACGGGACTGGTGTGGGTTTTTTTCATGTGTTAATTTACTATTAAGTTAGAATGCCTTGAAGCTTCCATTACTGAAATTATGTCCTTTGCTTTTCTGAAATCAAAGAAATTTTTATTTCTCCTTCATTTTCTCTTAAGCCTGTATAAAAGCAGACAATCTAAGAGTGAAAATGGATTTTTTTCTTGTCTTCTTTCATCCTTCTTACATAATGATACTTCCCAATTATACTTCATAATAAATTCCAAGATTCCAGGAGACTAAATCAATGAAAGTATCATGATATGCACCACTGCAATTCCATTCTTTAATAAGCAATTACTGTTTTTACTGACATGCTGGATTTTTGAGCACGATCTCATGTTTTAAGGTACTTTAGAGCCATCTTGTATCTTCAAACATACTATTACTATAATTTTGCTGGCCACTTTATTTCTTCATAATTTTGCTTCTTTAAAACCTTCTTAAAAGCAACATGTTTATATCATTTTTAGTCTAAAATACATCAGCTGTTGTAGCATTCCTTTTTTTACATCTTCTAGATATTTTATTAGGTAGGTACATCTCACACATAATCAAATATAAAAGTAAATTATTATTTATTGATCCTTTTATTCCTTCCATCTTCTGTCAATTAACCTTGTATTGCCAGTTTGAAATTCATGCCTTTATAAATATATATATATATATGTGTGCATGTGCGTGCGTGTGTGTGTATATATATATCTACACATACATATATATAGATACATATATCTATCTCAGGGTAAGCACCCCAAACATGAAAGCAATGCTTTCTGCAAAAGCATTACCAAAAGTGAATTCCTGCTGTCATCCTGAAAGGCTGAAGTAAAGCTTCCCTGCAAGACAGTAGGATGTTTCAGTTGATTTTCTTCAGGCAGCTGAAATTTTTCTTTTTATACCTTTCAACTCCAAGTAAGAGAGGAGACAGTTCCTATATAAATAGACCTTGCTTCACTACATGGTGCAATCACTTTTGGAAACTGAAGAACTGAATATGTCAGAGAATAAACGTTCCAGTGAGTAATCTCTCAAATTTCTCTTATGATACAGAAAAAACAGAAACTGAAACAATGGACCTTTTAAGAAGTCAACCATCAAATTACTTCTCAAGTCAAAAGAACAGAACCTAAAACAAGCCTGAAAGAGGCACCACAAACATGCTCCGGATGCATTTATTTCTATTACTTCTTCAAAACAGATGTGGTATAATAGCACTGTGATGGTTTTGTTCACTTTTCTTAGAAATGAATCATTACAATACACAAACCTGTAATAAAGGATCTGCGGGATTTGTCCTCGTGTTTGGTTAGTGCCATTACTGCTCAGACTACATGTACTAAATGTAAACGTTACACCATCTGGACACTGCACTGTGGTCATTCCGCCATCTCCGTTGGCAGTCCGGCTTCCATAATTCCTCAAACGAACTGCGTATTTCACATTTTCCTTAAAAAGGAGAGCCAAAAATAGTATGCAGCATAAAACAAGTATCTATGCTTCATGGCATGATGAAAGTTATTATTTTACATTAATACTGGAGTCTGAAAAGCCCTTCAAAGCATTCTACAAATGAATTTAAACAAAAAAGATCCAGCATTTAATAAAAATCAAAGCTGTTCCATTTTCCCAAACTACGGACCATAACTGAAATTACTACTCATTGCTTGTAGAGTAAGCAGGTACCCAAGAAAATTAGCTATCAAGTTGCACATTCAACTACAATTCATCTTATGCAGCTGTAAAAACTGGGATCTAACTTTTTAGCTGACAGGATTTGGAACTTTTCATTTACAGGGTGAAACTGAGGCTTTATGAAGCACACGTGTCAAGATCAACTTGCGAATGTGTGCACAAAACCCCAAACAATTTACATTGAACACTTCAATATTGTTATCTAAAGAAGTTGTATGAAACCTACAGATGCGCATTTATTTTATTTACCTTCAGTGGCACAACTTTATCAAGTCTGATTTCAGCTATGTCACTCGGAGAATCATCGGTGGTGTAAGTTCCTTTAACCAATTCTAAAGATGTCCATCTATGAGAATGAGTTGCATCTCCACTATGATCACTCTGATTCAAAGAAACAAAGTAATTTCAATACATTTATAATGTAAATAAATGACACACACAATTGTGCAACTTATGTTTTGTTGCACAGATTTTTACAGATTTTTACACATGGTGTTACAAAGAAAGATGATAAACCTGTTCAGAGTCAACAGTAAAGCCTTTCTGTTAAAGAGGAAATAACTGAGCAGAGAGGTTAATTTCTTATGGTAACCTACACTTGTCCTTTGGAAGAGATCAGAATCATCAGTTATAGTGAACAACCGTGTGTAAAAGAACAGAGGTTTTGCTTGTTTACAAGAACCCACAACACAGTTTTATGCTGCTTCTAAGAGAGTACATCAACAGCGCATGAAATATCTGTAGGTACAGTCCGACCATGCTCGTAGGCCATTACCGTTTTCTTCAATTTTTGGTTTTAACTTCATTACTTCATTTCTTATTTTAATTCACAGTTTACAGAGAGATAATAATTTACAGTTAGCTCCAGAAAGCAAAAAGCCCCCCTATACTTCAAATACTATTAGTAATAAAAGAAGAGTTCAAGACAATAACCAAGGTAAGAACCCTATTTGATATGGTATGTAGCTTATGCTAACAAAAAAAAATCACCACCACAAGCAAATAAAAAATCCCTACTACCAGTGCACCATTTTACTAGTAGCATAGATTGAAAAAGAATGACAATATTACATTGTAAAACATATTGTAAAAAACTGAGGTCACTTTTGTTCAAATAGTTCTCAAATGTGGTACTTACATCATCAACTAACACCTCCAACTCATACTCATGAATTCCTCCTCCACCATAAACAGAAAATCCTACTACAACTACACCAGGTTTGTCAACAGAGAAACATATTGCATCAGGGGATCCATTCCCAGTATTCCAGCTTCTTCCCTGACTTGTTTTAGTGAATCGGTTTGGAGTGGATTTGACAGAATGGAGAGAATTCAGTCCATCAACCTGTAGAAAGTTAAATACAGGTGTCCACAACTTCAAAAAAGCAAAGTCAAGTGAATTAAATTACCAGATTTTTCAGCCGGGTAGATTTTAAAAGTCAACTCATAAACCACAGAAGATATCCCTACTGAGCCTTCTAGTCAATACTGAAAAAGAAAATATTTCTGGCAACTAGAAATTAACTAGGAATAATTAGGAATCCAATTCTTTTTTTTAAAGTATTGAAATATGTATTTTATAGGATAAATTAGCACAAAACACAGATTAGCTGCACTAAAAGAAATGTTTGATATTTCTGCTTTAGGTACAGTCAAGATTAAGGCAGGGCAGATACAGATGTTACATAATGGGAAAAACACCTTGAATCAAGATGTTATCAAAAGCTTGGTTAGCTGTGAGAATACCTTGTTGATAGCTAAGCCCTTTAATGAAGTCAAGTACTTTTCTGTCACTTAATGAAGTTACAGCCTCATGAAAGGATATTTGATTGTACATGTACACAAATATGCAGGCAAAAAGCAAAACACTCAAAAAAATTGCCATTTTGTAAACAATCTGCAGTATTCCGCAGCCATTATTTGGTTAATTATCAACAGTACTTCCCTAATATGGTGAATATATGCTTTTAAATTTATGCAAAACATCTGAGCTACTCAGAACTGAGAATGCCAGAACCACTGAAAGATTGGCACACCTATAAAATATCTGTCACAGCCTGTATCACATTCATAACATATTTGTCCTGAAAGACTTCTAAAAATTATTTTATAGCAGATACAAAAATTATTTTACCTCAGATCCTAATGCTGATGCTGTAAGCTCACTCACAATACTAGCAAGCAACCCACAGGTATTAGAAACCAGATGTGAAGAGAAAAGTTCATTTTCTCTCCTAAGGCTATTCCGTACTGGTAAAACAACAATGACCAACATCTTTTCCAGCACTTCCCGAAAACTTGTCATCCCTGAAACATTTTCTTCACTCTGCAGTATGAAGAAAAACAATGACAAATGACATAGTTATTAAAAAAACCAAAACACAGACTTTCACATAATACAAGCATTAAGTAATTGAAAAATCTGTGACCTCATAAAGATAAGAAACATCTAGAAGGTGGAAAAAAATTAAAAATTCTCAAAGCCATCACAGTATGTACTCCTTTGTCAAAGGAATTGATTAACGTTCTTCATTTCCTGAATGAGGTGGGTGCAAGTTTTTTATTGCATTTGAAAGCTACCATATATAGGTGTTCCTCTCAGGAGAGCTCTTTTCCTTATAGCCTATAAAGGCTATATAGCTCATAAAACCGATGGACTTTTTAAGCCTACGTTAGAATACAGTGGATATATACCTACCTATGAAACTGTTCATATAGTTTTCTTCTGCAGTATCTAAAAAGAAACTTGGAAGCTCTATTGTTTTGGTGTTGCCAAAAAGAATCTTCTATGCAAAAAGCTAAGATAAAACCAGTGGTGGGATAATTATAAACACAGCTGTTCTTTGCTGAATGAAGGCTGTGAAACAAATCTAAGCTTAGGCATCTACTGTGTCTTCTACCTAGCAGTGACATCCACCGTTTTTGTAACAGTTATCCATACTGAAAATCATTCCCGATAACAAAAATAAAATGAGCTCTACTGATGAAAATCTAAGGTTTACCTTTCTCACCATTTTGTCTCCCAAAAACATCCATGCAGTGAACAAATACCGAAGAAAGTCAGGTAAAGCAAACCTATACTGATATCTACACAGAACCTTACAGTTAGGAGGCAGCTGAATCTAAGACATAAATATTGGATTTGCATTTAATAGTGCCTGGTGGGTTTTTTCTTCATTAATTGGTGCAGGTGCTTTCCAAGTCCATCAAAGATTTTAGCATAATAATAGCCTACAGGAGTATGTCCCCCAGTTTAACTGTGTATTGTATGAAGGGCAGAAAACTTCTCAACTTACATTTTGCTCAAAACTTCCTGTAGTGGCAAACTCAACAACTACCTTTTATTTACCTTTCTTGCGCAATTCATAATTTCATACTATCTTACCCCTACTGTCTTCTGAAGTGAAGAATACTATTTAGTAGTCCCATTTCCCTGATTATCTTTACCCTTTTCATTCCTGTAAATAATTTCTAAAATAACAGAACTGCTAAAATACAGCATTCAAAAGCCCTTGATTAGGAAATTGTTTAATTACCTTTGCTAGAACTTTATGAACTGGGCTTCCCTTGTTGACCCCTTTAAAAACTCCAGTTTGTGACATGATTTTTTATTACTAAAGCTCTGTTGACTCTTCCTCAAAAAACCAGATCTATCTACATGTTCCTCCTTGTGATCACATCAAAAAGCCGAAAAACTGCAGAAAACATTATGCAACAGAATACTACTCCAAAACATATTTCTTCCAATTTAATAATCGAAAATAAGAACCATTTTTGCTCAGACATTGTCTAAACAAGAAACAGTTGTGTATCTCAGACAAAAAGAGGAAAATTGGAAAAAACTGTCAGTTTCTGAACTAAGCCTTTTAGAAAGAAAACATTTAGTCAAATTAATCTACATCTTTATCAAGCAAATACTCCAAGGTACATAACAGCTTTTTGACGCAAAGTAAAAGTCGTCATTAAATTTTTAGAATACATCCTAACCTGACTAAGTTTTTCCATGTGTGCCACCAGAAGAGGGAAGCGATGGGCCAGAGCAGAGTCATTCTCCGTGCTGACTTGTTTAACCATGGAGCGCAGCAAGGCCTCTCCATCATAAGCAATTGGGAAGATGGAGGTCAGCTTTACTGAAGTGTGGCAGAGAGCAGACATGACAGCAGCAAGGAGACGACTACTGGAGGTCTTGAAGTTGGCTTCCTGGATGTCCTAAAGAGATGAAAAATTAATAGAATGGCACCATTGCATTTAAACAAGAGAGAAATTATGTTTGAAAGGAACTTTCCTGCTTTATTCTAATTATAAAAATAATGTAGAGAAAGCTTTTCTATGAATTTTACATTGCCTTCTCTCATAAGCTTGAATTTAGATCTTTAAAACTGGACTAATTAAAATTTCTTGGTTGGCATATTTTAAAATAATAAACCCATTTGATATTACTTTTGAAATTATGGTATCCTTTGAAGACAAGGCATTTCTTATAATTAACAATTATAATTAAACAACTTAATTAGAGTAATACATGAAAGAACAGATTCTTCCTGGAATCTGTATATGCTAAATGAATTTTCATGCAAAGCAGCAAACTGTTCACATCTCACCAGAAGCAATGCAAGCAACCAACTACACTGTTTAGATGTGGGATGCTCATTCACAATAAGCAAAATACCCAGAAGAAAGTTGTTGATTATAGAATAATATTTCCAGCTGCTTGTCATGTACTGGGCTGGATTAGAGCACTGCTGCAATGTTTAATAATGAGGAATGACTCAAGTATCAGCGATAAAAAATACTACATGGATGTTCTTAAGCAACACACAGCAGAGTAAGCACATAAAAGGCATAGCCTCAACACTGAAAAAGCAGGTGCTAACAGTTACCAGCACTACAAATCTTCTTCACTGTCCCACAGAGAATCTTAAAAGCTAAAGAAGACAAAGTTCCTAGGGTCCTGTTGAGCTACAGTTAGAGAATACCCCAAACAAACAAAACCAGAAACAAATCCAATACCAGTCATTAAAACAAAAAAACCCCAAACCACAGCAGAATTCAAGCTGCAAATCAGGATAAATGTAAAAAATCAATAAAAGTTTTAAATAGTACTGGGCTTCAATTTGCGCAAAATGGCAAGCTAAGCTCTAATATTTACTTGTGCCATTTTAATATACCTGGTCCAAACAGTTCAGCAAGTCACAAAGACATGCCCACTGAAGAGCTGGTGTTGGATAAAACGAGTGGAAGCAAGCTGTGAATGTATTATGACATTCCTGAAGAACAGCCTCTAAAAGACTGAGAGGCTGACTGAGATATCCTTGTGGATCATTGTCCAACTTCACCATGCAATGATCAACTCCTTCAGATAAAATTTTTCTCAGCAGGGTCCTAGTTTTTCCAATGCAATCTGCTAGTTTGCTGGTTTCTTCTACAACTGCCTTAGCTGTAGCTAAAAGATTACACAAAGAGAAGCATTAAATGTACAATAATGAAACATTTTCATGTTAAAATGCACATTTTACAGGCAAATAGAAAAACTGGAATTTAGCAACATTGTTGAATTTACATTCAGAGAAGTTAATTACAAAAGTAAAACAGTGAAGGGTGTTAAACTCTATCAAAGAAACCTGAACATCAGCAACTCCCACTTTTCTGGTCTTTTATAATATTATGCTGTGTTTTAATATGAGCATTGTTAGAGTACAGGCATGAAAACCAGACACAGTCTTTCAAATTTACATTGTTTTCACCACCAAAGCAAGACACTACAAGTAGCTCAAAACAAGTCAGCTGACAAGTCAAGCAGGAAATAAACTTTAAAATACACACATTAAAGTATAAACATGTGGTATTGGGGAACTTGGTTATGCAGAAAATTGAAAATATCCTGTTTCTGATAGCAAATCTTTTAATTGCTTCAGTAAAACCACCTGTATGAGCATTTAATTTTATATCATATCTTACATGAATACTTAGCTCAAACTTGAAATATTCTGTATACTATTATTAATTTGCTAATAAATACGAAACACATGAACAAAGATGAATACCTGATATTGGATATATTTCACAGGTGTAGACCCTCAGCAATCTCAGGCAGCAAGTGCCCACAAAACGCAACCTTTCTAAATCCAGAAGAGTGGCAGTGTATTGGAAACCCTTCAGCCCACGAAGTTCTTCAACTCCCAGCACTAGTGTTGTCCAACTCCAGTGAAGAATGCTCAATAAAGATTCAAAACACTCCTATTGCAGGGTACGAGGGATACCAAAGATAGATTTTGTGTTAAAAAACAAGTAGCGACCTTTCCACATCAGTATTGCATGAAAGACGAATAGCATCTACATCAGTGTTTATTATGAAAACATCTTTATGTCTGTCTACATCTACCATGTAACACACAAAATCCTATTTTGCCTGAGAATAAAACAAAGCATTAAGAATGCAGGCACACTTCACTGTAACACCATGTTAAAATCTATCTATAACAAATGCTACAATATTAACGGACTGACCCAATATACAAGCTTAGTTTAGATCTAAATTTATATCTGAAATCTTTAGGAAAGTAAAAAAAATAAAATATTTAAATTATCACTGTACCTAACTTCTCCTTGAGAAAGCAAACACAAAACCATCATTATTTCCACATCTACATCTTTCAGTTTCCTAACCGCATATGAACTTGCAAGAAACACAGAAGATTCTACATAGTACTCACCACTGACACAGTTCTGGCAAAAGATCTCTTTAAAATATGTACGGGTTCACTAGTTTGCTGTTTTCCTTTGGATGCACTGCCATCACTTGTTGGCAACCTGGAAGAACAATTTTAGAATTTACTTGCAATCTCCAGTTTTTACTTCTACTAGAGTTTTGGGTTGGGTTTGCTGTTTGTGTTTTCTACTTTTTGTAGTTTTTACTGTTTTTATTGTTCAAATAGAAAAAAAAGTGAAAAAAGTTATACCTATCCAAAAAATGTTCAGTTTCAACATAACTTCCTCCAGTTTCTAATCATTCTAGACCAGTAATCAAGTAGCAAAAAGTATTACTCATGTCATATGAAATCATGACCTACTACAGAAGTAAAAGAAAGTCTCAAGACTCATACAGGTTGACTGCAAGAAAAATAGCAAGTAAGTAAATGTGGATACAATTTATTACTTTTCTCAAAGACACTAAATTTTCTCCACACTTTTCAGACACTGATTTCCTTTGCTTAACACAGTATTTTCATGAAACATGGTTATTCTAACAAATTTAATATTTCTATTATAAAAACATGCCAGTAAATTGTTCCAGAGGTTAAAGTATTACCTGTACAGCAGTTGTGGAATCTGCCCAGCATTCACATCTGTACCATTATTTGATTTCTTGGAACTTTTAAACTGAAATACAACACTGAAAGAGAAATAACCCAATTATTATTCAAATTCTATTAGAGGTTTTCTTTTTCAATAAAAAATATAGAAAAAAAATATACCCATCATCTGTAGTAATAGAGGCCTGTCCATGAGATCCACAATCACTGCTAGGTCCTGACACTCTTGCCCAGGCTACATACCACCAGCCAGCTTGTAGGAGTACTGGCTCATCAAACATCATTGCGTATTTTTCTCTGGGAGAAGTAAATTTTAGAAAATGTTAGATGTGAACTATTTTTTAAATTAACTTTTAACAAATTATACCCTGATTATAAAAGAAATTGAGAAGTAATGGAATTAAGTTGTTGTATCTATTTATATTCAAATCTTGAAAGTTTTTAATTGAAAAATATTGTAGTAATGAAAAAATAATAATTCAGAAGGACCTACAAATGCCTACGTCTAGACTGATCTTGAATGGTGATACAATCAGATATCAATGCCAAAGAGATTAAGGAGACATTAAGTTATATTAACACACACAAGCCAAATTACATTTACTATATAATACTGCAACTAAAGTATAAATTATAAGGTATTATATAAAATTAATTCAATTTCAGAAAATGTTTGTAAATGACAAAAACTTACACATAAATTCTTAGTAATTACAATGAATTATAAAGAAAGCAACAGAATATATATAAAGGGGATTGATATGTAGGATTTAAACCTGAAAGAATTAATCATGTATCATTTGAATTTTAAATTACTTCATTACAGGGAATGAAAAAGCAGCTACAACATGGCTAACCCCATCCATATGTGCAAAAGAGCTGCTGCAACGTTTTGTCTTGTCATCTCATCACAGGAAGACAGGATTTGACTTGGACTTATACAAGAGCAAGAATTAGATTATTTTTCCTCTTTTAATTTAAACACCATAATGGTTTGGGAACAAATTTGGTGTTTTACTATTTCCCCACACACTTTAAGTGTTTTATATCATTTGCTACAAAAATTCTAATGACACAGATCATCGCTGTTGAGATTTAAAGCGATATTAAAATGTGTATGGGGAAAGTACAAATAGAGATCAAGAAGTAGGCGTAAATAGGTAAGCTAAACATCTTACCTAGCAGCACAATCATATGCTAACACATCTGTCTCAGCAAGAAGATCTCCATCTGTCTCATGGTCTCCCCCATCTGGACCCAACTCAAACAACTGGTGAAGTAAGAAAAAAGGTAAAATTATGTCATAGGAGTGAGAAACCATATAATACCACTTTTTCCTGTCTGGCATTCTGGAAACTGTATACTTCTCTTCCTTCCCCTTCCCAAACATAACTTCTAGTTAATATCACTGACAGGCAAAATTTCATTTGGAAGTCAGGCATTAACTTTTAAGAAATAGCAATATACACTGACCTCCCAGCCTTATGTCTAGATATATATTTAAATGGATCAACTCCCTAAATCTTGCAAGCAAGACAAAAGCAGCGCATCTAAAAAAGGCAAAGTCGGGCAGAAGGTGCAGGTTTTCAATCACAGACTGAAATGCACTATATAAAGTCTTATCAGGGGTAGTCCATAGTGTTACAAACTGTTGGTGACTGGGACAAGACATTATACCTTTATTAAGAGAACTTCTTCTTACTTAAAAATAATTGCTACAGTTTGATGAGTTTGAAAAAGGTCTCTACTTCAGCTCTCTACTTCACCCACTGTGCATGCATAATGCTTTTTACATACAGTAAACCACTCATTCACCAAGAATTTAAATTAATCGTGGTTTTAGATACAATTTCTGAAGTTCGGATTTTGAGACATAACACTGTTTAAAACAAAACAGAAACCCCTACCTTTATTTTAGCAGTGTATTCACCTCTACCACCAAAAAGACCAAGACCACCTAGCAAAATATCTGTATCAGCACAGAAACGGATAGCTTCTACTGAATGGGCTGAATAACCCCAGCCTCCTCCATGACCTGTAGAAAAAAAACCCAACAAAATGTAATTAATCTTAGTCTTTTGTTCTGCAAGCTGATCAGATTCTGCTATAAAATTTTACTGTGTACATACTTTCAAATCTGTTAACAACACTATAGTCTTCTTTAGAATAAACTTTCATTACTGCTTGAGTCTCTTCTTCTGTATTTGCAACACCCATTTTTAAGTCCTGCATAGCAGCCAAAGTATCAAGGCAACCTAAAAGAAAGCAAAACCAAAAACAATCCAAAATTTCTCACTGTTGATTATAATCATTGACATGGAAATGAATACTAGGTTAAGAAGACCAAAGCAATCTAATTGTTTTGCCCCTAAACTACACATATGCTACCAAGTAGCTTTATACTTTTGATTAGGTCAAGTCATTGCTGCAGAATCTCAAGGCTTGCTACTGAAGATCAACTTCATTTAATTTATTTATTCTCCAGAAAAAGAAAGTGATTAAACCTATTCTGCAACTTTTCCAATGGTGTATAAATTGCCAGTAACAATTTTTTCCTTTTTACACTTACAGTATTACCCAAAAAGTGTAGAAGTAGTAACTGAATTATGAGCAGATTTGAAAGTCTTCACAAGAAGTGTTTTGTTTCCTACACATGGGTACCTACCATGCCTTACTTTGGCTCAGATACAAAAAAGTACTGTTCAAATTGAAAGTTATCACATCTCTAGCAAACAGTGAAGTGAGCAGGCCACGGAACAGATGACTTATCAGAATCAGTGGACAAGTGAGTTAAAAATACTTCCTTTGAAGCACTGGGTATGTTGCATATATCCAGTTTATAAATGAACACAGTGGAATTAATTTCTGTATTTTTAGACTATGGAAAAACTACAAAATTATATCATATTACTCCTAGTGACTTATTACATAAAACTGCGAAGATTGTATTTTAATTTTATGTACTGCATTTACTTTAAAATAGAAGTAACTTACTGAAGAGCACTTTTTTCAGGTTTTATTTTTGAGACTCCAGGTTAAGAGTACAGACTTTATTCTGCAGACCGTCCAAAAAGATCATCTAAGAAGGTCTCTTACTTTATTATGCTGGCATCTACCAGCAAGTTCCATCAGAACTCTAAAATCCTCTAACATCATTAAGACGGCAGAAAGTAACTACATCAGCCAAAATAAGACTTAAGAGCAATGCTGAAAGACTACAAAGTGAAATTTGAATTGGAGAAAGTCAGGAAGTTTTTAGATTACAATTTGTTTATACATTAAATTATGTTACTTTATTTCATCTAAGCTTTGGACTGATCAACTATGAATGCATACCTAGAATATGCAAAGCTGCATGAGATCTGGTGGTTAGAGCTTTGGAACCTGTTGGCAGAGCAAGTTCTGGACTCAAAATACTACACCGGGATTGCATGTCTGGAGCTGAGGGAAGCCTGGAATCCGCAACTACTGCATTGTAACTCCACAGCTCTCTAGCATTTGGTCGAAACCTGGGGCAAGAAAAAACAGAACAACCCATAACTTTCATCTACTGAAAAAATAAAAAATCTAAAGGATAATTAAATTTTTAAGGTATTTAATGTAAAATGTAGATCTGCTGGTATAAACTCTTGAAACTGAGCATCACTAAAGCAAATAAATATAAACTTTACTAGCTGAACACTCCAGCAAATGAAAAGATACAAAAACATTATTGTACTCTAAGTCAAACATATTATGAGTTTACAAATTTCAGAAAATGTTAAGAACACTTATCGAAGTGAATAAATGTTAAAACAGCATTATCTATTAAGAAGTATGAAGTAACCAGCAAAAGTACTAAATAGAATGGCAGATGTGCTCAAAAATTATAAAGATGCCAAGTGAAAGTAAAAGGCTTACCTTTAAGTAAGAGTAAAAAAGTCTTGAGGAATCCAACATATTTTGTTTGGGCTTTTTAAAATGAGTAACATCACCTCATGAGTTTTTAAGGGATTATTAAAAAGGGCAGCAGAAACATGGGAATACAAAAACTTTCTATAATATAGATTAACACATAGAAAAAGAAAAGGAAATCTTTGAAACTACTATGTAAAACAAAGAAACAGCAAGAACACATAGGCCATGGGAGTGTTCTGAATAAGCACAAAAGGAATTTTCACTTGGTATGGTTTTAAAAAACTAATGGAGAAAGAAATAATTTTAACTAAAAATATTAAAGGACATCAAATGTATTCAGGATTTCAACAAGATTGCAATGTTCAAGTTTATACACACACATGAAGTTACACAATCACTTGAACTTCACTAAAAGATTAAGTCACAAAGCTTTGAAGAAATGTTTAAAATGTATGTCATCAGAATGCTGTCTGTACAAGAAACTAAATTATTAACATCTCTTCTTCTGACTGTTTCAGTATTTTCTAATGAACAAGAATGAGATATAACAGAGAAATAAATCTGCACAGTCTCAAAGAATCCACTTTTCAGTTAAGTATTTAAGGTCTAGATTTAGTTCTACAGTTCCCAAAATACTGCAAGACAATAAAACACCTCAAGTCATGTTTACCCATAATAAAACCTCACATGTGACTTTGGACTTACTCAAGCTGAATAACCGTTTTATTGTCTCCATCAAGTTGAGTATCATTACCTTGCCTCCCCTGAAACTTGCTGCATTCCCATGGCCATTGATAATCGATTTTTTTCACGAATTGAGTCTTTCAGTGGATTTAAACATCCTGAAAATATATAGCTCGAAGGGATGTGGGCGCTACTTTTTCTAATCTCAGCAAAATTTAAGAACTGGTACTTAACCAGTGAGGTGAAACAATCCTGGGGATGTGCATAATGCAGAACTACAACTATCCAAGGTACTTCCTATGTCATAAAGAAATATGCCTGGTAAACACATGTTTCCATGCTAATTGACTGTTAAATTAATGAATCTCAATTTTGGATGAAGTCATCCAAAGTAGGATGCAACTAGCTTTTGAAGATATGATCCTATGAGATACTGTATTTTCCAGATAAATAGAGACTAGCTGGTTTCCTGCATTACTCTAACTTGTTTTGTCTTCAAACAATTTAAACATCGTCAATCTCTTGAACTCAGATGGAAGTTCAGACTTCTCTCCCAAATCTTAGCTAACATAGCTTTTAAATTGTTACAGAAGAATAGGATGTTATGATTCTGTTTTGGAACAGAGGCTTATTATCTACACCTGCTCAAAGACTCCATTCCAAAGACTGAAATAAATACAGTTAGTCTGAATGTATATGCCATCTAAATAAACACCTTTATTTTGACCTCCCAAAATGTCAGGACTGAAAAGAATACCATTGCTCCACCACTTCTCCTATTCAAGTCTTAACCACTAATGCCTGACAGAATGACGACAATTTAAGACACACACACATGGCAGCTGAGTATGGCAAGGAAGTTATTCAGTCAAGTGTTAAGTAGATGGAGAAAAGAGAATAAAGAGAGTAAAGAAACAGAACAGATTTGGATCCCCCAAATATTATGAGGCTGGAATGAGAATGATGCAAAAAAGAAAAGAAATTTTAAAAATGTAGGCAAGAGAACATGTTTGCTTTGCGCTTATTTGAAAAAACCATCCAGAAGATGCAAAAAATATTTATAGAAGACTAAAAATTGTTTTTCATTTACTGAGGAAATAAGTATAATCAAATCTCCAACCTCACAAAATATTTTAAAAAGGATTTCTATATTATTATTTTAATAGCTATAATTCACTTGCCTCCAAATAACATCATAGACAGGATCCAGACACACACCAGAACCTTGAAGGTCCTCCTGCTCAGAATCATTGAATGTTTTGCAACTGCCATCTACTTTGTTTATCAGAAGACATTTGAAAGGAGGAGGTTCTGATATTGAAGCTGGTACCAAACCTAAATTAGGGAGCAAAAAGAGCAAACATGAAGACTCCACTCATTATTGCTTCATGCATATAAAATGCCATGTAATACAGTAGGGAAGAATAGATATACTGCTACAACAACAAAAAAATTGTAGGAAGATTTATATGCAAGTGAAAGTTAGCCTTTTACATTATTATTTTTAATAATATTTCTAAAGAAGCTATGATCATCATATGCAGTAAAACCAGAAGCCAAAATATTTTCATTCCCTCCATTCATGTTTTTGACTTGTTGCTCGTGTTTTATTTACACAACTGAACCCATTTTTTCTCCAATACTTCCATAAGCATTTAAAATAATACAGAAGAGTTCTTGCCTATTATATGCCTGCTTGCAAATATCTCTGATGTAGCAAGCACATGAGAATTAATGAGAGCTTCATCGATCCGGAGAAAAGTCTGGTCTCCACTCGCTCCAATCCATGTAGCTTTGCGTCCATATTTGGAGCCTATATTAGGCATAGGTGCTGGTTTTGCATTCCAGTAGGGCATATCCAGAATTGGTCTGCCCAGCTGACCTTTCTGCAGAAAGAATGCAAGAATCAGTAAGTGACAAGAACAGTAAGTCTCAAAGATGGATAAATTACTTCATTAGTTCCATCATACAAAACTGGCAAACTGGAAGAGAGTTTACCACAAAGCTACATTCAAAAAGCAACGGCTGCTCTAAATGAAGTGTTACACATTGAAATACAAGGAACAAGTTACAGAGATACACTCCTCTGCTTTCAGTTAGGTTTTTGAGTAAACTTTTTGTTAAATGCAACTCGAAGTCTCCATGATGGATAACCCTTCTCTTCATCTTCAGTCTCAAATATAAAAGTTTTATTTTCCTACAACATTCCATATCTGATTAATGTCAGTGCTAAACAAGGAATAGATTCATAAGAAAAAAAATATATATTCAGATAGAGACAGTCTAAGTTCCGCTCAATTCTGAACTTATATGGACTAAATTTTATAGAGCAAATACTTCTTAAAAGTACCTAAAAATCAATTAATACATCAAACTTGTGCTAAAAAAAGCATGAAGTGTCTCAGCGAGCACCTCTACACATGCTCATTAATACTCTTCTCTAGATACCTAGGGCCTTATCTCTATGTACAACTAGTTACTGAGATGGACCCACAGTTCTTATACTGCTCCCAAGTATGTGGAAAGAACTTCTGCAATAAACCTGCTCAGGCTCAGGAAATGCACTGCATGCCAATGAAGTTTAAATTATTAGAGAAAAGAAATATGTATATACAGCAAATGTCTTTTGTCCAGCATGTTACTCATCTTTCCTTCTTCATAACAATATACATAAATAAACCTAGTGAAGACACATTCAAGCAACATGCTTTATTTTGATGCTGCCTTGACTTCAGGAAGCTTGCAGCAAACTTTCAAGCACTACAATATTAAAACCAAAGGCAAAGAACAAGTGGTCTAAATATGGCCTAAACTTATTTTCTCTTTTAGAGAAATGGGAAAAAACCTTCAGTCAAGTGACAGGCTTTTATATCCCATTTCTGAGAGTGAACTTGGTTTTTCAGCGGCCAAGTTTCACTGCAAGGCAACAAAGCTTAAACCTTTATGTGTCCATGTCAGTTTTGAGAAGAACACAGACACTAAAGTTCTTGCTTAAAGTCTGAAAAACAACAAAATATTACTTAATTGTAGAGCTGTCGTATGGCTCACTTTTAATTCAAAACATTACTTTCTGCTTCTAAAATTTCAGTCTTCACCTTTTTTTCAGTAAAAAGATTTCAAAAGGTGAAATTTCTATTCTGTTGTGTTCAGCAGTACATACTTTTTAAAGCATGCAAAAATAGCTCAATACATATATTCTAGGTTTTGCAAAAAAGACCCAAATAAAAACACTAGTGGGAAGGTGCAAACAACAGATGACTCTGCAGAGATCACTATGAGGAGCACATATGCAAATACAGGGAGGCACAAAGGGAAGTAAACAATGTTTAAATGCTTAGTGAATATAAGAATGGATTCCACACGGACGTAGGAAAATATTCACTGTGTGGATATGAAGGAAGAGTACTGGAGTTGTGCTGTGTTATACTGAGCAATAACCCCTCCCCCCTTCAAGTGTAAGCAGAAGTTCTGCAACTCACTGCTGTTTCTACGAAAGAAACCAGGACACTTTTTTCTACTGAATGGAGCGAGACAGGCCATAGAATAGGCAACATTTACTTACAACCAAGCTTGAAACAATAAGAGTTTGAGAAACTGGTGCACCTTATAAAATAACACAGCTTTAAATCACCATCTTCGCTAAAATAGGAAAAAACCACCAAGAATTCATGGCATTATGCTTTTCTAACCACAACAATAGTAAAGGCTACATTTTAAAACATAACAGGCACAAAGGACATGCAAAAGTCATGTATAGTTCTGTAAGAGCAAGTATAAGCAATCTTAAAAGGTCTCTGAACAACACATTAACTACCAGCTTGTAAGTAAATAACAACATTTCCTTACTGAGAAGCTTCCAAATGTGAAAACTTGGCCATCCATTAAGAGAATAGCTGTATGGTTGCTCCCTGCAGTAACTTGTGTGCTAGGACCTGGTAATGCTTGCACCAAAGTGGGACATCCCCTGTATAAAAGGAAATTAATTCTATATCAATACATGGTCATGCAGCATTTAAAACATACGTCAGATAAGTATTTCAATTGTTGTGAAATATGTTTACTAAATAGAAATACCAAAGCGAATTAGGGCCAAGAAACATCTTACATATTAAACCAACAGAGATTTGAAAGACTGAACCAGATAGTAAAGTTTTATGCCCTTCTGTTACAGGGGAACAGATCAAGGACCCTCTCTTCAGTTAAACTCAGAAATTAGCATAGAATAAGAATTATTAATTTAATATATAATTGTGGAATTACATTTGCATAGATACAATAACATATATGTGTGTATTTTTGTATGTATACAAAACATATTGCAATGACATGCAGCAGTAAAATATCACGTTGTGACAACTCAAACACTTAAAAAGCCAGCACATCATGAAACAGTTGAAGCCTTATCTGGCTGATACTCTAGTACAGTTACCAGAAGCAATATTCCTACAGCCCTCCCAAGAACTGACGTGGGAATTATAGAAGAAATAAAGGTCTAGTCCTCACCATCAGCTCCTCTGCCATCAAACTCAGACTCAATAAAGAACAAACCTCTCCAAACGATTTTCCAGAGTTATATGAAAAGGTCTAATCCATTTGTCCCCCAAATATGGACACGCATAAGAAAAGAAACTTTCCACTTCAGTAAAAATGAAAGGAAAAAAATGTCAGGGTGTTCAAGATGCAAAGAAAGAAAACTTGAACTGATGAATTAGAATAGAAAGAGGGTAAAAGATAAGAAGCAGTATGAGATACCAAAATTTTTATTTCAAGCCCAACAAAGTGAACAGAAACCTACAAGACTTTGAATCCCATAACGAATGTCTACCTAGAATTCAAATTTCCTGCAGAGTTAGAAAGACTGAATTTGAAGAACAGGTTATTCCCACATAATTTTATGTTTGGAAACTGTGCTCAGAGTTACACAGATGATAACACTACTATTTAAGGTCACCTTCAAACACAGCCTTTTAAAAGCAGGCTACAGGTTCTTTTATACTTGAACAAGAAAGGGTCAGGCCACAGTTACCTAGTGATTGTTTAGCAGCTGATGTGCAAAAAGATGGTTCATCTCAATGCTGTGATTTTGGCTGAATTGCAGGTAAAATAGAAGTCAAGAAAATATGAGGAAGGTGAAGCATCGTATTCAGCAGAAAAAGGGTAGATGGGAAGATGTGAACATATGAAAATATGGAACAGAGGAATGTAGCATGAAGATAGGCTGATGACCTGAAGAAGGAGGAACACAGGCATACAAAAAGAAATTATTGTTTGGTGGTGAATGTAGCTTTCAACAGGTTGCTAGTGGAGATGGAAGAACTGAAGGGCAGAAAAAAATTAACTAGAGGAGGTACAACATGTCACTCAAATGTAGGAGCTTTTCTTGGTCTATAGGCACATGGATTTGGACATCACTATGATTTTACACAGACACACAGAGCAAAGTTTAGTAGCACCAATGATGAAACATTTTAAAACCAGAAAGTTTACACTTGTCTCTCGTTAACTTTAAGGAAGCTCAAAAAGGCACCAAATTATAAATAATGTGTTACTAGTAACAAAGACAAAAGCATTCTTGTTGAAAGAACGCATTTTTATCACATGGGTTTTTTTCCTCTCTCTCAAAATTATGATAGCTGCAGGCATGGAATTATCAATCATACGTTTATAAAAAAAAGCAGTGACTACTTCATCTTTTTGATGCTCAAAAACTAAGCTAATACCATCGTAACTATTTATCTTTCTGTTTTTCCAATCAAAACTATCAGCAATATTATCTGAATGCTGGGTGTGATAGTCTCTCTTGGCAACAGCAGAACAAAATCAAATAAGCACCTAATGTAGAGAGATGAAATGCATTATCCTCCTAAATAGCTTTTTCATTAAGATCACCTAACTTTTGGAATAGCCAACTACAGTCTATCAACTTTAGAAATGAACAGAAAAAAATGTTTAAGATACTTAACTACATCATAAAACAAATCTGAATTGCAGAAAACTAGTTTTTACTTCATAAAAGAAAGAAGGATATAAAAAATACAGTAAAAGCCAGTTTGACTGGTGCATATGGAAGTAAAAACCTGTGATACTACGGAGTATTTCCCTGAGCCTCTGAAACTCAACACAGGAAAACTCAGATTAGACCCTGAAGAGTCTGAGAGACTCTTCGGGCAAAGTTTTAATAATGAAGGTTTCTCCTTTTGAATCAAAGAAAGCAAGGAGTATTCTTCTGGGATAGAGTGGAAAGACACACTGGTGCCAAAGTCACAAAATCTCTGGCTTCTGGATATGACACAGGTCAATCACAAAAGACCAGCCTCATCTATAGAGAAAGTAACCTGAGATCCCCTGGGAAAATGTAGCAACTGCTGAATTATTGAGCATATGTACGTGCATCAGCTATCTCAGGATCCTGAAGAAGGTCCAGATGCATTTTGGCTGTCCACACAGAAACCCTCTTCCATCCCAAAGGGTAAGCATTTCTGGGAGCAGTTGAAGTCTGAAAACTCATCCTGCATTAACGGGTCGAACAATCGCTGTCCATGGTACTGATGCAGCCAGCAGCTGCCTGCCAGGTCCCGAACATGTCACTTGGAGCAGCTGACCGTGGTGCTGTAAGCACAGATTCACTAGGAGCTGTTACTGTGTAGTGGGGAAAAGGAAACCAGTAGCAACTTCTGTCCAATGTGGAGGCAGTTTGACTTGAACTAATAATGCACTTCATACTTACTAAATAAATACATGCTTACTAAAGGAAATTACAGAAATTATGTCTAAAAATTCATGGAAGTGGACAGGAAACAGACATGCTCTTCGAGAGTGTGTCTGCATTGTTAGAAATGTGCTGTGTAAGTAAGCAGTGCAAGCAAAGTTGGACAAACTAACTACAGAGAAAACAGGGATTTTACATTTCGGAAAAGATGACTGGAAATTTGTGAAAAGATGTAAATATGACATGCACTTCACCACTGGAGTAAAATAATCAGAAAATGCACCTAGAAACATGGTCCTAACAAAGAGATGATGGAACACTTAACACTTAACTCTGGTTAATAACCAGAGTTATTAACAGGATATAGTCTCTATTCTTTATCTTCCAGTGGAACATAGCTGACCATCTATGGAAGGCCTCATCAGTTTTCTTTTATGTTTTTGTTGAACCTTTGGAAGCAAAATCCTATCAAGACTATACTACTTCACTCATTCCCTTTCTGGAGCTTTACTGTCAGATCATGTGCTTGCTACTAGAGTGCTGAAGTCAAGAGTTTGTACAAAAAAATGCAGACAAATTTTGATAACAAGTAACAGAAAGATCTTAGAGTTTTAAGTTCCAGCTTCTTGAGAGAAGCACCAGCAACAAACAGGCCTTTGCTTACCTGAGCACAATACATGCTATTTTTCACCAAGACTAGATACTGCAAAGCATTTCTTGCTTCCACTGAGTTTCTATTCACCAGCATCTAATTTGAGGAGAATATAAGCACAGACTGACAAATCTTTCATGTAGTGAATCGCTCATCAACATCTGCCACTGTGGATTTTACAACAAAAAGCCTACACAGACTGATTTAATGGTTCCAGCTTACTGATAGAGCATGTAATCTACCTCATTGCTACTGAAGTAGAGGAAGAATTTGTGGTGTTTACAATTTTCTAACTGAGGAGTCCAGAATCCCCTTAATTAAGGAGAAAGGCAAGTCTGGACTGGTATTCAGAATTCAAAATACTTGACCATTTTTTGAAGACTTTTAAAAATAGATTCTCACTACTAAATCTTTACACTGAGGGACAAAAGTCTCTGAAAGGATGCCTAAATATTTTTTTTTTTCTCCTCTCTCTCTCTCTCCCTCCCAGAAACACAGTAGAGTATCAGTTCCTGGATTCAGAAGATGATGCTCTTCCTGAGGTCAATACAGGCAATGTGACACACTGCATGACTGACATACCACTGACCTGGCAGGAGCTGGCCATCTGAGCACCACTGCGTGCGTCCCAACTGAGGTGGAACTCTGCATAAGGATTCCCTGTTTCCTTCTCTGAATCCCTTACTGTGAGGACAGAGGAGAGATCTCTACTTAAAGCTGGAAAAAGAAGTACATCAATGAAGAAATTATAATTTGAATGATGGTGCTAAATAGCAATATAGTACTACCAGTTCTCATGCATAGGATATACTCCAAAATTCTTCATGGCTTTTTGCAGACACTTTCTAGGGTCTGATGTAGAATGATACAAAGGTCTGTGCCAAGTCACTTGCACCTCTCCCTCAGCTTCTACTTCTGATCAAGCACTATCCTTCAGCGTAAGATTTTTCATATTCTCCTCTAGGATCTCACTTGGAACTACACTTGGTCTTCACCCAGTTTCTATCTAAACAAGCACTGACAAATACAGCAGATAGCTTCGAAGCCTTCCAAAAAGTCAAGTGATTTCATGAAAGCTGGAAGTAGGTGACAGTAAGTTACCAATACAAATGGCACCACTGTTTGTATCTCTTCGGTCTTTAAGACAGAAACTGGCCTTATCCTAATAATGACTTGAATTGCTAGTTTAAGCCATTGCTCCTTGGAACAAATACCCAAGAATTTCCAGGAAGGAAAAGCAAAGCACTTGTCTGTGATATGACTCTCCCATAAACAGAAACACAGACTGTATTCACCAGTCTAATGCAAACTGAGTAGGGCTAACACTTCAGAGACTACTATCAGGCACAGCAGTCAATACAAGGCAACATTCAACATTTCCAGTATACTTTCTTTCCTCCCTCTCCCCCTTTGAGTTAGTGAATCCAACGAAAGTTTTAGGATGATGAAGATTTCTTCAGGAACTAGACAAAAGAAAGGGCTTTGAAGTCTCCAAAGAGATTAGGAGGGTAGATGGTCAGTAATTTTCACCTACTGTTACAAGAGAAATGAGAGAACTGAAGACAGGTCATGGATGCTCCACTCTGTATGCCTTTTACATAAGGATAGTGAGTGTCACTGGATACACAAGGTCTCAAAGACTCTTACTATTGAAAACCCTATCATGTGTATTACATGGCATATGTACATGCCCAAAGACCTCAATCACATTTCCTTTTAAGGCAGGACACTGGTTTTTTAGTTACTTTAATGAACAG
This sequence comes from Acanthiza pusilla, assembly GCA_036630365.1. NCBI lineage: Eukaryota > Metazoa > Chordata > Aves > Passeriformes > Acanthizidae > Acanthiza > Acanthiza pusilla. The sequence continues at coordinate 26,197,265 of JAXCHO010000018.1, forward strand.
ATGAGACCCTAAGCATGAAATAATACTAAGGGTGAGACTGAGCTTCACATTAAAGACAGCCATATTTTATTATCTATGCTCTCACTGCAGTCAATGGAGATAAGTTTACAGAGCGACTAAGCATACCTAAGGCATGTAAGTAGTAGATGGTTTGTCAAATAGCTCGCCATGCTCTGTTGACTTCTCTATTTCCATTGACCACAGAGAAAACACACCTCACTCTTCAGCCAACACCCAAAATAAGTGACTACAAAATGAAGCTGAGACCAAAGCTTAGAGACTTCATTTTGGAGATAACTGATAAACAAAAAATGAGCCTTTATCAGAACTGAACTGAGATTAGCTCAGTTGGTCAGAGCATGGAGCTAGTAACACTAAGGTTGTGGGTTTGATCCCCATACAGGCCATTCACTTAAGAGCTGGACTCAATGATCCTCGTGGGTCCCTTCCAACTCAAGAATATCTTGTGATTCTGTGAATATTCTTTGAACTCTTAGCAATGACTTACCAGAAACAGGTTAATCTAGGTTTACAATATCATACTACTTGAATTATTGCATATGTTGTATTTTACAGAAATGATGAAGTCTTAATGAGACTTCAATGTAATTCCCATATATGTAGGGAGAATTAAGGAGACAGAAGTCTTCCAAACTCAGTTATCAAAGCAATGCTAATAACTATGCACAGAAGCTTTCATGTATTAAATAAACTACTTATACAGTACAAGAGTACTGTTATTGTATCTATAGCCAGGGAGTTATGGGGAGTAAATGCAGAACAAGAGCTTTTCAACTTTATTTGGTCTGTATTTGAATTTTCACAATTGCTAGCTGCAGAGAACCAGAAATTTAGCCACTCCTTATGCAGCAGTACAGTAATACACAATCACGTCCTTTAATTACCAGCTCACCTGGAATTAACATCACCATGTCCAAGCTGCCCATGCTGCCCATATCCAAATGTGTAAACATCACCATTCTCCATCAAAACCACTGAAAAAGAACAAAGTATTTTTCTGACATACACACGTGACAAGGCACTGCACCAGCGCTGGTTACCCTTCTGAGTAGCAGTTAATGATCCCTAAGAGATCCAGACCAGATTCCACAACTCATTACAACCAGCACCTCTATGCAGAACTAGAGCTCTACCACGCAGGTATTTTGAACTGACTCCAAAATTGCTTACAAACTGTGATGTAACTCAATATATGATACTTATAGTCCTTGTCACTACTGAAGGACAGTGAGTTGCCTTTCACTGCTGGAATCAGGGAGGTGATGTGGGAATTTGGGTGGTTATCTTACTTTAGCAAGTGATGAAATGGCACAAAGTTGTGTCAGGGGAGATTTAGGCTGGGTATCTGGAAAAGGGTCCTCATCCAGAAGGTGGCTGGACACTGCAGTAAGGTTCCCAGGGAAGCAGTAACAGAAGCCTGACAGAGTTCAAGAAGTACTTGGACAATACTCCCAGGGATATGGTGTGATTCTTGGAGATGGTCCTGCGCAGGGCCAGGACTTGGACTTGACGATCCTTCTAACTGAAGATACTCTGTTTCTATGACAGTGTAGTAGGCTACAAAATGACCCTGCTACATTTTCAACTTTTAACACTCCTGTGTAGATCCATATTAAAAACTGAACACAAAGCAGTGAAAACACATATGACATCATTTAAAAGAAATCTGTACTATAATTGATATTGATTTATTCGTTTTTACCTGAATGGTGAAATCCACAACTGACTTGTACAGCTCGAAGTTCACAGTCAAAGCGGACAGCCCCTGGTGGATATGTCGTGATTTTGCTGGCATCCTTCTCACCTCTTTCTCCACTTCCATCTATAAACAAAACTTACAGTTATATCCCACACATTCTAATAAAGTTATATTAGAAGACTGAATAGAACAAGAATAGTAACTCCCCACTCCACCACTTGCAAGGTAGAAGAGAGAACTCGGAGTAGCAAAAGAGACAGCTCAAAATGTGGCATCAAAGCAGATGTGGAAGACAACAGAAACTCTATTTTTAAACAATGTACTATAAAGTTACACATTGGAAAATATCCTCTAATGCAGAAACTTCCAAAGAGCAGAGAAAAAGAACCAACAAAAGAGAAAATTCAACCTTCAGAAGCTTTGCTTAATAGCCATCACTTTTGTTCTTCAATAAAATAGAATAAGTAGGCAACACTGTGGTTAAACTCAACAGGCATAGCCTAGTCTACCTTTTCCAATTACAACTCTTTAAGGATTTAACTTGACTCCAACTCGGCCACAGAGCCCCTGCTTTAAGTAGCTGACAATTACTTATACAGCTCATTTCTAACAATGCAGACATACTTTCCAAGAGCATGTCTGTTACCTGTCTGCTTCCATGCATTTTTAGACATAATTCCTGTGATTTCTTTTAGCAAGCAAGCATGTATTTAGTTAAGTATGAAGTGCATTATTAGTTCCTAAAGTCAAACTGCCTCCACATTGGACAAAAGCACTGAAGACCAATGTGCTGCTCCTAAATTTTTTGCAAGCTACCATCTTCTCCAGAAATCAGAATGTTTCCATCATCTAACTATTAAACTTCAATCACACTGTGTTTAGCATAGAGAAATTATAGAAGTACACTAAGCAAAAAATAACTGCACATTGTCTCTGATAATTCTGACGGAGTACTGCTCTATTAACAAAACTGATACAGGGAAACAATTACTGCTCAAAGAATTAAAGGTGTTGTTAATTTAGATCTATACTTAGAATTTCTACATGTTTTCCTGAATAATCATCAGTTGAAGTCTGAACTTCAAAACTTCATTATTCCCTGTGTGAAGCACAGCATTTACAGACTTACAGATTTTTTTAAAATATAATTCTGCTTTTCTACATATTGCTCAAACTCTTCTTTTTATTGCAGAGAAACTCCTGATACAGTAAAGTGACTTCACACTTTTATTACATACCAGTTTTTAAAAAATCTTACTGTTCTAAGAATAAAGCTATTTTCTAATGATGACTGAGTATAGAAAATTACATGTATCTGCATGTAGTTCACATCTGTAAAGGAACAGTGCATACAGGCATGAATGCTTTTAAAGAACTATGTTTAAAAACGCAGGTAAATTATTCCTTTGAAACATACACTACGTGCTGGATATGTGTGGAGACATGTTAAAAAAACTCTGTCTCTCAGAATTGCCATGAGATTTTTGAGGTTGTGTACTACCAGACTGTACACAAATGAGAAGAAATGTTTCTGAAGGTCTGTGTGCAGCTTTTTTTTTTTATTAGTAACAAAAGCAAATATAAAGAGACAGAATCACTGTTTAACAACAAGAAACCCCCAAAATTACAATTTTCCTTGTAGTCCTGTAATTCTGCCTTAAGCAGCTCACAGTATTTTAGTTAAGTTTGACTACTCAAATACAGTACCTCTGAACTTTTTATGCCTACTTTTGCATTAAACTCTACATGTCAAAGTAATCAGGAGATGGTTCTAGCAGCCAATATTGCCACCAGAATTATTTACTCAGTAAGCAGCCTACTTACAGCTTCCCCTTTTCATACAAGCTTTCCAGACAGGAGCAGAAAAAAGCTAATTATTCTGGAAGTCTACCTGTGGTCCCTGTCTCCCCTCCTCCCTCAGACACTACTGAATAATGAACATGTGAGCTCTCCCATTGTGTAAGTGCATTTGAATAATCATCTGCCAGGAACACACATGTCCAGTACGAGTGTGTCATGGCTGCATGCACACCCTACAGTGAAACACACTGGACATACAGCAACCACGTCACCTATGCAGTCACATTAGCAAAATGTAGCAGCAGGTATCTTCTGGTCATGAAACAGCAGCGCATCAAGCCATCTGCAAATACTTTAAGAGGCACATGTGCATTGTCTGCCTCATGGTAAGAAGAATATTCTGCTCTAACGGGCTTCCAAAACTACTACTAAAAAGTTACGGATTGCTGTTTTCACAGTTGATAAATACGTGAGGCTAGCTTTTAATAAAACATGATTCTAGATATACTCCCATTTTCTCCAAAGTTGTAAATGAAAGCATAACACCCTAACTGAAAGCATAATGAAAGCATACTATCCTTGAAGAAACACTAAATACTAGTGTGCAAGATGTAGAGACAAGTACCTTCATATGAAACAAGTTTTGCAATCTGAGAAGTAAAATTATTTTAAATGATCAAGTTTTACAAAGCTGTACTTTACAAAGTACATTTTCAATTTCCAAAGCAAACTTCTCAAAGGTCCAAGAATGTAGGAATAGAAGCAACTGTCTTTTAACTATATCTTACTTTGCTCAAGTGTGAAATTTTCAAACTGAAAATGGAATTCCTCTCAGCCTTCTTTGCATGGTCAGTAACTGTCTCAAGAGTTTTGAATTGTTTGTATCTTCAGAACTTGATAAGCATGTGATAATTTATGTGTGGTTAAGTACAAAACCCTTGCAATTAAAACAGCCAGTCTTGTTTAGGAAAAAAAATGCCTTTTGACCAAAATATACAAAGGCAAATAGAATATCACAAGACATACTTTTAGAGCAATACTTTTGAACTACCCTGTTTATCTTTTACTTCATTACATGGCCAATATATATCATATTTTTCCAGCAGCACTGGCTAGGAGAAGATACACTTCGTGATAAGGCTGCAAATAAACTGGGTCAAACCCTTTCCTTCCATTACTTTCACATAGTCAAGGTTTTTTAATAAATGTGAGCCAAAGGTGGATGCTGAAAGCTTATTTGAATGTCTCAAGGAACAACTGTAACTAGGGAGATACACGTTAGCTTTTCTTCAAACAATTGTGCACTTTTTCGTTTCATTAAAAGTAATATCAAAACAACTATTCCTGAAAGGGAAGCATAGCAAGACTACTGAAGCAGAGACTCTTTTCATGGGATGCATGGAAGCTTTAAGCAGAGCAAGTTAGAACCTCCAGTGCTGTCCTGCTGGAGTACTACAGAACAGAAACTTTGACTCCATCTGTCCAAGAGAGAAGAAAGCACCACAGAAAAGCTGTGAAGTACTTCCTGCTGTCAACACTTAGGAGTGTGCTCCATGAACAACTACACAATGATGGGTTTTTACCTCTGATATCCCAAAGTTGGGGAAGGAAAGAGAGAACTGCAAATACAACCAACCAATCCCCACTACCACTCCAGTTTTCTCAAAAAATTCCCAACTCCTGAAGGCAATTTTCCTCCTCCATGAAATGTGCTTATGTCTCTTGGCTGATATTGCTGCCACAAAAATCCCCTGCTTTCCAGGAATGAAGAAAAAGCTCATTCAGTTCCAACAGCAAGTGAAGCAATAAGCTTTAAATGAGACAGCTTCAGGCAAAAAACCCAAACCCAACATTGTTACAGAATGACACTGTGGACCCTTGGCCCAGACTAGAGGAAAAGCATTTTGTTAGCATTTTGCAGCAGTAAGGGTGATGATACCCCTCACTTACCATTCATCTTTGGAGGAGAGACAAAGCACTTCTGAAGAGGTTAAATACACATCCTCTCCCCACAAATTAAAAGCTTTAATGGAATATGACCATGCATTAAAAATTCTTACAGTAACTGTCCCTTCAGACCGCATTAAATGCCAACAAATCTTTGTTTTGTTCAGCAGCAATTACCCAAATAAAGCATATTGGTCAAGTTACTGGTTAGTCTCTGTGATGTCCAACCCTGTCCAACACAGGGTGTTCTGAATGCCATAATATAATTTACACTTTATATACAACATTATTGAACAAAACAGCCTGTGCCTGCAGTTTCCCGGCTGTCTACCACAGGCTTCAGCTGAAATACCTGTACCAAATTTTATAGCTACCATACAGGGGGCAAAAAGAACATACTCTGGGTTGTGAATATCATGCATCCTATGAGGGCAGTAAAAAAAGTAAGTCTGTTGGATGCTTGAAAAGTTGCTACAGAGCTTACAGGTGAAATATGATATGCAGAATCCCAAGTGAATAACATGTACAATAAAGTGATAATAAACTCACTTTCTAATTAGAAACTCAGTCTTAGATGTAAGGTTTTTCATTGCCACCTGTTTCACTCCAGTGAGTGCTTCAAATTAGTCCACCCTTCACATGGTATCTTAGCTAGAAAGTTAAAATGCCTATTCCAAGTTAGTTTTCTTGAACATCCAGTAATTTTGTCTTAGCATTGGCAAAATGGTTAGCCTGTATCTTGTTCCACCAATGCAGGTTCAGCTTCATCTGCTATTTTTCCTTTTGAGGGCATTTGTTTCATATTTCTTAGAACATTTACCACTACTTCAAATTGGGGGAAAAGGTGGCATTCAAATTGCTGAATCTTAGCTGACTCAAGAAGCTTCATTTTTAATTGCTATTCAGCTCATTTCTGCAGTTGAGAAAATTTTACAGACTTCCAATATTTTTTTTTAAACTCAGATACCGTTATAGGAATCCACAGGGATTGGAGATGTAGACTGGAAACCCACTACCTCATTAAAGAATGAGGATGAAGCACAAGCTCATTTTTTCTTCTTAGCATCAAACCACTCCATGAATACCAAAAATTTCATACCTAATCCTTTTTCTATTTATAATCGTGAAAAACACAGAAGACACAGATCAGGAAGACTATACTTAATATGCAGTTTTTTGCAGTAACAATCTTGATATGTAGACCCTATAAATGTGAAAAGAGTAAACAAGAATGGCAAGATTTCTTAAAAAAAAAAAAGCTGTTTCAATGAAGTTGAAGGAGTTTTTAACTGGACAATCAAACAGAGGAATTCCACAAGTGATAGGCATGCAGATTATTATGAAAAAATTCTTTACTCTGAGGGAGCACTGGGACAGGGTGCCCAGAGAAATCGAGGATCCTCTACACCCCCAAAGTGTCCAAGGCCGGGCTGGATGGGGCTTTGAGCAACCTGATCTAGTGGAAGGTGTCCCTGCCCGTGTCAGGGGGTTGGGACTTGATGATCTTTAAAGTCCCTTCCAACCCAAACCATTCCAAGATTCCACGGTGTGGCAATATGTAAAGTACATATCAGACACACTTTTTATGTTAGACCGTAACTGCCAGCCCTGAAGAAGCTGTCCACATTCAAGTTTAAATATCATTATCAAGAGAAGTCCTGCAGCTGCAAGCATGAAAGTGGTAACAGGTAGGTACCAGCAAGCTTAGTACTGGCCTTATCAGTACTTCCACCTGAACTAAATGTTCCTTGCCCAAGGATCTTAAAGGTCGGGTTGGTGTGAAGAAGACTATTACAGCAGAAATATCTGAAGGAAGGAAGACACTTTGGAAAGCATCATGTTCAAAAATAAAACAAAAGAACTTGCTGATTTCAATGTGATAATGTCCTTTTATCTCTGCCTCATTGCTCTACTATTGCTTTTACACTCTGCCTCTAGAAAAGAGGCATGCCTTCTAAGATAGAAAATATACGTTATCTTTTTCACAATTCCCACCTCACCTGTTACTTTGGTAACAACCCACTTCACCAAGTTTCCTTTTTCCCTTGGAATCTCTGTGAGAAGTTGAGGGGTATTTCTAGCTCCTAGTGGAATTTATGGCTGTCTTTTGAGAGGCAATCTTCTGAGGCAGAGAAGGGTCCCAAAATTTACTTGAAAACCTTATCTGTTTAGTGTAAGACACAAAGAACTAAAATAAACTGAGTATTTCCTTGCATATAGCCTTCCTTAAAGAAAAATAAATGTTCAATTCTACAGGACATATCTGACAGAAATCTTCCAGCACAATACAGACCTTTACGCTGTTCTTACAACTCCAGGAGGCAATATTAGCCTCAAACTGACACTAATGAATATACTTCTTATAAGGAGATACTTAATCTGAAGTGAGTTCCAATGACTTAACACATGCCCAAAACGTACAGATGTAGGTAGGACAAGCGTACTCCTTTACATACTTGCCTGTGGAGCCAAGGGTTTGCAATACAACTAGCAGTAGTGTCCAACTCAAGAATAATGGCCATCAGCAAACTGTCACTCAAGTAACAACACTTAGACTCAGTATGTTCTCTTTCAGCATGGAATCTCTCCAGTGAGATTATGATAGGTTATTCAACTTAATCCATCAGAACTTAAAGCTCAGACAATATGCCTTCAGAAAAGACTGAATGTTAAGCAGATTCAAGGAATCAGATTTTGCTTTCATTTCCATAAAATAAACTTCAGATGTTTCACAATCCAGTATGTTCATAACTCTGTAATCCTATCACCCACACACACTGAAACTTTATCCCATAAGGCTTCAAACTGACATACAGATTGTTTGCATATATGCCAAATACTATCAGAAACTTCCACTAATTCAACTGAAATGCCATACTAACACTTTCACTATTTAGCTATTCTTTAGAAAATAGTTGAAGCATTCTGGCTTCACCATTCTAGGAGCTTCCTACTTACTTTGATCAGGTCTGTAATCTCCATTTTACATATTTATATTTTATATATAAATACGTATGTACAGACACATCAATACGCTGATACACGCAAACTACGATCAGATTTGAGACAGCCCAACTTCACTAAGTTCAACTGCAACTTTTAGTAATACATTACGACTTTCTAAGAAATACATAAGTCATTTATATCTGAACAAATGACACACTTAGAAATCCAAGATATAATGAACTGGCCTGCCAGACACACAAAAATGTCTGAAACATCAAGACACCTCCATACTTATACTCGGTAAAAAACATTTACCTTAAGAATATTGCAGAGTAAAATCCGTATTTTGATTTGCATTCTCCCCAAAGTTAGGAAAAAATAATGTTTGCATTATTTCAAAAATTTCACTTCTAAAAAGGCCTTGTTGAAAGATGACATGCCTATGAAAACATTTATGCTAGAATTAACAATCCTGGAATTGATATGTTAAAGTAATCTCCCCAAATATACAACACAAAGGATAAAAAAAAATCCAACACAAATGTAGTGCAACAGTCTTGAGCCACTCTAACATGTAAAGTTTCCTACAGTAAAAATAAAGAACTTTATGAATGAGACAACATTAGAAATGAGAGAAGCCACACAGAAAGACAATGCATATTTCACAAAAAAAAGGGGGAAAGAAAAACAAAGATGAGGCAGACTAATGAACACTTACACTTCTAAAGAAAGGTCAACATTTAAATGCATTTTCTTTCTCCTCAGGTAACAAGATACTAACAGGAAGAAAGGCAGAACTCATTTTGTGCAGTTCTTTGAAAAGACAGATGCAGCGCCTGGCAGAAGTGACTGGGAGGCTGGGCTTATTTCCACCCTAGTCAATAAGGAAGACCAAATACCTTTGTGCTTGTCCCGTTTATGCTTTAGCGGTGCTGGAGCGAGTCTGATTCTGGCTAGAGCCTGTTCTCGGTGGTTCATAAAAATAGGACCAGGAATTACAAGGGGGCCTGAGGAGAAACATTTTGCACATGCATAGGAAAGCTCACAAAATGGAAACAGTGTGCTAAACAAAATTCAAATTAAAAGCAATGAAAAAACAAAAAGAGTAATAATTACATAGTAATCTTGTTTTCTTAAATTAGAAAGACCTTAAAATAAAAGAAATTTGCCATTTCTTGACAACTTATGCAAAAAACCAATGAATATCCCACAGTGATAGTTTTACCTGAATTTCTAAGTATGCAACTGTACTGCAAGTCATGGAAATACAACAGACTTACACAAGAGTAAAATTTGATAGCAAATACCCATTACCATCTTTAAAAGATAAAAATAATTATCATGCCTTACATCCTGCAATATTACATTCAAAATACTGATCTGGAACAAGATCATCATATAAATGCTAAATTTAAAAACCATAACCACAAACTTTTTTGAAATTACTATATTTAAGATGCAGAGTTATTACTTTTAAAGAAGTTCCATGCTTCACAAAGAAAGTTATTCATATCATATGACTCTTTTTTTGCTCTTATCCACTTACTAATTTTGAAATCCATTTATTTTTAAAACATTTTTCCATTTTTCCATTTTTTCCAAGAAAAGATTTGATTTCAAGAAAGCAATGATACATGCATTTAAAATTTTTTCCAGACTACTTTTAAAAATCTAGACTTAGGCAGTGATGTACTATGCTTAATTGAGGCTGAGTGTAAGTAGGTCATAGACAAGAAAATAGTTTTTAAAATCTGTATTTCTCCTATTTTATAGGTTGAGCATGCCACCAAGAATTTTTTGGACACTTCTCATCCTTTCAGAAGTCTCACATGCAATGGAAACTGTGAATCAGGAGCAACTAATTCTGCCAAGTGACACCCAATGCCACAGGTTCCCAAATCCAGCCATTATGTGAACAGTAAACAAAAGCACCCCAAATCAGGCTGTTATGTTATAAACTGCTTATGCAAAACTTTGAATACAAATATTCCTCCTTCTTCTGCAAATTCACTGATACTCTCATTCCTTAGCTGAATCTTATTAACAAGACAATGTATGTTAACTTTTCATACATGTCCATTGCCTCAAGTTTTTTGCTATCTACTTTAGACCACAACCTCCTTCACTAATACTAAATAGCTCTGATAGACATTTAAGCAGAAGTTAGACCAAAAATATATAGCTTTAGAACCTTCAGATGAAGAAACTCCCAAATTTTTGCATTTACTTATACAACAGAATCAAAAATGTTTTAAAAATACACTAGTATCTCCCTAGCTTAGAGGCTCATACATGTTTTAAGATAATAAAATGGCCCCAAATGTCCTCAAACATTTTTGTTTCTGCACACACCACAGAGTTTTAATTTTGTTCTCCTGTATTTATTTGGACTCTCTTTATTCCAGAACAGATCCTCTTGCTAATTCAGAGCTCCTTTTCCTAATCAAGGACCATCATCTGCTTTTCATGTCCCTTCACTTTGCGATTCCTCCTTCAGTTGTCTTGCTATTGCTCCCACTTCGCACAGTCTCCTCTTCCATTTAATAGATATGTTTTCGGTAAGCATTACCTTCTGCCAGGCCACTTGCTTGGTTTAATATTCTACTTTCCACAGTTTTGACTTGCATAAAAAAATTACATGACACTTTGCCTCTTACCAAGTTCAAGGGGATATACTGAGAAGTATACTGAGGCACACCAGGGAAAGGCAAAAAGAGGAAGAGATGAATGACAAGCAGATTATGAAAGCTAAAGATGTTTGAAGGACAAATGATAGAGGAAAGGTGAATGAAGAACATTAGAAAATACGGCAAAAGTAGTGGGGTTTACTTACTGAGATGTTCCTAATGAAATTAAAAGCTGGAGAAATAGAGAATGGACATGACAACATGACAAAAGTGAAACTATGATTAGCAAAGTTGCAAAAAGATGCAAAGACTGCAAAGACCGTGGCTTGAAGTGTGTGGATCTAAAGTATTTGTGGGTGACTGAAGTGATCTCTAGATATTTTAGGCAAACATTTTGAAGTTTCAAAAAATGCTTGCACAAAAAAAAGCACAGGGAATGAGATACAGCGCCAAAGGCAGCCTTTGGCATTTTAGTGCTAAGAGCAAAGATAACAAAAGAAAATTTCAGGAGGATAGAAGGAAGTACAGTAGGGTGAGCAAAAGAGCGACAACAGATTTGTAAGACAGAGGATGTTTAGTAAGCATAAGAGGCTGTCAGCTCCAGCACAGTGCTAGCACACAGCTGCCATTGGTTTCGAAGATACTCATCTGCCAAGATGACAATTCTGTCACAATCTAACCTTCTGACCAACACAGGATTTATCTTTGCTACTGGATGTTCCTATATACTCTACCACATTTACCATTGTGTAAAGAACTTGAATCCAAAATAATGCTGAATGCAACAGATTTCCATTCATAGTAATTTGTACCCAAATCCATTAACATTGGCCTGTTATCTTCTTTGGCTTTGCTAAATCTGTAACATGATCATAAGAGAATAGGAAACACCTGCATTTTGATTGCATTGTGATGTCTCCCTCCTTGGTCATGTGCTGGCAAGGCGTAAAGTATCTCCCTCTCCCTCCAAAATAACACAGGCAACAGAACACCAGAACAATTCACAGAGACCATATCTGCTCTCTGCTTAGAGCTGAGGTTGCCTGTCCAAAGGGAGCAGAGTTTAGGCACCATGAATATTCTGGTGGAACAATCCAGCCACGCATTAGATACTTCACTGAACCATACCTCATGGTCATTAGGGGCAAAAGCCTACAGCTTTCTCTTGAAAGAATTCTTAAAAAGCCATGTATGAGGTTTGATATTGTTTCAAGTAAAAGGTAGGGAGTTTTGATTGATTTTGGTTTGTTTAAAGAATTTTGAAACAAATGTAACCCCTGAAACCATCAAAATAAGCATTTAACTAAAACAATAAAAAAAGCTGCACTATAATTTAGTAAGTAATATGGCACTTGTATAGATAGCTCTCCTGTATATTTAGGTATACGTTCAGCAATGAACAGAACAGTGTTACAAATAAACTGATTTCCAGCTCGGAGAGGCTTGTGCAGATGTTAAACAGATTTATACGATATTTAACCTACCATGGTAAAACTAATCACTGAATTAACTGAATCAGTTACACTTCAGAAAAATGAAAAAATGCCCAAACCTAGGCAGCCTCAGATAGTATTGTCTCAAAACAGAGCAGCTTTGGCAAAAATGAATCAATTCTCTGTGGGTTCTTTGTTGTTGCAAGTAGAATAAGACTGATGAAAATTAATTTTCCTTTTCTGCAAGGGCATCAAAAGCTAAACCTGACTTAATTACACACCAAATCTCCATCTCAGTAATGATCATTAGAGGTTTTTACATCATAGGCTGAGAAAGTGTAGTAGCGAAATACCAGTCAAACACAAGGCCATTTATTACCACTGTATTGAGAACCATTGCTGTATTTTTTAGCTAAATATAGTTTTTTAGTTAAATATAGTTTAAAAAGCTATTTTAACATTCTCACCACCTTCTGAAAAAAACCCTCAGAATTATCTTCAAGTGATAAATTGAAATCTTTGAGTATTCTAAATTCTATTACTTCAAACACCAATCTGAACAAGTCGCATGAACAGCTTTCAAGATTAGCTCCCTCAGAAAATGCGAGTCTTAGGTTCATTACACAAATTGTTCGATGTGGCCCACAGATTTCTGTAATCCATTAAGGCATAATTAAATGCTCCCATGATAAAAGAATTAGTTTCATAAGAAAGGAAAAATAATCTAGCCATGTTCTGAACATTCTAACATACAAAACTTCCTCATTGCCACAGAAAACAATGAAGTGCAACTATTTCCATACTCATCTCTCACTACTCTCATCAAGCCCCAAACCAGCTCAAAAAACAACAAACATTTCACCATATGGAAAATCATCTCCTTCACTTCTCACCAGAAGAACAGAGACAGTGAAAAACTGTGGAAATTCCATCAATAATTACATTAAGATATCTTACTTTAGCATAGAAGCTGTGATGAATACAGCTGGCATTATTTCTCAAAAGGTCATACACCCAACTGAAAAATGTGGAATTGATTTTGAGCCCTCTTCACTGCCTGTCACAGTCACTTGTGCATGGAAAAGAGCAAAGAGATATAATAAATATTAAGGAACTTACAAATGTTTTAAAGTAGTTAATTGATTATTCCAAACTGAGACATGTTTTTTTCCACTATTTATTTAAAAGATCTTTTTTTCACTAGAATAGAACTTCTTTCTTGAGTGCAGTAATATGAATAACTGATTCAAACTGGTTACAATTCCATCATTGCAACTATAATCTGTGACTCATTTCAAGGTAAAAAACAAATAAATCTTCAGCATAAGCACTTAAAATTTCTGAAGTTACTTCGCGTGCTGCTGCTGAGCAGCATGTATACAGGTCCCTACAACACTGGCAGGCTACTTGGATGATGTTTGAGAAATGAATTAATTGCTTGTGATAGCAACATTGAATCAGGTCATTGATACTGCATCTATTAATGACAACTACTTCTACCCAGAACATTTAAATTCAGAGTTTATATATTCAGACAAATGCAAATAAAGATGAGCACTCTTATCTTCTTCCATACGAGAGACCACAACTGATCTTGTGAAGGAATTAAATGTTTGTCATACCTGCAGACACAAATATCACTTTCTCTCTTAATTCAAGCGAACGACAAGAACATATTTTTAAATCAGAGGTCACTGTAACAGGACTAAATTTGGAGCTTTGGTAAAGAAGCACAATTAGACCACTTAAAAATCAGTGTACTTCCCCACTTGCTTTCATACTCCTCCTATTGACAAGACACTCAAGATTTACTGAAAATATTTCTATTGAATAAAGGTCACCAACTGTAACTAAAGAGTGTGCAGCAACATTCAGTGATGGATCCTATTCTTGACTATCACAAACTACACATGCTTTATTTCATATAAAAGAACAAAAGACATACATTAACAGACTAAATAACCCAGGAATCAGAATCCTGATAAACTAAACACTGTGGACCTTAAGGCCCCAACAGAGCTAGTCTGGCCTCAAACTGACTAAGCAGTATTTTCAGAAAATTGGAAGATTGAAAGTTTTCTTTGGATCTCTAAGTAGGTATTTCATCCGCATGGATTTGTTCAGTTACATATGCACAAATACTAGAACTCTTGGGAAAACTAAGCAACAAGTAACCCGTGTGTTCTTCTAACATTAGCGTAACTAAGCTTTATTAGATTGCAAAACCTTTTGCACACAATGTCTAGTAGATTATTTAAATGTTCTTGTTCTCTCTTACAAAAAGAGCAGCATCATAAGAGTTGTCAAGAATGGTGCTATCCTTTGCACCAACTCACTCATGAAAAACTCCAGCATTTGGATGGAGAGGAAAAAAAACTCTTTGATCTGGTTATGCAAATCAAGATTGATTATCAAATCAAATATTCATACCTGATTATATAAATCAAGATCTCTAAGTATTTGGGAAACACTGTTCCCAGGTTTATCACGGAAGTCATTCTGAACCAAAATAGGAGACTAATCTCCAATCCTTCTAGATAGCCATACCCACTACCTCCCACAGCCACACAGGTACAGGTTTTCAAGAGAATATAACACAATTGTGTGCAACAAGCTGGCCAATAGTATGTTTTTAGCTACAGTCCCTATACAGAATCACAGAATCAACTGAGCTGGAAAAGACCTTTGAGATAGAGTCTAAACTCTGACCAAACATCCCCATGTCAACAAGACCATGGTACTAAAGTGCCACTCCAGTCTTTCCTTAAACACCTTCAGGGATGGTGACTCCACCACCTCCCTCAGCAGCCCATTCCAATGCCCAATAACTCTTTCTCTGTAAAGGACTTCTTCCTAACGTCCAGCCTAAACGTCCCCTGGAGCAGCTTAAGACTGTATTGTCCTGTCCTGTCACTGGTTTCCTGGGAGAAGAGACTGACCCCCAGCTGGCTACAACCTCCTTTCACCTACAGACCTATAAAACCAACAATAACAATACATTCCTGATACCATCCAACTGATCTTTTTTTGCTTTTCGAGACAGATGGCATACAGAAGGGATAAGCTGTTCTGGTTCTACTTCTAACCACAGAAACAGATGTAAATTTTTCTCTGCCATAATCTTCTTTTTCTTTTAACTGGAATTTACCTCCCAGCTCTGTCATCACTGATGGGCTGAAATGCAGCACCTTTCAATAATGCCTGGGCATTCACTTAGGATTCAAGAAAAAATTGTTAGCTGTACCTAATACTTGCCAGCAGCATGCAGCAGGTTTAGTTCTAACATGACCTAAAAAAAGGCTTCCTCTCCACCTCACAACTAAAACTAGTCACAAAGATTCAAAAAAAAAATATATATTCTATCCTTTTCCAAATGCATTGTCAACTAAAATTTTTCTCTTCCTCGCTACTTCTTATTTGTGGTTAAAATCAGCAATTTCTTAATGCAAGTGAAGTAAGACAATTTGCATCACAAGATTCACTGGCACAGTCTAGGAAATAATTCAGATTACAAGGTACATTTTGTATTCAAGTAAAACCAGTATCTAATTCATAAAAGAAGAATCAAAGTGGTATTTACTAACACAGCAGGAAATTGAAAGAGCATACATTCCAGTAAGTTACTCCTCTTCTCAACACACAATCTTAACAACCACATCATGCTTCACAAAAATATTACAATTTATAACAGTCTAAATTTCTCAAATTTAATTTGATAAGACACTGAGGTATTTTAGAACAAGAAGAGTACTGAAAAGTTCTTAAGGTACATTATTTTTCGTGTGGAAAATCAACAACAAGGTAGGTAAAATAAGAAAATTTAGAAATGTTGCAGTGTTGCTTTGTTTTTTTAATTCTGTGTCAATATTCTCATGTTATGCAAATACCCAAAAGTTCATTTTATAAAATAAAATTCTCCCTGCTATTATACAACAGAAATTGAATAATTTAATATAGTAATTAGATAATTCATGTAATAGCTAAATAGCATGGGACAGGTTTGTAGTCTTTTCATCTCTTCCTACAAAAATGTTTTAGCATCTCTGTTTTAAAAAACAATCATTCAACTAGGAAACAGGAAAAAAACCTGACCTGGGAAAGTGATATAAAATGCTCCTTTTCATCATTTAAATTCAGATTCTTATGTGTAGACTTTGTTAAACACATGGTTTTTTCCCAATTTTCTAACAGCATCCTACATCACATAAGCTACCTATTTAGTATCTGTTTTTAGTTTGATTTATCTAGACTCATTGGAGAAAGACATTTTGCATTCTCAAAAACAGACTCAGAAGTTTCTTAAGCTATTCAAGCCGCTGCTCAGTAAGTCACTCACCTCTTCCTTCTTCCAACCTGTGTCTCCTAATTACACGTTGCCGCTTTTCCTCTTGTCGTAGCTGAAGGTGTTCTTCAATATTAACTCCAGGAACAGGGACAGCTAAATAGATTAAGAAAATAAAATACGTAGAACTATCTTTAAAATAGTTACGGTGGCAATAAACACTAAAAGAAGTTAAGGAAATAAAAACTTAAAACCTATTTACTAGCTGCTTTTTACATGGCCCTGACAATAAAAGAAAGGATTTGAGTAAATCTGTAGGAATTCTAAGCTTTATCTCCTAATTTCCTGGTTTTCATGAATTTGACAATTCCAACATCACTGAGTAGTACTTGGGCATATACAGATACATACTTAGTTACGTGTTATCATGGTTATCTTCATTCTCCCCTAAAAAGTTTCAGGAAGTATTATTAAACCAAGTCTACAATTGCTTATACTTTTTAAAATGTTAAACATGAATTAGCCATGTTTTAGTTTAAGAATGCTACAACCCTCATAAAAACACTATAGAAAAATGTTCAGGATATCAAAAAGGACAAGAACTTTGTAATATCAACATTAGTATCATAACTGCACAAGTCACAAAGTGGCACAGATGACTACAGTTAAGTGTAAGCTAAAAACATTTCACTTGACGGAATGATCCCACTTTGCTATATCACCAATACATAAACCTGACTGTTAAGCACCATTTTAACAACATTATACTAAAACTGTCCTGTAATAATAAAGAGTGTAAACAAATGTACTGAGGGGAAAAAAACGGTGTAGCAAGAATGAGAATTTAAAGCCATCTTGCTAACTTCATATCACTTACCCAGCAAGAGATCTAAAGGTATCATCTCTTTGACAGCATCAAGGATTCCTCTTTGTCTTGCTTCCTGGCCATCCAGTTCTCTAGCACATGCCTTGCAGCAGCCACACACAGCACAGCCTGACTCACCTGAGCCACAGCCACAGATTCTGCAGCAAACAGAGTTGCATTATCACTATCTTTTATTTTTGTGCATTACTGATGCCTTTGTAATTAAAACATAAATTATTCGTTTGTTCTGTGGACATGCAAGTTTTCCTGAGGAGAACAGAAAGTAGAGCTAGTTTAAATCCTAGCTGCTGTTGCATGTTGCCGGCACCGTACACTGACTGCACACTGAATTGACTTCTCAGCATTAACTTCTCTTCATTTAATTTAATGTACACCACATGAAAACATGAACAAGGAAACAATAAGCACACAAAATGCTGGAGAAATAGTAGTGGTGAGGCAGTGGCCCTTTGCAGCTCAACTAAGAAGTAACAGATAAAAGCAACTGGAACAGCAAGATAAAAAACTTCTATCATAGGATGAAGAAAGGTTATCCTGAGCCAGCAGCTCTGTCAAGAGACAGAGATTATATTGGTGTTCATATCCAACAGCTTCTAGTAAAGACCTATATGCTAAATTTAAAAAACATTTTTAAAACTAAATCACCTACAGACATCACAAGCTATTTACAGAAATCTTAACCCATTCCTGATTTTAAAAGGACATACCCTTTTTAGCTATAATGTTACTTTACATGGAAATTTCAACTCAGTTCACATTCAACAAGTTCTTTAGCCACCCCACACACTGTACCATGCACATTCCCACATGTTTGCTTACCCTCCAGGTACTCTATCAGGACGCCCACTACTAACACAGCTGGCTCCATAGCCTGTGCAATCGCCGCATACAGTGCACACCATACACTGCTCCAGCTTCCATTTATGCATGCCTGGAGGACACATCATGGACTTCTCATCTTTTTCATCCAGTTCCTCTTCCAGGTCTTCATCCATTGCTGTTGCCATGTTCTCAACTCCAAAACCTAATTAAGATATTGAAACAAGAAATAGCTGCTTTCTGAGGCCAGAGAGGCCTCTGGTTGCCCAGAGAGGTAAAGACTGTTTGGACAGGGCTCTGAGCAATCTGATCTATTTGAAGATGTCCCTGCTCATTGCCCGAGGATTGGACTAGATGAAAAAATCCTTTCACCTCAAACTATTCTGTGGGTCTATGAACAGTGGCTACTGCTGAAGCTCTGAAGAACACTCACAGATAAGGTTTTTAAAGGAATGACTAGGAATGCCTGATTTGCCTGCTCAGCCAGCATAATGACACTTACGAAACCTCTCTGCGCATGGGCATGCTTGATGTTTTTAACTATGTTGCATGTATTCAAGCTTTAGTATTGGAATTATGTTTTATAAAAAAAAAGTTTAGCTTTGTTTTCACTTTTGGTATTTGCCAGCACAAAACAGAAAAGAAGAATCAAGGTCCCACACCTTTTCCTCCCTGGCTCATAGAGCCTGTGTCTCTTCCACACTGTCCTTTATTATTTACTCCAAATGTCCAAACTTCTCCATTCTTCATTAACACACAGGTGTGAGCTTTACCCATGGCTACTTGAGTCACAAAATGGCCCTTCAAATCTGTTACTAAACCTGTAAAACATAAAACATTTGAGTGACAAATTGCACCTTCTAGGCAAGAAGGAAACTCAATGATATAATAAAATTCTTGTGGATACTGACAATTTAAAAGTTTACAGCAAGGGAGAAAAGCAACAGATATAAAAAACAAGTGCTAGATTAAAAAGTCAAAGGAGAACTAGGCCTAGGCCACTTGTCCTGCAAAGAAAGAAAAGCCAAAAGCAAACCTAAAACTGCTGCAAATCACTTGTTTTGAAAAAGAATTCTAAAAGTCATAAGGACATTGTAGTTTATTTAATTAATAGTAACTTAAACTGAGATGTACAGTATTACCTGCTACCTTATGACCAGAGAAATACATAAGGCCTTGCTTCCAGCAGCCTTTGTCCATAGCAAAGCACATCTCATTTCTGTGACCTTTTCCTGTGTGGCCTTCTGGTGCCAGATTAATACAAGTGAATTTTTTTTTCTTCTCCTTAATGGAAGAATTTAGTTGAGTATTTGTTCCCCAATGATCCTAAATTCATTTACAAAACTTTAGGAAACTGCCTCTTTCTACCCTTTTGTCATGTTTGTCTGAATCAACAAAATGTCAGAAATACAAAAGGAAAGTAAGAAACACACAAACGACATTTTCATGGGCTAAAAAACTTCCATGCTAATTTCAATTACTCTAGTTGAGAAACCATTTAAAAGACCAATATTAACTTACTTGTACTATCAGAGTAAATGGCATCTTTTCCAAACATGTAGAGTTCTCCATCTTTTGAAATTACAGAACTGCTTCCATTATTGCACGCTGTAGATATGACAATCTTTCCTTCCATTTTAATAATTTTTTTAGGCTTATATGGTTTTGATTGCCGTCTGCTTTTAGCTTTAAATAAAGAAATAAATTAAAAGTAAATCTACCAAAAAAACCTCCAAACCATCAGAGGCATAATTGTTAGTTCTCAGGATACTAAAGAAAATAACCCAAAGAAACAACTATATGGACAATCTCCTGGTCTGATTTTAATTGGATTATACTGGCTCCTCTCAATTCAATGACAAGGAAAGGCACAATTAGATCAGTATCTTTTAGAAATTATTCTTGAAGTGTTTCAATTATTCTTATTAATGTATCACATCATCATCTACCATCTGTTTCCTAAACTGAAGCATTGAATTTAACATTACAGCAGATCACAGCCTCAGGGCACCTAAAGCTATCTTTGTCTTACAAAGTCTATTTCAACCTACACACACAACTACAGAAATCAAAACTAGGAAATGTGTTAATTTTATGTTGATGAGGCATTTGTTAGTCTGAAGATCAAATTAATCAGTCTTCTCTAACATCTGAAGAATTCTGCTTGATCAAGCGCAGAAGATCTGCTTCTACAAGTTCTAATCAATGCAGGTCTCCATCAGGCAGCAAACCACCCATTTCCAAAGCTCAATAAAACAACAGCAAAGAGGCAGAAGTTTGGCTCTACAGTTTTTCAAAGTCCCAGGCAGACAGCACAGCCTCTCAACCAAATTTATGACTGCCTTTTCTTGTGAAAAGGCAAAAATTGTGTTGTCCGCCACACAATCCAAACTGTGGTAAAACAGAGATAAGATTCTGTAGCTGGGAGAGGCTGCGACACTGGTTGTCAGGACTTGTGGCCAGCATAAACTCCAGCACAAATGGCATGCTTATATGTTTCTGGAAAATGTTGAAACTTTTCCAATTAAAAAGCAGTTAAGAGGCTTTTACCAACTATTGGGCAAGCAAGCAATTATACGTACTTGATTCACCATCCTCTCCTTTACTAGCAGAGCCTGTGAAGAATATGCTTCCGTCCTCAGCAACAAGTAAGGCATGTGAGCCATCGTGTCCAACGGAAAACTGAATAATCTTTGGAGATTTTGTGATTGGGAGCTCAACCCATTTGCCAGCTGAAGGGCCACCTTGTTTGATTCCAAGGCTCTGATATTTTCCGGTATAATAAACCTAAGAGAAAAAGGTCTATCAGTTTTAGTTATGCCACAGCACCTCAAGCTTACATAATTCTTAAAGCTGCATTGTTTTTAAATCCTTTCATTTCAAACAACACAGCATTTTTCCTGACTTAGAGATACTGAAATGGCATAAACAATCTCCAGCCCATCAATTTTGACTTAATGGGGGAAACATTCTGATTAACTTCTGCTTGTTTTGAAATGTACTTTTTACTGAGCCACTGAGTGAGTTTTCATATATAATTGTTTGGCTAGATGAGTTGAACACACAAGAAAGAACAGAAGAAACTACTCAGAGGAAACTAAGCATGTAAAACACTTCACAAAAATGTCTGGTCTGTGTAAAAACAAGATGGTATTATAACAATAAAATTAATGTAAAATAACAAATTACTACATATTTTCATATACTTCAACACATTTTAAAAACATTTTTAGTTAATGCACAGTGGTCACTGAGTACACAAATAACAGAATAATGTATTTCACGTGAACAAACACAAAACTACTGACACAAACTAAAAAGTTTCCTTTAGAACCATGCAACTCAACTGTTCTATAAAATTGGTATGTCAACCTATGGGGCACCTAAAGCCATTTTACATTGCCTTCTATATTGTATTTCCTGCCTTAACAGACCACTTTATAGACCAAACCCAGGAAATTTGTTAATTTTATATTGAACAGGCATTTTTGTTAGTTGAATGACCAAGTAAATCTGTCTCCTCCAATGCTGCAGAGTTCTACTTGAACAAACTCTGTTACATACTATTAAATTTTATTATAAAAAAATATTTATTCATTAACATTTTCAACAACCTCACTGTTTTGACAGCAGTAGAGCAAGGCCTTCATTCCAATAAAACAATACAATTTTGAACATGTGCAAATTAAGAACTATGCTTCTACAAGATAAATAGCATTAGTCTTTTACACTGAAATACAAACACAGTAAATAATGTAAAGTCAGTGACAGTAAATTCCCATGAATATGCAAATGCCTCTAAAAAAGTCTCCACTCAGCAGAACCAACATAGCAAATTGTTAAGAATGGGTTTAAAGAAATCAATTGAAATATACATACGGGGAATCAATAATCCTCTAAAGGATCAGAAAAAACTCAGGCTGAGATTTAAATAAATTACTATGGTCAGACTGTTTGTGGAAACTTATGAGGTGGTAAAATTTGCAAAGGTACTTACACATCATTTATAGACAAAAGGCAGTTTTGTTTCCCAAATCTAAAACAAAGCCCTTCATTTTAAGACTGTCTGTAGAAATTCTAATAAATTGGATTTCTCAGTGGTTCCGACTATCTGTTTATGCTTTAATAATTATTTGCTTTTCATGTTTTAAAGCAGGCTCTGAAAAATATATATGAATACAGGCATACACATACCTTCTAACACGCTGAAAAGGCAAAAAGAAATGATGGAAAATAATGATTAAACTAAAAAACACAGAAATCTATTGGTGCAATTTGCTATTTACTACAGAACATTTTCAGTACCTTTCCACTAGCAGTTTTCATCAGTGCAAA
This sequence comes from Acanthiza pusilla, assembly GCA_036630365.1. Taxonomy (NCBI): domain Eukaryota; kingdom Metazoa; phylum Chordata; class Aves; order Passeriformes; family Acanthizidae; genus Acanthiza; species Acanthiza pusilla. The sequence continues at coordinate 26,220,060 of JAXCHO010000018.1, forward strand.
CTCTCGCCCAGCACCAAGGACAGCTGACTCCTCATCAAACCCTGTACCTGCGCAAGTAAGATTGCGTTAACTGAACAGTTTAACCAGGCAGTTTCACAGACCAGTTACCTACCCAACTCCGCTGGTCCATGTAGCCAAATATACAGTTTTTTTGTTCTGATAGAGCCAAAAGGAGGCTCAACAGAGCAAAAATACCCCAAAGCAAAGGCCAAGTGGTATTTTTTCAAAATATCTTCACAGATACTAACAATTGTTGACCTCAAATTCTGATGCAAAGGTCTTTTTCAACGTGATTCTTCTTCCCTTTAATCCAGTCAGTGGTCCTTTTAACTTGTTAACTTTGACTCACAGCAAGGAGTTCCACACCTTAACTACGTTTCATAAAGTCCAAGCTTCAAACAATTATATATTTATTAGATGACTGAAGGAAAATACTGGAAAACCATGGATAGTACTAGAGAGAAAGGTGGTTCAAAATGGGTGTATGGATTTGACTCTGAGTCAAATAACAGTTAAGCAGTTTGAAACACCTCTCCACATGTTTATTATAAGTTATACCTTCTGCACACAATGGAGCCAAAGGGAAGGGAGGTGTTTCAGCTCCATTGTATGAATTACGAGGCTTATTATTAACTGTCAAATAAGAGAACTTACTGATAATGTGCAAATCTTTCTCCAGATCAAACAGTGAGATGCCACAGGCATGTAAGCATTTTCTTGCAAGCTTAAGCTGCAGTTCTTGATGCAATACTGGCTCAGTACTTGTGGCAAATATTCGCACTACAAAGCCATCCTGCAACAAATACAATGCATAATAAATGCATTAATTCACTTTTCAAGTCCTAAGTACATCAACATAGTATTATTTTAGAGTAAACTGTCAGAGGACACATTGATAAAATAACATTTATTATAACATAACATTTACTACAGAGGAGAAAAGAAGTACGTTTTCTTCAGTACAAGCTGAAGTAAGTATCTGACACACCTTACACATATATTGAGTTCTATAAAAATGCTATGAACACAATGAAAATAGTGAACTGCTGTAGAAATGTTACTTTTATAACTGTTTACGTCTGTCTCTTAAGCCCTTAACTTCTCCTGATTCGGAACTCAAACTTTTGCATACAGAGTGACTGCTGTAAAGAGTAGCTAAACAGTTTTCTGTTTACAAGTGCAGAATATCTTCATCTGGCCATGTTAAAAAAACCAAACAACAACAGTTGTTCTGTTAGGAGGGAAATGGATTAATCCTAGTTTTCTCTCAGTTGATGTCTAGCATCTTTTGACAACCCAGTCTCAACCCATCCCTGTTTTACAGGTTTCTCACTATCAAAAACCAAACCAGAACTAAAAATGTAATAACTCTGCTGAAAAAAAACATAAAACCACCACTACAGTTTTGTCCATAGTAGGAACATTTCTTTGGGCTTCCACAGTTTTGGCCAACAGGCAGTTTTCACACAAAAAAATCTACTAGAATGCAGTATATTTCCTACTTCTTCTACTAAAACTGGCTGAAATGCCCCAGTAAGTTCCAAAGCAATTACAAGAAATTATATTAGGAAAAAAATTATCATTAAGCTCTAAGAAGCTTATGACACAAAGACCCTGTAAAACATGCTTTAAAAAAAAAAAAAGACATTATTTAACATATAACAGTTTGTTCCTGAAAGAACAATGGAGATTTTCTTAAAACTTATCTGAAAAATAAAAAAATATATCGCAAATCAAAATTGCGTGAATACCAAAATACTGCTTTTTTATGCAAAAATACGTCAGTTTCTCATTATTTCTAATTATATGGATTACTTCCCTAGTTCTGTTAAGTGAGGAAAAAGCCAAACATTAAGCAAAAAGGAAGCTATAAATACTGTAAAATAAAACAACACAGTTGAGAGAAAAACAGGTTACCCATCATTTGTAAAACTTACATCTCTAGATGCTGCTATTTGATTAATATATTCTCCATCAGTGAAAAGGATATTCTGCCCTTCAGTGTGACAATCTGTGAGAGAAAGATGAAGTGCACTGCATCATTTATATTAGCATAAACAACTAATCTCTGCTTTTGTCTAATTCATTCTCACTCTAATCAGATTATGAGAGTTCTACTTTGCCTAAAGTGAGACCGTACTGTTCTGATGTGTTATTTTACACTAAGATCCCCTGTCTCACCAAAGGCATGTAATTCTCCTTAGTTCCTGTAAGTTATTACAGCACTTTCCATTGTATGAAATGTAAGTAGTTACACCCCAATACTTAACTGCAAAAAAAAGCATTCAATTGTCACCTGTGAGGCATATTATAAACTATTATAACACAACTAAATACGAATTTTCCAGGATTGTTAATCTTTCTCCTTCCCCAAAGACCTTTTTTATTTGTATAAGGACCATTATCTTTAAAAAAAAAAATTCCTCAGTCCAGCATATAAAGCCTACAGAAATAAATGAATCACAGTTTTTATTATTCATCTCTTTTTTCCATGTTTTATAAATTTCACTAAACTATTAACTGAAAATCTAGGGGATTTCTGAAAACTATGAAGTACACACTTGAATACATGACAAATTTATCGAAAATAGGACAACTATTTCCAAGAAAAATGGTAGCGAAAGATTTCTAGCTAAATTAGGAGGAAAAAAAAGGAAAAGACCATTTTCTCTGCAAGCTTATATATATATATATATATATATATATATGTCTCTATACCATTTCTTCTCTTCCTGCTCTATTGATGGAGCTACTAGCAAACAGATTGATATCACATGGTTTGTAAGGTGTTTGTCTCATTGATTACACACAGAAAAGAGACCTCTTCCAAAAATACTACCAGACAGCCATTTTACACTCCAAATATTTGCTTCATAACCAGAACAAAGACCCAGTATTAGCATTTTATCTAATAAATTTAATGCTAGATGAAGCACACAATGTTTTTCTAGCACAACCAGCAAGTTTGCTGTTTTCTTGCTACCTAGCTGGAGCACTAAAAATAATACAGCTGAAAACACCCCACAGAAACCCATTAACTTGTTTACTTTTTCCTGATATACTGCCCAGTCCAATACAGTGTCTTACCAGGAAGAGAATATGCATTAGAAAGCCTTCTGTAATTCTCACATCTGGAAGCAAAGTACCAAAAGCAGACAACCTTCCTTCCCCTTAGAGCACCACCAGGTATGAATCACAGAGGGTATGCAGCAAGTAGGATGGAGAACGACAGCAGAAACACTGAAGTTTGAAATACTGCTCTCTTAAAAATAATCACAGATTTAACAACTGAAGCCAAATTCATGCTACTAATTCTCTATGCTGCAAAGCTGTATTAGTGATAAAATAAAAGAAATACCAGTAACTGGATGAGAAGTTCCACAACTAATCTAAATTACATTTTTCCAAAGGTTACAGGAAGTTGGTAAGCATTAAGATTCCTTGAATGACTGAAAATTACATGCTTACACAAGCAGAAAAGCCAAGGAAATAGCATATTCTGCCTACCAGTGGGTCCATGCTACACTACTTAGCCTATTGCTTCAGTCATTTTAAGGAGAGGTGAATCTCCCAGTAAACACTTCTGGGGATGGTTCCTATATTTGGGAGACGTGTTCAAAGAGGAAATCTGGAAGGGGAATGCTTTTTTTTTTGAAATAAAAAAATACACGTTCTCCAGAAGACTTCCTAAAAATCAGCACTTGATTAGGTAACATCCAGGCCCACCATTAAATATTAAATTAATGGGAAAAGTAAGAAATGGAAGGCAAATGGAATATCTGGAAAAACTAGGGAGGTATAGTGTCTCAGCTATGAAGGAGCTCTAATGATCAATTCCTAAACCTTATTTAATCTGACTCTGGAAATTACTTTGGGGATGAAGATAACCGAAGTTTGTGTCTGGAGACTGCTGTAAGAGAATGTGTTTATGTTTTACTAAAAACATATAACTACAGACATCCGTTAATCACAGCCTCCTTAGAGGCCTCAAGGGAAGATTACTGTCAAGCATCACCTTCCACATTCACACAGTGCATTCTGTGCCTGTTAATAACACAGGCCTTGAGGTCATCTAGGCTACCATCAGTTAGCAGTGCTTTTCAGACTAAGTGAAGAGTCCTGGGCTCCAAGATACTAATTTGCAATTTCAAAGAACAATAAAACCATATACCATATGAGTTCAACTTCTTCAGCTGAAGACACTAACTGTTTCAAGGTATGCAGTAAACATTACTGTTGAAAGAAATGGTCAAGATGAAAACCTACTCTGTAAATTCAGATCCAGCCACCTAGGAAATTCTCATGGAATTCAGACATTCTTTTATGATATATGGACTGAGAAAACAGATGCACAACTCAAGTAGAGTGTACAAATCTTGGCAAAGTGGTTAGATACAAGAATTTGACACATAGCCTGGTAGTTCCAGATGTAAGGCTGAATTTGCAACATCATCTATCAGAGTGGAAAGACTGGCCCTTAAAAATAGAAGTCTATGGTTTCAAGGAGCTGATGGATCCTACTGTCCGAGAAAGAAAGAAAAAATGTTCCATAGCTTTGATTTTTCTAAGGTCACGTGATTTCTAGCCAGGATCAACTTCTAATCACATCTCCTAACGAGCTCCTAATCTCGTATGCATCCCCCGTATGAATAAATTCTAATACCTTTTCTTTAAAATGCTCTATCACCAACCCAGGCATTTGAAAGAGATTAATTCCTGATAGAGCCATGTCTGAATACCATACCAGCTAGGAGCAAATATTTGCTGTGTTCAGCTGTTAGCAAGGTTACTGCCCTCTAGTTCTATCCAGCATGGCTTTTCAGAATTAAAACAACTTGCAAGTCACCATAAGATTTCAGTGGGGCAGCCACTACTGTTTAAAGTACCTACTCAGTTTTCCCTCAGGTCACACACCTTCCCCCTACTTTCATTTCTTTTTTTCTAATGGAAAACAAAATAACCAGAAATGGACCCCTTGGAATTTGTCCAAGGCAAAAGAACAAGGTCATATCTGCTCACAATAACACACTGAGATAAATGCGTAGAAGTGCACAAAGCAAAACAGCAAAGTTCAAGGACTGAAACACAAAGGGCTAGAGTTACAAAGAATATCTAACATCTACTTTGACATCATCACAAGCCATACAAAATGCAACTGTGAAAAATAGTTTGAGGAAATTCTGAATGGTATTCCCAGAGCTGTAAGATTTACTTTTGCAATCTGTCAAGAAGGCATACTCTCATTTAATTTGTGCCTTTTTATAGTATAAACACAAGGCAGTCTTGCAGAATGACATTAGGCACTGAGATTTGCAAAAGCAAGCTAAGACCTCCAAAGAGTAGACTTTGAATATGCTCAAGTCTCTCTCAGGATTTGCATGAACACTGCTTTGTTTACAAATGGTAACATAATTGAGGACATCAAAGAGCCCTACTCATTGAAGAAGCTGCCCTGAGGTGAAGAAAGTTCAAAAACTCCGAAAGGCATTTTTACAGGTCCTTGAATATGCTCTCACTGAAATATCTCATATAGCCCCACAAAGAGTAAAAACAGCTTAAAAAGACTTTAAAAAGGATGTGCAGAAGGTTGCATGGGCTAGATTCAATATTCAGAACTTGTTAAAAAATTATTGTTTGTGTTTTAAAGACAAAAATCCTGGAAAACTTTTCTGAGGTTTCAGTCAGTGGTTTCTTATTTATGTCAGAATGAAACACAAAATCTTTCTTCTGATCTACAGAATAAGCCTGTCATTGTTTGATCGAAAGACATTCTTGTGTCCTCCTACTGTTTATGTGAGTAGCTAAGAACAGATGTATTTCACTAGGAAGCCAATAAAGCATATTCTAGGAACATCCTCATACCCTAAACAGAGACTGAAGTTATGAGGCTCCTCTGGAAAAGGCCAATGAAATGAAACCAAACAACCCTCCACAAAACAAACAAACAACACCCAAAACTACCCCCCCAAAAATCAAAAAACAAAGCAAAAAAACCAAACCAAAATAAAAAAAACCCAAAAAACCAAAACCAAAACACCCCCAAACAACTAAACTAAAATCTGTCCCCAGTATAATCATCTGAAGCATAGTCCATCAGTGTTCATTAACTGCCTTTGCTTTTTCCATACATTTTTACCTTTTAAAAACCACATGGTTTTGTTCATGGTTTTGTGTTTATAATTACCTACATGTAGGAAATCCTGGAAACAAAGTCATATGTAAGCCAAACACTAAAAGTTCAAATGAGAAAGAAATAAAAATTTTAAAGAAGGAATTTAAGCTCTTGCAGTCTTTAAGATGATCACATATTCTAAAATGTTGCAATATTCTTCCAGTAATTGGAGTAAGATGCAAGGCCTCTAAATGAAATTGGTCCAAAGTAATGCAAAGTCATAAAGCAATCTCTTTGTGGCCTCAAAATCTCTCAGTTTCTCTTCTGCTTGCCTGAAAACACATAACATGTAAACAGCAAACTATACCCAACTTTTCTTATCAGGAAGTTCTTACCTGGCAAAGCAACTGTACCGTCTTGTTCCAAAGTTTCAGGGTTTATTCTTATGGCTGTCATACTGTGATTATTCACATCTCTATATAATAAATAACCCTGGCAAGGGCAAAAAAAAAAAAAAAAGGTATGAAAATATTCTTAAATACATGAACATATGTTAAAAGGAAAAAAATGCAACCATTATTTAGATATAGTTTTAAAATTCTGGAAACCTTTTATATCAAATTTGCTTCATTTTGATGATCAACATTTTTTCTACTAATTAAATTCTGCATTTTAAAAAAATGGAAATTTGACCCCCCTCCTCCACTTTCTATATGCTGTAGATTAGCATACTGAAGCTCATATACAACTTTTGAAGCCATGCATATTAATTCTGTTATTTATATCTGTATATAATTAGAGTTAAAAGCCACAGCCACAGTAAAAACCAGTGTTTCTGCCCCCACTTTTCAAATCAACAAATTAGTCACAGGAATTCCAGGAAGGCAACAGATAATGTTGCCCTATACAGAAGGGCAATCATTAATGAATATTAATATATGCATTAAAAATTAGATTTAACAAAAATATTAATTAACTGCTTTGACTCCCACACTAAGACAATTTCTTGCATCTAAACTACTGGATAAATAAATCTCAGTGAAATGAGGAAAAACAAGCCCAAATGAAGTAAGTAAAGAGCATTAAAGTAGATAGAAAAGATTCAAACTAAAAATAGCTTATATGATGAAGTAAGAAAAATCAATTGAACTTAAGTTAACCAAGCACCTGAAGGAGATGAGACTAAGGACACACTTTATTCCCAGTTATGTGTCCATAAAAAATATAAGTGCAAGCTACAAACCATTCTATAAATATAGCCCTAGAATGACACTTGTCCAAACTGCAGTGCCTTTGGGTACACTCACTGTGTGAATGCATACACCTGTACAAGCACTCAAAAAGCATCACATACATTTATAGTTATGTACAGAATGTCCAAACTTGTAACACTACATAGTGCAACTACATGAATCCTGTTCCTTTTGAAACTGATAAAACAGGCTCCAGAATGAATGCATCCACACACATTCGTACGCCAGTGTACCTTTTAATGATCTGCTTTCACTCTAAATAAAACCAGATTTCGTGTGTGTGTGTGTGTGTGTATACACACATGATAACTGCAATGACAGAACATATATTTGTAATGAACAATTTCACTTTCAAATCATGGCAAGGAGAGTACTGAAAATCACACTGGGACAATGGGATCTACTCAGTTAACAGTAAATACACTAAAAATGGCTCGCTAGTTAAAAAATTAAGTTAATTAATTGTTCTCTGAAATATGGTTTTTGTGTATGTTTTGAGGGTTTTTTATAATGAATAACAAGGTATAAGAAAAAATGGTTGATATTCCAGAAACTGACTAACTCTAAAAAACCCAAACCATCCAAATATAGTTAACTCTGCAATGGCAATGTCATCAATTATCTCTAGTTATTGTTTACATATGCTCAATCTTCTCCCAACGAAAACAGCACTTCCTTATTTTACTGCAAATGTTCTGAAGTCAATTTATTTTCCTAAACAGGTATTTCAAATATTTTTTACACATTTGTTGCAACAGCATTTTTTTACATCTACTGACATGCTCTTGCGAAGCACACATCAATTGACTGGACAATTCATAAATTGATGTGCTAAACTATCATATTTTGCTAAAGTCTTTACGGTGACAACAAAATACAAGGATACTCCATTACTCCTTTCTATATGCCAGTACAATCACATATCCATCATCTTCTAATTTAGAAGCCAGTATCAAAAAATTATTTTTATAATAAAAGCCAAAGGAATGATAAAATGAAGAACGCCACATATTTTATATTTTAAGTATTCACCTACCTGAGCATAGCCTAACCAAGACTTTTTTTCTTTTCTGTTTTTGATGCGGGATGTAGAATTGTATATATGGCCCTGAAAAGCAAGAAACTGCCATCATTTAACAAATATCAGAGTGAAAACTCAACACATAATTATTTACCATCTAAAAAATGTCTTCAACCATACTGAGAAGTGCAAATTCTAAGAAAATGCTGTCAAATTGTCATAGAAATCATCAGAAAAATTTACACAAACTGTAATTTAACTGATCATTAGTAAGCTATGTAAGATTCTCCATTAATACAGGACATCATAAAAGTTAAATTAAAATATTAACTATCATTCATCAGACAAGAAGCAGCCACATTACCCTCACTGTCCCGCTATATCCAGAGCCAATTTTGTAAAGTCCATCTTTACATAAGAGATAGAGGAAAAAACCATCACTCTGAAGTAGGCACTGGTCATCTTCATCTACAGATATTTCTTTCAATGGCCATTTGTGCATCAAGGCTGCCTTCTTTATCCCATTACTGAACCAGTCCTGGATTTGGATTTTGCCCACCAGAACTGCCTGTACACTCCGCTGAAGAGAGTTTAAGATGGTTGGCACCTAAACAGTAGAAGAAATAATGAGTGAAAAAGATGACAATTTTTTAAATGTCCCATTTTTGTTCTATCACCAAGTCAAGAGGGATGAAGAAATACCGACTCATCTCAAAAACAGTGAGAGGAAAAAATTTAACTGAATTAAACAACAGATCTTCTCAGAACTCATGATAAGTACTCATTTACATAAATTCCCAGATACAGAGAAGTTTTAGTGCAAGACCTGAATAGTTTGACAAGCATGGCTGCCATTATTGGTGAGGATTGCAGAGATTGCTTGCAACGTCCTTCCTGTCTCTCCCCAGGCAGCTACCAAACTGAAGAGGCAAGCGCAGGAAAGTGCTGTCAAGGACTGTCCTGTACTGTCATTCATTCCCGTGCTACGGACAGTTATTTCCAGAAGCAGCTGGAACAGGGATTCTGCAGATAAAACACAGCCATTACACAGACAAGGCACAAAATCATACAAAGCAACTATCAATGCAAAATTAAACTTAGAAAATACATGGTATCTTTCCTTAGCCATTATGTCTAGATCTAATTTCAGATGGAAAAGAAAGCATCTCAAATAAACCTAAAATAGCCATAACTTTTCATTATTTTCAGCCAAAAAACATCAAGACTGGATAAGCACCATGGCCAAAGAAGAAAAACTACAAGTCCTTCTGTCACAGTGGAACACATTTACAAGAAATGGGCCAAAAATCTGACCTGCCTATTTTAGTCTACCTCATCACTGAGATGATGTGTAGGTCCTGACCAAACTTACCCACTCTTTACGACCATTATCCATGTTGAAGTACAACCCATTTCACAGAAAAGAGCATTTCAAATAAAGGCCTAAAAATTATTTTGATCATATGCCTCTTTCCAAGCACTGTTTAGTGGCTGAACATCTGTAACAATCAAGCTGTGAACAGAAATCCACCTCAATTTTCTTGAGAGCAGATACAACTAATCACTAAGGCAGTAATCAAAAAGTCTTCTTTGTAGCTTTTTAATACTCTGCCCATCAGTACAAAATAAAAGCTTTCTGTAGCAAATTACTATCTTTGGAAATGGAATTATCTTAAGTCAAAATATGAAAAAATATATGAAGTCTAAAGATTGTTTTAAAATTATTTTTAAACAACACAGGCTACAGACTAGACTTCTCTGCAGTTCTATAAACCAGTGAAAACTATGAACCAACAAAAGATAATGGGATTTTAACTTAAAGGATATAGTCAATCATGCTCTCAAAGGTATCAGGAGTTGAACTTTTATTTTCAACATCATGATAAACAAAATTAGTTTTCACGGAAGCTTTGGTATGGACAGAGAAAATAAAAACCAGAATTCTGACACTCTGCTTAGCAGCTTCACATAAACTACAACATTAAATATCTAAGTTATAGACCACAACAGCAGATTGCAAGAGAAATTCACCCTAGAATTGGATTTTTTCCAATAAGACCAAGTATTTTACTCTTCAGTAAGACAAGTGAATCACAATTTGTAAGGCTGTAAAGTTTACTGTGTTTCAGTGAAACCCTGCATATATATGCCTTTACATGCCAACATTCTTGTTCTAGGAAAGATTAATGCTGACAAAGTACTGGGTACATGCATCATAAGGACTTTACACTCCAGAATCAAGTCAGTTGAGAATAAGCATGTTACATCTCACAAACACTTGCTAAGAACCATTTTCTTCTGTCCTACACAATAACAGATGTATGTTAATACAAATACAGTAACATATGAGTTATTACCTAGGACTTCAGGAGGCTCTGACTGCAGACCTTCTGGTTGCTGACCTTGGAGCACATTAAGTAGGGCTTGTAGGCTCCTGAGACACAAGGATGGATGAGAAAATCTTGTCTCCTTTATCAACTCGAAGACTTCACACAATCCAACTTCAATGATCTAAAGAAGTACAGATTTTTCAGAATAGCTGTCAATATTATATTTTCAGATCTTCATCATCAAAAGTATATCCCAATGTTTACTGAACAAGACAGTCACTCAAGTCGTACTATAAAATACAGTGTTAATTCAAACAAGAATTTAAATCAAGAACCCACCTACACAACTATACCAGCAAATATTACATGTAAGGTGAGCCATTATATAAAAGAGCATATTTAAGCAGAGTAATAGTTTCCTGAAAGAGTAAGAAAACTTGAAATTTTTTGCACAGTAAGAGGTAAACTGTGCCTCTGAGCCAGCCAGCTAGAATGGGCTTACAACCTGGCTTCACAACCTGACAGCTGATACTGGCGGCTCTAGCACTTCCCCTCCACAGCCTCTGAGATTATTTTTTGTATTGTGACAAAAAAGATTAATTGCTTGTCACTAAAACTCCATATGTACTCATCACAGATGTGCATTAAGCCACCTAATGAGAACATGTGTAAAAGCCCTGTTACAGCCATCTCTAACTTTCCCTTTTAGAATTCCTGACTATTCTGATATTACAGTCATACTTCTCTCCACTGATTGCATCCTTGCACTTCCTTCTCAAACTCTGTATTTAATACGGATGAGGATGAAAGAAAAGAGAGGAGGGTTAGCTCATTCCAAATAGACAACCCTATCTTAAAAATGTCACTATATGTCTTGGTCAGGAGCAGAAGCCCCATGTTTAGGTAACAGTGACTCTCACCCCTGAGTACAATTTAAGGAAAAAGATTGAAATGTGAAAATAAAGAACATTGTTAATGCAACTGCCACTCATGCTTAAAACACATCAATTCTGGGAGTCAGCTCTAAGTTCTACTGGATGCTTTGTAACTGTCTTTGCTGACATTCAATTTGATTCCTGTCTTTCAGAAATTATTTTACCATCTATTTTATTCTTTGAAGAAAGGATAAAAACCTAATCAAGTCAAGTCTTCAAAGCACAACAGCAATTTTCCTGCAAATTATAACTTAAATTTCACATCTGCAATGGAGCACGGGGGAAACACAACTGTCAACATAATAATGACATGATGTTTTTTCCAGGATCCTAAACTCACCATCATCCTGAAGACTACAACATAGAACACATTGCAGTACATTTTTAGAAATGCCCTTCCTGTTCAGTTACAGTGTCTTTGAGAGAAACAGAGACGTTTATTTTGTTTTTCGCAATCTTCAGATAGAAGACCTCATCTAGGAGCTGACAGAGGCAGCCAGAGAAAGTAGAGAACATAACACACAATGGAAGAAAACATTTGGTGAACTTCCACTAAAGTAGGAATCAACAAGAGATAGTTCTGCTGGGATGTAGTCAAGTCTGCACAGGTTTTGGGTTGGTTTTTAAGTATCTGAGATCAAGAGACTGGGTAGGTGTTGTGGTGGTCGAAACCATCTTGGAGAAGCAGAGAGGTCCCCATGCAGCAGAAGCAAGCTGGTGGAACAACTCTGAGGTGTGAAATACCCTCTGAGTGTTGGTTGGGTGGTCTCCCCTTAGGTATGTTAATCCTCCTATGTTGATTGGTTGTTGTTGCATCACTGACTCTGCCCTTCCCTTCTTCCCATTGGTTATTGTTTTATTTCCCTGCCTTCTCCCCAACCCTATTAGCCCTGGACCTGTATTTGAATGAGCACTCAGAGCCATTCAGGCCTCTTTCATTGTTGGACACCTTCAAGAATAAACCTTCCTCGCAACTCCGCATGACTGGGCCCTCTGAGCTCTTTGTCTCTGGTAACACATGAGCTACCCAAAGCTCTAGGGTGTGTGTGTGTTTGTGCCATTCACCAGCACGGGTGAGAGAAGGGTCTACCTGCACGGTGCCCAATCTGTACCGGCCAGGGTGATCTCTGATAAGCAATAGAGACACTTTTGGAATACGCAGAGACCTACAATCTAACCCCACCATCACTCCACATCAGGTAGGCTTCATAAAATTATCTGTTCACCTTAATATCTCATGGATGTATATCTACATATATATATATATATCTACATATATATATGTGTGTATATAAATATATGTATATGTATGTGTATGCATATGTATGTGTATGTATGTATATATACACACATATATGTATATACACACACATATATAATGTATCTCTCTACCTCTCTCCTCCAAACTATGCACTGAAGGACAGAATAAGCAAATAGCTCTTTACAAGACATCTTAAGCGCGTTCTCATTGTTCTCTGAAGGGTTTTTGAGCCAAAACAAGCACTGCTGCCTCAGCTTCCGTGTCACAGCCTGACTGCTCTTACCGATGCTCTCCATACAGCCATTCTCCCATTCCCTCTGCAACACCTTTGAGACTTCAGATCAAAAGCCTAAGACAGCTTAACAAAAAGTACCCAAAATTCTAGCCTGGATGCAGACATTATGACTCCTAAGTATGTCTCGGTTTTTGGAGACAAAGTTTTCAGGAGGAGGCACTCCAGGATAGGGTACCTCCTCCTGAAGGGAAAAAAAGGGTTTCCCCTCTTCCCTCCGCAATGAAACGAATTAACCACAGCAGGTGAAAGTGGAAAAAAAACTATTTATTAACACAAAAAACTTAAACTATTTTTTAACACAAAGTAACACCGCAAAAAGCAAAGAGGGGAAAAAGGAAAAGGGTGCCTGCAAGGAGCTGATACCAGGTTTCCCTGAGATGGCACCGGGGGCGGGGGGGGGCCACACCGCAGGCCCACCGGGGCCACTCCCCAGGCTGGAGAGGAGGGAAGGAAGATAGGGAGAGCGGGTGGGGGGGGAGGAAAAATAAACAGAACCCTTTTTCCAAGCTCTCAAGGAAGAGCAGGGCAGAGAGCAGCACCGTGGTCTCTCCGCCCCCTGTCTCTCTGGGCCTTGGACCGAGCCCTTTCTACTGACTGCTGCAGGTGCTGGTTCCATTGAACCAACACTGGCTCCAGCCCCACCTCCTGGGTTCACCTTAAAGGCACAGCAGCCCTGGGCATTATGCAGACAGCTAAGGAATAAAGTGGCTTCGCAGTGTCACTCCAGGACAACGAATTACTAAAAACCCTCCTAATTTCTTCCTGAAGTCTTATCTATGCTCTTGCTTTATTTCCTTTATCTTTCCTCTCATAGCATTATACCCAATGCTTACATTTCTATATTTAAAATTGCATACTACTCTGAATTAATTTATATTATATACACACACACACAAAAAAAGGAACATCTTACAAAGGTAACATTTTCCTAATGAATTTTAAAAGACTTAAAGTCAGTCTCTAAAGAAAGTAATTATTTGTCTTTTATTTTTTGTTACAACTTGAAAATATTAATTTTTGGTTAAGCTTATTAGCAAAACGTATGCCAATGCAGGAACAAAGAATATTTAAGTCAGTTAATTCCACCTTAATCACTTTAATCCAGTATTTGTTCTTTTTACTACAGGGCTTTTGTGGATCATTCATAACTCAGCATTAAGTTTAAAAGTGGGGGGGGAGGAAGGGTGAAGGGTGGAGGAAATACCTCTTCTTAACTCTGCAAATTACAAATCTTACCAACAGCACTGAATCTACTCCATTTTAAGTAGAGAGAATTCCTCATCATTAGCTAAAGTATTAAATAACGTACCAAATAAATATGTCAAAGGCAAGTATTTCCCGTGAATCCAAAACTATAAAGCTATCAAAGCAAGTTACTAAACTGTCTAAACACAACCAAAACAATTTTTTTTGTTGTGCTAGTATCTGAAGAGCAAAGTGTTTCTGTCTCTCTTAATATTAAAAAAAACAGTTCTCAATGTTGTTATAGAAATTTTACACAACTTCTAATTCCAAAATACATTCTAAATAAAAGCTCTAACAAACCTGACTTCCTGAAGTTTAATATCTGCAAGAAAAATACTTCAACAGAACACTTGAAATCACCCTAAGCATGAAAAAAGTAGAATGTTTTCAACTTATTCTCAATTACAGAATTTTTGTAAACAAAAAACCACCAACAAACCAAGAACAAACTTTACCAGTTTAACTCTGGAGAAGCACAAACCCTAGCCACACTTTAAAATCTATCACCTCACTGTCAAACTCAAAATACATCAGAATTGTTTTTAATAACAATTACTATCAGAAATTTGTCTTGTAAATATTGTAAACCCTAGAAACCTTAGTAACTTTTTTCTTTACAGCTAATAAACTAAGCCCTATACAATATTGTCCATTATACACAAGAAATCAGTCCATAATAAACTCATAGAAAAAGACAGACACCTATATCCAGGATACCAAGACATTTACATCGTCAGTTTCTAAAAGTTTTACTATGTATGAGACAGATCCAAGCAGATGACATTTTCAAAAGCATGAATGCAAATGCAACTGCTACCTCCAAGTAACCTAAACAACCCTGTATTACCTAGACAGTTATGAAAAATACTGAGGTTGTATCAAGCATCTAAACATTTTTCAACCAAAAATTCTCAAATTTGGTATTTTGTAGATTCTTTACTAAAAATTAATAGTTTGAAAACATACTGATTTTCATCAATTTTTTATTTGCTATACTAAATGTAACAATCTCAATGAATTCCAATTTTGAGAGAAGATTCTTACCTACAGTTTCCCTACCACTTTTTCTAAGCCACCATCTTTTTAAAACTGTGCTACTTTTCCAAGTCTCTTTGTGATAAACTGTCCAACACAATACCAATGTTTCAGTTTCCCCAGGCAAGTGTTCTGTCCATATCACTGATAAATCTCATCATTCTTGGAACCTCTTTTAATTTCAACATCTCTCTAAAGCACCATTCCATTCTTTATAAATGCTAATAGCTACATTAAAATTAAGCAAATTAAGCATCTACAAGCACTTGCTGATTCATTTGATACAATCCACGAGGTGCAGTTCATAAACAATGCAGATTTTATTTCTACTGACCACACATTATTTTGCAATAATCAATCATGAAATTTCAGTTAGCTGACTTGGTTATGTTTCTCTGCAATTCACCACCACTATTCTCCAGAGTGCCAAGTTTGCCTTCAGATAATAACACCTAAATGCAATCGTCTACAAAATCCTAATTTTCTAAACAACTTGACCATTCTACATAACCATGGCTGCAACCACCTGTTTAATTCAGCATTTGTATTGATTTTTAGAGCAAATACAAAGAAGGGAAGTTAATCTGAATATGCTTTTCTGATTCAGAAGAATAACAAAACAAAGTACAATCCAGAGCGTTGATAACGTAACAATGAACAAAACTAAACGCGCAGAAGTTAAGAGAAACAGCTACTTGAAAAAAATTAACAAAAAAAAATCAGTAATATATAGATTATTTCTGACTTTCCACCATTAATCCTACTACAAACACAGCAGTATTAAATAGTAAAAAACCCACCCTAACTATTGAACTACATATAGCACCAGAATCTTAACACGCATTACGATCTGGAGTTGTCAGTGCCACTAACGACACTAAAGCCAAAACAGGGAAGATTAAAAAACTAATGTTAACAAGAATAACTGACAGTTACTGCAATTACATGCACACCCAGCAAAAACCTTAGGAACCATTTCACTGAATTATTTCCATTATCAGAAAGACTTATTCTTTTTGGAGGGTAAAGCAAAAGAAAGCACCCTTTACCATTACGATCTGGTAGCCTCTGACAGGTATAAGAGCTGCCTTATTTGCATCATTTTTGTGTAGACTTTTGAAACTGTAGGTTTTCAAGTACCAACACTTACAAAGGAGCGCAACCTGAGTGTTTACCTGGCATTTAATTGACTTTAATTTGTGCAGGTACATAGTTCATCCTAATTGATCAAATAAAATTATTGTGAACTAGATGGACTACAAATAAAACTACAGCAGTTTTTGGAGCAGCTGGCTTATACTGTTATTCTGTATTCCCCCCAAAGAACATACCAGCCTTAGACGACATACATGGCACACTAAATGGTATCAGTTACTTGCCTTTGGAAGTTTAATAGGTGGCTCTTTGGATTCTTCTTCTTCATCACTGTCTGAATCCCCACTCTGGACACTGTTCTTTGAAGCCAAAGACACAGATGCTTCCTTCTTCTGCCACTCCAACACACAATGGCGGACATTGCAGTAAACATTAAAAGCTGAAGGATTGCTATGCAATCTGATATCTGGTATGGTTATTGTACTCTCAAGGTTTTCAGTCTGAAAAACAAGATTGGTTTTAATTTTAGTTTCTTAGAAGTCTCAAGCTTTGCTAAATGTAAATAATTTCAACAATCTCAATAATTTTGACAGACCACATTATTTCCAAACTGAAGACAATTTTCCTGTTGAAGTAACAGTTATATTTCAAGCAGGGAAGGAAGGAAGAAGAGGAAGAAATTTCAATAGATTCTATCTAGCTTTAGTCTCTACCTCTCACAATTTGATGAGAACACTGGAAGTGAATACGAAAGCAGCTCAGGATACAGAATGGTCCAAACCTGTGCCACAGTGAAAAGAGGAGCAGAATTCAGGCTTTATCTTCTCCATGATAGTCAGTTTCGGGGTTTTTAATTATTACTGAATTTTAAAATGCATTCCTTGTTATTAGTTGTTAATTTTAACCTACTGGCAAATACTAAAAATTAAAGCTGTTTGCTAAAAACCCACTTGTTTTGCTGTAAAATGAAAACTGATACCAAGTTCAAAAATTCCTGTCAGGATGCTGCAGATAACAGTTTTGAAGATAATAATCTAATGAACTAATTATTAAATACAGAAATCAAGGACACCATGCTGTTTTCAGAAGCTCTGAGCCACAAAGTGGGAGCAGAAAAATTGTTCCCTGGCCCACCTTGGTGCCTACTACTGGTGTATTACTGTCAGCCTTGCCAAGACACAAAAGACTCTTCATAAGGCTGTCACTGGACTTGGAAAAAGAAAAAACATTTAAAAAAAAACATTTTTCAAAATCTGCTCTGTAATCTCCCAGTCTGCAACATTTAAGAAAGGAGAGGAGGTATGACTGACTTGAAAAAACAAAACTCCACAACAACCATTAATCCCCAGGCAGGGTTATTCTTTCCACTTAGTTGTGTACTACCAAAGACCAGGCTGGTTTGAGCATAGGCTTTGAATACTGGCTTTCAGGCAGATGGGAGGAAGCAATTCTTACCTCACTGCAAACAGAAGGCACAAAGACTATGTGAGGAGAGAACGCCAAGGTTAAGAGTGCAGGACAAATCTGCTTGACCATGCAAGGCAAAATCTGGGGGATCATTAGGCCAGACAGAGTTAGGGCTAAGACTAACTTCACAAGGTCATCTTGGTTTCTTTCTTGTATTCTTGAGGGATAGGGGGAGGAGGGGCATGGTGAGAGTGGAGGTTTTTTGTCTTTTTTCAGTTTTTTTTTATTTACAGGGCATTGATATTGTGCATTGCCACATTCATCTGGCAGGAAATTATGCAGTGAATTATACTACAGTGATTTGAAACAGATCACTGAGAACAGTGATGGGAAAGAGAACATTAAACTAGCAGAGGGCAAGTAAAAAGAAATGTGAGAACCAGTGAACTGGATAATATTTTAATGGGGTGATTTATTTTTCTACAAGGTGGTTGCCACAATTTTCTACATCAAAAACATTTTTACCTGCACATACACTTTTATTAATACCAGAAATAACACAAGACTCTAAGCTATACCTGTATGTCACTGCATGTCACAACATTGTATGCCACAAAACATAACAAAAAAAAATTATTTAAAAATACTTGCTTACATACTCCTTTTTTTGGACTGTAATATTATTCTGACTGCACTGGTATACATTTGTCTATCCTTCCTTTCCATTATTACTATAGTTACTGCAGGCTGCAACACTACAAAGCAATGCTTTACCATACAACTTATTTAACCCAGCACAGTGTGTTAATTTTTCTTACCTCCATCAGTGTTAGCAGTAAGCACAAAAATATAAAGATAATGAGGGAGGAAAAAAATAGCTGCAAAGAGCTCTCTACATACATACTCAAGTTTGGCAGTTTTTTTTCCTTTAGCTCAAGAGGACTTCTGCCATTAGGGATTGAAAGACAGCAAAGTTTAGTCCTTGTTCAATATTAATATCATTGAAATAGTAAAGCCCCTGTTACAAATCCCACAATATTAATCAGTGCAAGACCTCAAGGTACAACCTCATACATTATTCCAGTATCAAAGTGTACCAAAAATAAATTTGGACTGATACCACTGATAAAGAGCTCCTACATACTTTGAAGTTTACTTGGCACCAGAAAACTAAACAGTTTTAACATGTAAGGTTTCTGTATATCAAGTATCCATAACACATTACCCAAAGAATTTTTGCAGCTCCTGTTAAGGCAAACACAGTGTAAGCCTTCAGCTTTAAACCTAGCTCAGTTGAACTGCACAAGTTAAATTCTTTAGTAAACTTACTTTACTAAAGCTTTTACTGACAGTTACAGGAAGAGAAAAATACCTGGAGCCTCTTAAATATCTCTATCTGAAGTTCACTTATGTAGTTAACATCACATACTGTAATTGCAACTTCTGCAAAAAGTTTCCATTCCAATTCTTTCTTCTCAGCTCGGCTAAGTCTGATCCAGAAGAGCCTAAGTTCTGTATCTCATATAACCTCATTTGAAATAGACTGGCCAAATTATTAAAACAGCACAGATAATTTTAGACATTACAGTGCCAGATAAAATCAATGTATGTTTGCCTATTAATAACAATAATTTTCAGAAACAGACTCCTTATTCTCCATACTTTACAACTATTAACCAGTAAGCACTTTAACCATTCTGTGTTCAGTGTTTTCTACAACAGCGCATGAACAATACTCACATATACTAATCTCCTATCCAGACTTCAGTACAACACAACATTCTCCACAAACTTCATCATAAGACGAAAAACCACTGATGTGATTTATTTGTGATGGACTTGCTTTAGTCTAAGGGGCTTTAACTATAACATTATAGTTGCTAGGTCTTCAAAACAAACATCTGTTCAGAACTGGATATATGTTAAGCAGGTAGTATAAACATCACAAAACAAACCCCCAAAACATTGAAACTTTCTGTCCCTCTAATGCAAATGCTCATTCAGTAAGTAGCTTTTCATGTTTTTTTCCTTCTCTTTAACAGTGGTAGAGGAAAGTATTCAAAACAGACCTCAGAAGTTTCCATATGAAACAAATGTTTTTCCTTTCCAGATAACAGATTCCAAACTTCACTGAGGTCAGATACACTGAACAAGTTAGAAAACTGGGATTTAAGTTCATCCCGTCATCACCTGAAAGTTTACTTTTCTGCAGCTAATAAGAACCTTCTACACAGTCAGGAAAACTTCTAATAGTATGAGACTCATGATACCACCTGTACCATCTTGTTGCTGACTCAAAAATTTTGAGATAGAATAGATCACTAAGGAAATCTAGCCAATACCTATAACTACAGAACCCCACTTACTAATTCTTGGCTAGTTGCCAAGAAAAACAGTAGAACATTAAACCAAAATGTTAATCTACTTCTAAGAACTAAGTAAAGCAATTTATTAATTTTGCACAGATATAGAATTATTAATAATCCAAATGGACTGCTCTTGAGCTACAGGATGTATTATTGCAAGAAAGAAACAACACCTTATAGGTTGTTTTCGTGGCATTAAGAGTATCAAGATTCACATGACACCTGCTAATAAGGTAAAGAGCAACAATCACTTTCTGCGCCTCTGTATGTCCTTTTCTTAATGCCTACTGGAACATTGCAATCCAAAATGTTCGTTAAGAATGACTACAAACTCAGCTTCCAGGGTGTCCAAGTAGAAGATGAGATGATAGCTTCTATACTAGCTTTTCTCCCAAAGCATCTGGTTTCTTGGAATATGAAACTGCTACCACTTTCAAAAAGAAGAGAGCTTACAGACTGGAAAACAGAATTATGCCTTTTGATTTAGTAGTTTTCATAGGACCTGTAAAGTGTAGGACTTTCTGAATCTTCACCTTTGATGTTTCACTTGGTAACAACAAAAACTGAATGTACACCTTCTTAAATCAAGATACATGGTGAAACATACAACGTAAACCAAATATACAGCACTGGTGAACACATGAATACTGGTGAATACATGAAGGTAAGATCTTATTTCTTGGGTGCTGCTTTTTATTTTCCAGAAGATAGGACTCTAACTCATGAGAGGGAAAAAGAAGTGCAGATGCCCACACCCTGATGCGTGGCTTGTCCTTGTAAACATATAATCCCTGCTAAGCGGAAGAATGAATTATGTAGGAGGAGGTAAACAGCACAGGTTTGGTTCAAAAGATAAGAGTGACTTACTCCTAATTGGTCTTCTCAGTTAGCCTTTTGTAATGTTCTAATACACTCAAGGAAAGGAGTGGGAAAACTAAAACCCTCTGGTGTCCTTAACACTCATCTCACACATAAAGAAACACTTTTCCCTAAAGGTAAAATCCATACACAGCTTATTTTCTGACCTATTTGTTTTCTTCCTCTTGAATCAGATGACTGGGGTAATGGTTTATTCTTAAATATGATGGAAATAAACTATAACCAGGAGAGGAAATTAATATGTTGTTAAAGGTGGGTCAGGTTATAATAACCATCTGATCTAATCCATGTGTAACACAGAGAAGAGAAGCTCACCAAATTCTTTGGACAGTTGAAAGATCTCTTAGAAAGGGATGCCCTCTTGAGGTGGAAAGACCAAATAATACAAAAGCCATTGAAAACACTACCAGATTATTTGAAAAGCTACATGTGTTTTTAATGAGAATACTCATCCCAGTCTATTCTTATACATCTAATTGTTAGCTTACAATAGATTTGTCTGCTACATGAACCTCCCTCTCAAAGTTTTATTCCTTCCTTTTGTATAAAGCTAAAAAGGTCATATTTGAAAACTTCTGCATAAACTGAACAGGTGGATGCCAGTCATTTCAAGTACAATATGTGTTTGGTGGACTTTAGTGGACAAATTTCAGTATTCTTCAAATAACATTATGAAAACAGAAGATAGTGAACTGTGGTTTTCTGTCTAGTCTCTCTCAATTCAAGTGTCCTAAGCAGCACTTGCATGAGTTAACAGCAACAAGAGAAAAAAATCCAGGGTGTCTAAAGGAGGGGGGCACAGTTAGCAGCAATATTCACAGAGTCAAGAAAAGTTACAGCACCTTACAATTTTCTGGTGAAAATTTTTGCGAAAAGAAAAAAAAAGGGGAGGAGGAAGGTAAGGACTGGAATCCAAGGTGCTACACCCATGTCTAATAATCAGATACTTGTTTTCTATGTAAAAGTCACTTATGTCAGCACTGAATTTGTAAAGCAAAAACATGTTGCACCACATGGAAAACTTTCATACCTCCATTTAAAAAAAAGGATACTAAACCACAAATTCAAAAACCAGTAACAGTTTAAATACCAGTGATCATAGCATGACCCAGCTTAGAAACAGAATAAGGCTCAAACTACTGTGCTGTGTTAAGCACCAATTACTTTTATACCTAAAATGTTCTAACATTTAATGCTTAAATGGTGGAAATGGTGGAAATAATTTTCTTCCAGTTCACCAATTACATTTCTTTTAAAATTCTCTGCTCTTCCATTACCCAATCATTTTTAGTAAGCACAGTCACAGGATATAAATGACAAATTTTTGGGTTGCTTCAACTTATTTTCGATTTAAGGCCCTTTCTGCCTCCCCTAAATATATTAAGAAAAAGCTACCTTCTCTGTTCAAAGACTCTGTTTCTTCAAAAAAATAATCCGATGCATACAAACTCCACTGCTCATAATGTCCAGTAGTGAAAGACTTTTCAATCTGCTCTATTTTAAGGCTTCCAAATGGAGGTTCGCATTTTCCTGACAATACACACATCCATTTTCAGACATTCCGGTACAAAAATGACCGCTGTGCCGATTCTGCCATGGTAAGCATTGGGATGCATTGAAAAGTTTATTTAAAAAAAAAACCTCCCACAACAAACCAACAACAAAAAAACAACCAAAACGCAAAATCATCCCACCTTGTCAGTTAATGAAGCTTCATAACTTGAAGATATGAAGCTGTTTTTATCTTTCCCTTTTCAGCTACGTTTTTCAGGAAATACAGTTTTCTGCTATCATGCAGGAATAAGCCAGAGTGTCTTTCTGAGTCACTCAGAATGAAGACCAGCATTCTGCTGGTCAACCCTGGTCTGCCTCAAAGACTGTCTAGAATAATGGCATCAATAAAGGTCATGCAAAAAACCATTACGTCTTCTGAAGATCAATGCTTCAAGTAGAAACTGTCTTAAACCCAAGAAAAATCTTGAGAACAACACTCCATAGGGATGAGGTGAGGAGGTGATCAGTTAGTGCCATATCTATAACTGACAAGAACTAGCCTTCAGTATGTTCACACTGACTTGGCCAAAGGATCCTACCACTCCATTTATCCAATGCAACTGACTCTAAGAACCACATCTGTTAAGCTTATGAACAGCCATTCTGTATTTAGCTTTCTACTTGGCAGTTCAACTAGGACCCCACCAACCAGATTGACAATGTACCCCTTTATACAGTAACAATGATCAAAACAGCTTATTTTAAAAAGCAGATGTTTCTGTCACCAGACAGAACACACGGACTAACTACATTCTGCAAAATTTCTTCAAATTTCTAACTTCGTTTTCTTTGTTGACAGCGAGTCTGATAAAGTCATGAAGAGGACAGGGCTAAACTTCTAATATCATAGCAACTGAAGAAAGGGGTGAGAAATTCAGTTTGGACCACAAATATTTCACTGTACAGTGCTGAGAACAGAAATGAAGATAAGCCCTTTCTATACCATAGTCTGAAGCTGCACTACTCGAGATAAGCAGAATAGTCTGGTAAGTCTCCAAAAAGTCAATGCCAAATGAATAGATAGAGGGTTTTCTTCACCCTCCCAAAGTCATCTGTCTTGAGATACAGTAACTACACGAGGTTTGGCAAATAGGGATAAGATGGCCAAGTTGTTCTACAGTGGATTTGTATTATAAGGATATTCAACTGACTAGAAAGTGTTTTCACTGGGTATTTCAGTGGTTCTGTCCTTCACAACCATTCCAAAAATGAGATTTCTCTTTATTAGCTACAAGGAAGAAGCCTTCATGCCTGCAGCAAGCCTTCATGAAAATGCCTCCAAGACTAGCTTAAATAGAGAAATAAGAGCTCTCTAATAGAGAAACAATGCAGCAGACCAGTATTTTAAAACAGCGTTGCTTCTGCAAAAAATTTATTGTCTCTAAATAGTAAATATGTAAACATTTTTATCGAGTTCATGGTATGGTTCCCATGTGTTTAAAATGATGAAGGCAGAGGTTACACAGGGAGAAAACATTAACAGAAACACGTAGGTATCATCCATTACATTTTCTGTTTTGGAGGAATTTTCAGGAGGTAACTTGGGAGTCCTTAGAACGCTCCCCTTCTCCTTTAGCTGATACGGCCAAATCTTTGCAGCAGTACTCTCTACCTGTTGGCTAGACACAGATCTCAAAATTTACCTCTAGGACTAACATGTTTAGCTACACTTAGGATTTAGGAACTGAAGAACTAAAAACGCTGCTCATATTATTTCCAAATATTATTTATTCCATATTATTTAGCAAAAGCATTTGACTAAGGTTAAGATTGGTATCAAAGTCATATAGCAAACAGACAATACTGGTCTACTATTAAAGCCTCTAAACAAACAAATTGTTAACCACACTTAAGTTTTCTTGTATTCCTCTCAATTGATGTTACTCTCATTTCTGAGTCAGAACTTTGTCTGGTTAGTTATGGGCTTACCTTGTTGCGTGTTTTTACTTTCAATTTAGTCTTCTGTTTTCTTTTCAACTTCTTCTTGCTAAAAAGTTTCTTACTTCTGAAAAAGAGGAGAAAAGCAATGAGAACAAAATAAATTCCTCCCCTCTGTATCTCATGGTAAAAAGCACAAACAGAGGGAAAATATGTCAGAAACACACTAAAATTTTTTTCTCCTAGGCAAAGGGAACAATCACAGGTAGAATTTCAGAGTATAAATCAATATAGAAAGCACTTAAAATTATGCTTTCATAATGTTCCACTGAATTACAGGCCTTTATTCTCATGAATTTAAGTAGAATATATGCTCGGACAGAAAGAAGTCCCTGAGTTTTCTACTTGTTTACCCTACTGTTTCCATTACAAGTTGGTTAGTGCCACAGTAATGCTAGAAGCAACAATTGACAATTCTCAGTAAAATAACCTGTTAGTACAGAACACTGCTTTGTGAAGTCTTTACCACATGAAAAATTCAAGCCTTCCAAGACAAAACGTAAGCTTTAAAAATACATCATTTGGCAGAAAACTCAGTTGATGGAAGAAACTTTTGTTTGGACTTTTCCCACCCTCAGTTTATAGACTTAATGTCCATCCATTTACATTACAGATCTAGCTAACACACGCTTCTCTAAGCTCTTCTAATCCTCTCCTGCCCACACTTCATTCTTACAATACTCTTCTCCTCCACTTTACTACCCAGGAAAAGAAAAAAAAAGGCTCTATATTAAAAAACAGCCAGAATATGCACATACAATTGTTCTGTCACCATCACTGAGATTACTCTGAGATGCATGTTTTTTAACCTAGTGGTTTGTTCATATTAAAAGTCCTCCGAAAAAAAAGAAAAAAAGGCATGTTACCTATGAAGCATCCAGCTCACTTTACATAGGACTTCAAGCAACAGCTACTAACATTCCTCTGTACCACTTAAACATTACTCAGGCAGCTTACAGTTCAGATTAGTTGGAAAATAGAATTAAGACATCTAAAAATCACTGGCAGTGAGAAGTTCCATTTTCAGTAACAGACTGAGAATCAAAAGAATCTTAATTTTTTTTCAAACAACTTTGTTCTGAATAAAAATTTTGAGGTTCTAAAAGCATAGTGGGTACTGTCCTGTACAGCACTCAGACTGCAAGAATACAAAGCCCCATGGTTCAGCAGTCAAAAAAACCTGAAGCCTGACCAACAGCCAGCAGTGAGTATACATACAAGCTCAAAGAATTCCTGCAGAGTATGCCAAGAAAGCTGCCTCCTAGAAATTTCACCACTTTTCCCCTCCTGACCTATATTAGGAGGAAGGTATGTTCCTCAAGACACTTCCTGTGGAAGCAAACCAGCTCTCCGCTTTTCTTATAAAGAACAAACACCATTAACCTGGAGTTAAGAGAAGTGATTCAGCGAGCAGTGAGGGGGACTTCCCCCGCAATTCCCAGTAAGTTAAAGCTTACAGCTTACAAAGAGATAGAGATGACTGCTCAAGGTTCCCCTTACAGTAAAGTTTCCATATATATAACAGTATACAAGTTACTTCTTATTTGCTGTCAAACATAAAGAACAATGCAGCCCCTTTCATTCTGTAGCCACTCAATCTTCTGCTCTGGACCCAATAACCTTTTATGAAACTTGCATCCTAACTTTCAGTTTAAAAGCCCTAATAAAAGTATCTTCTGTGCTTTCTTAGTCCATACCACAAGTAAACCACACTGACCAAACCTGAAAACAGTACTTGTTATTTGCTGTTGGGAAGAGGAAGAAGAAATGTCTCATATGCCTCCAAGGTCACACTTTTAACTGCATTCCAGGTATTATCTGGCAGCTTCACAGCAATATGGCATAGCAGACCTATTTAACCCAGACTAGCAGGAAAATATTTTCCTGCAAACCTCCAAACTGAGCTTCCAATACTCTTTATATGTCTGTGCTGGTAATTATGCCTTTTAAACACAGTGCGATTTGCACTTATCACAGACAACTTGATAAGCATAGCTTTTTTCTTTTTGTTTTAAAAGATACTAACTCAAGTTGCCAACACATTTCAAATTTAATCCTTCCTGCCAAAATCCTTGAAAACTCTCCAAATTTGTTATAGTCTGAAAACATTATGAACACTTTTTCATCTTGTAAATATTTCACTGGACCAGTCCCCGTGTTTTTTGCAAGTATTTCTTTTTGTTTATGCATGCATCTGAAAAACCCCCAAATTAAGCCTTTTTTCCCCTCCCACTAGGATTGGGCTCATTTCCATAGTAACAAAACCCCTGCCATTTGGCAGATTACTTTCAGTTGTCAGTGATACCTAGGCAATGTTTTCTTCCAATTAGCAAACAGGAAAGATCAGCAATGGGTTTACTGATGGTGCTAAGATCTCCCTCATTCATACAACAACCACTAAAAATGCTGCAAGTAATAGTGTAATCTGACTGCTCCACTGTGGCAGTCTTTTATCTTCAGCAAGTTTTGGGCTTGAACAATTTTTTACATGGAATCAGTTTGGAATAGAAATGTCATATTAAGAATCCACATTTCTCTCCCTATATTCTCTAGAAACAAAACCTCAAGGATACTAAAATCCCCATGTTTTGTTGGGAAGTATACTTTCGTCCATATACAAATAAACCTTCAGAACAAGTAAGCAATTAAGCAATAAAAAGTACCTCTTCACACTAGTTTTATAAATAGCTCTGAGCAACCTACCATTCCTATGCATAAAACTAATATATTCACAATGTATCTGCATGTAACAAAGATACATTTGATTGTTCACAGTTCTACTGTTATATACCATTATGCCAAGACATTTTAATATTCAGAAAGAAAGTATAAAACATGGGCAAAGATATTAATGGAAAACAATGTTAAGCAGATTATGAGTAATTTCCTGTTGGAAACCACATGTGTTAATTATCAGCCCAATTCTTCTACTGCCTGAAGATTAACAAGATCTGATATGGCTCAGCTGGATTTTTTAGCTAAATTATTAATTATATCGCTGGTTAACAATTGTAAACTGCTGCTAGCTGTCATTTGTAAAGGTCTTGATACTCTGTGCTGACAATCTGCTTCCTCTGGCAGAAGGCCTTTAGCCTTCAACTTCTAACTCAGCTGTTGATACCATTTAGTTCACACAAAACAAACACTTATTATCAGCAAATCTCAGGCAGGTTGTCTGCAAACTGCTTCAAGACATTATAACACTGGAGACCAAGTTTTGAACTGGACCACAAAGGAAGTGCAAGTCAAACAAGCACAGAACATAAAAACACCTTGACAAAAATACTTGTAGCAAATGGACACAAGGATAGAGTGAATGGTGCTATTACAGTCTTTACAGAAAACTGTCTTAAGAATAAAAAACAATATCTAAAATGTTCAGCCCTGGAATACAAAATAACTGCCTCAAATCAAAGAGGTGGGGGGGAAAAAAAGGGGAGGGGGGGGTAAGGGAGGTTGGGCAATAACCAGTTGCTTGACAATTTCAAATAGGTAAAACAGCTCTTAAAAGACATGATTGCAATTTCTATTCAGGTTTGTGGCACCTGTAGCAGGAGGAGCAAAGGCATGCTTAGTTTATTTGTTCTTAAGCCAGAAGCAGCATTAGCTAGTGCTTGGAATATTTGATGCATTATTAAGGGGATGTTGTTCAGTTGCCTCAACACCATTGCTCTTATTCTATTCAAATGAGGTGAGGAAATGCAAACGCAGCATCTTCCCTCAAAGTGCCAAGAGTCCTGAACTGCAATTCATAAGCTTAAATTGGAGAGGGAAGTTTTATATGTTGAGTGTGTGTTCCTCCCCTCAATGCTGTTACTGAATTACTCAAAATGGATTAATATTATGTTAGTGTTACACCTGCATAAGATCTTCTGGACTGTATGTTACACCAAATCTGTGTTGAATGAGTAGAAAAAACAGTATTCTGTCTCTGCTGCTGAGGCAGAACAGAAACAACAAAAACATTATTCACATACTGTCTGACCTAAGCATGGTATCAAGACCATAGGTAACTAGTACAGCATTAGACACAGTCTGTTCTGCTGTTAATTAAATCTTTCAGTACACTCTTGAAAAAATTAGTGAATTTAGTAAATCGCATGCAAACACATGCTCAACTTTTTAAGACTTCCAAGTGACTTTAACTCAGTGTATTTGTCTAAACTTGCTTGCTCTGGCTCAAGGGCTAAGGAGCTTTAGGAAGAGTATACTGTTGACAGGACAGGTCTAGCAAAGTTGCAGTGTTCAGAAAAAAGACAAATATATTCTGTTACTCTGTTTCCGTAAGTGCTTACTCAACAGTCAGCTTAAACACTCAAGGGCTTGTGGAAATTCAGTTATGAGGCAGCAGCCACTCAGTAAACACTGAAAATGAAACAGTCAGATTTGTGGCAAACAATTCTTTTATTTCCTCCATTATGCTCCAGTATTTGTATCCTCCACTACTGCTGCCAGTGACACTTGGTTGGACAAGATGCAGGAAGCATTTGCTTCCAAACAGCCGAAGTGAAATCCCAAGCTCAAATTGCCAAGCAGACCACACCGACAAGCTATTATCACTCATGTAGTCACCATCAAGTTTCAGGGTCTTTCATCACAGCATTGTGTTACTGGATGCAGTGACAGTGCAGGTGAAGTTAAGGAACATGAAAGAAGGGAGCAAGACAAAAGCCCGATCACAACCACAGACTTCATAAGAACAGATTTTGGCCTGCTTATCAATCTGCTCTGAAGAATCCATGGGATACAGTTCCCTGGAGAGAAAGGGAAGCAGAAGAGCAGCAGGTTGAGGGAGTTGACTCATGCTCTACACACAACTTGGAACGCTGTATCTGGAATACCTTCACCTGCTCTCCCAGTACAAGAGATGCTTACTCGAGTGAGTCCTGAGAAAGGCCACTAAGATGCTTGAACACCTGGAGCATCTGTCGTATCAGGAGAAACCAAGCAAGCAGAGACTGTTTAGCTGGGAAAAGAGAAAACTTGAGAGAGTAGGCGTGGAATATCCTCCATGTGGATATATACCTGATGGGAGAGAGCAAAGATGATGGAAACATACTCTTCTAAGCAATATCCAGAGACAGGCCAGGAGACAACGGAGAAAAAAATAAATAAAGAAAGTTCCAATTAAACCTAAGAACCGTAAGAATGGTCAAAGACTGGAATAGGTTGTCCTGAGAGGCTACAGATTCTCCATCCTTGAAGATACTGAAAATCCAACTGGACAATGTTCAGAGCAACCTGCTCTGGTTGATCCTACTTTGAGCACTAGACAGTCTCCAGAAGTCCCTTCTAACCTCAACTATTCTGTGACCTTCACTGCTTGTTCATAAAACAAAGTAAAATTTGACTGTATAATAAACATGCTTCTGCATTGTGGAAAGAGTGTAATTTTTTTCTCATTCTGAGTTTCACATTTCTCCTGGTGTCATGCCATGTTTCTGATTATGCTTCCAAGTAGAGACATACTGAGCTTTTCATCTGTTCACCATCTGGATCAGCAAAGAGACATCAAAATCAGGCATAAGAGCAACTTCTATGGGAATTAGTCAGCATAATCAAACCTACAATTGTACACAAAGCTAACAAGAGAACACAGGATGAAGACCACTTTATAACACTTAAAATACATGCCTGCATTAGGACAAGCCAGTAACTTGAATTGATCTACACTTTCTCTGATATAACCAAAACCCATAGGTACACTAAGAAGGGCATGACAAGGAATACTCTTACATGCAACAATCAAGTGCTTCTCTGTGCAGATGAATCAACATGGACTCTGTACAGGATCTTGAACAAGACTTTTTCTAAGAAAGCTTGTGCATGTTACCAAAAAATCTAAAACATAATTTGTCAAATTGAAATTTAAGGTGCTCGAGAATCGTTAAAAATAGTGTCTGGAAAGAACCCCAAAAGGTCAACCTTTCCATTTCCTGGTCCAGTATAGAACTGGCAGTCCTGGCCAATGGCAAGCTGAACATGAGTCAGCAGTGCCCTGGCAGCCAGGAGGGCCAAGCGTGTCCGAGGGGGCATCAGGCACAGCATTGCCAGCTGGGCAAGGGAGGGGATCGTCCTGTTCTGCTCCGCACTGGGACAGCTGAACCTCGAGTGCTGGGGGCATTTTTGGGCACCACAATACAAGAATGACATTAAGCTGTGAGCATCCAAAAGAGGGCCACAAGGATGGTGAAGGGTCTGGAGGAGAAGCCATCTGAGGAGCGGCTGAGGCCACTTGGTCTGCTCAGTCTGGAGGAGACTGAGAGTAGACTTCATTACAGTTACAACTTCCTCATGCGGGGAAGAGGAGCAGCAGGCACTGATCTCTTAACTCTGGTGACCAGTAACAGGACTTGAGTAAATGGCATAAAGTTGAGTCAGCGGAGATTTAGGTTGGATACTAGGAAGAGGTGTTTCATCCAAAAGGGTGGTTGGGCACTGGAACAGCTCCCCAGGGAAGTGGTCACAGCACCAAGCCTGACAGAGCTCAAGAAGGATTTGAACAATGCTCTCGTGCACATGGTATTTCATCACTGGGGATGGTCCTGTGCAGGGCCGGGAATTGGACTCTATGATCCTTGTGGGTCCCTTCCAACTCAGCATATTTCATGATTCTAGTCAAATTCTACTGCATTCCCAATAAGTATTTTCCCTGGAGAGATATTAAACACTGCCAATGATCACACTCCCACCATGTCCTATGTAATCCTACCAGAAAACTCTTTTTGAGGTCTTTTCTAAATTGCCTTTATGGCAATTAAATGCTCTTTTTCACATCTTTATTACAGAAAAATCAGTTTATTTTTCTCTTTTTCCATAGCTAGCTTGAATTTTTTTTCAAGTCTGAGGGGAAATGAGTCTTCTGACAATAAAGCAGTCTCAGTTCCTTCAGCCTAAATCATAACTCATTTGCATCACTAACATTTAATTTCACTATTCTCTCATTGTAACTAGTTCCTTCTTTTTGAGAATACAACAAAAAAAAGGAAGTTAAAAAACCCTAAGTCCCACAATCCTGAAATACAAAGAAGTCAAGAATTACTTCAGGTTTCCTAAGCAAAAGAATCTCTCACAATTTGAAACAAAAATCTGAAACACTCCAATAGCATGGCTACTTCTTAATCACAATCACTCTATAATTCTATACAATGTGTAAACTCTCATGAGGTACCTTTTATTCATTGTTGTTTTTACATTTTTGTTTACTGGTTTGGTTGTGGGATTTTCTGAAGCTAAACATTTGCAATCTTAAGTATATCTAATCTTTCACAGTTTTGCATCCTCTATTAACTTTTTCATCTACAATCTCGACTCCAACTCTGAAATTGTCAGTGAGAGACTATACAGTTCAGGACCTAGGACAGATCCAGATGCAGGGGAACAGCTACTACCTTTCTCGAAGTCTTCCCCCTCAACAATCATTTTACAGCTTCTCTCCAGGGTGGGCTCCTGTGAAGTTTTAAATCTACTTTAGAGTCATTCTATCTAGAACAGAGGCAGCCAAACTGCCAGGCAGAAGACAACACACCTAAAAACTGTAACTGAGGAAGGATACAGTCTAGACAATGAGGCATCGGGCAACATCTGCTTTTCTCACTTTCAGCTGCTTGAAAATCATAGAATCCTAAAATGTCTTTGGTTGGAAGGGCCCACTTTACAGATCATCTAGTTCCAACCCTCTGCCATGGGCAGGCACACCTTCCACTGGGTTGCTCAGAGTCATATCCCACCTGGCCTCGAACACGTCTAGTGATAGCATATCCACAACTTCCCTGGGAAACCTGTTCCAATGCTTCACCACCCTCACAGTAAAGAATTTCCTCCTAATATCTAATCTAAATCTCTCCTCTTTCAGTTTGCAACCATTCCCCCTTGTCCTATCACTACATACATGCCAGATACTACAGATACTGGAAGGCCACAGTTAGGTCACCCCAAAGCCTTCCCTTCTCAAAGCTTCACAACCCCAATTTTCTCTTCCTTTCCTTGTAGAAGAGATGCTCCATCTCTGTAATCATCCTGGTGTCCCTCCTCTGGACTCACTCCCACAGGTCCATGTCCCTCCTGTGCTGGGACCCCAGAGCTGATGCAGCACTGCAGGTGGGGTCTCACCAGAGCAGAGCAGAGGGGCAGAATCTGCTCCCTGGCCCTGCTGCCCACACTGCTTTAGATGCAGCCCAGGACACATCTGGCTTTCTGGGCTGTGAGCACACATTGCTGCTGGCTCATGTCCTGTCTCTCCTCCATCAGCATCCCCAAATTCTTCCTGTGGGGGCTGGGCTGCTCCATCTGTCCATCCCCCAGCCTGTGTTAATACCGGGAGTTGCCCTGACTCAGATGAAGCGCCTTGCACTTGGCCTTGTTAAACCTTACGAGAATCCCATGGGCCCACTTCTTGAGTCCATGCCTCCTGGTGTGGGCCCAAGGCTGGAGTAAGAGCTCTGATGTACTAACTGGTCTGCTATAGTAAGTTCCATCAGATCTGCATCAGACTTTCCTGCTGTACAGAAAACCAGGAGGTACTCTTCTGATGAAATACAACAACGTGCCTTTTGAGGTTTTTTCTTTCTTTTCTGTAAGCAGGTAGACACTTGATCACACATACAAAGAACAAAACCATTATGGAGAGACATTAAAGCCACTGCAGACTCTGCTGGGCTTCCTTATTTCCCAGGCCATTTACTCCCATCCTCTGAAGTGTTCCAAAACAGTTGTTAAATTTGTAATCCAGCTTCAAGGCAACTTAGTATCAAACACAGAGAACTACAGCTGATAAATATCAGTTCACTTGTCAGCAACAAACTTACTATACACTAATCTCATGGCCACAGAAGTTCAACTCTAAGAGCTTCAAAATAAAGGGAATACTAAAGAAAAAAAGGTTATCAAGTCTTCTCAGAAGATCTAAAGAGATCTCAAAATTGTGGAACCATTTTAAAGGACATCCAGACTTGCTGTCAACAACTGAGAAGCATCTGGCAAACATACAACCAAGGGAAAAAAACGAAGAGGGAGTTCAAGAGAACTTTGGGACATACAAGCCAACAGTTCACATGGAGGAGCTGTTCAATGATAAGAAACAGAATGAAGGAAGTAGGCAGAACTTCAATGGCCTCATCAATAGATGGAGAAGAGGTTTTATGACCAGAGAACCGAATATCAAGAAAACTACATGGAGGCTGGATGCTGGCAAGGAGATGAAGCGGTACCATGTAACAAAATGCAACCAACAAACCTTGCTGGAAAACATATTAAAGTCACTGTTTGCATACTCGATTTTGGTACCTCTCCACAGGCAAGCCTCAGTGTCAGCAGCCTTACTACAATGAACTGTAGGGATACCTTTTTTGAAAGCAACTACTTCTCCTATGAGGCTCCATATACAACATCTCCCATATTTAGGTATGTACTGTGTCCTTGCAGACAAAATTCCCTTTGATTCCTTCTATCTCAGTGTGATCTCTGCACTGTTATTTCAGCTGCAGAGAATTCTAAGCATCTGTAATGAGAAACTTACAATAAGTCCCATAAAGCAATCCAAACTAAACAACTCACCTAAACCAAATGCTATACACCTTCTACAAAACAAAGCTGGCATACAGAATGTGTTGTTTTAGGGTAGGTGCTTTAGCATGGCATCTGTAACTGCAAAATGAGAGATGCTCAGAAAATGGCTCAAGTGTTAGGTCCAGCCTATATCAAACCTGTAATTCTGTCCGTGCTTTTGTGTTTATCCAACTCACTCCAACACAAATCTACTAATTAGTGTCAAAGTGGCTCAAGTCAAGAGGACTCAACAAATGTTCCATGACATTTAGAGGTTGCGGAAGTACCCTGCAACTGAACTTTCCTAAGGCTTCCCATGCTCAACTTCCTGTCCTTGCAGACACCTTCCATTCATAATTAAGTAGCCAACACATTTATTGTTCCTTTTACTGCTGAAACATCCAGCACACTTAAAACCATGGGGACAGTGTCAGTAGGCTGCAAGAATAAAGAAGGAAAATAAATATCACTCAAAACCCCAGATCTCCTTGTCTTGATAAACAAAATGTCTGCTTCCAAACAATAGCTCCAAGAGCTTTTTAATGCTCTATTCTTCATATCACCTACAGTAATACCTATCAAATTTCTAAAAGAACTTGCCACAAAATAGTCAACAGGGAACAAGATACACACATATAACCTGAAACCTGGCATACAAATGCATATCATACAAATATATAAACTCTCCGTGTAATGCCAAACTAAGTATTGGCATTAAGACTAAGACCTTCCCTTCCTCTTTGCACAGTTGCAGGCAGGATAGGAAAAGTAAGATACTGCTTCAGCCAAAATCACAGCCAAAGTAGCTCAGTAGCATGACACTTGGCTCACAAACCATATTTTTGCCTGTTGTGATATATTAGAAGTTTGAATATGATATTTGGTCTCAAAAGAAAAAAAAAAAAAGTGGAAGGCAGGTCGCAGAAGAGGCAAGCTAAGATTTTTGCAGTAATAGCCCCAAACTGGGGATTAGTTGCCACTGGAAACCACTTTAACACACAAAACACCTTAAACCAGCTCAAAAAGACTCTAAATAATAAATAATTACATTTGGATTTTGTTACCATGCAGTTATTCCTACAAGAATGCCTGGACAAATATGCTGCTTTGTCTTATCTAAAACTGTAACTGTTGCTACCTTTTCAGTTCCTCTCACGTTCCCTTCACTCATATCGAGTTACAGCATGAAGGTCCAATACAGATTTCTAAAAACATGTTTACAACAGAAGAAGGGCAAAGACAATCTTCATCCTTTAATGGGTGTAGGGGGAAACATAGGGACAAAAAATGAGGAAAACACTGAGGTACTTAATGCCTTCTGTGCCTCAGTCCAGTTATTTTGAGAGCAGTTGTGTTCTCAGGGTATTCAGCCCCCCGACCAAAGGGGAAATGGTCAGCAATCTGCTACCACTTAAGACACACACAGGTCTGTGGTGCTGGGTGAGATCCACCAAAGGATACAGCAGGAGCTGGCAGACGTGCTCACTGAGCCACTTTCCATTATTTACCAGCAGTTCTGCCTAACCAGGGAGGTTCCACTTGAGTGAAAGTCAGTGAATGTGCCACCCAGCTACAAGAAAGAAGAATAATTCAGGGAACTACAGCACTATGAGCCTGACCTCAGTGCCAGGGAAGGTTATGGAGCAGATCATCTTGACTGCCCCCACACGGCACATACAGGACAACCAGGTGACCAGGGCCACCAACATGTGTTTATGAAAAGTGGATCCTGCTTGACCAACCTGATCTCCTATGACCAGGTGTCCCACTTAGCGGATGAAGAAAAGGCTGTGGATGTTGTCTACCTGGCCTTTATAAAGCCTTTAGACTGTTTCCCACATTTCCTTGGAGAAACTGACAGCTTATGGCTTGGGAGGCTATACTCTTTGCTGGTCTGAGCCAAATGTGTGAGGCTCAACAAGGCCAAGTGCCAGGTCCTACACTTGGGTCATGACAACCCCTTGCAGCACTACAGACTGCGGGAAGGCCTGGAAAGCTGCCTGTCAGAAAAAGACCTGGGGGTGCTGCTTGACAGCAACTGAATATGAGCCAGCAGAGTGCCCACGTGGCCAAGAAGGCAAATAACATCCTGGCCTCTATCAGAAATAGTGTGGCCAGCAGGACCAGGGCAGTGATCATCCCCCTGTACTTGGCACTGGAGAGGCTACACCTTGAATCCTGAATTCAGGTTTGAACTCCTCACCCCCAAAAAAAACACTGAGGCGCTGCAGTGTGCCCAGAGAAGGGCAGCAAAGCTGGTGAAGTGTCTGGAGAACAAGTCTTACGAGGAACGGCTGAGGGAGCTGGGGTTGCTCAGCCTGGACAAAAGGAGGCTCAGGGGAGCCCTTATTCCACCCTACAATTCCCCAGAAAAGGTTGTAACCAGGTGAAAATCAGTCTCTTTTCTCAAGTAACCAGCAGTAGCACAAGAGCAAATGGCCTCAAGCTGCACCAGGGAAGGTTTAGATTGGATATTAGGGGAAAATTATTCACCACAAGGGTTTTCAAGCACTGAAACAGGCTGCCCAGGAAAGTGGTGGAATCACCACCCCCAGAAGTATTTAAAAGGTGTGTAGATATGGCACTCAGGGACACAGTTTAGTGATGGACTTGGCAGTGCTGGTTTAACAGTGGAACCCAGTGATCTTAAAGGTCTTTTCCAGCCTAAACTATTTAATGATTCTGTTTCCAGTAACGTGACAACCACCATCTTACAACACAGCTCTGCTGCAAGATCTGGTTGTTTAGCACCATGACACATGTTCCCCTGTGACTCATCTTTTCAGAGGACAAATAAACTTCATACAGATCCCTTCTCCTTCTGGTCTGTTTTCCTAAGAATTATAGAATCACACAACCATTCAGGTTATTAGGGACCTGTTAAGGTAACACTTGTTTCTTACTGTGAGGGTGACTGAACACTGGCACAGGTTGCCAGCAAAGCTGCAGAGTCTCCATCTTTGCTGATACTCAAAGCCATCTGGACACAGTCCTGGGCAACTGGCTCCAGGTGGCCCTGTATGAGCAGGGGGGTGGACCAGATGAACTTCAGAGGTCATTTCCAAACTCAACTGTTTTGTGATTGTGTCTGATTCTATCAAACTTCCTGCTCAAGCTGTGTCAGAGACAGTAAGTTGCCCACTACCATGTGCAGATGCATTTTTAGTACCTCCAAGGAGATAATAAACCTCTCTGGACAACCCATGCCAGTGGCTTGACCTTTCCCACAGTCAAGAATTGCTTTCTTGGAATGCACTGGAATTTTATGGCTTTTACTTTGGGCCAAATTGATGCCCTGTCAGGGGGCAATACTGAGAAGCATCTGGCTCCCCCTTTTTCATTCTCTCACTGCATGAACAAAATCCCTCCTGAACCTTCTCTTCTCCACGCTAATAAGAGTCCCAGCCCTCTCAGCCTTTCCTTACCTAAGAAAGGCTCCAGATCCTTAATTACCCACATGGACCTGCACTGAACTGTCTTCAGTATCTCTCTCCTCTACTGGGAAGTCTAGAAGTGGAAACTCCAGCTGCAGCCTCACCAGGCTAAGCAAAGAGCACCTCCTTGAATTAGCTGGCAATACTCCTCCTAACACAGCCCAGGAGGCTGTCGGCCTCCTTTGCCATGGCAGTACATTACTGGCACAGATTGTTGCCTGCCAATACACCAAGCTACTTCTCTGCAGAGCTGTCTCTCAGCTGGTCAACCCCCTAGTGTTATTTCATCCCTGATGCAGGATTCTGCAATTCCTTTTGTTGCACTTTGAGATTCCACTCAGCCCAAATCTCCAGCCTGACTGGATCCCTCTGAATGCAAACACAATCATGTGGTATATGAGCAACTCTCTATTTTGTACCATCTGTGAACTTGCTGGGAATACACTGTCCCAGCATTCAGGCCATTCATGAAGATGCTAAACAGTCTCAGTATCAGCTTCCAGGATACACAACTGATGACTTGACTCCAGCTGGACTTCATGGCACTGATCACAAGCCTCTAGGCCCAGCCAGTGAGCCAGTTCTCAATCTACTTCACTGTCCACTTATTAAACCCATCCTTTGTCAGCTTGTGCGTGCTGTGGGAGGCAGTGTCAAAAGCCTTATTTGAGCTGAGGTACAACACATACACTGCTCTCCCTGCCTAGAAGATACCTGTAGATTACCTAGTTACTTTTCACCAAGGCCTACAGATTTTAAAGGAAATTCAGCTGTGAGAATTGTTAGAGTGGGAAACTGCCCAGCTTGATAGGCAGACCTCAAAACAAGACTGAGAACACAAGCAATATTTTCCCCAAACAATAAAAGCTTAGTATTTTTTGATTGCTGACAATATTATCTCAGATGACCTCAAATATTTAAAATTATTGGTATTTTTATTCAGTAAGCCTAAAATTTACCATTTTTAGTGAAATGGGCAATAACTCAATTGTCATTCAAAGAGCCATGTGTACGCTCTCCAAGCCATTACCAGCTTATACATGATCTTCTTTAAATAATTAATCAAGCATTCTGACGTGAATTTTCATCCATGCCAATAATAAAAGGAAAGTCAGGGCTTAAGCAGTATATCTACAAATGGAAAAATCATCAAAATCCCGTCCCCTAAATCCGTAAATCGGGGTAAGGAACATCAGCTGCAATCCAATTACCATAGGCTTAGAGAAAAACACAGGCAGACTAGCAGGACAGATTTACATTGGGCTTCTAAAGGCATCCGAAAAGGTTAAAAAAACTCAGAAGAAAAAGGCCACCTTACTAATTGATTTTTCCAGTTGGGATTTTCATGTACTACCGTTGGTGAGTTGAAATTGCACATCTTTTTAAACATTACTTTAATTTCCTAACTGAGGACTATTTCACTATGACAATAACTTTTGTAACAACTACCATTTTTCAGAAAGCCAAAATTCTGGAGGCTTAAGAAAGGGTCAATTCCAGCTGCTGGAATACCCTAAGGCCTCTCCAATACAGACAAAAACACAAATACTACAGGCTCTAAAAATTGAACTGAAACCCAAATGCACAAGTAAAATGGATCTGATTTTCATTTAACGATGACAAAAGTGCAAAACAATATCTGATCCCTTTTGTAACTGAAAAGGTTTCTGAAACAGCACAAATCTGTCTCAAAGAAAAGTAACTCAAAAGAAAGCATCCTTACAAGTGTTCTCCACACAAAGAGAATGTGTCTCAGTACAATCACTGACAGTTGGAGTTTCTTTTCTATAATTATCTGATATTTCATTATTGGCTTCAATGCTATCTATGAAATTAGATCTATAAGAACACATGCAAGGAAATTCTTCTTCCTCAAGTTTTTCAATGCAGAGGAAAGTATTTATCCTTAAACATTTCTAGGATTTCTTTTTGCATTAGAAAAGTCATTCAACCACAGCAAACATGACAAGATCTGCACTTCTGGCCACTCTCCTATCTAAACACAACCACTAAAATCGAAGTGTATATAAAGCTATCTTACACAGAATCATATCAGCACAATTTTGATTTAGAAAATATGCTCCATCAAGTCAAGGAAAAGCTATACTTATTAAGAATAAGCCCATTACCAGTGGTTAATGATAGTATAACATCATTAAAGTGATTACTATCAAAAGCAAACCAAAGAAATTCTAGTTTAGTCTGCAATGAATAGCCGAAGACACAACCACCAAGTGGAAACAACTGAAAACTCACCAGGTTACAGCTGTCAATGTTCTACCCTGTATAACAGTATATTCTAGAAATAAAATGGGATAGAGAGCTGACTGGTTTGAAGAAAAATGGAATAGGAGACATGGCTACTCTGAAAACATACAAGTATAATGAAGACATATGAGCACACGTGTTGGAAAGAATTATGCATTGGCTAGTGGGAGAGAAAAGCAAGGCCAAATCAGATAGGAAAGTCACAAGTGACTACATGTAATGTGGTGAAACAAAATAAAGACGAGGCTGAAATAATAAAAAAAATTAAGGTATTTATTTAACAATAAGTTAATCTCAATGTAACATACATGACTGGCTGCAGATCTGTATAGACACAGTTTCTGGCTTAAAGGCTCAGCAATAGAAAAGATGAGTGATGTTACCAACTGCAACAAGGAGCACAGTGGAGAAGTAAGAGGAAGACTTCAGTTTTAAGCCTGTTGAAGTTAAAACTCTTAGCTAGAAACTCTCCTAGACTGACAGAGATCATGGCCAAAATAATCTAAATACTATAGCATCTATGAATTTAAATTACAAACAACAGACTTCTACTTCTTGACCTTATGTGGCTTTGGCTACAACAAAGTTAATTTTCTTCCAAGTAGCTTGTATCATGCTTGTATGTTTTGGATTTGTGATGAAAACAGTGTTGATAGCACACCTGTGCTTTATCTGTTGCTGAATAACACACAGGTCAAGGCCTTTCCAGTTTCTCACACTGCCCTGCCAGCAAGTACAAGAAGTTGGGAGGGAATATAACCAGGACAGCTGAATCCAACTGACCAAAGGGATATTCCATACCATATGACATCACACTCAGTATATAAGGGAGGGAGGAAGAAGGAAGAAGTGAGGGGACAACACATTCAGAGTTAGAGCATTTCTCTTCCCAAGTCACTGGGAATGATGAAGTCCTGCTTTCCTGGAGATGGCTGAACATCAGCCTGCTGATGTGAAGTAGTGCATTAATTCCTTGTTTTGCTTTGCTTGTCCACACAGTTTTTGCTTTACCTACTCAACTGTCTTTATCTCAGCCTGCAAGTTTTCACACTTTTATCCCTCCAACTGTCCCCCATCCCACTCCAGGGGGAAATAACCAAGGAGTCATGTGGTGCTCAGCTGCCCACTGAGGTTAAACCACAACAGCCTTTCATAGAATCTATAAAGCATTTTCCAAGAGTTCAAAATACTCCATTCAAAACACATTACATGCAACAATAATGCTTGGGAACACAAGTCTAAGAAAGCTAAGGGAAGAAAATAAAAATAAGGAACAGCATTTATCTAGCCACATATTTCCATTTTCATGGTGGACAAGGAAATTCAGGTTTTGATTCTCTTCTCATGTGTACAACTGGCATAAATTTAGATTTACTAAACTAATAAAAAAAGAATAAATACCCTAACAGCATTCTCAGGCTAAAGTAGTCATAGATACACTAGATGCAAAGAAAGAACTACCATTCAGTTTAAGTTCATCTAATTAAGCTCATCAACATTCATGAGTCTGAAGGGAATGAGCTATAACATGCTATTTACTATGATATACTACCAAAAAAAATATAAAGCATATTAATATGCTTCAAAACATATGAAGCACTAAATCTAAAAGTACAGAAGCCACATGCCTTAATGCATATGGAGCCCATTCTCCTGTGTTAATTTCTAGTATTCATCCTTTGAAGGGGCACAATGATAGGACTTGACTGTGAAAGAGCATTGGAACAGATCAGCTCTAAAATGTACTTACAATATAAAAACTCAAATTAATTAAGTTAATTACAGGAGTACTATTCCAGCCACCATGTCAGCATAAAGCAGCATTTATGGTAAGCAAGGTAAGACAGAAAAGACAAAAATGTAACAATGTGTTCAACTAATGCTGCAAGGGATCAGTTTTTCAAAGTAAACTAAGGATTAGGAAAACAGTTTGCATAAAGTACCAAAAACTCTGTTATTGATACATCACATGTGCTTTCTATAAACACAACAATAGTCTTTAAATCATGAGTTTGGCAAAACATACATAGTCATATGTCAGGAGGAGAATTTACTAAAAAAAACCCTTCAAAATATTTTGGCCAGGAGAAAGATGGGCAGAAGACCAAAACTAAACCCTGACAACTGAGTTAACATAGCAGAAACATAAATTCAACATCAAGTTTTTAAGTATGCAGGAAAAACATTTACTACATTTAACATGGCTAGCAGTGAGGACTAGTAACTTATTAAATTACTGCTGCTCAACCTTAATTGCCAAAACTTGCCACCCCACAGACCATTATTGTGCCAGAGCAGATTGTGTAACAAATGGAAACTTTAACTGGCATGCCCTCTCAGTTTAAACTAAAAAATAGAACAGCCCAAAAACCCACCACAAGCCATGGATTCGTGTTTTAATTTTTCACATTACTTATATAAATATATATACATACAGACAAATAAAATGCACATCTTAAGCCTCTCAACACAGTATAATCCAGGTCTTTCCAGCTTCTATTATGTTTTCTACACCAATACTAAACAAATACAACACTTGACTAAGAGACTACTAGTAGTTTTTAAAAGAACTACTACAGAAAACTGTTTTCCTTAACAGAATATAAAGTAAAGAAGTAAAAATACACAATTTTAATTTGCTAATCCCTATTAACCAATAGGGCAATACAGTATTAAAACACTACTTCACTGCAGCTAAAAAACATACAGCAGACAGCAACTCTCATCAGCTGTTCTAATGCACAGCTTAATCTAAGACTCAACAGCACATCAATTTTTCCAATTAGTTTTAAGTTTACACAAGATTTGAACTTTTTCTTGTAAAATTACATTTGCAGAACATAAGAACTGAAAAACAGAGAACATAATAAACTAGACTGGAATATTTCAGTTGGAAAGGACCCATGGAGCAAACCTTCACAGAGGAATAAGCAGGAAAATGTAGTAGGTAGTGTAACACCACTATCATTTTGCTAGTCTTTATGTACATAACCTTTATTTTTTCAACCAAATGAATGCTTTCAAATCTTCTCAATTATTATTCCATATTAAGAGAGCAACAAGTTCCAAACAAAAAAAGATAACAGATTTTGTAAAGGCTTTAGATGTGAAGAAATTTAGGCTTTCTGATGTACCAATAATCAAATTAACACAAATCTCATATAACTAAATTTATTTAAACATATTTTTTACAAACTCTTTAAAACCTGGCAAGGCAAAGCTGAACCTTCAGTAGCATTTCTCCACTAAATTTTCAAGTATGTATACTTGAAACATCCCAAATAAGCATTGCATTACTGAGCACAATTAAGTGTATAAGGGAAGACTCTGTCAATTTTGAGAAATCTAAAGAATAATCTAATGTCCAGAGGACGTATAATTTACAATTAAAAGTGTGAATGAATGGCCTACTTTCAAAATTTGCTGTAATCATCCAGTTGAAACAAGCAACATGAAATAAAGTTGGCTGGCTCTTCTTCATCCAAAATAACTAAGAAAAACAGCCACCTAATTTCTGGTTAATATAAGAAATCCTACATTCCAGTCATCATTGAAATTTTTCCTCATCTGAGTCAGGCCACTTCACAACACTAGAGACCATAACACAAACAGAAGCTTTTCTTTGAAGGACCTAAGTTGAGAGAAAACTTTAGCAAGAAAGTAATGGTCATTTTGGCATGAGTATGAACTTAGTGTCATTTTATAGTATATTGCCATTGTAATATAACAATTTCAAGTTAGTCCAAATTATGTAGTGAACACTTCCATTACAAAACAGGCCACACCAAAGCCATTACAAATTTATATAGCTATCCATAGTTGATGAAAAGTCTTAAAGAACATACTAAGCATAACTGATAATTCTGGTAGTACATAAGTAGGTGAAAGGGTGAAAGAACAATGAAGGACTGGCAGTTCAGGGACATCCCCTGAGACGCCCAAACAATAATAGCAGCAATTCAGATGGACAGGAATGTTTGGATCAACTTATACTACAGAAAAAGAAAGTGTATTTGAAGACAGCAAAAATGTGAAAATAAGAAATACCTTACTTTGCAAATACAGAGCTTTGGTACAGTACTAAAGCCAGTACAGACTTGTAGTTTTGTCCATCCAGAACCCAGCATACAAGACAACAGTCTAACACGGATTTTTTTACTTGCCCTCTGAAGAGACCCACACCTCCTAATAATGTTCTACAGACTTCAGTGGCTACACTAGACACTATGCAATTACTAGTTATTTTCAAATATTTCAGAGGCTACAAAGCAGAGACTATAAACTAGGCATGCTCAGAGTAGATTTTTCTTCCACACCAATCCTGAACTGACAAGTAAATATCCCTGGCAGCACTGTAACAGATCCTTAACATTGTTATCTGAGCAAAGACAACTGCATATTAAATTGCAGAATTATATACTTTTATCTGTTTCCTTTCCTAAAATTATTAGGAGCACGGGTGAAAAACACAAGTTTCTTTTCTCCTGCCTCTCTGTACACAAAAATCTTTGTGCAACCCTTCACCTCACACTGTCACAAGCACAATCACAAGGTGAGCCAGATCAGGGAATTAGTCCGGATTACAACAAACCAGTTTTGCCAAGTTAATTTTAACCCAGAGTGAGTCTCTAATCTGTTACAGCAAGACACTACATAAGTACTATGTCAGCGTGGCAGGGGGAGCAAGCACAGTGACCGCCCCATCTCCTTTGGAGACCAGTGTTCATGACACTGCAGCCTGTATCACATGAGGAAATGCAAAGCACTGCTGGTTCTGTTTCAAAGCCAATTACTGCATCCTACTCAACACGTGATATTCATCCCTTCAGACGACAGCCAGCACAAACACCTTGCAAATGCGATACTAATCTTGTGACTTTCAGATAATCTCCACTATGTTTGATTTCCTTGTCTACACACAAGCATTTTCATACTGCTTGCCAGGTCTTCATAAACATTAAAGTTAGGATTGGAATAGAGACGCTT
Organism: Acanthiza pusilla; assembly: GCA_036630365.1. Taxonomy (NCBI): domain Eukaryota; kingdom Metazoa; phylum Chordata; class Aves; order Passeriformes; family Acanthizidae; genus Acanthiza; species Acanthiza pusilla. The sequence goes on from JAXCHO010000018.1 coordinate 26,265,020, forward strand.
ACTGAGGCAGGCATTGGTCGTGGCCCATGAAGTACAGAGTATAATTTTGGAGAGTTGAAGAAAAAATTCCACATCAACATATTGCAAATAGGTTGCACAACCATTCTTCAAATTAGTCTTTTTGGAACACAGGACGAATTTTATTACTGTTGATAAGGCAATTTGTTTAGCTTTTTTTCAGCTACTTCAAGACATTTTTCTCATCACAAACACTTACTGACAATCTTACTGATTAAGAGGCTTCAGATTTTCCACATATATAAAAATCAAGTTAAGACTCCTGTCATAAACTATATTATCTTAAGCTCCAATTTGTCTGGCACTGTTTTCTACTGTAGTAACTAGATGCAGCCACAGTTGAATTTAAAGCATCTTTTTGGAAAATATTTGGAATTTTTATTATTTTTGTAGAAAAAGCATTTTTTACCATTTCTGTTTGAGTCTACTGAGTGGCTGAAGTTTTCAAACAGCAATATTTTTACACCAATATGGAGAAAGGGCGGAGATTACAAGCAGTATCTTGGCTGCCATCAGTCTGACATACAAGATACTGGGGGTACTGGTAGCAGGAAACTAGATGATTATCATATATTCCTCCTCTCAAAAGTCCTACAATACACACTGGTTGTATTCACCAGTATTAACTGTCATTTACTTGCCAAAGCTTAATATAACTTGTTTACTCTCAATAAGGAGTCTGCCTTCTTAGATTTGACCTAAAAAACATAAATTTAAAGAAGCATTAATGTTTACACCCACCTAAAGCTAGTATTATCTACATTTTTATGTAGAAGGGATACCAGACGAATCATCCAGAAACCAAAATACATGAAGGACAGGACTAATTCATAACTACAGCTTCAAAAAATACAGACCCCTTAGGGCAAAATTCAGACAGATATCTGAGCACTGAGGAGCAACTGAACAGCGGACTTCCTTGCATTTAGTAGTATCCTTGCACCTAGCACTTGCAATCCTGGAATTAAACAATACAAAGCTCAAAAGCAGGAAGAGAAGATTTAATGGAAAAAGTACGAGCACTGGACTTACTCTTACTGGAGTAAGAAAATTACAGAGGGGAAAGAAGAACTATAGTTTCCCTATCATACCCTTTGAAAAGAAGTCAGCAATTGCAAAGATGTCAAACACCCGTGTTATCAGCCCACGTTTCCATCATTTACTATAAGCAAACTGAGAAAGTTATGTTTCTTATGTTAATTCTACTCCTAGACACAGCCTTTTACGGGTGAATGGTGGTGGGGGTTAGCCCTGCTGTCAAGTCCGACTGACAAAAATCCAAACAAGCCAAACAAGCAACCTCCTCGTGCTTTACAACCGTTTGCAAACTTAAAACAACGGTGACTCAAAGCTCCCCTTACGATCCGGCCACCCACATCACAGCCTGAAGGGCAGCAGAGGCTGAGAACACAGGAAGGTGCCGGTTTCGAGTTATCCACATCCTCAGCGACCTCCGGAGGGAAACAATGGGGAGCGCCCGGGCACCATGGGGGAGCCCCTCACACCGAGAGGCCGGGCACCCCACCATGGCCTGCAGGGCCGGGAGGGTCCGCCCGGGCCGGGGGCTGCGGGGAAAGGGCGGCCTCCCCTCTCGTTCCCCGCGGCCCCGCACCGCTACAGCCCGCAGCCCCCTCCGCGCCCGGGAGCAGGGCAGGGCGGCATTCCCGGCCACAGGAGCAACAGGCACCCTGCTGAGGCCCCGGAGCCGGCTGGCATGACCGGGAATGAGCGCCCCGAGGGGCATCATCCGCCGGGGGAGGGCTGCTCGGGAACCAGGCGCGGCGACACCGCACCCCGCAACCCCCGGGAAGGCGCTGCCTCCCTCCCGATACCGAGGCCGCCTACACGGCGATGGCAAAGGGGGAAGATGACCTAAAGAGGAGGAGTGAAAATAAGGCAGGGCAGCTAAAAGGCAGCCCCAGCACATGGCAAAAGCACCGAGGTCTCTCGGCCGGGTAACGCCGCCAGCGGGACCCGCGGGTGCCCTGCGCAGCCTGTCTCGGGAGAGACCACGGGGTTCAGCCCGTTCCTGTAAGGCTGGCCAGAGCCAGGTCTGCCCAGGCGCTCAGCATGGGCACTCTCCATCCGCTGGGCCGCACACTGGGCGGGCACAGGTAACTCCCGCCCGGAGGGCCCCGGGAGAGGGGGCGGCAGCGCCATCTGCGCGGTATCGCTGGCCAAGCGAGCGGCGGGGCCCGGGCGGCACCTGGGCAGCCGCCGGGTTACATCACCGCCCCTTCCCTCCGTCCGTCCCCCGGGGCGCGGCGGCAGCGGCCACATGGCAGCGGGGACACCCGCGCTGCCCGGCACGGGGGCGGGGAGGAGGATGAGGAAGGCGGCTGCCGGCAGGGAGGAAGGTGCACGCGCCGGGCCGCTCCCAGCCGGCGATGGGAGGGGTGGCGGGGGCTGCGCGTCTGGCCCTGGAGGGAGCGCGGCGCACGTTACCTGCCCGGGTGGCTCCCCAGCTCACGGTCGCTCAGCGCCGCCGTGTAAATCCTCCGGTATCTGTCGGCCAGGGCCTTGCCGGAGAGCAGCAGCTGGTAGCGGCTCCGGCAGCCCAGCGGCGGCGCGGGCAGGGCTCCCAGCCCGCCGGCCGAGCCCTCCTCGGGCCCCATGGCCGGAGCGACGCCGCCGGAGAAGGAGTAGCCGCGCTCGGCCCCGGTGCAGGCGGCGGCGGCTCCCGCAGAGGCGGCGGCGGCTGCGGCGCTGCTCATCCCCCTCCCCGCCCGCCCCCTGCTTGCGGCGGCGCCGCCTCCTGGCGCGGCGCGGACACAGGCGGCTCCCGCTGCCTTCACCGTCGGGGCCCGGCCATGGGGAGGCCGCAGGAGCCGCCGCAGGAGCCGCCCTTCAGGCTGCGCATCCACCCGCGCCGCGGGAACACCCCGCTCTTCCCCTCCTCCAGCGGCGGCTCCAGGCCCCAGCTGCCCGCCGCTCGCCTTCCGCCCCGGGCGCAGCGCCCGCCGCTGCCGAGTCCCGGGAAGGACCGTGCACCGCCGGGACCGGGGGGCGGGCCGCTCGCTTCCCCCTTCCCGCTACAGGGTGTGTGTGTGGGGGCGGGGGGCGGAGGCCAGCAGTGCCGCTTCCCCTCCGGAGTTTGTGCTCGGCGCTGCCGCCGCCCTCTCCCCGCACGGCCGCCCCGGCCCCGCCTCCCTCCCGCGGGCAGCGCGGCCGCCGGGCGCATGCGCTGCCCCGCCCGGCCCGCGCGGCCCCCGGGAAATCCGGGAGAGGCGGGCGCGAGCACCTGCTGCGCGGGGCTGAGGGGCTGAGGGGGCAGAGGCGACAGCCTGCCGCCCTCGGGGCACCCCCGAGCCGGGTCGGGCTGCGCGGGCCCTGCAGGCGGGTGTTCGCACGGAGCGTCCCCTGCGCCGTGCTAAGAGTGCGTGTCACAGGATCGAAGGATCAGTTGGGTTCGGAAAGACCTCGGACGTCGTTGGGTCCAACCTGTGACCGAACTATCACCTTGTCGATTGTACCATGGCACTGAGTGTCATGTCCACTCTTTCCCGACACACCTCCAGCGACGGTGACTCCCTCACCTCCTCAGGCAGTCCATTCCAATGTCTACTCACCCTTTCTGTGAACAAATTACCCCTAGTGTCCAACCCAAACCTCCCCTGGCGCAGCTTAAGACTCAAAACTCTTGTTCTGTCACCAGTGCTCAGGAGAAGAGGCTCAACCCCGCCTGACTTCAGCCTCCTTTCAGGTATTTGCAAAGAGTGTCTGTCCATCGTATTTTATTGAGGTGTCCAGTGCCCCACACCTTGTTTCCATGCTATCTAATGCTAACTGGGGAGGATCTTTTCCCAGGAGCAAAATCCTCTCTGACTCAAGGCAGAGTCCACTAAATCGAGTTGCCACATTAGGTAAAGTTTTCCTTAAGTTGTTTTCACTATCTCCAGGACGACCTACCTGCTCTTACAGGATAAGGGAGGCATGGCAGCGGGCACTTTCTTATCTTCAGGTCCTGTACATTATTGCTTTTTATCTGTTGGAGTTGTAACCCTGCAGTTTTGCCACACTTTCTACTGCTTTATACAATTGAAAACTTTAAGGGTACAGGCCAGAATATGTGTAATAAATACATAAATTTTAAAAGGCTTCATGCCAAATGTAGTTTGGATTGCAGTCTACAGAAAGGTGTCATCCAAAGAAGGTATATGTGCTGTCATATTTTCTTCAGTTCTACCATTCAAAAAAGGCCCTAAATAAAGCCTGGAATTCCCCTGATTGTAACTACAGATTAATATTTTTGCAAACAATTTCTACATAACCGTAGAACCACAGAATACCTGAGATGGATGTGACCCACAAGGATCATCAAGCCTCCTGGCCTGCACAGGGCAACCAGAATCATACCATATGCCTGAGAGCAAATAATAGGAAATATAAGAGAACTATGCAACTGTCATCTTTCTTAGGTTTGTGTGTCGCCCACCAATGCTTAATCTTTCAAGCTAAATTTCAAGTGCTTTTTTTGTACAGAGAACTAGGGATGTTGAAGTCAGTAAATTCATATAGGCTTTCACAAAGGTAACTGTTCAGGTAGCAGAAAGACAGCCAGGGTAGTGCCACTACTGAAGAAAAAGCTAATTTCTGATGCAGTTAGAGGCACTAGAGACCATTCAAGAAATATTTAAACCACTAACTACGTAAAAAGCTTTCAGTTATAATTCTAATACTGTAGTGGGTGGGAGGGAAAAAATAAAATAAAAAGAAGATAATCATCCAGCAGTGATTAAAAGGAGCCATGAGAAAACAAGTACCATGTCTTATGGTGTTAAGCACCAGCAAAGCATATTCCCTATGAGAATCAGAGTATTAAGTCTTTCTAGATCCTCTTCTAGGAATTACCTAGAACCATTCCTACAGGCAAGATCCATAAAAACAAAGAAACAAAAAATGAATAAGCAAGCAATATACCCCCAAATAAACAAACAGACACAGAAAAAATCAAATACAAAAAAAGCAAAACCAGCAAATACACCCCCCCCTTTTAACTAATTTTTGTGTTTTCTTGTAACCTGTTACTTTATATCCAAATAGTAATTTTTCATTCACCAAGCGCATATTGCCTGACAAAAGGGTTATGTTCTGGTCCAAGACTGCCTGTCTCATCTCAAAATTATTCTTCTGCACTACTGCCACTGTAGCCATCTTATTGCATGGGCCATGGAAGCTAATTCCTGGCAAACTTTTATAAAAGTGATGCAATTTATTGCAGTTCTTGCATATTGCTGCAAACTCTAGAATTTGTCTGGGCTTGTGTTGTACAAAGCCACTCACAGTGTGGTGAGCATTATTTGCAAGATTCAAGGGCTACTTTACATCTGTTTTTATCTCAAGTGTTTTTGGGTTTGGGTGAATCTTGCAAAGTGTCCAGAGTGCCGAAGTCACCTTCCATAAGCTTCAGTCTATGATGACCAATAGAGTTTGACAACATACCTAGGATTTGTTAAGCCAGGATAACACTGTAGCTTCTTCTAGTCCACCTCCAACCTCTCTTCACTCAAAATAAAAAGCAGTGTCCAACTGGTGAGACTGTTAATGGCGCCAAGTGGGAGCCAGGTGTTCAGTCCTCATTCACAGCCATGTTTTCACTCCTTGCTTGGTCCTTCAAAGAAGCCACCTTTTCTTTTTCCTCTATTTATTTATTTATTTATTTATTTATTAGGACTGTGGTACTCTTGTTTCATGTTCTGACACCAGTTCTGAGCAGCAATATCACTTGTGCCATGTAAGAACCTTCAGGAGTAAGCATTTTATCTGGACCAGCCTTATGCTAGATCTCATATTGACTGTAGTCCTGTAGTTAGCATAAAGCTTATTCTGCAGTTCTGGAATAAAATCATTACCAGTTCAAATCTATTTCCTTGATTGTTAGTTGGTGGTGTTTTCTGTTGTTTGTTTCATTTTTTTTAGGGGTAGTGTGGTTTTGGAGACTGTTTACACCAGATTAGCCCTTTGCTTTCTGTAGCTGTAGAGGTCTAGCAGTACATGTTTGAAAGATGGATTTATTATACCGTCAGAACAAACTCAGTCAACTGAGCAAAGCTACTTTGTGCAGAATATGTCCTACTTCTGACAATATTCAGCTCTTTTCCTGTTTGCAAACATCTTCCTGCTGTTACAGAAAGAAGTGCTTTGTCCATCAGCCTGTCCCTTTTACTTTAAGGTGGGGCTTTCAGCAGTTGTGTTCATTCTCTTGGCACCTTTATAAATAAGTTTTAGCAGAACAAATTGTTCATATGTCATCCAGAATCAGAGTCTGACAGTCACCGTCACGGCTCACATGGGTCAGCATTGTACAAACATGAGTTTCAACACAGCAGAACTAGAATTTCCACCAGGTAATTCCCATATCCTGCATGACAGAATGTAAAATAGAAAGTTCCATGATTTCATAACCTAAACCTTATACTATTCGATTATATTTCCAGGCCTTCTTTTTTTAAACTTTCACAATACTATACAAACCAACATAGTAATTTCTTCACAAGCAAGCAGTGAATCTGAAGTAAGACAACTTTAAAATGTGTACATTAGACAGTTTGCATACCAAATTGAAGCCAGGAAGTTACAAACCATAGAATTCAGTACTTCTGCAGTAAAACTTGCAATTTGCTGCAATCAGGTGATGTTAGAGTTCTTTGTTTGCCTGAAGCAACTAGCTCTTACCAACACCTTTTCTCGACAAATGGGACTTAAATCAGTAATAACAGAAAAAAAAATGTTTTTGGTCATTAAGCTTCTGTCACTGTCCAGATGCGAGGCTGTTAACATGATTAGTTAAAAGGACCCTTTTTCACCACATAGTTCCAGCAAAGCTGGCGTGTATTTTGGCATTATTACTATGTAATGGAAATCTATCATTATTTAAGTTGTCAGCATTTATTTTGAGACTTCATTATTTTGGGGGACATGCACACACACACACACACACACAAGCACCAAACCCACAAAACTTCACAGCACAATTCTTTTCCTGTGCTTTTATATTATAAAGAGCTCTTTAATGGTAGAAAGAACAGGACAGGCACTATACTGCCTCCGTATTGGAGACAAGGCCTTCTTCTCCATGCTACAATGGAGGTGCTTATTCCTCCCTATCCAATTGTTTTCCAGGTCAAATAGTGGCACTAGTTTATGCTTACCAGGTTTACTTTTGGTATATAGAACAAATAAAGGAAAACAACACTCACATATTTAAAAAATAAAAATAAATTTAAACATGCCACTCACCAACTTTATTTGCTTTGTCATGTTTTTTTTCAAGTCGAGTTTTTCCATTCTAAATTGTAGAGACATGCTAAAGGAAAGCAATGAAACAAAACCAACTTAATTTTTTTATGCCAGCTGTCACAAATACCAGAGTTTGATAGCGAAAAGGTACCTCTATGCACCCCTTAACCCACTTTCATCTTTATACTATTTATTGTGATAATGTTTAGACTTTAATTCCACCTTAGATAAATGCTGTTGTCTTTTCATTTAAATGCTTTCTTTAAAATTTGTTTAGTATACACAAAAAAAAATTGTGCAAAGTAAAAGCTTACAGTTTAATGCTGAACCACATATAAGCTTTTTGGTTAAGATAATTGCTTCTTTTAGGTGGGGAGACCAACAAAGAACACCCAACAACTTACTTCTGCCATGGTAATATGACTGGCATTACACTAAAGAAAAATAGGTACACATTGAAGTAAAAGAGGTTATTAATGAGTAACTTTTCCCTTTCAAAATTGCAGTAATTATTATTTAACAGTATTCCACCAGATTTCCCCTTACACAGAAATTTATTTAAATATATATATAAAAAATAATTGTCTAAACCAGCTATACATTATATAAAGAATAACATAGTTGAAGAAATATTACCAGGACGTAATCTTCAATCACCCTGGAGAGGAAGAAAATTTATGCAAAACTTTTTAACCAACAGTACTGAAGTGTGTGAATGAAGTGGAAAAAACTCAAAGAACAAAAAAAAAGTATTAAAAACTTACAGAAATACATATTAGCAATGTTTTATAATATATTCTTGCTCTGAAAATATTATATTGGTTAAAAGAAAGAGCTAGTATGGCTTGACATTCAAATCTATGTATGTCAGAAAGCTTTGAAAATGGACCCTGGGCTGAAACTGGACTGAAACTTGGAAATTTCAAGCCTTCTTCAATATAACAAATGGAATAATGTTTACTGGATTGTCACAAAGGATGATGAAACAAACACTAGAATGTAAACCCATTGAAAAGCCCTACCATAGAAACACAGGACTGGAAAAATCCACTTGGTTCATCAAGACCAGTCTTACAGCAGAAATGATACAATGTACATGAGAAACTATAAATACTGCATCCTTCACAAGGCAGGGAACACGTGAACTCTATTGAAAACAAAATTAGCTTGTCAGGGGAAAAAAGCCCTAACAGTTCAAACATGTTAATCTGCAAGCAATAATCTTGGGTATCCCTAAACCAAAAATGGTATCAGATTATTTTTGCATTTTTTTCCATTTCCTTATTTCCACACAAGACTGAAATCACTTTATTGAGACTTCTCAAATGAATAAAGCAGGTCCATTTTAAATTCAAATTCCAGACTCAGAGCAGAATGCCAGGGATATATTTAGAAGAATCGTGTTGTCAGTGAAAGCTTTGGAAGTCTAGCTAGGAAACTGAAGGGATGGTGCTGTGATCACAGGGAAAAGAAAGCGGTCTAGGATGCAACTGCTTAAAACCTCACACAGTTATCCATGGACATATTTTTAGTAACTGTGAATCACTTAAAACAGTTTTTCTTGGGCAACTGTAAATTACATTAATACCTTTCAGGCTTTGTGTTGTTTGTTAAATGAAGAGTCCTGGGGTTCAACAAAATTAATAGCTCAGTGAACTTTCTCATTTCTCAAGTTCAAACACCCAGAAACTTTCTGCGCATGAAGCATCACACTAGGTTTGCTGAACTCTCAGGTATGTGCATATACCTGTTGCTGCACTAGCCATATTATTCCCTGTGGGATTTCTTTTTCCTGTAATCTTGTGATTACTAAGGACTACTACATTAGTCACTTAACAGGTAATTTTCTTACAAATATGTGTCAGTGAGGCAGCCAAAGGGACCTTTCCATTTCAATTGGTTCTGAGAACAAGCACTGTTCCCAGTATTTCTGGAAGCATATATTAAACAGTTAAACCAAGAGGCAAGCACCCAACAAACAGTTTATTATTCTACTTACATTTTAAGGTTTTTAGATTTTCAAAGCACTTGGGCAAAGTATACTTGGCCGTTATTTGTGAGAGAGTCTACATCTCTGCTGTTTCCCATGCTAGACTCTGCATCTGAAAGTATGAATTTTGCTAGTTCTGCTATGATGTACTGAAGTTTATCATCCAGCTTAGTAACATGCTTATAGTGCATTGGGAATCAGGTCTTTGTCCTGGACACTTGTGGATAATCTAATAAGACCTGGAATGGATCTCACTTGAATGGCTTCCTCAGGTGTTGCTCTGCCTTCCACTCTCATTTCCACCTAAAGATAGAAAAATCAAGAAATTTACCAAAAGAGGGGTGACATATCGAAGGAAAACCTTAAATTCCTGCAAGTGGACAAAAATCCCAAGGAATAAATGGTAGTACAGTAAACAGAGCTATGACAAACAACAAAAAGTAAGCCATGCCACAGTATAGTGGCACACTGTCCTGGTTTCAGCTGGGATGGAGTTAATTTTCTTCTTGGTAGCTGGTACAGTGCAGTTTTGAATTCAGTATGAGAATAATGTTGATAGCACACTAATGTTTGAGTGGCTGAGCAATGTTTACCCAAAGTCAAGGACCTTTCAGTGTCTCATGTTTTGCCAATGAGCAGGTGCACAAGAAGCCAGGAGGGAGCACATTCGGGACAGCTGACCCAAACAGTCCAAAGGGATATTCCATACTGTAGAACATCATACTCAGTATATGAACTGGAGGAGTTGGCCAGGAACCACTGATGGCTGCCCGAGGACAGGCTGGGCATCGGTCAGCAGGCGGTGAGCAATTGTATTGTACATCACTTGTTTTTCTCTCTCTCTCTCCTTTTCATGACTACTACTATTGTTGTTGTTGTTACCATCATAATTATGATTATGTTTTAGATTGTTTCAGTTGTTAAAATATTCTTATCTTAATGCATGAGTTTTACTTTTTTTTCCTGTTTGTCCTCCCTAGCAGGGCAGGGCAGGGAAGTAAGCAAGTGGCTGTGTGGTACATAGTTGCCAGCCAGGGTTAAGCCATGACATATACATACACTTCCAAAAATGTCTGCATCCATCAACATTTCTCACTTGTTACTCAAATGCCACTAACCCACTTACATGAAGTTATTTTCTTGAAGTACTTGCATTACCTCGAAGCAGTCAGGCACTTTTCATTCCATTAACACTTAAGACAGGTGTTAGGAAAATCCACATGACTAAGTTTTTTTTAAAAGTAACTGATCATAGAGGTGAGCTACATCAAGAAGTCTAAAATCTCTCACTCAAGATTCAAAGATTTTTTTTTTTATTTTTTCCCCTTGAACTGTCCTGGTACTTAAACATCTTTTAAAAGAAGAGAACTAGAATACTAAATTTGTGCTGTTATCAGAGGTACCAATAGAATGACAACAATAATTACTTTGTAATTACTTTAATGTCACTCCTTAGGTAAGAGAAAGGACTGCAGTGCTAGACAGCCAAAGATGAAATAGCATTAGTTATGCTCTTACACAAAAGTAGGTCTCATTAAATCTTCTTTCTCTCTTTGACAGAAATACAGGTATAGGTTTCTAGGTTAGTACTACACAATATTCCAACTCAAACATCAACACTGTATGGAACATAAAATAAATAGATTATTGACTAGATGATGAACAAGTACTTTTTCAGATGTATCAGTATATATGCTTTATCCATATTAACAGAATTTACTTCTACCTTTTTCTTCTCCAATTGACCAGTTTCCAATTCTTTCTACACTATAGAGTAACCAAAAAATTAGTGTCATGCAAGAAAAAACAAACATCAAAAAAGCTCCACAAAAAAGCACTACAAAAGCTACATGCGTTAATTTTTACAATCAAGTTACTTAATACTGAAAAGTAGAATATGCTTTCTAATATCAACGTTAAGAAAAACAATAATTACTTCTGTTACACTTTATTTATTTTTTTAAAGAGAAACAAGATGACAAAAGTAGCATAGCTGTGACATCTTCCAGCTCTGTACCACTATTGCTATTAAACAGACAGGCTTTATTTTACAAACTCAAAAAAAGTGCTATTCAGTTCTTTCAGTTGCCAAGCGGACAAAAGTCTCCTGCTAGCCTTCAGTTCACACACCACCTCTCACCTTCCTTTGCTTCATGTTCTCACCCCCAATAACATCATTCTCTCTGAGCTTGGACTGCCTTTAAGATGGGACTGGCTTAAGCTGGGAATCATATACCTTAGCAAATTCACAGCTGTGTACTTCTTTTTCTCAAAGTGAAACAGGCTGATTTCCTAAGTTACTAACATAGAGCACAGTGTTATCAAAAAGGACTAAATGTAACCCTTGATTACAGAATGGAGAAGTGAAGAAGAGGAGAAGAGAAGGGATTCTATATTTTTACATCAGGGTTTTGAGTTACACCTATTTCTCCTGCCATTGCATTGAGTAGAAGTACTCCTAAATTAAATTGCCATAAGAAAGTTTGGATAGAAACACCCTTCAGGTTGCAATACAAAGGTGTGTAGCTGGAACAAGGATTACATCTGACCATATCCGCTGTCCATGCCCTAAGGGCCAGTGAAGACATGCAGGTTCTTATAATATTGTTTACTTGTCAGTTTATCAAAACTACTATTCATGTACATATTTTATATTTTTCATGAGGACATAAAAGAAGTATGTAGAAACAAATGATTCATCAGCAAGCATTGACATGGGCATCTGTAAGTTCTGGTTGCAAAATTTAAGGTCTTAAAAATAGCTACTTTCAAAGTAGCAACAGTGTAAAGTACATTATAATGCTTGTTATGATAGTGCATTAGGAATCAAATACTTTGTGTAAAGAGTGTTCACGAAATTTCATTCTTGCTATATAAATTTAATGCCAGGCTAATACTCTGTTTTGTAGAAATCATTAGACATGAGGTAAAGGAGCAGCTGTGCTTTTTAAGTAGAGACTTATCTCTTTGGATTACATCTGTATCTGTTTATACAGGGTGTATAAACAGATACAGATGGGGTGTATCTCCATAGTCTATTGAGCAAAAAACTAGAATGAATATTAGAACTTCTTATTTTATGATTGACTGACTACTGAGTACTTATAGAGCAGGTGGATTCTTAGCTGATTTGTTTAATTTTGAATTTTGAATGTTCTCCTTTTTTAAAACTGGTATAGCACATTTACTAACCAAAAAGAAAAGCAACATCTAAGGAACAAAAATACAAGAATGGTATTCAGTGAGGCTTTACCCAGAAATGAATCATCAGCTTTGTGAATCCTATCTCTGATACTTGTGTAAATCCATACAGGTACAGGCATTTGGACCAACATACAAAATAAGAAGTCACATGCAGATGTACTATCCCCACTACTTTCTTCCAGAGCCACTTTACAGATTATGTGAGACTAGGATTGCCTGCAACGTAGTGTTCAGAAATAATGTGGAAGCACAACGTAAAACTGATTTACAAAAACTTCAGGACCTTCTTAAAACCTCACTCCATTCAAAACAGTTATTGGAATAATTATTTTAAAGCAACAAAGTATAATACAGGTTTAGTTAGTTACATTTTGTGACAGTTTCAATTATTTCCTGCTCACAGCAGTCACACTTGGAATAAATTGGATGGTGACCTGTAACCCCTTCCTTACAGTAGTCATGCTTGGCATTAAAAGGGAAAAATTAATTATAGTCATCTAATGATTGGGCATCTCAGAATCTGGTTTAAAATTTAACAAAGTACAAATCTCAGTCTATCACAATCAGCTAATAATCAATATTCTTCAGGCAGGATTCCCTAATTTTAACCACCTATATGTGTATTAGCTGTGTTGCCTACACCAGACAAGATCTTTTCATTGTAAACGAAAAGACACAAGTATCTCCAAATAGCATTTCATCCTGCTTGTTTTTATGGTGGAATGCATTGCCCTCCAGATGTGCCCACCATATTTTAATTACAGCTTGAGACAGATAAATAGCACATAAAAGCTTTAGACATCTCTTAATCAGGCAGTTATGATGTGTTTTCCAGTTCCTTTACTCATCTTGATGCAATGCAAAGCAGCAAAATAAGAAAGCAGATGTGCCTTATGGTGCAAGTCTTTCTAGAATGTGTTAGAAGGCCATTTGCTTTGATTACAGGTGAGCATTGAATGCAATTTATGTTTGACTATAGCTCTGTTGTAAAAGCAAGTAAATTCAAAACATACTCATCCTCTTTAGCCCTTAAACTCTTATTCTTTTTTGCCAAAGATCTTCCAGCAAGCCTTACTAATCTTATTTCTTGACCTTGAGAATGGAAAAAGTTATTTTTCAGAGTTCAGGAGTTTTGCTAATCAGCTACTGTCACTTTGGTTTCCACACCAGGTTGCCTTTAGTCAAAGCTATATCCCAGTGTAGTCCTCAAACCTTTATTATTAGAAAACTCCTGGCTTCAGCTCATCTAATTAAATTTTCCATTACGCTTAAACAAGGTATGGTTTGGGTTCTGGTGTTTTTGTTGTTCCTGTTTTGATTTGTGGTTCTTATTGGGTGTTTTTGGGATTCTTTTTGGATTTTTTTTTAGTATAGGAACTGCTTTTGACTGGTGCTTTAAACTGCTGTGCCAGCTGATCCCTTAACTTGTCCCAGTTTTACAAAGTTCTGCAGCAAGTTTTCCTTGCTTCTAAAATTTATGATTTTGTTTTTGCTAGATCTTTTTTACCTCATGAATTTCCAAAGTTTTACTTCTGCTGTGTTCTGAGAAAAATAGAAAAGCTGGTATTAAATTTATTGTTGCCTGAATCTGAACCTCAGTTGTCATGCTTACATTGTAGGCCATATAGTCCCATGCAATTTTTATATCTATGCAAAGATAAAGTGAGTCCTCTTATGGAGTCAATTTTTCCCTAATATTAAAGAACAGTGCAGGAATAGCTCTTAAAAATTCAAGGCCTTCTGAATTTTTTTTAAAATTAGCAACATCTCTGTACAAAATTTATGACAAAGCTGCCAAGGCTCTCTGGCTTTGCAGAAGTGCAATGAGTGAAAATTTGAGTTTAAGAACTTTGCTTTATTCGGATAAAATTAACTGAGTTATGGGCATGCTGATAAATAAAAGTTAGTTCTCTAACAGAAGGGCATTAGTTATTTAAAAATCTTACTCAATGTCTAGTAAGAAAAGGAAAGCTATATCTTTGTGAAGTTGGAATGTCTTGGATGCTTAGTGATTTATATTTGAAAGCAGCCAAGTTCAAAATAAAGTTATGTTAGTAACTTAGCTATGGTGACTTGGTAATAAAAACTAATATAAATTGTGAGTAATAAATGAGTGTAGCTAGTAGCAGATAATCTAATGTTTTAGATGTGCTATAGAAGTTAGTATGTTTGGTAGTGTAGGAAGTCTAAAAGGTATGAAGAGGAAAGAAACATATTTCTCTTAAGAAATATGTTTCCCCATAATTTGTTTATTGACATGAAGCTATGCTTTCGGCCAGGGCATTTTAGAGGTAAACAAGAAACCAGGCTGCAGCTTTGATTCCAGTAGTTAAATACATTTAAGACTGCTTCTTCATTTCGACAGAATGAATCCTGTAACAACCTCTAATAATCCTAAAGTGAGTAGTCCAGACTGAATGCAGCAAAGAAACAAGTGTTGACTGAGTTGTAGCTAGTCAATGCCTGAACTGACAGCCAGAATTTTAGGGCTTTAAACACTGGTCTTGGAAAGAAGTGGATCAGCCATCACTACACTTTGGGAAGGTAGCCTCATCAGAAAAACAAATTTCTACTCTTTATTTTCTTATTTGACTTCCTTTCTGCTGTACGAATAGCACATAGGGCAATCTAAACTGTGGAATGTGGGGGCATGTCCCAATGTCTGGGTCCAGCTACAAACTCCAGCTGCATTCCAGCTTCATATCAGATGGAGATCATTCCTTTCCCCTTCTTGTTTACAAAAGCATAGGGAACAGGAGGTGACTTATTTGTATATCAGCCATACAGTCAGTGCTCACAAATTCTGACATGCAGGAATTTTTTTAGAAACTATGAAAACATGCCTTGCAATTTATCAGGTGATAACAAGAAACAAGGACACTCCATGAGAAAAAATGATTAAGAACAGACAGAGAAATGCATCAGTAAAATGTTAAGAGTACTAGCAAATTGAAGAGAGAGCAGCCAGTCAGTCTCATAAAATTAACCAAAGAAATACAGTTGCAAACTCGATTAACTCATCTGCTTTGAGCAAAACTGAAAACAATTATGTTTAAAAAAAAAGTTGACATCCTAATTAAGGTACTCATTTTACAACTGATGGTGATAGGAAGAATGGCAAACTCTTAGGACCGCTGAACTTGAAACTGTACTTCATTTGATTATTTGGTTTACTTATGTGGAAGAAATAGAGATATTTCTGCTTTTTACAACTCTGTTTTCTGCTCTCTGGGTTGCAGTTCATTCTGTGAGGGTCAGCAGTAGTTTAACCAGCCAGTGTGTTGAAACATTTTAGAGTGCAATTTTTTCCAAAATAATTTTAGGCAAATAACCTAAGATCCAGTATTGGGAATGTAATTGCCTTGACTCTTAGCTTTCAGTGGATGACTCAGATGCTAGGTGGGCTAGCCTTTGCCATCTGGACGTGACATGGGGAGTACTTGAGTCTTCTCTCTTCTTCGATGTCTTTAAATAGAAGCTATGATAGCATAAATTGCAAATCTGGTAATAGATATGGAAAATTCATGGACTTTTTATGGTGTCATTCAAGATACAGGACTTTATAAAATTTTTTTCCAGGTTTCAACACTAGCAAGACAAAATCTTAGTCTGATAAGAGAGGCCTTTCAATTAGTATCACAGCAAAAGTCATCTTGCTGGAATATTTCCCATGAAAGAAGTCTTCTTTCTGTCTTTCCAATCAGAGTTTGAGTTAATGAGGAAATCTGGATGATGAATGTTTTTCAAAACCAGTGATATGCGTGGAGAATTCTTGCTGAAACACACAATCCTTCTTGCAACGCACGCCTTATATGTATATATTTTTATATATGCCACTTTAAATATATATAAAATGATTCAGCTATGTCACTAAAAGTCTTGTGATCTGGACTCTGTAGTCCCATATAGAGCTGTAAAGCTCAGGTGCTCCTCAGCACCATTTTTTGGTGACTGTTGCTCTATGTGAAGGGGAGAGAATGAGTTCATCTAACTATGCCCCCCTGTAAGAAGCATGAGAGGAAACAACAAAATTATAAAACCATGGATGTTTTCAGCTCCACATATTCTCCTGTATTCCGTTCATAACATATTCTCCAGGATTTTGTTATGTCTTCAGTTTTAATATTAATTTAAATGTTTTAGGTCATAACCTGAGGTGTTACTGGCTCAAGATCTGACTTGAGACAATCCTTTCTGTTGCAAGAGTACTGAAAGAACTGACAGCCTTTGCTAGGAGTGAGTGGCCTCATGGCAGAAGGACAGAGTTTTTGCTCAAACATAACCATTGAGCATCATTTGAGATGCCCTAGAGAATTCAGGATGTGTTTGATATTCCACACAGAGGACCTGCAGGTATGACACAAGTCCTGTAAGAGACCTGCACCTTTGGTGCCTTTGTTGAATACATGGTCCAGATGGATCTCAAGTCAGTGGACATGACATGGCAGAATTCTGTCATAAACAATCTCTGGAAATTCTTTCTGGAGCCAACAGATCATTTAGCATGTGTCAGAGATAGGGAAGCTGAAGCATGGCTGAGTGGCTGACATTGAGGTAACTGTGCTTCAGGTGATTCTTGCTGCAGCTCTTATCCGAAAGATGATGGAAGACTGTGAGATAAGAGGACTTAATAATGTGACTGGATCAATGAACCGTATTCTGTGCAGGTTGCTCCATAGTTGAGAGAAAACTGCAATTTACTAATGAAGTCCCAGAGCAGGCTGCTTTAATGGATTTGGGTCAGTTAAAAACCGAAAGGTTAGACTATTTGGATACTGTGATGATATGATGATGATGAATGATCTCATAATAATCCTGTGTGTGGAATCCCTTTGTCTAGTCCCAGTCAAGTTTAACACAGAGTTTCTGAGACTGCTCTGTCTGTGTGAAACTAGTCACTTAAGCATTGCCCCTGGCAGGATTTAGTAGTCCAAAAGCAGCTTGCTCAAGGTCTAGATTTAGTGGGCTGAAAATGCCAATCTGATAAATTTACCACAGCCCAAATTGTGCAACAATTGTCCAGGAATGCAAAGAAGAGGGTACCACTGACTTCTCACTCCATATCCCCACAAAACCTAGGGTTGAATTTGGTCATGTGGATGCATGTGCTATGTCTACTTTGCCTGCTGAGTCAGGAAACTCAGCGCAAGCCATGCAACTTGCAGCTGCTGCAACGTAACCCCTTCCTGGCTTGGCAATTATCTGCATTGCTCTTTAACCCAGACAAACAGAATGGAGTTCAGCACAGGGATAAAGTTCAAACCATCCCTCTGGACTTTTTAAATCTATCCATATTTTGAGGGAGATCCTGCTGAAAGACTTGAAAAGTACACAGCTAACCTCTTAGTAAAAGAATTATTACTGACATACTTGTTGCTTATTTGACTGACAGAAGACAGAAAGACGTCTGCATTAGAACTTCAGAAACCTTTGAAAAGCTGATCTGTCCAGAGCTATATAGAGCTTTCCAAAGGGTTTTGTCATACAGGCAGTCGCTTTGGAGATAGAAGCAGCACATGCTATCCCAGAAGGTTAATGGAGAAGGGCACCTGATCTATTTGTGAGTCAGAGGTTGTTCCCATGGGAGAATACTTGCTGAAGGACTGTTTAGATAATAAGTGCGAACAAAATTGATAAAATATTTTTACTGAAGATGTAAACTCTTGTCTGAATTAAACACTTCCTTTCCTGACATTACCAAGTGCAATTAGGACATTAATGACCAGATTAATAGGCAGTATTAGGAATGCTCCTGGAAGCATACCAAGTATTGGATATACAATTGCTCTCAGTTAGAGAGAGCTGTCAGACTATATGGGCATTTCAAACAGGAGGGCAAGGAGTGCTTTGGGCTCTACATGTTATGTTAAGAGCAAGGAGACTATAGAAAACTACTAAAAATAGTGTTGTCTTGCAATGTACTTATTCTGTGTGCCCCACCTGGAAGGTACAAGTAACACCAGATAGCTGGAAGCCAGCTGGGAGCAAATAGCTATTTCTTCCTAAGAACGTAAATGGGAAACAACAGGGAGGCTGATGTCAATGTCTGTGAAAGTAACACCTTTTGAGTCCAGTCGTTGTGGTTGAGTTCAGCCTCAGCTCTATTCAGAACCTGAACCTAAATTAGGTATTTAATTTAGAGGGTATGTGAAGATTATGGGTTGAAACATGGTAGGTAGCTTTTCTTTCTGTAGTGAGGAGCCAGATGTTGACTGTACTTCTGATTTGGTCTAAACCCCAGAAATCAAGTAACATTTCAAGATCTTTTATAAGTTAATAGGTTGTAATAATTTTTTTAAAAAACTTTCCTATAATAAAAAGGACACTAGATATGTCCTAAAAGTTTCCTTTTTTCCTTGGGAGATAAACTTATTTAGGACAAATTTTCAGGGTGGTAGGTTCTTTGGAGTTTGTCCTTTTCCTATTTCCCTTTGGGATTCATTAATTCACTGCTGCTAAGTGTATCTTCCTCATGACTGGATTCCTGGGTAGTACCTCCAAGAAAGACAAATAAACAAGCATTGTCACTTCTTTTTTTTGAAGAACAGGTCATATTTTTTACAGTTCTCTACAGCTTTGTTTCCTGAGAGAGCTGTCAGGTAGATTTCATGTTCTATTATGCCTACTACATTTTTTTCTTGTGAAAGTGACATCCCTTAGCCATAGAAAAATCTCAGCTTTTGCTCTCAAAAGATGTCTGGGAAGAGATTGTTATGCTAAAAATTCCATTAGATTTAAAACTAGTGAATATGATGGAATAAATTTCATGGGTAGTTCAATGTAGTTCACTTTGACTCATTATTCAGTTGTTTTTGAGAATAAATGTAATTAAATTTTTATGTTACCTTGAGAATAAATCAAATGCAAACCAGAATGTTTTTAAGGTGAAATGAGCCTTGGTGAATATAGGTTCCAGTATAATTTTAATTTGCTATGTTTGTACACACATCTGTCAGTTGGCTTTCCTGCTACAGACTTTAGGGATGTACTTGCCTTGGAAAGAAGAGACAAATTCAGCCACCACCTGGAAACAAGTTGTGAGAAAGCACCCTCTCCACACACACACACAAGGAAAAAAAAAAAAAAAGAACTAGGAAACAGGAGGTAAACTGATTGCAAAAACCACATCAAGAACTCTCACTTACATAGAAAAGAAAGGCAAGTGAAAATTTTGCATGCAAGAGTACTTCAGAATGAGATGTAGAGATGTTTGTCCAGCATAATGGGTTTTAACCCATGACACACAGATTTCTGGGGACTGTAAATTCCTTCTAAACAGTAAAAACCTGGAGGTAATTAAGAAATGCAGGACGATTATTTCCCAGTGAGCTTAAATTGTTCTATATGCTACTGAAAAATGGCTGAGCTTCCTAAAGTAGAAAAGGTTGAAAATGACATCTCTAGTACATTAGCTCACCATTGTGGGAACATTTGAACTGATTCTGTCTTTGGAGTAGCTGTGTTCAGTTACAAGGTCATCCTTTGACTGTGAAGCCCTTTTATGAACCAGAAGGCTCTGAGTTTGTTCCAGGTAGGGCCGCTGGTTTTAAAATAGAATTCAAAAAAACCAGAAGAAAAGAAAAGAGATGAGGATTTTAATAGAATCTAAGGAATTTCTAACATTAACTCTTCACTAAGTACTTTTGGAGCCTTTACAAGATTTTGAAAATTTTGAGAAAACATAAACAGTAACTTATCTGTGTTCTTGTGCATCTGTGGTGAAATAAAAGAGTCTGCAAAGTGATCTTGAGCATGGTACTTAAATGTTAGCTCAGTCACTCTCTCTGTGTTGTGTTGCCTCCATCTCAGACATATCTGTTCATCAAGGAGCCAACACTAGGCAGTGCAGATTCAAGGTGATTAGTGCCATTTGCCCTTGGTTTCCCATCGCTACAGGTAGGTGAACAGTATGGGCCAAGTTATTGTTTTAATGTATTTATTTAAATGCTGTTAACAGCAGAGTTAAATGCTCTTCTGTTAGTGACCAGGCCAAATCAATCATATATATTTTGTGGCTTCTTTTATGGTTTCCCTTATCGTCTTATCCATTTGCAGTAAAATGTATTTAGCAGACTGAAAGTTCACAGAGCAGCAGAGTGCCTGTGAAAGCTTTTACTTGAAAGTAAGCACCAGCAGTCTCTTCCATAGACAACTCTGCTGGGATCATGTTTTTCTTTCATAGAATAACCTAATGATTAGCACAGTTGCCAAGGAAATGAGAGACCCATATCCCATTACCTCCTCTAGCTGAAAGAGCTGTAAACCAAAACTTCCTGGGAGAATATATCAAAAGACTGGATATTGGGACAGTCTTCAAAACTGTTTTTTTCTCTAACTTCCTTTTCCTCAAGAACCATGTAAAAATAGCAGATGGATATTTAATTTTGAAGCCTAAGGTGTAAGGCACTTTCTGGTGTGGCAAAATACCACAGATCAAGTTGTAGGGCAATTGCTGTGTTTTCTTTAATGAGTGTTTCACTGAAACTGCATGTCTCACAATAGAAATGCCGTTTTGTGGATTTTTAAAAAAAGTTTTCCTAGAATATATTAAACCTACTGAAACAGTTTAGCTAACTAAAAATCTATTCTTTGAGTTTTGCATGTATGGCTTAAACATCAGAATCCTATGATGTATCATTTCCCTTGCTGTGATAGTCTCTTCATTTCTTTCTCTTCGTCTCATGTCTTGGGTAAAAACTAAGAAGAACTTTGGTGGATCTCAGTCGCTTTGGGAAAGCAACTCCCATTCTCAGAGTTCCAAAATCCCTGTTCTACCTCATGTAAAATTCACTACTATAGTGTGGACTTATGTAATGTCACAGAATATCACAGCCATTTCAACCTTTGCCTTAATGTTGAAGCTGTAGACTGTGTCCAAAACTCTGTAATTTGGGTCCAAAATAGATAAAAGACTGGGTGAGTAATATCTGTCCTATACTACATGACAACAGTTATGAAGAAAATTGTCAGGTAACTAGAAAAGACAACACTGATGAAGCTGCAATATTAACAGTTAACAAGAACATGTTTTCAGGGTGTTTTCGTAATCCAAATAATTACGAACAATGGGAGAGCAGTGTTAGTAACAAACTTTACTTAATTACAGTCCACTTCTATTCACATGCACAATATGCCCTAGACTTTAGTGAACTTTAATTAAACAGAACATCTAAAGATTGCAGTGACTGTTTTTGAGAAAATTTCATGAAGGAATGTTGCTTTTGAGAAGGCTTCTTCCTTTCCATAGTTTCAAGAGCACAAAATGCAAACTTGTTTGTAGGTAAAATGGCAGATCTTTGCCCTTTTTGAGGATAGCAGTTGAATCAAGAAAATGGCTGTCTTTGCTATAATAATTGTTGTGTCTTTCCCATTCAGTACAAAAGAACACAAAAATTCTTAAAGAATAGGTTCTTCAGTGAATTCATTGTCTGGGAGATATTTTTTCCTCTATTTGTGTTAAAGAAGAAACTAAATATAGGAAGAGAGAAACAAAAAGGTATCATCAGTAGTGTTTAGATATTTCAGTAATACACAAGACTTTGCTGAATTTTAGCCCCCTGGGAAGTTTCAACAATCTGCTCGTCTCTTGTTAATATAATGAAGAACAGGGAAAGATGTACAATTGGGTGCTATATTTCTTAGGGCACCCATCTGGATTAATTTTTTGTCTGCAAAAAAACACTGCCTGCGTTTCCTTTCCTCACAGAAACTGTTAAGCTCAGAGCGAGCATTGCTATGGTGATAACGTATTGACTTTTTCTCACAGAGCAAAGAAATGGAATCCCTCCTATGTCTGAAAAAGATGCATTTTTTTATTGCTTACCTGTGACTGGTGCCTTCAGTCCCTGTCAGGAAAGGCTTCCAGAAACAGTAATAGTTATATTTTTGTTTTGAGCCCAACAAAAGTTACATCACAAAAAAAGAAAACAGTATTACTAAGAATTTTAAATATTAAGGCCAAGAATAGCTGTGAATAATGAAGCAATAGAAAATATCACTTAAATTTTCAGGTTCCACTGTGAGTCATTGTTCAGCAATAAAAAAAGAAAAGATAATAAATCAGTTTATGATACAGATAGTTCATTTTGATCTCAGGAGAAAATTACTTAAAAAAAGACCTATGTAGTAGGGCAGAGGCATCCATTGTGTAAATGGGAACTCAGCTGCTTTCCACCTTCCCCATCAGGCATGTTTCCATCTCATATCAAAGTAATGAAAAACCACTATGACACTGAGAGGACTAGGATATGTGTGTTTGCCACAAATATATTCTTGGCAGCTATGTAGCAATAGTTTGTGGGCTTTTTTATTATTTCTCATCTTTGCCAAAGCTAGAGAGACACTTTTGTGCTATACAGGAGAGAGGATGTGGAAATTGTCAGCTCGCTGGCTATAGAGATTGGTTTTTCTGCTCCTGGGTCTTCCTGCTGTAAACTTACAGCTGAAAAATTACTACTGTAAAGGAAGAACACCTTGCAAAAAACAATAACAGGAAAATTTTAGAAGGGCAAAGTTTTTGAAAATTTAACTATTTTAATCTTTTAAAATTGTTTCAGAAACTGATCTACCTGTGGTCATTCCAGTCTTATGTGAAATGATTTGTCAATTTGCTATTTGTTGAATAGTGAGAGGAAAGAAATATTACTTGTTCCTGCTAATTTCTAGTGAAATTATACTAGTAGTCTTCTTGATGTTATCAAAGACAGATAAAATGCAATAGTGTATGGTTAAAAAGACCATTTAGAATTAAAATTTGATATTTTCAGACTATTTAGACCATTTTGAAAATTCTAGATGGGCTTTTATATGACTATGGAGGATATGGACTCAGGATATTCCAGAAATAGAGAAAATCCTTCAGATGGCAGCTCTTTATCAAGTATCTCTCACCTGGAAAGGGAAGAATAGATAAAAAGTGGTGATCTCAAATCAGTCTATTTCAATATAATATAAAATATGATTCAGAATATTTCTCATATGATTTCCTTAGAAACAGTATGAAAGTAGAATGTTGCAGGAGTAAAGCACTGTAGAGTTTGGTTTTACATCTTAAATTAAAAAAAAAAACTTAAGGTTATTTTATTGAAACTGAAGATCCATTTGAATTTCATTTTCGTTTGCAACCAATAGTACGTTTAGAAATTAATTATTTAGAAATAAACACGAAAGTATTTATATCTGAATTTAACATGAACTCATTACAATACAACGTAGATTATACTTTCAAATAACTTTCAGAGCACTGATATTTCTTCATAAATACTCACGAAACAATTTCTAAACATAGTCAAAACCTAATTCCCCAAATTTAACATTTGAGGCAGAGAATTCAATGAAAAACTACTTAGCAGTAGTCATAATCATGAAAGAATCAATAATATTAGAAAATGTAAGAAAAATCAACCTTTTTTTTTATAAATATAAACTCAGTTCTAGTATAAGCATTTTAAAGTGCATTGTCAAACCCATCTGCAAGAAGGGCCCAAGTGAAGACCTAGGAAACTACAAGCCCATTAGTCTTACTTCAGTTTTTGGGAAAATAATTAAATTAGTCCTCCTAGAAACTACTACTCTCCAAATGAAACAGGTGATTGGGAATAATCAGCAGGGATTTACCAGAGGCGAATCATGCCAGATTAACCTGAACACCTTCTACAATAACGTATCATCTTCTGTCAGCGTGGGGAGAGCACTGGATGTTGTTTACCTAGACTTCAGCAAGGCATTTGACACTGTTTCCCACAGTTTTCTCTTAGACAAACTGGCAAGACACAGATTGGATGTGTGATCTGTGAGGTATGTAGGGAAGTGGCTTGCAGGCTGCACTCACAGGGTGGTGATCAATGCTTTTTACTCAGGCTGGTAGGCTGTTACAAGCAGGGTCCCTTAGCGATCAATACTGAGCTCCAGGCTGGTAAACATCTTCATAAATTATCTGGATGAAGGGATTGAAAACACTCACCGAGTTTGCCGATGATGCCAAACTGGATGGCGAGGTGGACTTGTCAGAAGGGAGAGTGCTCGGTCAGAGAGACAGACAAGCAGAAAGAGTGGGCCAGTAAGAAATATATGAAGTCTAACAAAGGCAAGTGCAAGGTCCTGCACCTGGGATGAGATAGACAAAAAGCCCAGTGCAGGCTGGGAGCAACCTTTCTGAGAGACCTGGGGTCCTGGTGGTGAACGATCTGAACATGAGTCACACTGTTGCAGCAAAAGAAAATCATGTCCTGGGCTGCATCCCTGGGGGCTTTACTGGCAGAGATAAAGATGTGGTCACCCACTGTATTTAGCATGTATCAGTCCATGCCAGGAGTACTGTGTCCAGATCTGGTACCCACCATTCAAGAAAGATGTGTAAAGACTGGAAATGGTCCAAATAAGGGCCAGGAAGATGATCAAAAGGCTGACGAACCTGTCTTGTTGGGAAAGACTGAAGCAGTTGGATCTTTTCACCCTGGAGAAGAGAAGGCATAGGAGGGACTTCATCATAGTATTCCAGTACCTAAAGAGGGCTACAAGAGGACAGAGTCTCTCTTTTCACGAAGAACCACATGGAGAAGACAAGGTGCAATGGGGCAATGGGCACAAGTTGCACCAGGAGAGGTTTCATCTTGACATAAGAAAGAAAGGTTTACAAGACCAGTCAGTCACTGGAATAATCTCTACAGGGATGCAGTAGAGTCCTTATCATAGGAGGTTTTTTCCAAGATGCAATGCGACAGGATTCTAGACCATCTCATCTAGGCTCCCTGTCCCATGAAAGGCTGGATCAGATAATATTTCATGTTCCCTTCCTGAAAACTGTGACAGCTTATTTAGTTGTCTTGTATACATATAAACTCAAATTATTTCTAGGTACCTTGTAATTGGTAGTATGTTTCTGTGAGAAATGTAAATGCTGTTTTAATTAGATGGTCAAATGAACATCTGAAGTAGTAAGCTGAAGGGGGAGGATTATAAATTCATTCCTTTCTTTGTTTTGTTTTGTGTTGAACATTTTAATTTATATTCAATAAATGGAGAGACTCTGGAGTTCAGAATAAGTGTTTAACATTAGATGCAAAATTAACTGAAACAGCTGCTAAAATACTTTTGTGACCTAGTTTGGGGAAGAAATAGAATATTTCCACATTTTATGGTAGGACAGACATATATAATGAGTCTAATATAACAAGTGAATTATTTTTATTGGCTCATCTGTAGTAATTTGGTGTCACAAAATTCTTGGTCAAGGACACAGAATCTTGTCATTCTGATCATGATGGATGCTATAAATCATGAAAACTCACTGAGCTCAATATAATAGAAACCTGAATCTCTCCTGAGAGAAAGGCATTGCCTGGTAATATGAGCTTTTTATTATGAATCAGAAATATCTTTGTTTTGCCTTACTGGACTTCAGTGCTTTCCACTTAGTCAGTGTGGGATCTATGATAAATCAAAAATGGAGCATTTGTCAACAATGCAATGATGCTTTTCATTTTAAAGTGTAGTGGTATGTAATAGTAGGAACACCATGTCCTGTGTTGGTCACTGTGCTCTTCTAAAATTTAGATGAACTGGAAAGTGTTCAGAGGAAATCAAGAGAATGATAAGACGGTTAGAAATGTTTTACTGTGAGGAAAAGTTGAAGAGCTTACTGACACCACTGTGAGACCACTGTTGGTTGTCTCTGAATGTTCATGGTGATTGAAGGCAGTCCCTGATGACAGGGAAAAAGCAGATATTACATGCGTTTCAAAAAGGGCAGGAAGAATGATAAACAATAGGGACAATAGATCACTCAGTGTCCCTTCAGTCTCTCAGAGGATTACGGAGAAAGACTTCATGGAAATTGTTTTCATGCACGTGAAGGACAAGAATGTGTTTGGGAACAGACAGCATGGATTAACGCAGGCCAAAGTATGCTTGACTGATTGCCTTCTTAGATGCTAGTGACTCTTTGTATGGGCTGCAGGGAGTGGCCTATGTAATTTGCCTTGGAACAAGCAAGGCCTTTGACAATAGTCTTCCATAACAAATGTAGCCTAGAAGAGGAGATGAAGACTGGATGGAATACAAACTGGGTGAAAAGTTGTTTGAAACTTCAGGCTTTATGGTAGCGATCAACAAATTGAACTCTAACTGGCAGTGATATTCCTCAGTATTGTGATTTAACCCCAGCTGGCAACTCAGCCCCATGCAGCTGCTTGCTCGCTCTGCCTGTGTTGGGATGCTGGAGAGAATTGGAAGGGTAAAAGTGGGAAAACTCATGGACTGAGATAAAGGCAGTAAAATAGGCAAAGCAAAAAACTGCACATAAAAGCAAAGCACAACAAAGAATTCATTCACCGCCTCCTGTGGGCAGGCAGGTGTTCAACCATCCCCAGGAAAGCAAGGGCCCATTATGCATTATGGTGACTTGGGAAGACAAACAATTACTCCAAACATCCCCCCCTTCCTTCTCCTTGTCCTGGTTTTACATGCTGAGCATGACACCATATGGTGTGGGGTATCCTTTTGGTCAGCTGGGGTCAGCTGTCCCAGCTGTGTCCTCTCCCAGCTTCTTGTGCACCCCCAGCCTCCTCACTGGTGGTGTGGGGTGAGGAGCAGAAAAAACCTTGGCATTCTGTAAGTGCTGCTCAGCAGTAGTTGAAACATCCCTGTGTTATCAACACTGTTTCCATTAGAAATCCAAAACATAAGCCCATATCAGCTACTATGAAGAAAATCACCCCAGCCAAAACCAGCACAATCAGGGGCCAATATTGGGATTGATTCTACTTAATACTTTCATGAGTGGAACCTCATGGAGTTTAGCAAAAGCAAATGCAAAGTCCTGCATCTGAGACAGAACAAATGCATGCAGAAATACAGGCTGCTGAGGTAGCAGCAGTGCAGAAAAGGACCTTGGGGTGTTGGTAGGCAACAAGCTGAATGTGGATCACCAGATTAGAGTGTAGGTAGCAGGTCAAAGCTGTCAAAAAAAGTATTTATTCTCCTTTACCTGGCATTGTGAAGGTCACATCTGGTATATTGTGTCCAGCTCTGCATCCCCCAGCACTAAAGTTAGTCCAGCAAAGTGTCATTAAGAGGATTGAGTGACTGGCGCGTATATTGTAGGAGACTGATTGAGTTGGATTTCCTTGATCTGGAGTAGAGAAAGTTAGAAGGGGGTTAAATTTCTGTCTTCAGTGACCCAGAAGTACCTTCTAAAGCCAGGCTCTTGTCAGAGGTGAACAGCAAAAAGACATGAGGTATTATTTGCCACAGGCTGCAATAAAGAAAATTGTAACTGAATATAAGGAACAAAATTTCAGGCTGAAAATTGTTAGGCACTTGAATAGATTGCCAAGAAACATAATGAAATTTCCATCTTGGAAGTTTCCCTGAACAACCCTATATAACTTTGATGTCCGCTCTGCTGTTAATGCTTCTAGGAAGACAAATTGGTCAATATGTATTTGGTTAAAAAAATAAAATCTGATCTTCCCTAGGAGCACAAGAAAGATCTTTGAGGTTCTTTTCAGGGCTTCACTTCTGAATCTTTTAAGGCCAGCCCTAGAAAAACTAAATTGTGTTTCACAGCAGCTAGATATTGGGTTCCTTGATAAATATTGAAATTTATGCCTGTGAATAAGGCATAAGGAATGAGGCTTTGTCTGGAGCTCTGGAGTATTCAGGCATCTAAAAACTGGAGTCACAAAAACCAGTGTGTGGATGCACACTGTGAAATGTAAACAAACAAAAATGTATACATGACAAATATATCAGATTTTGAGGAATTTATTCAGCCTTGTCTGAACTTGTGATATGGTCAGTTTCTGCCCATAGTAGGGGTCTGTTGCAAAGTTGTGTGCTTATGTAAATATTACAGAGCACAGGTAGAAATTAGGCATTGAGGTGTTCTCTCT
The DNA here is from genome assembly GCA_036630365.1 of Acanthiza pusilla. NCBI lineage: Eukaryota > Metazoa > Chordata > Aves > Passeriformes > Acanthizidae > Acanthiza > Acanthiza pusilla. The sequence goes on from JAXCHO010000018.1 coordinate 26,293,364, forward strand.
TGGTCTTTTTCTTTTATTTTTTTTGGATCAGCTGCTCAATTGTTAGTATACTCAGCAAGGTTACATGAGATGTTGTGAGAATTAATGCCAAGTCAGCATTCTTAAGTGCTTTGAAGATAAAAGGCAATATAAAGCACTAATTATCAGTACTAATTAACATCCCACCAAACATGACTCACTGACTGGTTTTTCAAGTCTTTAAAGGGCTGTCAGCAATCTTCTGGAAAGCTTAAAGACCTTTTTCTCACAGACAGAAAGTGAGAGCTGGAAAGCATTGATGTAAAGCCAGTGAACAGCTCTGGGTTTATCTGACTCCAATCAGAGTAAATTCAGTCTCAGGTGAATCAGAGGCTGACCTTTAATTTGGGACCATTCTCCAAGCTGTGTAGGCAATCATTAAACAAATGTAATGGGGTCAGACCCATAACTCATACAATTCTGTGAAATTAATTATTCTCTTTCCCACAATCTATACCTGGTGAGTCTACTCAGTAGATACGATGACTCCCTGGCTTCTATCCCTGAGGATATTTTTTAGATGGTAATGTTGAACTTATTCCTATGCTAGTCCAGTTGCATAAGAGAGTCCTGTCTCTTTTTCATCCTAGATTTTTATGCAGCTAAGGTAGGATACAACTAGGTGTCTTATACCTAATTATATTGTATCGAGAGCTAGATGTGATTGATAGCTATTCGGAGCTGGAGATGTATTCCGATGATGAAGTGTGGGTGTCCACCCCAGGATAAGATCCATGGCTTTCTTGAGTCCACTGACTGGACCAATTATCTCTCTGTTAAAATAAAAGAAGCCCTCAAACTTCTCTTAATTGTAGAACATCTACATTACAGAAACAGACTTGAGCAGGTTGAATACCATCTGTGTCCATCAGGCAAGTTTATGTTAAATGTCCCCATTGGCCTAATCACTTACAATTAAACTGAGCAAGCCTAACACATGTGAGAAGAATTAATCCCTTCTCAAAATGTGATGGAAGGATTTTAATGAGACAGAGTTGTTAGTGATGCCTCTCCTTACTGTTTTGTCAGAGTGTGCCATGTGATGTTACCCTTCCACACTGGAGCATTGGGAAGAAGCATCTGGTTGGCTGGATTACCATCCTTTCCCCGAGGGATTCAAATCTGTATCTCTAGAGTCAGCCTAAACAGTGGATGGTCTGCTTTGAGAGCAGATGTTTTCCATCTTGTTTCCCAAAGAGGTGCCAGCTATTGCAGCATGAACTTCAAAGTTTATTACACCATAAAAAGGTAATTGAGTTTCTTCCTCGGCAAACCATATAACCATTACGTCGTCTTACAGGAAATGTCATTCAATTTTGCAAGGAACCAGATCCCATCATTTATCACTGGGCAGGTACTTCTATCAATTAGCTATTCCCTGATATAACATTTGATAGCGTGACACTTCCAGTGACCTATTTCAAATGACAGGAATTGCCACACCTGTATTTTGTGCCTGCACCTAGCTTTCACTTTGTGGACAGGCTGTCATGGACAAAGACAGAGGACAGCTTAATTGCTGGTCACAGTCTGGCTTGGGCCAAATCACTTGGCTTTTTAAGACTGTTGCTCTTTTAGGCATGCATTTATATTCAGAACATGTGGGGAACATGTAGAGTTTAAACAGTTATGCAGAAATGGAGGGAACATTATGAGAATCTCAGATTTGGATTTATATGTACAAGTATATATGCAAGTGCCTTTTAGGCCTCTGCCCAAGATGTTATCGTAACTACTAAAAATAATTCATGACGTGTCTGCAGGCACAGTTTTAAATTACAGCTGCTTCTCATTCATAAACTTTCACGTGTGTGTGTGTGTTCAATGTAAATACATTCTTCAAACCGTTATTGATTTCTGGGATGAACAGATCTGACAGTAAGAGGAGATAGAGCTGCTAACTTCTGCAAGCTTCCAAGATTTAATGTACTTTCTATAGTCCCTAAGAGTATGAAAAGACCAGCCTTAGACTATTAATTAACAGCATTACCATATAACATATAAATTAAAAATCACAGAATCACAGAATAGGTCAAGTTGGAACGGGCCGCAGCAGGTCATCTGGTCCAAGCTCCCTGGTCAACCAGGGTTCTTCTAGAGCACAAAATATAAAACTTAAGATATAAATCAGAACATGCATTTCCTTAGATAAGTGGTTTTCCAGAAAAGTAAATTTTTTTGCATTCTTCCTGAAGGAGAAAATGGAAAAAACCCAGAATTACTGTAATTGGAGAAGTTCAAAAAGCAGCTTACAATGTTACGACTCTAGAGGCTTTGAAAGGAAATGCTGTTACAGGCAAAGGATGTAGGCAATAAACATCTTAGTTGTTTAGAGTTACAGGTCTCAGATGCTTTTAGGCATCTGTGCCTATGAGCAGTGTGCAAGAAATTTGGGCTACTGACCTGGACATCATGTGTTTGGAAAGGAAGGAATTAGAGTTTCAGAATAGGAATCAGTGTATCTGACTTCATGGAGCATGCTACTCCATGAATTCTTCCCTTCTCGGAAGCTCTGGTGCCTTCACAGGCTGCATAGAAATGTTTTCTTATGCTACAGGTGCACAGTTTTGAATTCCATGTAAAAGATAGTGTATATGTCACAGTGTCCTGTGCAGGGCCAGGAGTTGGAATCAATAATCCTTGGGGGTCCCTTCCAACTCAGGATAGTCTATGATACCTATTCTTTTCTAACAATAAAGTAAGTCAGTTTTATTTAAAAAGAGGTGTAGGCTGAATTATTTTAGTATTTTATATTTTAACCCATAATTTGAGATTATATCCAAGGCCAGCTGAAACAGGAAAATTTAAGTTGGTTGGATTTATCTTCATAACTTAATTAGTATCTGTTTATATGAGGTTTTATATATATATAGGTTTTGTGATGGCCACCAAAATGAAAACCAAATGCCACAGTACCAGCTTTGTTGTCACATTTGCACGGTTTCTATAACCCATAGCCATTCATATACTTGCTTACAAGTTGCTGAGGGGATTATTGGGGTTTTTTGTTTGTTTTTGTTTGTTTGTGTTCTTGGTTTTGTGTTTGGTTGGTTGGTTTGTTTTTTGTTGTTTTGTTGGGGATTTCTTTTGGGGGGTGCATTTTATGATCCTGTTTTATCATCGTTTTGAGCATATGTGTCATGTCTGAGGGGCTAATCAAAGAAGGATGAGTGCAGAAGACATTTAATTTACACAACTTCTGATGGTCCAAGTGTTAATCCAGATTCCTGACAGGCTTTTCTGGGAACTGTCTGGATCTGCATTCATATTCCAGTTTGGGATGCTGATGGAACTTGAACAAGATTAAAATACCTGTTGAGAAAATGGAAAGGTAAATAAACTACTTGAAAATATAAAATATAAGGTGTTGCATGGAACAGAAGGAATGATCCTCCCATTGTCAGTGAGGCTGCAAAAACATATTATCAAGCATAACATTTAGGGGCAAAAATAATGATGTCAAAGGATTGTTCATTAGTGATTTGTTTTGAAATAGAAGGTGCTGTGTACTGTGAAAGGCTGCAGTTATCAGAAATGACCTCTTAGTTTATCTGGAAGTGATAACAAGGACTGACCTTATAGCAAAACAAAGCTTCTTTAGAGACATATGGAAGTAAACTGCTAAAGAATTAATAAAAAAAATCTATGTTATAAGCTAAAAACCAAGCTAGTTGAGATATGAAAGCTAAAATGAATTTTCAGTGGAGAATAGGCAACTCATTTACCTTAAAGAAAGATGAGTTTTGAAATGGGCTTGAATCTTACTGCAAAGGCCTCATAGTACATATAACATACTGCTATAAAGAGAAAAACATGATATTTCTTCATGGTACATTGCATTTTTATTTCTTCATTTTTCTACTTAGAGAAAAAAATCTCTTCCCAAGAAATGCATAAAGATGTTATATTGCAAATACATGTTTATATAATTATATATATGCACATAAATAACTCCCACCAGAAAGGAAGGTGAGTCATTTAGATGCTAGTATTATCACTTCTGAGCAAAAGTTTTAGGCATGTATGTCTTAAAGAATCATCATCAGATTTCACTATCTTAGCTGCTACGGCTGTCTCAGATTTCATGTTCACTGACTCACTGATTCAAACCAAGAGCTCCTATTTCTGAGGGGTGACCTCACTGTCGGGGTGTCAGGAGGATGGTGGCAAAAGGCGTTTCTTTCAAAGCTCTACTGTTTACTTGGCGGAAAATAATTCAGGATTATGTTGTTGCTGAGAAATAAATTTATTATATTGCTGAGAAATAAATAAAAGAGTGATTTTGAACTTAGTAAACTGGTTAGTCCCTTGGAAAGCAGAGGCTGGTATTCCAGTTACTGAATTACTTATGGGTGCTAAATAGGCATGGGCCAGTTCTTGGTGTTTGTGCACATCTAATAGTCTTCTGAGCTGGGAGATAGTGCTGCTTGAAGAGAAAGCATTATTTTATTCCCTTATTCAGACTGAAGATGGAGGTATGGAGAGACAACCTACTGTGAATTGAATTAGAGCTGTTTGGAAAATTATTATTGAGCCCTATTAGCAGCAGTGTATTTTCCCAAGGTTTCTTAAAGTGAAATAAGGTAGGCTAGCTCAAGTAAACTATAATTTGAGTGTGTTTTCATATAGCCTTAAACTAACAGTTGAAGGTGGTATCTTCTTAAAGCATTGAATTTTTTTTCTGTAGGATTGTATATGGCAGTCAGCAAAATTTTATTGCATTGTTATCAAACAAGTATTTATAGCAAATGATTAACACCAAAGAGCTCGAACAAAGACTTATTCAAACATCTATCCTAAGCCAGGTGTCGGAAAATGATCTATTTCTTTGTCTGTACATCTCATGTATTGGGCAAATTAAGTCTTTTCATTTGGAAAAATATTTCTCCATTTATCACTCAGTGTGAGTGTTACATTCATTACAACTGGCTTGGCTGCCTTGGCAACACTAAGATCAATATACTTTCCTAAATAAAAATATTAACAAGTTCTGTGTAAGTTCTTCATAGGTCACAAAGAGATAAATAATATGCATTGCAAAAGAGAAGAAAATACAGGAAATTGTAGTTCCATATGATAAGAAACTTCACCATCATTATGAAATATGTTTAAATGTCAGTGATACTAAATTTTGGGTTCTGAACATGAACAATTTAGAACATTTTGTACAAACAACATTGCTATTTCAGATTTAATAAAAACCACCACCAAGAAACAAAAAATTTCTTTCTCATAATTCCTTCATCAGTCAGAACTGATTAAGGCTGCTGGCTTAGGATTCCTACATTTTCATTAAACCAAATTATATAAAAATTAAAAATGCATTGGTTATAAATAAAACAGCCTGCTAATTTTAGTGTCAACTCATTTAATAGAATGGAATATATCCCTTCTTTTCCTCCCTGCAGTTCTATTTATTTTCTCTTTTTCCTTTCCTTCCTTCCTCAGTGATTTTTTTTCTCCATCACTGTTTCTCACATGTCTCAGTTTCCCATTCAGAGTCTATTTTTGACAATATATGTCTTCCTGGCAACCCCTCAACTCCAAATGAGTTTTTGAGAGTACATTTTAGTGTTATTTGTATTTTTTAATGCTAGCCTGTTACCCAGCTTTCCATGTAAAGTCCTGACTTCATTGTTACTCAGTTCAATTCCAAACTTCCAGTGACCTTGGTCTGTGCAAAATCAGTTCCTAAAACTGAAAATATAAACAATATCATAGGCAAGCTAGGATGCTGGAAAAATACAGAATAAAACTTCTCTGAGAATAGCAATGAATGAGTGTGGTCAGGTAGTGCTGGTAAGGAAAAATGAAAGAAAAAAACACAAGCTCAAAACAAAACAGAAGGTGAAATACACATTTCTCATTCTCTAACTCAGTAAAAGGATACACTAAAAAAATATATTTAGTTCAATAGGAAAAAATAGTGTAGCTGTGAGAACTTGAAAACAGCAATTTCAATAAAGAAATAAAATATTGTACATCACTCTTTAAAGTATTTCGGTACATTTTCATTATTATGTCTTGGCTTAACTTGAGCCAGCAGCCAAGCCCAATGCAGCCCAGCTCACTCCTCCACCAGCAGGACTGGGGAGAGAATGGGAAGGGCAAAAGTGAGAAAACCCATGGGTTGGGACAAAAGACAGTTTAATAGGGCAAGCAAAAGCCACACATGCAAGGGAAGCAAAACAAGGAATTAATTCACTGCTTCCCATGGGCAGGCAGGTGTTCAGCCATCTCCAGGAGGGCAGGGCACCATCATGCATAATGATGACATGGGGAAACAAACACCATCACTCCAAATCTCCTTTTCCTCCTTTTCTCCCCCCACCTTATATACTGAACATGGTGCCCTATTGTCTGGAATATCCCTTTGGTTGGTTTGGGTCACCTGTCCTAGCTGCATCTCCTCCCAGCCTCCCAGGAATCCCTGACTTCCTCACCAGTGTGGCAGTATGAAAAGCAGAAAAGCCCTTGGCTCTGTGTAAGCTCTGCTCAGCAGTAACAAAAACATCTCTGTATTATCAACCCTGTGTTCAGCACAAATCCAAAACAGAGATCCATACCAGACACTGTGAAGAAAGTTAACTATAGCACAGCCAGAACCAGCACAAATGCCTAAAAAGATACTTAGAGACTTGAATATGTTACGTATTTCAGAGCTATGAAATTAATTTGGAAATTTGTCAAGCTAGGCAAAAGTTTGACCTGCTTGAAAGAGTTTGCCTGTGTGAGAATGATGAGAAACCTTATCTAATTGTAGTAGTATGTAAAAACCAAAATTTCCCCCTCTTCAGTATTTAGTTTTTAATTGTGTATTTAGGATAACTGGTGTGCTACAAGATGTTAGTTCTGACTGGAATAACACCTGAAATGGATATTTTATTATTAACATATGATTTAAAACTTTAATGTGGAAATTAGTTTTTCATTTCTATTGCCACTGTTTTCATCAGTCTCATTTTTCATACTTTCTCACATTTCAAGTAAGCCTCAACAAAACTTATGCATATGTTAAAAAATACAAGGTAACAAATACTGGAATGTAATAGGTGCTCCTACTTATTTTTACTTATTTCCCCATGTTTTGAGTGGAACTAATTCATAATGCTGTCATAAGTAAGACTCAGATATCTGTGTTCTACAATTTCAATTATTTGATTTATTTTAAAATTAATACTTTTGTTTCCTCACAATTTGTGGGAATTTGACATATTACTGTTCTTTTCATGGATAATAGAAAGATAAAGTTGTCGTGCAGAACATAATCAGAGCTCTAAAGAAACACCCATAAATTAGATAAATATGGTAGACTAGATAAAATTATGAGCAACTCAAGTGCCTGAAAAACACTTGCATTCAATGTTTTCAACTTTTTACTATTTTTTCTTTTTTCTTCTTTTTTTCTTTTTTTTTTCCTTTTTTTTTTTTTTTTTTACTTTCTAATTCTCATTTACTGTACGTGCAGCTAAAAAACCCATTCACAGGAATGGGGCAAATTGAACTATTGATAGTTAGCATAGTCCTGATTTTGTTTTAGCAATGAAACAGAAGACATTTGATCTTGCATCATCTGATTATATGATAGAATTACATCAGGTCTGTACTTTTGTGCTAGATTAGGATGAGAACATAAATGATAGAAGTGTATCAACTTTCAATTTTTTTTTTCCACCAACAAACATGGAAATTGATTGCAACATATTTTTACTTGGATAAAATTGTATGCAAATCAGTGGGGTTTTTTTGGAAATGTTAAATGTCATAGCAGCATTAGAATAAAAAACCTGCTTTTTAAATACAGATAACTAGCAACATGTCACTGGCATCTTTACTGGTCAATTTGTTTTTCCAGTGGTAATAGAAATTACTGGTGAGGAAATGGGGGTGACAGCCCCTGAAAATTGATTGATTTTATAGATCCTTTACTCATAGAAATCAGGTATAGAAAAGAAATTCCATGGTGAATCATCAATTATTTTATGTTGCAGCATTTTAGTATGTTAAGTGAAGGAGCTTATAGTTGGCTGCCTTGGGAGAATATTTTGAAGTCCTAGAGATTTCATTTGGCCTCATTTTATTTACACATATGATAACAATGAAATTAATAGGACAAGATGTATTTTTACATCTTTATTCCTTTACCAAGGAATTTTTAATGATATTCACTGTCATTGCTACTGTTCAGTTTCAACTGTTTTCTTAATAATTTTTGCAAATTGCTCAGTTAGTTACCACTTGGTGGGCTTTTTCCTTAATACAAAAAATTATTTAGGCAAATTTTGAGTTTGCATGCCCTTTGAAAAAGGCTTGAGACAGGGGGCAGTTTACTCTCATTTCCCAGGGAATTATATAATAGGTAAATATATAGAAGTTACTACCTTTGAAATTACTCATTTCTTTTATTTCTACCCCTTCTTAATGTTTTTCCTAATTTTCCTTTCTTCAACATTTCTTAACAAGTTATCAAGAACTATCTGACTGCTTTTTGGTGTCAATATTTTTAATCTGTGTACAGTTTAGAATCTGTGACTGTGTAGGTGTCTTATTGTCAATATGACTGAGGCCTGTGAGAAAAGAAGTCTGTCTCTTGAATATTTTTATCTTTCTCACATTCATTCTTAATTTTCTATCTAGTTTTCTTTTTGTGCCCTGCCTAGAACCATTGCTGTTTTATCTCTTTGCTCTTTTCCCAACAAAATTTGCAGATGACAGCGTATTGTAGCAGCAGAGAGACAAGGAAAATATTGCAATAAGGCTACTGACCTGCTGTTTGAGACTGATATCTATATTGACCTCAACAGCTTTGGGGACGTGTGCCTGGACAACACAGTAGGAGCTGTAAGCCTGAGTAAAACAGTTGTGAAACAGTGGAAAATAATTTCTGAGCGTGACTTGAACTAGTTAAAAACTCATGGGTGATTGTGTCCATGAGAAAAGCAATGCACTCTAAAAATGCAGCAGGGAAAAAGCATTCTTTGAGTTTGAATTGCTAACAGGGTAAGCTAATGAAAGGTTTGCCAATAAGAGCATGTTTCCAGTCTTATAATTGAGAAATGATAATTTGTTTAAATGTGGGTTATTTTTTCATTCATTTCTATTAGCATTACACAAATGGATATAGTCTGTCAGAAATGCATTTGGAAAGGAAAATTACATATATACATGTGCCATATCCCTTTGGACATATATAATGCAGAAGCCTAACCATGTAAGTCTTTGGACCAAGTATTTATGTGATCTGATTTATGTGATTCTGAGACCTTTTGGGAGTTCACTAATGATAACAAGATAATACTCTAAAAATAGAGAATTTAAAGAAATCAGACTGATGAACATCAGCTAAAAAGCTGAATGAGTGTACGTTGCCCCAGTAATTCTGAGGAAAAATGTTAGAAAAAATCAAAGAATAGCTTTGATAAGCAGGGAAAAAGAAGTACAAACTTGAGGTAAAAGTTCTTGAATAAATCATGTACTAAGAGTAGTTACAATCATAACAGAGCAGGGAAGTGAGATCCCACTTGGGATGTGGAGTACATTTATGTGCATCAGATAAAATGAAGAGAATAAATGTGATTAAGAGTGGGATGGAGCAGTCAGGTGGGTAACATTTTTCAAATTAAATAGGAAATTGTGCTTTTTCAAGGGAGAAGGGAGAAGACAATGTGCCGGAACCACAGGATAATAGTGGTGGGAAGGCAGATTAAATCATATACCCAAAGTCCTGGCATTGATAGCCTTATAAGCCCAAGTCATGGGCTGTAAAGATGCTGCCAGGAGTGATCTTAGGCAGGTAAGTGGCTACATCCTGGAGCAAAAATGAGAGCTCAGCTGGAGTTCCCTGTAGTGTCTATAGCTATTGGTAAGTCCACATAGGTATAGATAAACTGAATAAAAACATATAGCTGCAGACTTGTAGGCAGGGTGACTTTGTTTTCATGGCTCATGGGTGATGCTCTTAGGAGGACAACTGAACAGAGGTGAAGTTAATTTCTTTCACTGGAGTTTTCACTGAGATCAAAGATGGAGTAACATTCTCAAAACTATGGAAGAGAAGAATTTTAGAATTTAGCAAATGATGGCAGCATAAGTTTACAGATCAGCCTTAAAGGCCAAAACTGAAAAGTGGAAAGTTACTATGCCATAATGGGGATAGAAAGGATAAAACTGTATTTTAAACATTAGGTGTACAATGTAATACAGCAGATTAGATTAGATGAGTAAATCAAATGATGATCTTGATGTCAGTATAAAAGTGAAATAATGATTTAACTTCCATTACAAAAAATTAGTTTGCAGGTTTAGAATGTTGCTAGAGAAATGTACAGTTTGATTTTGAATGGAAAAAAAAAAGAAGATACTGCCTTTAATGTATAAAAAAAATATGTAAAGGTATTCAAGCCCTCAAATTGGTCACAGAACATGTTGAACCTAATTGGTGTCATGCTGTCGCCCCAGCTGGCAGCCAGGTCCCACGCAATCACTCACTAGGTGTCCCACAGTGTCACAAGTCCCATGATATTTACGGAGGAAAAGACCTATGTTTTCTATACCACATGATTTAGAATATCCAGAAGCCTTTGAAATTCTCAGTGTTTAGTATATGTTTTTCATCACTTATTAGATGTTTAAATGATGTAATAAAGTTGTATATTAAAATGATTGTGGAACTGGAGAACTGGAGTGGCAGGGCAGCTAATTTACATTGCAAATGTAAATTCATGCCTTGTTCTGGGATCGTGGTGGAGGCTTCTTTTGTGTGTCTGAACTACAGAGGTGGTCAAACTGGAGATGGACAGGTTCAGGGGAGCTCTCAGTGTAGGTTAATGCTGAGAGGTGCTGAGCAAAATGCAAAGGCTCAAGGACCGTCAAGCCAAGGGCTGAAGCCATCTTTAGGCCTCTGGTCACATAAGGTGAGCAAACTATTGGAGAGAGAGTGTTTGATGTTCCCAAGATACTGTAAATCATCTTGGTGGTTTAACCTTGGCTAAATGCCTGGTGCCAACTAAAGCTGCTCTGTCACTTCCCTCAGTGGACAGGGGAGAGGGAATATAATTAAAATCTCATGAGTCAAGATAAGGACAGGGAAAGATCACTCACCAATTACCATCATGGGCAAAACACACTGAACTCCACAGCACAGAGCACCCCAGCCTGGGAGTCTCACAGGGTCACAAGGGCCATGATTCCTCTCTCCTCTCCTCTCCTCTCCTCTCCTCTCCTCTCCTCTCCTCTCCTCTCCTCTCCTCTCCTCTCCTCTCCTCTCCTCTCCTCTCCTCTCCTCTCCTCTCCTCTCCTCTCCTCTCCTCTCCTCTCCTCTCCTCTCCTCTCCTCTCCTCTCCTCTCCTCTCCTCTCCTCTCCTCTCCTCTCCTCTCCTCTCCTCTCCTCTCCTCTCCTCTCCTCTCCTCTCCTCTCCTCTCCTCTCCTCTCCTCTCCTCTCCTCTCCTCTCCTCTCCTCTCCTCTCCTCTCCTCTCCTCTCCTCTCCTCTCCTCTCCTCTCCTCTCCTCTCCTCTCCTCTCCTCTCCTCTCCTCTCCTCTCCTCTCCTCTCCTCTCCTCTCCTCTCCTCTCCTCTCCTCTCCTCTCCTCTCCTCTCCTCTCCTCTCCTCTCCTCTCCTCTCCTCTCCTCTCCTCTCCTCTCCTCTCCCCTCCCCTCCCCTCCCCTCCCCTCCCCTCCCCTCCTCTCCCCTCCCCTCCCCTCCCCTCCCCTCCCCTCCCCTCCCCTCCCCTCCCCTCCCCTCCCCTCCCCTCCCCTCCCCTCCCCTCCCCTCCCCTCCCCTCCCCTCCCCTCCCCTCCCCTCCCCTCCCCTCCCCTCCCCTCTCCTCTCCTCTCCTCTCCTCTCCTCTCCTCTCCTCTCCTCTCCTCTCCTCTCCTCTCCCATGTATTTTGTCATTCAGCAGTGAATAGTCCATTTCTTCTGTTGTCTTCTGATGTGTATCATAGTACCATAAGCTTCCTTTATCTCTTCTCCAAAACTATGAAGCAAAATCTTTTATTCTTGGATGGCCCTTCTTCAGCAACTGAGATAGGTAGCTTGTGTCAGAAATTCAATGCCCTGTTGCTGACCAGTTATTACCAGTTGATGTCTACTGTGTTTGCTTGAACCTCAGGCTACTTAACTGGTGATACTTGTGAAGTATTGCTGTGAATATTACTACTTTCTGTCTCCAGGACAGTGGGGCCATTCCCTTGTCAAAGATGTTGAGTGAAATAGGCTTAGCTGACCATTTCTTGGGATGGAGAAAAGAATTAGGCAGCTGCTGGAGGTCCGGCCCAGGGGCCTACCCCTCTGTAAAGTACCAGACCGTGTCCCTAAAAATGTATTTGTATAAACTTAAAAAAGAAACAAATAAATAAATAAATATCTGCATATCTAATAATTACTGTTATACTCTGTAAGTTTGTACACCTCCTAGACATACATGTATTTACATTTTCATATATTTGGTATATGCAGTGTTTAAAATTGAGGAGTTTGGTATCTTGAAGTATCTGAATTGACTGAAATCTAGAGAGAGAGTACTTAGCAAAATTTCAGAAGATTATCTGGAAAAATGCCTAGAGTTTGAGATCTATTGTGCTGTAGTGATCTATTGCACTTTAGTGGTCATCCTTAAATTAGACTAGACAGAGTAGTAATAAAAGCATTTTAGCAAAGTGTTGAATGCATCACTGTTAGGTCCATAACACATAAATATGTAAGACTTTAGTAAGAGGGTATGAGGGAACTGTGAAGTTACCCAGCTGTCATTAGAGAAATGAAAGTGGGTTTGCACAATAGATAAGCTTTCACAGAAGAAGACGGACTGCCTGTGACCTCAGACCAACAGACTTAGAATTAATCTAGATTTTTATCTATTTCTGGAATTAGAAGTCTGATCTTATGAATACTGTCATGTATTTAAATGTCAGGCCCTACTACTGTAAGCATTTTTACTCCTTGAGTTGATGTTTTAGTGAGATTTCTTACTGGAAAAATTAGATTATTCCACTGTGAGTCACACAAGAACCTGAGGAGTGTAAAATATTTAGTATGAGCATGATTAGCTCTGTATACAATGACACAAAGATGAAGGTGAACTGCACACAAATTATTTAAATTGTTTTAAGGCAGGTATTAGCATTTTCTTAGTTAGAACAGAGATTGTATTTACATAATTTGTCTTGATTATAAATCTTCATACAAGGCTCTGGGAAATGGTACTGAAGCATCTTCAGAAATGTTTTCACTGTCTTAGTATTGGGAGGTGTAGCAGAGAAGTGAGGGTGTTCAAACAAGATACAGTCTAGACAAGGACTCAGGTGGACTATACTTTGTTTTAGCTTTCATTGAGGCTTTTAAAGATCTATTGTTATGAACTACCAAGATTGGCACATCCAAATAATGAACTATTTCTTCATTTCATATTCACAGTTAATCCAAATGGAACAATACTGAATTGTGATTGTATAAAGTATATGCATTTATAACTAGGATTGAATGGCACCTGTGAAGTCTGTATTGTCCCACTGATTTTCTTTGTAAACATATTTCAGCTAAATTCCAATGGCAGATTTTTAAATGAACAAGACCTTTCTTTAAATAATAACATTATAATTAGGATCATATGCACAACATGGTAGTGTTTACATTGTGATATTCTTTTTACACATAACTTCTATGTATAGTTACTAATGTATTTTTGTGTTGACACTTGCCTGTGAAGATGAAACTCGCAAAATAAAATGCAAAAACGGACAAGTGATCTACAGACTACTTTCATTAGTAAAGTCTCTGAAGCACAAGCTTAACATTTGACAGATCAGTGACTTTCCTGATTTTTAAAATATGACATACAGAAAATGAGGGTCCATTGACTGTTTTGTTTGGTTTTTTGGGGTTTTTTTGTTCTGTATCAGCTCTCTGCCACTATATTTTGTGAAAGATGTGAAGAAAAAATAAGTTTTGTTTCCTTACAAGGAAAATACCCTAAATATATTCTAAATATAAGCATAACAATTAGATGTATAGAAATTATATTTGTAAGTGAGAATCAGTGCCATGGACAGTTGAGACCATGCATTGTCCCAAGACTTGCCCAGCTCCTAACAAGAACTGAGTGAAATTTGATGATGTAGGAGTTTTTTAACCATAATGCTACTCAGAACTTAGATATCTCTGTCTTTAAGCTCCATGTTTAATTGAGACACTAGACTGTGAGGTCACTAAATTCTACCTAAGTCCCTTAGGGAAACCTAAACATTGAAGCATTTAGTCAGACTATATCCATGCAAATTGTACTGAGGCATGCACAAAGATCAATGTTTTCATTCTCAAAAAACACACAATGGGCACAGCAGTGCATTTTTTTTTCACTGTAAGCTCATCACTGCAACACATACAAAAGAAATGGGAAACCTGAGCTCGTGTCTTCTCCAGCCTGAGGTAATTCATATGCACGTATGAGGGCACCTTCATCCCTATCAGAGTGTCTTAGTTTGTCTGGGGATTGGTGTCTCCATTCTTCTTGAAACCAGGATATATTGCAACCAAAAATGTGAAAGCGAGGTAAAGAGGATGACAACTCAGTAATCCAGGGGCTGGGTTCTCAAGTGAAAAGATGTGGAGGCACCTGTGCAGTTTTTTAGTCAAAGACCTATCTAAAGGAAACCGTATTTTCTGTAAAGTCCTTATGAAAATGACAAGTTTCCTATCTAATTAGCTGCCTACTTTGTAGGAAGAGTCAGATTGCTAGGTCCCTAGTAGCCATTGCTGTCTAATCTGCAGTGTGGAAATTTTTTTTGTGTGTGTGTCTTTATATGACTGTCTTTTTACGCCTGTGAAAGTTACTTATTCCCATCATCTGCACAGCACCCATTCCACATCTGGCATGCTGAGTAATTCCAGCTGATTAAGGTGTTGCTAGACAGTGTCATGCCAAAGCATCTCACATCTCAGGCACACCAGGGAAAAAACCATGGGCCTCCTACATCTTAAAGGCTCCATCTGAAAGGTTGATACACAGAGATACACACTGTTAGTATAAAGATCTGGACTGTGAATCCCATATAGATACATGGGATTTCAGGAACAAAAGAGTAGGGTTTAAAATATGCAGCTTTTTTTATGATAGCTGTTCACTGCTCTAAATTAAGGCAGCTCATCCTGCACTCTGCATGGAGGTCTGAGCTCTGTTCTGCTTAAGGGTGACCTGCACTGAAGCCCTTCCCCTGAATCTAACCCTTATCCCCTTTTCTGATATAATATAATCATCCTTTAAAAGGACATGGTAGAAGCACAGAATCAGCAAGGCTTGTCCAGTGCCTGAAACTATACCTAACCACCTTTTAAAAGTCAACAAGAGTTTACATGGACAGTTTTCAATTACTCAGATGTTACTATTTTTAAAAAATGTGAGATGAGTTAAAAATGGGACAAGGAATCTTAAAACATTTAATAGAATTTACCATTTTCTATCTCTTTAGAATTAGACAATGGGCTTAAATAAGACTGAGCACAAGGAAAACTACAAAAAAAATCCATAAAGTTGAACACATTAAATTTTTCAAGTGTATTCCTATTTGTAGTATACAATTACTACTAATAATGCAATATGTGTGCACTATATTCAGTGAGGTGTGAAAAAAATACATGAATAAATTAAAGATATTACCTAGGAAAATAATCTGTGCCACACTATGGATAGCTTGTATATTAGCAGGAAAATTGAAGACATCTTTCGTCTTTCTAAATTAATATATAGTAGCTGGATTTCACAAGTTCAGACTGGTCCTGGCACCTCTCTCAATGCAGCCAATTCTGTCCCTATTCCTTTGATTGAAAGAAGTGGTTGATTGTGTTATCCATATGAGCAGCAGGCTGAATAACAAAGATTAAAGGGCACATGATTGTGTTCTTGCCAATGATAACAAAAGAATAGTGGCATGTTGCCACCTTCTATCATTCCAAGCCTGCCTGTGATTCTCCCCTACACAATTTCGAAAGAGGAATTTTAGCTTTAGTTAAAACACAAGGTTACTTTTTGTGAACTCATTCAGTAGTACCAAATAATAATGATTAATGTATTCCACAAGCTGCATTATTTTCTTTCCTTCAAATTCATGATATTTCTTATGGTTTTTAATCAGTTTAAACAGAACATCCTGTTGATAAGAGATTGAGCTACTTTAACTGGAATGTAGTGCAAAGGAGACATGATTGGCTCCTGTAATCTGATCAAAGCAGGTGGAATTTTTTAAGACCCTGTGGAGACTAGAGCGGGTATAGACTGTAAGACTATATGTATAAAATATGTTGATATTGCAATAATTCTGCCTCTATCTGAGGCAGATAATTCTGCCTGAATTAATTTGAATTCTCTCATGCAGTACCTACAGAATAATTTCCACAGTTTATGAGATGGGACATAGATTAGGATGGGTGTTCTTGGCATGAAATGATACACACATTCCTGCTATGATATGTGCTGTGTAAAGTTTGTTAGGAGAAAGGTGCCATGTTGATATCAGATTAACATCTTCTGATGATCCAAGTATCACCCTGTGAAATGAGTTTATATTTCTGTCTGCTATAAATAAAGGTTTGTGTGTTTAGTTAAACATTTTTGGTTGCATAACAAAAGGACTTTTTTTCTTTCTAATGGTTTTATTTTATTAGTATATTCTTGGTTGATATTGATTTATATTTATATAAACTCTCCTAAGCAATTAAATTTTAGATGAAATTACTTTTTTTTCTGTTGTTCATTTATAAGCATCATAATTTGCATAAGTGTATCAGTCAAGGTTAGCCAAGCTACTGCCAAATTTTCTGACTTGCTATTCATGATTGTCTATGATGTTGGCAACTCAAATCATAAGATGTCATTTTTGTTTCCTAATTAAAGTCTCAGAAGTAACAAGTAGTTGCTGCCCACAAATTAGTTTGCTCACACATGCTTTACTGCACTTGTGATTAGAGGACATGTCATACATACAAATATCCATTCTAATAAGAAATCCTTCATGAAAAGCATCATGAACATTGAACCATGAGATGAAAGCTTGGCTGAGCAAAACATCTGTTGATGAGTGCCTTCTAGGGGCTTGAAAAATATTTGACTGAGCCAAGCATGCACTGTGAGATCTAATTTGCAAAAAAGCTGTAAAATGTAAATAAGGCTTCAGTTTAATGCAGAGCTTGCAAAGAGACTGTTCTTCAGTGGCCGATGAGAGTGAACAGACTAAACAGGCCTATCTTCAGGGACATGAACAAAGTAAAAACTTTGATTAAATATTT
The DNA here is from genome assembly GCA_036630365.1 of Acanthiza pusilla. Classification (NCBI taxonomy): domain Eukaryota; kingdom Metazoa; phylum Chordata; class Aves; order Passeriformes; family Acanthizidae; genus Acanthiza; species Acanthiza pusilla. Next base: position 26,310,661 of record JAXCHO010000018.1, read on the forward strand.
CATTTTCCATGGGTTTTTTTACATGAGTTATTGTTTGCCTGTTAAAGCCTCAAATTATAAAATGTGTGTCTATCCAGCTGGATTTATTCTCTTCTCTACCATTTTCTGATTATATAAGGGAGTGGTCCCTAATATTTAAAAATTTGTTGTGCTAATATTACTAAATAATTCCCTTTCACCTTTTATTTATGTAACTCCTAGGTACAAGGAAATTTTAAAGAAAACTAGAATCTAACAGTGTTAAGATAAATTATTTGCTATTACATCTTGTAGTTGAATCGACCAGTTACTTAGTATCTAAATCCTCAACTTATGTCTGTTTTGTTATTGTATGTACAGGGCATTTTTCTGCTAGGCTGGGAACATGAGTGTATAAGTAATAACTTCAATAATTCTCTTAGAACAATCATTGCATTAGCAGTTAGAAGCACAGGGCATGGGACGCAGGTCTTAAGTGCCCATTTGGGGTGAGAAAATGTTGAAGAGCTGACCTGGGAGATTTGTGGGGTCCCTCAAGCAGTTCAAACCTATACCTCCCCTCCCCCTTAGGATCAGACTCACAACACCCGACTGCAAGAGTGAGCAGCCGTGTATCCCATCATAATCCCTGATGCTGGGTCAGAATTACCTTGCTGGTTAAGGACTTGCATTAGGAGACCCTGTATTAGGAGTTTTGTGACAATGCCAAAATTTAGCAACAGAGCATGTTTCAGAACGTGTTTCTTTATAGCTTCACCATTCCCAGAGCTGCTTCCTCTGATTAATTAAATAGCAGAACTTCGTTAATGACTTAGCAGCAGGGTAGCTTGTACCTTTCTCTAGGAATCACATTAATAATGAAAAAAATGCAGAAATTACATATATAAGATGATACATATTTTTATTTTATGTTTCAAATCTCTGAAAATTTGATGCCAAGTTTCAGTAGAGAAGCTGACTCATGTTACTGAAATAAGACTTGCTGCATGTGGCATCTCCTGATCAAATTAAAAAATAAAAACAAATGAAAATGCAAAAATAGTAACTTATATTCATGAATGTTTTTTATGTGCATTTATGTTTAGTGAGAATTTTGTATAAAGTGCAGCTGAAAAGCTGTTCTTCTTTAATGGAAATCATTGATTTGGTCCCTACAGAGGAGAAAAAGAGGGAGGAGGATCTTTTAAAGTGACAGCTGATTTCTGCAATCTATTAATGATTCCCTTGGAGAGTTTTTGAAAGCATCCTGGAGACAAATGAATAAAAATTACAGCATCAATATTTTTCTCTGGGAAGGCACGATTGCTGCAAAATTCCTTGTTCCAGGCAGAGTGGGAGGTGTAATTTGCAAGCACTATTACTCCCTGCAACCTGAGGCCGCATAATGTGGACCACATTAGCTGAGAGAGAATGCCCACATCACTGGGTACTGAGCTCATATGCCAGCAATTACTTCATTGCCAGTCCATTCAAGTTTGGAATATAAGTAAATAAGCAGATGTGATAGCTGTGCTTTATCCAAGCTTGCAACTAGAGGCCACCCTGCTAAGCATCCTTGATGGAGCTGAGTGAACCAGCGTGAGGATAACAAAATGAAAATTCTGATTTAATGATAAAGTAAGATTCTTTTTCACACTCAGATTTATTACAAAGCATTTGTAAGATTTTCCAAAGACCACTGCTAAGTTCTAATTAATGAAAAACTATAAGAATGCAAAGAATGAGGTCTTTGGGTAAAAACGGTGGGTGGGGGGGAAGGCACGTCTTTGTTGAATACATTCTGGGATATTTAACTTCTGGAAGTTTAATGATTGTCACATCTTGTTCTTAACCATCTTCATGAAATGTATTGTAGTCTAAAAACTCATCTGCCCATCACTTGGAGAAATAAATTGTCACCTTTATCTCATCTAGTTTGTCAGAATTTGCCCTGTGGGTTTGTTACAAAATTTTCCAGCATTAATAATGAAACATGCATGGTATATTTTTGTCTGGGAAGTTTCTGACATGATGTTTATGCAACAAAATCACCTTGAATTATGATAGTGTGTGGGTAAGGTAACCTAAATAATTTCCAATTTATTTTCAGCATCTTTTTCAAAACTTGCAGATACCTTTCTGTCAGTGCTCTGCAGTCTGTTCCACAACAAAAATTTAAGACATTTGAATGCCCAATTTAAAATATTTTCATGCCGAGCCTGACAAAATGAGTTTTAAAGCTCAGTTGAAATGTTCTGCATAGACCTAAAAATCTGTTTGGGCTATGAGATCATGTAGAACTGCACAGTTAAAGTAGACATTCTTACAAAAGTGGTCATTTGTGCACTTGTATTTTGTACCATAACTGGTCCATGTAGCTTGACATGTCTTTTCCATTTTCAGAGGGCCTTGATGAAATCCATGTAATCATTCCTCCTCATTTTCAGCTAGGAACTTGGATTTAAAACTTGTGCTAAATATAATAACTATTTTCTTTTTTTTTTTTTTTTAATTAATTAAATGCAGACAGTAAGACAGAGAACTTCTTTTTTATTGGAGCTGTGAGAGAAGGACATTCATAGGATTAATCTATAAACCAACTAACCATCTCTCTGTAATTTTTCTTCTAAAATGTAGGTCATTTTATTAAACACTTTGCTTATGATCTAAGTTCCAAACTCTAATTCAACAGATTACTGCACTTTTAAGAAGTTATCAGTAAATTTGAAATATGTTTTAAATATGAAAGTTCTGATTTGCCTTGGGATTTCACTATTTGTATTGAGACTCAAAAATGGAAATTATTTCAAATACTTAATTTAGATCTATGAATATTTTAAAAGACTAATTTAATGTGTAGGTTGTAACACAGCGCCTAAAGACTGTTTGCAAATGAAGTTAAATGAGATGGTCTCTGTATTTTCATTTGAAGGTTTTTTAAAATACAGGCAATTCCTAGGGAGTACCACATGGGCTTTTTAGCTTCTGTTTTGTTAATTATTGCATATATATATATATATATACACACACACATATATATATATATATATAAAATTAAGCAATACAAAATACTTAGTCTTTATTATTTTCTTAACAGAGCAAACTGATGAATCATAGCCTGTGTCTACATTAGGCACTGGCATGCTGTTTCAACCAAAAGTGAGCACAAAAGCACAGATAATACGCATATAAAATATCATAATAATCATCCATACAAAAAATATTTAAATACTGATTGACATTAACATGTTAGGAAAAGACACAGGAATTGGGGAATTTATTTTACAATTTTTATTATGAAGGCCTCAATCATTCTCCCAGGTTGCTATTCATGCTGTCAATAAATTCATGTTTATCTGTCACAGAAATTGTTAAAATTACAGTCCCAAGACTTCCTTTCAGCACTGAAATAGGGGTATATAATTACTATGATTGATAGACTTATTTAATGAAATAAAAGACAGAAATCTAGAGTTCTGCAAATATTATATAAAACATTGTGAATTACAATTATAATAAATAATAGTCCAGGTATTTGACTTTTTTCTCCACAACTGTAAATGCTATCAATTGTGATGGTGTCCATGTGTTACTGTGAGCACAAGGAAGGAGATAATGATCAGCCATGAAACATGGGCTCTGCCAGCTGCTGAGCAGAGGAATTGCTGTGTGGTGTTTCTAGAATCTTGACCATGCCTGTGACAGCGCTGTGCTGAGCACAGCTCTGGTACTGCCTGGCTTTCCTCTTCTGGTCCAGCAAATGCTCTTCCAGAAAACACATGTGAATAAAATAGTTTGATTAAGGTGATGAAAACTGTTATCATTCACACCAACCAAGAGAATGCTCTCAGCTAACTCACCCTGTCCTAGCACCTCCTTTGAGTCCCACAGGATACTCCTTTCTTTGCTCGTAAAACAAACCTGATCATTTTCCATGCCGTTTATTTTGTCCTTTGTTGGAAAGTTCTGAAACCGTGAGAATACTGCATTTTTAAAGTATGAAACCAAAAGCATGAAACCAAGCAGTCCCACAGCAGGCATTTCAAAATGAAGCAGCCTTCCAAAAGTTTTGTGTCATACCTACCAAGCTGATGGGGATGCAGCATATGCTAAAAAGCATCTAAAATGGCAGTACATGCTAATGATTGCAGGTTCAATACCAGATTGTCTTTTTCTGAGGGAAAGAATGTCTTCAAAACTGTGTTTTAAAAACTACCATACAGCATATGCATATTCTTGCTGCAATTAAAAAAGAAAACAAGAGATAGCCAGTAACTTTGTCTTTTAAAATAAGAATGATAACATACTTTGTCACTTGCTTAATTAACCTTGCGATATGGAAAAGAGAGAACCAATAGCTACAACACAAAATTGTTTTTAGAAAGTCATTCTGATTAATATCTCATTTCCAAATTCTGATTACTTTTCATCTGTTTTCTGACCAACATTCAGTCATATAGTATGTTAAAACTTGTAATAGAGCTTTTCAAAGCTGCAAACCATTTCAAACATGAGTGATTTAAACCTTGTTAGTTTCATATCAAAGTCTGATTTCCTCTGCCTTTGTACTCCAATGAAAGAAAACACTGAGTGTAGCAAAATTAATTGAATTGGTATTGAATATTTTCTTGGTATTAATTGGAAAGCATACGTAAGTACAAATATTGGTTTGGGTTTTTTTTACTCTAATTAATTTAAACAAATACTAGGACAGTATAGTTCCAAGTAAGCCATACATATAATAAATCTTAGGTTATGAGCAGATTTGTGTGTTTGCCTTTCTCTTCATTTGCATCAAGTTTTCCTCTATCTTGTCATATTCAAGATGCCCTTGTCTGAAATTATTACAATTGAAATCTTGTCCGTTTTTTTGGAGATAAGCATGTATCATACCCCTCGACCATAAAGCAATTTCAAAGAAAATCTTCCAACTTTTTTTAAATGCAAGTGTACAATGCAATGCATGTATCTAAATACCTACACATATTTTTCCTTGCTCTCTACACTTCCCTCAAACCATCTGATTAGAAATGGTTTCTGTTTAAGAAGCATTATGTCTAACAGAATTTACTACCTTACTTAGGGGCCCTAAAAAATGGGTCCTCTTGTCCTTTGCATATCCACTAACACCCAACTAATATATCAGATGAGCTTCTGGTGTAGTTCCAACAAACATAATGATTTGGGCCTCTCATAAAACTCAGTTGAAAAAGTCTCCTTTCTTACTGAAGAGATCTAGAAGGAAAGGAAGTCATTCTTTCTGCAGTAACCCAGAAGTGTTGCCATCCACCCAACCTGTGTGACTGATTCAATGGTGTGTTTGATGGAGGTAAAATCTATGACTTCCATGGCACTGTCATAAGAGCAGGCTCTACCCTGCCCCATGTCAAACATGAAAGCAGTTCAAAACTTTGGGAAGCAAGAGAATAGCAGAGAAAGTAACAGTACAAGATAGATATGCCAAGAATAATCACTGAAGGTTCAAAATCTGACTATTGTGCTCTGAGGCTGACATGATTTTGCTTTTAGCAGTCAGGTAAGTATGAGTCTTGTTGAGTAGTGATATCACTTTAAAAAGTCATTTGCGGTCAAAGTTCATTGAAATAAATAATGTGAACTTATATTTTCAAGAGAACATTATGCAGATCATGAGGCTCTGAGATTGAGCAGTGGAATTTCAGATGTCTTTTAGTGAAGTCTAGACATTTGCCTGCTTAGCATGCTGGCTGCTTTCAATTCCATTCTGAGACATTTCCCTTCACTGTGACAATGCAGATCATTCTCAGGAGACATTTTATTACATCACAGTACATTATCACGTAACTTTTAGGCCTCTAACTTCCTTCTATGGATTAGTCTTAAACTGATCTTCTCTGACCTTTTTTGTGAATTATTTTATGCAAAATGGAAGTTAAGCATCATCCTGAAAGGAACAAAATTGCTTTTTGTCGTTATATTTCAAATATATTCTGTCATTGTATTGACAATTGGTTAAAACAATAAAATCCCAGCTCTTTCTAAAAACATATACATATATTGCAATGTAAGGCAGCACAGTCTGTGCTGAACAGAGGTGCCATCTTACTTGTGTCAGAGATGCTGAGTTATGGGCTAAATGAAGCACCACCGAAGGACCTCAGTAATGAAACTTATTCCTGCTTCCCATGGGCAGAGAGGTGTTCAGCCATCCCCAGGGAAGAAGGGGATGCAGTGCACATCTTGTGCACCCCCAGGCTCCTCATTGGTGGGGTGAGGAGCAGAAAAGGCCTTGGCTCAGTGTAAGCCCTGCTCAGCAACAATTAAACATCATGTTGTCAATTTTGTTTCCATCAGAAATCCAAAATATAGCTCCATACCAGCTACTATGAAGAAAATGAACTCTATCCCATCCAAAACCAGCACAATATGTTAAACAAAAAACTCAAATCCCAATTTCATCATATTTGCCATGCTTTCCTTCAGGAGCTTCAGACATTTTAAAGCCAGGTCTTATTTTTGACTTTGCAATTGGACTATAAATTTATCCAGGGCATTTCTTGCTGCAAAATCAGAATTGACAGATAATTTGTAGTTTTTTCCCACCTTTTTTATTAAATTTGACGAGGATTTGGCATCCTAGATTCCTGTCTTCTAAGGCACCTTTCCCTCAAATGAGTCTTACTGCCAATTTGGGACAATGCAATGACAAAGCCAAAGCCAGAAGGCTTGTACTGGCAAGACATTAAAAAAAATCAGCAACATTAAAGCTTCAAGAAATAAGCCGTGAAGTATTTATTCAGAGAAGTGTGCCAACTTTTGAGCTTTTGCTGCTCAATCAGAATTTGTAGGTAGAGGTGGCACATACCCAGTAGTACTGACTTCTGTAGAAGCAGAGTAGGCAAATGCAGCTGTAAGCCTGATGTCCAAGCACTCAGTAAGCACCTACAGTTTCTGAGGGCTACATAAATGTGCTGATTCTAATGAGCTCCATTTTTCAAAAAAATTTTAGTTTCAGAAGGCTGAACATTTTTGTATAGGCAGCAAACACTCACACAGTGATCTTTGCTGCTCAGAAATGCTTAAAATAGACCATGGGTTTTTTTTTAAATAGAATTTTGAGACACCATAAATGCAGACAAATGGATCATGTGTTCTTAAAACCAATTTCAACATTTAATTGTCCTCTGCTAAACTGTATTCTTCTCCTGGTTTTCCTCATTTTTTAGTTGCCCTTCGCAACTCAACCCCTTGGTATGATATGTAACCTCACAACATATCACTGTTTTCCTTTCATAGTAATTTTCAGTGATACATAATGTCAATTTTAATTATTTCTTAAAAAATAAAGTTAAAGAAATTATACCATTGACCTAGTGGGGTTTTTTGGGTTTTAGGGTTTTTTTTGTAGAAAGGTAAAACATAGGTTGAGTGACAGATCAAATAAATTATCAAAGAGAAGCTCTGGAAGGATTCAGAGGTAAAGGTAAAGATATGCATTCTACAATTAGGACTAATTTGGTTCAAGATATGGTGAGGCTTCCAATAAACATGAGAACAGTCTCTTGTACTGGATTTTTCAAATAATTTAAATAAAAGCAACAGTAATCTGTCAGTGGTCCCCCATCCAAAATAACTAATATATATGTTAAAATGACAGGTTACTGATTAAGCTTACATTTCAGATCAAAATGGGTTGTTGGTTACAGATGAGTTAATATTGAGTAATGTATTTATCTTGCTGAAGACATTCTAATGAAAACATCCATAAAGTGGTTTCACAAGACAGTTACATCAGTTTTAAGAGAATGTGAGACTTCCCATGTTACCTGTCAAATATCAGTCTCTCTCCCTCAGCGTTACTGTGGGGTTGAGAAGTGAGCAAAAGCTTGTCTACATGAAAGGTAAAATAAGTATAAAACCACATTGCAAACTGAAAGCTCAGGGATTCAACTAATGGAAAGAATTCTTTATGAGAAAGTTTTTCTGTCTAGTTTGAGATATATTTATGCATCAATACATATTGGCATATATTTAAAAAAATGCAGGGGACTTACTGTTCCACTTGCATCCCAATTATTCTATGGAAGCTGAGTATGTTTGTGGTAGAGAGCAGGCTAGGAAACACAATCAGGGAGCAGAATCAGAGCCTCATTGTGCTAAACAACCAACAGATGAATCAAGCTGACAATCGAGAGGCGACTATTTGCATTTGAAAAAAGAGTGAAATGAATTTGCTACACTGAGGTCTTAATCCCTCTACTTCTAATCCTGCAGGTAGCTTAATTCAAGTCAATGGCATCACTTGCTTGAGTAAAACAAGCAGGATTTAGTTCTTCCTCAGTGCTGTTCATTAATTAAATGAGGGGCAGAGAGCACTAAAACAGACATACAACAGGCTTGCCTTCAATTCCTTTGTGTCTGCCTGAGAGGAAAATGGACACTCGGAATTGCTGTTTTTCCTTTCAAAGGGCAGATTGTGCATGCTGTTCTTTTTATATTTCAGTCTTTCATCAGGGAATAATGAAAGACACTGCACTTTCCTCTACAAGGCTTGTTTGCACAGGAAAATTCACTACTGCATTTATGGTGGGGTATAATCAGACCAGTGTAATAGCCCATTTCTAATTCTGTTGTGCCAGAAGAGTTTCACAAGAAATTTCTCCATTTTAGACAGTACCTTTGTTCTGAAAGTATGAGCATATGACATGTGGCTGTATTGCTATGCCTGCAGAAGTCTCCACTCACTGTCTGGGATTATTTCCTTTGTATTTTAAGTGTCCTCCTGCATACTGGTTGATGCTCTTGTTGAAATACTCAATTCTATATTTACACAAAGAGCTTCAACAATCGCCACAAAATCCCCTCTGGTTGAGTTTATCACAGGCACCCACAATGCCTCCTGCCAATATAATTCAGGGATTAATCCCCATCCAGCAGGGAATTTGGAGTTGCATATGCCCACCATATAATCAGGGTAATTATATGATCAGCCTTGACCTCTCTCCACTGTGATGCTTGTTAGACCTTTGCTCCCTTATCTCCAAAGCCACCACTTCCCTTCTGGCTAAGGACCAGAACTGCCTCAAATCTTGTGGCAGTGACAAGTTTTTGCAGAGAAGCAGGTTTCTAGGAAGGTGGTGGGATACCGCAGGGATAAGAGAGGAAGATCTGTAAGGCTCTAAGGAAATGACGGATAGGACCAGTAGATAGCAAGAGAAAAGGGGTATGAGATGCTGTGAAAAGGCAGGACTCTCTCATTTCTCTCTGTGGCCACTGCTCCCTTTCTGAATTCTCTCATTCCTGTGGTGATCTGGACAACCATGTTGCTTATCTCTTTTTACTCTCCAGAGTTTCTCAAGTTGTAGGAAAAAGCAAAAGAGGCAGGGCTATTCCATGGAAGAAGGAAAGGATGTAAAGCGCAGCAAAGCCAGACACCGTATAGCTGTAGGCATATATTCCTCAGGTGGAACAGAAGACTGTATGGGGTGAGACAAAATTTTTCAGGGTAAACAGCTCCATCACCATCTCAGGAACAGGCAAAACAATCCATCCTGCCATAAAATAGCTGCAGGATAATATATCCTGGAAAGCAGCTTTGTGGAGAAGGACCTGGGAGGTCCTGGTAGACAACAAGCTGTCCATGAGCCAGCAGTGTGCTCTTGTGGCCAAGGCCAATGGTATTCTGGGGTACATTAGGAGGAGCTTTGCCAGAAGGATGAGGGAGATGATCCTGCCCCTCTAGTCAGCCCTGGTGAGGCTGTATCTGCAGTGCTGTGTTCATTTTGTGGCTCCCTGTACAAGAAAGACAAAGAAAGAGGAGAGGATCCAGTGGAGGATTAGTTTAGAGGACTGGAGCATCACTGTTTTGAGAGAGCTGGGCCTTTTTAGCCTGAAGAGATGACTGAGGGGGAGATCTTATCAATGCATACAAATATCTTAAGGGCAAGGGCTGAAAAATGGGACCAGGTTCTTTTCAGTGGTGCCATGACAGGCCCAGGGGCAAGGGGTACACAGTGAAACACAGGAAGTTCCAACTGAATATGAGGAAAAATTTCCTTACTCTGGAACAAGCTGCCCAGAGAGGTTGTGGAGTCTCTCTGGAGACATATAAAACACTCCTGGTTGCAATCCTGTGCAGCCTCCTCTAGGTAAACCTGCTTTAGCAGTGGAGTAGGACCAGATGAACTCCAGAGGTCACTTCAACCCCAACCGTTCTGTGACATGGGGCAAGAACTTCAAAGGCAATGATAAGAAGAGAAAAGGGAAAAGAAGAAGAAAAGAGCAGCACCTTATCTGACCCTTATTTATCTTCCCTACTCAATGATTTCTCAATATTATTTTTTCCTCTTCATCTGCAAGGCCAGCAAAATATCTCCAAGGCAAGCTTCACACCTGCCATCACCATGATTCTCCCCTCTACCAGCTGCTTTTATATGTCAGGTTGGGCACAGGTGGAAGAGAAAATTAGAACCATCATTAACTGTTTCTGGGCTGTTTCCTTATCAGAGATGTAAACTGTATCATATCAGCCTATATGTAATATTTTTAAATTAATTTTCAATGTATAGTAACTAGGTTAAAAACGATAAGCTGGGACACTCAATGCTGTTATCCAACGTGATGTCCCAGCCCTGTAATTCTAACAAAAGGCAGGGTGAGGGGTATTCTGAGTAATTTTTAGTTGTCCTTAAATAGGAGAGGAAATAAAACAGATTTTTTTTTGTCTTGCCTTTTTTGTAGTAAACAGCAGAGCAAATGTTCTTCTAACCTAAATGGGAATATAAAACGAGTGCTGTATCATAGCAACAGACAGAGGTTTGTCTCAATATTTGAATGATTATGAACATCCTTGTTAAGTGTGTAGTATACTGCTATGTCATAAGGAAAACCCAGTTAAATTACTGCTATAAAAGTGAGTTGTTGAAGCTGAGTATCTTAGATTCCTTAATGATGGTATTTATTTAGCACTGCAAGAGTGAATTCTTATTCCCAGGCATCCTTTTTAATGGCAGAGGACAGATCATAAGAAGAGGAAAAAGAAGTCTTGATGTACTGGGAGGAAAAACCCTCAGATGTATTTTGAAATTGTGCTTCCCAATTTTCAAATCAATGTGCAAAGTAACCTTTTTCAGGAACAAGTTTTCATGTTTACTGTTCAAACTGGGTGAATTGTCAACAAGCTGTAATGGGAAAAGCTTGTTTTATATAAGTTTGTGGCAAAAAATAGAATATTTTTTAGCATTTCATCTGTGTTTGTCCAGAACAGAGGTTATGTGGTAGGCTGGATTTTGTTTTTCAGATGATTTCTTGCATCAGGTTACTTAAGTCTGCTTTGTCCAATTCTTAAATATTGTGTGTTGTAACCAAGCAACGTGACTAACGTTTTGAAAAGCACCTAACTAGGTTCTTACACCAGGGCTACACTGGTAGAAAAAATGTGCTGTTACAATATGTGCTCTGCAAGGACACTGCTGGCAAGGGAAATCACTCTGTAGCACCATGGGATGAGAGCACCTTGCACACCAGGAGAGGTATTTCTGTGCTGATGTGTTTGTGTGTGTGTGTGTGTGTGTGTGTGTGTGTACAGAATCAGGGCTTTTGAGGGGGAAGCATAAAACCTCATCAAGTCAAATAAAGAGCAACTACAGCTGGTCAGTAAGACACATGGGGGAGAGGTAGCTTTAAAAAGGCAGTAATATAACGCTGGGTTGCTTGAAGTACTTGCATTAATCTAGGATCCAGAGTAATGAACCTAATTGGACACCAGGATTTATTTGTGTGCTGACACTCCCTGTCACAAGTTAGTTGGTTTATTCAAGATAAAAAATATGCAGCAGGAAGAACTGGGGGTGTTCCCTCTTTCTAGGACTTCAGGCACTTCTTAGTGCCTGAAAAATGGAAATTGTGAGGAACGTGGAGAATGCAGCAGGCATTCACCTAACACAGCTCATTACCCTTCAGCTATATTTTAAGAAACAGGAATGATTTTTGAGATATGCCTTTAATCTGTAGGAATCAGTAAATATTTTCCAGTGATGAATCCTGACTGGAGAGAGCCACTTGGTCAGCTGTGACCATGCCTCTGCTTGTTCGACTCGAAGAACTGCCAAACAAGGGTATTGTTCTTCTTCAGTGGGAAGTTTGGAGGAAGAAAAAGCATCCCCATTCTTTAGCCCCAGCTGCTTAATCAGTTTTTCCCTAAAACTTCATGACAGCTGGTACTCTGACCATATCAGACTAGTAAGGGCTTGGCAGCCCACCCATGGTTAGCCCATGATCACCATTGTAGGAAGGGAACCTCTTCACTTCATCCCACTTTGGTGCTGAGTGCCATTCTCTAAATTCTAGTCTCTGAATATGTCTGTTTTGTGAAAAACTGGTTGTTGGCTTTGGGGAATTATTGCTGGCCTTGGCATGAACTGGCTCCTCAGGGTTGGCTTTCTCTGTGGCAAAATGTTTTGGCTAAATCTGTCCCAAGTAGAGTATATGGAGTAGGCACTGCTTCGACAGCATGGACAGCTGGGATCCACAGGTTAGCAGTAGGACTTCAATGGGATTTTGGTTCTTCAGTCTTTTAAAAATATAGTTCTGGGGCTTCTAAAACGCTTTGAAAATTGTATGACTTCCCCTAACAGAGGAAAGACTTTAAATAAGGCTCTGGAGTTCTGAGGGTTTTTTTTGAGCTACAGTATTTTGATCTGATTCTAAACTAAAATATATTGATTTTGCTAATGATGTGGGCCAAAGTAATCTAATATGCTCCTGTAGAGAAACTCTGACAAATACAGAGAAAATGTAGGGAAAGATAATAGAAAGGCTAAATAGGATATGCATGGAATATCTTAATTTTGCTACAAGATGGGCTAATTAACTCTAATTCCTTTTAATGAAAGGGTGACAAATAAAGTGATATTCAAGATCTTGTCTCTTATCCTTTCCTTGCTTCAATGCTGGTATTACTCTATTGTCTTTCTCCCCTAATTTCCATAAGTGTAGAGAAGAATCTGGCCCTTTCATTTTTAGGATGAAATCCTTGAAATCAGAACTCTGCTTGGGACTGAAAACCAGTACAGAATACTAAAGACAGCCAGTTCCCTGAGCTGGTTTCTGGAGGTACCTGAAGGTGTTATCCCCCTTGGAAACAGCTTGTCTGCACTGCAACATTACTTCTTTTGGAAAAATGGGCTTGCTCATTTTTCCTGAACATGAAAATTTGACATGTTTGCATCAAGTTTCTTTTTCCTATAACAATCCTTTCCCCCTAAATTGATATCATAGAGGTAGATTTTTCTTTAAATTAAAATGAGATTTTCAGAGTGCCCCTCTATTGTGTAATAGCAATGGATAATGACCTATAGTTCTTTGTCATTGGAAAATACATGCTTTCTGCTGAAAAGATGCATTTTTATTATCCTTGGTCTCTCTTCCCAGCCACTTTGAAATCTGAGAAATGATGCAGCAGATGCTGAGCTGAAAACTAGGAGACATATATGATTTAAGTGTCAGCTGCCTGGTATTTACTGCTCTTTTAGTTCACTATGATAGAAGACTGCAGCTGTGCAAATTAAAATAGAAATCTTAAAAAGATCATTTTTATTTCTTTTTCTTTCCAGCTATTTTTTAGTAAATTTTTAAAACTATATATTCTTTGACAATTGAAATTAATATTTATTTTATTATACTTTTTTACATGGTAGTTTTGTTGTTGCCAGGGGCAACTACAAAAGCAATAAACACAAACAGCCAGTGTGTTCCATGCTTGTTTCCTATCTGCTACTGTGTCATGGGCAAAACATTTGTGAGGATAAACTCATCGTCATAACTTTGCTCAGTTAAAATTGGCTGATTCTTGGTTCTGTTCACGATAGCCTCAACAGATCCCAGGAAGACAAAAGGACTGCTGGGCTACATTCTACTTTGTTTCCACATGGGAATTTTGGAATGAGGTGGGGTTTTATAGTTGATGATAACTGCTATGTACCAACCCAATGACCACCTGCATTGTTTAACCATGGGACATTAGCTATTGCTTAGGAATGTTTTAAAAATTAAAATCCTGGACACCATTGCTATGTGGATTTTCTTGGAACTCATTCTTCCATATAAGGAGTCATATATAAAGGAGTCAAAATAAATAATCTGGCTGTAACAGTCTATATGTTGTATAAGGGAAGGTTCTTATATTGTTGTGTACTTTGATTGCATTTTCTTTCAATCTTTTCTCCAAAAACTGCTACAATCACTACACCAATTTGGCTTCAGTGTCACAACTCAGTCCTATAGCTCAAAAGAGAGAATCCAAGGAAGGATGATTTATAAAGCTGAAAATCCATTTGAATGTTCACCAAAAAGTACTTTGTAGCCTTTGCACTTGCTGCTTTCTTGTTTCAGATTCTATTTTAGGGTACAATCTAACCTTAATGCAATAAACACTGACAATTTTTTCCCACTCAATTCCCTTTTGCAAGTTTTGAGCATGAACTCCACTCCAGAAATGAGCAGCCCAGCAATATTTTTTACTGATATCAGAAAAGGCAATACCTGAAGCAGTTGCAAAGATCAATAAGGGAGCTTTGGAGAGATGACCAACATAAAAATTTCAACTATGGAAAAGAATGAAACTATTGAAGAGGGGAAAACTCAGACTAAGGAATCAGAGACCTCTAAAACAAAAGGTTCAGCTCCAATTCTATTGAAAATACATTAAAGACATAATGATTTTTCTCTAGACTACAAAGAAGGCTTAGGTTTCAGTCTGTTACTTTGTTGATAAAAGTCACTTCTCTGTGTATAAATAATCAAATGTTTAAGAAAGGTGAAATATTTTGCAATATTTTGGTGCTCTCTTGAGGCACTTTCACATCCTCCATGTGTGGGCTGATTTTTCTCTCCTTTTTTCTAGTCATCACTGGATAGTGTCTTGTTTTATCCATTGGATGGATAAGAGATTTTGTTGCTGTGATGGTTAATAACTCGTAGTCAAGGTTAAAAATATCACAGTGGAGCTGGATGAGTTAAATTTAACGGGTGTATAACTGACAGGCATGTACAGGATAAGCACTTTTATTACGTACTTCTCAGTGCCACTCAGTTCACAGCATGCTCCACAAATATTGGCAAGGAAATATGTCATGTGCCAGGGAATGAGTAATAGAGATTTGTGTGAAATATGGATGCCAGAGAATATCTAATTATAGTTTGTGAAAGACCAAACAATAACCAATAACAAAAACCAACAGAATCATTCCCTCAAACCAAAGGTGGATTAATGATTTTTGCAGACAACTGACAATACTAATAGTCACCGAATCTCCTATGTGGTCAAGAGCCCATGGGTAAAGAAGTGGCCTAGATCTGTGGAAAAGAGGTTCTTGTCATGACAGAGTGCAGGATGAAATCATCTTCACTTGTGCAAAAGGCATTCCAGCATCTTAAATATAAATCTGTGTGTTAAGCTATGTTGGAATCAGGGAAGGAGCAGCTTTTCCCCAACTAAAAAAAATAAATCTGACTTGTACTTCCAACATTCAAGATAAGGCAGCAGATGGAGTTGCTAGGAGACAGAAGGCAAAGAACAAGAGCATGAATGTGCTCTAGTGTCTCTACACAATAGCAAAGAGTATATGAAACGAGCTGGAGCTTTAGATCTCCCCATCAGCTATGACTGTTACAAGTGATGAAATGCAGTCTTTGCACTAACCAGGTAAATGTTAAATCAGAACAGTTTTAATAAGAAGATCTATGAGAATTCTATTATGTGATATTTAGTACTGCTCTGCTGGCAATCCTTGTAACCACAGAATTACAGTATAATTCAGATAGGAGGGACCATGGGAGGTCTAGCCCAACCTCCTGCTTAAATCATGACCAGCTCTGAGGTCAGACCAGGGTGCTCAGGGATTTATCCTGTCATCTCTTCCACGAATGGAGATGGCATAACCTCTCTGCACAACCTGCTCCTCCTGACAGCACTTGTGGGAGGAAAGGTTTTCCTCATATCCCTTCTGAAGCACTCTTGTGTTAATTTGTTCCTGCAGCCTCTCAGCCTCACACCTCTCACCACTGTGAAACACACGGCTCCATCTCCTTGTTGACATCCCTGCAGGTACTGGGGGCTTCTCTCATGTGCCTCCAGAGCCATCCCTTCTCCTGACTGAGGAAGCCCAAGTCCAACAACCTCTCTTCATGGGACAAAGGCTCCAGCCACATTATCCCGGCTGCCCCTGCTGAACTCACCCATGTTTCCTGCTGCCTCCTGTGCTGAAGGCCTAAAGCTGGACTCAGTATTAATCAAGTGACCTAAGAAATGCTGGCTCTTCTCCTTTTAATACAGTTCTGGATGATATCAGCCATCTTTGGCATCTTTTGCCAAGTTGCACTGCTGGCTCATGTGGGGCTCATGCCTAATTTTGAGCCCACCAATACAGGAGGTCAGCAAGAGCTTTCTGCCACTCCAGGGATTTCTGTTGACTGGACAATATAAGTACAAGGAGATGGGGCAAGGTGGAAAGAGTAATAGGGCAGTAAAAAGTAATAGGAAAGAGTAAAATGTGCAGTATTGGTGAAACGTGAAGTGAAAGTCAGGCCTGGCTGAGAAGGTCTTTTGGGAAAGAAAAAAGGGATGAGGAATGAAGGATGTTTCAGTAGACTTCAATTATAACACACTTAGAGTAAGAAAGGTTTAGTAACAAATAATTTACTTGTAGAAGAATCTCAGGTAATTTGACCACCACTGGATAAGAAACCATCATGAAATGGGCTTTGTAAAATAGATTAGAGAACAAGTTTACGATATAGATATTAAATTATCCATTGAATGCTAAAGTTCTTAATCTACTTCTTTATGATTATTCTAATTGGTGAAAAAATAAAAAAAAATCGACCCAGTTATAGAAAAATACTTATATTTAATAATAAATACAAGAAGAAAAATTTTTATCAATTATAGTATTATGAGGTCATCAGATTTTGAGACTGATGTCTGTAGAACAAAGAAATATGGTGAACAATATCTAAGTCAGGCACTGAATTGGTTGTATGAGTGGACAAAAATTGCCAAAGAAAAAGTTTGCTGGAAAAAACTACTGGGTAAAAGGAATAAAGTAGCATCATTCTTATATGGATTTAAATAAACTACTTGAGTAACTATCGATTATTATTTCAAATATTTATTCCAAATGCAATTTGCAATAAGTTATGTCACTTAATTTGAAAAATAACTCATAAAACTACAAAGACTGCCACTTTTGAGCAATTTATTAATGTAGATGATGTCTACTAGTCCTCTGTGGAGTTTAGTGTTATCATCTAATCATAGTTGTTAATGATCAAAAAAAAATCCCCAACCCTTGAACTATATGTTTGTGTTCTTATGCAATAGGGTGTTGCAGGTAATCACAGAGCTGACATAAAGAAAATATTTTAAAGTTTTTAAAAAATTTAAAAAATTAAAAATAAAAGTAGATGAAAATAATGAGGTAGTTGTCAGATCCTAGAAAATGCAGATAATAAGGCATTTGAACAGAACCACAAGAAGGACAGAAAATAGAAACAGGCATTGGGGTGAAAGTGGACAATGAATCAGGGAGGAGTCACCAAACAAGAAAAAGTAGACTGTGCATGCAGGAATCTGTACACAGCACGGAGCCCTGGGGCAATGATGGTTAACCAAACCTGATCTACAGCATTCAGCACAGGCTCTATCAGTGATTAAAATAAAAACAGACAACACCCCCCAAAAAATAGGCAAGTAAGTAAAGTAAGTAGGGCATTCAGTGCATGATTGGCTGACACTAGTTCTCAAGCTGAGACTTAGCAGGAAATGAGCTTCAAATAAGCTTCAGTAGTTGGCATCACCAGACTCCTCTTGGTTGCAGCTTCTCTGGGTTTGGCTTGCACACAACCTCTGTCTGAAAGGATCCAGCAGGGAAAGGATGATTGTGTCTGTTCTGCTCCCACCACCTGCTCTAGGGATGGATTCCCACTTCTCCAATCAGTGAGTTGTGTTCTGCAACTTGCTGCACTCCCCCTCAAACAGCCTGGCCCTATCTATAGCACTTGGATATCACAGATGCAGCAGCAATCCCTTGCAGCCACTTACTCCCAGGCATCTGAAACACTGGTGTATTTGTGCAGGATGCCGAGGGCGTGTTTGCAAAAGGAGTTATGTATTATGACAGCTCATTGCCTGCTAGGAAGGGGTTTGAAGGCTGGGCCAGGTGGAGGTGATGGGAGTTGGCTTGCTTCCACCCATAATGCTTATTGGAGCAGGCCCTGAGATGGTTTTATCATTGAGTCAGTTCCAGGTTTTAGCTGAGCGGATACCAAGTTGTTCCATGAAGGATCCAGCATGGCACACGTGGGCAACAGGAGCAGGCCCAACTGAGAGCTCAGATGTACCCAGAACGCATCTTTGCCAGGTGCTTTAACTCAGTCTTACCACCTGGCAATCCTTCAGAGTGAAAATATGCACATCTCATCCAGGAAAGCAAATGTTCACAGTCTTCACTGCAGTATGGAAACCTTCCTTCTGCTAATTTTCAAGTCTCCTCATCCAGAGTACTATAAATATTTACAATGTTTCCCCATGTGCCTATGGAATGTAAATATCAAACTTGCAGAGAAATCATTTAATGAGATTCAGACCCAGGACATGCCTTTTTAATATCAGTATAAAAATAAAGAGCTGGTAATATTCCTGATCTTATTATCCAGAGACATTATATGTGTGCTTTAAAAGGCAGAATTTCTAGGATGAAATTAGATAAGAAAAAACATGAACTGAGTGTTGAGTGGTTTGAGCATGCACTGTGGATGGAACAAGTTCCCTGACGGCTCACCAGAAGGCTCACTAGGTTAGATTTGAGAGGAAGAACAAGACTCTGCACCTTCTTTGTGTCTTGGCTGAAGGAAATGTAGGAGGGAGCTGAAAACAAAGGATGGACTAAAACTTTCCTCAGTGCACTGCAGTTCAAAAGTTCCTTGATGCCTTTGCAGCTGCGCAAAGGTCTCTACCTTGGCAACTGAGGTGGTGAAGGTTTTCCATTATTTTCCTGAGTGGCTCTCTGCATTGAGCTAGCATTTGAAGCCAGACTGACTGGCACTTCATGGTATGACACCACCAAGCCAAGTACAGCATCTGAATTGGCACAGTGTGTGGCATATGAGTATTTTTGTGCCTTCCTGCTTTTCACAATACTTTTTTCTACTTGTGATGTATTACTAAAAGTCTCCAACCAAAGACATACCTTTTTCTTGCAGGGTGTGCACACTCTTAATTTTAAAGGTCGAAATCATAACATGGAATTGTTCTCTTTGCTTTTTTTTTTTTTTTTTTTTAATATAATTTCAGCACATGCTTGAGCACTGAAAAACTAAGATTCAGATCACTACTCTGCTGAGGGAGAGCTCAACCCCAGATTCTCCACATCCTAGATAAATCTGTTCTCTACCAGGCTACTTTGGGTTCAGGTGCTTCTTCCTTCTGTTTCTGGAGCTGTGCCACTATACAATCCTGCCACTTGTTTGTTTCTCTACATGACTTGTTGCCCCATGGTTAGGTTACCTTTTCAGAGAAGGGAGATACGGATTTAAGTCTCCATCAGGTTCAGGAGAAAAGGTGGAATATGTCCCAGGTCCTGGTGAGTGCTCTAGTATTTGTATAATTTGATACAGAGTGGGTAACACCTTCATCATCTTTGCTTTTGGAGGTACATAAAGAAAATTACAAAGTTCATTTACTACTTTTATGGAACCTCACTTCATTGCAGTTTGTCTTATTTTTTGATCAAATACTGGACTGGGGTCTTTGTGGAGGTGAAGCAGATGGAAGGTCTCAGGTTACAGTTGGTGTGACACTTGGGATAGGTATGCGAAGTCAATCCTCATAAAGCAAATAAAAACCAAACAAGAAGGTGATTGGTGACCCTACGTGATTTTGGGGGTGGGGAGCATAAAGCAGATTTGCTGCTGTAGTGTTGGAAACAGGGCCACATACTTGGTCCCAGTACTGCTTCCACCCCAGGCCCTTTTAGGCAGAAAAAAACCTGATGAGTTCTGAAGGATGTCTCTGTTCATCTTTCGCTTCACATGCACATCTCTGGTGTGTCTGTGGCACTTGGCACATTGTAGTCTGTCGTCATTCCACAACTTGGCTTCCTGTGGTGTGAAATCATTAGCTGATTTAGACTTGTCAGGATTAGCTCTGCTCCGTGGTGCAGTGGGATGACGTTCCTGTAGAGTTGAGTTCAAATGCAGTGCTGCCACCTAGACAGCAGATGCCACATCAAGTGGCGCTGGCAAATTAGGTCACAGACTTTTCTCTCTCTGACCATCTTAACAAAACATTCAACATATCTCTATTAACTTGTCCATTTCTTGTGACTCCCGCTGGAAACAAAATTTGCTTGGGGGCCCCTACATTTCTTAAATCTGTGTATTCTTTATGGGGGCCCCTACATTCCTTAGATTTGTGTATTCTATATGTTGTTGTCATGAGGTTTTATATGGGTGTGGCATTTTAATGAAGATGTGGTGAGGAGGTAATGGGTGAAACAATTATTTCATAAGGCAGTAAAAAATACTGTAAGATGATCTTCTGTCTTTCATTAGAATCTAGCATGTTATTTATCAGTGAAAATGCCATTGCAGAACAGGTCCATGCAGGAAATGAAACTTCAGTGAAAGTATAAGTCAGATAAAATCAACATTCAATTTGACTTGCTCTATGTAAAAGAAAAATATCCACCTCAGTTTTGGCTCAGGGACATGCAAAATCTTTTCTGGTTTAGGGCTTAAATTAACACCTAACTGAAATGGCTGTTAATATGCCTTAGTGATTCAATGTACCAAAACTAAATTTATCTTTTAATTAAATGAAATAGTAAAAAGCTAGCATTTAATCTATCTTAATGAATTTCTAAAGAAGGGGCAGTGTTTAATAGCCTCTTTTGACTTAGTTATGGTAAGAATGATAAAGGAAAGGAAGTTAAAACTAGTGAGTCTAAATGACTTTTCTTTTTTTCATTTACAAGTGCAATTGAAATAATCCTTATTTATTTCAAAGTAATTTTGAAGGTGATGGAAACAGGTTTTTAACCTGGCCAACTGGATAATCTCAAAAAGCAGTGATGATATAAAATTACCACTCCCTCCTCTAACCCAAAGCAATTATTAAAATTTGTCAGCCTGACTACTGGGGATTTCATATGACTTCTTACTGCAGAGGCAGTGAACCTTATCAGCAAATTCAAATTAATAAAGAGGGCTTATTTTTGCTAATGAACTTGATGGTCAGCTTTGTCTACAGAGAGAAAATCCATCTGAAAAGATTATAAAGAGTGGTGATTTAGTAGATGTGCGCTTGCTCCTTTCCATTCAGCTTGATTAGCCTTTTATACCTCACAACAGTTTGTCTAAAAAAATTGTCGCATTTGAGGGAGTTTACTCAGCATTTTGAATTTATAGCAAAAGCCCATGACATGGAAAGCCCATCTTGGTTTGCTGTAATGCCAACAGCTCCCACAACCATGAAATACAGTTGACCAAGGTACAAAGGAACATAAAAAAACCTTGAATCTTGAAAATATTGAACAAATCTGCAAACATGGAGGAATAAAAAAAGAGTCATTGGACTTTTAATGGCAAAAATGTGCTGGGAGGAGCCTATTTCCCTTCTCTCCTCTGAACAGCACACCCATTCACTCCACCTGCTTTCATCCCTACTCAAATCAACATTACTGCCCTACAGGATATAAGATGTTTTTTTTAACTTGCTAGGTCTCTTGGCCCTCCCACAAGTGTTATTAATGTTAGGAGTCATACTGATTTCATCCCATTCCTAGTGAGCACCAGAACATTTGTCTCATCAACACATGTGATACAAGGGTATATTGCAAATTCAGCAGTGCCAGGATCCTTGCTTCAGTCCTCTCTGGCCAGCTGGCATGGACTAGTCTTGTCCTTACAACTGAAGTCTCATAAACAAGCTTGCTACATCCCAGCTATCTATTGGGAAATAGTGCATGGCTTTTTCTAATTCTATGGACCTATGCTGAGGATTTGTTTGGGAACTGGTCAGGGCCTGAACCATACCAGGGACGGTTATACTTCTTTAACAACAGAGAAGGCAAAATCATGCTATCAGGATCAGTCTGCCAATACAGACATGAACAGGTGGACTTCTTTTTAAGATCTTCTGGGATCCACAGTCTCGTCTGGAGCTGGTGGGGCACCTACATGTGGGGAACCTTAATCTCTCTCCTCCCAGCCCAGGCAGTGGCAGTACAAGTGAGGAGGGGACCCCTCAAGAAATATGTGTTCAGTATCCTTGTCCTGTCTGTGAAAAAGGGAGAGAAGTCTGGCTTTTGTTGTACAGGGCCAGTGTTGCTTCTTATTTACACAGAGTGGCTTTATTGTCTGTCCTGTTTGGGAAACCAAAACTTTCTCAGGGGTCAGAGCCTGAAAAAATTCATTCAGAAGGGGAAACAGCAGAGCAGAGAGGTTAATTTTTAGAAGATTCATTTCAACAAACACCTTCGAAAATCTGGCAAAATCTTAGATGTTTCCTAGTAAAAGATCTTATTTCCTTTATTTCAGACAGAGCAGGTTAACAGTCTGATATTTCCAACCCAATGCAAAGAGATCCTTAAGAGAGGTGCCACTTTACTTAAGTCCCACTCAAATCTGACTCTGAGATTTATTTCTGTAAACTGACAGCCACAAATGCCAAATCATGA
Organism: Acanthiza pusilla; assembly: GCA_036630365.1. NCBI lineage: Eukaryota > Metazoa > Chordata > Aves > Passeriformes > Acanthizidae > Acanthiza > Acanthiza pusilla. The sequence continues at coordinate 26,333,334 of JAXCHO010000018.1, forward strand.
AACTGAAGTGTAAAAAAAAAAATCTTTTTCCTGTATTGCAGAATAGCTTGCATAATATTAAGCTTTCAAGATTTCTATTTCTAATTTTATCACTGTTTTTTAATTTTTTTTTTTAAGTTTTTGTGACACAGCAAGAAGGGCAGAGTTGCCACATCCTTGCATCTTGTGATGAGGTATGAAAGTCAGCTGAGTCCTAGTGTGAAAAAGAAAACAAAGCATTTCTAGTTTACCCCAAACACTTCTTTTAATTGTAGTACATTTAATTCATCATGGCCCTGTCAGATTTCAGGCAACAGAATAAACAGGCTTTCAGAAATGCTGCTGGCTCTAAGCATGACCCTTTTTTTATTGGAACAGTTTTTAGTTCTGTTTGTTTGCTACAGAGTATTTTCCTCAGTGTTGTTTTTATGCTGAACTGAGACTTGGCAATGTTTTCCATTGGAATGTAACACTGTCATGTAAGGTCAAAAGGGAAAATGCCAGTCAGTGTTTCCCAGTGGTTGTACACATGTAACATTATGTCCTTTCATTGAACTCAGCTTTTATTTCTGAGAAATAACTGTTATTTTAGCTTGCATCACTGCAGATATTATTAGTCATAAACCTATGCAGCAACTGATGTCTTATGTTCAACAGTCAAAGAAAAATACCTATTAACCTTGTCATAAAATATTATCAATTCTAACTTTCCAGAACCAACCTTCCTTCCTTCCTTCCTTCCTTCCTTCCTTCCTTCCTTCCTTCCTTCCTTCCTTCCTTCCTTCCTTCCTTCCTTCCTTCCTTCCTTCCTTCCTTCCTTCCTTCCTTCCTTCCTTCCTTCCTTCCTTCCTTCCTTCCTTCCTTCCTTCCTTCCTTCCTTCCTTCCTTCCTTCCTTCCTTCCTTCCTTCCTTCCTTTTTTTCAGGGGAGGGGCAGATAGGGAGGAGTGGAATAGCAAGGCCTGGACCTTGGATTAAGCTTTGGCAATGGTAGCCTGTATAACTGGTTCAAGTAAAACTCCCTCAAGTTTTTGCTTCTAAAATGGAGATGAAGAATTCTTACTTCTATCTGTGAACTCTTTACAGAGTATCTGTATACAAATCTATTATTACCTCTGCTAGAACCTCTCCAAGTAGTGTTTAGGAGGTTTTAAAGATGGAGAGGATTGGATTAATTCATTCTTTGATTCATTTTGAATCTCAGCCTTTTGAATGACAGAAATGTAATGCCCATTACCTTGGAGATGGACACATCTGCAAATCTGTTAAGTAACAGAGTACTGCTTGCACAAGCTGTAATTTAAAGGTTGAAAAACCTTGCATCATCCCTGAAATATAAAACCACAGATGCTCAGTTTCCCAACACTGCATTTTACAAAGCTCTGAGCCAACTCCTTAAGTAAGCCCTTATGTAGTCCTGTTCAGTCCTTTGGAAGGGAAATTATCTAATTCAACTTTTTTATTTCAGCATGAATTTGTCTGAATAGAGGGAAATGAAAAACTGAGAATGTATCTCTTTTGTTCTGTTTGATTACTGAAATATCAGTGGGAAATGAATCTTCTTCATTACAAAATAATTTCCCTTTCACACATGACCTAGTCTGAGCACATTTTAAGCACTTTGCTTTTACCTAGTGCTCTATTACCATAGGTCTTTAGCTGCAACAGCCTGTGGGTTTACATCAGAGGTGAGATGCCATTGGACTCTAACCTCCTACAATAATTGTGAGGGTTTTAATTCTTTCTAAAATGTCCTTTAAATCCTATTAGAGAGAGAGGTCCAGCTACAAAATTGAGTCACACATCCCAGTTCTTGATAAGTGCTCTTGATGTGATTACTCTTGGAGTTCAAACTCTTGCAAGCGAAATAATTTTGCTGTAGGAATTTCATTAACCACAAATAAAGGAGGTGTGGCCCAGTAAATAGCCCTTCACACACATCAGCTCTGGTCCTGCCAGCACTAGATGCATGTTAGCATGGCAATGACCCAGGCTGAGCATTCCTGCCTCTGAGGAAGGGCTAATTCCCATAAGGGTAATGCTACACTGACACTGTTATATTGCAATTAGCCTAAACCAAGCTGCAATAGCTTTACACGGTGATGCGTTTCAGATCCATGCACACCTAGACACATGCAGCAGATAGAAACTGCTCATCTCCAAAAATGTATTTATGCTACAATGTTGGTGAACCTTGTGTTTATCCCAGGTTTCAACTCCTGGTATTGCAAACCTGTTGTTTCAGTCTGATGTGGAGCAAAGTGGTTCCTTCAGGGGGTTGGGGGATTCAGCTGAGAACTGCTTTTCACTGGAGTCCATGTTATATAAAATGGATATAGGTCTGTCTATGCCCCATCCCTGCAATACAGGAGCCTTCGTGCTTTGATTGCGGTAAGGAAGACAGATAAACCATGTCCACCCTGTGTTATAAAAAAGCTGTCCTTTATTTGAAAAGATCCCTGGATCAAACACTGATTTCTGCATGATGTGGCCATTTTAATTTTCCTTTCTCTGCCCAAAATAAACAGTCAATTTTTTGTTTAGGTACCAATGCAAGGTGGGTGGTTAGAAATACCTTGACTGTTGAACAACTTGCAAATGGAATACAAATAACTTTCAGTGATTTGGATGGCAAAAGCCAGGCCTCTGACTTCTGAAATTTAGCTTAAAACTGGAAATCAACTTCTCCCTTGCTACATTTTGCAATGAAGTCATAATTGTGTGTTTGACATTAGTCTGTTGCCATGGATAGTAGGAATCAGGATAGGATGTGATGACAGTAAAAGGTCACTTCAATCTCTAATAGCTATGGTTCTGGGAATGACTAATGGCATTGTACTGCTACAAATGTAGAGCTGGAGCAACATGATGAACTGTAACTGACTCTTGTATAAGCATAAATACCTCTGAGATTTAGAAGAAAGGATGACAGAATCCTATTAAAAAGTGAATGGGCTTATTTTTCATTTTGTTACTTTCTGAGAGAGATTGCATACCTGGTCAATGGAGAGGATCATTTCATTGGTACAAAAAAGTAACAGCAAAATGGGTGTATCAATAAGTGTTATTTCTGGTATAAATCTATGATTGTATTTAAACAATTAACCTTAGATAATAGTTTACAGGGGATTTACTTTGACCAATAAACATCACTATTTTCGTATCTTAGAAATTTCAAGACTCTTCTAAGATGTAGCTCTTCTCGTCTGATCATAGGAAGTAAGGGATAATGTTTATTTTCAGAAGGACATATTTGAAGTGTCTAACTGAAACCCTAGAGCTCCTGCTTGGTTTGGAACAGTTGGGTTTGATCTGGCAGAAGAACATGACCGAGTCATTCTGAATTGTTAACACGGTCCTGGTGGTTATGCCAGAAAACCTTTAGGGGATGGGAAGGAGATGGAACACAGATTTCTACTACAGCAAAAACTGTTAAAACAAAAAGAAACTCAGAATATGTCAATTGTGAAGGCTCTTTTGTAGAACTTCTGTGATGCCTTAATATAAACTTTGTATTTACTCATGTAGTTCATCAGGAATTTTTTAAAAATATATTTATATAAATGTATATCTATATATAAATATATGAAATCAAATACAAAGACTTTCCACTATCCCTCTCCCTTTTGTTTTATATTTTTTCCCCTTGCCTTGCCTTGCCTTCATTTTAAAAGAGAAGGCATTCTATAGTCTCTACTTCTGTTAAGCTGGCTGTTTTAGCACTTTGTTGTGTAACCATTTTCTAGCTGTGATGTGTTTATTAATCATCCAGTGTTGCCACATGTTTCATTGCACATTTTGCATTCCTGGGAACTGTTTGTAGATGGTTTCCTGTGTTTGCAAATCTAGACAATGCAGCCCAAGCTGCCATTCAGTGCTCCTGTGAAATGTTGGTATCTCCTGGCCATTCACAGAGGCCATTGCATTTTGCCTGCAGCAGGAGGATAACCAAAGGAAGAGTAAATCCTTTCTTGAAGCTCAAGTGCAGAGATAATTTTTTCTCCAAAAATAAGGTTCCTTTTGAGTGTGCACAACTGCACCCTTGGAGCATCTGTCTTGTGTCTTGGCACATGCTAGAGATGATCAAAGCAGCAGCTTTTGTTTAAAGAAATAGAAAAGCAGGGCTGCAGAACATCCAGGGACGGATATAACACCACAAAGCAAGGAAGAATCACAGGAGCCAAACGATGTTAAATGGGGTTTTTTTTTTCAGCATTTTGCCAGTGTGCAAAAAAACAAGGTAGATCAGGTAACACAGTTCTGAAATAGTTTAGTCAACAGACACTCCCAATTTTTGTTCTACCACAAATTCCTTGTACAGATTTTGGGTGTGTAGATTTTTTTCATCATCCATTTGAGTTCTGTAGATAATCTGTCCAGCCATTAAAATCATGTTGCTATTTTCCATGATAGTGAAAAGCAGAATTTTTTAATCAGTATTTTTCATTACTTGTGAGACAAATTTAAACTCTGCTATTAAATGACAATGAATAAACCTAGGCATCTGGTCATAAGAAAAAAAAATTCTCAAAATGAAGCAGATTCAATTCATACTAGTTCTACTTTTATACAAACGTAACATTGAATCAAGCAAAGCACTTCCATAGTATTTCTATAAATCATTAATTAGTTTCATATCATCAATGCAGAGAAGGCAGACGTTCTCAATACACAAATAACCATTGAAATACATGTTTTAGGCACCTGGTTCTTTTCAGGAACTTGAGCTCTCAAGTATTGTTTGTGAGTAATCATCAGTATCAGTAATCTCCACATGTTTTATTAATGCCTTGCTAAAAAGCGCTGATGTAACTGTCCAGCAGTGTTTTTATACAGGGAGAAGAAAACCCCAAGCGCTGTCATCATCAGCTGGCTCGTGTCCAATAATTCCAAATTAATTTAAGTGATCGAGAACTGGGCGTTAACTTCTCTTATATGTCAGGAGAGTAGGTAATAAAATAAAACCAATCAGTCAAAGTGTAGCAGCTCTTCAGACTGTAGTAGTGGGAGGAGAGGGTGAGATCAGCGGTTCTGTGAAGCTGGAGTGACCAGCTGACTCCTTTGTCTGCTCGCCTGCGTGCTCTGCTCTGGCAAAGCGAGAGACAGGCACTGCTCCCTGCTACTCAGTGAATAAGGGACCCTCCCAAGTCACCTCTCTGAACAATTTAGCTCAGAGACCTGGTGACAGTCCTCCTGAAGACAGCGTGTGTCTCCATAATGTATTTTTTCTTACATCACACCTGTAGAAAGAAACAGATTAATTAATGAGAAGAGTGATGCACAGCTTTAATTCTCATTGTTATGACTCTGAGCAAGGCCCCGTGAGAACACTGGAAGTAATTATGTTTTATTTCCTTCTGGTTTAGCTACCAGGCCTGCCTTTGTTCACAGCAGATTTTACAGGAATTTCTTGCCATCTTTAAGACTGGTATTCACCCCTTCTGTCTTGGAATATTTTAGGATGTGTCATTTCAATTCTGAAGAACATATATGAGCATTTATTGCTGAGCTACCTTCTATGAAAGAAACAATTGCACCTCCTGGGAGTTTTCAATTTTTTTCTGTTAAAATTTCATGTATCCATACTGCATTGTAATGGACTACTTCATTTTGTGATTTCTTTATTGAAGAACAAAACCAGTCTATTTCAATTTACATATAATATGCATCTTTATAATTTGAGTTCAGTCTTTTTTAGAGTCATAGAAGGCACAGTACAGTAGGTTAACACAAAATGCTATGAACTGAATTCTTAAATACAAGTCACAGTTCTATATATTGTGCGTAGTAAGACAAGATTTCCATTTTTATGTGCCAAATAGGCTTCTATTTAAAGCGCAGCTATGAGAAGATGTGCTATCAGTCAAAATCCAACTTGGTTGTAGATTGTTAATCTAAAAACAATCTAAATGAATTAATCTGAATAAAACAATGAAAGAGGAGTTGTACCTGTAACTGAAAGTCTGTTGTGATTTTCTTAATGCTTTGAGGAAACACCAGTCAATGAGAATTCCTCAATAGTTCCCTTCATTCCAGCTGGGAAAGAAAATATTTTTAAATGTCTCCAGTTAGAAACAGCAGAGAGGGGCTTAATACACTGTGGTCACTCCAAATTAAGATTAAAATGCTGCTTGATAGTGCCTGGCTTTTTTTAGTAGCAATTATTCTGAGTGCACGATAATATTTGTAAGTGACTGTATGTGCTTTAAGCTCTCCACTCCTTGATATGCTCTTGAACTTCTGCCATTTTGCAAGGGGCACTGAATCAAAGGTTTTGATAGGGTGGCAGAGGACTGACATTATTAAATTAACACGTCCTGAATTACTACCCAAGAAACACAGACTCACAGACAGTGTACGTTTTTAGAGTTACACTCATCGTTAACTGACATTAAATACACTCTTGTCTTCTTAAAATGCTGTTAGGGCTCCTACTTAATGATTCATTGTGATTTTATGATCACGTAGGCTAAATACTCCAAGAAATTTTTAGTTATGAACTAGTTCAATAGGAAAGGATTGTGTCAACCTAATATATTACTGTATAAATTGTATTTTCAGTACTGTTCACTGAGTATTGTCAGGTACTGGTCTAATTGGTTGTATAATATCATTATAGTTCATGATATCCAAGCCTCATTAATAATAAAGTCATTCAGTCCATTAGTCTATTTAAATAACCTAGGAGATATTTGATGTAGAGACTGAATTAAACATGAGTATGTTCATGCATGTGCACACCTGTGTTTACAGAGCTCATAATGAATTGCTTTCAGTACATTTTAGTTGTAAAGATGAAGACCAGAATCCAAAAGCTAAGCAAGCCACATAGATAAATCACTTTTGGCTTCAGATAAGACTTCAAATTCTAAAAGTGTCTTACAAGCAGCTCCGCATCTAAGATGCTTACATTTTGATCAAGTGCTGTCAAACTTTTTGACAACTAAGGGAGAGATTCCTCTATAGCTGTTTACTCAAAGATCCAATGGCAAATAAATTTTACAGTGTTAAAGGATGATGGAATATGATCTGAGAACCATTTGAGAATTCTTTCATGCCCTGCCAGTTTGATGGCCTAATTTGAGTAATGAGCAAATTTTGCTATGCCCTGTGTATGGATTCTGCAAATACCTGGCCTGCAGATTTAGCATCACTGCAAGGATCCAGTTTTCTATTATCTGTGAGAAATGTCACTGTCTGATAAATGATATTATCCACTTTATCTTTTAAAAATGCATTCTAATGTAAACAAAATTCAGAGCAGTTCAATGACCTTTACAGGATACCAATGGCCTTTACAGGATGTCAGAGGAAAGGTAGAGTGTTCTTTTTCATGATAGTCATTCTAAAATATTATAGGGACAAAAATGCACAGATTCATAAGATAAGTAGGTGATATAAGTAGCCACTCATGGAGAAATCCTGACTTCACTGGAGTCAGTCTTCTTATTTCTTTCTGTCTTCATTTTTTCTTGAATTTTCTAAACATTTTGAAAACTGTGTTTATGTCTGTTTGTTCAGCTTATCGGAGATAGCAGGATTAGGCAGAAACTACAAAGAATATGGCCATGTATGTCTTTTTCTGTCTATGACCAGCTTATTTCTAAATATGTGAAACAGAAATTCCTGATGTCCTCTCCTGCAAAAGCACAGTAGCAATTTGCCTATTGAATATATTCCTTTAACATTTCATATATGCAATTCCATTTTTACTGTGTCAATTAGTAGTTTCAGTGAATTAATACAGCATACTGCTGGTCACCTGCTTAAAATCCAATCTGTCTGCAGAAGATATTCTGCCAAGACTTGTGTGATATGTGTGATATTAAACCCAGGAAAGCAATTACTATCCTCCTGATGTGTAGCACAAAGACACACTCTAATGAACTCAGCTGAATGACTCTTGCTTTAACACAACTATTCACCCAGAAAAAAAAATTAGCATGTAAATATTTCAGATTGCAGTACTAGCTGGAATTTAACTTGATCAAAACAAACTAGAACATAAAGGCAGCCTGTTTAAGGAAACAGTGGAAACAGGACAGGGAAATGTATCATGAGGGGTTTTCTGGCTGGGAAGACTGGCTCTAGATGGAGAATATTTGAAGAAGTGGCCAGAACAGAATGACAGAGAGGAAAAGAAAGGGTTCTGTGGGAAGTTTCCTCCAAAGTGATCTGCACTGTCTTGAGGCAATGCCATTATTCTGTTGAGATCGATGGGATTTTCCTCTTGGCTTTGCAGCAGCCAGGATCTCATTCTTGATGCTTATCACTCGTGCTTGACCTTGCAGGCAAGGAAGTCATTGCAATTTAGAGTGCCTCAAAAAAGAACCTGTGCCACATGACTACTGGGCCGAGTATGAAGACAGTCTTTATGTGTCAGAAAGGCAGAGAAATACTTAATGCATCTGAAGCACATCAAAGTCAGATTTCTGTATCAGATCACTGTGTTTACAGAGGAGGAGGAAAGCTGGGCATGTCTGGATTTATCCCACACATTGACTCACAGCTATCCTATTCAGAGCCAAAACCACTCCTAGTAACACTTCCAGTCACCAACAGCAACTGCCAGCCAGCAAAAGCAGATAACAGCAGGGGTAAACTTCCAGTCTGCTTTAGCCTGAAACTTGAATCTTGGTAGAAAAGCGATTTTAGTTGTTGGAAAGAGTAACTGGAGACACATCAGGCATCCTCTATTCAGTGGTCAAGTCTTCAAAGGCTTTGTGAGCAGTGGAAGTTTTTGCATCCGGAAAGCTCTTCTGAGCTACACTCTTCAGTGCCAAAATTGGTAAGTCCGTCTTGTAACAATAAGCTTACCTGTGGAACTTAAAAATGGGAATTAATTTGAAATTAAAAAACAAAAAAAAAGAATATCTGTGCTTGACTTGCAGTGCTTTCCATATAATCTCTGTTTAATTTACAAGTAGAATTTTGCCTGTACTCCTGCTATGTGTGATGTGGACTCTGATTGTCCTGAAAAGACCTTTTTTCTTCTTATTTCAGCACCAATATGTGAATTCTTTAAGTTGCCATCAGGAAACTATTCAGTCAAGTAGCTGGACTACTAAACAGTCCCATTGATACAAAATCCAGTCTCTAAATACTTAGCAGAGTTGGAATAATAGAACAAACTGAATACATGCCAGTATCTTCTGACACTATTTCAAGAAGAGATGTTATTGAATGTAAACAAGAACCTCTTAAAAGTGTTTAACAATTTCTGCATTTTATTTAAGAAATCATTGCCTTTCAACTGTAAATGAAGGATGAGTGACACTGTTTTGTTATATTGCAAGGAGATTTTCATGCTATTTAACATGTATCTTCTCCTCTAAAAGTTGACCATAACTATAAGGATTGGGATGACCACCTCAGGAGGGATGAAGGACTAATCTAGACAGTACTTGTGCTATGGCATTTATTAATTTTTAAACCTATTTTCAAAAATCTCTAAGGAAATCTACACTCTCCCACCAGCATGTTTAATGGCAACTGGCACTGAATTTCTCAAAGCCTTTCCACAACCAAAGCTTTTACTTTACAATTACATTTATATCTTGGCCTATCTAACCTTCCTTGCACATGTCATGCACAAACTTCCTTCAGGAATGTGGACAGTAGGTTTTATGCACCTATCTGATATTAGCTCTTTGAATTTAGCTTAGCATTTGTTCCTACAGAGTTTAGAAAATGTGCTTGAAATGATTTAATCTAACTTCTTGAATATATTTACCCAGTAGAGAGAAGATTATATTTACTTGGATCTGGAACAATAGTTTTAGTTACCCCCAAGCTTCAACAAGTTTCAAGTTTGGTTCAGATTTTGACTTGCATTCCATCAGTGTGAATACTTGCTCTGGCATCTGGGCCAATTTACTAAGTCACCTCAGGCAGTTCAAATTTACTTCAGTTTGTAAAATTGGCCTGTGATATGATTGCTTGTCCTCTTCTTGGTTAAAAAGTGGGCATAAAGTGGGCATAGAATCAGAACTTGGGCAAACATGCATAATGAAATCAAACAGGTTATTGGTAATCACCAGTGGTTTAGCTAAAAAAAAAATTTAAAAAAAAAAAAAAGAAGAAGAAGAATTTGGAAGAAGTGAAAATATTGCAGGAAACAGGGTAGCAGCATGTCATGAACTCTAAATAAAACCAGAGATGTCCCTTGCTATTGTACCAGCTTCTTAACCCAGACCTTTCAAGCTCTGCAGACAGTACTGAAAGGGCAAGGGATGACTAGGTCAGTCTCTTTTGAGGCTGCATCAGTCATGACTATATCCCTTCAAATGAATGGTCTTACACCACAGAGCATTTCTTGGAAGTAAGATGAGAAGGCGTTGATGCCCCATCCTGACCATTGGACCAGCACTGCTGTTGTGTGTCTCACTACTGCTCTGCGATTTCCAGTGTAATGCCATATCATTCCTCCTCATTTCTGTGGGCTTTTGCTGCAGTTGCGTTCTGCATATGGATTTTTCTGGAGCCAATTTTTCCACAAGCAACATAACATATGAAATATGGCCACCATCCAAAGCTAAATATCATTTCAGTTCCCTTTCCTGAGATAGGAAAAAAATTATAATAAGGAGGCTCCTAGAACTGGGTGATAAAAGGAACAAAATTAGGGTAACTTTTTTAGCTCTGATTTTCTTGTTGCATAAGCAAGTGAAAAGAAAGCATTACATTTCTATTTTCATTATTTTATTTGCTTGGAATGTATAACAAGGAAATGACAGCAGACAAAAGCAGCAGTATATGTTCAACCTAGATTTTTGCAAAACTGCAATAGTAATAGAGGAGACATTGCTATGTGTCTAATTCAGATACTAATTTCCACTGAAATACTTGAAGAACAGCCAACAGAAATGTATCTGAGCAATCTGAATACAGGTATCCCAAAATTTAAAGCAAGAAAATTAAAAATCAGTTTTCGAAGACTAAGGATAATATTTTCTCTCATTCTTGTGTGAATGAAGTGTGAATGATAGAAGCCCCCCAGTAAAACGAAGCGGATTTTAGCTGTCCTTTCTCCCTTCTGGGATCTCAGTCATGCTGGGAAAAGCTCTTCCATCTGTTGTGCAGAAGAGTTGATAACTAATGTTATTTTCATTGCTCTGTTTCCACCTAGTGCCCAAAATGCACATTGCACCAAGCTGTACGCATGTTCTAGAATCCAGAACGGCAAATCGGTGTCGCTCTCTGTTTTCAGGGAATCTGCAGTACAAATTTGCAAGTGTAAGATTAAATATCACTTTTATAAAAAGCACTAGTTCCCAGAATAAAGTCTGTCAAGTGTCTGTATGGTCTTTGCTGCATGATCTGTTCCTAAACAGGAGTGTCATTTATTTGGTTTAACTCTTACAATCCCTCTTACAGACGCATTTTTTTGGTGGTAGTTCTCTTACTAACTGAAGACAAATGAATGCATGTGAATGAAAAGGACCACACCACAGTCCTTGAGAGACATTTATTACTCTCACTGGCAAGAGTGTGCTCAGGGTGAAGTCTAGAAACGGAGAGCTAAACCACCTGGAAGCTCTGAGGTGAACTCATCTGGATAGTCTTTCCCCATATATCTTAAGTTATAAAGTGCCTTGCACATTTTATAGCAACCATAACATTTTAGCAACGGAACTGGAGGATTCAAAAATTTGATGCAAGATGAAAATAAGAGAGATTTTGTGATGGACTATGAAATCTGTATTTTTTCAGCAGGTTGAGAAGAGCTAAGGACACATGTGGATTTACCTTGTGAAAGGTAACAGGAGGCTTATGGACAGATAAAAGCATACACAGACAGGACAAGTGATGTTTTAAAGAGCTTTCAGGTTCTAAGAATATTTTTGTGGTATATATGCTTATAAAAAGCAAAATAGCTAAATGAGTCTTAGTTGCACCACAGGCACCATCTGAAAAACACAGGGTGGTTATTTCTTCTGCTGTCTGATGTGTAGGAAGATGGAACCTCCTGTTCCACTGTTTGTAGTTTGAACATTTTCTTTAGGAAAAAAACTTCAGCTCCTGCTATTCTGTTGTTCTTTTTCATTGAGCATGTGCAAAATATGAATGAGTTAAGGCCCAGACTAAGAAACTACAATGTCCTTGGCTTAGGAGAGTGTACAAACCACTGGTTTACCAGGTAGGAGGCAACTGTGGCCACCTTTTCCTGGATAAAAGCAGGGTACCGATCACAAATGAAACAACATGTCATAAATGCTGAATAAAACAAGAGAGGCTCCTTGGTACTAGACCAGCTGGGATCACATTTATTTTATAATACAGCTTCTGCAGCTCCTCTGGTTTATTATGTGTCCAGCACTGACTGCTGCATTAGGCCACCCAGAAAACCTGTACTGTGTCAAACTCCTTTTATGTCTCCTGGATACCCCTCACCCAGTTTAGATGCAAGGCATCTAAAAACCAAACTGTTTGCTCCAAGCCATGCAGATACCTCTACAGAGGCATATATATATATAAATAGAAATATGTCGCTCGAGAACTCTGAATACAGTGACCTACCTGCAGAACTCACATCTTTCTAGGTAGAGGCCACAGGTGGGCTGAGTTGTTTTTTTTTACAGTTTCAGCTTTGGATTTAGATTTCATTTTACAGAACAATTTGTTTAACCTTTCAAAAGACTAAGTACATAGGACTGTATAGGTCAGCATTTTTCTCTGTTTCATAGGTCAGCAGAACCACCTTGTTAAAATACTGTATTTTTTTTACCACTGTGAACATTGCTGTGAACTCTGAGCTATACAGAATGGCTCCAGTCTATGCCACTTTGTGTTATGCAACCTTCTTGTTTGAATAGTAAAATCAAAATTCCTGTCAAATTCTCCTCATTTGTGAAATAATATTAATTAAATAGTGCTTTTAATGGAAAATGCTTGGGGAGGTGTAAGTGAACAGCAGTATTTTGTTATACTATCTCTTGCTACCTGAGCTCCCCATTCCTGAAAGAGAGTTTCCTGCATTGAAGCATCGATTTGCTTTGGTTTGAGTCCTTAAATCATCTGGCAGGAAACCTAAACTCGGGAAGGGATTGCTGTGGATGTAGCTGCTGTACATAAAGCAGTCCCTGAAGAGGGCAGGGTCTGTGAGAAAGTCCCACCCATCTGGAAACAGCTGCTCTTGTCTTGGATCATAGTAGGGTGAGGGGCTGTTTTATCCCCTGCAGCTGCCCAGCCAGATGAAGACTATCTGAGTCTTTGTATTATTCCAGACACTGTGTGTTTTTCCAAGGGGATGGAACACAGGAATTTGCTACAGGAGAATAAAGTACTGCCTGTATCTGAAAGCAACTATAAACTGGTGCAAGCAGAGTAAATTTTTTTTTGAAAGTATGGGAAGCCTCAGTATTATCCAATATAATTAAAATTAGTGCATTTACTTCTAAATGATTATTTGTAGTAATATGTTTAGTGTTTCTTGCCCTATCATCCTTCAAGGAACTGCTCTTGGCAAAATGAAAGCTTATGTCCTTGGAGGACTGTATTTATGTAAATACTTAATAGATTGTGATTAAATTAAATTAGCACTATGTATCACCTTCAGATTTATCTATATAGTCCTGTCCTGTGATCTCTGCACTAATGAATATTTGGATGAAAATATGTGGGCTTTTTTTTTTTTTTTTGAGAGAGACTGTGGAAAATTAAATCAATTAAGTAAATTATCACACTTAAAAGTGAGGGGTAACCTTGCTTCAATATTTGTAACATTTCAATGGCAATATCACTCTTTTCTATTGCAAAGGCTGGTAGGAAGAAGGGCACTTCTCCTTATAATGTTTTCCTTTATAGAGGCATGGACACATTAGATTAGACCTACACACCATCCAGGCCAGTAATTTGTTTCTGACAGAGCCCAGAGGGAGATGCCTCAGAGGAAGATTCAAGATCTGCAGTCAGAAGTAAGGGCACTGCTCTCCCTCTAATATGAAAGTAATAAATCTGTCCATACAGCTTGAGCAGCCTCCTGAAGATTCATCTTGTGGTGCCAGAAATAATGAATAAACCCTTCACAGATTTTTCTGTCTCTTGCACTGAGTGATTCTGAGCTATGGCAGAAGCTCTCAAGTCTGATCCTTCTTTGAAGCTTCAGTGTAACAAAATTGAATGGCTGCTGTGACTTTGAGGCACTGCATGGCGCTGGGAGGCAGAGGCAGCAATAGCTGGGGCAGATCCCAGCCCAAGACCTGTAACAATTCCCACCGGAACATGCCCAGGCATGTTTACTGAAAATCCGTATCTACTGAGAGTGGTGAGCAGGTATTTCCTTCTGTCTGATAAAAGGCAGAAATCTAACCCCTTGGGCTTGGTGCTGCTTTGTGACAATTGCAAAACTTGCACTTGTCTTGGTCTTAATCTGAAGTTTCTCCCTGAGTTTATGGGTAGAATTTACAAAGGCCTCAGCAATAAAATTAAAGTAGGTTGGGGGAGGTCAGACATAGCCAGAGGGTATGTGACCTCACCACACCAATGATGTGTCTGCCACTTACACTCAAAGCTGAGTCAGGCCATCTCTGCCTGCCTTAAATAATGCATGGAGCCAGAGATCCCTGATTATGGAGCCACCTGAGATTCCCTTTCCCTTTGTGCAGTCACCTAGGAGTGGTCAGTGCAGAATTACTGAGGGCAGGGTGTGTCTTACATCTGTCTTGCAGGTGCCTTATTCTGAGCTCTGTCCATCTGCAACCAGAGACAGGTGGGTGTTCACCACCGTTTCCTCGAAGTACTGACCAAGGACCAGTCCATTAACTACAAATTGATGAGAAAGTGATACAAGGGACACGTGGCCTCTTTGAGATCAGAGACGGCATGAACAGCCCGGGGGCCAGAACTCAGACTCCTCCTGACTGTATGGTGGCACACTTTTCAGGATAACTATAGAGAAAGCCCGTCATGTGGAACATTAATTTTGTACCTGACCATATTTAAGCTCTGTAAACTAATATTTATCTTTTACATACATTAAATTTACTGTGGAATTAAAACACATAGAATAGTGCTTTAAGTTTCCCTCATCTGGTATGCTAGCTGTGAAGTCTGCTTTGGCTGTGTGGTCACGTATTTACCTGAATGCATATTCTGCATCTTGTTGATAAATCAAAGCAGTTATGTATTTTACCTTCCATAGCACTACTGCTAATGAGATACAGTATATCTGTACTCAGATTAGCTGGCATGTTCACCACAGACCAACATCTCTAGTCCTTACACAAAACTGCAAGTGATTAAATACCCTTTGACTCAGTGTAAATACTGCACTATAACATGCCTATTTATTATGGTCATCCCCTTTTTTTCTAACAAAAATTTATGATTACATTTAAACAGCTTCCTGTATATAAATTTTGGATTTCTCCTATTCTTCCTTTCTGCAAACTTTTTAATAGTCATCTCTGTCGCAAAAGAAGAATGAAAACAAATCAGTACATTTTAGTAATTACAAGAAATTATTTAGAAGGCAGAAGTGGACACGATTTACATTTAATTGACTTCATAATTATAGAGTTGCCAATGTATGGGTGATTACCTCCTTTGTTCTTGTTTGTTATTAAATGAAGTGTTCAAGGAAACCCTTAATTTTTTTCTACCTACCATGGTTGTCAGAGATGGGATGTGGCAAAGATGGAAGAAAATGAGGAAGGAAACATGTTAAAGCTGTCGCATGAAAAGAACATGTACATAATTAAAGACAGAAAGCATGGGCTTCTTTTCAAAGTTATTAATCCTGGCTTGGTCTTCCCTCTGGGGAAGTTGCAATTTATACGGTGTACATGCAGCTTAGGGAGAAGAGAAATTGTCTTTCATCACAAGAAAGCCACTAGTGCTGTACCCCAGGGCTAATCCTGTTCTCTATATTTATCAGCCGAAGATCTGGCCAAAGGAGCACAGTGCACCTTCAGCAGGTTCACAGGCAATAGAAACCAGGCAGTCTGGCTGCTGTGCCACTGGCTGTGCCGCCATTCACAAGGACCTCGACAAAGTGGAGAACAGGGCAGAGAGGAATCTCTTCAACAATGGTAAAGGCAAACACTTACGTCTGTGGAGCAATAACCCCAAGCACCAGTACATGCTGGGGACCCACTGGCTGGAAAGTTGATTTGCTTACAAGGTCCTTGAAGTGAAAGTTTTCAGGAAATGGTCAACCAGATGACCATGAGCTACTAACACACCCTTCATGGCAAAAAAGGGCAGCAGCTTCCCAGGCTACATTAGTAAAAGCATTGCCAGCAGGATGAGGAAGAGGATCCTTTTTCTCTTCAGCATTGGTGAGGCCACATCTGGAGTACTGTGTCCAGTTCTGAAGTACCCAGTACAAAAATGATATGGTTTACTGGACTGAGTCCAGTGCAGTGATGATTAAAGTACTGGAGCACGTTTGACTACTTTGGAGGTCAGAGGGCTTCTTTAAAACCTAAAGTGGTAATAGTTCTGTCATTCAAAAACCATCTTCAAATTTTACCCTTCCCAGCAGTGCCTGAAAGATATCGAAGACCATTAATATGAAAACAAACGTTGATACTAGAAAAAGTTACTCCATATGGAAAAGGACATGAGTTGGTAATAATTGGCAAATCACCCATATATGCCAAATTATGGTTTTACTAACCTTTCCCATATGTATGCATGCAGAGATTTGAACAAAGTGTGATTTGTAGATGAGAGAAAAGCTAATCCAGTACTTCAAGAACCTTTGGACACCCTCTGCAAAGCCACAGATATTTCCTTCTAAGTGTTAGAAAGTCCTTTCAACTGAAATCCTGTGGGAGACATCTCGCATTAAAAACACTGTAGCTGTTAGGGCAGGGAAATTACTAATAACAATCACTAATAACAATATGACTGAATTTACTGAGGTGTTAAAATATTGGTTTTGAGGCATTAACTCTCCTTATGTTCCAATAGTTACTAAATTAAGGCACTAACTTGAAAGAGCTGGTTTCCTGACTGATGTAAACCACCCGATCACACAATGGCAGTGGAATGGACTTGGCCTACCCTGAAATTTTTTTTCTCCACAGGCTTTGCTTCAGTTCTTTTGATTATGAGACTTGTGGTGAATTAGATTTTGGTGTTTGGTGATCTGACCAAGGCAACCTAAGGGACTGGTTGGAGAGCATGGCCAAGGGCAGGCCAGGCCAGGCACAACTGTTCCTTTGGGTGGGAATGCGGTACTAGATCAGTTTAAACTGATAACAAAACCACACCCTTGCTGTTCACTGCAAAACCTATTGTCAACACCCATTTACTGGATCACTGCACTGTACAGTTAGATAAATGACAGAGATACTGATTCATGACAATTTCTGTGGTGTTTCCTGAACATGTAGTCCCTGCAGTGACACCTTTGGCTGTTTAGGAAAATTTTTGCAAAACCCTCAGAAAAAATTGCATTGAGAGGCTATAAGTGCACTTGCCCTCATGCATGAACTTCTGAGTGTTGCTTGATTGTGGCATTGTCTTCAAATCCCTTAGTTCCCTTGTTTGCAACTGAGCAACCCTCTTTTCTCATCCTCTGTATTTGCCTTTATTTGCTCCTTCTGCAGCATAATTCAGATATTAATCTGTCCCAAACACAAACCATACGGATGGAATAGCTGACATGCCATGCATTGTTCATGACATAGTTCTCATGCAACATCACTGCTCATCCTGTCTCTCTTCATTTGATTACAGTTTTCCTAAAGTGTACAATTTCCAGGCAAAGAATTTTCTATTTTTTACACAAATATCACTACCATCGTTTAAAACCAGCAGGATACATTAATCTTCATTTACAAGGATACTCTTCTTGAAATCCTTCATGAACACCTCTGTAGAGGATTTGCATTGTCAGTATATGAAATCAGACTGATCTTTGAGATCTTTTCCTGCTTGCTTCCATTTTCTCTTTGACATATTTTGCCTTCATTTTTATTTCAAATTTTCTTCAGTTACTTTGCTACCTACTTGCAAATTTTAGTCTTCCTCTGCTCTGTCTTCCAAACAGTGGCACTTGCAACTCACAACTCCACTCTGCCGTTTTCGTGGACTAAGTGTTGTTCTGGCAAACAATGATTTGTGTGCATGTCATGGTGCTGCCTTATTACCTTTGGAAAGGGGAATTTAAAAGATGTATTTACTTAAATAGCTAAATACTGAACTGAGTTAAATACTGACTCCCCGGGGGAGAGGTCATGACACGAAGCCTGCCAGAGTTCAAGAAGTGTTTGGACAATGCTCTCAGGTGCAGGGTGTGGTTCTTGAGGAAGTCCCATGCAGGGCCAGGAGCTGGACTCAATGATCCTGTGGGGCCCTTCCAGCTCAGTGTGATTCTACTGGACCTTTTTTGTGTAGGCTGTTTTTATTTTATAGAATTTTGAATTGCATTTTAAATACTATAGCATAATGATGCAGGAGAGATAAATAAAATTAACAGATTTAACAGCTTTGGGGAGAATAAGTGATTTCAAAATGTTGCCTAGAGAATAGGGTTGAATCCTTCCCAACAAAGTCTTCAGAGTTGTTTGCAATAATGGCGAATAATTGTTTGTATATACAGAATTTTGTATATACACTCAGCTGATTTTGTATATATCAGCTCAGCTGATTCTATTCTCCTATACTAAACAGGGTATTGAAATGGATATTCCAGACATCTCTTGTGAAATCTGTTTAAGAAAGTTTGTTTTCATTTTCAATTGGAATTTTCCTTATTTCCAGTAGGATATCCAGAAGAAAATACCTTCAATCTCCAAGGCTCAAAAGCAGTGCTATGTGTATAAAAGATTTAAAATTACATCCATTCTCCATGCAAAACTTCTGAGAAACAAAAAAAAAATTAAGGTTCAAAATCATGTGACTTTTCCAAGGTTCCAGGGAACTTGCAGCCCAGCCTTTATACTTGGAAGTTTCAGACCTTGAAGTGGTGAAGGGCCAGCAACACTGGCAAATAGCTATTGTACAACTCTGAGCAGAGAAATTGTTTGATCCAGAAGTTGCTTGTGCTCACCACAGCTATTTTTTGCAGAAAACCACAAGATTTTACTAGCTGAACTCAATGGCATGTGTTTTGAGCTCTCCAAGGAGTGCAAAGAACAGCAGTTCTGTCAGTTTCGTTTCCCCACTGATGGCAAGAAGAAAGAAAAAAAGAGAGCAACTGTGTGACACATAACTGCTACTCTGGATTTTGTGGTATTGCTTAAATGGAGAGTCAGTGTGCAGCTCAGCTGTTTGTAACCACAGAAACAGAAAATGTTATTTGGAAGGAAGGAGGATGTACACCAAATCTGCTATGTCTCAAACCTGACAGTGTTTCTTTAAAATGTTCTTAAACCTGTTTAACACACCCCTACTTTTCACCACTCCCTGGGAACATGCACCACTTATAGCAACTTGTAAATCAAGAAAAACCAAACCCAGCAATTTATTCTCCAGTGTGCACTGGATATTTTCACACACCCAGCTTGGCCATATAATTAAGTTACAACAAAGCTGACTAGCTCAGAGCTTTCTGCTTCAACCTAAAATGAGTTCAGCACTGTGGGTCTAGAAGTCTCAAATATTCTGGAGCAGTATTACATATTTCAAAATTATATTAAGAAAATGAAGAAAATATTTAGAATTCCAATATTGTGATTTATGCACAATCACACATGAGGTTCTGCTCACAGATTCATAAAAGATGCCAAAACTAATTTCTACTGTTTTATCTGCAGGTCAGGGATCTGAACAGAGTAAAGCAGTTAAACCCCAAAATTCAAGTCTTACTGTTGCTATAGCTAGAGGATTCAAATAGAGAAAAATATGATATATTCTTTCTAAAAATGAGTATTTCCTTTGTACCCATGAGTGAAAGGGATGGAACTGTTAGGAAAACACAATTTTTTTTTTTGTTTTCTCTCCGCTCCCATCTTACAATTTCTTTGTGTGTCAGACTCCTACATGGCCAGATTATAGTTTTCTAGTCACTTTCTGTGTGTAAGGGGCCACAGTGAGGTAGGGGAGCACATTTTTATAGATGAAGTATTGTTGAAGCTACAGAATGAGCTTTGCAGCTTAAATTTTGTCCAGAGATAGAGAGAAAAAAAAAAAAATCTGTATCCTTTATTCCTTTTCCTTTTAATTTGACAAGAGGCTATTGCTTTCTGCAAAAGAAAAAAAAAAATTGAAATCCTGCCATTACATGGAATTCATCTGACATGTATAGGTTTCTGTAGTGTAGATGCCTAGATCTGACTTGTCAGTTTTAGGCTTCCTTTCAAAACAGTGGAGAGAAATAGTAACTTCCACAGGCCAATCCTCTGACCTACTTTAATCTGCACTTGTGTGAGATTACAGTAGGGGTGTCTTGAGTGATAAATTTAGAGATAGGAGCCTAGCTTTTGATGTAGCCTAGCTTTTTTCCTAAATAAGGCCTGCGATGGAAAGTCTCACCCAGAGGAAACAAGTCTTTGAAAATAGATGTCACTGGTTTGGCGTCTCCTTAATTGAGTAGAATTCGAATTATTTACTTACACATTAATTGGCATTTAGCTCTCTTAGGCTAAGAGTCTGCATGGAGATCCAGAGCAGCCGACACCTGAAATTACTGGGTTCTTCACATTATGCTCTTGCTGCACCGTGGCAGGATCTGGAACCTGGAACTTATCTGGGCCTCTGTGATTACATTCAGATAATTATAATAATTATGTTCTGATTCCTTGCCTTGTAATATCACTGAAATTGTTTAAAAATCATCCCATTTCAAAGCCCAGCCTTGTTTTAATCTGATTTAATAACAGCAACAGAAAAAAATGAAAAAAACCTTCCATTCAATCCTTCTTCATGTACTGGACATTAAAACTCATGTAAAAGTTTTTTCTGCCAACATTCTTCCCAAAGTACTCACGATTTGGAAAAAAATTTTAGAATAATACAGTTTATTCAAAATAAAAGGGAAGGAGACGTTGATATTTAAAATGTACTAACTTCCACACCATTGCCACACTCTATTGGCCAGCTTATATCGAAGGACAAGTATTTTGAAAAAGCAAGAAGAAAGCTCAGTTGTTTCTTCAGCTTCTCAGCTCATAAGGCCCTGCTCACAGATGAGTTAATTTAGGAAATGTATTCTCCTTTCCTTCACACAGTTTGTGATTGAAATCTGCCCCTGAAATTTTTTCCTTGGAAGATGGTTGGAAATGGTACTAAACCTTATGTGGATAAGGAACAGCAACAAGACAGCTGAATTCTTTTCCAGGGAAGCTGGAAGGGGAGAGCGGAGGGTGATGCCACTTCTGTGAGACCATTTTCAACTTTACTCCTGCAGATGACATACATTTCAACACATATCATAAAACTGCTTTGCTATTTTTTTCTGTTATTTGAACAGGTGAGCAACTTTATTGGATTGCAAAGGTATTTATTAGTAAGGAAAGGGTCTTATATACATATTAACAAAAAGTAAAATTCTCTCTATATTTACTTATATGCATACTCTCCACATTTGTCACGCAAACAGAGAAGAAAGTCAGTCTGAAGAAAGTGACAATGCTGAATGACTCTCAGCTGAGGTGCTGAGTGACAACCCCTTCACTAAAGCTTATTTTAATACCTAAAGAATCAACATTCCATAGAAAAAAATGGTATCACTTTGATTGTATTGCTAATTGTTTGCATTGTCATCAAAGAATTAAGAAATCATTTTAATGCAAATTTACTTATGTGCCTTATACAAATTTTGACCATAGGGGCATAAGATAACCCTGGCAGTCCTTGGTCAGCCCAGTATTCTGTCTCCACCAGTCGCCAAAAGCAAATGTTCAGGAAAGAGTGGAAGAACAGGGAAAGTGTTTAAGTTGCTTTCCCTGTGTCCTTACATTCAGTATAAAATTGCTTGTAAGGTGCTTTTTTAGCCCAGTGGATTTTCTGTTTATTTAGTAACATCAATGCATTTCTCCTCCACAAGTTTGACTTGTGTCTCGTTGAGCTGTTTCATGTATGGGTACACATACACCTATATAAGTACATACATGAACCTACACATGCACAAGTACAGATACACACATATAAATAAACTGTTGCATTGCATAAACTACTGGAAATACATCTTTCTGCAGCAAGGACAGCTTACATCCTACATGTAGGAAGAAACATGTGTTTTCCTTTTCCTTTCCCTCTTCTCTTCTCTTCTCTTCTCTTCTCTTCTCTTCTCTTCTCTTCTCTTCTCTTCTCTTCTCTTCTCTTCTCTTCTCTTCTCTTCTCTTCTCTTCTCTTCTCTTCTCTTCTCTTCTCTTCTCTTCTCTTCTCTTCTCTTCCTTCTTATTGTCGATGCCAAATAGTTCTTGTACTAGGGGAGAATTGAAATACATGTTTCTCGTACTGTTTATGGTGTACTTACACCTCCTTTCACCACACTAAAACAGTCCTAGCTGATGCATTTGTTCTGTGTGGGAAGAAGTAATTATGCATCTTCAGTCATCTTTTTTGTTCTTCTCTGAACCTTTTTAAGTTCAACTCCATTCTTTCTGATTCCCATTTTTAGTCTTTGTCTTATTTTTGCAGTTACTGATTTTGGAACACATTTTCTAACAACTCTTCTATAATAAGCTGTTCTGTGCTAACTATACCACAGCCAGCATCTTCCAGCAATGGGGAAAACACTTTCTTTCTTTCTTCCATGCTCATATTCAGCTTTCATGTGGATAGAGAACAGGATCACAATCTGTAACATTTGGCTAGCATGCACAGCAGTTAAGTGTGCTGAGACCGCCAGTGTGGAATGTACATGTCAAAGGAAGATTTCATTAAATAGGTGAGATATTGGGTTGTTTTGACTGATATGAAATTTCCATGTAGGTTTTCAAATGGCAATCAAGTTCTCAATCAACTAATTTGATCCAAATAATAAAAGAAAGAATTACAAGAGAAGGCTGCGTAGCCCTAGCAGAAAATCCAATCACAATAGCAGGGCAAGGCGAGGAAAACCAGTCTATCAGATAAGTGTAATGTGAAGTTCCTCACATAGATTTCACTCTGTGGGACAGATATATCTCTTTATCTGCACCATAAAAAAGAACAGCCTGTGGGGGTTGTGTCCTATGTATTTACGGTGCCCATGACCAATTAAATGCTGTAAGAAAATTTCAGGGAGCAGGAAAATCTTTCCTCCTTTTAAGTTTACCTCTTCTAAGATGGCTTTTCCTGAGATCAGCACTGTTTGTTCTTTCCCAGAGCTCTCTCTGGAGATCTGGTAGAGATATTACAAAGTCATTGTTTAATGAAAAAAGCACATCTAATCATAATTCTCACACTGCCTCTACTACTGCCTCTACTACTAATCTGACTCCCATGTCTTTAGCCACCTGTATGAAAGTTCTTTGTTAATTCAGATACTGGTAACAAATTAACATATAAGCTATTTATCAATAACATAAGCTCCAAAAATGGTTACAGCCATTCAGCTGGTACCACGCAGATGTCATTTGACTTAGCCAGATTTTCAGCACAATTTTCCTCAAATAGCTGATCTTATCAGTAACTGATAAAACTAGTAAATGTGTTCTTTAGCTAAGGCAGTAATAGCAGTGGTGCACTATCAAAATACTTAAGTTTAGCATGCTATGGACCAGACTTTCAGGGACTTCTGAAATATATTTCACTTATTTGCAGAGTAAAGAGTTATTCAAATTATGGGAAAATCAGGTCCACTAGCATTGAAGACCATGTATCTCCATGAAATGTATTGGCACCTGAAATGAACAGAAGACACTGCTTGGATATTTTCTGTGGCAACTAGAAGATGCGAAAATGTTTAGACATTTTGCATACTATTTATGGCATTTTTTCTTCCTCCTTTAGTTTATGAACTTTGCCACACCCCTTGGGAGAACAATGGGCTGCAGATACCTCTGCATTATGACTAAGGTTTTCTTAGCATTCAAAAAATGCATATGAAAAAACTCTGACAGTGCTCCTTCCTGTGTTCAGAAAGGTGTGGTTCAAAAAAAGATTGCATGACTTACTTTAACCAGTTGAAAGGTCTTCCCCAGAAACAGCAACCTGCAATAGCTAAAGGAAATGTAGGCTTGGCTGGCAAGAATTAATCCATAAAACTCAACATTATCTCTGGTGCATTATGGTATTTAATATCAGACTTTGTGAAATGCTGTACTCACTTTGACAGTAACTTAATCCAGTGAAAGTGTTTTTAAGTTCTTCTGCCTCTGCACAACAGCTGTTGCTACATCATATTGAAAAATAACTCTTATGTCCACCTATTTTAATAACTCAAGTGATAAAATGCTGAAAAATTGCAACATAAAGCGAAAAAGGAGAATTCCATACATAATATCTAAATATTCATTTCGACTGTATGAGAGATGTATAAATCGTGAAAAGTTTTGAACAAGCCTGGGACTCCCATCTCTCTCCCTCCCTCTCTCTCTATTTTCTCTCTCTCTCTCCTCCTCACCCTTGTTCCCCTTACCTCTCTTCTATTTCTTTCTCTCTACCTCACACTCATTGTTAAAATAAATCTGTATTATTGACTTGGGCACATGGTCTCATTTGTACCTAAACTTGGGCAGAGGCATCTCTTAATCATTGGATTGTAACAACATGAGCCTTGAATGTGGATTAGGCAGAAGAATTCTAATTTTTGAGCATGAAGGAAAGAACAAAGTTGTTACGAAGGGCCCCAAGCACTTGGCACTGCCAGAGGTTCCACTTTGCAAGGCAGCCCAGGACATTGCCTATCTACCTTTAAAGCAGGAGGACCAGAATCTTCAGGGGGAAATTTAACTGTTAGAATAACCTGCCCATGGAAAAAAGTCATACTTCTTATTTCTCCCTGTCCTCTGTGTTGCAGTCACGAATGCTGCTAGGATCCATACAGCCATTTTTAATCTGGTTCTGAGTCACACATACCTCTTAGTAAGGGTGTACCCACAGGCAGTATATTCCTTTGGTTAATTATTTTGACTGGAGTGAAAAGTACCTCTGTATAAAGAGGTAGCACAAGTCCCAACCATCTGCTTATTTTATGTAGGGCTGGATGGGGAATTCAGGGAGGAGCAGGCCTTGTGTTAGTCAAGAGGAAGGTGTCACCCTGTGCATGAGCATCATTTCCTTTTCTATTTGCTGCACTGGGTTCCTTTTTTGCAGAAGTGATCCCTTCCCTTTTGACTTAACCTATTAGAACTTCTGTCTACATATATAGGCGATCTTAGACTAACCGTAAGCAAGAAAAATATGCAGGTGGCACAAATGTGCAACCCATGTCCCAGATAAAAATGACACTAACTGAATTAACATGTAGGTCTGCTAAATGCTGCCTTGCAGCTGGGCACCATCACTGCCTACACCTATCTATATGTTTCAGAGTGTTTCGTTCTAGTCATCTTTTGACATGACCTATATTGAACACAGTTCATTTTGAAGAAATCAGGGCCAATGAATAGGACCATACTAGTTAACTAAGTACGAGTGGGATCTGGACCTGGACAATGTCCTCTGCTTGTCCATACTTTTATCACACATGCTCCTTGACACAATATTGTTCATGACAATTATCTGTCCCTGAGAAAAAACTTGGGCATGGACAGATCTCTCTGTTACAACTCTGGACTGCTTTCAGTTGGAGTGTGGATGAGGCCACACAGTTCTTTTTGAAAAGCAACTTTAGTGATATAGGTACAGAATATGCTGTGCTGCTTGTCCTCAGCCCGGATATTGGGCTTAGGTATGTTTCATTTCATAGTATATATGTAGCTGCTTTATCATCTCTTGAAACTAAAAAAATTGAACATTACTTGCTATAGAGTCTTCAAATCTTTTGAACATACCAATTATAGAATCTTATAACCCAGAACACAACAGTTAACCAATCCTACTTGGAAAGACTGAACTATTAAAGGATTTCTCTTCTGAAGGACTGAATGTATGAAAAAATGTGTTCAGTAATGTATTCCGCCTTTTTTTGGGAGGAGTCACAGAACAGCATTTGTCCAAAATGTTGTCTTCTGAATCACTGCTTGTTCCCAATGCTCTATTGTGAATCTGCAAAAAAGCTCGATAGAGCTAGGCTACATTATGCTATTTTCATGATGTCGTCTTATAAACCTGAATAAGGATGTGGAGGTAGCACAATATTTTGCAGTATGTTTTGTACTGAAAAATGGAAACCCAACAAAAATTGACAAGAAAATCATGTAGAGAAAAATGCATTTTACTAGCAATCAAGGGACATAGACCTTTTAGACAAGTGTGTAAGCTAAAGCTAAGAACACTGAACACAACCATCTTGTTCAGAAAATGATGAGAGCTGGGAAGTATGATAATGTATTGCCACTGTAGGGTGCTATAAGCATTTGACTTTACTAACACTGAATAAGCCATTCAAATCTAAATTATGGCACTTCTGAAATACTTATGTTCAATTTTCTGCCAGTGCTACTCTGTTTTAAAAGTCAACATTCCCTACCGGCAGTTTCTTAGCAGGCACTGTAAGAATTCTTTGGATGGCAAATAAGCCTCCATTGTTGATGAGGTATTCAAAATGAGCCTGCTTGAAAAAAAATCCTCCAAACTGTGTTAAAGATCTGAGCTGCAAGAGATAGTGGCCTCTGATTGCTAATCAGTAATGTGTCCCTATTGCTGGTTATTAGTAAATGATAAGGAGGATTTAATGTAGGGAGGAAGTCTAAGATATTTCTTGCTTTCTATCTATCATAAATTATGACAGACCACACACTCTGCTAAATCAAGCTATCATAATGATTTTGGTGGAGTTATACCCAGATATATAAGCCTAGGATGTTGCCATTTATGTTTGTATTTATTCTTCAGAGACTCCCTCTTTTCTTCTTGAGATAATGACAAGCAAAAGCACAGTATTTACTGAAGTCCCAGCAAGCAGATAACTGATAGGTAGATATGAAACAAGTTGCTGTCAGCTCCAAAGCATCTTACTGTTTAAACTAAACAGAAAAATAAAAAAATCCTTGAAATGTGATAAATCAATAGTAGTACACGGCCCAGTGCAATGATTAGCTAAATTACTCCAATTGATAGGCATCAGTTGTCAATACAACTTGCTTCTATTTTTTGCATTGCTCTTTTCTGATGCTATGGAAAAATCTGTCTAGAATGGTGTCTGTCTCTGCTTCAACTTGGATATTTTCTTGAGAGTGAGAAAGGTAGTAAGGAAGATATAATTCAAATTCCGAAATAGCCTTAAATTTCACTGTATTTCACTTCGGTTCTTCCTTCAATTAAATACAGATGTTATACTAGAGAATGAAAAGAAAACTGAAACCTGACTGCAGAACAGTTCATACACTGTGGGCATGGCTCGATTTGAGAGTGTTATGTGTTATACTGAAATGCAGAGGCAAAGTTTGAGTTCCTCTGAATTTCAGAAAGCTGAATTTCTTCAGAGTACGGGAAGTTTGTTCATGAAAAATAGTTATGGGCCATTTTCACTGTATGGTTATGCTGAAACTGTTCAATTCCTGATACACAGCACTGCATCATATATTCTTTATTCACTAGGAACAATGCTTGCATGTGGTTACAATACAGAAAATGAGACAGAATGTTAAGCTGTAAGTTAGATTTGCTTTAGCCTAAAAAAGTTTAAATCTTTTTTTCCAGCTGTGAAGTATTAAGTAATCAGCATAGCTAACACCAAAAATTTGCCATCCAAGGAATATACTGGTTGCCACAGACAAGTCACTGGAAGACAGCTGGTCTACTTTATTCCTAGGCTGAGGTCAGTACCACTGTTGGAATTCCATATGGATGCATTTTCCCATAGACCATCTATTCTATCAGACCAGACACCAAAGACTTAGCAAGGACTGCCTTAGAATAGGCCTTGGGCTTATTTTGGGTAGCAGAACTGGCCTGCTCTGCCCCATAGTTTCTTCTCTGTGTTCAAAGGCCATAAGTACAGGAAAATATCAATTTAATTTCTCCAGACTGTATTGTTTGCATCTCTATTTGTGTTTCTCAAACACTTTGGCTAAAGAAGGCAGTGCTGTGAGACAGGTTAAGCATATCTCTGATTTACAAGTGGAACTTGTCTGATTGAATGTAAAATAACAAACTCATATCATGTAGCACCTGAATTTTGAAAGAAAAATGTTAAAAAAAATATATTCCTATTCTCAGGTGTTTTTTTACATCAAAGCTAGATGTCCATTTCAAATTAAAGTGTATGCAGTTTTTTTAAAGCTAATTCCCATTTAATGCTAATTCCTCATTTCTTATGAGGAAAGACATCTGTTTCCTGTGGGAGGCTACTAAATTCTCAACATGTCTGTAAAGAGATGTATTCACAAAAGTTCCTTCTTAACTGTAAAAAGATAGATAGTACCTGAAAAATCCAGGACTGCTATAAGTATTTTTCACTTTCAGAGACACAGAAGTTGAGATGTAAAAAATTCAGAAATGTTTGCATGCTTGTATTCATTAATTCTGATATTTGTGGTAGTTAATAGTTTATATGTGGTGTTTTCTTGCCTGCTGCTCTGCTTCATCACATGTATTATATCAGACTGAAGCAATGTTTAGACAATAGCTTCATGCTACTAAGTACCAAGCCTGTGAAAAGGTAACCATCAACAAAAATACAGACTATTACTAAGTTAATTAATATCAGTTTGCTTTATTTGTGTTCAAAGAAATTCTTAATTTTCATAAAAGACAATAGGACTAAAGGTTGCCCAGCATCTTGCTAAATGACCTCTCACATATTTCACTACAAAAGTTCTCCAAACATAAAATAAGGGTGGGCTTGTATAAGATATGTTAAAACCAGCCTCTGTATCTTAAACAGAAGCATGGAGCTGTATACAGTATTCCTGTAAGAAAAGTATTGATTCCATTCTACTGTATTTACTAATAATAAGGCAGTTCTTAGACTACAGACAAACTTGTTTGCAGCCATTTTACAGGAAGAAAACAAAAGGGAACACAAGCTCTTCCCTCCTTTGTTTATTGCTGGCTGTAGTAAAGGAGAATTCAAATGTGCAGAGATAAGGGAGACTTGCAACAAGATCTCATGTGGGAGGGATTTCCCCCCACATCTTTTGCTTCTGCCCACGTACTCAAATGGTGCAAATACTTAACGCAGATCAGATCCCAGTTTGTGTTCCCCACGTAACACTTCTGCAGAACTTTTCTTTGGTGAAATACGGTGTTACTTCATGTTCACCCATGTAAATACCTGCAACTCTCTAGCTGAGAGGCAGCCCTATAGCTCTGCAACATGTATTTCTGTGGAAAATCCAAATGACTGTACTATATTTTTCCAAATGGTAATTGCTTGGTTTTCTGTTTCAAGGTCTGTGAAGGCAGCTCATTTTGTGAAACCCAACCCTACCGCACTTGAAAGGAACAGCAACCACAGAAGGATAACAACTCACCCGTACTCTTAATTGATCTGGTATTTCTACAAGGTGCCACCCTTTTCCACACCTCCTACCTCCTCCTTAAGTGACTCAGCCTCTGAAGGAGAAATCTCTTGACTTTTCAGACAGCTGGATGGGGAAGAACAGTTCAGCTCTCTGTCTGCTTTGATTGTGCCTCCCTTCCAGGCTGACTAACCACACTGAGCCTCGCTAGGACACCAATTTTTGCCGTACCTAGGTAAGGATGTTTACTGTTCTGGTTTTATATACTATGTATGGAAACTCCTACATTTTCAGATATTCTGTGTTTTCTTAATGTCCAGTTTAGGATGTCGCTTCAAAGGATCTGATTTTCAAGAGGTATGGAGAACTTGACTATGAAAATGCAGCTCTGAAAGTTTTACAGTTTAGGTGCTCAGATTCCCTGGACCTTTCTGACTTCTTCCGGCCATACCATCTTAATTTCTTCATTATTTATATTATATTGCTGGTTGTATTTTGTTCTAGTGATAATTCTCTGATGATAAACTCACAGTTCAGACCACTTTTCATGAATGGCTGTTTTAATGTAGTTTTTTCTCTTTGGTTCATTTTATTGTTTGTTTATTTTCTTCATTTGGAATTCTTATCTAAAATTAATGAGTATTTACTCTTTTCTCATTTTCTTCAAATTTATTATTTTGGAAAAAAAAATTAGCAACATTTCATTTTCATTTTCACCTTTGCGAAAATACCCATTCTACTTTAATACAAGGACTTATCTATACAATGACCTGAACCCACGTATAAACAGGAAGGGCTCTTCATCAAAAATCAAATAAATTGAATGACAGAGCTTAATAAAGAAAATTAAAATTATCACCCCCTTTCATACATTCTATTAAAAAAATACCCCTACATTTAAAACTGAACATGTGTTTTTAATTTGAAAATACATACAAATTTGGATTGTGACTTAGCTGATTTTACATTAGTGACAATTCCAAAGCTTCTTTCAAAACAGAATCTCCTCCGCCCACATCTTGAAAAACCAGTTTTGAGAGCTCTTTCAGCTACAAATAGATGAATGATTGCTGTCATACATTCACGTGTTCTCTAGTCCTACCTTGCCAGTTTTCTCTTTTACACATATACACATGTTATTTCTATTTTCTGTGTGAAGTATTTTCGGTGTTGTTAGTTCTGTGGACAAAATAGTAGAGTAAAATATTCATTTAAACACAATGTATTATTTGCAGAAGTTCACAAATGTATTATATGGCTATTGGTCTGATATGTAACTCTTGGGAAAAAAATCTGTCTGGGAAGTAAATGTCTTTAATGTCTGTAAAATAAATGTAGTAATTTTTAAATGTAGTTTTCAGCAAAAGGACAAAAATACTAACTAATTCCCAAACAAATAGAACCATGTTACTGGTGGTAATTGTGTAGGAAAGAAAGTAGAGTATCAGTTATACCTATAGATCTGCACCTGACAGAAAGGACCTTTATGGGTATTTGAAGAGCTCATATTCTTGTCTGTAATAACAAATTTGGATGTGTGAAGGATTGTACAGCCTTGAATGGCTCTGGCTGTGATGGTGATTTGCAAAACAGCCTTTATCTACAATCAAGAAATTCTTATTTGAATGTAAGTGTAGGTAGGCATATCTGACAGCCCAGTCACAGCATTATTGCCTGAGGGGAGTAAGGATGGATATGGACAACAGCAAAATTGGTATTGACTTCCAAACCAGAAAGATTTTACTTCACATGCTTATGGGTGCTTATCTAGAAGAACAGCTGCAATGATGTGTGTCCCCAGTGCTTTAGTTTTAGGGCTTGGAAATTTTTATCCTGTATCAAATCAGAACTACTTTAATCAGTTGCTTGCTCACACTTACTGTATTCAAGAGAAATGGTGTAACATTATGAGTTACAAGGGAAAACAAAGCGAGACAAAAAGAAGAGCTGAAGTCTTCAGTTCTAGTGCAATTTCTAAAATTTTGAGCTCTAGTTACTCATAAGATACTGATTGTTCAGCTTACTTCAGAGTAGAATACTTCTTCAAGAAGATGAAAGTTTGGTGGTAAGCTTCATATTTGGGATAAAGAAAGAACAAAGCATAGGCCTATTTTCTTTTTCATATGGCAAATATTAGATGCTTTCAAAAAACTGGAGCTTGAAGGACATGTAGCAGACAGTAGTCAGCAAGCTGTGGTTGTGTAGAGCATATAAGAAACCTGTTTTTTCCAGCTGGTGTTTCATGTGCACATGCCAAACTCAGCAACTTCTCTACAATTCAGGCTCACTTAGCAATGCGGCACAAGAAGTTGGATGACAGGAAAATTTGGAAACTTTTCTTTTTTAAAACTAGTTGTCCAGCTAAAAATTTTTGTATCACCCAGCTCATTAAAAATAGTGGGAAATTTGGCATTTTAGGCATTTGCATTTGGCAATGCTTTATATGAAAAACCTCAGTATAAAAACAAATATATTGACTTTTAAGAGAAGAAGGTGCATCTCTCTCAACACTCCTTCAACATTTACTATGTTGAATTCCTTATACAGAGTGATGATAATGCAGTGCCTCTTGCCTCTAAGCTGTGGAAATTAATATTGTTTATTAGAAGCAAAATACATGCCAACTGACTACTTATAAATAAGGTCTGTCATAGCTAGAAGCCAAAGAACAAAAATGTTTTTTGGTTGCAACTAGTTCAGTCTGATTTGGAAAACATGAATCCTACAGGAAATGCTTCTATTACTATGTATGTTTTAAAATACAGCAATGCATATGTGTGAAGCCTAATCACATAGACAGGTACAGCCAAGAGCAGAAGAAGGAAGGCCAAAAGGACTTTGTGATGGAGGAATGGGTGTGTTCAGATGATCTGAAAACTAGAAGGTCTGGCTTTCAGAACTGAAGGCAGGCCTGGGGAATTCTGCTGATCAGTCACTGCAGGAGATGAAAAGGAGATGTAAAAGTGCAAATACAGGTATTTGTGACAAAAACAGTGTTGGAGACTTGTGCTGCTTTTGGAGTAATTTCTTGCCTGGTTAGATAGACTTTTGACTTTTCCTGAAGTCATGTCTGAAGTTTTTTCTGAACTTCTTTGGGACTGTGTTTGTATTTCTCCCAAAATGGTTGAGGGCCTGAATCTAGGACTGGCATGTCTTAAAACCACTTGGGAGCTGCTCACTGGACTGGCCGGGGCAGTTTTAATTTTCATTTAGAGTTTCCTGACGCTGTTTTTAAATTCAAATTACACTGGAGTTACATTCCTGTTTGTTTTTGTTTTGCATTCCAGCTAAGTTGTTTTGCTTCAGTGGTTGAGGTCTTATTAAGAACGTCTGAACATAATTTACTATTATAGCATAGCATAGAAAGCTTTAACTCTGCTTTCTCACAATCTCATTTACAAAGTTAAAAACTTTTTTTTAATCTCCCTATGGTCTGAAGATGAGCTGTTCACTGACCTGTGTGAATAATGTGACAGCTCCAGATCTTTAATGAGCTGATATTTTTAAACTAATGTGATCCTCATAATCTCTTGTCCACTCCTGTTTTCAAACACAGATACACACATACACTTAGTTTAAAATAGTGAAGATGAAGGAAAAAATGCTTTGATGAGCTGTATTCTTCCTCTTTATGCAAGATTCTTTTCATTTCTAAGATCCTAAAATTGAAATCTTACTCTGATGATTCTTGATTGCCTGTGCTACAGATTAAAGTAAGATTTTTTTTTAAATTTGCATTTTAAATTTTAATAAATTAATCCGTGATATACAACTTGAAAGCTCAGAGGTAAGAAACAAGCCTTGAGGACAAAATGGCAGTATTCTGTAGCACTAAAATGCCTGGGTTTAAAATTTCAGAATACCTGGCACATAAACAGTGCTGACTGTAAAAGGGAGTGTGCCTGTTTCTTGTATTCATTTATGCATACTACTTTTGGTTTGGGAGACTATGCAGCAGTTTATTCTGGATGCTGCACACATGTGAAACAAAAATGTTGTTTTGCCCTAAAAACATTAAAAAATGAATATAGGACAAGAGACAAAACACAGTTTTAATTAAATGATGGAGGATGAAAGAAACACACTTGCTGGACTCTCTCATGGGTACAAGCAGGAGTTGCAAACCTCTTTACAGTCGCTTTTCATTTGGTTTAATTTTCACAAAAGAAGTCTCCTTTTTCAAAGTTTTACGATTAATTTCCCTTAGCAAATGGCTTTAAAAGTACTTAATAGAAAATAAATCAAAAATGTTTCCCTGCAAACTACTACTGTTTCTTGAGATGAAGAAGTGCCAGTTCTCATTGCTTGTAAAATATACTGAAGTATCAAACTTTCTATTATCCTGGGACTGACTACATCAGATGTCCAGCTGTACCTAAGGTGGAAAAGTAAATCAGAGACTTCTCTATCATCTTGGGACAGTTCAGGAAAATTGATCGTGCAAGTGGTAACTATCTAAAAAACCTGAGTGCTTGATAACCTACCTGAACTGTTTCTAGGAAATTCAGTGCATCTATGCTTAAAACCTTATATAAGTATTTTTAAAAGGTATTTTATAACCTATTGCAAAACAAATAAGGCTCACCATAGCCCCGAGCATATTTTTGTTGTGTGGGAACCAGATCCAGCAGTCACATGTTTTCTACACACACACCATGCCAATGCCTGTTTGATACCAACAGCTAAAGTTTAAAACAAGGAATGCAGGTAGGAGCCTTTCAAAATGTCAGAATTTTAAACTCTAATAAATATTTGGAATTTCACAACGGGTTAAGATACGTTCAGCCTTTTGGACTCCAATATTAGTTTTGTATTTGTATCTTTACTTTCTAAAAAGATCTGTAGTTGTTTACATCCAGATTTTGGGTTACTGCTTGTTTTGTTTGTTTGCTTGCTTGTTTGTGTTGAGATATTTTTTGGAAGGCTTGTTTTGGTTTTTTGGGGGGTTTGGGATTCTTTTTGTTTGTTTGTTTGTTTTATAATCATAAGCTTTTTTTGGTAATTGTCCGGCAGTAAAAGCATAGAATAGAAAAATCTGTTCTAAGTGCAATCTTTTGTGTCATCCACAATGTTTTATTGTCAGTATAAGCATTATGCTTAAGCTTTTTCCAGAATCCAAAATCTTCTTCATCTTACATCAGGTAAAGAAAGAGCCACAGGCTCCAGTGTCAATCCACTCTATTTTAGGTGTGTGAGCAATACACTTTACATCTGCAAAAAGAAAAAAAAGGATAACTGTGTCATCCAGAGAACCACGAATGTATCTAATTTGTAAGGACTGCTTCTGTCACAGAAAGTGTTTTCTGGTGCTTCTGTGAATTTTACCAGCCTGACAGTAGAGCCTGCTGTGAGCTTTCCAGCACAACATTGTTTTCTTGGAATATGCTGCTTTACAAAAAGGAATCCATTTGCTAAAGAAGGTCAGTTTTGGCCAAACTCTTAAGTCAGTGTTAGCATTTGGGGCTTTTTTAACTTAAGGGAGAATTTTGTGTCATCAAAATGCCATTATGTTCTGCTTGATGCTTTCTCTAGGAAAGCTGCTATTCACAACCCAGTTTCAAAGCAAAACATGAAATCTTTTGAGTGGCTCAACTCCCAAATAATTTTTTTTTTTTTTTTTTTTTTTTTTTTAAATCATCCGTCTTGGATGCTTTTAACCTGATTTGAGGTAAGGGAAGAAGTCAGTGACTGGAAAGCCATTGCAGAGCAGAACTGCTTCTGTCCTGGCCCCGTGCATGAGCTGCTGGCCCCTGAATCTGAGAGACCTCTCAGCAGGGCTGGATGAGCTCACCTGTGCTCCAGGTGCTGCGCAGGGACTGATACCATCTTCCTATTAAGCTTATCACCTCAACTCATTCTTCAACACTTATCTTGCCCTCTGAAGGCTCTCACCATACCAAGTGTTCTTGGGAAAGGAGTTCCCAACAAGGAGCGGGCAGTGTGACAGGCAGAAGGGCAGGGCAGGAATGCACATCGTTCTCACCAAGCAAGGAAAAGCCCCAGATTCAGTCTGAGGGACAGCGGGCCCTAAGCCATTCCACCCTGTCAGACTAAACTTGTGCAGGGAGGTGATCAAAGTGGGCAACAAACTTGAGATGTCTCAGGGGATGACTCCTGATCTCACTGTCAACTCTCACTTCCTTTTTTTGCCATA
The DNA here is from genome assembly GCA_036630365.1 of Acanthiza pusilla. Taxonomy (NCBI): domain Eukaryota; kingdom Metazoa; phylum Chordata; class Aves; order Passeriformes; family Acanthizidae; genus Acanthiza; species Acanthiza pusilla. The sequence continues at coordinate 26,368,855 of JAXCHO010000018.1, forward strand.
TTTTCTTTTAGATTCCCGCAGAAGGACGACATCACGGACAAATGTCAGCTTTCGGCATACGGAAACAGTCTCCTAATCCAAGCGGTAATACTGAGTCCCCTCCTTTTTCTGCTCCCAGGGCACTTGGAGGCTGAGGCAAGGCCTCCCTCCTGTCCAGGCCCCGCTGCGGCCCGGTGCAGCTCCCTCACGGGGCAGGGCCGGGAGAGCGATTTGGGCCACTGTGACCCTCTTCAGGTGCCAAACCATCGGTGTTGTGCATGAGCTGTGGCTTGCAGGGATTCAGGCCAGAGCATCCCAGTGGGCAGTGGCGTGTGGTGGAGCGAGGGAGCCAGGCCGTGCGGGGCAAGGTGGGGTGGTTGGCATGGAAAACCCACGGGAGCAAGGGCAATGGGGAGATCCACTCTCTCCCCTCTCTTTGACTTACTCAGGGAAAATGAGGAGAAATTGAGGAAAATTAGGAAGGGGGAAGGGGAGAGAAAAGCTGTTTAATCATTGTCTGATGTGATTGTTTACTCCTCTGGAGGGATAAAACTGGAGGGGGGCTGGAGTTTGCTTTCTATGCAGAGGAATGACCAGAGGCAAACTAGAAACATGATGAAATTTTCTATTTCCCTGAACCTCAAAAATATTACTATAGACTGAAAAGTTTTGAGATATATGAGAACCTGGTTCAGGTGGGATGTGCCCAGCTTAAGTGCGCCAATATTGGTGTAGCCACAACAGGGAGTTGCTTGGCTCTGCTGTGTTGAGGACAGGAATTTTTATTGTCAAATTAAGGCAGGGATGAGCTGCATCTCTCTGTGCTTGTGTGACATAATCTGTTGTATCAGATCTATGTTAAATTTTTTAGCTGAAGCTTGGGAGAATATTCATTAGGCCAGAAATGAGTACTCTTCAGCAAGCCTGGGGCCTCAGGCATTAGCAGATTGCTTGCAATGTTTATTGACAAGAAAACAATATGGTTTCCTTGTCTACCACCTTCATACGAGGTTTCATGAAACCCTCTTTGCACTTAACAATTTAAAAAGCCATGATTTCTGAGAAATACAAGGGATTTTTGGGTAGGTGATATCAGTTTTCCTAAAGTACTATTGGTAAAAAAGCCAATATGGCACATATACAGTTAATTTTAATAGTTGGATATATACCAAGTACTTCTTGATTATACAGAAATGCTTATGTGATGTTCATGTTATTGAAGAATTTTTCTTCAAGATTCAGAGGAGGTTAAGGCTGATAGTAGAGCAGAGATTAAAATGTATTGCAGACAATTGGAAACATCTTTGTCTAAAATAATTAGGATGAAAAGAGTGCTGGAATTATATCCAACCCTTTAGCTGCCATCAGCTATCCTTGCTGTAGTGAATTCTTTTCTCTGGCATGCATAAACTTGAACTCATATTTTTCCTACTTCTGAAAAATTAATTTTTCCTTTTTTTTCCCCAATGCAAATGATTGTACCAAATTAAAAATACTTAAATATTTATGAGAAATGAGGAAAGGTACACATTTTTTAGAGCAAGTGCACTTTCTATAATCTTGTTTGCTAATTAAAACTGTCTCCATTTTCAACAGTACTATAAGACAAAATTATTGTTTAAAGTGGTGAAGGTTTAGTTTAATTTTGCAAGAAGTGTTTATTTTAATAGATATTCTAATGAACCACTGGAGCTATTCAGACAAGCCTGGGATGCTTTCATTTTTTTGCAGTCTTTAAACTCAGATTTGAATAAATATTTTTAAGATAAAAACTAGCTCAATAGGCAGTGAACAGGCTGATGCAGAAGTCATGCAGTGAGGACAGATTAGTTTTTGTTAATCTACCATGATTGTCAGCTCATTCTTACACACAACATTTTTCATGCCCCTGGCCATTTGTCAAAGGGCTGGATCTGTGCTGCTTAAAACAAGGAAGACCAAACCTTGGCGTCAAGGCCGAGAGACAGAAGCACACATCTGTTCTATCACAGCCATGGCTCCTTAAACATTTGCCCTTCTTTATCATGTCAGTCCTGGAGAGACCAAGTCCTGTAGCTATTTGTCATTTCTTAATGTTATCACTACAGGTCAAATTCTTGTATTAAAAGCAAGAAGTACGTTTTCTTATAAATCAGAGCAGAATGCCAAAACACAGCACTGACAAATGACATATTACTGACTGCATGTGTTTTCTGTGGAGCATGTTCTTTCTACAGACAGTGTTTACAGTCAAATTACTGAAAATCAGATAGTGACGTCTCCTGAAATTTGGTGTCTCCTTTTGTGTGAATGCTCAGAGAATGAGGAATTAATTGAGAAAATCATGAGGGTCTTTAGAGGAAAACACAGGATCCTCTGCATTTTTCATCTTTTTTTTTTTTTTTTTTAAATTAATTGGTTGTATTAACAAAGATTTTGTGTAATTAATTTTTCACTTTTTCTTGTCTGGAAAAATTTGTAACAAATATTGCAACTAAAAAATGGAATTCTTATTTGGTCTGAACTTCTAGATTTTCATTTTAATAGGCAGGGTTAAAATATCACATCAATATTTCCTCTCACCTCAAACAGGCCAAAAGTCATTGCATATTTTTGCGTGCAAAAAGGGCCAAAACCGTCATGAAATGAAAACAAAGGAGATAAACATCAACTTTCTAATACAGGGAAGAATCCGTATTCTCCCAGATCAAGTGAATGTCATATCATTAGTGCCCCAATATAATAAATACTAGCATTTTTGCTAATATAATGTAATATAATATAATCAATAATAATACAATACAATCAATATCAGCACTGTTGGGCAAAGATATTTTAGGTTGTTTTCATAAGCAAATGAGGCTTCCATATTTGTACAGCATGCCAGTGTGCATGTCTGTCTGTCTCTCCCAATAGCCTTTGAAACCATGCACCAATTTTAGTTAGATTTGATGTAAATGTATAGATCTTAAAAGTATTGCTTTTATTGAAGCTCGGTAAAACTAAGTAACTGACAAGAAAAGAAACTCTGCTCATTCAGCCTTTGAGGAAAAAGCTTCAGAGGGAGTCTGACTCCTTGAGGAACATGAAAATCCACATATTTTGGGCTGGGTGTTGTTGGAGGGCCATGTGGTCAACTCAAGATTAGCCTTCGTTCAAAATTTGCATCCTGTCACACATCTGTAAATTCAAAACCCACAGACAATACCCCAGGAAACAGGATTCATTAGTTTGACTTTCCTGGCATTACTGTGGTATGCAAATTTCATAATTCCTTTATCAGATCTGTGAAATGTGTTTACATTAGTAATAGGCAAAGCAGTTTCATATTAAGGATGAAACTGAATTTAGTTTGCTAAGCTGGGCTTCTGCGGGCCCTTCAAGGTTGAAGCCAAAATCTTTTCAAGGAACCAATCTGCATTAAACAGGTGCGATAACTGAAAATTCAATCTGTATTAAACTTTTACATACTTCAACCTATGTAATAGTACTTTAAGTTTCCAAAGTTATTCTACATGTTCATTTTCATGACGTTTCTCTGCATTTGCAGATAAGAAGAGTCCCTCTGTTGCAATCAAAAGCAGACAACAGGCTGCTCATGATATTAATAAACGACGGACCCTTTTGCAAGATAACAGTTGGATAAAGAAGAAGCCTGAGGAGGAAAGGTAAGAAAAATACAAAATGCATTTCTTCCATATTTAGTTCAGTATGCCATGTACCTTTTCATGGAGTGTCTACTTTTGCACGGATGGCATCAACCAGAATTATGAGAATTCAATCAAGTAACTCTTATTAATTTATCTTGATGAGGTATTGATTGCCTTCTGGAAGTATTAGTTTGCTGAATATTCACTGACTATGTTTTTCATTGGGTCTTTTGAGTGCTGAACATTTGATGAGATTCTGCTCTATGAGAAAAATCCCACATTTCACATGTTTAGGTTGCAAGATTATGATCTGACTTTTTACAAGCAAGAAGATTATAAATCTTCACAAGTTCTTTTAAGTAGTTTAAGTCAGAATCAGTTTAAATTTACTCTAATGTAAAATAGGACTTACATTACAGCAGAAACAATGCCTTGAGACCCTGTTATCCCTATCTGGTCCATGAACAGTTTGTAGGAAGAGATAATTCTGACTCCAAGATATCTGGAGTCTTCTACTGCAGTGTTCTGCAGCTGTTGCAATCACAGTGGTAGTGGACAGCTGTGAAATCTGATTGAAGACAGAAATCTTTTGTCAAGAAAAAGTTATCTATTTTTAATACTCCAAATTTTATTGTTGTTTTTCTTTTGCTTGAAGTGCTGATGAAAACTATGGAAGGGCCGTGCTTAACCAATACAAATCCCAAGATAGCCTACACAGGTATGGTATAGTATCTGAACACCTTTCTAATTATATTACCAAAGAAAACTGAGTGTCCTTTTACTATGTCCTGAGCTTGCTTTGTTCAGTTTTAGTCTATACATATTTTCACAGTAAATCTGACTCCAGTGTCAATAATTGATCTCTACAATAGAGGCAGGGTTGGATCTGTTGACATCTGGATGGTCTAAAACCCTGTGTCATACCTTAATCTGAGACATAGATATTGTTTTATTAATTATGAGTTGTTCAATAAAATCAGTAACCAAAGTGGCATTTCTAAACTTTTTGTTACAGCAGTGGCACAAATGAAAAGGAAGATCAGAAAGCTGTACTTGGACGATACAGGTCTGATACCACCTTGGACAGGTAGGGCACTTTTTCTGGCTGTATTGTATTTTGTGGTTGTCATACCTATGAGAGGTCTTAAAAATGAAACCATGAATTGACAGTGCTTTTAAAAAACATTTCTTATTTATTAAGGATCTAACTAAAAGACTTCCAATGATTTTTGCATGAATTTTCAATGAGACAAGTAGAAATGTGATTTGAGAAAAGGTTCTTTTGACATCTTTTTTTGTACCATTTTCTGTGTATTCTTGTCCTCGTAAATGTGTCTTTCCACAGATGATAACCACTCCTCCCCAGTTTCCTCCTTTTCAAATTGTAAACCAGTCATATCTCCAACAACTAAGCACAACATGGCTAAGCTTATAGTTCTTTGCAAATACCATGATCAGTACAAATATCAGAGTCATGCTTGTCACACAGGTGCTTAATTTGAATGTTCCATTCAGCCTTGACCTCTGTTGGGTCAAGACATGTCCATGCTTATGTTTGCAGATTCTTTCTGCATTGCATCTTCAAAATCCAGTTGCCATTAACATCTGGTATCCAAAACATGCTGAAGCTATGAGACCCAGCCCTTAAATGCACACTGTGAAAGAAGTGCACTTTTTTTAGTTGGTTTTCAGCACTGTGTTATTTTATTTCATGATCCTTACTTCTCTTGTAAGAAACAATGCAAAATTGTTACATAATATTTACCTTCTCCACGGAAGTTTGTAAAAGAATAGACTAGAGACCTGTGTGGTATCACCACCCTGCTTATTCTTCTACAGCCCAGTGAATCCTGCTGTATTTGTTCAGTCATGACAAGGAAGCCATTCTATAACTGCAATTTACTTGTTGCTCTTCTCAGTATCTTTTTTATTTCCATGTTAGTGTTTTTGATCTGGGAATCGAATCTCCATGTAGGTATTTAAGATGGGTGCACACTTTATATGGATATAGAAATTATAACAACGATTTCTATTTCTTTTGCAATTCCTCCCCTTGTACTTCATAATATTGAATTTGCTTTTTTGAGTGCTGCTGAGAATTGAGTTTTAATTTTCACAACATTATCTATATAATTCCAAGATTTCTTTCCTGAGTGATAATAGTTGGTTCAGAGACCAATTTTTTCTCTTGGCAGGCATTACTTTGCATCTTAAGAAAAGTGAATGTCATCTGCCATTTTAGAATCTGACATGTTAGCAGATGACTTCTGAAAGCTTTGCCAGTCACCATGTTTTTTGACTACCATGAATTAATGACATTGGCAAGCAACATTGTCTCACTTTCCTTTTTCCCAGATAATTAATGAATATATGGAAAAACACAGGTCTTGTACAGATCTCTCTTTCTGCTCTGGAAACTTGCCATTTATTTCAAACCTTTGTTTCCTACCTTTTAAGCAGTTATTTCCGTATGGAAGGGCCTTCTCTATTACCAACAGGATATCAGTTTACTTAAGAGAACTTATAACAGATTTCTATGAAGCTTTTTGAAATTCAAGTAGCATATATCAGCTCTGTCACACTTATCCACATGTGGATCATTCACTTCAAAACAATTTTTAAAGCTTGATCTTTGTGCCTCAAACCCTTATTACTAATTCAGAAGTCATAGGACAATTCCAGTTTCTAGAGTGTCACTGAGAGCACTGTTCTTTTGTACTCCATATCTTTTCTGTTGCAGCTTAGATATTGAAATATCTGAATTATTTGAGGTTGTAAGCTGACTATCTTTGTGTTTTCATATACACAAACTGGTAACATAAATGGTTCTTGATATGCAACTGATGACAGAGAATACCAAAAAAGATTTTAGGTGTGAATATACACTTCTGATAATAACGAAGAACGTACCATAAATGGAGTGAACAATGATGCTTCTGCCTTGAAATGATCACAGTGTGGTCAAGTTGTTTATATTCCTCAGTTGTCAATGGTCTTCTCAAAACTGTAGAATAGAGCCATTCCAGGATTAATTTGTGCACACCTGTTGCCAGCAGGCAGTTTTGTAAGGATTGACCACAAGTTCTGCAACTCCTCAAATTTGCAACCTAAGGCATAAAAGGGTGTGGTGATGTATCTTCTCTTAGCACCTTCTTTGTAGTTGAATGTGGTACTTATGCTTCCTGTATGAAGGATGTTCTCTGCTTGGTACAGTTCTGTTATTTTCTTACAAATTATTTCTGGCAAGTATAGCCATAGTATGGAAGTCTCCAAGCTTAGAACAGACCAGTTTGCAGAACACCTATATTGTTTATCTACCTGTGTGAAAAAAACCAATTTTTTTTTCATGTTCAAAACTAAAATGCCGAGTTGGAAATGTAAAATGTTTCCAGAATATAGAAGAAATTCTAAAGGACTGTTCCTAGTAGGTGCTTCTAGAGAAGAATTGTCTTGATATTGGAGATCTCTCAGACCTTTTTACAGTCTTGTTGCCTATATGAAAAATCATTTCTGCCAAAATAAAGTTCTGTAAAATGGGAGCCTTCTATCCTGCAAAAGTTTCTAGGGAGTTACCTGTTTTCAAGCTAGATACTAGAACATCTTTTCACAATTCGGCTGTGCATCTCTTCTGCCCATTACTGTAGTATTCCAAAAGGAAAGGATGCAAAGAATCTGGCTCTATCTGGATGAATATCTTTTCAATAGCTAGTTTTCAAAATGACAAAATAATAATTGAAATATGAATTTAAAAAATCTTTGAGGACTATAGGAATAATTTTGAGCTCTTCATTGCATGTGTAAACGTGCAAGTAAAAATCTGTCTAAAAGTCGTATTCTATGCAGCTTTTGCTTCCTGGATACCACTAAGTACTTTTATGATATGAATTTTGCCTAACCCAAAGGCTACAAAATTTAAACACCATTTTCCATTTTAAGGATCTGGGAGTGATGTTGCAGATAACTACATGCAATTGCACCATTGCCTGTAAGCACAAGAAAGTGCCAAACCCTATTAAGCTGTTTTTAGAAACCCATAGATTGATGGTAGTAGGTGCACATGTACTGGCATTTAGATCTACACTATTTCCAACTAAGACAACAATTGCACTGTGCAGATGATCACAGGCAGCCTTTCTGGATGGGTGGAAAAATTTTTTATTTCTCACTCATTATTTCCAACTAACTAAATATTGACAAAAGATGGGAGAAAACTTAAAAGTCAGGTAGTGATGAAAATTACATTAGTATTTTTCCATGTACTAAATGCTCCTAAGTTCAGAATAGCTTCCAGAAACACTAGATCCTACCTGCATCTATAGCAATTAGATATGACTAGATAGGACTGAAACAAGTGAAATACATTAATTGTTCGCTTTATTAATAATCTAATACTTTGGAATTATAGAAATTACTAGGAAAGGATCAGATAGCAAACCAGAAATCATTGTCATGTCTGATATGAACCTGTTTTGCACATCTTGAAAACTGCATGTATCATTTCATTGATGTGAAGAAATTACAATAGAACCAAAAAAAAAAAAAAAAAAAAAAAAAAGCAAATATTAAAGAGGAAGGTGAGAAAGGATGGAATAGCTCTCATATGTAAAATGTCTGAAAGGACAAAAAGTCTGCAGCTTGGAAAATAATAAGATGGGGAAAGTGAGTAATGAAAGAATATTTTCTGTTTGTTGAACTGTAAGAACGAGGAAATACTCTATAAATGTTTGGACAATGAATTAAGGAAAAAAAAATAAAGATGCTATAAAAGAGAGAGAGAGAGAAGGAAGCAAGGAAGGAAGGAATCAAGGAAGGAAAAAGGAGAAGGAACATTTGTTTTCCTTTAATGCATATACTAGTTGTAGGAGTCACCACCACAGGATACTATGGAGGCCAGAAATTTAAATTGCTTCAGATAAATATTTCATGTGTAAATAGACCCAAAATGGAATTAAGGGTGTCTATTGGAACAGCGCTGTGGGTGTGAACAGAGGATATTCTTTGAGTCCTTATCAGAAGCTGAAAAGTTATAGGAGGAGACGTTAACATTATACTTACTTTCACTTTTTTTTTTAAAGCTTCTGCTACATTGGGCAGTAATGGAGTAGGATGCCACATAGAACCTTTAAGGCTTTAAATTGAGAAAATACAAAACTACATAAAGCATTGTGCTGGAATTTTGAAAATATGCAATGAAATGTGAAAGAAATGCTGGTTCATTGGGGAGTGCGGAATGGGAAGGAACGCTCTGGTTTGCATCCGCAGCAACGCCAGCAGGTTTAGTGAGACCTCTAGTGATCTTCCCAGCAACTGTAGCTGCTGTCAAAGTCACAAGCTGCCCCGCCATGAGAGGGTTCTTTGCACAATTACAGTTAAGATTTGCAAAACACACAGAGCACACAGTGGTGCAGATCATGTCCCAGAACTCCGTGGAAGCTGTTTCATTAAATACAACTGGATTCTGTGCTACTAGAAGGCAGGATACAAAATGTTTAATATGTTACATCACATTATAGTTCAAGGATTAATTATTTTGTATCTATAGCTTCAGTTTATAGATGGGAATAGATAATTAAAATCAAAAAATTATATATAAGTTGTAGCTCAAGATGTTTCAGCTGATTTCACCAAATATTTAAGATAACCCTCTCAATTTAGTATTTGTCCTCTATTTTAATGTACATCACTTTATATTTGAGCTTTTCAAAGTCCCCCTGTTCTTACTAAAGAGTATTCCATATACAGGAAGAAAAATGGAATAAAATAAGAACTTAATCTGCTTCAGCTATGATAGCTACGTTGTGTTTTCTGTGAGCATTTTGAAGGGTTTTAGGCAACAATTGCAGAATTCATAAAGGGCTTGAAAAATCATGTGATTGTTTCTTCATGTAAATTTCATGGCTTAATGAAATCAGTTCAAGCACAAATAATCCAGCTTCGTTCATAGAAGTTATTCCTGTAGGTCAATACCATGATTTGCCAGGGATTTTGCACCGGATTATTTTCACGTCACATTGATCTATGAAATCTGTAAAGAAAATAAGACTGTTACGTCTTTCTAGGGATGGTGAGGGAGAGGAAAACACAATGGTTCCGTGGGTACTGTTTCACTGAAGATTGCTTTCTTTCTAGTGTTCAGACCTAATTCAAAGGAGTTGTAATAAATTAACCGTTAGCAACAGTGAGGCTTAATACAGTATTATTGTTTGAACATCCCCTTTGAAAAGAATTTTTCAGTGAGCTACTTAGAGTCTTCAAATAATAATGCACTAAATTTATATAATTTCAACTTCTATTCTATACCTATTTTGATACTTGCATATTTTTAATCAGTATACAGGGCAGAAGGATACTCCATCTTTTGATTTTATTGAAAATGGATTTAAAAAAATTTAGAGTGTGTATTATAAATAATTTCTGTGTTTCTGACAGAATTCCAGCTGGAAGTGATACTGATAAAATACATAAATCCCCAACTTTGAACCATAAGCAAAACAACAGGTATGAATTTCAGAAATGTTATCATCTAAGTATTATGAATTGTAATTTATCATGTCTCATTTATCATGCATTATCGCCTAAGTGTTATATATTATCATAACTTTATAATTCACATACATATCAAGACTATTTAGAGAAATTATTTGTATGGCATATGGCCCAGTGTAGGCTTCTTTGACCACTTGACCTCTGGAACGTAGCCATGTATATCTAGGTTATCATAGACTCTTTTTATAGCTGGTGAGGAGAAAAAAATATTTTCTTTAGAATAAGAGGGATTTTCCTTAAAGTAGCTTTTTTCTCCACACAGATTAAAAGGGAGACGAGCTCAGATGACACATTTACTCAACATAATGGTGATTTAATAATTACAGTATTTTAAATACAAACAAAAGAAAGAATTTTGAAATTTGCAAAGTGTGGGTATGTTCTAGAGCTCTAGATTTCTCTGCATGAAAGCTACCAAATATAATACATAATTCTGAGGAAGGATACATGAAAAAATTCTAATTAATGCTTTAACTGGAAAATGCCATTGTGCATTGCCAGCTGAAAACTTGAGTACCAAGACATAAAAAACCAGTTTTTTGATAGGCTAACTGATTTTTCCAGTGGAAAGAGTTTCTTTTGTCAGAAGGCCAGTCTTTTGTTTAAAACAGTTTTAATTTAAAATAAATTAGCACAACATTGTTAACATGTTATTAAAAAAGTTGCTGTGATTCAGAGGTGACCACTTTATATACATAATATGATCCCACAACACTGAAAAATTATTTTTTAAAAAACTTACACCTATTACCTGATTGAAAGTTTTATTTAAGAAAGGAAACTCAGAAGAACTCACCCACCATACTTGTAAATGCAAAGGGACAAATGAAGGCTTTGTGCCTTCATCAATGTCAGTAGAGTTCTGTCAGTAATAAATTACACAGAACAGAGTTGCCACAGAGCACAGCAATTAAAAGTCATCTTGTGAAGAGTTGAGACATTACTCTGAAGAGCAAATTAGTATCTGGCATTTAAAGTTCAACTGAGGTCATTCTTTCAAATTATGATTTTGCACCATTATGTTGTAAATCATGGTGATGATGACACACGAAGCATCACATAAATTGGATTTTATGGGGTTTTTTCTAGAGATTTTTTTTAACAGACCAACAATTAATTCTGAAGTGGCACTTAAGAGAGACTTGAACTATGTATATGTTTTCCTGCCAGAGTGCAATAAAATAATTCGTAAAGCTCTATTCTTCAATTACTGTCATTATGAATTGCCAGTTACTATCATTAAGCATTGCAGAGGATAAGACAATAACTTCTTGATAAATTTTATGAGAAATCACTGTCTTGGATTTTATATAGTTTAGTTTTACAGACATATCATAGCATAGGGCATCTTACTTGAACAAGAAGTGTAAAATTTAAAGTATGAAAATTGAAGATATTATTATTATTATTATTATTATTATTATTATTATTATTATTATTATTATTATTATTATTATTACAGTGTTTGGAGACTAAAGTTTAAATAAAGAAGTCTAGATTTTAAGAAGTCAGAAATTACTTCAGATATCAAGTAAAAATGCAGCTGTCCTCTAAACATCAGAACCCCTTAAAGTCTCCCACTCTTGTGTCCTTTGAGGTATTCCCAAAATCTTAGTTGGCATATATAAACATAGTCATAGCATTTACCATACACATTTGTCTCATTCTGATAGGAGAAATATTATTTATTTTAATTTTTTAAAAATTTAAAATGATACTCTTGTTGAAGATTAGCTCACTAAGTATATTTCCTTAACAGACAATCTTGGACTCCTAATGCAGCATCTACAAACACTGCAGCCACTTCTCCAATCAAGAAAAAAAGGTATTCATTGCCACCACTGCTTGCTTGCTAGAGGATATGTAGCACTGTATTAAGCCTCAGTAGTGTATCACAATTACATAAAAAAAACATTACCAGCTTCCTCCTTCAGCACACTCAAACTTCTCAGCAAGCTTCAAGAATTAAACTTTTATATCCTCTTTTTCTTTTTTTTTTCCCATGGGATTTACAAGGTTGTCTCTGTAGACCCAGTTCTGTGAGCCTGGTGGACATGGTACAGCTGATGCTAACTCTTGGATGCTGCCCCTAACTCAACTCATGTACACATTTTCAGTGTCCAGATTTAAAGCATTGTAGCTCACTGTAACTGTGAAATCTCTGATGCTAAACTTGACCTGTGCTGTTGCAGTGCATATGAATCACACACTTTTCTGAATGATACACAGCTACATTTAAAAATCCAGATTTCAGATAGTACTATCCGGGCAAGAATAAAACCAGGGTGTTGAACTAAGTACATTTTTAATTTAAAATGTATTGCTGCTGATAGCCATCCTTTCCTGCATCCATCCCAGCTGCAAATTCTGTTCATTTGGGCTTTTCTATTTCATATTTCATGCATAAAAAAGTGATCAGTAGAATAATGAATGTAGAAATTAAAATGTCATCACATTTGTATTAACAGACCTCTTTGGTGAAAGTTTATGGTGTTTTCGGTCCAGGCTCTTGGAAGATATGGAAGGCCATCAATGAATTGCACTGCTTCTGGTGTAATTGTTTTTACCTCACAAACAATTGCTGGATTGATAGTTCTGAGGGTAAAAAAAACCCAAACAAACCAACAACAAAAAGAGGAACTGAAAGTGCTTGTGCTGTTTATGTGACCTCTAATAGCCTGATTGTGTTTCTTGTCAACACAAGAAACTTGACACCCTTTCTTTTGTGCATTTTATCTGGTTGTCCTTTTCATGAATGATCCATTTATTTGTACCACTCAGATTGCAGAAAAGACCACCAAGAGTCACAGAATACATTTTTCACAATAAATAAAATTATTGTACTATTTCCTATTCTATCCATATCATTCCATCTATTATTTTGGTAAAAAATAGTTTAAAAAGTATCAACATGCAGTCTTTGAAAATGCTGATAATTTAAGAAAAGTTCCAGGTATTTTTACGTCACTTCTATTCTAACATTCACAGTGTGCTGCTCAGCCCCAGAGCATTAAACTAAACTAATATGCAAAAATGTATATATTTATTAAAATTTACAGGGAATCTTGGATGCCTCCCCCAGTTTTGAGTAGTAAGACGTCAACAGAAACAGTGGAAAGCAAACGGTGCGTATTAGTGATTGCTGGTTATCTCCTAATTCTTGACTAATTTTGGGAGCAAGAAAACAGTGCAGTTCTTTGATGGACTGAGTTTGATGCATAAGATGCCATGCAAAAGGAAAGCATCCCATGCCTAAATACTTGTTTGGGCTCTTTGCAGCCTGATGCCCAGCATTGTCTAGGGCCTAAGTATTCAAAGTGCCAGCAACTTGAGGTTACATGATTGCTCCTAAAGTTTTTCTATCATGCTTGCATTCTTTCTTCATGGTTTCACTTTGGATTATTCCAGGTAATTCTCCTCAAGGAAAATGTGGTGTAGAGACTAGGAATAAGAGCAGGGGTCTGTGGGTTCACAGTCAGAGGCTAACCCTTTGCCCTTTTGGGTAACAGGGTGAACAAAACCTCAAAATCTGTTTAATCCCCTGTCAGCAACGTGTCCAAGAAGGATCTGATTTTAGAAAAAAAGATCAGAGTAAAGTTACTTGCAGATGAATGTTTAATGTTTACTTCTGAAGCTTTGGTTGTTTTCTGGCAGAATAAAAAGAGAACAGGGTACGTTTCTTGTGCTGTTATAAAAAAGCAGAATATGGATGGTTTAAAATATTAATAAATAAACTTTCATTATATTCTTTGCTTATGTCCCCTATTGGCTGCAGCATGGCCTTCTGCTTCCCTAGTTTTAATCTGGGAAACCTCTAACATGAGTCTCATGCACAGCAATGATGAAAATTAAATGAATAAATTAAACAGAAATAAATGAATACATTCTCATGTTAGGTATAAGCCTGGGTAGACTATTGCCCAGGGATTTTATGGAATCTCTGGCACTGGAAGACTTAAAACCAACTTTAGCAATTGTTTTTAATCTTTGTGTTTACTATCACCTATCTGTTTGGCCAAGATTCAAAGTCACTCTCCACCCAGCAGAAAGATGGCTCCTAGATGCTAAAGTTTGTTTTCTTTGAAGTCAGTCCTTACTAGATGTTCTCAATATGCCAACTGAGAAGAATTTATCTGGCTTCATTTCAATATTTTGCTAAGACCATCGTAAGTTTGAAAGCATAGGGTAGTGCTCTATATGGCATCCGCCCAGCTTCTAATAGCAAGCTGGAATTCCTATATTCTTCTCAAAACTAATTATCCAGTTACTCCTCTAGTCTCACAGTTCAGAGAAGACTGAAATACAGGCATATTCTTTCGGAAGCTTTCATGACTCTTCCTGGATCCTCTAACAATGCCATCATCAGGAACAGTTGGTAAAAAAGGATTGGGCATTTAATGATTACTTGGTTTATCTTTTAAAAGTGCTTTGAAGATTTGAAAGCTATTTCAAAATTGTGACTATTAGTAACTAAAAATAGTTAACAAAGGAAACCCTTGTCCTTGCCTGTGAGTTTCAGGAAATAATGTGCTATGCATAGATGCTAATAAGCACAGTCTCTAAAGGTCACTATCAGTCTTAAGGACTGAGCAAAGAGCTAGGCCATCTATTTCTTTTCTCCAAATTTGAAAATGGCTGACTACTCTGCTGTCCTCAGGAAGGGAGTCCAGCAATCATAGGTATGTGGGCTTTCTTGGTCAGGATTATTAATATACTTTTGTGATTCCGAGATGTGATTCTAGCCTTCCGTAGTTAAACATTATGTGTAAACTTTGGGAGTTTTGTGCCTCAGTTCCCAGCTGATTAAACACACTTTACAGAACACTTAAAGAATTTGCAGTTGGAGCTAAGACTATAAGAAGCTCATTGTAATTGAGTTTTATGGTTGTGAATTGTGTGCTGAAAACAAAAAATATTAATCAAACTGGAAATTAACAGGAGAATGTTAATTGAAGAATGATTGTCTTAGTAACATAAAGAATATGTTTTTAATTTAGTATTATGCTACTTGAGTTGAACGTATTCTGCATTTAAAAAAAAAGAAAAATATAATATTGGAAGGAAGGGAAAATAAAAGAAATTGCTGTTGATTAATCTAAATCTTGTGAAGTCCTTCAATACTAGCATTTTGCTACTTGGTTTCTGAAATGTTTACTTTTTTTCTTTCTCTAGACCCACTTCAGAAAATTCAGAGGCTCCGACAACGTATGTTGTACTTTGCTTCTTAGTAGATTTAGAAATATAACACACCCCTTTGCAAAAAACCTTTATTATTATTTTACATTTATTTATAATACAAACACTGTAATTTACCTGGGAGGGTTCCTCTACAGTTGATGTTGCAGAAGTGTATGAAGAAGACTTCCTTCCCTGCAGAAATGCAATTATTTGCATACAGCTTAGAACATTTCATTGGAAATTTACTCAAATTGAAAAAAAACTTTAAACTGCATAAAAAATTAAAAACTGCTTTGCAATTTTCGTTCCACAGTTATGTATGTTGCTAATTCAAATACTCTTTTGTATTCAACTGATGCTCTAAATCAGTGAAAAAGAGTGTAAGCAATGCAAAAACTGTGTTAAATCAAGAAGTTCTGCACATGCAAAGGCTTGTAATAGAAGGCATTAACTTTAGATGAATTGATGCAAAGTACTCTAAACTTATTTGAGTGTCTGCTAAGGTTGCTGTAATTCTAGAAAATAAATTGATTAAATTAATTCATTAATTAGATTAACATTTCACATGGTCTAAATTAAGAAAAGATTACTTAACCAACCTGCAATTTCATGACTTATAATTAAAACAGCTATGCAACTTGTTATGGTTTAGTTGCCATACTAATAGAAAAATTTTCTAAAGAAGCAGGTAACCCTCATCAGCTCTACCTGCCACCTTCTCCCTTTCTTATAATTACTCATAATTTTAGTATTCCTGTAGTGACCAATTTGATTATTCACATAAAGAAAGAAAAATAGGAATGTGTAAATGTTTACTCATTTAGCTTTTAAAAAATCAGAGCTTTGCTAGTTAAAATAAAGTTTTGTCTTTAGTAAATAAGAGTTATTTATTAGGTAGGAGAAAAGGTTTTTCAAGTTTTTTTACTACTAAAATAATTCCTGAACAGTAAAGAAACTCCACTTTATTACTATCTCCATAGTAGCCAACCAGCTAGTCTGGAGATAGTAGTTTTTCAAAAGGCTCAATGGATGTGGTAATCTAGTGAACTAAAGAATTATATTTCTTTTTTATATATGTATAATTCTTTATACACATATTATATATATATATGCAAATATATATTATATATATTTAAAGAAAAAAGAAAAAAATTCCCAAAGCAAATGCAAACACACTGTAGATACACCTGAAAGAAATATAATATCTTCAATGATAAGCCATTTAAGTGATGCAATGTGTTTTCAAATATGTTCTTGTGCCTTGATTATGTTTTCACCATTCCTGTTGCAGGGCTGTCCTTTCATCAGAACAGGTGACCCCTCAGAAATCAAAGACTGATGTGGACGATCAAGCTACATCAGGGTAACATAAATGATATAATCAAAATGATGTTTCGATAAGCATTGATCGATGTGATATTCTGTATTCAATTTGCTTTCTTTCTATATTTGATAGCTCATTTGGACATGGTTAGTGATTAATGAAACATTTATCCAGTCCTAACGATTGGCCTGGACGTACAAACTCTGAGTTCCCTCTCATTGACTTGCTAAGTTATCTCAAATGTTTCATTTTTTAATCTTGCAGTCAGTCAAGCCTGCAGCATATAGGTAGTTGCTGCAAATGTCTGGAAACAGAAAAATTAGGGTTGTATGGATTATGCAGTGTATTTTCTTTGCTCTTCAAGACATTGTGGGAGAGGTAGTAACTACACATTACTATGCATATAAAAACACCTCAACTTGTGCATTGTAATGTTAACATTTTGAATAGTGAAAACCCAACATGTACCCTTTAGGGTGACAAAATCAGTATGTTTCAACAGATGGACTTATTTTTGAAGGATAAGTTAGATGGCATATGTACTAATCCTTGAAAGTCTGCAGAATGCTATGAAAACTGTTGGTGGAAAAGACATAGACTTTTTTTTTCATTTCTTATCTAAAATTTTAGCAAATTGTAAGGTTCAGTACTGATGGAGATGTTGTATTTTTCAAAGCAATCAGCAATAACTGCCCCATCTCTGGAAGTGTTACAGGCCAGGGTGGATGGGGCTGTAAGCAACCTGGTCTAGTGGAAGATGCCCCTACACATGGGAAGGGGATTGGAACTGGATGATCTCTAAGGTCCCTTCCAACCCAAGACATTCTGTGATTTTATAGACATGCAAAAAATTTTATTCTGTGACCTTGGCCAGAGTAAAATTCCTGAATATGCAACTGAAAATTGAATTAAATTAGAAACAGATTTCTAGATATGCACTGAGAATTACAATAGCTCATTTGCAGTTTTAACGTGGAAATATAAAATGGTTCAGACACTAAAATTAATTTAAATTAGCTAATTTAATTTAATTTGATTCATAAAGTTCAGTTTTGTGTGGTCTGAAGCTACAGTCTATACTACTTTGAATCCTGTTCCCCTCCCCCAAAGTCTTCAAAATGTAAAACCAGTACAAAATGACTAAGAAAGCATCCAAAAGATGTCTGACAGTGTAATCCTTTGGAAAAGAAGGGAAAAAAAAAAAAAAAAAGCAATGTTTCAGTGAAACATTTTCCTGTCAACAAATGTGGGAGATCTTAGAGAATTAAATATGCCTAGTATTAACTAGGAAAGTCACAGCCATTCTTCACTGCTATGGGCTTGTTAAGGTCTGACTTAATCCTCACCCTCAATCAGTTCACATTCATCATCCCCTGGTTGCTCTCATTACCATATCAAGCTCTGTATTCCTGTCCCTTCATTGGTGAAGAGCTGGAGGAATATTTTACTGGTCTACAAGTTTCTATGGCAACACTGCACTGCTATTTGTGTCAGTATATAAACTGTAAGTACTCTGTAATCTTAGTGGGCAAAATTCAGCCCTCTCTACTGCTGCTATAATTCCTTCACATTTGGCTGGTGCTTCAGATGTCATCCATCTGCTGCTGATGGGTTAGCTTCACAAAAGTACAGATTTTTTTTAAATTTATGCTAACCAAAAATGCATTAATCAGCTGCCAGCAAAAGTTGCTTTTTGCTATTAAAGATATCACATAAATACTACATTTTTGGCAAAAATGGTTGTGTCACACAGGGTAAGTAAACAGTTATATGAAGAGTATGTATAGGTAACATCAATTTGTATTAGAATACTATTTTAACTTACAACCTGTAGTTATATATATTTTTACTTGGAATAGAAAGATTTTCTGGTCATGCTTTTCAAACTTAGACTTAATTGATTACTTGTCTTTCATTCAGGACTCTGATAATGACATCAAAGGAATAATGAATTGATTTCAGTATAAAATAAGTGCAAAAATGGCAATTGGCTTTCTATCAAACTTGTCAATGATACAATGAAAATTTTTCAGAAGGGATTTACCTGAAAAGGATGTCAGATTTAAAAACTTGTAATTTTAAGCTAAAATCGTAAAAACAACCCCAATTTTTGCATTGTTTTCAAGAACAAGAGTTAGACTTGGCATCTGCCTTAAAACACACACATGCACAAACATACATGTATATACATTTATATATGTATACATATATACATACATATATACATACATATATACATATATACATACATATATACACACACATATATATACATACACACACATGCGCATATATATATTTATGTATGTATATATGTGTGTGTATAT
Organism: Acanthiza pusilla; assembly: GCA_036630365.1. Lineage (NCBI taxonomy): Eukaryota > Metazoa > Chordata > Aves > Passeriformes > Acanthizidae > Acanthiza > Acanthiza pusilla. The sequence continues at coordinate 26,387,838 of JAXCHO010000018.1, forward strand.
ATATGTATATATACACATATATACATACGTCTATGTATGTGTGTATATATATATATACACACACATGTATATATATACACCCCATCTCACATCTGAAGGCATGGACATATGGACCTTCTTTCACCTGTTGGATATGATTAACAAATGAAATAGGCATCTCATGATTAACTAGGGCACCTATAACTACTCTAGGCAGCATAAGTAGGCTAGGGCACAGAAAAAGTAAAGATATCTACTGTCTAATAATTGTGCATCTTTCAAAGCATAACAGGTCAAATCAGGTCTCTTGGTGAGAGAGATGAGCAGCTCAGCAGATGAGCACTACACTGGATATGTACAGAGACGTTTTTCTGATTTCCTCAATGGGCCTTTTATTCGTTGCTTATCACATCCTTTTTGTGCTTTTTGCCACATCAGTGAGGATGCAAGATTCTCACTCTTCGTTTTTCCATTCCATAATTGTAGTAACTATTAAATGCAGGTGTTTAAAACCTGACATTTTTAAAAGAACAATGTGCTATAGAAAACCATGTTAAACCACTTCAAACATTTTGAGGGTGTTTAACACAGCTTCAGTCAGTCTTTCATTAATGATTACAGTTAGGATAGAAAAAAATCTGTGTTTCTATAAACGGCTTTATAATGGCACACACTTGTATTGAACTATACACTGTTACAGAAAATAATGGTATTACGCACAGTGAGCCACATTTACCATGGCATTTACAAAGTTATTACCACCAAAGGATGCGGAATAATCAGAAAGCCATATTTCAAAAGTTGATAAACCATAAAACTAATGAATTTATCTTTTATTTTTCATAGATTTATCAGAATTAATCCATGTTGGACATACCTGAGGAAAAGCTTTTGAGGTGATAGTAACAGAAGCTATACATGAGATTAGAGAGAGATCTCACTCAGCTCTTAAAGCATCTGTAGTGAGATTGTCTGCTACCAGGGAAAGACTATTAGTCTGTAAGGGCAAAGGGCATATTGGAGAAGCCCTTACATAAGGATGTCTTTTTGGTATGCCAGCTACAGAAATTATGTTGAAGAAAATATTTCGGCTGTGTATTTGTAAGTATGTGGGTGAGAGAGGCAATTTCTAGGGAACAGAAACAAGGGACTAGAATGAATTTTTCTGGCATAAGTAAGAGAATCCTGTATTGTTACTCCTGTACAAGTTTTTCTTATAGTGTTCAGGGTAACTCACTATTAATTCTCCTGTCAGGTAGTAGAAAATTCAGACAATGATGTAAATGTGTGTACTATGTTCCTTTCTAATGATATTCCTATTTGACCCAAGATGTGTTCCCAGTTCTCATTGCAATAGATTGTGAAAGACCAACACATTAATTATCTGTGCCTAAACTAACTCTTGTAATAAGGACTCACGTTTCTATGTCTATCAGCATCTGGGAACTTGGAAAAGTGGAAAAATATAAGATACAGGGGTTTTTTTAGATTATTTAAAAAAAAAATTATTAAACTGCTATTGACTTGGAATTTGCCAAATCAATGGAATTAAAACCATGATGTCAGGTCTCCTAAATGAACATTTATTAACAAAACTTTTCTTGTTCTAGAGCTGTGTAAAGCACAAATCTGAGAGAACACATAGGTGTACTTTAAGACATTGGCTAATTATGTGTTCTCATTAGATTGCCATCCCTGGAAGCGTCCAAGGCCAGGTTGGATGGGGCTATGAGCAGCCTGGTCTAGTGAGAGGTTGCTGCCCACAGCGCAGGGGTTGGAACTGGGTGATCTTTAAGGTCCCTTCCAACCCAGGCCATTCTACGAATCCAGGAGATAGGCAATTCTGAAGAGCACTAGAAATATTCAAAGGAGTTATCTTAGGCTGGACTAAAGTTTAGACAGCCAAAATTTGGAGGCACAGCTCCTACATGAGTAATTCCTGTGTGACTTTTCCTTTGGGATGTCTTTTGTTTGCTTTGACTTTTTAGCTAGACCTTATCAAGTCCTCTAAAATGTTCTGGAGGACACCTGTGTCCCTCAAACATTGTTGGAAGCAAGGACACTGAAACAGAACTCATGTAAGCACATCCATAATTCAGTAGCTTGCTTATGCTTCAATGACAATTGTTTCTTTATAGTAAAGGGAAGTGGCTTTACACTTTCTAAATTGTTTTTGATAGTACAAATCAATACAATATATAGATACTTTTTTTAAATGTCAGCAGAAGGCCTTTCCAAGTGACAGGCTCCTTCTGTCTCTCAGTTCTAACAGATCTGGCATTCACTGGAATGCTGGTTTTCAGCTTTTCTGCATGTTGATACAAATGACTCACTGTTGCACAGCTTCTGTGAAGAGATCCAAGCCCATTATTCCTAACTGAAATGTTAATACAGTGCTTACAGGGTCATACATATCCTTTCAGAAAAATGAAATAAGTTGTCTTTTTTTCAGTGATCTTTCCCAGTCTATCTCCCATAACACATTCTGATGAACAGCTTTCTCCTCTGAACTTAACTCCAAAATCCTCTGGGCTAGGCATTACATTGCTTTTGGCACAGTATAAATTGGCTTTCACAGTTGACTGCAGTCCTCTTCTGTTCCCCCACCCTCAGCTGTTATTGATGAAAGGTCTGAGCAAGGGCTCCTGGCACTGATTAGTAAGCATAGCAATGTGGAAGGAAATGCACCCCGCTCCAGGATAAATGCCCATCTTTTCTCAAAAAATTCCTTTATTCATTCTCAGTTATACTTGACAAAACCTGATAAAGCAGCCATAACAGCAGATCAAAATTCAGCTGGGCCCATGATGTTAAACTTTATCCAGTAAGATGTCTGACACATTTAATACGCTCTAGACCAACTCTTTTAGTTCAGAGTTGGAAGGTCCACTTGGCAATTGGTTGTTTTTGTCTTCTCCACTGCTGACATGACTAGTTCAGAAATGTCCTTATGGTTTAAGCCAGACTTTCTTAGTGTGGTCTTTGCATATTCCATCATGTCAGAAGAAGAAGCTTCTGTTGATCAGAATGCTTTGTAGGTCAACTGAGAGACATCACTGAAGAAAGGACATCAGATGTAACTTGTTTGGTATCACATTTAAAAATATTATATATATTTCTTATTATATCATCTGTTAGAAATAGGGAGTTGTCTCAGTAGTTTTTATAATTCTGCTCAGTGCTTTTAATCAGAAAACAGATGCAGATCTGTTAAAAATACTGTGCCTGACTCCTTTAATAGATCTGCCTCTGGATTGGTCATGATTATGGTGGTGATGACAGAGTGACTAGATTCAAAACCTCACTGAGTATCCCTGGATTTGATATCAAGTGCCCCAGTCATTAAAGGTATTCCAGCATGTCTGAAATATGCATGGTCATTCAGTTCTCTAGCCCATGAAGTAACACCTACAATATTGGTGCTTGGGTATTATGTCAACTGTTGGTGGATCAGCAAAGACGGATGATGAAATTCTAGGCAACAAGGCAAGAACACCTTTAAGAATTAGGGAGAAATTGGAACTAGATAGAGGCTCAGGACTTTTAGGTTAGGCAATATTCACTGAATAACTAGAGAGTTGTAGGCTCATACTCTGCTGCCTGATACTTGAGGTTCAAGAGCTTAGCTGGAGTCTGTTCAAAATTTTGTTTTTCTCTCCCACATGTCTAGGATCAACTTCAATTTCACCTCAGCATTAAGGACAGTCAGAAAAATGTGATCAAACTTCTTAAAATCTATTTTTATTGATGCTTTCTTCATTGCCTTCACAATTTGCGAATACAAGTACTAGAAATATTTTCATTGCTTTCACTAAACAGTAACATCACTAAAGCTTTTTTGTAGGTGCGATTCATGTTTCCTGCTTTCATGCCATTTGAAACATTATCTGAATGTTGATGAAAAAAAAACCAAGATGAAAAAAAGCCCCAAGAAAACAGCAAGAACTATGAGATGTGCTTGAATGTGTGGATCAGATTAATTTGTGTTCTCCTTTTTGATGGTGATCTGACTTGTCACCAGTTACACCAGAATTTCAGAACTATTATCCACTGAAATAAGTGAGATTCACAAGCGTAGATTCCAGAGCAGAAGGACTTAAAAGTATTGGATCTGTATCTCAAGTGAACTGAGTTAGAAATCAAACGAAGACTGAAAAGCAAAACAAAATGTAGACAATTCCTCTAAATTTTTATAGAGCATAAAAGAAAGAAAACACACTTTGTGATTATATATCATATTCATTTATATATTTTCAAAAATTATTTACTGAAAATGTTCTTAGATCTTTCATACATTAAATCGAGGAAGGCATGAGATATCTTATATTAATAGAATCAGTTAAAGCAAAAGACACTTGTTCCATAAATGAGCATTTGCTGATATTGATATAGGGTTAGAGATACTAAGCTTTTGAAATTTAGCTGATTTCTGTAGAGCTTGTCACACAAGTCTTATATAATTTCTCTTTCTGTTTGTATCTTAGAGGCATAGGGGTCCAAGACATGGCAGAATAGGAGTCCCTGGTTAAACTGAGCCATAAATTTTGCAGGCAGCCTGCCTTGACAGCTTTTTTTAAACCTTCTTTACTTATGTTCTTAGCTAGTCTTTCATTCTGCTGGACTCACTTCATTAGTTGTCAGATTTCTAATCCTATTTTACACAAGCAGCTAGAGGCAAAATAGCAGACGGCAGCAGCAAAATTCATGGCTAACAAGTCTATAGCATGAAGCCCACAGTGGCCCAGTTGCACATGGGTTTTTCTGTCCTTCAGGGTGGCACTTTCTTTTGGATTCACAGTGCTATTTTGAGCATTTTTCTGCAGAGATGTTAAAGGCAGAATAGGCTTTTTTTTTTTCAGGAGGTGGTGACTTACAAGCCGAGAAGTAAATGAATCAATAGAATTGTCTTCCATACTTTAACCGTAATGACAAGCATACCTAAGTCTTAATGCAAATCTTAATGTTTCTATTTTATAATTAATTCATTTTCTTCAGTACTTGAAATTCTTTTATACGATACGTGATACAAAATCTTCTGTACTGTCCTTCCAAATATTTTTATGCAGAATATAAAAATACGTATTAGGTATCCTGAGTTAGGTGCTCCTAAAAACTTCCAGTCATGTGCTGAGTTTATTAAAATATTTCATCCTGTTGAATTTGTGAGCAAACTATATATTCTCCTCCTGGCAGGCTGTCTGACCTACCTCATTCTCATCCATTTCAAAAATATTCACCCTAGGCAGAATGTTCTCAGGGATTTAATGGCTGTCTCAGAAAATACTATACTTGGAGGTGGCATCCTTTGGAATGACCTATGAGAAATGTCAACATCTATTACAGGCCACCTACCATATTTGAAAGATATTCCCCCTAGTGTGCCTAAACTGCTTTATATAGAAGTTTTATGCTGCTGTTTGCCATCATCATCTATGTTTTAAAAAGTTGTTGACAAATATAAGAAGTATGAATTGCATTCAACCAGCCTTGGACACCAAAACAGTTTATTTTTTCACATGAAAGTAATACTTGCAACTGGAAATCCTTCTCCACAGGAGCCTTTCACTGTATCTGATACTCTGATATTCAAGGAACCTCTAAAATGTATGAATATAGGTTGGGCTCTTTTCTACATTAATACTTGCCGTCTCTTATAGTAGTATTAAAAAAGATATAAATTATATTCCTAATTTTTAATAAAGTAACAACTCTCAAATGAAACCTAACCTGAAATTCTGTTTAGGTTCTGCAATGCAGATCTACAGTAATTTTTAATGTGAGGCTGGGTTATGTTCTAATATCAACATTGGTTGATAGCGCTGTGTGCTAATGCTAGAGTAAACGTAACTTTGCTAACAATGAGAGATTTAAAAAGGTGGCAAAAGTATGCCCTGAGCACAGTCAGATAAATTCTGAGTTATGTATCATGTCCTACAGCATGTCCTATCTTACATTTTATCCTATTATAAATAACAATTCTTTAGTTGCTAATAACCTGAACTATGCTTGAACCAGTAGCTGGCAGTTGTGTATCCCATGACCTCTGCTTTGCACTAAGCCAGTCACTTCAAGGCAAAGAACTTGCAAGGCATCAGTCCCGATTATTTACTGCAGTCATGTCGAGATGTTTCATGAGGCTGAAAGTTCAAGAAGTGTTACCAGCACCATAAATTAATATCTTCCAAGTTTCTCTTTTACAGAACTTTTTTCATAGGAACCATAACGTGTATCTGAACAGGTCAATCTGCTTGTATTTTTGTGCTGCAATCTGCAGCTGCAACTGTTTCTGTTCACTTAATAGGACTCTCCAGAGCTGGTGTTTTATGAGTGAGGCTATAGATCACAGAGCCTTGCCTTGGTAGCAAGTAAAATCTTCCTTGCAAGCCAGTCAGTGCACTGGGACACCCAGAGCACTGAAAAGAATGAATAACATGAGAGGAAGTAAAAAATGCTGTCGGCTGCAAAGTCATGATGATTTAAAGATTACAGAACTCATCTATCCTTCGAGTTGCACCAAGGATTCATGTGGGCCAGTACATGCATTTCTGAAGGAATATGTCGTAAATTAATGGAAATTTTCCCCTTATTTCCAAACAAGCAGTAGGTCAAGTTTGAACTATTTTAGAGAACTCCTCATTCTTTTTGTCGAAAACTCTGCGCAAAATGAACAGAGCAATCAATTTAAGGTAAAGCAAAGCTGAAGTTATGTGGGAAGAGTGTTAAAATGCATGCGAAAACTTAAAAGGAACATGTTTTAGAGCCAGGATCTTTCCTGCTCATCTCAAAGAAGTTTCTTCCTCCCCTTTTGACAGAAAGCTGCTACCTACAAGAACAACTATATAGAGGATATAACTTCCCAGTGTTCTCAAATAAATTTCTATAGCATTAATCATTCCATTATGTAGCATTTGGTACAATAATACTAAGATATTTTAACATTTTTTACTAAGATTAACATAGAAGGTCTTGTATTTGGGCCTTGTTGTGGAAGCATATTTTATCTGCATTTTATGGGACTGTTTTTATAGGAAGGCTTCAATTAACGTATCTAATTGTGAAAGAAATACCCACTGAAATAATTGAAAAATACAAAATACGAAGTTGTAAAAAGGTGAATAGAATATTTTATATTTACACTATGAGTAAAACTTTCAAACAAATCCGTATTACTGAGCTAAATCGCATTAAAAGCACATTGGGATTTGGTTTAACAAATTCTTAGGTGCCTTTGAAAATCAGACATAGGAGTATACAGACAGAGTGGCCTGCAGGGCACAGCTTTGCTACTGTCACAGCTTTTCTGGGAAAGTCAGCAGAAAGGCTACTGATAACTATGCTGAGTAAACTGCTTATAATCCTGTGATGGCAGCCAAAATGAACAGGAGCCCCAAATCTGTTTTCTATGTTTCAGGTGAATACACAGCACTGAGGTTGATGTATAAGTGCAGGCTGCACAGCACATAAAGATCGTAATTGAAATAACTTAAATTTCAAAGCCTCAGTAGACTTTATAGAACACTTGAAATGCATATTTAAAATACCTCTAAGAACAGAAAGGAATGGAAGATGCAAGAGACAAGAATAATAACGCATATTTTACTCAAGCCAGACATATGCACAGCTGGGTTTGTTCTGGTTTGGTTTTTTAAAAATAAAAGTTGCAAAAATATAAGTTAAAGTAACAACCTAAGCTCTTAGTTAGACTTACTATAATTTTAGTATTGCTACCTTCATGTACTGAGGAAGCAATTTGCCATCCAGTTCACAAAGGAAAGAATATTTTTGGATAACTGGAAGGCTTCTGTTTCTGAAGGAATACTCTGAGAAGTGTGAAATCTGTAATAATATAAAGAGAATTTCCAAAAGTATATAATTTTTTAATGACCGGTATGGAATTCTAGCTAAACGACTCTCCTTGCACTGAACTGTTTAATTCCTAAACAAATGGAAATCTTGATAATCTTATCAAAGGGAGCCCCAAATCTGACAAAGCTTTTTATGATTTCTATTGTTTTTATGATTTTTATGACCAAGAAGAAACCTGAAAAGGCTACTTTTATCTTTCACTGAGATGTTGTTTCATGACAGAACAGGTCAGAATTAAAAGTCTGTAAAGAAAGATCTGAAACATTGTTGACTGTCAGGTTTTAGAATGGGTCCTAATAGAGGTCATATCATCAATGGCATCATTCTTTCCCCATTGCTTTCTTTTGAGGAGTAAATGTATCTTTTTTTTGGAGTGAGTTATGTTATTAGATAGTAGCTTTTTAGGTAAAGTTGCTGGATATATATATTTATTGAAAAAGGGAAATTAATTAACCAACAAGATCTAATTCAAGGAAGATTTTATTTTCCTTACATCGGATAGTAATAATAAATCACATTCTATCTCTTGTGTGAAAGTGCATGAATCAGTGGATGTAACTAGATCTCAGCATCCCTCAGTTTAAATATGAAATTTGTGAGAAAGGAGAGTTTTCTTGGGAAGGAACTGGTCTAGATAGCCTACCAAATAGACAAAAGGACTTTTCCTTTTATTTAGACAGAAAAACTTAATCCATTATTACTTTTTAGGTAAGATGTGATTCACACACATATCGGGAGTACTTGGTTGATTGTACTACTTTGTAAAGATTTTTGGTTATATCATAGCATATTAGAAGTCAGGCACTCTTTGAAGTTGTCCACAATGCATGTTAAGCAGGAATTATCCTTTTCTACATAAGTACTAGGTATAATTTCCAAAACATAATTTCCAAATGTAGATATGTTTCCAAAACATAATTTGGTCCTTTTATTCCAGAAAGAGTATGTGCTTAATGTGCAGAGGGTGGGTATATTGCTATATCTATAAATAGCTTTGAATTACTAAAATGATGGTCATCAATTCAAATTTTTCTTTCATAAAGAATGTGTCAATTATAACATTTTTTAAAATGAGCATTTAATTTGACTATTTGACAGCTGGCTATACTAATTGTGATTTGATCTGGGTTTTGTTCTGTCTCTAAAGGAACCAAGACCTCGATAACCTCAGCAAAGTGAATCCAAGTTCTTTCACAAGTGACAAGAAGTAAGTCTTCAAAGTACCTCAGGCCCTACTTTTCTAAGGCAGTGAGTAGTTTGCAACTATGAGAATGTCAGGAAAGGTAACGTTGCTAATCTGTATGTAGATGGCTTATATATGTTATTTATATATATGTGTGTATATATATATATAAAAAAAAATATATGTATAATATGTTATAGGTTAGTAAGTAGCATTCCTTATACAGAAAGATGAATATAAAAATACAGATTAATTCACTGGCATGTGCACTATCAGCTGAACAAGTACTACCTATGGCAAGCTTCCATGCATGCCTTATATGCTTCCACAATTAAACTATTATTGAAAATATTTTTATATGGTTAGAGAAGTGGCAGTGAACAAAATATTGTAGAACTCATGGGTGGAAAGTGTTGCCCAGCAAGGTGTAACAAAGCATTTCATTCAGCAAGGGAAGTGATCCATAGAGAACAGCTTGAACTTACTTTTTGAACAGTGTGTCAGTTCAGTGAATTTCAAGCCAAGTTTCTGGGGGTCTGAAAGCAGCCCTTCAGCACAGAGAAAGGGAGGAACTGCTGGGGTACTGTGCTAGGAAAAGCTGTGTGATATTTGTCACACTGAGCACTGATATTCTACAGATAAATGTCAAAAACCATGTTCTAAACAGTAACAGCACATAAAGGTTGCCAAACTGTGATCATCTATTTTACAGTAGACAATCTTATCTATATGCACACATACACATAAACATACATATAGACATACATTTTGCACTAAACTCTAAGTTTGGTATCTTTTCTTTTTTAAATGTTAATTCACAGAGAATTTATTAGGATAGAGTCTAAGGCTTTGAGACACTACTGAATTTTAGGAGTATCCAAAGTTTTCAGCCTATCATGGATTGAAGTGACCAAATTATGATTTTCAGGGAGCTAGCTTGGCCTTTTGTTTGCTCTCTACTTCTACCCAAATGGAATAATGGGATTTTTTTTACAGTAGTTACAGTGCTTTTCCTAAGTCATTCCATTCTCTAATTCATTGAACCATTTTAAAACAGTAAAGAAAATAGAAGAAAACCTACACCCTAGTTTAACTGTATTTATGAAATCAAAGAAAATGTTTTCTTATGTGTAAAATATGTGAGTCTTTGGATGCTAACATTTTCAATACAAATACAGGCATGATCACTGCTTTAATTGTTAACCATGATGACACACAGAGGTAATTTCATTCCAGAAGCAAAATTTTGGACATTTGGCCATATATTTAGGTGTTATCTTAAGAAGCAAAAATTTCTTAGTTTAAATAAAAAATCATTTTTGCAAATAAAAGATGCAAACATGGATTAAGCTGCTTGGAATCTGTCAATTAATTCTAAATTTTTTGAAAGTTTATGTTTCTTCTTCACTTTTTTCACTGGAAAAGAACAATCAAACTATAGCATTGATACAAATAAAAAAATTTATTTTCTTGGATCTACTAGATAATAATTTTTATAAATAAACAAATTGTACAGAACTTTACCTTGCTAGGGGAAAATTATAAACATATTGTCTTCAATAACATAAGTGTTTGCGAGTTTTGAACATAAAATTAGCTAAAAATTTTTTTCTTTTAAATGGATATATTTCTTTATTTTATGACATTTTATATCTTCCTAGATAGGGGGACTATCTTAACAGTTCTATTTGGGTTTTTTTCAGAGGCAAGGACCTTCCAGATTTTACTGAAAAAAATACTGCTGATCAGAAAAATAAGAGGCAAGCCTGTCATAATCTTTCCCTTATAGACTTATAAAATATGTATTGTTGATTGGATGTTAGTATTAATATGTACTGTTCAGTAAAAATCATTAGATTTTTATTTGTTTTGAAATGATAACCACAGTGACATTTTTTCAAACTTAAACAATTTGTCAATGGGTAATATTTTGTATTACAGAGCATTTAATATGCAGTACTAATGTACAATTATATTTTATATACATGACATATGTTAATATATGAAATTTATTATATTAAATCAGCTTTTTTGTAGCCAGTGATTGATCAGTTACTGGTAAATGTGGCCACATTGACCTAGAGATTGTATACAACCCTAGATAACAGCAGGTGGATGAGAGATTTGGGCTGGATATGATAACAAAGAAAGGGACACACTTTGGCAGCCATTTCTGTAGCTCATGGTACTGATGCCTGAACTAAATAAAAGTCTGTTATGAAGTTAAAGTGACAGAGCTGCACTCAGTTTGGAAAATGTAGGGAGGACCTTCACCTGTAGCTTGGCAGCACGATGTGACACAGAGGCAGTCTTGAAGGGTGAAGTTCCTAAATTCCAGCCTCAATTATCCTACAATACTATAATGAACTTGGCATTTTTGAGTAATTTGTAATTCTTTTGCAGTGTCACATTGGAAAGAAACTAAAAAATATTGAAGTTTGACCAGATAACTACTCATTGTAGTCAGGAATCTCACCTGGGAAATGCATCCAGTTTTTTTCTTCTTCAACTTAAGTAATTCAGTCCATTTAATATGTTTAGATTAAATAAAATATGTTTATTAATTCTGAGGTTTTTCTCACTTTCAGAGACAAGGGCCATGGTGATCACACTGAAGTAAAGTCTGCTGATGACCAAAGTAAAAAGCGGTGAGATTCAATTCATAGTTCTCTCTAAAGATCAAATATCAAGAAGTGTAGCTGTTCAGTAGTACCCGAAAATGTGAATTCCTAATACATGCAAACAGAATTTGCCCAATATGAGTAAGATATCTGTATTATTTCTAAAATGTGCCTGATTAACCAAATATAAGAAAAAAGCTGCATTTTGATAAGCAATGACTCAAACCTGTAATCTCTCTTGGAGAATGAAAATGACTAGTGACAACATCCTCCTAAGTATTTTTGTGCTTTTCTAAGTATTCTGTGAATTTAGCTGCTGGCATCTCAAACAAATATAAGTAAAGGCATTCCTAGTAGAAAAGCTTCACTGCTACTAGATTTCATTATTTATAAAAGCTAGGGTCAATTTTGGTCAATTAAAATGATGTTAGTAGTATATTTTTAGGTACCATTCTGATGGCATCTCTTTTGAGTTTTCCATTTAGTAGTACATCCACATGAAGAGGAAGAACTTAGCTATCTGTATACATAGACAGTTTTGCTATTTTTTACTAGAAAATATTTTTATCCCAGCAGTTCCACCTGACAGTCTGACTAGGGGGGGAAGCATATACTGAGCATCGACAGTGAATGAGTTTCTCTTTCAGTTCTGACAGGGGCCTGCCCCATCAGGAGTAAGGCACAATAGAGGTGCTGCTTCTTGCAGCATCGCTCTGCATATAAAGCATGGCAAGCACTGAGTGAAGGTCGTTCAGTGGAGCCTCAGTCCTTGGCAAGCTCACTGAAATAATCAAGCTGCAGCCCACACATCCACAGCTAAGGCATATAATGATCATGTTGTTCCAGAATATAACCTTTGGCAGAACCAAACAAGAGCAGCCTTTGTCTGAGCTGCTTTGTAAAATCATCAAAAACATTATTAGCATTTATTCCTTAAATCCTGTAATTTGTATGACAAGGTTTATTCTGGTTTTTTGCTTGTCATGTTTGTGGCAGGGAAAACTGCAGGAGAAAAGGATTCCTTTCCTTGAATCATAGTCCTGCTTTTTGAAATGAGTTTACATACCTGTTTAGTTGGCCATTTCTAATAAAAACACAACTGTAATATATATAAAAAAAGAAAATCTGGAACTAAAATATAGTCATCCTAAGAATAAAACACTATTTTATTCTGACAAGATACTGACAAGAAAATATAGAATACTATCCACAACTGAGACATTATTGCACAGTTGAAAACCCCAGTGGCACTTTGAGGAAACTAGAGTTCAATTAAAGTTAGATGAAGTTTCCAATATGAATGTATCTGAATATATCAGCATAAACTGGAGGACTTAAAATTATAGATTGGTGACTACATTATGTTTCACCAGCAACAATATAACAAAAATGAGATAAATTTCTTTTACCTACTTTTTCTAGTCCAAGCTTCTGCATTCATGACTGTAAGTGTACATTAAAACTGTGTAGCTGAAAATGATTTTTAGAAAAATGTTTCTTTTCTTGTTGTGTGGTTTCTTTTTTATTTTAGGATAATTGATAAAACATATGAAAATCCTCCAAGGGCTTCAAATAATCTCCCAGAAACAAACTACTCTAGCGACAGTGAAAGAAAGACCAGGTACTGTGGACAATGAGTTGAGTACTGTGATGTCTAAAGTGCCATTTCTTGAAAAAAATTAAGAAAAAACTTTCTTTATACAAGAAATTTCAGGGATGCTAAGAAAGATCACATTGGTCTCTGGAATCATGCCAGCCCCTTTCCAAATCTGCTTCCAGGATATGAGGCACAGAAGGTCACAAATCCTAACTATAGTGCACAGAGTGGGGAGAACAAGATGCACCCTGTGTAGCTCTGGAGATGCAGTTGAAACTATGATCAATGTTCCCATCCTTAACCTTATGCACACCTGAGCCTTAGTGTGGCTTTGAATGGCCACAGGATCTTTAATCTCTAAATATTCTTACATTTGCTCTAGGTGGTTAGAGTATAGTTGAAATTTGTGTATTCTGAAAATTTTGCATGACCTTGAAGGAAAAACACATAAATTGGCTGAGAATAAAAGCAAAGCCAAACAGTATACAATTTAAGACAAATAAGAATACTCAACAGAAAATTTAATTAGCATTTTTCAGAATTTTGAAATCATACGGGCTCTGAGTTTTAATATTCTGATTATCTTTGAAAGTTAAAATAGAGAACAGTAATAAAAGAATGGCAGGGCAAAGAATGTGCTACAATATGCAATATTACCTTAACTTGACAGAATCTATACCCTCTACCTGAAGCTTTAATCCCAATTTAATTCATGAAAACATATTAAATGAATAGTTTTTGTAGGTTATTCTTTCAGGTTTTATGCAATAGGTTCTACAGAGTATTTACTGTTGAGTGGTTTGCTGTATGAACAAGTCACACCTTAGCAAGTAAAGCAGTGACTGATACGAACTGAAAGAAGGGACGTGATCAGATGCACAGTTCTCAGACTGCACTGTGACTCAGTTTTCACTTGGTGTCTTGTCAAGCTGTCAGACTATGCATTTATTTAAATGTTCTGAGTTGCCTCACACTTCCAGTCGACAAGGTTAGAAACTGATGCTTTGGAAATATTTTTGCTGTAGCTTCAGCATTTTTTTGTTTTATACACTTGAGTTGTGTGTTTTTTCCTAAGATGTGGTTATATATTTTTTTGTGTATTCCAACCATAATAGTCCAGTCAGTTATAAAAATCCAAGGGATGCTGTTTTCTACACTAGGACACTCAAGGAAAGTATTTTTCTCTATAAAACTTCCTGTAAGATTGTGTTACTTTCAGGCATGCCGCATATTCAGTCCATACCCATATTACGTTGAGTGTGCCATGCACAGTACTCACTTTGCCCAAAATTCCACAGTAAAATGCAATGAGTTAAATGGAAGCTTTGGGAAAAATAAGTTTAACAACAAAAAAAGAAGCGCAGGCTCATACTTTACAGGAACAGAGAAATTATATTCCTATGCCACTTTTCACTGTAGCTAGAAACTTTAGGCAATTGCACTACCAGTATACTCCACCCTGTGTTGTGCACATGCTTGGTCAAGGCAAAAACAGTCTGAGAAACCCTTTCAAAAGGTGATCACTTAGCTTTAGTTTGCATTCCTACTTAGTAAGCTTACTTTTGTCTCACCTGAAATGTAAATGGAGCACTGGGTGTTCATTTGAGGAGATACTTCCTCTGTGGTGAGCCAACCCAGGTTTGCTACATTCTGATTAAATAACAAGCACATTGTTATGTTCTATGAAACATAAATAAAACATTTATCATTTCAGGTTACCAGTAACTGTGCAATTTAAATACATTTCTTGTTTTGCACAGAAAGCAAATAAGACATATGTACTTTACAAAATACAGGTATGTAGGAAAGAGGATCTGAGCTTACACACACATTTTCAATCTCTTATATTTCCCAGAAATAACCCAACATATGGTAAATACACATGATTATAAACCATTGATCCTAACATTGCAGAACATTATTCAAGAGTGATATGAAACACATAATAATTACTATATATCTTAAACATTTCTGGAGAATAGGATAAATAAAACAATTCAGAAGTCTTCAAAACATGTATGGCAAGATTACTTCTTCAGGTGTTGCACACATGTTCATCCCTTCCATGGAAACTAAACTGACGGATAAGTAACTTGGAAATGGGACTGTTGAAAATGGAAGATTTAACTTCCCTGATAATTAAATTCAGTATATTCCTTTCTACTCTGATATAAGGAACAATACAGTTACTGTAGTGAACACACATCACACATTGAACAGCCTGTATTATAAAGACCCTCACTCTAATTCTAGGGACATGTTGTAATTTTGTTTGGCTGTTTGACAGCTCTTTGAGAGCAAGTGAAAGAAGCAGAGGAAAATGAAAAAATGTAGTCTGTCACCCATTTCTGATATGTACCATTCAGACTGAGCTAACAGCACAGGCGAGCCCAATACCATCATGTAAATTTCACTCAATGGGCTTATGGAATTAATTTTGAAATGCTGAAGAACCATTCAAAAATAGAACACAGTCTAAGGACACTATATTTTCACTAATTTACACTTTTTATTTAATATATTATTCTTGATGGTTGTGAAAAAAACAGAAAAAGAACTCATCACTAAGTATGATTTTTTTAACAAGCATTTTGTCTCAGTTTATTTTGCATATTATCATCAGTGTAGTGAAACCTTTTAAAAAATGTAGTTCTGCTTCACAGCAAATCATCATATGGTGCCTATGAAGAAAATATAACTGGAAATACAATCAAAACTGTTTATTCTACTTCTGATCGGTAAGTACATATTAATAACATTGTAGAGTACCCAAGGACACAGACATTTACATAAGCATTCATGTCTTCAGACAAAGACATGCAGCAGTGGAAAAGACAGCAGTGGAAGTCACCATCATGAGACAGCTTTTCATACAAAGCTCTCTTTCAGCGAGATCTTGCCATCAAATCATTACCACAGTTCAGCAGCCTAATATTATGTTAGGCTTGTCACAGCTGACATTTTAAAATATCTATAGAAACAAGAGCCAATGCCTTAAGTGACAGAGTTGGCTTTGTGATTCTGTACGTTTCTATCTCAGGCAGCCACTTACTCTGCAAAATTCCCTTCCTTTGGGAGAACAGTCTTTGTAATGACCAAATTTATGTACAAATGTGGAGGAATAGGTACACATGACAATGCTGTTGAAAACTGTGTTTTCACACCAGTTAGGACGTTCCTGAATATTAGCAGGATATTTGCTCAATCTGTAATAACTTACCTCATGGGGAAAAGGAAGTTAAATGTAGCCACTATTTTCAGTTCAGATAATTTGGACAGCCCTGTTACTTGAAAATACCAGATTAGAAAAACTTATATCCTTTCCAACATAATGATAAGGAACTCTCTCTGGGTATGATTAAATATTAGTACAATGGTTTGTCACTGAGAGGAAAGGAGCAAGACCCATTGATCTTGTAATGCTAAAATAACACCACCAGATAAAGTACAGAGTGATGTCACCTAAGAGTGTAACAAGAGGTGAAAAAATGTTTAAAAATATTATTGTCATGAATACCAGGCAGGCTCTTCTATACATGTGTTCGCTATAATTGCCATGAAGGTATGAGGTCTGTCTGCTGTGCAGAAAGTAAAAAAAGTTTTCAGGCACTTCTGCAATACAGAGAATTCTGTGAACCAGACTAATCAAATTATGACAGTTTGAAGCAGACTGATCAAATTATGGCAGTGTGAATTCAAGTATCAATTTACTTTTGTGATTAAAACATTAAAATCATTCCCCTCCACTTTATCCTTATTTAGTATACATGCTCCCAGACAATCACTAGCTTAATTCAGTTCACCAGAGAAGACCATTCTTTCTACCAAGGCATCCTTGCTACTTGACAATTATGCTCAGCAATTTGCTAATCACAGGGCATTTGTATGACACCTGTCAACTAGAATGGACAGAATACACTAACGACATTTGTCCATTAATGGCCATTGTACAGTATACAAATGTCTTTCCCATGCACTGTGCTAACCTTATCAATTTTCTGCTTGAGATTTCAACGGCAGTTCTTTTTCTGACAGCTGATGTTATATTATATACACAGGAGTATAATTGGAAAAGATATATGTACATACTGCAGGAAGCCCTTGGGCATAGATGCCAAAATGATCTTAGATGCCTTGCAAATTTACTGTCATTCGACTTGCTTCAAGGTAAGAAGATTTCACCTGCTACCAAGAAATATAATTTGATTTTAATACCTGCATTATAGTACACATATAATAAGAGATTATTTAGGCCTTAGGCCTTCTCCACCTGTGAAAATAAGAAGGCTTGCAACTGGAGGAGAGGATTAATGTAGGAAATACTAATCTCTCTGTTTCTCTCCCCTACACAATGCCTTCCTTTTTCTATCTCACTCTCTCCTCCCTCCACTCTTCTTCTCCTTGCCTCTCCTCCCTTGCAACCATAAGCAGGATAAAGGATGCAGCTGAATGAATTCTTAGAGTCCTACACATTTAGAAGCCTTCATGTCAAGTCTGATACAGTGAATTATATCGACTTACACTTTCCTCATTGTAAAATTTTATTCAGTTTTTATAAAGTTTTGTAGGTCTTTATTGACATCTAAAACACCCTTAATTATTAAAAAGTAGGTAACTTTTTCCTGTTTCCATTAAGAATGGAAGTACAGAAGAAATTTGGTTTTTGTTTGTAATTCCAATTCCAATTCCAAACCCTAAGCCTCAGCCTAAAAGCCACTCTTAAACTTTTCTCAGGGTATGCCTGGCAATGATCAGTCCCATAGTCTGTTTTCTTTCTGCCTCATTTATCCTGTTTTTGCTTGCATCGACACACAGAGTTTGTTGTTCTAACAAACAATACTCACTGCATTAGCATAACTCATATTTCTGCCCAGTCCTGCATTGCTTTTACTTCTGCTTCTGACAGCAGTTCTTGTCCCCATTTACTGCATGAAAAGGACCACAAAACAAATACAGCAGTAAGGTTGCACTTCACATGTATGAAGCTGCATGTGCTTTTTGTTTACTATGGACTTTCTGAGCTCTGTGAGCACCAGAAATGCAATTTCTTACATGGAAACCACTATGTAATACCTCCTCAATACTATTATTGCACATAAATATAAGATCTGGTTTGCTTCCAAGCTTTTTAGATAGATCAACCCACATAAAGAAGAATGAGCTTTTCATCAGTTAGGACTATTAACATGTTGGTATTGGCTAAATTATCTGTTAAATATTTACGCTTATTTTTAAACTTTTTTTTTTTTTAATTACGTATTCTCAACTGGGGACCTGTCTGGCCAGCAATATTCAGCTTAATTTTTGTGTAACTAGAAACTTAAGAAAGCATTGGCAAAAAAATTAAACAACTGATGTAGGTCTGTGGTTCATGCTTGTAGTTATGTATTTAGCTAAGTAGTGCAATTTCTCATCATTAATATTAATTTAGTGCCTTACAAATACCCTGTATCCATTGGAGATTTGCACATAGCTGACAGCACTGCAACATCTTCATTTCCTTGTAAAGGTATATACCAAAAATTCAGTGAGTAAATAACCCAAATCGTAGATTTTTTTTCCTCTGTATAAAAATTCTAGTTCACATTTGATCATTATTCTAGTGATCAAAGCTTTGAAAACATGGCCACCCTTTTGCTGATTTAAACATAGAAATATAAAAGGAGTGAAGACAGCAGATTATTTTAACAACACCTTAATACTAATGCTGATTTTCACTTATCAGTGGATAAAATACCCAAATAAACCAGAATTTACTATTTTTATTAGATTTAAATACATAAATAAGTAAATAAGTAAATAAATAAAGTTATCTGGGTATCAAGATCCTAGTTTCAATAACAAATTTCCATGCTCCTTGATAAATTGTAGGCTTTCCTTGTGGTCTTGGTAAGTTGGCCTCTGTGTGTATCTGTGTATTTTCATAAATGAAACATGCACCGTGCTTCTCTATCGCAAAAATTAGCTTTTTTTGAGACATTTGTGAAAGCAGTGTCCAGATTCTGCAAGAATGGGAGACATAGTTAACTGTTAAGATAAAGTGTAATAAAATATTTTGAAATATGCAGGTTTATATTCTCTGAGATCTACTCTGAGTTGGATAACTATGTGTGATCATTCTTCCTTTACTCAGTGAAGAAAGAAAAGGATCTCAAAATGGTGATTAATCTTATTTTAGGATAAACCACTAAGCTAAAACAGAGAAAGCACCCTTTGGAAATGTCTGGGGGAAGGACAGGGTTTTTAATAAGTATAATGCAACCAGTTGAGACACTGGTATCTGATTTTTAGATATCTAAAAGTGAGATAGTCAGATGCCTAACTTCCTGTTCACTGAAACTACTCTTTCAGAGTTCAGTTTTTATATCGCAGTACTAATAACTTCTATTCTGGTCTGGGGTTGCTTGTTTCCTAAAGGAAAGCTTGCTGGGTATGAGTATTAGAGAAATGCTTCATTTTAATTTTTCCTTATTCTTTGACTTCTGTGTTGAAGTGTGAAGTATGTAAGAGACCTCTGGAAGATCTAAAAGCAGGAGACAGCATTTGGATTTACAAACAAACTGTGCACTGTGAGCCTTGCTATTCCAAAATTAAAGGTAAGGTACAAGATATGTTATACTGAACATAGGAAAAACAGTTTAGTGAACTTCATTCCAATGACTTCAGTATATAACAACACAGCTGTTGCTTTTGCTCATTTCCACATACTTAAACCTTTTCAAAGTATCTAACTCAGTAAGCCTGGGTGCTTAGGATGATGTCCAACCCCAGGTTCTAGACACAATTATTCTGTATCTATGAGGGAGACCTCTTCATGTCTCACTCTAAGTTAATCTCTTCAGGTCTCTCTGTAGAGTTGTACCTGTGCAATCAATAGAGACATCTAGAGTGAGGCAAAGGCACCTTGGCCTGGAAGTGAGAATAAATTGCAAGGCCATCTGAGAATCAGACTGTTCTACTGAAATGAATAAGCAAGGGTTCAGAGGTATTTTCACCTAACTGGAGTAATTGTGACCAGTAGAGAGAAGATACAAAACCTATGAAATCCCAATGAAAATACTACACTGTGATTATGATTCTTACTTTTGTGAGGAGCAAAGTGAGTAAACAAATGTGTAAGACAGAGACAAATGAACATTTTGTTATTTTTTCTAGAAGTTGCTAGATTTTAAGTCTTCTCTTTTCAAGGCAATTATTATTTCATAATACTATAAATCAGTACCTCTGTACCAAACTAAGACAAACAGAGGTGTAGATGAAATGCTCTGACAAGCTGGTTTTCAACTACATAATTCTGAGATAAGATCATGTTAACTAAAATGATATTAAAAATTTGTTTCCTTAAAATACTTTGTGTTATTAAGCCATTGCAAAATCTGGTGGGAATAGCAAATTTTGAAACTAAACAGATTAGAAAATTAATAAGGCATGATAACAGTTATAAAAACAGGTATGAAATTGTAGAAAGATATACCATGGTATATATATTAAGCATTATAAATTGACATGTCTTATTTCATCAAATTACAAGACAGTCAGACTTCAGTAGACATTCTAAAAAAGAAAAAAAAATCTAAAGTTTCCTTGTAGGACATTTAGAGTATAGTGCTTTGCTTGGCATCTCTGACCGATCTTTTTCTCTTGCAGAAAAATGGATCTACTAATTCTGACATACAGAACGCATGATGAAGAGTTTCTACTATTGTTTAGTTAAGTGTATTGGCCTGTTAATTCAAAACACCGAGGAAAATTATTCATTTTTATTGCTAGGAATTTTCTAAATGAAGTTCTACTGCACATTTATCAAAGGAATTAATTTAATGAGAATTTAGATGCCCTTTCATACACATGTTGCAGGAAGCAAACCAAGATATTGGTCAGTATATTCATTAGATATGTGAAACCACTAAACTATATGTAAAACCAATGATAATTTATTGAAATTTTCTGAATGTCAGGACATTCCTACACATTTGTTCTGAAGGGGCTGTACTCCCTTTTGTGAAAACATATCTCCTCCAATATAAAGGTCTGTTGGCTTAGCATGAATGGGATTAATCTCAACAAAATTAGCCATTTAGAAGTCAGCTATTCAGTTTAAACTACTGTTTTCATACAGAGGGAAGTGGGTTCACACTGTACCTTCAAGGAGAGACATCAACCTCCAGAGGAAGGTTCTTCCCAAGCAACTTAAATGATAAGTTTGAGATGGAACAAATCATCTTTGGAAAATGCATCTTTACTGCTGCAGAAGGATACTAGACAAAAATTGATAGAGGGTTTTAAGTAGAATTATCCCCCTCCATGTTTGTAATTCTGGTAACTATTTTATCACAATTTTTTTATGAAGTGGACACTTAATATTTGCCATGAAATAATGAAATACATACTTTGCATGGCATTATGTTGTTGTATTTATCTTTCCTACTTTATTAAACTGACTAGTTAAACACTTTGGATGGATTAAATTTATACATCTACAGTGTAGACATCTGTTTCTGAGTTACTTGTCTCTATACAGAGAAGCAGACATTTTTAGGAAGCAATTCAATTGGTCAGATTACAAATGTCCATTTTACTGTGATGTTAACCACGAATGAATGTACATCTTACTTCCATGGTTTGCAAAGGAACCTGGAATGAACAGCTCAGATTTCTAGACATCTACACTAGGTCAGATAGACTCCTTCCTTTGAGACTATAGCGAAAGCATTTATTTTCCTTTTGGAGATGTATGTGTATACAAGTATAGAAACTGAAAGAAGAATTCATGCTTTATTATAATAGGATGCCTAAAACAATCAATAGTTCAGTAGCTTACTGGACAGACAAAGGTATTGACTACTAGTCTTTGTCATGAGATGCTTTAGATTATTGTTATTCAGAACTGATTTTTCTCCTTTACATCTCAGTGTAAAAGGAATTCCTGGCTACGACCATGACAGAGTTAGAGTGTTTGGACGCTGCTGGACTGAGGCAAGAGCTTAGAAGCATGCAAAGTATTAAAGACATAGATTAATAATAGACTGGTGAGTGGCTGTCCCAGTCAAACTCTCTCCCCCTGACTGCACATTTCATGGTGGAGGCAGGAGGTATGGATGTCAGTGTAATTTAAATTATTGGGCCTGCAGCTGAGTAAGGATGTAATCTGTCTTGTCCGGCTAAAAGGATGTTCAGACTCATTATGCAATGGAGACATGAGAGAGTAGGTATTTTGTTTTGTTAATTTTATGAATATCTTATGAATTAATGTCAGTAGCTTTAATAAATCTGTGATTATTCATATTTTTTCTGGTGTGTGTCTCTTGCTGATGACATATCCTAGTTAAACTGTACTTGTTATAAATCTGCTTCATCGGGAAACAATGATATTTGCACAGCAGGGTGAAAAAAGTAGTGGCAATATTTTAATGTCACAAATTTGGTCCTATTCAGAGACCAATGCTTATTGCTAAGGCCCAGTTACAATGGAAGATGTCAGACTTTCATTTGAGCCAGCACATTAGAATCTAGGACTTCCTCATGTTTGAGGGGATGAGAGATTTTAGTTCACTCCCCTAGAGACCAGGACTCTGGATTTAAGTATCTGCTACTTAAATGCTCACTGACAGAGAAGTAGCAATAAGAAACAATAAATAATAATTCTGTGCTCATTAAGACATCCTCACTGAACAGCTCTTGTAATTTTTCCATGTGTTTTTTTGTTATTTTTATTATATGTTGTAAGTTGGCTAAGAAGAAACACCAGGTTTGTGATTTACCAAATAAAATCTGGCATAGCAGTACTCATTAAGAAAAATCATATTACCATCTCAATACCAATGTATCAAAACTTAAATGTTTTTTGTCCTTTTTGCATATCATTAGCCTGTGGTGTTTCATTTCCCTTTGACTAGTGCTTCCATGAAACAATCCAAATGAAGAGTTTGCTGGCAGCTGTTTTAATGAACGTGTTATCTTCAATAATGCATTAAATTAGAATGAAAAGCTGTATTGAGAGATGATGTACTAAATTATGTGAGGGTTTGTGATTCATCAGGCCCATTTTTTCAGTGTGTAATGGATACTTTATTTTACAAAGCTGGGGCATTGCTCTGTGGGGAGGGAAATCAAGCAATCAGAGGAAAGGAGTGAAATAATGCATATAATACATATTGATGCATTTAAATATGTAGATTGCTTCAAAGCTACTGATATTTACAAGAACAAGGAATGTCATAAGAACATCTTTGCTGTCTTAATATATTCTGTTATACCCTGTGTAGGTTCTCACAGAATGCTCAGTTTGAGCATCCCTCCTTATCAGTGCTTGACACAGTGACAAACATCTGCAACACTGTCCTCTCATCCTTTTCCTCTTGAAATAAACACCCCTGCGAGTTTTACAAGACATACTCTGTTACTTCACAGTCTCCTTAGCCAGGCTTGCAAAGAACAACACCAAACGGATCTCACATTTATTCCATAGGTCACCTCTATTCCTTGCTTCTTCATATATGGATGTGTGTAGTGTTGGGATAGCTTCATGCGTTCAGTTTATTTACTCAGAATAAGGTCAGAACTCTGCTACTCCTCTTGCCTTCCTTGATATTTGATATTTTAACATATTCCTGTTGTTTAGAATGAAAAGTATCCTCTTTCTTGGTTGGTTTTGCTTTCTGATCATACTTGGATATTGCTCATGGTACCTATTCTGTTACACCAGGAGGTGGTTTCAGCTTTCAGTCTAGTTGATGCCAGACTCCGAGGGAGAAATGCCTCCTTTTCTTCCTTCTGCTGCACCAAAACACCTAATTTTTATTCACTGCAGCACAAACATCCGTCATTCCATAAAGACAAAGGATAAAGAGACATAATACTTAGGTAGGTTTGATATGCCAAAGTCTGAAATTGTTGACCAAAATAGCTCTGTTTAGCTGCTTAATTGATGCAGACCAACTGAGTTCTTAAACTGATAAGGTATTTCTTTCTTTTGACTTCAAAGGCCTCCTCTTCTGTTTTGTGCTTTTCTTGGTCTGAGCAACTCCGCTCTAATATCCTGCATCAGCAAAACTAGGACTTACAAACATTGTTTGCATTTCAGGAAGAAGAATCTGCAGATATTTTCAAAATATGTTTGGCACAATCTGCTAAAATCAGACCTCCCTGAACATCTCAATAACTACCACCTTTTAAAACCATGGAGATGGTGCTCTCCTCTGAACAGATGAACTGGGCCCAGAAAGTGGGAGTGCCAACTTCAGTTTCTTCCCCCAAGCAGGTTGTATAACACAGTGGAACAGCTGGGTGGGTGGAATAAACAAGATGTTCCCAGTAGTCATTCTGCCCAGTGCAGGGGACGCGGTAGAAAGATGGATCCTTATGGCCCATGTTCCACTGGATAGCCACACTGCTTGCACATTCATTACAGGCTTATTGGTAACTCAGGAATCACTGCTAATAAAAAACACATAGTTCTGGGAGCAAAGACCAAATCCTGGAATTTTACCATCTCATCCAAGTGGTCTAATTACTAATTAAAAGCAATGTGAATGATTAGAGAGGTTGTCTACACTCAGATTTGGCTTGAGTAGGATGGTGAGGGAGTGGAATTTTGGGGGGTTT
Organism: Acanthiza pusilla; assembly: GCA_036630365.1. NCBI lineage: Eukaryota > Metazoa > Chordata > Aves > Passeriformes > Acanthizidae > Acanthiza > Acanthiza pusilla. The sequence goes on from JAXCHO010000018.1 coordinate 26,412,688, forward strand.
CATCTGAAGACTATTAGAAATACATCTTCATACGATGATTTCTTCTAAGCCTTAGTATCTTTGTCTTTACAGCCTTTGAGCTCTTTGGGACAGGAACTCTCTCCTGCTTGTGCAGTGTCCAGCATAGCAGTGGCCTCTGGGTGGTACTGCTGCACCTGTAAAAATGACCCAAGAAAAATTCAGAGTTCACCTCCCTTTCCAAGCAAGCTGCTTGGAAATGAAATATTTTTTTCATGGGTTTTTTATAACTGTGTCAGTTATAAATTGACAGCTACAGTGTTGTAGGCTATGCCAGGACTTAAAAGTGACTGGTTTTGTCCTGTTAGAATCAATATCTGAATGTAATCATGCCAAAAGCACTTGTCTGAGTCTTGGCATTGCCATGCAGTCATCAGACATCTGTTTAGGCAGCTTAGACAGCTACTGTGGTCAAAACAATGGGCAGCCAACATTTTAAAACTACCTACTCAGGAAAAAAAGAAGACACAATCATTTCTGGAAAGAAAGGACAAACTTTTTCTGGCATACAAGCCATTCTGCCACATGTTCAAATACTAAAAGAAGCAGAAAAGGAAGAAAATATTAAGAAAAAGATGAAAGTGTTATGCAAATAAGTCAATTAAAGAATTTTAAAAGTACTAGTGTTGTTGTAAATAATGGTGCCATTGAAATTAATAGTCAAACCTGACTGTAAAATTAATATTCCAGAAAACATTGGTCTGTCTCCATATCTTCTGGATCCCCCAGGGAGTTTCCACCCACAGAACGTTGAATTACATTATCCCTGTATGTAGTTCAAATCTTGAAATTAGGAATGAGAATCCAGCTAATTATATTTGTAGCACTGTAATTTCAAATAGCCAAATATTTAAACAATATTTAGGATATTTACAGAAGTATATGGCTGATAATGCATTTGAACACTGTTTTTATGTTTTCACAACTGATAATGCATTTGAACATTGATTTTATCCATTTACCCAAGTGACATATGTAAAAGTAACAGTAAAGCCTTTTGTTGCAAAACACCAGTTTTCTCACAGCAAATTTCTGTCTGGGAGCAAACATACCAGTTTTGACATGACTGACATCTGTGGAAAGCCGAAGGAGGAAAGCCAGGAAGGAGCAATATTTTTTCTGCCTCTTCCACTCTAGTGAGAGACATCCCAGACACCCAGTCAGAGGAAGGCACATGCTTTGAGAACTGTGGTTTTTGAGTTTTAATTCAGAGATCACCAGGACTATTTAAAAACTCTCCCACCTTCTAATTGAGAATCTGAATCTCCTCAGTAGGAACATAAATGAAACAGAGTGAAGATAGCAGGGACTTCTCATAATGAAACAAACACAAGGAAAAGATCTAGCTAAGAAGAATATACTCTTTTTGCGATACCACAATTCATACATCCTTCATCAATCCAGTGAACGTACTCAAGAAATACTTTTGCTGTACTGCATTTCTTCTATTTCCAGATTGTCCCAGAAAGTGCTGATTTTAGACCAGCTCCCCCCCAGCCCTGGAAGTGTGTCCAACACTGACTGCACATCTCCAGGGTGGACAAAAGGGACCCAGAGAGAGAAAGAATGATAGATCCATCAGCACCTGTGATAGATCCATCACTACCTGGATCCAGGAGTTCTGGCACGGCAGGAGAAATGGCAAGGGGTTTTATGCCAGTCTAGTGATGTTGCAGGAAAGATCTCAAGTACTCTGCAAGTTATACAGTTTATGGAACAGAAGGTCTAGAAAAAAAAGTTTGGACTTAGATTTTCTAACTGTACCTCAATTACCCTCTAGTTATCTTCACCATTTTATCACATCTATTGTGATTGAGTATGTTATAGATTGTGCAAAGACAAGTTTTTACGTGTGAGGCTTTTTTTTTTGGTCCCATCTGACAGTAAAAACTCAATGACAAAAATATGCATGCTGGATATATATGTTGGATATTCAGCAAAGATTTTTGCTTGACCAAACTGAACCTGAATGAAACTTCAGGTACTTATTTTTTTTAACCATTCCCTATCTGAAAATCTAACACACCCATTTTAACACCAGAAAAGCCTTTCACACAACTGCAAATTTTCCATGCTCTTTTGACATGGTGCCACTCAGATGTGCCTTCTCAAACACATTTACTGCTGGACAGAAGGGTTTTTGTATTATTTTATTTTTCCTACATACATCACATACCCAGTGCTACACATATTGCTGGTTTTTTTTTTAAGTTGTTAACTTCTAAATCCCTTTGCAGGATCATAAAGCCTTGAGTCTGTTGGCCTGTACTTACTATTATTTTGCAAACGATAAAAAACACATATCCACATGATGGATTTGCTAATATGGACAGTAATTTTTTTCCACTTTTTTGCAAAGCTGATGAATTTCTTGAATCTCTTTCCCCAACTATGTGAAAATAGACAAAAGTAAAGATGGCAGAGGATGAATAAAAGGGAAAAAAATAAAGAAAAAATCATGGCCAGAATTAGTTGAACCCTTTGGTATGTATATTCATGTCACCAAGAAATAAGGCATTTTTCCTGAATCATCTGCCACTGTTTCCTGAAGATAAGTCAAACTGAAATTTGGAGTCTTGGCAGAAGGTGTGTCCTGGATTTTTAGCCTCCTGGGGAGAAGCTGTATTTCTGTCATTGTGATCTTCAGCATATCACACTCAAACAGCCTTTCAAAAACTTTTACACTACCAGTTTGTTTATTAACAACCTTGAACACCACATCTCCCCCTCAACCTTCTCTTTCTTATTCATCAGTGGTAAACCAAATTATACTCTCCAATATACTTGTATACTGGAGACAATGTAAATTTTCAAACTTCTTTGAAAGTCTAATTAGTCTTTGTTATCGATGAAGATTCATTAGAAAGAAACAACCCATCCTGATTTGCTAGATTCAGGATGATGCTTTCTGTTTATAAGAAAGAGAGGGGATAGGAAGGGGAGGGGGGCACTAAAGCATTTGAAGGAGTGATTTGATAACAATCAAATAACAATGCATTGAACTAGAGCTGTCATGGATAATTCTGCCTAGATGGATCTGCAAACTAGCAGACCCTAAGCTTAATTCACGGACAGTATCTTTGGATGCCATAAGCACTAGTTTTCTGGAGCAATTTGAGCGCACTGAAATGATGCAATCTTGGATTTGCTCCTACAGTAAATCTATTCTAATGGTAATTAAAATGTCGTTCAATTTAATATTAATTAAGGAAAAAGTCCGAAGGAATCATGGCAATTCAGAGAAGGAAACAGCATTAAAAAGGAGAAAGTCAATTAGCATAAAACTAGCAGCAGCTAGGAAGTCAAAACATTTGCAAAACACTTATATGAGAATGAAGAATCCATGCTGTAACTTCAGGAAAATGTTTAATTGCTCAAATAATGCAGAGTAAATGTATACATTTAACAATAACAAATTGCTAGGTCTAGGTAGTATCTCTGCAAAACTCTATGGCAGCTCAAGTGTGACATTGTTGAAGTTCTCACAAACATCTACTCTACCATTTAAAGCAGGCTTGGTGCCAAATAAACTGGAAACATCAGCTGGGACACCAGCCTTGAAAAAAACACGAAAACTGCTCTGGGGAGCTACATTTCAGTTAGTCTGACTTTTTTTATCAAGCCAATTTGTACAAATTAGAATAAATAACAGAAGCATCTGGATATGCATGATATATTGGAGGAGAGTACACACAGATTTTTTTAAAGCAGGGCATGCTCATGAATACATTACTGTTTCTGAAGAAGCCAATATGCTTTTGGTTAAGCTGATTTCTTTAACTGAGTACATTTGGCTTTATAGGAAAACATGGAGTGAGAAAAGAAAGAAAACAACGGGCTACAAAATTATGTTTTTGTTATGGAATGAGACAGGAAACAATAGGAGGTTTGGCCCGACTTCTGTGGGGATAAGGCTATATAAATTAGGGCTTGTCAGCTGTGAAGAGAAGTATCTGAGTTTTATATAGTCATGAATGACAAAGGGAAGCTGAATAGAGAATGATTAATCATTCTGTCTTTCTCAGAAAATCAGAACTAAGGGACACCCAATTAAATTACTAAGCAGCAGATTTAAAGTAGATAATAAGAAGTAGTTTTTCTAACAATACATTATTAAATTGCATCTCTAATTGCCACAGGGTGTTGTAGAGCCCTAACATTTAAGTGGTTTAAAAATGGGTCTCAGCAAATGGAATATTATTACACATTGGTTGCTATCAAAAATAAATGATCCAGATGTCCTGATTCAATGACTTCTGAAAGATAGAAAACATCCTTAACATTTTTCTTGTTTCTGAGATATTTTCCTTACAAAGCTACTATCAGCCCTTGCTAAAGGCAGAATACTGGACTGGATAGCATGATAGTGGCTCTATTTTTACAAAACTACTTTTACAGTAATTTTTCATACTGGAACAGCAATTTAAAATAATCTCACCAGACTTGGAGTTTACTGTCCGTGCTCTGACCTTATTGTTACACATCTTTTGTATAGCCCAGACTGGATTACTGCAATTAATTCTTTACTGGCTTGCCTGAAAGGCAGATCCAGCCCGCAGCTCTTGCAGCATAAAGCAACAAGCTTATTACCAGAAAAGAGCAGATGGGATTTGCGGACTTCCTGCTTCTTTGTTCTCTGCATTGGCAGCCTATTAGTAACTACACTGATTCAGAAATTCCTACTATAGCATCCTGTGTAAATAGCATCCTATAGCAGATTTCTACTGATTTAGGGCATATAGTTTCTCAAGTCCAGGAGTAAGAGATTTCACGGGCACATTAGGATGTTTGGGGTTGTTGTTAAACACATTTTGTCAATACCTTAAAGAATGGAACCATCCAGTCTTCAGTGGGGTTTGTAAAGTGCTGATGAAGTTCTGGGTGGATCAAACTCATCAGCTATTGCTGGGATACTGAATGGAACTCATTAACAATTTATTAGTAATGTCAATATTGGGAGGAGAGTAATTTATGTTTAAAAACCCAACCAATTAGGTTAACTATTTAAATGACTAAAATGTTTAAATCATCTTTGCAGTAGACAGACCAGCATGAAAACCATGGGACAGTGTGTGCATCAACATACATTTTACCTGCCAGCACCTCTGTGCAAAGCTACATTATTAGTGGAATTATGTGTTAGTGAAATTACAAGTATGCTTAAAATAGAGCAGCAAACACAACACAGGGAGACGCGTTTTTACTCTTTACTAGATCCATTTGTAAAGGAAAAGCCTGGAAAAAAAGACAGGGTCTCTCACACTGCCTGTGAGCATTATAGTTGAAATATGCACAGCTTTCAGGTGCTTTCTACCCATACCACTGCATGGAAATCAGGCTTAAAGCAGTTCCAGACAAGGAAGAGGCAATCTCTGGACCATTTTCTTGGGGATGAGATGTCTATGATCAATTCCTTTGTCTGGAAAAGCGTTTGTACGCATGCTAAGGCACAATGCCCTGTCCTAAGCTTTTTCTCTCTGGCAAAGTGAGTTCTGAGAAGAACGTCTGCATGCAATATTTGCATAGGTGACCCAACCAGTAGATGGCATTTGAAAATTTGTAACCACTTCACACATAACTGAGGACAAGCATTCCCATGGTGACTCTTAAGATCCTGTGCTATGATGCTACATGCTATACTGTGCATTCAAATATGTCTCCTGATGTATCCCCAAACTGGTGTCTGCATCTTCATATTATTAATGATGCAATATCCAGACCACATTGTCACATTCCTGTTCTGACAATTGAAAACTTCAGATATCCATTTATTGGGTTTTTTTTGCTGATCCACTAAATGACTTTGCTTCCTTGGTTCCCCCCCCAAAAAAAAGTAATTCCTCCATTTCAAATCTCTTTTGAGTATTTCACAGAATCATCAAGATTAGAAGAGACCTTCAAGATCATCTAGTCCAACCATCAACCTTGACACCACTATAATCACCCCTAAACCATATCCCGAAGCACCACTTCCAGGCACCTCTTGAATGCTTCCAGAGACAGTGACTCCACTACCCACCTGCGATGTCACTGTCCACTTATTCCAATGCCTAACTACTCTTTCAGGGAAAAAAGAAAAATAAAAAGAAAAAATTATAATGTATAACTGAACATCCACTGCTTTGTTGCAACCTCCAGCACCAATATTCTCATAAACATATTTTTGGCTTTTTTTTTTCATTTTTTTCATTATATACTAGTGATGTATAATACACTCAATAATACATATTCTGCCAATTAATCTTTGTATATCATTTTGCAATCTTACTGGATTAACAATGCACTTCTAAGATTTAAGGCTCCTACCATTATTAGTGATAACAAACTGAGAGATATGCATTTTGTCTGGGACTAAACATGTAGCAACTCAATTCTTCTTTTCCTTGTGGGAATAAACATTACAGCTATCTGTAGTAGTGAAAACAGGATTCTGTAACTCACTCTAATAAAACATGGCAGAATGGGGGCCAGATGGTTTTTACACTCTCAACATTTTTCTGCTTCTTTCTTCCAAAGGGACAGAGGAGACACAAGAAAAGTTCTGGATTAAGTGCTATCTGGTTGCAAAGTAGTGCACTGAGAGCTGTATTTACTCTCTTCCCTGATAAAAGTTACATCATCTGGAAGTCAATGCTTTGTGCTCCACTCTAGGTTCCTTTCTAGTCACTCTTATAGGACTGGTTGTTATTATTTACACTGGAAGAGTGCTTGAAAGACTGACAAACAATACTACTGTTGTCCTGTGAACATGCAGAAAAATGTTTCTAAATTATAAACAAAAGAGAGGAAATTGTGACAGGCTGGATTATTTCAAAATTGGCTAATGCCCTGAACAGAGAGTCAGTGTCTATTCCTCCTTTCACCAGAAAACTGAGACAGCAACAAAGCACGGTGAAGGCAGCAGCGGCTGATAGTGCTATTGATCTGCCTAAAGCCCATGCTCAAGAACTGGGTAGTGACCGACCAAGAGCTGATATTAGTGGATAGCTGAGCAATTTACGCACTTAGACTCACAGAATCACTTAGGCTGGCAAAGACATCTAAGATCACTGAGTCTGTTAACCCAGCACTGCCGACTCCTCACTAAACCATACCCAAGTGCCACATCTACACATCTTTTAAATCCTTCCAGGGTGGGGACTCAACCACTTCCCTGGGTAGCCTGGCATAATGCTTGACAACACTTTTGGTGAAGGAATATTTAATAATATCTAATCTAAACCTCCCCTGACTTTATGGAGATTTGTTCCTGATTTCTTATCAGAGCCATAGGAGATTTAGGACTGTGACTTAGAAGGTTGTCCCCTACAGCTGTAGCTAGAGGAAATTAACGAGGATTGTGTGATGGCTGAGCCGTCTTGGGCAACACTGAGTCTCTGTTCACCTCCTAGGTGACAGGAAGGGACACTAGCAATGGCTTCTTTCAGTGCTGGGCAATGAAAGACTAAGTAAAAACACTACCCTGAGTGAACATTATTCTATCTCTCTCAAAGATCTGCAAGTTACAAACCCACCTATGTACCTGGATTATATTAAGGAAGACATTTCAATACGAGGGCATCTTTCACCTCAGGGGGTCTCCTATACATAACCAATACATAGTTACGTAGCTTTCTGCAGTGCTCGGTTCAGCCTTTGCTTCACCACCAACGCAACTTCAAAACCACGTCGCTTTCCTCGCTTTGAGCCAAAACTCCCAGAATCAGCACGTTTCAAACCCACAAACGGCGGCTTTTGGCTGAATTAGCTCCTTTCAAGCCCAACAAAGCCTCTATTTGTGATTCCCATTCCCCTCACACTCTCAATCTGCATAATTACAACCCTGACACCACCAGGCTCTAATTACACAGCTCACGAGAGGCGCGGCGCCCTGGGCCGGATCCAGCCCGCGGGCGGGGCGGGGCGGGGCGCGCTGGGGTGCAGTGGGGGAAGGCACTTTTGTTAAGCACCCGGGGCTCCCCTTAGAGCTGGCCCCCGCCGCCCTTTCCCGAGGCTGGGTGGCGGGGGCGCCGGGCGGCTCTTTGTTCCTGCCGAGTGCGTGTGCGCGGCTCTCGGGCTGCCGGAGTGGGAGGGGAGCCCGCCCTCGCCGCCGTTAACGGGAGCGCAGGAGCGGCGGAGCGGAGCGGGGCCGGGCGGGCGCACAGCGGCGCAGGGCCGGGCCCCGGCGCTGCCAGCGGCGCTCCCGCCTCCCCCGGGGGCCGGGCGCTGCCCTCCGGCGGCGCGGCGGAGCAGGTGCCGGCGGCGGCAGCGGGCCGGCAGGATGGAGGCTGCCTTGCTGAAACCGGCGATGATGGCGGAGGTGAAGGGGAGCGGCGCCGGCTCTGCCGTGAGCGCCGAGCTGGAGGTGAAGAAGCTGCAGGAGCTGGTGCGGAAGCTGGAGAAGCAGAACGAGCAGCTCCGGAGTCGCGCCGCCGCCGCCGCGGTGGCCACCGGCCCGCCCAGCCCGCACCTGCTGCTGGCCCCGCCGCCGGCCCCGGCCGGGCTGCGCCCCGCCAGCCCCCCCGCCGCGGGCCCGCCGTGCATGCCCAGCCCGGTGCCCACCCTGCTGTGCCAGCCCGAGCCCCTCGCCTACTTCAAGCCCTCGCCCGGGCCGCCGGCGGCTGCCGGTGGCGGGCAGGAAGGCGGCGGCACTCCGGGGGCGGCGGCCACGGTGCTGGACGAGGTGGCGGTGCTGGAGCTGGAGGACGGCTGCGGAGAGGACGAGGATACATGGTACTTGCGGCTCGGCCCTGCCCTGCCCCTCTCCCCGGCCCTGCTGTACCTGGACCCGCGGGTCGGTCGCCCCCGGCCGGGCCTCCCGCAGCGGTTGCGCGGCTCTGATTAGCATTAGCCCCCAAGTCCTGCTTAGACTGAAATCTGCTTTTTTCCCCCCTGTTTTTCTTTCTTTCCTCTCTCCATCCCCCCTCCAAACTGCGCCGTCGGTGTGTCTGGCCCTGCCGAGGGAAGGGCCCGTGTTCGGATCGCGGCTCAGGTCGGGGCTTCGCCGCTCGGCTCGCCCGGGGCGTCGCGCCCTCCGTGGGGAGCAGTGCTCGTTTTCCACCCCGAGGAAGATCCTTCAGATCTCAGCCTAGTTTCAGTCTCGTGTTTACATAAGGAATTAAAAATAGCGGAATTTCGTTCCAGGAAAGCCTTGATCTGAGCAGCGCTGCCTCCTCATCCTAAAATTTCTGCCAAATTGTCTCCCATCTTCAGGGATTTGGGAGGGCTTTTGTCTTTTAGGCATTGATCTAAATTGTTGTGTGTCTTACGCGCCCACGTAGCTCCAAAAGGCACGGCAGGGTGCTAGTAAATGGAATAAATCGGAAATGAATAGCGAATGAATAAAGCAAAGGATAAAATTGACCTGGAGGAATGGTTACATTCCCGTAAAAACAAACAGAAGGGGAGATTGCGAGGTTGAGATATAAGTAGATCACTAAGGCTAGTGGTTCAAAACCTGTTTCAGCAACGTGGACGAATACTGTAGGGACAGTGCTGGAATACTATCTTGGCTGCGTAACCATGTGGAACGTAATTAATCCTCAATTGTTTTGAAGTGTCAATAACAATATATAGTTACCTATATTTAAATAACAGTTTTAAGGATCTGTCTAAGCTTCCATATAGTTTTTATTTAAAATGAGGATAATTTTTGAACCAAGTTAATGTCAGAATAGAATGCAGTGTAGAGAAGCTGTGTTCAAGCATCCTTAATTTTGGTAGAAGATAAAGGGTTCAAAAATTGAAATGTTTCTGATTGTTTGTTGCGTGTGCTTCATGGTACACAAAAAAAAATTGAAAATCTGAAAATTGCTTTTGAGAGTCATGTGCAAATTGCGTGGAAATCTGTGTTAGTATTGCTTCATTGTGTATGTGGTTGGGCTATGCAGGGCTGGTTTGGGCTTGTCCAAGACTAAGTCCAGACTTAAATAGTATTTTGCATTGGTTCTAACGTCTGGCTTTCGTAGCATTAAGGAATATCGAATTTATTTGATAATGTCCTGTTAAACAAAATGCTTTCCTTGTTTGCTTTTTAGAGTGGTGGACAGTCATCGTTGCATTGTGTGCTGTAGTAAAATTCCCAGTTTGATTTCCTCCCTCGGAGCAACCCTAGATTTGGGCGCCAAAATTTACCTTTATGTCACACATGTATTTGTCTGCAGGCAGAATGTCATGACAGGGGTTTGTTAACAAATTTATTCCACTAAGAGTGAGTTGTTTTAGCTGTTGAACGGTTTAGTTCAAGGCTAAATCTCTGTCATTGTCCATGAAAGGTCAGGCGTGTGATGTCAGTTGCTTGGGGCTTTTTTGTAATGTCAGACTTTAAAGCAAATTGCTATCTGGAAAGCCAAAGCCTTCAGTGCATATCCTAGTTGTTGATTAGTAATTTTAGGTCTTAAATACCTTTGGGTTTTTGTGTTTTGCATGCTTTTGTTTCTTTTTTTTTTTTTTTTTTTTTTTTTTTTTGGTTGTTTGTTTGTTTTGTTTTTTTCAACTGCAGTTACAAAAAGCCCCAAAACCAACCAACGAACGCTGTGGAACTGCAGACAAGTCAAACTACTTTGTAGTGTTCAGCTTCTTTTAGGAAGGTCTGATCATCAGTCAGATGTTTAGCTTTTGAAGCACTTCTGCAGGTTAACAGGAAACCTGAAAGCTTTTCATTTCTATGCTTTTTGGTTTTCTCAGTGTCATTTTTTAAAATGTGTGGTCAGGCACTGCAGGACGTCTGGGGAAATGAGTCCTCTCCTCAGAGCAGTTCAATAGTTGATCTCTGCTGGGATTTCCAAGAGAGATAGGTAGCAATCGCAGTGAGGATATTTATTCCTTCTGAACTGCATAGACGGTGCTGCTTGACTTCAAAGGCAAAAAGCTCCAGGGAGCAGACACTGGAAAGGGGTTGCACTGGTGGGACTTGGGTAGCTCTTGAGCCAAAACCATGAAGGTGAAAGGCTGCTGCTACCGGTTAGTGACCCCCTGAGGGGCAAAATCCTGTTTAGGTTTTGGTCTTGCCTTTCACTCCCTCTTTGTAAAGGCCTGATCCGTTGCAATCTCTGTTTTTTTCTGGTGCCTTGAGACTCTGCTTCTGACTGTCCCTAGCCTATCTTTGGGAGGTGGTCAGGCCGGGGAGCTTTAAGTCATCTCCAGCAGACAAGAATGGTTTGCTTCCTGGAAGATTTGCACTCTCCCAGGTGAATCGGCATCTGCTGTGCCTGCTAATCTGCCGGGGTGACAGCAACAACCCAGATCTCAGCCTCAAGAATTCTCCCATGAAATCTGCTTTGAAACCTGGTTTCCTAATGTGCAACTGATCGGTTGCCAGCTCTTGTCTGAGAATAATGTACATACACTTGCTTTTCTTGCATGTGGTTTTTTTTTTCTTTTCTGCTGGTGTTGAATATTGAAAATAGATTTTCATTGTTTCTCATTGAATGTTTTTTAATCATTAAAAATATGACTTGAACAACATCTGGTTTGTCTGGGTGAAGATAAAATCATATACTGAAATTATCTAAATCTCCACTAAGGATAAGTATAGGGAAGAAGCGAGAGCACCTTTGGTGTGTGTACAGCACCTAACACATTTGAACTTTGACAGTGCTGAAATTCAGACAATGGTAATGATTAGATGGAAGTTTTTAATGTGAAGTCTACTTGAACTTTGTTTGGACATGCCAGACCCGTGGAGTTAATATTTTGCCACCTATTTTTCTGAGGAGGGAAGAAGGAAAAATTAATGCATATTCTTTTACCTCCGAGTATATATATTTTTAATTAGATATCGTTTTGCATGCTACAAGTTATTAGTGAGATAACAGGAAAGTGTGCTTACAGAAACAGACTTTCAGGTGTTGTGTATCTTGCTGATACTCCTGTGTATTTTGGTTAAGGTTGTACGTCTTGCCTACCAAGACTCACACTCCTCAAGAGAAATCACTGAGTCCTCTGCAGTGGTGCAGGCGTGTTCTGGATCATCCAACTCCTGAGATAGAAGCTGCAAAACGTTCCCTGTGCTTTAGATTGGAGCAAGGTAATCTTATTTTTTAAATTTCTTTATTAGCAGGTTGGCATTTTTGGTCTGGTGATTCACTCGTCTTTGGTGTTTTCACAATTTAGTAGGCTCTACACATGGCAGACATGCAGTTTCTTCCTATGTATGAAAGTCGTCCTTCACTACATAAATGCTAACAAATGTTTGATTTTTTCTTCTCTGATCATGCAGTTTTAAAGTGTTTTGCTCCTTTGTTATCCTTTTTTTCTCATGCACAAGTTGTCGTGACAGTTTTCATCCATGGCTTAAAATAGGGAACCTCCTGGCAAGGAAATATAGATGCTAACTTTACTATTGACATACCTGTTGAGGTTTGAAAAAGGGTGCTTCTTGTTCTTTGTTAAGTCAAAGTTACTGTGGGGCTATAAATCTTTAAAGGAATATCTGTCAACATCTAAAGTCGTGTCAGAAAGTATAGTACACATGAAGAAGAGCTGTAACTTGAATGTTGTGCTGTTTTGTTGGTCTCTGGGTAATCTCAGGTACCGGAATTAGTCTGATGGCTGTTCAGTGCCTGTGAACTTGTGTGTGTGTGCACTGACTTTTGTTTAAAATAAATACCAGACAGCATTTTTCTTACTTTCTTACCATCTGGGGTCTCATTAGGACTGTGTCAAGTGTTGAAGAAAGTGATTAAGATTATAACTCACTAGGAAAGAAGAAGAAAATGAACAATACAGGAAGATGATAGAAGAAGGAAGAGAGCTAATGACAGCATGAACATATGGCTGTATAAGTTAGCTGCAGCTGTCATTAGGAGAGATTGAGCATGTTCCTGTATGCTTTGGAGGATATGGGTATCTGTGGATAAGTTTTAACCAAAATCAGGCATTTGACTGAATCAGGCTCTGAAGGCATCTCCTTCTTTGCATTGACTATAGAAGATGCTACAATGATTACTGCTCTAGAAATATTTAGTTGAACTTATTTGCCTCAAGTTACATGGGCCGAGATGTGGTTCCTATATTGGCAATCATCCCACCTAGTTTTAGAGTGGAATTTGCCTCATTAATTGGGTATCTTGAGTTCAGGTGTCTGTAGGGTGAGCTGAGTGTCCATGCTTAACCATCAATGGATGTTTTGTCTGTAGAGTCAGAGGAATCAGGAGCTGCTTAGGTGGCAAGGTTTAGGTGTTGACTGTAGAATGAATTTAGTAGCTGTCTCAAGTCCACTTACAGTAGTGGGTGTCTGCCACTGAACACCATCTGCTCACCTGAAGGTGTGTCTGTGGTGTTGAGCATCCAGCAATGGAGCTCAGTCTGGTATAGAAGCTCTGTTTAGATTACCCCACATAGGTGTCTAGTGCCATTTGGGATGGCCTGTTACCCTAATTTTTATTCAGGACAGATGCAGACCTTCTAAAGGTCCAGTGCTGCTTCTACTATTCTTTAATGATATCTTGGCCTCCCCAAGAGCCTCTCAGGTAGGCAGGCACATCTCAGTATGGACAATTGAGTCAAGCCTGTAATATCCGTCTAGAAACAAGCAAGAGGACTGCATGACCTATTTCTCCCTTACGGGGATGTATTTAAATTGAATAAGCAATAAAGGTTTCAAATTTAAATCATTCTGTGGTTGTCAGTTCAGTTTTTCTCTCTGCAGAAGCCACAGCAAGTGACATATGTCACCAGGTTATGTTGACAATGAGTTACTCTGATCCTTATGTTCTGTTCATGGTGATTGGTTTGTGAATTTCCTGAGCTCTGTAAAAAGTTTCTGAGAAATGATGAGCTATAAATAAAACCTATTAAGGGAGCAGTATGTTCAGGGAGGGAATAGACTTGTGTTTATATTGCAGCAATTCTTTGGTAAAATTGCTTTAATTAATTATTCAGTTAGACTTGATTAACTTTGGTATTCTTAATATTTTCTTTTAGCACCTGTACCTTTGTATGTAATACATAATAAGCAAGTGTCATCCTTCTTACTCCTAACTTTTTAGAGGTTGGTTTCACAATATTTATTTATTCCTTAATTTTGCAACCAGATGTGAGACTTCTGTAAGAATTTAATAATTTGGTTTTTGAAGTGCAACAAGCTTTCTGTAACACAATTTTCCTGTGTTTTGTTTTGAAGTGCACTCAGTCAGTAATATACATGTATAAATATGTACACATAATTCATACAGATTTTAAAAGTGACTCAGTAAGAATGCCATTCTTCTTTCCTGATACAAAACTTTCACACTATGTACTTGTAAGCTGAAAGCCATCTTGTAGCCATATGCCTTCCAAGGACATTTTCAAGGTGTTTTGAAATCCAGTTGTGCCTCTGCTTGGCCCTGAGTCAGTGGTTAATACTGAAGTTCTTGAGTGCTATTAAATGTGTAGTCAAAAACCATTTATAGTGTACCAAAGTGTGATTTCTGAAATGGCTTATGTGTAGGGTTCGCTTAGGGATTTTGTCCATGGTGCATTAGCCAAAAATTAAACCAGTTTAGTTGTCATAGTTATTTAGGCACTATGGTGCACATGGAAATAAAAAGCAGTAAAAATTGATTTTTGACTGCAAAGTCAGCATATCTGAATAAGTTCATGCAGAGAGAAGAGCTGTGAGCCAAAAGAAATAAAAATTTTGCCAGCCTATTTTTGAGTTGTAACTCATTCCTGTTCTCTTATTATGATTTTTTTATCCTGCCCTCATTTTTTCATGCACATGTTCTTCTTACTACATTATATCCTGATTTTCACAGAAGTTTTCATTTGTTTTTTGAAATGACCCAACATTACGGTATCTCGTAACAGGGCTAAAAGTCTTGTGAGAGACTGCTGCCAAAGCAGTCCAAGGCAATGAAATTATCCAATGACTACTTAGTCTTTCAGGCTGGAAAATCACTTGAATGGTGGTATTTTCTTTTCACTTTGCAGTGCTCACCAGCCTGTTTATTTTCTAGGAAAAATGACTGTTTTAAGTATTTCATGGTGGAAGTTAAGAATTCATTTTGTCGTAAATCCTTAAGGTTTATTATAAGCACAGAGGTGGTCTCCAGCAGGTGGTTCTTCTGTGAACCACTGTGAGAACTTGGACAAGCTTCTTGAGATTCCCCTGGTCTACCACTAAGTAGGTAAAGCTTTTATAATGTTTATAATGAACTAGGCTTACTACAAACCCTGTTTCTGTGGATTAAGCATGCTAGCTTTAAGGAGGATAAAAGTTAAATGTAAACTCCTATGATAAGATCTTCGCTTGGAATTGTTCCCATTTTCCATGAGCAGTTTTAGTGTTTAGGTAATATTTGTTTATTGCTTGTTTCAGTTGTTTTATCTCTGTGTGCTGGCCCGGATCACATCTTTCTTCTTGGTCTTCTTCAGTTATCTTTTGTTTGAAACCTTTCTGGTTTGTTATGCTTAACGGCAGTTGTCTGTCTAATGTAGGGTCAATTACCTCACTGTTTGGATTTTAATCTTGCTATTTTATTTTTCTGGGTTAATTGACGTGAGCAGGGCTGCCTAAAACTCTTAGTGGTGTGGTAGAGCCTCTTCTGTGTTTTCCTGGCAGTAGAAGATGTTGGGACAGGTATTAAGTTCAGTGAGCACAGAGATGTGACATGTAAACTTCCTGGCTGATGCAGATGGGTATAACCTCTCTGAAACTGATGAGGTGGAGGTGATTGACGCCCTGGCTGAAGATGCCCTGCATAACTTCACCTCTGCAGAAAGCTCTGAAGTGGGCGGGTGGATAAACTGAGGGCTTAAGAGGCTTAGCATGGAGTCAGTCTGTAGGAGCTCAGCTTTTGTGCAGTGCTTCAAAGCGTATCTCATCCATTTCAGCCTTCCAGACTGGAAGTTCCTCTTTCTTGGAGGATATGAAATATTGGCTAGCTTCAGAGTTTGACTTAGATGAGATCTTATTCAAAGATACGATTTCAGATGTTTACAAAGAGTAGGCAACTGAAGTCTGTAGGTTTTGCAGTAGGCTGCAGTAGTTCATAGTTTAAAACTCTGTTTTGTTTCCTAAATTATTATTGTGCTTTGGGATGGATGCTGTTATGTCATCTGTGGATGATAAGATATGTTGTGAAAAAGATCCATTGCAGTTTCTCTCCATTACTTATAATTCCACAAAACAAAGATTCTCATTAGTGGAATTTAATTCATTATTGTGCTGGATCCCACTGTTAAATGTCAATTAAGGATGATGTCCAAACATACAACATACCCAGAAGAAAAACCGGGAGGAGAAAAAACAAAATTATTTACTTTGTTAGTACTGTGTTCTTTTTACCTGTTAAAAAAAACCCCAAAATATGGTAGATTACAGCTGGTAGGGCCCCAGGCAGAAGGTTTTAGCTGGATGTGTAACTTATGGCTTATGCGGAGAGGCAGTGTTCTGTCCCCTTACCTAATTCTCTACCACCTTCTACAGGTTCATAGTGAAATAATTTAGTTTGGAATCTTAAAGGTATGGAGCACACTCCATCAACTGTTAAAAACTGCTGTCATAGGGAACTTCTGTGCTGTAATCTGTTGACTCGAGAAGCAAACAGAAAATACCTAGAAGTGGACAAATGTTTTTATATTGTTTGCTTGAGTTGGATCCAGTGCTGAACCAAGGGGAAGATGGATTCTTCTTTTTTTTTTTCTAAAATAGATGTATTAGTTTTAATTTTATTTGCTGTCCATTGATTGATCAGAGATGTATGTTGTGATACTCAGAACTGGATTAATAAAATTTTGTGTAGCTTTCTTGCTCATATAACTCTTACAGGTTAGTTCTATGTAAAATGCTTTTGAGGCAGGAAATAATAATGTGCAGAAGCTTGCAGATGTTCTTGTTTCCATCATAAATAAAATGTCTAAAGCGCTAGAAGGAGTGAAAAACATGGCTTGAGATGTGTGGTTCCTTTTTGTGTATGTTCCTGATAATAAAAAATGATGAGCAACCATAGCTCTTACCAGCATCTTAGCACCTTTTGAGGAATGTGATACCTGGAAGGTCAGGCTGCGTAGCCATCTTCTGCTGCAGTACAGGCTTAGTTCTTGGAGTGCACCTATACAGGCACAGAAGTTACTTCCTAATAGATTTATTTGAAGTACCTTCTTGTAACAGCTGCGTAATTCCGAGCACTTCTTAGATGTTTTGCAAATGCTGATATCACTGGATTTTCTAGCACAGCTGCTGAGGATTCGTGTACTTGAATTTGGAAGAACTCGGGTTTGATAGTCTACTTGCACTTCAAACAGAGTGTTTCTCTCTACCACTGTAGCATTGCTACTCTGAAAGTACACTTGAAGATAGAAGTGTTTGGTTTAAAACTCTTATGGCAACAAATGCATAGAAGAGCAGACACTTCACATTGATTACCTTTGGAGATATCTCTTGCCTTTTTACTACAGCTCTTTGATATGATTTCTGCTTTTTATTAAATTACAATATATGTACTATTTGGGAATTTAATTTTATATTTGGGGACTGATTGTTGTGCAGATGATAATTATTTGCTTAGAATAGAGTTCTGGTTATCATTATACTTGCAAAAGGAAGCTGAATTCTGAAGTGTCTGTAAAGGTAGAGAAGGTGGTGTTAGGTCTTGCCTCAGTTGAGAAGACACCCATCCCATTTTAGACTGTTTTTTTAAATCCGTGCTGACTGCTGATCTGGGATTATCATCTCATCATGAGTGGTTAAACAGCTAAAAACATGGTTAAATTTTACATGAGGATTTCAGTAGGCTTATTCTAATTAAAATGACTTATACTCACAATATAAGTTCAAAGCCTGTAATGCAGTGTGTGTCTAAAATCAGTAGAAGTAGCATCAACAACACTGCTTTATGCTAAAAGTACACGCACATTTAGTGTTACCCAGCAGAGTACGAATCACTGGGTTGGTTTCTGAAGTATGCAACTACTTTCCTAGGTAGAAATTAAAAAGAAACCTAGGTTTTAGTAATTGACTTGAGGGCACTTGAAAGCTTGTCCTCTGGAGATATTTTTTCTATTGAAACAAAGATCTTTCCAAAAATGGACTGTTCTGGAAGCCATCATTTCATTTTTGCTTCTAATAGTCTTATAAATCTTGCTCACTGTTTGCTAGTCCCCAAATTATTGTTACAGGTTTTGTCTTTCATGTTGTCTTTCTTTTGCGGTCTGTTTTTGATGTCTGCAGAAGAGAGCTGGGAATAACATTTCAGAATGCAGACAAGTGTGATACATAGAGGTAGCATTGCTTCTTTACTAAAAGGTTTATTTCTGTATTTTCACTTGCAGGGAGCACTTCAGTTCTTTCCTTCATAATATTGCATCTTTTGGGAAGCTTTTGTTCACAGTGTTTTATGCCATGATCCTTAAGTATCTTTTGATCTGTTACTTCTAGGATAGAGTCTGCAGTCCTGTAAATGTGCCATACAGTCTGTCTTCTTGGCAACTGACCTTGTGTTCTAATATATTAGATAGAAGTTGCTTATTTGCACTTCCTTTCCCAAAAGTTCTACATTCAGCCTATCTGTTCGTATTTCATGGAAATAAGCCTTTACACCAATCATTTGCTTTCACTTAAGAGTTTGTGCAACAGTCAAAATTCTTTTGACTACTAGATTAATGAATTGTAGTCAATTAGCTCTAATCTGAATATTTGTGGGACATAGGCATTCACAGATTTGCTTGAAATTTTTAAGTTGCAAGACAGAAGATGAGTTAGTACAGATGATAGAGACATAGATGTTTATAAAAATAAAATTCCTGAGTGTTTTATATTGTTTTTCCTTTATGAACTTCTTTTAAAATACTGTTGTCTTAATTTTACTTTTAGAGTGGGATATTCTTGTAAAATTTTAAATTACAGAAAATGTTTTCTTGGGGAATATCCACCTTTGGTGAGGTCACTAAGCCATTCTAAAAGTCTTTTGAATGTGGCTTTATCAAACACAGTAATGGAATGCCTCATTAAAAGCTTCACACTTAAAAAGTCTTAGGGGAAAAAATTAGTAAAAGTATGTCTACGGGCCAAAAAAAATTGTTAGCAAAAAATAATTGCAACCTTGGTAGTTCCTGTTTGCAAAAACATTTGCAGCAATTTAAAGATCATATTTTTGCTAATTTTAAAGGAATTAAGTCACAAAGTACAAGTGATACAAAGTACTGCAACAAGTTCTTGAATGTTTTATACTATGATTAGAGTATTTGGCTGTCAGAAGTTATGGAAAATTGATATGGGATAATGATTTTTAAAACAACATTGAGCTGGTAGCCTAGGCATTTATTTGGTTTATCTATTTTATGTTTTTTAAAAACTGTTCTGTTGTGCTACTAAGACCAAAGAAGTATTGGATCATGTTCAGTGGTGAAATTTAATTTTACAATGTAAAGTACCTGTTAACCAAGTCTACACAGCTGGCTGAGGTCAGACTGACCCCACTTTGTAACCCCAGAGAAATCTGTATGATAACACCATTTTGGGAAAGCTTTTTGCTTGAAAGCAGATGTCTGTTTGCTGAACTTGGTCAACTCTGTGTGCCCCTCTAATGCAGAGGGAGTCATTGCACTTGCAGTCGGACTTGGAGCAAGCAAGTTCTCCGACTTTTGAAAAGAAAGTCAGCTTCTTTGTATTCACTCGTCTTTTCCTATTAGGTAGTACCAAGTACCAGTGTTGATTTTGCTGCCTGCCCTGTATTAATTCAGGGTGAGAGGACTTGTACCTTGAAGTGCACAGTTCTGGAATGCTTTCTCAGAGAGTTAGAGGTGGATACCTTGAAGATATCCTCATGCAGTCAGATAAATTCCTCTGTAAGAGTTGATGAGTTGTGTCCTGTGCTACATAGGAGAGAAGATCAGTTACTTTTTCTTAGTTTTGTCTGCAGTCGATGGAGGACAGATTCTTTCTGAGTACAATAAGGATGTGTAAGAGCTCTATTTGATACTAAATGTTATGCATAATTTCACTGAACCGTAGTCATTTAAGTTAAATACCTGGGAGAAACTATCTGTCCACTGATTCTGAAAAAGCCAAAGGACAGTCCGTCCAGCCTGTCCTACTCCATTCTTAAGCAGTTGTGTGAACAAAGTCTGGAGATAGTAATTTCTCTCCAGCAAAAAGGAAAAAACATTGGAGTACTTAGCATCAGAAGGCTTTAAATGGCAATATTACTCTATATTTTCAACAAGTTTTGAATACCCTCTGCATTTTGCAAGAATAGCCCCTGGTGTCTTTCATTCAGAGATGGTTGCTCACTGTTTCTTCAATCACGGCACTTCAGACCTTGTTTGTAATCATTTATTTAGAAGCTAAGTTCATTCTCGAAAATGAGGACACAGGATGCTTGGGGATTTTTTTGTGTTTTCACATACTAGTAGCTATCTGTATCTTTCCATGAAAGGCACAGAAATTTTGTGCCACATTCCAATTGCTGGTGAAATGGTGTAAGTTCTGTTGTTGTTTCTGCCAGTCTTAAGTTAGATACATGGGATATTGCTTTCTGTTGCATCTTTATAGCAGTGGAACATCTGCGTGATTGAATCTTCCTTGGAAATATATTTTGTGTCTCAGTTTCTAGCTCCAGACATGGAGCCATTTCTCTTGCATCTGACTGTAAGGACCTTGTTGTTGGGTCTCAGGTATTTGTTATATGAATTCATAGCACATGTAATGGTCCAGGTTTGTCCCACCTAATTTTAGGCTTGTATCTAATAAATACATAGCTTAAAATTCAATCACTTTGACTGTGATTCAATGACCTTAACGAGAGTGCTAAGCATAATTTGACAGGCTTTTGCACCCTTGAGGTGTCTAGGTGGGCAGATGGGTATGATGCAGGATCTGAACAACAGCCTCCCTTAACTGGACCAGCTGGAGCACCTAAAATGTTACATTCTGGTTTTAGACAACGGAATCATGCACTTATTGTTTTATGCTGAAGGATGGATTCTGCTCCAGGCTGTGGGTGTTTAAATGAGGCTGTCTACAAGTAGGCCCTTCTGTGTGTATGTATGCATTGCTTTGTCTTTCCTGTTTAGAATTGCTTTTTACGTATGAGAAAATTCAATATGCACTTTATATTGATGCTGTCATGTCATACAAAAGTTACCAGCACACAAGAAACTAAGTGCAAGATCACTCATGGTATAAGTATGCCAGTGCAAGTTGACTTTAAGTAGTATTAGCTGCTTGCCGCTTCATTTAAAATCACTTGAAAATCATGTAAAGATTTGTGTCAGAAGTTAAAGTAAGCTCTTAGGGCTAGGGACTCTAATTTGTTTTATTCTTGAGGAGTGGCTCATATAATGTAGTTCCAATTTCATTTGGCTCAAGGTCCCCAGTGTAGACTTAATAAGAGTAGGATTGAGTAGTAAGTCTTCAGAATTTTCATCTGACTTGTACTGTATCTTTTTCTCATTATTATTTTGTTTTATTTTAGAGTTAGTTGGCACATGATGTATTTGTGACTTCTGTCATCAGGCAGTTTTTTCCTTCATAAGGTGTTTGAAGTCCGTTGTGAGTCCAGAGCAGGATTTTGTGGCCTATAGTGTGTGGGTGATAGCAACTGAGTAATCTGTTGTGTTGTTGCCTGCGAACACTGAGGGCTTGGTTCCGCATCGTAACCTCCTAATGTCCTTTTTTCCTAAAAGTCTGCCATGTCCCTGAAGCAGCTCTGTGAAGTGCTGGCACACCTTCTCCAAGGTCTTTGTTCCTCCTTTGTTGCCCACAGGAAAGGCAGGATAGAGTGCTTTGCAGGCCAGCATGAAACAGGGCAGGGTGGAGTGACCAAGAGAATCTTGACTTCAGCCTGTTCCTTCATGGTGTCATCAATTTTCTGTCATTCCTGCTTCATGTGTTGCAGTTGTATAGCCAATGTTCAGACTGCCTCATGGTTGTTTCTTAATGGTCGTCTTTTGAAAGAAACACTGGGTGTGAAATACTTCACTGTAGTCACAAATGGATCTTTATTTATAAATAAAAATATCAAATCTCAATTTGTAAGTAGGCACATATGTTCTTGTTGTGTTGGACATAGTCCAAAAAAAGTTCTATTTTGTTTTGGTCTATGTGGATGCTGATAAACCTGGAATAATTATTTGGAAGAAATAAAATGTTTCTTTATAGAGAAGCTTGAGGAAACATTTCAAACTATATTGTCCAAGCCCATTTCTGCTTACTGTGGGTATGACAGGTCCTGGTGATGGAAATGCTTAAAAGATGCTGCAGAGTACTTCTATCCTGAACAGTAGGACAGGGTCAGAAGGATGTTGCAGCAGTGTTATAATTGCACTGATGTTACGTTTGCAATTTATGTGCTTTTGACTCTTGTCTCTGTGCCATTTTCATGCTTTCCCCATTGTACCATGCTTTTGGGTGTTAATATTATACTCCTCTCTCCCCCCCCCGCCGGCTTTACACCTGTGCTGCTTTTCAGTGAGGAGCAAAGAATACCTCTTAGTTACGTGTTTGTACAATTCTTGCTGCAGTGCAGGTATATCTGGAAGGTACTAGCAAGGCAGCGTTTACTTACAGTCTCCCTTGAGATACCTGAAATCACCCCGGGGAAGCTTAAATGTAGGAATGTGCTCTGAGTTAGTGTCAGGAGACATTGGTCTTTCTCGAGGGAATCTGAAAAGGCTACTCTGCTTAGCTTAAAAACTGTTGCAGAAGCCCTGACCCTCATTATAGTAATGCTAATAGTAATGATATCTATATCAGACATCTACGTGTCACTTTACCTATTTTCCTAGTAGTAATCTTTTTGTTTGTACTTCTTGATTTGGCTCAAGGTTGGTATTGAACCTTAATTCTGTGTGAGGATATATATTCTGAATATGTTCTTATATTTGGCACTCAGTTAAACCTCTATTAGAACTTTCCTTAATCATAAACTTAAATTAATTTCTTCCCCTGATTGGTCTTTTCAAAGTATGAAAAGTCTGTTTCACAGTGGTTTTTATCTTCTAAGTGTTTTTATCTTTTCTCTGTTTTTGGTAATAGTGTTAACAGTTTCTCATAATAATCACATAACTGTGACACCTTCTATATTTATCCAAAAGCCACAGGGCTTCTGGAGGGTAAGTGCTGCTTTTGACCTCGATTTGAGCCTAAGTTTCAGCTTTTTCAGTCTGACTCAATATAGGCAGCAGATATACTTGAGCAAAGAAAAGGGATTGTGGCATCTTCGAACAGGCTGTTGGAATCAGAAAGTGTAAATGGAGCTCTCTGGCAAAACGCTCCTGTCAGAAATTTAACCAGTGAATACAGATGGCAAATAGATACAGTTGAAGGAGGAAACTGTAATGTGTTTATGGGGGTTTCTTGGATGCAGGGGAATTTCAGGACTGAACAGTAATGTTAGGAAAAGTGCAGTGGAGGGTTAATGTTGGACTAATTTTGTCTTTTCTGTGGTATCATAAATGATCAAGAGACTTATATCCCAATAGACACATATATTTGAGTTCTACCTGGTATATAATAAAGATCCTATATAATAAAGGAGAAGAATGGGAAATTGTCCTTTTGTGAGTCTGTTTTTAACAGAATGGATCCCTCATCCTTTATGCTTCTACATTTTGCTGTTGGTAATGCAACAAAGAAAGAAAGAATTATGTAAACTACCAGAAAATTTAAGTTTAGAAAATGCAATTACATATTTTTAACTATATTTTTCCTTCAGCCACCTGTTCAGAGCAAAAATACACCTTTGATTCAATTTGTTGCTAATCATGTCAGATTAGCAATATAGCACATGTCCGCTTAGGGGAAGTGTTGCATGTCCTGTGTGGCATGTGGAGATGAAGCTCTCTTTTGTTAACTGGAGTTACCTTCTCTGAAGAGTCCACTAACCAGTCAATAATAGTATTTTTCTTGGTTTACCTCTAGTACAGTGTATAGACTAAATGAATAGGACATCTTTATCATGAGAGTTTCTTGTATAGTAACTGAGCTCTGATCTGCAATTTCAGATTGCTCCTTATCCTAGAGGAACCCGCTAAGCGTGGACTTAGAGAGTGAAAGGGCAAAGGCACCCTTCATCTTCGTTATTTTGTCAATGGCAGCTGAGCCCTTCTTGAAATATATTCAATTTTTTTAAAAAATAAAGTTGTTTACACTATGACTGAACACTTGTCGTGATTATTACATAGTTGTGATTTGATCTTAATTTGTTTTTCTGCAATGGTACTGTTACTATTGTCTTCTCACATCATTTATCCAACTCTCAAGATCAAAGCTGCAGAAAGGAAGTCTAGTCTGTCCAGTAGAGTTCTCTGGGATTGCTGTGGTTGCAATGATTCAGCACCTACCAATACAAAGAATCACGATTATAAAGCAGCTGTTACTTTCTAAGAACTGAAAACATCTCTAAAGGAGTGGATACATTGCTATCCGTGGAGTTTTAAATCTGCTATTGGCTGATTGAAGTGGGGATGTCTAATAAACAGTTGTAAGAGAGTGGGGAGATTTATTGCTGTACCAAAAAAAGCCTGATTGGGTTAACTGGTTTTGAAAACAGGCTCTTTCTCAGGCTGAAGTTAAGAAAATACATAAGACCTATAATTTTTTTGCTATAGAGAAAGTAGCTTGCTGATGAGATAAAAGCTTCCTGTGTTCTTCATAACCTTGAAGGGTGCACTTGTACGCAGAGCATCTACAGGCACACAAAAGACCTCACACCTTCTTGTTGTGTTACCAAAACATAAGTAGACCCTAAGAGTTGATCCTGTCAATGCACGCAGCCTGTCTACACCCTGCAGAGAATGCCAAAAAAACCTCGCTCCAATACATCCGCACAGCACCGCATGGATAATAGACACTGGTGTAGCTGTCACTGTGCTCCAGCTTGAATGAATGTCATGATACCTCTCATATTTCCACTTTCAGGTTTCTGGTTACCGTATCTGTCTCTCTCTGTGTTAAGTGCTTTCAAGATAAGGTTCATACTACTTTATTTAAGCCATCTTAAACCTCAGGCTTGAAATCAGTGACTAGTTGAAAAATGGTCAACATCTCCAGAGCATGAGATGTCTTCCTCCAATGACATAATTGGTTAGGTAGCTGAGTACAGATCACAAATTATTAAAGATGGAGGATACGTTATGCTTTGCCAAATGTTCTTTTACCTCTCCCCTCCTCTGTGGCTGAAATTTAGGTTGGCTTCTGTACTGTAACTCCTGCAAGAATTTTTAATCATCAAGCAAAATTCATTTCCAGCTTTTATTTACCCTTCGGTATACTGGATTTAATTCTTTTGCAAATAGGCTTTCTACTACTTTAGAACTATCTTGAGACAAGAATCAAGTGTCTCCAGTTTTATGGTACAAAGGAGTAAAAAAAATACAAAGGAAAAAATAAAAAGCATTTTGAAAATCTTTTATAATTATGTCTAATGTACTAGATAGAAGTAGTAGAAAACTTAAAATAGTAGAAATGGTGTAAGAAAAATACCATGTTGATTCAAAACCTACTGAAGTCACTTTAATTTCCCTGGGTATTGTGTATTGTGTATTGTCTTTATGTTCCTTAAGGTATTTTGCCTGCCTGTATGCTTTTGGGGTTGAGTGTCAAATAACTTTGAGAGGAGTCTTCTGCTTTACGTTTTAGGTTAAAAATGTGGCGAGCTGAGATTCCGTATGTATTGTTCCCACATGACTGAAAATACAGTAATATTATGCTCTAGATTTGGCTGGGAGTGATCAGTACAAACTATTTTAAACTCTGGTGTTTGATACCCTGCATTCAGAGATTTTGCTTGAGGAGGACTTTGCAAAACTTCCCTAGACACCACAGGGTTCTACTGACTCATATAAAAGAGCTACGTGTGGTATTCTTGTCATTTGTACAAGTGTTGGGAAGGTCAGGTCCGTGCTGAAGATGTGAATGCAGCATAGTTTTGTTCATCAAGAATGTGAAAAGATGTAAATCCATGACCTGCTTTGACCAAAGTTGCTGCTATGTATTTGTACATATATTTGTTCTGGAAAGTTTTTCTCATATTGATGCAGCCTGTCTAGTTCACAGCAATCTTGTAGATTGTTGGTATAAAGAGCAACTTTGCTCAGTGGTGTAAGACTCATTTACAGATGTTATTCTACTGTATTGGCAAAATACCCTTTCATCAACAGGCTTACTTGGTTTTAATATTTAGGAATCCAAAGAATTGAGTGGGTGTGTGGAGTAGACTAGTTGGGGGAAACAAGTATGTTTTAGCTGCAAGGCAGATGCCCAAGAAAACCAGCATTGTAATAAGTAGTGGTTCAATGAGTAATCTGACACAAACCTATCAAAAAATGAATTTACCAGCTTTTACTGCAACTGAAAAAAATAGTTGCTACAGCCAACATGACATGTATAAGCATGGATGAAGCCACACTTAACAGGGGAAACTGCTTCTCCTTCCCTTGAGTGGTGAGCTTAAACTCCTCATATAAGGGTAGCCCCAAGCAATAGAGCTGTTTGGCTGGGGAAGAGGAGGACCTTTAACAAAAGTCACATAACCAGTATATGTACCAGATGGATTAGTAGCTTGAAAGCCTGCTTCTGAATAATACATAAACATGTCCAAAGAAGCAGCAGGCCAGATTTCTGAGTCAACTTTACCACTAGATACATTCTAGGATGATGAAGGGCTCACTTAAGTAAGATTTATGATCATGGGCTTATATTACAAGCAAACCCTCCCACTCCAACATACATTATTAATTTTATGTATGATACTAGGTTTCTCTCTTAATTGATCCAGGATCTTGACTATTTAGGGCATTAGAGGCCTCAGCATGCCCCAGGGGCTGTGCCCAAGAAGGGTTGTAGAGCTACAGCTCTCCTGTTCCTTTCTGTTACGTAGTTTGCAGTCTTGCAAAATGACAGCTTTGGTAACTATTCTCCATCTCAAAGTGGAAGGAATTTCTGTCTTTTTTTTTTTTTTTTTGATATCTTGGTCAGGGCCTGACTTTAGACTTCAAACTTTGCTGCTTTACACCAGATCTGAAAATAGTGACAAACCCTACAAACAACCTGATTTCTGGAGAGCTTGCCAAGATTGTGCCTGTTTCCTCCTCCAGGAGGATATGTCATTGATCCAGTTACAGTTAAAGATACTTCTCTGCAAGGTGATGGCAGT
Source organism: Acanthiza pusilla (assembly GCA_036630365.1). NCBI lineage: Eukaryota > Metazoa > Chordata > Aves > Passeriformes > Acanthizidae > Acanthiza > Acanthiza pusilla. The sequence goes on from JAXCHO010000018.1 coordinate 26,439,768, forward strand.
ATGGCAAGTTTTGAGCCAGAGAAAGCAGATATACATCCTTTTGATTTTGGGTAATGCCATGATTCACAGAACTGTGTTGGTAATCCATTTAGCACAGTGGCTATCAAACTACTGGTCACCAGTATTTTATTGTGTGACCACTTCATCCTGGGCAAGCATCTCTGCTGAAGATGCTTCAAGTTTGGAGTTATGGCAGCTGCTGAGATGCTGCCTGCAGCCATGTTATCCTTGCTGCTGCTTATCTGCAGACATTCCCTTGAGTGTTTCAGACCTAGAAAGAGGATGTCGTACTGGTCTGGAAAGCAAATCTCCACTGGATTTAAAAGGTATGAACTGTATGGCAGACAAAGCTTGCTAGTGCTCTGCAAAGCAAGTAGGCAGTGAAGAGATGTCCTGGGACCCAGATGCACTGCCTCTCAGTCTTGAGAGCCAGCATTTCAAGAAAAGGACAAAAAGACCTTTTTCTGTTCAAAACATACCTGTTTTTATTATTTGTGGAGTATTGTGGCAAACAGAACAATTAAACCAGTTCTGAGTGATTGCAAAATACTCTTCCCACAGTACTCTGTGGGATTTTGCTGTATCGCACTGTCACTGAAATACAAACAAAGCCGTTAGGTAGCAAATTCGGGAGGGTTGGGATGAGTTTCACAGCATTTATGCAATGAGTATGAGAGTTTGGATTTTGCTTATGATGATGTTGTGGTAACATATGCATGTGTATAATCAATGAAAGACCTGTTTTATTAAGGACAATATAAACTCTTTCACAAACTGTGCCAGCAAAAATGATTCCCCTTTGGATTAACAAGCAGTGAGTAAAATGTGATTTACAATGATCACAATGCTCCAACAATGTTAAAATGGTATATATATTGTGACTTCTGACACAGCTCTGTTTAAATCTTAGTGCCATAGACTGCAATAACAATGTCTTTGTGAAGACACACTTTCCGCAATAGAGGAGTAAAGCCACAGCTGCTAAATTAGTGTGGTGTGGAGCTTTTGGCACTGTTATTTCAACAGAGAGTTATCCCCACTGGACTGGGTGCACCTGGCTGCTTGTGAAGGTATTCTGATTTTAGAAGAGAGACAAGTTTTCTTGCCACAGTCCTGCCTTCCCCTGGGTGATGCACTAGCCTCCTCAGAGCTTCTTTAGAGTTCTTCATTAGTGCCTGCAGGAATTATTGCCCCTTCAGAGCTACTAGCTGAGATTATTGGATGATAACTTTCCTGCCCATTTCAGTTGGTACCTGCTGGGTGAACGTAACCAGAGATCTGTCAGTCTACAGCCAGAACCAGTGGAGACAGGAGGTCTATCCAGCTGGCACAGCAAGAGTTGGAGGAAGCTGTTTGACTGGCCATCGGTGCATTGTCTGCACATCATAGTGGTAGATCTTTACCCAGTGAATGACATCGTGAGGTGGTTATCATTTTGTTCCCTTTTCTGTTGCTAATTGTTAAAATGCGGTGAAAATGCTGTTGTTTTACTCTGTGCTGTGCACGTGATTAAATGACTGGTGTCAGACATTGAGTTCATCTCACCTGCCCTAACACGAATCTTGGAGTCTGTTTTCTGACATGTGTTTCTTTTGGAGGCAATGTTACTTCAGCGGCCCTACCTTCCTGCTGCTGTTCCCTATTTCTCCATCTCTCCCTTAAATGTTCTGGTACAACTGAGCTTCATCTTCCTGGTAAAGGGGATTGAGAAACTCTTCCTTGTTTAAAAAAGTTAATTAACATAAAAGTCCCCTTTTGACTGGAACTGCTGCTGAGAAGGTTGCTCAGTTACTTTAACTGAATATCTGCAGGCTGTTTCAGTAGGATGGATGCAAGCATTGCAGTACTCTAGTGCTGCAAGAGTTGTCTTTTTCAGTTGCTTAGAAAAAGTGAAAACTGAATGCAGTCTTTGAACTCTGTTTTTAAGCTCTGTTTATTGTTCTCTGTAAAGAATGCAGTCAGAGTGAGTTTCGTTTGAATATATGCAGAGATCTATATTGGAGCCAGTCACATTGGGCTGCCATTGTAGGCAGAGCAAACAAAGGGGCACAGTTTGTATCCTTTGCAAGCAGAGGTGAGGTGAATTATGCCCTGTCCTTCCTCTTGGAAATAAATTGTGTCCTGAGGTGACTAGGTCAGCCATCAGTGTCTGTACATAAGAGCATCTTCATTGTGTCTGGGACACAGGATCCGGCATCCTAAAGCACCATAAATAGATACTGGAAGAGAGATTATGCCTGCTCTGACACCATCCCAGCTTTTTATCCAGTTCAGTGACTGACCTGAACCAGATGTGAACTCTGAATTAGATGTGATTTATTAACCTTCGGTGGATTCTTTTGTGAGTTTGTGTAGTCTTCCCATGTTAATTTTTGCATTCACAGTACCCTTTGGTAGGAATCCTGTGGATTTGAAGCTCCTTAATGCCTTTTTTGAAGGCTTCTGACCATAAGTGAGGTAAACACTCTTCTTTATGAATGAAATACTAATAGTTTGGTAGAAGAATTTGGGGCTATATAATTTGTTCCAGGTTACCCTGTGTGGTAATACACAAGAACGAGTCTTCTGCTCAGAAAGGTCTGTCTTATTTCAAACCAGCTGAAATGTGAGCTGCTTATGTATGCTTATGTATGGGTTCTGGTCAATCCACCAAATAGAATGAAAATGCATCAGACTGACAATTTGTCTTTGAAAACTGGGAGCTGGGGAGGGAACAGAGATTTGGGCCATAGGTCATGCCTGGGGCATAGCATTTGGCCAAGTTCGCAAAAGAGTGAGGCTGGGAAGGCAAGTTTGGCTGTTAGCTCTAATCAGAAGGTTAGCTTTTGAATGTGTGCATGCAGAGAGAGTTGTGCATGCAGGAGGAAGATGAATGCTAAGACAGTTGCTTTTTTCATAATGCCTCTGTGCCTGTCTGGTTACATGGCTGTACAGTAAAAGGTTTGCCTTAAAAAAAGAGCAAAGTTTAAAAAACACAACAAAAAAAAAAAGCCCGCAACCCAGCCCTCCAATGCACGTAGCTAAAATGTAGCATCAGTTTTTGGGATTTGTAAGAAGTAGCTTATTCCTCTCAATTCCATTTCCTTTCTAGTCTTTCGAATTATTTAGTGTGGTAAAATCATTTTTGTGACAAAATTGGGTCAGAGGATGGTGGTTGGAGTTTACATGCTCTTCAGCATGCTGCAGCTGGACAGTGCTGTGGTTTTTTTTTCAGCATTCAGTGTGTCCAAAGGCAATTTTCAGGTCAGCCGTCCACTTTAATACATTGAAGTACAGTAGTTGTACATTTACCTTTGAAACTTCCTGTTTGCGCCAGTAGGTAGTCATTGTCATGACTGGACTATGTCATGCGAAGTATTATTCTTGAATCTTAGATTTACGTTTTCGTCACCCATTGCACTATGCTGGACACCACTGCTGATTGCATTACTTGCTGTGCTAGCTGCAACTTCTAGAAACGGCTGCAATTTAGACTGGCTTTCTGATTACACCTTTAAGAGAAGTCGGTGCTGTTTTTGCTGGGGCAGCTCTTGAGGTACATGTTGTAGCTCTATATATCAAGTAGTTCTATACTGATACATAACCAACTAAACTGCTTTCTCATTCTATGCTAATATTAGATCTTTTTAATACAGTCTTTTCCAAAAAGGGCTGTGCTTCATGTGAATGAATTGGGAAACGAGCTTTTCAGGTACTCCCAGTTTCTCTAATTTTTAAAACTGAAGTTCTCACATACTCTTAAAGTTGCTTTTCAGTTTTCCTAGATTTAAAGTGGACTATCTTTATTAATTTTCTCAGCTCCTCCTAATTTACTACTATGTGTCCGTGTAGTGCATTGTCCCTGGCTAGACACCAGGTCCCCACCAAGACTATGCTATCATTCCCATCCTCAGAGGCACAGGGGAGAGAGAGTATGATGAGGGCAGGGACAAGTCCGTCACCCATTAGCGTCACTGGCAAACCCGACTTGACTTGGGGAAAAATTTATTTTATTACCAATCAAATTAGAGTACAATAATAAGAAATAAAATGAAATCTTAAAACGCCTTCCCCCCACACATCAATTCTTCTGACTCTTGAAAGGCGTCCGCTTGTGCAGTCTATATGTGAGAAGTTTCTCACTGTTCTCTTTGCAGTTGGGGAAGAGGGGGTGCTCTGCCTCTCATGATGGATAAATCAACAGACAGAAATGACAGACAAGCCTCAAGCATGTTGTGAGCTCTGTGTGACAGGGCAGGGAAATAGTTTTGGGCAATGACAGTATGAGTGTGACTGCAAATGTGCATTAAGTATATGAGGTGTGACTGTGCCTGATGGCAAAGTTTCTGCCACTAGTAGGATGTCTGACTGAGCTACAGCTGTGGTTAGGAAGTCAAAGCTGATAGGATGACCAAAGCTGATGGCTGTGGCCAGCTGGAGCTAGCAGTGTGCTGCTTGAAAAGTCAAGAAGTTTGCTGTATAATATTCAATGAGATGGGAGAATGGACATGCCCCAAATTAACTTCCAGATTTACAAGTACAACTCAATACTCTTACTCACAGTTGTTAGAGCGGAAAACATTGCTGTCTTACACCCAGATTTTATAATCTTGTAACTGATAAACCTGTATTTTTTTAAAAGTAATTTTTAGTACTTATAATTGCAAAGGAAAGCTTTGAAGCACAGTGTTTTGATAAACTATGGAAATTTATCAAAACACTGTCCTTCTGAGCACAGAAGCTGAACGCATCACCCCATGAAACAGACCTAAGGATTGCATGTACTTTTGAGGTCTGTGTGTTCAGGAGCTATTGAGGTTCTTGAAATACAGATTGTACTTTGAAAACTTAGCTCCCTGAAGATCTGATCTATTCCTGGTTAGGGGCAACGCAGTGTTGATTGCTGGTAAGTATCTGGCACCTGTGTTCTACCTCATATTCGTTCAAGTTCTTACAGGAACTCTGGGTTTTTGAGTGATTTGTAAATCTCCACAGGATGCTGAGTAGTGGGAGCCCATGTTTTCCTGCTTCTTGAGCCAGTGTCCTAATAACAGCACTAATCAGTGAGTAGTGGGGACTATCTGTGTTTTCCTCTGTCAGTCTTTTCAGGCATATTAGACACTTAGCTATTCCCAGGTGTATATCTGGCTGCAGGAGTAGTTTTCAAACTCTGTCTTGCTTTTTTACAGGGACCAAAAGTGAAGGTTAAATACTTGTCTTTGGGAGGGAGATATTAGATGCCTCACTGAGGTGATGCCTCTTAGCTGGCTTAGGCATTCTTATCTGTGGTAAAGAGAGGGTTTTGAATTCCCTTCTAGTACTGCCAATTTTCTCCTGTGATCAGCTAAATGGTTCTATTTTTTCATATAGGTATTTGTATTTTACTCCCATGAGAGAGATTTTTCATTTAAGTGTGGCTGCTGTACAACCACACATATGCAGAATGCACCAGGTAAGTGGTTTGAGTTTTCTTCTCTAAAGAAAGTATGTTGGCGGGAAAGTACTTGCAGTACTGTGGGTTGACAGTATTGTTAATGTTCCTCCAGTGCTGGCTCGAATAGAGGGTTTTGTTCAGGCTATGCAGTTAGAACCCATATTCAAATGTCTGCATGTATGCAATATAATTTGTTTTTAGCTTGAGCTTAAAAAGTGTTTTTGACTTTTGCCTGGAGGCCTATACAAAATTTAAGCTAATTGAGTGGGTAAGTAAGCCAGATAATGTCTCGTATAATTTAGTATGTTTAGCTGATAGTACAACACTGATACGTATGATTTTATTAGTTTCTGTCTTTATAGCAAAAAAAGATGGTTTATTTGTGTTGCTTAGAGTGAAAGTAAGTTCTTGTTCTGGCAAGTGGAGCTTGTTGAGTTTCATAATGGAGTTATGAAAATGGAAGGTGTTTAAAATGTGCATGTACTTGGTTTGGTTTCTTGGAAACCCTGATGGCCTTAGCTAATATGATCACGGAATCACAAAATGGGTCAAGTTGGAAGGGGACCACAGTGGATCATCTGGTCCAACCTCCCTGCTCAAGCAGGGCCATCCTGTAACACATTGCACAGGGTTGTGTCCATAGGGCTTCAAGTACTTCCAGTGATACTGGATAATACATGATATTAGATACATTGCATCTGATGTTCTAGGTAGATCTGATTCGTCAAGTAGAGGACCTGTGCTTGATCTGTTCCTGTTTACATCAATGTAACTCCTCAAAATTAAAACAATGACAATCTCTACCGGTTTTTACCTGGTGTTCCAGAACATGTGTTATGAACATTCCCATTAATTTAAATAGCAAGTTTCGTCTTTGCACTCAAAAACATGCTTCTGTATATGTTTAGGAAAGTTTTTTTACCTTATGTAGCTTAAATGACAACTGAGTTTTAGGAAGGGAATTGCTTTAAAGATGTACAGCATCCTGTGGTTTTACAGGGTGTGCCATTCCTTTTGAGTGATGCAATTCCGTAGATGTTTACTTGTTCAGGCTTTCATGTGAAATTTTCTAACAGTTCTTATTAAATACTGATTATTTACAGGAGTCAGTAGAGTGAATATTTTTATATTTTAATTAGTTGCTCATGTTTTCCTATATGAGTTACTATTTTCGTCTCTTTTAGCATTTTGATATCTCCAGGGATGTTACAAAAATAAGGTCTCAATTAATTTTTAAAGCTTCAGTTCTGTTAGTAAATATTTTAAACGGTATGGGCAGTCTTACTTGTTGCTGATTTTATTTTTTAAAGGAAAGGTTTTGATTGATTACTTACGTGATCAGTTTCAAAAGTCCTTTTTTAACCTATTAGATACTGTGTGGCACAGTACATTATCAGCAGTCTAGTTACTAAGAATGTATCAAAACCAAGGAAATCATACCCAAAAAGTTGGATACTTCTAATCTATCTGTAGACTTAGATGACTGGGACAATCTATGCTTATTGTATTACAGTATCTGTTCCACCACTTTAATGCTTCAAGAAGTCAAATTGAAAACATTTACCTCTTTGCTGTCAGTAAATGAAATTGATTTTTTGGTTCCTTTTGTCTTGATGGTTTTTTTAGATGCCCCTGCTTTCCTTTTCATGGCTGAATCTCTTACTTCAATGCATCTTCAGTATAAGTTACTCAGAGCAGGATTATCCATGTTTCTGTTCAACTGCAAAGATTAGAAACTTTCTTTGTTTTTAAAGGGCACCTATCATCTTAATTCATCTGCAGGCAACTGGCATTGGGGCTTTAAGAAGAAGCTACAAATATTGTAAAACTCAGAGCTTAACAGCTGGGATTTTAAACTTGAAATAAATGTCTTAACATTGTCTCATCCATGCATACCAGAGTGGTGCTTTTCATGCTAACCAGGACATTCTCAAATTCAGTTTGGAGCAAAATAACTATTCTAAAATGACTATCCATTGCACAATTTTGGAATTTTACAAATTTTACATTAATTTACATATTTACCTACATGTCTGTAGCACTGCCTTCCTACATGCCTTTTTATGGTTTTGGCATTAGCGCAAGACTTCAGTAAGTTTAATTTTATTGTCTTCATTAATACAGTAAAATAATGTTTATGTTGATATTCCCATCTGAAACGTAATGAAAACAGTTTTCTGTGTTTGATCCTAAAGAACGGATTTAATCATAGACCTAAAAGGTGTCAACCCTATGCTGATGCTTAAACTATAAAGTTTTATTTTAGGCACGGTGGCAGAAGTTTGTAGAATTGTGAATATTTTACACTGGTATCTCTAGAGATTCAGTATATGTAGAGAGATTACTGTAGATAGAGCTTCTTGGCGTCTTCCATCCATCTTTCCCTGAGAACACATGCTATTCGAAAGAGGAGTTTGAAATCTGGTTTGCCATAAATACTAATTATATTCTTGGTGCAGGTTCTTGCTTTCATAGTCGTGATAACTGTTGCCTTGTGCTCCGTGGGCCAGCTCACAGCGGTTATTGTAGAGGGTAATGAATGATGTTTATTTATGCTGTGCGCCTGACCACATCTGGGGGTGAGAACATGCTGGCAGCTAATTGGCCTGGCAAATGATCAGGCTGCTACAGAGTGGTAGCTTGTGCTAGGCAGGAAAATAAAATCGCAAGGAACTGTCATCCCTTGCTCTTATTGATGGTTCCTGGTGGAAATGACATACATTAGCTGTGGATGTGATATTGAGATCTACTCTTATCATATACATTTCTTTCAGTGAATGCCTCAGATCAGTTTGCTGTTATTAACACCTTCTGAATCAATCTCATCCCCAGGGATTTGTGTTAATTGCTAGTTTGTAGAGTTATGTCCGTCTGTGTTTGTTTCTCTTTTTGTCCTGAGAGACTTGAATGCTTCACTTTAAAACTGATCATGCTAGTGAATGTTAAGGACAAGCAGCCCAGCCTGGAAGTCTGTATTGTGTGACTTTGCATCCAGCAATTTACTGAAAGGGGTGCTGATACTGCCTTTAAAGATCTCAGACCTTTGGGTTTCTTTCAGCTTGAAGGAACTAGGATCATCAAAAATGAGAGAATTGCAATAATTCTTCAATGAGGGGACCGCAAAGAAGACAGTTTGAATTTTTGTATGTTGCTAACGTGTACTTAGCTACCTTTCTCAGAGCCTGAGCCCTGCAGGTAATCCCTGTCCCCAGCAGACTGTTTTGTGCCTGCACTGGAACCAGGCAGTTGCCTTCACTCCAAGCTTAGTAGCACCTGTGGAAAGAGCTGAAAAGGCTTTACTCCTTACAAACGCAGGATACATTTAAGTGGGTCAAAGCAAAAGGAGTAGGAGGAGAAATGGCACTGTTTGGATTGGTGACAAACTGATTACTCCAAAAGGTTGTGAGGATGTGATTGACAGCCTGCCAAGACATCCTTCTCTGCTGTTCCCATGGCTACATGGTAGTGATGTTAACAAGAAGGAGCAATAAAGTTCATATGTCCTGCTAAATCGTTTTGGTGATGGTGAGGTTTGAAAAAGGAAAACTTGAGTATTATTTGAATAGCTGTTAGTGTGTAAAATGACGAGATGAAGAGATCCAACAGATTGGTGATACTAAGTAGCCATGTGATAGAGAATGGCTTTTGATGACTTTTGGGCCCTTTTGGTTTTGAAAACCAGTTTGTGACATCTGACACTGCAAAGTACACCTGCTAAGCATTGAGGTTATGCATTGATTTCAAAACTAAATATAAGTGTGTTCCTAGCACCCCTTCTTGTGTCACTATACAAAACATCTGTGAGTACAAAACAGAGTCTATTAAAAAAAAAGCCATTCTGTCATATGTTTTTCATCTTTTCTTGTATCCATATGAGTTCTTTGAAATGTATGTTTTTAAAAATTTTCCTTTGTCTTAAAACAATCTTATTACTAATATTTATTTTTGAAAGAGCATGTGGATGTTGTTTATTTTGCTTCAAGGTGTGTGAAAATAGGCAAAACAAATGAGAGTTGCATTAATATTTTTACTAGATGAGCTAAGAAGATGTAAATTAAATAAATGTAGATGTAAATTAAATAAGCCTTTAGCTTTATTTTTGCCTGCTTTATTTTTGTGAGGTTGGTGATGTTGCTTAGAAAACCAGATGCCTTGCAAGCTTTTTGTAAGCAGTATGTAGAAAAAGTGATGCCTTGTTCTGTTATTCCAGAAACAGTGAAAATAATAAATCATGCTTATGCAATCAGGAATTTGATGCTGTAAAAAGAGAAGGGAAAATATGGTAGCTTAAAAGCTTGATATGGGATTACAGTTGTTTTTAGCACTTGATGTTTAAGCATCTTTTACTGTTGTGTCTCTGAACTCCCATAACTGATAATTTAGCTGCTAATTCAATGGTATGATGATTGATTGCCATGAACAATTCCTTGAAGAGCACTACAAATTTCATTTTTGTTTCTCTACTTACTGTAACAGTTTTTACTTCCTCTGCTTTTGCAGTGATGTATGTTATGAATATATACTGTAAAGGTGTATATGTAGAAAACCTTTTGGACCTCACTTCTACACGTAGAAGACTCTGCTGATCATCTGATTTGCTGCAGAATATTAATAATTTTTTTCTTTTTGTAATAAAAAATGTATGATGAACAGATTAAGATGAGATTATTTTTCTCTCTAACAGTACTGTTCTATTAATAACTGTAAATCTTGTTTTTTCCCCTCCTCCCTTGCCTCCGTAACAGCTACCCGATGGCGGAACCTCTTCTCTACACCTGTCTCCTTGGCTTTTCCCTATAGTCCTGTTGCAAGACTCACCCCATATACCAATGGCTTTAATAGTCCCAGCTTCTCTAAAACCTCCAGTAAAGCAATACTAACACCTGAACGGACAGGTAATGCTTATCTTTTATTGATTTATGGTGCTTACAAAAGTGCTTGTTTTAATCTAATCCTACGAGCGTTTAACAGCAGTTTTGAATGATTGTATATGAGCTCACATCTCAGAGGGAAATCGCATTGTTTCTTTTAAATTACCTAAAATTTGGCTGTTAACTACAAGTGTTATGCAGCATGTTACAGGAAAGTGATGCTAGTAAATGTCACTAATGATTTACCTAATAGTACAGTTGTGACTGTGTCAACTTAAGCAGTCCCCAGCTTTGTTGCTCATTTCTGCCCCTTGGCGCCCCTTCCTTGTGTCTACAGAAACATATGTGCAGCTGTGTAATGAAATTCCAGTGAATTTCTCTGTAATAAAAACAGCTGGCAGAATCATGGCTGTCTTCAAACTTGTATTGTTGCTAATGTCCAATATTTTTTCTTTTTTCACTTATTTAAGGGGACATAGAAATTCTAGGAAAATTGCAAACTTTCTGTGGTCTGTAAATTGCAAGGATTTGCATTTTCCTTCTTCACTACAGATATCAGGAGTCAATTTGTACCTGTGACTTCTCTTAAGCTGCAGTGGCAGTGGAGAAAATAGTCTTCTGGGGGAGAGGCATTAATATTTTATTGCTGGCAGGAGCAGGCATGGGCTGAGGATGTTAGCATCAATGTCACACCAGTCTATGTGCAGTTTTCCTTACAATACATGAAATCACTTCAGAAAGCCCTGTTCCAAGGGATATGGGCTCTGTGGGTGAGATAGAGCTCCAGATAAGAGTGCCTGCTGCAGCTGTTAGTGTGTGAGTGAAATGTCTAAGCTTCCTTATCCAATGGGATGAAGCCTAGTTCCTAAATGAAGGCATCTCATGCTATTTGAGATATCCTCAGGTACCTTGTCTAGCTTCCCACTGCTGCTCCAAAAGAGCACAGCTGTTATTACCTCTGCAGAACCTCAGGGACTGCTGTAACTTGCACATTTAAAAAAGCAAACACATTTACTCCATACGATCTTTCCAAAGCAAAGTAATCCCCTGCCTGTCCTTTTCTTTTGGAGGTGTTACTAGAAAGTAGCTGAATTTAGGATAAATTTTAGGTGTCTGCTTTCAGCAGTACTAGAGGATGCAAACACACCTGTGATGCAAGCACAGCTGGTGAGCCAAAGTCACAGCAGTTCTTGCCCTGCAGGCTGTGGGTCTCTTGTGGTCCAGAGAATATTAGAAAATTATTTTCTGTTATAGTTGATGGGATTTTTCTTTAAAGTTGGACAACAACTAGCTCATGCAACTAATTGCAAATTAGTCTATATTTTACTGTCACATACACTGAAAAAGAATCCAGAGCCTGTCCGAAAGGTAGCTCTGTGAAGGAGCAGTGATTTCTCTGTTGCGTAATGTTCAGTCTTGTTACTGACATTGATTTATATGATAATTATAAACAGATTAAAAATAGTAAAATTTAGCTAAATTGCTCTGATGCAGCACTTGCATACTGAGCAGAAGTTGGTGACACATACCCACTTGCTTTTCAAAACAGAGTAGGGAGAACCACAGTCCCATAAGAGAGACACAAATGCAGATGTGGTTAGACTACACTAACTAATCTGAGCTGTATAGAACAGTACTGGGTAAATTATTCATTGTCTGGGCTATGCAATGCTATTTTGGGAACAAGCTGAGGAATTCATGATCCATTCCTACACTTACTACTTCTCATGAATATCAAAGCTCTTTACTAATTGTTAGTGAACTACACTTCTGAAAGTTTTTATGTGCTATTCAGAAAATGTTTTAATCTATTGTAATGTAAAGAGCAGATGATTCTGAATGAAAGATAGCCAGACATATTTGTAGCCTAAAGTGTATGTTTTCTTACATAGGGTACATTTCTAGGAGTTCCCCTTTGAGCCCACAGTCATCAATAGACAGTGAACTGAGCACTTCGGAGCTGGAAGATGATTCCATATCCATGGGATACAAGCTGCAGGACCTCACTGATGTTCAGATTATGGCTCGTCTACAGGAGGAGAGTAGGTGGTGCTTTTTTTGGTTTTCATAATAGTCTGAGGAAGATTTCCCATAACAGTTAAAACTGCTTCAGTCTCGTCTCAGTCAAGTGGATCTTTTTTAAACAGTTTTGTCTCTTGAGTGGCAGGTGGAAAAACTCTTCACCTGCATGGAAAAGCTGTGCATGTTGTTGAATTCAGGTTAATCTGAACTGGTACTGGATCGTTCAAAATGCGATGTTTATATTTTTCTGAATATTAATTGAAATAATTTTATTTCTGGAGAGGGAAGGTGCTAAAGCATTTTTCTCACGCATGCATTTAATGAGAAAGGTAAAAGAAGCAGCTCTCTTGGCTTTCTTTGCCTCCACTTCAATTTTCTTAAATTGTCAGATGAGTTTTGAATTTAAATCACCTTTAAATACTAATTGGGGCCTTTATATTTAATATCTTGGTTTAAAACTAATGATTATGCACATATCTGAGCCTAGAGTCTTCTTTGACATGGAGTATAGTTTGACTTAATAGTAATTTTTGTAAAATGTCTTTATTCATAAATCAAGGGCATTTGACTTAGTGGTCACTGAGACAATAAGTGGAGTATCTCTCTTGCATCCTGTTAGTGCCAAGTGAGATATCAAGGAGGAAGTGATGAGATTAAAAACAAGAGAAATTCAGAGATGGAGCCTGAATGAAAATGCCAAGTAATAAGTGATTATATAAAACAAAGATAATAAAATGGGAAGAAAAAATTAGAGCTCTGATCTGGCTGAAGCCACCAGACTGAGCTGGCAGAGTGATCACCTGTCAGTAGGAGAACTTGCTGAGTATAGTGGCATGCATCATGTTCAACATAGAAATTACCAAGTGTTCTAATTTTAAAAAGAAAAAAAGTTATGACTGTCAAAGATACAAAGGATTGCATTACTTAAGTGACAGCTGTGCTCATCTCCTTCAGAGTGAGGTTTAAAAAATACTTCAGGTACTTAGCTCTTTAAGTAATCAGGGCATTGGCAGACTGGAAAGAAAAATGCTGTTTTTTCTTCTGATCTGTGTCAGGTGCTGTGGTTGTAGCTCATGCTTGTAGTAGGAGCTGGTGGAGAATGTTGGAGCACAAGACAGTTGTTGACCACTTAATCCCGTGGAAAGTGTCAGTTCTGCACATGCATGCAGGCGCACTCTCTTCACAGCCACAAATAGAAACTCCCACTCAAAGAGGGGGAGAGGAAGCATATTAAGAAGTTTCCAATATGGAGCAAAGACATCTGTTAAAGCCGAGGGCTTCTTGTAAGTCTAGGAAGGTTGTTATCTGCAGCTACTGTCAGAATTGCTCGGCTCCTGGAAATGCAATGCTTTTTCCTTGGCTGCTGTGCATCTGGAGAAAGGGATGTGCAAGGGATCTGAATGTTTCCTTCCCACTTGATGTGGCGCAAGCAGGCTCTTACAGGGTAGTGCTCATAGTGAGATGGTTTTAAAAACCTGGCATTCTGAGAAGAGAGTGGTAGGATTGTGTACCTGTGTAAAACATGGTTGTCTTACCACTTGCCCATGAGACTGGATGCTATCAGGAACTAATTCTTGTTCAGGGAGGTTGGGGAGCCAGAAGATTTAGATGGGTTGTAAGTTTAAGAATTGTCATTGTAAGGATTTTTGTTGCACGAATACAAATGTTCAATAGCGAGAGCTTGGAAAACTGATGTGACTGTAATTCCTCTAATATTAAGAGTATTGAGAAATTAAAAACTTAGTACTCGTGTAGACTTTTTATTGGCAGAGAAATAGGTGCCTCCTGAGGGTGGTTCATCCTAAGAGAGACATCTAAGACATCTTTTGGAGACTCCTGTATTGTTTTTTAATATTTTATTAAAAAAGGATTTTGAGGGAAAGAATTCAGGCTTAGATGCCTGATGGTATATCAGATGCCTGAAAGGTACATCAGATGAATCCAACATCAGATCATCAGTGTGATGACATTTTAAATCCAATTCTTGCTGTAAAATTCTATCTACTTGCCTGCTTAGTTTTCAAGAATGAAGTGCATATTAGGAGTTAATCACTTAGCAGAAGCTGAATCATCCTCCTCTTGGAATTTACAGGCCTTAGGCAAGATTATGCTTCAACTTCAGCATCTGTGTCAAGGCACACTTCCAGTGTTTCTCTGCATGTGGGAAAAAAAGGGACATGCAGTGACCAGGAATATGATCGCTATAGTCTCGAGGATGAGGAAGAGTTTGACCACCTTCCACCTCCACAGCCACGTCTGACTCGCTGCTCCCCCTTCCAAAGAGGGATTCCTCACTCACAGACTTTCTCCAGTATCCGGGACTGCAGGAGGAGCCCTACTTCCCCGCAATTCCCTACAAATACTTATCAACAGCCCTTCTACTCTCCTCAAGCCCAAACTCCAGAGCAGCAACCAAATAGGATTAATGGAGGTGGGTTGCATGCTTTTCTGAGAAGTGGTCTTTTCTCTGCACCAAATGCCAGTGCCATTTTAAAGATGAATTGGACATAAATTGTGACAAATAATTTAAGCTTGTGTAAATGATTAAGGTATGTTATTGTCAAGCAGTTTTCTAAAAGACATAGTCTGTGACCTGGTCATGAAAGTTGTTGCTTCAGTCTGTTTTAAAATGCTGTAAGATGACCACAAGTAAAGAAAGAAACAAAACGTAAAGAAGAGCACGTCTTAGCAGGCTAAGAATTAGTGAGAAGAACCTCTGGGGCTTTCAAGCTTGATGTACGCATGCCCATTGTGGATACAGTCAAATACAAATCAGGGGTTTCAGATTTTCATTTTCTGTCTTATTCCTGAGTTTGCTGTTAATGCAGCTGTGCTGTGATAAGTGCATATGGTACCTTGCCCTGTTCCAGGTCTGATAGGGCTGATTGTTAAAGTAGTGGGAGATAATGTCACTCCCAAGCTATCTTGAGACATTGCTGCTTTTTTGCACTGCGTTTGAGGTATGTTCCAGAGTCTCTGGAAGATTTGTCTCTCAGTGCTTACTCACGATTTAAGTTTCCCTCCATTGTTGCTCTTAACATCTTTTCTTTCCTTTTTATAATCAGTTTTCTTGCTTCTGCTGTATTTTACTTTCCTATACCTTCAGTCTTTCTCCTAAGTTAATTCTAAACAGTCCATTTCCAGCCAGGGTCTTGTTTGTAACATTGCAGGTTACAGCTCACCCTTGGGCAAGAAAATAAATGTGTTGTTCAAAACAACACATAGTTGCTATTTATGGTGCTACAGGTATGCATGTTGCTTTTCTGACAAACAAGACTTGACAGGTTGGTGCCCAAACCACTTCTATTCAAAGTAAGCCATGGCATGGAAGTATAATTGACAAGTGGCAGCATAGAAGGAGAGCTCGTATTAACAGAGGTTAGAGCAGCGTGGGTGTCTGTTGGTACAGCATTTGTGGCATATTAAATTTAATGTTACTTTTCTTGCTGAGGAGGTAGAAGAATGGGACAGCATTGCTGCGCTTGCAGAAATCTTGGGAAACAGAAAGAAAGATTATGAGGCATTTTTGTTCAGGAATAAGAGAATGATGTGCTGCTGCCATGTTTTTATGTGGCTCCCAAATGTGTTTTGAATTATTTTTTCATGTGCCATGTCAGAACTTAAGCATTGGATTTCCTGTGTGGAAAGGGATGGAAACCTTTAAGGCACTAAAAACATTAGACTCCTAGTTTATTAACAAGGAAGTATATACATGTAAAAGACCACCAGTTTTATCACCTAGTTGACCTTTTTCTCAAGCACTTTGAGGTGTTGAATAATACGTTTGGCGTCACCCAGAAGCTGGGCATGTGACTTCGGTTACCTGTTCACAGGGATGACAGACAGTCCTATAATAGTCAGTACCACTGTCTCCAGAAGGGATTATCTCCTCAGCTTCTACACCTTCAGCTTCTAACTCATGCAGCTCTGATCCGTGAAAGTGGCAAATACTGCTGGTGAGAAACATCTTATTTTGGCTGTGTTCTTTTGGCAGACAAGGAGATAAGGAGTGAAGTGTTCGCTGTATTGAGTATGTCTGCCTAGTATTATGACATCTTCTCATCAGCACTTACCATCTTGGCAACAATTTCATTGTTTCTCAAGAATTCGTACACATTGAAATGGAGGTAGACTGCAAAATAAGAATTTGTCTGAAGGTCACTCTGATGGATGGTGTGTTCCACACTGTTAGTTTAGCAAGGCATTTGAGAAAGAGGGGTGTGAAAAATGGAAGAGCTGAACTTCTAGTTTCTGCCATAATTAATAATTTAATCACACATACCACGTGCCGTGCTGCTCTTTGCCATTACAACAGTCTTCCCAAATCATTATTCCTCTGTCATCCCCCAGAGTGCTCACTTATGTTCTTTATGTGCAGTCAAGAGTCTGGCCCCTGTTTCATCTGGTCATTCACAGAGCTCTTCATAAAAGAAGAATAAGTAGCAAGTAACTGTTGATTAATGACAGTCTGGGGTAAAAACCAGGTATTTAGCTTTGACGCAATGTTTTCCCCAAACTAGTCTATGTATTCAACTTAATTACAATTTTTTGGCTTTAGGCAAATCGTTTGGGGGATGCTGATGCCTGATTTTGGTGATGTTTGTTTGGTATGGCACTGTAGTTGAGGTACTTAATTACCTGTGCTGTAATTGCTGAAGATCTGATAAACCTGGAAAACTGTACTGGAAGGCTCCTGGTAAACACTAGCATAAAGTGGCAGGTGTGTGCCATCTAAATATGTTAAGATGTAAAATATGTTACAATGTGTTTAAGGTGTATATGGGGCCACTCGAAGCGTGGACTGTAGGTATACCTGTTGTTGCCTTTTAAACAGCATTTTCACAGCCATTGTCTGTAAAGTGTGTGTGTTATCTTTGCTTTCTAGTAGGTTTTATTGCCAGTTCTGGCAAGAATATATTAATAGATAAGCTTTGTGTGAAATCTGTTTGGTTTTATTTTGGTTGTTTAATTATACCCTCTTCCTAAATAAGCTGAATTTTCTGTAATGATGAGTTATATTAGAAGAATTCAATTTGTAAACTTTTTAAGGTATTCTGATTTTCAGGGGTTTTGTAATTGGTTGGTGGGTCAGAAACAGATAATTTAAAGAAGATCTGGGAGAGACAGGAGGTGAACAGTGTTTTGAGTACCTGTTGTAGTTAGCTGCAGTGAGTTTGTCTGGTTCTTGTGTGTTTTATAGTTTAATAAAGCTTTTAATGTGTTTGCAATGGAAAGATTTATGCTTATATCTCTCTCCCCTTACTCTAATTTGAAGAAGTTACTGGATAGCAATTTAAAATGCTGCTAGCTATTAATATCAAGAATATTTTATATATAGTAATTTTCATATAAGAAATATCATCAAAAGTCATAAACCCAAGCTGGTTTCTGCTTTATGTTTTCCATCAATATACATTGTTTTTTGTTACGTTGATGCAAAAGTAACTGCTTTCACTTCAAAGTTATAAAAATAAATTTTATTTATATTTAGTAATTTTATTGATTTTTAATAGCTGTTACTATTTTTGCCCTTTATACTTCTGATTTTCTGAAACTAGAAGTAACAGTTAACTATAGTGCTGTGAAATCATCCAGAGTAGTCAAAATCCAGGAGAGACAAGATGCTGAAAATGGATTGATTTTTCTTGTGTTCAGACCCACTTTCCAACTCTTGAGATCAACTTACTTGCAACCTTTTATCCTGGCACCCCTTATTTTATTTTAAAGTGTCCGTTTTTGTAATACCTGAAAATTGGAGACTTTGTATTTTGGACAATTTATTCCAGGTAAAGAAGGAGTTTATTATAATACAGAAAGAAGGGGTGGATAGAAAATAATGTGGTTCATGGAGTAGCAATGCATTCGATCTGCTTAATCTTGATGTCTATTTTCCATTACCTTTTCATGTTGATTTTTAAGTTTTTAGCTTGGTTTATGCTTTCATAAACAGGACACAGATACCATTCACTTGAAAGACTTTATTTTCCAGAAATTACTAGTTATGAGTTACTTTTCTTGCCTACTCTTCGAAGATATTATGGGCATCATTGGCTGTTACCTCATTTTGAAAGCTGCAAATGTGGTTTCTGTTTGTTGTTTGGGTTTTTTAAGCAAACTCCCGGTGGACAAAGAAGAGCAGCTTTTCAAGGGCAGTACATTGTGTTTAGATATTGGTTCAACATAGACTTATGAACTGTTTTCTGCTCATAACCTCTCTTACTCAGTAAGAAAGGGAAAATTCTCTCTAGGAAATTGTTGCAGACTTTATTAAAGAAAATGAGAAAAATAATCTTACTTTGCTACCTTTGGAGTTACATTTAGGGTAGTGATCAGTGAGAAAATTCATGGAAGGCTAATGGAAAAATCTTTAATTGGCTGTAACTATCTGTGGCAGGAGACATATGCCTGTGAAGCCAGGATGAGATGAAGTAATAATTCTGAATAAGATTTATTGACAATATTGAGAATGGCATTGCTCACTTAATTGAAAGACTTGCTTTAATCTGTATCGGTGTTTTTACACACTGATGTCTCTGTTGTATCAGTTGATGATTCCACAGACCTTTAAAAAGACCCTGGTGTACTTGGGATGTCGTAAATGTTTTAACTATAGCAAATATAATGCAGATAACTGATCTCAGGTCTTCAGAGATGAGGAAGAGAAATTAATCCCATAAAGTGAAATTGTAGTAAAGTCTGAAAGTTTGTGAAGGATATCAGAACACACTCTGGATGTTTACATAATATTTAAATTATGAAGCACATGTTTTTTTCTTATGGATTTACCCTGACCTATTTGTGCATGCAATACAGATAAGGCAGAATTGAATTCACAGGATTTGTGTGAAGGGTTTAAATACGTGTAAGAAACTGCTAACATAGCTCAAACAGTGATACAGATTTCTCTGAGACAGTAGCACTTCTGATTCATTGTATTGCATGCCTGCGCTTTTGGTGAGTCCTTTTGTTCAAATAAAACATCGACAGCACTTGCAGAGAATAACAGTGAAGAAATAAACATGTTTTAAAACACTTCACTGTAGAGTCAGCTTAAGCCCTCCTTGCACTGAGAACCTCATTGGATGAGGCATTTTGGCAGATAGAAGATGATACTGACCAAGAACTGCTACAGAAGTCCCCACCTGGCAGCCCACCAAGTGTGCACCTCTTCTGGGGCAGCTTTGCTCTGAGGCCAAGGTCTGTTTGCATGCTACACGGAATTAATCTTCGGCCACTGATAGTATTAGGTCAGGGAAGGGAAAAAAAAGAAGCAGTGGAATGGGGACGGCCACCAGCGGTGCAGGGATCAGAAGACAGGTGCTGCCTGTTCTGGTGTCCTGCCAGAAAGAAGCTGGGCCACTGCTCCTGAGGTGACTTCAGTGAAGAAATAGGATCGGGGGAAGAACTTCTGGCAAAAAATCAGAACTGAAGCAGCTGGGTGAGAGACGAACTGCTGTCTTCACTGTCATTTTGTGGAATGCTTGACAAAGAAGGGACACTCTTTCCTGCTTTTTGACCTGTTTCTAGCAGTAGTGAATATGATCTGTGCTGTGGGGTGGCCCTTTCATGTACATATTCAATTGAGGGCAGAGGATCCTGTATTTCACAATTCCCAGTTCATCTTGTGCTGTAGAGGCAGTGGGCTAATTCAGCTTGGATACCACATATGGGGAAAAGGAGGACATGGATGTAAACATGCAGTAGGCAATTTTTCATGTTTCATTCTATTGCAGATATGTGAAAGGGCAATGTATGCTGCCTAAAGAAAGCTCATGAAATGACAAGCACATGTGTATATGCATGAATTATTCTTAGAAGTTGGTGGTAACCAGGAACCGATTAATAACTCCCCTTGCATGACCTATCCTTGAATTTTCTTCACACTTGGAAATACATCAACAATACAATGTCTGTAGGTCACGATGTTTTATCTCGAAGGCTGGGAAAGGTGAAGATGCATCTGTGATGCATTATAGGGCTGCATTCTACTTAAACACTGTATTTGTTTCAGCCTAAATTATAGTTGAGACTCAGTAGTGGGTTACAGTAATAATTGTGGATGCTGTTGGAGATCGATTCCAATCGTTGAGTGATGACCACCTTGCCAACTAGACCATGGCATTAAGTGCCATGTCCAGTCATTTCTTGAGCAAGTGTAGATCCTTTGGAGTCCCTTGCTGGTGTTACTATCCACATCTTCCTAACGAAACAAACTGCAAGCAGCTGATAGTTTTTTAGGTTTGCCCCTGAACCAGATTAGTACAGAAGAGGTAGCAAAAACGGTAGCAAATTCCAGCGTCCATCACAAACCGGACTACTTGAGCAAATTAATTCTCACCTGAGAATACATCTCCGCTCTACTCCTTCACTTCACTCTGTTAGTTTTCTCATCAGTCTTAGGAGAGCAAAGAGGTCTGGAAATGAAAGCAGCTTGGAAAAATATTTTTGTTTTCTTCTTATATATTTCCAGCAAGTTCATATCTGGTCACATCTCAACGGCTTGAAATAATATTGAAATCAAATAACTCCCACCTTCAGCTTCCATATATTAAGCTCACAAGAGCCAGTGTTTCATTTACAAACAAAACGTCTGTAAGACTATTTCCACTGTTCTTAGGAGGGAAGCAGGTGACAGAACAAACTTCAAGAAGGAGATGAAAGAGGATGCATCATCCAAGGAGATGAAAGCTGCAAAATGCCATCAAGGCGAACATTTCTGGGTTTTCCCCAAACACATAACTGACCTACTATTTTCGTTGCTTTTCAGGGCCATTTATCTCAGCAGACACAAGGACCCATCAAAGAAGTAATGCAGCTGCTTGATGGATGAGAATTTGCAGGTGCAGCAGGAATCTGCTGCCTGGGGACTGAATGAATCAGCAGCAGAGCAAACTGCTGGAACAAGAAGGGACTAATGAACAGGAGGCAAAAGACGTGGCCACCCAAGACATGGAGGAAATCCAAGCTACTTCTGTCCTATTTTTCTGCTATTGTAGCTGCATCCACTGGACAGTTCAAGGCAAAAATAATGCCTGGGGTGGCTGTTGGCAGTCCCTGAGTGGAAGGGCATGTAGAATCCAAGGATTTCTGCTATACAACTTGATACTAAAAAAACTATTTTATGTAGTGCCGTTTTCCCTACCACCATCCTGCTGCTCAAACCTTTTTTGCCATGTTCTGTAAGGTTGACTTAGGATTTCAGACCTAGGACTTGAAAGGATAGGCTAGTACTCCAGAATTAGCAGTAGCTACAGACATCCCATATTCATGATTTTTTTGCCACTCTTGGCTAAGGATTGCATTATAGGGTGACAGTTCTCTCTTCAGTTTTCAAAATTCTTGAATATTTTAGAAATAAATACATAGAGGAGCTGTGTGTATCCTATTGTTTACATCCCTGGGACAGTTTTTGAAGCCTGATACTTGTTTTATCATTGTTACATCACTGATATTAATACTACCTGGCTGAACCACAGTGGTAATCCCTTTGCTAATGTTCATTGCTGTACCATTGACAGTTTCAGTCTGTCACTGTCAGTTATGAGTCTCTGAAGCACAATTCTGACTTCTTTGATAAAAGATTGCCCTTACAGTAGTTCTTTATTAGGATTTGTCTGTATTCTGGTTTCCAGGGATTAAAACCTTTTATTTCCTGCTGGAGATAGAGCCTTTCTGTGACACAGGTTGCTGGAGTTACATAGGCATCACATATGTTGAAGATACTGTTAGTGAGCCTGAGTATCTTGTATAGATAGAACTGTACTGTCACGTCTTATTACTTTTCACTTGTTAGCAGCTTTAAGGATTAGAAGAGCTCATGATGGTGCTAAATAGGTTGTATATTTATGTGGACTGATCAACAGAGATTTCTAAATAAATCCGTTGTTCCTGTGAACTGAACTTGCCCTGTGTGAGCCAGGAGGTCGACCCATGCCAGCAGTTCCAAGCAGTGTGATCTGTTGTTCCTATGCATAAAACCAAAACTTAAGTCTGGAAATGCCCTGCTCTCTGTGGGAGAGAGCAGTTGTAGCTGCTGGTCCAAGACAAGCACACCCCCTCTTTCCTTTGCGGTGTAAGAGCTGAGGGCAGGCACCTGCCAGCCCCTGGAACCTGTGTCAGGAACAGGAGCTGGTGGCCTCTATGCTGGCCATGCTACCAGGAGGGACACAGCCACCTCGGCAGGTGCTTGTGCTTCTGAACCTGGCCAAGACGCAACCTTGGTGATGTTGTCAGTGACAATTTAATGAATACCCATTGCTTTCCCACAGAGGTGCTTTATTGAAGTCTGTCATGTCACAGGAGGCAGTTCAGACCGGGTCATTCAGTCTCTGCTTTCCTGCTCCTGCTAGTCTCTTCTGATTGTACAAAACTGAGTCATCTCCCTTTGGCCTCATGGCATAGGGGACCAAAAAACTTCACCTTAGATTACATGATGGTCTTGTGGTTGGGAAGCCTTCTTGAGGTGTCAGTGGGGGTGCAGACAACCTCTGACCTCTTAGACACTTGCCTTAGCTGTTGTACCTCCCCCAAAAAACATCTGGGACAGCTGTCGTTTTGTGAAAGACAGCTTTCTTTTTGTGAAGGGCTCTACAGAAAAATGTATTTGGAAAATGTCTATTAAATCAGGTACCACAATTGAGGTAGGACGAAGAAGCACCAGATTTGAAATGTTTTAAATGAACCGAGAGATCCAAGAAATGGAACAGCATCAAGACTTAGCAGGTTTTGCACATGGCCACCTGCAGAAACTTAATATGCTAACAAGGTTAGGTTCTGGGTGGAATTATTTAGCATCTCATTGGCACCTGAAAGCAGGACTTCAGTCACTTAGGATGGATTTATCTCACCTGTCTTTAGACATCCACAGAGTAAATAGCTGTGTCTGACTGCCAGTGCAGGCTTGCTTTTGTATTCACTGTAACGAAACAGGCACATTTAGGGCATGGTTCATCTGACCTACTTTACACATCTGTGTGAAACTCATCCTTGTAATTTATTGTTTAAATTCTTGAAATTCTTCAAATGTACTGCCTATTAATGTCTTTAAAATTATGTGTGAATAACCATACTGTTACAATAGTCATAATGGTTCAATTCGAAGGCTGTCAATAGCATATTCATGTTCTGGCTGAGCAAAACCTCTCTTTTTATTGAAGTAATCCATTTTAATTCTGATTTTCTACAGAAATTATGCAGAGGCTGCTTGTGTTTGTTGGAAATTCTGACCTGACTGTGGATGTTGTCTTCTTTTGCTCCAGACAAACTCCGCAGAAGCATGCCTAACCTCGCTCGGATGCCAAGTACCCCCACCATTAGCAGCCCTGCTGGCTTTGCTGGTTCTCCTGTCACTGTGAGGAATAGTCAGAGCTTTGACTCCAATTTACATGGAGCCAGCAATGGAATTTCAAGGATGCAGTCATCTAGTAAGTACCTGTGTTCTTCGGCTGTGCGCAAAGGATCAATAAAAGTGATATAATACACGTCCTGGTCACTGATCCTTTATTCTCTGAAAAATTAAAAGCAAACTGTTCTTTTGCATCAGATTTTAATGTAGCACAGGATTTTCAAAGTGTCTGTTTTGGAAAGCAGTCTTGTTATTGAAAGTTTCTTCACTTTTTTATTCTTTGCCCATTTATCTTGTGCCAGCATTCAAACTGAAATTATAATAAGTAGTAGTGTTGTAGAAACACTAATAATGCAATTAATTCATGTAAGCTGACATTTTTTGTTTTGATATTACGATTGAAAACTGCTTTTCATAGTAATTTATACAATGCTGGTTGTACACTACACTGTACAAACACTATCTTGAAATACATGACCTCTCTTGTACTGAAGTTGAGCCTCTTTCTTCTGAGGAAATACAGTAAGCAGAGGGTTATATACTCAATTATAATGTACATGTTGAGTGGGGGAATTAAAATTATTATGTGATTGGTTTAATGGAGGTGACTTCTTGATGGGGGAATGGAGTATTGATCGAGTAGATGAATTATTAATGTAGAATGTAAACAAGATCCTAGCCCATCTTTTCTAACGCAATGGTTGAGGTTCTCTGAGGGAAATGGGAAGAGTGGATTTCACAGGACACAGGCAGAAGAAAGGAGGAAAGAAGAAGGAATTTAGGAAGAAAGGATTTAACTTGCGCCCTCCATTTCCTTTGGGATTTCAGAGGGAGGAGTTGGCAAAAACTTGTCCTGTGGGTCTTTTCTTTCAAGTTTGAGCAGAAGTTACAAATGTCTTCAAACCAATTAAATTGCCTCTTCTGTGGAAAGTGTTCTTGGCTGATGGTTTTATTTTGGTGTATTTTTTCCTGCGTGACTGGGAGAATGGAAATAGGTTCCCACGTGGATTTTCATGGTTGTGCATTGAGAGTTTAATTTTATTTATATTTTAGAAATACATGTTTCTTTGCATGTTTATGCACTTATATATGTGTGTGTATAAAATGCCATTTCTCTAAAATATTTTTTTAAATACGCCATTTTTCTAAAATACTTTTTTAAATGACCATTTATAATAAGTGGCTGTGCTGGGGTATTTTAGGAGGTATGTTATTATAAGAGTTCCATAACAATATATTGCCTGTATAGCTTAATTGAATCACTCCTCTGCAATTTTTCCTGTGTCTGTAAACGGTTTAAAGATGTCCTTTTTCAAAGAATTGAAAAAGTATTGCTCTCAATGTAGTGTTTTAGTTCATCTGCTTCAGGCTTTTGACAGTTTGCTTTTAATATGTGGACTCGGAAACTTGTGTGTGCAAAACGTACACCAGAGGGCAGGATTGGGTAGAAAATCTGTGTATGAAGCTTCTGGAGCTCACAGCATTGATTTAAAATGATAGTTTACATAACATCAGCCTTGCAACATGCTGTTACATTCAAGACCTTTTATAGCCTTTTTATTTTTTTGATGCGTAAAACTTCAACTTACGTGATGCTTCAAAATGCTTTAATGCAATGTTGCTTGAACAAGATGTGCTTGTTGCAAGCTACCTTAAAAAAATCAGAATCACATAACAGTGACTGATTTCTACCTTCAGCAGTCTCTCCTGTTTAAAGATCTAAGTGCGTAGGTGGATTCAGTGTGCTTATCATGGCTAATTTAGTCTCTTTGAGGGGAGAAAGAAGGATGAGTATGGATTATTTTTCAGGATGGGGGTGGCACAGGATATTTTAGTTCAGTGTAGTGTTACTGGATGCAGTATTGGATCCAAGAGGTTTTTCAGCAGCTTGTAATGAGCAATTAAATTGTACAATGATGTGTTTGTCCTTATTCAGATGATTCTAGAAATGAGCATTATTACCTGGTCTTACTTATTACATACTGACCTTGTTATTTCCTTTTCTATTGCTCTTCGCAGTTCCATCACCAGGACAGCTTCAACACCGAGTTCACAGTGTGGGACATTTTCCAGTGTCTGTCAGACAGCCTCTCAAAGCTACTGCCTACGTAAGCCCCACCGTACAGGGCAGTAGTAATAGTAATAGTAGCAGTATTCCAGTGTCCAGCAACTCGCAGTTGTATTCCAACACTGGGATCCCAATGCCAAACAAGACTGCTGGTCAAGGCATTGTAGGGCGCAGTGCTCTTCCAAGACCATCACTGGCCGTCAATGGGAGTGGCATTCCCAGAAGTAAAATTGCACAGCCAGTTCGAAGGTAAGAGTTAAACCTGCCTCAGTCTCTATATGGATGGCTTGGGCCTAAATTGTGGAATTTTTTTACCTCCTGAATATGAAACTATAAAATACAAATTTCTGTCTCCCGGTGCTGAGTCACTGAATAGGTGAAGATTGCTTGCCAGAAGTAGTGATGGACAATGCATACTGGTAGCCCCTAGTAAACTGTGGTAATTGATCATGTATAATCACATGTAAACAGGAATGGATTGCCTCCTGTCAGTAAGAAATCCAAACAAATGGAAACCTTGTGTCATTAATTTACATGGCTTACCTTCTCCCAGACTTGTGCCTACTGCTATTTCACTGTCACAACATGAGCAAATCTTAGAGGGCTCAAATAGAAAGAGTTGCAGCCCTGTTGTTGTAAATGGCAGTAGTCTGTAAAAACACAAGTTGTCTGTAAAAATGCAAGTTGTACCATTACAGCATTGTGAGGAGGGAAATATCCTGGACAGTACAGTCTCGGGTTGAACCAGCATCTTTTCAATTCCAGCTGGAAGACAATAGGCACACAGGGAATCCTGAGATATCACATACTTGCAATAAGCTCTACTGTTAAGCAAATGCATTTTTTTGCATGAAAAAAATGAGAGAAATTAATTTTCCAATTAATTATTTTTAGGTCAAGCAATAAAAAACTTTGTGAAAAAGGTGGTGTTTTAATCACCGTATCATAGCTGGAAGTTAAACTCTTAGCTGCATGTTCTGTAATCAGTAGGAATTAAGTCTTCTCAAGGAAAAACTTCTCTCAACTTGTGTTAAATCCTCCAACTATTTCTTTCCACTGCACACATCCCTCCTCTTGTGAGGGCCTGCTGTGTAACCACCTCATTTTCTATTGGGTGGATTGTCACTGTTTAGCTCTCATCATTTCTGTACTTTTCACTACATACTGGCTAGATCCAGAATAAGTTCAATTGTTCACATTCTCTCTTTGGTTGAATTACTTGGGGATTACACTGATGTGACTGACAACAGATTTTGACCAACTGTGGTGAAACTTTGATAAAGAGCCGTCAGGTTTCTTCTTTGATGAAAACTGTACCATGAGATTTCTATTATAACCTCCTTTGCTCTCAGCTGGAACTCTCTCAGTTAGAGTTCTTTATAGTTGAGGGTTTTCTTTCCTTTTTTTTTTTTCCTTTCCTCCACTTCATGTTCTTCTGCAGAGCTCCTAAATCTTTCATAGCAACATGTGAGGAAGCGTTTCTGGGTCATGAAGACCAGTCTCTTGCTCTTTTGTAACTTCTCATACAACAGACAATATTAAAGAAAAACAAAATTAAGAGATTTCAGTGGGAGGGTGAGACACTGTACACTGTTTTTATTAGAAGCTGATTCAAATAAGTAACAAAGCTATTTATAGCCCAGAAAGTTTGGGCTCCTGTCTCCTTTCCCTCAAATGTGCCTTAGCAGCATCCTGCGTTGCCATAGGGCCAAACCAGTGATTGTTAAAGATGGTTGGTCTTTGCACTGTGGGAATGAGGAGTTCATAGGACTCAAAAAGCACAGGTAGACTGGAGCTCAGCTTGCAGTTCTTTAACACCCTCATTTAATTTTATTGATTCATTTGGAAAAATACAAGCGGTTTCAGTTCATAACTTTTCTTGTAAGGAATTCAGCTGTCAGATTTTTTCACTGTGGTAATTTCTAATGAATGCTATTTCTGATTATCAGTTCAAGAGTCTAGCTTTTTTCAAACTTAAATAGTGCTTTTAGTCATTACTTGATTAAAAATGGAAGAGGCCTTTCTTTTTTTAAATAAATCAGATGTTCAGGGAGAAGTGCACACTCAGTGCATATCTGTGTCTTCCTGCCTTTAGCCTGACTGTTAAGTAGTGAAGTTACTGGTATTTTAGATACTTAAAATAGGTTGTTACACACATTACATTTGGGTTGCATTAGGGAACTTCAGTATTTACTGCATAGGATAAAATACTGGATGAAGGAGTGCTTTTAATAATTTGTAATATATTATAATAGCCAAGGTAAGTAACTTGGCTAAACATTAACAGCTTTTCTCCTTGCCATCAGAGATTCAAGCAGTGTAAAGAAATTGTTGTGGTACAATCGATCTCTTCTTAGCCGTGGAAGTCAGACAGCACCTTTTTTTTTGCTCCTGTTGAGTGGATCAACACAACCCTCAGCCCCTTCCAACTTCAAGCTTGGGGCTTCTTACAGACGCCACCTTCCGTTTCTCTGTGTTTTAACCTTATGCAGTGTGAGGGGCAGTGGGGGCAGCTTCCCTTAGGGCAAGGTGGGCAGGGAGCTGAGTGGGACAACTGGGTTGCCCCGCAGTGCCCAGCCCAGGGCAGTGTTGGTGGTGATCAGGGTCAGCCAGCACTCCCAGTTTCCAGACAAGTTTGCAGTGATGAGGCAGGTTCCAGCTAAAGCCAGAAAGTCAATCAGCAGCTCAGGGTGTGGATTGTGCCAGATACCAGGCACAAGTGTGGCAGGAATGGATGCGTACCAGGGAGCCAGGGCTTGCTTGTTGCTGCTGCCTCGTACTGGAGCCAGTCACTGCTACCCAGCTGGCGATGGAGAAGTGGAAATGCCCTACAGCCCCTCCAAAACTCTGTTGTCTCGAACAACATGACATCATACTGACAGCTCGTGCTTGTTTGAAATGGTTTTCAATGCTTGAACGTTTTTCTGTTAGTGCCCTGTAGCAGAGATTCACCTCTGGATACATAGCAGTATTCTTACAGTTATTTTCAAGTTAGTTAGTTATTCTTTATTTTTGCCTTCTCTGGTTTGTTTTGGTTTTTTTTTTTTAAAGATTATTAAACATACTTCTTTTTTTTTTTTCTGGGAAGAAAAGAAAGCAGCAGTTGCAGAAAACAGCAGAGGCAGGTTATGTTCTTGGTCTCAAGTAATTGGAGTTACATCAAAGATAAGTGATGCTGCACCAAAATGGAGCTGCACAAAAGCAGCTTGGCTGAATCTAAATTTAACCAACTGTTTTTACTTAAGTGCAGTGTTTTTGCTACTAAAAAAGCAGTTGTAGCAGGGAGTTGAAGCTACTCTGATGACTGACTTGCTGGCTGCCTGCTTTACAGCATGCCTCTGCCTTTTTACAGTAAAAAGGATTTGGAAGGGAGAGGAGGCATCAGTAACTTGCAGCAAAAGCAGAGTACTGCGAAAACAAGGCTTGAGATTTGCTTTTATATGAAATCATTTCACAAGATTTGAAACGCATTTTTTCAGCAAATTCTGCTGTAACAGAATTATGGTTGTGGCAAATTAGAGATAGAGCCTGCCAGGTTATCAGTGAATTGCCAGTTAGATCAAGTCAGATGGTTGTTTTTTCTTTTTTTAGTTTTACTTGAAGTAGTTGCCACAGTAGTACCTGGAGGGTTTGGAAGATGGTCAGGAAGCATTTTAAAAGTCCTCATTAATGAGAGATGCAGCCCAGGTGTGAGGGTGCGGACCCAGAGGATGGTGAGTTCCCAGCAGGAGTGGTAGTGCTGGAACTGGTGGCTCTGGAAACACATCGTCACATGTCTTGGTTAAAAGGGTCTGGAGCAGAATTCAGTAGTGTTCTTCAGCTGATAAAATTCTTTGCTGCCTGCAGAGTATTTTTATAAACTGCTGGTTTTTCATGAGAAAAGCTGAGCACAGTAGCTTTTTGGAAAGTGTTTCCCATTAGATCTCTGGTGCCCATAGGGACAAATATAATTTATTTGTTGTCTTTAGCCCTGGAAAACCAGATCTTCCCATCTAGAGGCATCTCATGCATGATTACAATTATTCACTCAATTCCTTTTTGCAAATCTTTCATTCTCTTCTCATTGGAAGTGGCCTTAATTTCACCATAGGTCTTTACATGTGCATTAATATGTAGCCAGAAATATACCAGAGTGATGTCTCTAAGCAAGCCCCAAAGCCATTGTCACTGCAGAAGTAAATGTTGTCTTTTACCTTGATCTTTCACATGAAATATGACTTTATTTCCCTTTTTTTTCTTTTCCGCCTGTCATTTGGTTAATACAGTTTCCTTCAGCCTCCAAAGCCACTGTCATCACTCAGCACGATACGGGATGGGAACTGGAGAGATGGCTGCTATTGATGAAGGATGCCCCTCAATGGTGGAAGACAACATCATGTGGATTACATTACCCAGCTGGCTGGGTAACAATGATTTGGAAAAGGAGGGTCATACAGTATTATGTCCCTCAGGATCTTAATCTGTAACCATCTACAATGCCATGCCATTTTTAAAAAATGAACATCTTATGAAATACTAAATATTGCACTTAATCAGTTACCTGAACAGCTGCATTGTTATCGGACTAACAATGGCAGTGTTGGCATTTGGAACTGAAGAAAGTATTATATGTGTGCAAAATACAAGAATATTTCCTTGGAAGGAACTAGGAGATTTTGCTTTTGGGCAGCTTTGCCATACTGAGGTTCTGAGATAATTTATTCAGTGTAAAGGCATCATGCATTTTATTTTGAATTTGGGGGTACTTATGTATGTGCTTGAATTTTTTTCTAGTGTTTTCAGTACATTTTATTTTGTATACTTAAGTTCATTTAAACTTGCCTGAACCTTGAACTACAGAGAGATAATTTAACTTTTTCTGTGCCATAAATAATATTTTTGGGGTAATGTACTTTTTTAGCGCTAGGAACATATCTTACAAAATCTTACCATTGGCAATACAAAGCAGTATATTTATGTTGCAGAAGCACAAAAAAAAAGGTAGCATTCACTGGAAATTGCCATCCAGCTGGGTCAGCATGGTTTTGTTGGTCTATCACCGTTCGTTGAATTGTTAATTTATTGTCATAGTGTTTTGTATTTAAAATGGCAGCATAAATCACATTGCACTTACAAAAGTACAGTGATCTCTAAAACTACTGTTGATTTTCAGTACTTTATTACAAAGATTAAAATTGTAATGTTTTATTAACAGTTGCTTATGGAAAATGAGTTTTAATGCGAATAAATCTTTTTGATAGATCTTTTACAAAATCCAATTGCACTAATCAATGCTTTCTTATAATGGCATATGACTTAATATTTGATTACAACTGTGTATACTGCTGTTTTGGAATGTTTCAGGAAATAAAGAATCTATTTCAGCAATAATGCTCCTCTTTGGTGTGCAACATAAACGTTGTCAGAATTTAGGTACACACCTCTACTTAGCTCCTGAAGTTTTTACTTGGCTTTTGTGAAGATTATGCTGGACTGTTGCAAATAGTAACTGTGTTATCTGGAAAGTTACTTTTAAATTGTGTTAGGAAGCCATTGTATGCGTAGAAGACAGCTATGCATTGTTTTCAAATCAATCTTATTATGATTTTAAGACACTTTTTCAATTTAATATTTAGAGTGTGCAAGTGCAAATGTGACTTGCAGTGGGAAACAGAAATTGTGTACCTTTCACCGTGGCTATGAATTTGCTCTCAGTTTTGCTCTGCAGTTGCTTGAGGACCTGATTTTCTGAAAAAGGCAAGCTAAAATAAAAAGCAAAGGGGAAGGATTTAGTGGTGAGTAAAACTTCTGTTACACTGAGAAGTGATGTATACTAGTGCAGTGGGATCCCTGCACGGCATAGCATTGTTTAACAGACATAAACAGTTAATTTTTCACACTGAAGTTCTTTTAACACAGTTAAAATATTTTTTTTTCTTTTCCAAAAGAGCAGACCTGTTGAAGAAAGTATCAAGAATACTCAAAAAAAGAAATTGCACAGGTAAGTCTTTAAGCAGGAGTGTGCTGAACTCACATTGTTCATTAAATGCTTTAATTGGAAGAAATTATTTCTAAAGCAGTCTGTAATTTGTGGACAATCTATGATTGTGGTGGGGTTCAGAGGCAGCTTGGGGGTGCTTTGCCTTTTACCTGTGAGAAGGAGTTCTGCAGCTCTCACGGCTTCTGGTACTAGGGATCCAGCATGATCTTCATGAAAGATGGATGAAGGCCCATGGCAGTGATTAGTTTCTCATTGATGACAGCACTGGTCTGAGCTGTCTCTTCACTGTGTTCCCTTGTGCCGGGATTTTACTGCTGTTCCTACATTGTCTGGGACACCACAGCACCACATTATTTTATTCAGTGTTTGAAATAGGTTACAGCTGTTGGAGTTAATACTGAGTCGTACACAGGAGGGCAGTATATACACTTCGAAAATATTTTCTTTTTCGTAGCTAAAGCTCTCGTATTTTCCAGGCTCTCTGGATATTACAAGCTCTTTGAGAAGATGCAGTTGTTTTTCTCTTTTTAATTACCCCGTTCCCTTGTAATGCATCACGTCAGGATTTGGTAACCTTACAGCTTTTCTGTTTTAAGTGTTTTTGTCGAGTACCTGTCACATTGGATGCCATCAAGTTCTAGGAGGAAACCCAAGGTGTGAGCAGCTGGATCTAAGAATAAAAAGAATCGCACTAGTTTCAAGCATGGGTTGTGGTACTTCTGCTGTTTGCCTGTAGCTGGTGGAGCTGGCTGTCTCCCCTCGAATTTGCATCAGTGAACCAGGGTACTGCTGCACGGTGTCACATATTTCATGACATTCTCAGTGGATCCAACCTAGGGAGAATATGCAGCACAAAATCTCTTCTGTCAGGCTCAGTTTTGTGAGAGACAGAATCTCCACCAGGGCAATGGAAAACTCACCTTTAAAGACTCAAACTTACTTTTCACAAGGAAGAAATAATTTCTAGGTGTAAGGGAGCATTTGAGAAGTCGTCTTTCATTTTGGTTCTTCTCTTTTGGTCCATGAATGGAAATCCTAATCCTGTCTCCTTGTTGCTGCATCCCACAAATGACCTACCTCCTTCAGTCCAAATGTAGTACTGTGCTCACTTTTTGAGCTGCTGCGTGAGTCATGACAACCTTTTTCTCAAAGGTCTTTTCCCCTCCATTTTTAGTTACTGGGGATAAAACCTCTATTTTTCCAGTCTTTGTGCCCCATGATCTGGCGCTTTGACTTTTGCACAAGCTGATATTCTAGTTAAGTGTAAGTCCTGCATTGAAGATAGACATTTCTTTTTTTCACCCCTACATATGAAATTCATCCATTATTTCCTCACCTGAAGTAATCTTTGATCTTGTAATGGCCTCAGTATGTGAAATCTGTCCAAACTAAAACTGGTAATTTTTCTCTTTTACGTGCTTTGACAATGTCACTGCTTTGATGACTTCATGTGTATTGCAACTGATTTTCCTCTCTCTGTTAAAAATAATTGTTGTGATCTAGTTGTACTCTTCTGCAAAGCTGTGGACACTATCCCTTCCCACTGTTAGTTTCTCACTGAGTGTTGAAGTGAACTCCTAAACCAAAGTCCATGATTCCAGCCTGCATTGTTCCTGCTGCAGGCAAAGCACCTGCTAGCTCCTTCTGTGTTGTTGCTCACTATAGGGGATCCCTGAGCATCTCCATTTTTAAATGTACCTTCAAATCCTTCGTGAAAAGTTTTTTCTTTGGCGCAGTACCGCTCAAAGCAGGACAACAGTTAAATTGCCAGTGTTGTCATCTTCTGCTTTTAAGCCCACCATTTTAAATTTGATTGGTGATTATTGCTATACCTAAGTTGCAGGTTGTTGGAGACATAAGCTGCTATCTTTTTCCATTGGGTTCTTAAGGCATGAAGCTCAGTAGGATTTCAGGCCCACCCTTACAACACCTGTAGACTAATATACATACTAAAAATTAGCATTTTCTGTATAGAAAACACTGTTTATCTGCTGTGAATGGTGAGTGAAGTTTCATAATTAAAAAGACTTGGGGCTGTAACACAATCCCTCTTGAAAGCAGGTTTGTGGTGTTTAGTCCTCAGGCATGACTACTGATTCAGAAATTCTGGTTAAAAAAGGAAGTGACTAAGCCTGGGTGACTTTCTCTGTTACTGTTGAGGTGAAAAGGGTATGTTCTGGCTAGTTTGATTTAATTTTCTTTTTCCCATTTCACCAGCCCATCTGCTCAACCATCTTTTCACCCTCATCAGTATTTCTACCTCTTGCACTCCCCAGATTGATACCTTTCTTGTAACCTCTCTTAGTGATTACATGTGCACTTGTGGCTGGTTCCACCTGCAGATTCCTACCCTGCTATTCTGCTCCTCACTCACCAGCCTGGGGAGCAGGTTCTCAGTGCATCTTCTGTCTCCATCACTGGGACTCCCAGCTCTTACCTGGTAATGTAAGCAGTTATGCTTGATCTGGATTAATGTCTGTGGAATAGGGGTCACACCTCTGCACTCGGATGTGACCAGGCTGCCTGGTTGTTGCAAGGGGAATTCAAGGGATTGTCTTTGACCTAAAGAGGCCCAAGAAACTGTTTCTACATGTGCAGTTCAATGATACTTTATATAAAGCATCTCATGGAAGGAAGGAAGGAAGTGAGTGATTAGATAAGTTTATTCTTGAAACCTCATTCCTGTTTTATATAAGCCATTTTATATAAGCTATAGTCATTTAGGTACCTTAAGTGTTACAAATCCCTTACCCGTAAACAAACAACAAAAAAGAGTCTTTTGATTCCCAAATGTTGATTTTAACATAATCATGGAATAGTTTTGCTTGGAAGGGAGCTTAAAGATCATCTAGTTCCAGCACCCCCCACCACAGACAGGGACACCTTCCACTAGGCCAGGTATCTCAGAGACCTGTCCAACCTGAACTTGAACATTTCCACGGATGGGGCATCCGCAACTTCTCTGGGCAGCTTGTTGCCAAGCCTCACCAACCTCACAGTACAGCATTTCTTCCTCAACTTGCGCTCTCTCAGTTTGAAGCCATTCCCCCTTGTCCTGTCGCTACATGCCCTTGTGAAAAGTTCTCCATCTTTCTTGTAGGCTCCTTTCAGGTACTGGAAGGCTGCAATTAGGCCACCCCAAAGCTGCCTCTTCTGCAGGCTGAGCAATCCCAATTTTCTCAGCCTTTCCTCATAGGAAAGGTGCTCCATCCCTGTAGTCTGGGGACCCCAGAGCTGCTGCAGCACTGCAGGTGGGGTCTCACCAGAGCAGAGGGGCAGAATCTGCTCCCTGGCGCTGCTGCCCACACTGCTTTGGATGCAGCCCAGGACACGTTTGGCTTTCTGGTGTTTGGTCAGAGGTTGGATTCAGTGATCTTGGAGGTCTTCTCCAACTTCCAGCCTTAATGATTCTATGATTCCGTGATTCTTGCTTAATTTCTTTAAAGAAGTACTGAACACATTTAATTCATGCATTACCCTGAGCAGGGTATGGAATGATAGCAGGCATAGATAGATACATACAAAAGCAGCTGGTAGTCTTGTCTTCCACTGGTACATGTGAACAATGGGCAGATGTATAGATTTGGCTGTCTCGACCGTGGTAAGGACTTTGGACAATGAATAGTGCTTGCACTTTAAACTCTTTGCAGAGAAATACTTCAAAAGTGAATCTATTTTGACTTTCTAGAGGTGGGGAGAAGCTTGATACCTAACACAGTCAAAAGGGGTGCACATTTCCTAGATGCAGCTGTCAAAATTGTATGAAACTTCAGGTAGATAATACATTATGTTCACAGACTATTAAGTGACTTGTACTTGAAAAAAGAAAGAGATATACACAAAGGCAATGCTGTTAGGTACTTGCTGCTTCTCTACTCAATTCAGCCATTTTCATAGAGGGGTTGAGCATCTGAAAGAGAGAGAGCTGTGTGAGTTGTTCTTGTGTCTGGGCAGAACAAAACCCTTGTGGCTCCTGAGCATGGAGTAGACTTGGCTGTGGAGTGTGGATCTGCAGGGCAGATCCATTGCTCTGCAGTAGCCTTGTTCTTTGCCAGGAGCACAGGCTCCTGCTGCACACCTGGCACCCAGATGCATCCTTGGCTGCCCACTGCCTTCTGTGGAGGTACTGGAGAGGGGATATTTCTTACTTTCTAAGATCAAATGCTTAAAAGAGTCTCATTACTGAGGCAGAGTCCAACTAGACGATACTCAAATGTCATTTTTGTTCCGTGAGTATAGCTAAAAGATAATGTTTTGCCTTTTCAGACATGATCTTTCTGCTCTGTAGAGTTCTTTCCCTATGCTCATGCATTTATTATTGTATTTTTCTATTTTGACTGATTTTTTTTTAATTAAAAGAATTAAAATAATATTTCTTCTGTGTTTAAAAAAAATTGAAATAGTGTTTCTCCTTTGTTTCTGTTCACATCTTGCCCCTGAGATTTCTGTTGTTCCCCTAGAAAAATAAAATATTCCTTTGTCTTTGTGGCCAGACATATAGAAAGAATGAGCCTGCGGCCAAATTCCCAAACTGAGCCCTAGCAATCCAGCCAGCCCTTAATACTTTGCAGTCTGCACGCAGCTGTTACTAAACAAGGTATATTATCTGTATCCAAGACTGAACTTTTCAATAATAGAAGCAGTAGAAAACGTGATGGGGATGTCAACTACAATACACCAAAACGGAAATTTTTGGAACTTTTTTTTGCAATAATAGAAAACAGAAAAGGTACTGATAATGTTTCTTTTGCTTTTCAACCCTTCCTGCAGGAGGTTATGCTAACTTCGTTTTTGGAACCCTTGATATGTGCTTTTTCATTTCTTATTATGAGTTTCACTGAGCCAATACAAATGTGTTGAATTCCATTTTAGCAAAATGTTTAGTGAATACTGACCTCTTTAGGAGACTTACATTGTTTCTAAAACTGAGATACTCCAAAGCTAGCATCAGGGTATAATACAGTTTCTTATACATAAGTTTGCTAATATCCCATTTAGTTTTCTTTCAAAATGAAAATAATTAAAATGAAAGTTCAGGAAGTCACAAAAAAAATAGAAGAAGTGATATAGTAGTTTTAAGCCAAAGAAAATCATAAAAATGTGTTTTGATTTAATCCATATTTATCTAGGCAGTCACTGACTGCACTAAATTATGCAGCTCTGAGTAGGTATACATACTCAATGGAAAGGATTTTTCTGTATATGAGTGAAGGAAAAAAGCATCAGACAAAAAGTTGTAGCTGTGTCAATGGCTTGCTCTTCACTGGATGTGAATTCACATTAAACAACCTACTTCTGCCTTATGAAAAGGAACAATTTTAGCACCTGATTTTTTCAATCAATCTGAAACAGCATTGATGATACAAAATGGGCCCCATCCCACTTAATTTACAGATGCAGCTACTTGGGTTGGTGCAGCTGGGCTCAACTCTTAATTACACTCTCATCTCATTGCTACAAGTGCAGTCTGATCCAGAAACTATGTGAGTGTTAGTGGAGCTTATCTTGCCTCTGAAGACACGTTATTACTTTGGCTCGTCCCATGCAGATGGAGATCTGTGGTTGGGTGGGTTGGGTAGAGGGAGACCGAGCATCTGCCTTCCCTGGTTCAGTACTATCAGCCTGGTGGCTGATAGCTGATAACAAATCTGTGGCTTTGTTATCCGGCCCTGTGGTTTGTGTGTGAGCTGAGTGATTCTGTTTGATGAGGAGCCAAATGTAATTATGCACAGTCTGACAACATGGGCATGTTTTTCTGAAGCACTGAGTATTTGCAGCCCCAATTGCATCTAGTTCAAATGATAAGACTCTGAAATTAGACACTGGGAAAAAATTATCTTCCTGATACTGTCTTACTAAGGTCCCATTTAAAATGAAGTTTCATTACTGTGTTTTCACAGGTCAGTGTCTTAAAGTGTACTCAGAAAGCAGTTTATACAATGGCATTGAGTGAAAATGGCTTGGAATAAAATGCACTGTCTGGGCATGGATATTTTGTACTGTTGTGGAATTCCAAACTCACTGCACAGAACATTCTGTTAAAAATAGTGGTTTAGATTGTTTTGCATTGTCAATGATATGTTTTCCAAAGGAAACAGGAAGAAATGTGCTATTTATTTGACAAGCTATTCCAGACAACTGGGATGATCATTTTCCCTGGTGCACAATCTTTTTACACAGAATTGAGTGTAAGTGCCAGTATTGATTGAAAAGTATCGGGTACTCATAAAAATCCAGGTTAACTTTATAATGTAGCACAGTAAAAACTACATTTAAGGGACATTAACCTAATGGAAGACTCCATTGTGGAAAGCCTTAGCATCATTCTCCAGGGTAGATTTACTGCCTCCATATAGACTAAACCAACAGTTTGCTCAAGAAATTCATGTCTTGCTTCAAAATATAAATCACAGGTGCTTGTGGGGTTTACGTAAGCGCAATCATATTTCCAAGAAAGATAGGGAGATGTAGAAATCCTGGAGTGTTTCAGCAGTGTTTTGGAACATAAACTTCTGAAATGAGCCTTGTTTCCTTCTGCATCATTTCATAGCCTCACTCAATATCCTGTCTACTTTATATCCTCAGTGTGAACAATATATGATAAGATGAAAGGCAGTTTACATAAAAGCAGGCCATCTCCTTGAAGAGAACTTATGAAGTGCATCTCCTGTATATTCCTTTAATCCTTTGTGAAGCAGTTAACTGCAGCTTTGCCCTCTGTTTTGAAACTTTTCCTTAATTCCACAGAGTGGTTAAGTTTGTTGTGAAATAGTTTGAGGGTTTTTTCCCCTTTCCTCTGGGAGGAAAGAAAGATATGGGAAAAGCTATCTCATAGCATGTGTTAGCCTGCGGACAGAATCACAAAGCAGTAGAAATGAATGCATTTTCTTGAAACCTCAGTAGTACCAGAAAAGCTGCCTGACATGCTCACACTTGAGTAACAGGATTAAATGTTTGTGCTCTGGTAGTGTCTGTGGGCTGGATGCAAGTTGTACTTCGTGGAATAAAGCCAAAAAGCCTTGTCCAAAGCAGCTGGCAGTCTAAGTGAGGGTATTGCCTAAGCTCTGTGCACCTTGTCATGTGAATAAAGCTCTTCCAGCTGCAAGTGAATTGCAGAACCGATTCCAAGACAGGAACAGTCAGGACAGTAAACTGGAAATCAGAAACATGGATTGTCTTTCCCAAATGTTTTCTTTAAGGCTGTTCATTTTTGTGTTCTTTCATAATTGAGTTTCTCCTTATACATTTCTTGTTTTAACGAACTTACCATGTAGTTGTAGAGTTATTTGTTTAGGTTTTACAGGAACTACAGTGAAGCAAATAGTTTTTGATTCTGTTGAACACAGGTAGCAATGAAGAAAAGCAGTGGAATAACAGAACTTTATATTCAAATTCAAATTTGAAAATGAATTTCTGTACAGATATATGCTGTGTAAATGGGATTATTTTGTTTTATCAATGCATTTAGTTAATGAACAAAGTCTGGGTAGCAAGTTCAGGTATTCATAAGGAAATTATTATGTACATCTTGTTAAGTTTTTTCTTTGTTCTGTATGCTGATGAAGTTTTGTATTTTCATGTTGTGCAACAAAGTAGGACAAATAAAGTGAAAGGGGAGAAAGAGAATCAGAAATAAAGGTAGTTGAAGGAAACACTACTTGTTTGAAGACAAAGATTCTTCCATAGGAGGTACTGATCTGTAATGTGCATCAACAGTCAAAAAGCCACAACTGGGAGCTGCTTTCTTGTCCCTATGCTGTTTCCTTTGAGCTATAAACAGAGAGCGAGCTTAAAAGCTCTCCAGAGACATTAAAAGCACTGTTAAGTGCTACTCACCCTTAATCTCGCAAATACTGATTCTTGTCCTGAAGGACAGTGGATTTCCTGAGATGTTGGAGAGACAAGATGATTCAGGTATGACCTGAAATCAGGTAGCAGAAAATGGGGAAAGTGTTAGTGTCCTCTAGTGTCCACTCTTATATGTGCCAGCTGCTAATCCAGCTGTCATGACTGAAGAGAAGAAGGAGAGAGGATGGTAGAAAACAGAGAATTGTTGTTCAGCTGTATTTGTTAATATATTACATTATTCTGAGGTGGTTCACAAATGTAATAGTGAGCCAGAGCATCTGGGCTAGAACGCTTGATGTTCTGATAGTATATATTGGTTATGCATGCACTTTCCATCACAATCCAAACACTTTGGTATTTTGTGTGTTACAATAACTAAACAAAAATACCATTCTGTTTTCTGATATTCAGGGCAGTCAGTGTTACTGCAGAGTCGGACCTGTGCTGCTGCTGTGCACATGGCATTGGTCAGGAGGTAAAACTGGATCAAGTCAAGAACAGGTCCCTGCCTTGAACAGTTTAAAAGTCTGAAAAGAAAGGAAAAAAAAAAAATAATATAATACTTAACAAAACAAACCCTGTGTACTTTTATAGAGCAAATCAGATATGGTTTAGATTGTTTGTAATTGAAAGGAAAAGGTCTCTGGCAACTTTCTTTGGCATCCTTTTTTTTGGATTTGCCACAGGAACTGGTCTTGAGGAATTAGTTCTGAGATCAAGAGCTCTGAGCCAGTGACCACACAACTGTGGTCATCTCTGAGCTGATGTTGACCCCTTAAAGGGGAAAGGAAGAGCAGGAGCGATAGCATCTATGACGACTTGAAAAACAGGAGAGGAAAAAGAACATGGTTCTGTTATTTGATGTAATAAAATCTTGTGACACTCTTTTTCTTTCCTAGCCTGTGAGTTTCTGTCCTGCCTGGCCTCTTAACCACTTCGAAGCAGTTCCAACCAGGAGCTTTTGTTCGTCATCTAAATTTGCATCAGCAGAGCCTGAATGAGCAGAAATTAAGCCTGGTGAAAACCTGTAAAAGAAAAATTCTTCATGGAGGAGTGTAGGGGTAGATTTGATTGTGGGGGTTGGTGCCTACATGGTACAAAATGTGATGTCTACCTTTGGCATTCGTGCCCTAGCTGGTAATCCAAAGTAGTAAGTAAAGTAAGGAAACATCCTAATAGCCAAGGGAAAGAGAAACACCTCAGACGAGTGCTCTCATTAGGGCTAACTAATAAAAAATGCTAATTAAATTCTTCCCTTTTTCTAGACTGCAGGTGCTTGAATTAAGTCTTCAACAGAGATGACTCTGCTCACTTGGGATTCACAACCACAGATCCTCTAATGAGGGTTGACACCCACGTATGTTCTTTGAAGCGATGTTTATGCTGCTAATTAAAAAGGGGCTGTGAGCCAACCCCTGGCCTCAAAGCCAAATGGCACAAACTGGCTCATGGCCGCGCAGCTGAGGGGTGGCTTCCTCTAGAATTCAATTTGTCTTAGAGAGAGTTACCTGAAGCAGCCTGAAAGGGAACCAGAGTGTGAACTAACATCTGAATATTGTGGATTATTTGTGGGCCAGCTGCTTAACCCAAATCCTGTCTCTCTTATTTAGCACTCAAGATATGTCTTGTAAGACCTGGGCACAGCTACCATCCTTAAAAGAGTCTCCAAGATAACAACCCTCTATACAGTCATTGATGGTTGTAATGCTTCCTGAAGAAGTGGTAGACTTGGTTTATAGGTTTCAAAGGAGTGCCACTGCCATGAAATTCCCTTTACCTCTCCTGTTAAACTAGACAGAAGAGACTACTGAAAACTTCAGGGCAGAGAGAGAGAATAACTTTGCATAACTTTGAATGCTAATAGTTAAGAAAAAGGAAACACCGTGTTGGTTGGGTTTGGTTTGATTGGTTGTTTTTCTCCTGGGACTTCTGTGGTTTAGATTAAACAGTTCTTAAATGCAGGAATTAGCATGCAGTTTAAATGCCTACAGTTCCTTTTATTGGCTCTCTCTCTAAAAAGCTTGGGAAAATCCCCAAAGAGGTTACTGTGAAGCAGTCATGACAAATGTAGGTACAAGATGTAGATTCAGGCTGTGTATATTATCACAGAAAGGAGAGGAGAAAGGATAGGATTCTCAGTAGGAGAATCTGAAATGCATCTGTTGTAATACAGCCTTTTCCACTGCTTTTCTCTGGAAGAGGCTGCAGCTGTTAGATGTACTCAGCCTAGCAAACCTTTATGCCGACGGTAGTAAATAGCATCAGCAGAGAGAACCTGAGGTTTCTGCCTGTTTTGGTTTTTTGCTGATCATGGCTCACAAGAGTTATAATTATTACTTCAAAATGTGACCAGAAAAGGAAAGATCACAGAGGGGAAAATTAGCAGTCTTAAAATCCTGATATTAATTATCTCAGTGTTTTGTTGCTATACTTTAAGCCATATGCCAAACAAACACACTTCTTTTTATTGCTCTTTTATTGCAGATGAAAACTGGAACATAATAGCCAAGGGCAAATGCATCCATCCACAAATATTTTGCAAATATTTTTATGGAGTGCCTCTTTAAAAAGGTTGTGCTCAGTTTTCAGAGGCTTTCAAGTGTGCATTGGTTTTGAAAATTTTCCAGAAAAAAAAGTCTGCAGTTTGCGTGTCCTGGAAGAAATCAGGGAGCATTTTACTACCTGAAATGGTGCAGAGTCACCCCCAAGTCAAGCCTAATGCAATCAAGCTGTTGCTGACCACTGGTTTGTCATCCAGCATAATTCCAGCTCTCTTTTCTGACCAGAGCTGTGTGTCATCCAAAATACCAGCTGAATGTTTCATCTGCTGAAAAACAAAGGAGAACGGAAAAGCTTTTCTTTTTGTTCTCCATGGTTCTGACACCACCACAAGCACTGATAGGACATTGGGAAACTTTTTGTTTCTGGAAAGTAGAAGTTCCACAAGTATAAGAAAATGAAATTAATGTTGCAACTGAAAATAGTATGGTGCAGTATAATTCCTCAGTTTCTGGGGTTCCTATTTGGATTAAATAAATAGAAACTGCATCCATATTGCCCACCACCCTAGAGCCTCCAGTGTCTGGGGTGTCCTTCATAACTAGCTTGGTCTCCTCACTCCTGGGCAGGACTTTCCATGCTGGGCTGAACAGCCTGGGCACAACATCACTGGGGTGACACTTAAAGGGAGGTTGTGGAAGAGCATCTCTGCCCAGTAACGTCCTCCAATACAAGTGATAGAATTCAATAAAGGGTTTAAGCTTACTTAAAGCAATACTACTCTAGTTTT
The DNA here is from genome assembly GCA_036630365.1 of Acanthiza pusilla. NCBI lineage: Eukaryota > Metazoa > Chordata > Aves > Passeriformes > Acanthizidae > Acanthiza > Acanthiza pusilla. Next base: position 26,482,603 of record JAXCHO010000018.1, read on the forward strand.
TTTTCATCTGGCTTGGCTTCGTATGCTTTCCTTTGCTTTTATGACTCTATGTTGATTAAAATCTTTCCCGTTTTCTACAAGTTTACCCACTTACCTCAGCACTGACCTCTGTGTTTAGCTGAATCTCTGGGAAGCTACCTAGTAATGATCTGAAGTGCTCAGGAGAGAGAAAAATACAAGAATTTTCCCCCCATAACATTTTCTTTTGCTAATTGTCCTCCTCACCAGCAAAAACAAGTGCCTTGTTTCTCACTTGAGTAAGGTAGAAGTCATTGACTATAATTTCTATCATTTAGGAAAAAATAGTTCAGGGAGTTATATGTCATGTGCTGTAACAAAGACAAGTTTATACAAATCCTCAGGCTTACCAAAAAGGAGGCAAAACTTCAGAAATTAACTGTAAAATGCCAGTAACTAGAAAGACGAAGAAAGTGAGTGTCCAGCTGAAAACATCTGATAGGTATTTTTTTAGTAGCAAGGACTGCCAAACTATGAGAATCGTGAGTTGCTCTGAGTTTGTCATATGGCATGTCCTAACATCATCAAACATTCTTTGCAGAATTAAACTTCCGTAGTTCAAACCATTTTATCAGACACACGCAAACTTGATTTGCCAGTAACAAGGGAAACTACCCTAAGGGTATGTTTTTGAACATTTATTCAAGATGTATTTTGAGTGCTGTTTCAGATTTCATTCTCAGGTATTGGCAGAAACATTATTGCTTTTGCTGTAGATGAGCAAGGCACTTTAACCTCTCCAGATACCCGAGAAATGAATACTGTGAAAATACAGTTGCAAAAATAGTTTAGAGAGCTTGTACTCTGTGAAATGAACATTAAATAGATATTGTTTCACTACACACAGGGGACTTGAAGTTCTGTTTTGAAGCCTCAGAAACAGCCCTATCTGATTATTTTAATAACTGCAGTTGGAAGAAACTGAGAAAGCCTTTGAACAACACTGGTATTGCTCCTATTCAGGAAAGCATACAAATAGGTGCCTAACATTGATTGAAATGTATATTTAATAAATACTGAATTGCAAACTCTATATGGGCTATTCTGAATCTGAAGAGCCAAAGCCCTTACGCGTTAATTTCCAGTTCTCAAATATTTTAAAAGTACTACTTAAAGACTGAGGCCCATCTGTTTTACTGAGATACATCCAGTACGTTCAGCAGGCTTCAAGGAATCAGCCATTCTGAGGATCTCATTCTGTCATAATGGTCTTAAAATAAAATCTCATTTTCTGAGATCGAAGTGTGACTCTGCATTAATATAGCTCTTTTTCCCCTTTTCTTCTGTCCCAGAGAACCAAATATTCATGCTGTGAGAAAGCTTCAGTGTAGTTTATTAACAGTGATTAGTTAAGCTTTTTAGCAACCATTCAAGGGAGAACAGTGGCACTTCTTAGCATTTTACAAAAGAGGTCGAAGGTACAGATGGTAATGTCTAAGTCTCATGCAAGTCTCATGACTTTCGGGTTTGTGCCAAGCACTCTGCCTTCTGGAAAAGCAGCATTCACATCAGGGGTCACCATCAAACAGTCACAGTGTCTACCTGCAAGCCTCTATGTAAATCAAAAACCTATGCTCAAGAAATGTTCAGTCTTCTCTGGCATGTTTACTATACTAGTGTATGGCTTTGTCAGCACTAAAAATAATTGTATTTTTCTAGAAGTCCCAAATTTCCTTTTACAGATAGCAGTTTGCTTAATCACATGTTGGCTTTGTTTTAGGCCATGAAAATTAATTTTGGAGTGGAAGTGCTACAACAGTGTGTATGTAACTTAATTATCATAGGAAAAAAGGATGCCACAGGCAGCAGCTCCTGTGGCTTCTGAGTATGTGAATGTGCCCTAAATCTTCATTTCACTTGGTGGTAAGGTTGCAGATTTATCCAGGCTAGGGCCTCAAAATCACGCAGACATGTGAAGAGCTGTAGAAGCTCTTGTTTTTTGATATACAAAGCTTTACTTTGTACAGTATTTGTTTCTAGTTTCGTGGCAGGGAGAAAATCCATCCCTGTGTGTGTGCAAGGCAGCGCAGCTGAGTCAGTTTTGCTCCTCGTTACAATTACTGAATGCAAAACCACCTAAATAGGGGCATTTGCACAGCTGTCTAAAATACTGGAATATCTTCCCCCTTCCCTGAAGGAAATACAAGTGTATCAAAAGACACATTCTAAAACCATTTTAAAACCCGGAACTGGAACCAAAACTTTTTAAAACTTGAATGACAAGAACTTGCTTGAGCTTACCTGGGTTTTTTTTGTTGGGTTTTCGGTGTGTGTGTGTGTGTGTGTGTGTGTGTGGTGGGGGGGGGGGTTGAGGTTTTTGGTTTTTGTTGGTTTTTTTTTTACTATTGTGAGCTATAGAAATTAGAGTTTAAAATAATTATAGAAAATAAAGGAAAAAAGACAAGGGTGAATTGGGTTGTGAGCAACCTGGTCTAATGGAAGTTGTGTCTGCTCATGGAAAAGGGGGAACTAGATGATCTTTAAGGTCCTTTCCAACCCAAGCCAGTTTATGTTTCTAAGATATGCCACAAAATAATATTTATATACTCTGAATGCATGCCCAAGGTCACCTACAATCTTCATGTTCATTTTATGGAACTTGTTTCTTTCTAGAAAAATCTGTTGGACCAAAAGAAGATTATTGTTTTTTGGGGGAAAAAAAGAAGTTGGTATAAATTATTTCTATTACGTATCAGAACTTGTGTATTCAGTAAATCACCATCCCCAATTTTAAGTGGATTTTGAAAGAAACAGCAAGACTTTGCAAGTTATCTTTTCACAGCCCAAGGGGAAAGCTCCCTCCCTTCCTTTCACACCAGCTATTCTTGACCACTAAATTGTCTTCCTGCTTCCTCCCTCTTAGATTTCATGTTTAAAGCTGCAGAAAGTTAAGATAAACAGAAGTTGTCACACTAACATATGACTCAGTAATACTGCACAGCTTTGTTGTTTGTTTTGTTTTTGTTTGAGTTTTTTGGATTTTTTTTTCACTAGAACTAGAACTACTAGTGCTGCGCAGGGTAATTGTGTTTTTTTAAAAAATATGAGCAGCTGTCTGTGGATGCTTTAATTAGAATGGATTTCCTCATAAGAGCTCTTTATAGTCTCACTCTTAAAGTAGATGGCTGTCATAATTCACAGTCTGACAAGCTACACATGATTCTCAAGTTTCACTACCTTCCTTATAGCTTACATTTATGTGGTCTTTCAAATAATCCAAAAGCTGATATATATGTATGTATGCTACCACAGAAGAGTGAGCAGTCTGCTGCTGGCAAAGTATAAAAGAAAAAAAGGCCTAGTTTTATGATCTGTGTCCCAGGATCTCAAATGTCCACTCAGAATAAACAGGAACTTTTAAAGCTTTGTGCATGACACACACCCCCTAGAGCAGTGGTAAACTGCACTGCATCTTGTTTGCCCAGAGGATAGGAGGGAGAGTAAACATTCTCAAGCTTGAAAGTTCTGATTCTGAGATAATAGGATACCTTACCACCTAATACGTGAAATACCCATTTTCTTCCCCTTTGAATAGGTAAATTCCTGGTGTAGGGAAAATAAAAGCTGTAGGGTTTGCAGGGTTGTGGGATTCCCCCTACCTCAATGTTTTTGCAGATGGTGAAATTTGCCTTAATGTGTGTCTACAGATCTTTCACAATTGGTGAAGTAAATTACATTTCCTTTATGACAGGGAATATCTTGTCAAACATCTGAGCAGAAAGAACTATATTGACCTAAAATTATGTATACCCAAATGGTACCCAAGCGGCTCTAATGAAACGCAGTTAGTCCTGAGCAGTAATAGCCAAAGTGTACATGGATTTTAAGGCACCTAAGAAATGCTTCTCAGTACTGAGTGCCACTAAGGAACACTCAAGAACCACAAACACTGTGTTGTATGGTTCCTTAATTCCAGCTTAAGGAGCACTCTTATAAAAAAAAAAAAGGAAAAGGGACTTGCTTTGGCTTTTTATTTTCATTCAATCTTTAATAACACTTGTTTGCCCTCCTGTTCACTCATTTTTAGGAGGGTTTTTCTTTACTATATTAAAGGGAACTCTTTTTCTTTTTTTTAATTCGAAGTGTATCTTTACTATTTACTGGCTATCACAAATAATTTTTCATTTGCTCTAGAATTGTTTTTATACAAATTCTCTTGCATCCTTATGTTTTTGCTTTACTGCTAAACAGTACACTAGTGCCTTCAGTGCATTCTCTTTAATTTCTTTAAGAAAGAGTTTAACTTATATAATGTCTTACAGATATCTTTCTTCTTCATCCTGCTTTCCTTTCCTCTTCTCTCGTCCAAGTGACTTAGATTTGGAGCACCTGAGCACTGCTCTTCCAAAGCTGGAGAGAAGTTGTAGCACAGTGCAGCAAGAAGGACTACAGGTGCCTGTGTCAGGTCTGTGTTCCACTTATCCTGAGTTCTGTTGTCATTTCCACCTTTCCACCCTATGCCATGGAGCTCTTCCACAGTCTCTCTTTCCATGGTATCCCTCCTGAACATTAAATAATTGTGTTCCTGTGTATATGCTGATTCTGCTTGCATCCCTTCCTGACAAGCATTGGTCTGTACTGACTGCTGAATTTCAGGTGGAGGAAATTTTTATTCAGGTGAATCCTGATATCGGGTATGGATGGGTGTGTTGCTTGTTGATTGAGGAAGACAATGCAGTCAGCTGGAAAAAGTTCTTTAAATTAAAAGGTTGTTACTTGCATTAGCTCACTAAGGGTTTTATTTGGTCTCATTTGGCCTTGAAAATCTCTAAAACAATGGCAAATTGTTGTGGAAATGTTTTTGACTCTTGTGCCTCAGGTCTAATCTGATGTAGTCAGCCCACAAAATCAAAGGAGCTACTCTGCTTTCAATGGATTGCTTGTGTGCTTAATTTTGGAGCAATGACCTAGCCACAGCAATGTCCTTTTTTGTTCTCTTGGGCTTTGGAAAGCTCTCTCAGTGGGGCTGCACTGAAAAGACCACCTGGGAATCTCAGCTGGAGCAAAACACAGCTGCTTGGTTTGCTGAACAAGGATCCTCTAAAGGAAGACCTAACACAGTGCTCACACTCAGCTCAGTTCTTTCAAATTTGATTGGAAGTGAAGAAAGTGGTTTACAAAGTGCCCTTTGCTGTCTGGGATGTCTTTTGGATGGCCTGCTGCCTGCTCACAGTGGGAACTGCTCAAAGTGCTTGAACTGCTGTACCTGTTCTGGGCACAGGGTTTGGATAAGGGAACTCACTGATAAATCTGTACTCTGTGTTTGTAATAGAAACATGACTGAGTATCAGAACTTACAGGTCTGCAATAACATAACATGATTTTTGGTTTAGCACAGGCAACATGTTCAGCATTTGCAATGCCTTCGATATACATTACTATTGGATGTGAATGGCCTGGAGTTTACAAGAAACACAGGAAGAGAGGAAATTCATTGGTGGAGATAACTTGGTGATTATTATCATTGCTTCCATGTCTTCTAAGGTTTCTTGAGTACTATTTGTTTTCATTAGTTTTAAGTATTTAAGTACATGAAACAGTGCCTAAATGATACAAAAGAAACTCAAAAGCCAACAAAGACAATTGGCCAATTTTAAAACACAACGTGTAGGAAGGAAAACGCTTGCAGCTTTTCGAAGGTAGCTTGTCTGTACATGACTGCTAATATAGTGAGCAAACCACAACAGCACTGAAAAAACTAGACTCTTAGTCTAAATACAGCGAAGGTTTTCATCATGTCCAATTCTCCAGACCAGGTGTGAATTGCTTCCTCAGTGCTTTGACCTAAATCTGTCAATATGGTCAGCTTGCTGGTGAAAATGCAAACCCATTTCAGCAGCTGCCAGCAGTAACATCTGAATGGCACGATGGCATGATCTGTGCAGTCAATATGAGATGGAGTTTCCAGCAGCAGATCTGGCTGTATTAAAATGAAATTCCCTAGCTGGAATACAAAAGGGGCCTTTCTCTTTTGTTTGATTTGTATGTTTGCCCACTGTATATGCCTGCTTTTTCATTGCTTTCATGTATTCACAGTTCAGCACCAGTAAACACATAAAACAGTACAAACAAGTAATAAAACAAGAAAGGCGGCTTGGTTATTTGATTTATTAATCTAAGTGGAGATAAAAACTGTCGAGTGGGGCAACTGATAGAGAACAACTCTGTCGTACACCACTTGCTTCTGCTGGGCCCACTGCCTTTCCCACTCCTCAGTGCCATTATAGGTGCCTTGGTGTTGCTCTCTCATCTGTTCATCTTTGTTTCTGAAATATAAAAAGTATTTCAGCCCAAGTTATAACTTCTAATGGGATGATGTATTTAAACTAACTCTAGCCATCCCAAAGTTAGGTATCTCCTTCAAGCTAGTCATACAGGATTTCCCTATATTAAATGAAGAAAGGTAAGATTGTCTTTGGAGCAATTTTTCTGTCACCAAGACCTTTATTCAAGTCGGCTTCCCTATGGAAGTGTCAGTTTCTCTCTCTTCATTAAAGCAGAGAGGACCTAGGCAACTCGACTGCACTCTGCAACAAAACAAATCCTGTCCCCAATCAACCTACCACATCCCTATTGTGTCCTAGAGTCTCTGGGATGGTTGCAAAGGGTATTACCCATGCTCTCAAGATTCCTGCCCGTGGAACATTAGGTTTGATATTGAATGAATTGAAAGGCTCTTTGGTTGACAAAACTAAGGTTCATTTCATCCAAATGCTGCTTCTGTTCTCAGTGACAGCTACTGAAGGCCGGTTTACACATTTAAAATTCGATGTCATTTGATATGTGCCCATGGGCAGCTTTGGAAAGACTTAAATGGCGCTGGAAGATGAACTTTCTCTGTCTGCTTTGTACACGTACTCACATATAATGTTTTTACCACTTGTATAGCAAACATTTTGTCAGAAGCACCCTGATTGCTAAGTTACTCTAGACATTAAAGCAAATATGATGAACAGTAATTGCTCAAGTAACCACTGGAGTTTGTGCAGAAATAAGATGCTGATGGGCAACAGGGGAGGCACCCATCACACTAATTATGTAGGAATGAGACATTTGTCCTCAGTTTTTTTATTTCATCACTTTCTTGCTTTCAGAGCACTGCAAATTATGTTTCTTATTCTTAAATGTCAATTTGTCATCACTTACAGCTGTTCTCATCCACAAGTATGCTTCTCTGTGGCTTTTGCTTGCAAATTGTTTACTTCTGATTCCTGGAGTTACAGAAGCCACTTGTTTCCCCAGTAGTTAAAGTCATTCACATTTAGTGCATCCCTAAACAGATATAAATGTTGAATAAATCATCTCATGCTGATGTATTGTGGCTTCGCAAAGTAAAGTCTATGTACAAGAAGCAATACTCTCTTATCAGATAACAGAGAAGAAAATCAGGTTGCCTGTCTTCTGTCTTTATGTTTTATGTTTAAAAAAATGTTTTCTGGAAATTGAGTTTTCATTTTTACTAGAATTCAGTACAAAAAAGCTCTTACCTATTTCAGAATTTTGTTAGAGGGACAGCCACGACAAAACGAGGTCTAAATTTTGTATGGATGTTAGTAATATCCCAGGAAATTACACAAGGTTTAATTTTCTGTTTTTTACTAGAGGGAGGTTTTTCAAGGATTTTAAGATGTTACCTTGAAATTCAAGGCTGGACGCTAATCAAACTAGGTACCTCAGCCTGACAGCAGTACATTCACTTTGTTTTTACTATAATGTATGCAAAAAAGTAGAGGTACATCCACTAGAGATTCCTGGCTTTATATTCCATTTTGTTTTATATTAAAAGTATAATTTCTATTTCTTTTTCTTGGAGGTATTCTCGTGAAATGCATCTAACTACGGTATCTAAAATAGGAATTTTGTCTCCTTATTTAGTCAGTAGAGGGAAATACTTAGCAGGAAGGTAATTAAATCTTTCTGAAAAGCTTACTTCTCTCCATTGACTACAGCATCAGGAATTTACACCTCTGCCTCAGTTCCTCACCAAAATATTAATAGCTAGGGGGGATGAATCCTGGGTCTATTATTGTACATTCAGATTTCATGTTAAATGACACCTTCTGACAAAGTGCTGGATCTAATGCAGACAAAAGATGTCCAGATAAGGAAATGGAAAGAGTAGCAGTTATCATATGCTTTGAAAACTCAGATAATTCAATGCAACCAATAACCGGTAGGACCTGAGAAAGAGAGAGCTTGCAGAAATACTGTGCATTATTCATAATGTTTCTACAGAGGAAAGAGCCATTGATTAAAAGACTCTGAGAATCGAACAGAATCATTTTTAGGAAGCAGAAAAGCAAAATCAAAACAAATTTTCTATCGTAAAATAGTTCCAAGGTGGGAGGATGGCCCTTAAGATTTGACTTGGAGTAATGAAAAACAATAGATTTTTCAGCATGGTGGGAAAGAATGAGGACCAAGTGATTTTTAGAGCAAAGACACTGCTGGAATTTTAACTCTTCTCTAGAAGACTGGCTATAGAAAATGGAACCATTTGGCACTTAGGTAAAGCATATTTGAAAAAGCTTAGCCTGGAAAGGGTTTCCTGCAAAGGAAAAGTCCAAAACCAGCTTTTCTTGAAGATTAACCTAACATATTAAATATCCAATGAAAGATTGATTTTTGCCATGATTTTTTAATAAAACTGTTATCTTTACTGTGAAAACCACAATTTTCCAGTCCACTTATTTTGGTTTTCATGGTGTTTTTTCATGACCGTGAGGAAGCTTTGAGCTACTTTCAGTATATACAAACATACATGATTTCCCCATCCTTATTTACCTCTCCTTACTGATATAACACACCACAAAACACATCTTAGTGAGAACAAGTTCCTTACATGAAATTTCTTATGACACGTCTTGCTGTTTGGTGTCGTGGAGTTTTTATTTTGAGTGTGTTTCAATATTAATTCCCCAGAGAATTAATTTCCTTCTGAAATAAATACTCCTTGTTGATAGACTTGAGCTTTGGAAACTGCAGTCTGCCCTGGCCCAAGACCAGGTTCTTGGAGGTGAGATTATACCTGTACCAGTCATGCTGTAAGGCCAAGCAAAACATGAAGGGGAAACAGCAGTAGGAGAGCTTTTGTGTGAGTTGGTAATTGATAATCGATTGCTACTGACACCTGGAAGCACTGAAATGTAGCTGGAAACTGTAAGCTTGCTATTAAAAGTGAGTTTTGTCTCTCCAAGATGAGCCACAGATAGGAAATTATGTTGTTACTTTCCTTGTTTTCTCTTCAAGGTGATGCACACTTTTAAGATAATTTATCTGTCTCTGGATATACAAAAAGACTGGGCTGAACTTTACTTACTGAACTTCACTTTAGGATTTTTCCAATGGGAAAAGTTCATTCTCCAGCTACTGTTAAGTCACACCACACCACATTCAAATAATCTGCTGCAGGATTCTTCTGCTCAGCTTTGATACCTGAGCTACCTGTTATTTTCTTTTTACTCCGTAGAGTGAAGTAGGCATTTGTTCATCTCATCTAAAAATTGAAATGTGGGAACCAATTCAGTTGCCTACACATATCTGCCTGCTGCCGAAACATATCTTGAGCCATCCACTTGAGACTGGTAGATAAAACACCAGCACTTGTGGGAGGCCTGTTCTCTTCCCTAATGGAGGGCAGGAAGCCCAGCATGATGCCCTGTTGTAGTTAAGCTATTGAATCAAGCCATGTATTCTCAAGTTTTCACCACTTAAACCATTTAGGAGAGGCATTTATTACCAGACTGTAGATGCCTGAATGTAATTCTTGCAAATGAATTGCATGTCTAAGCTCCCATTATAATCAAAGCACATTTAATTACTACTGTCAATGGTGTCTGGAGAGCTACGATGTAATTTGACAGAAATTTTTCAGAAAAATAGATTGCTGATTGTAATGGGTTTCGATCTGACTTGTAGAAGCCAGATTCTTCTATTAGCAGGCATATGGTGGCATTTTAGTTGAGAGCAGTAGAATTATTTATTAAGAGAACTTTTCCAATTGGTGTACAGTTGCCTTGCATTAAAGTAATTGATTTATTAGCAGTTAGATGAATGTGACTATGTTAAAACTAAATAACAGTGAGTTGGGGTTTATTTATCTCACAAACTCTTTCATGTTGACTTTATTATTTGTTTGAATTTCAAGTGGTAGTTTTTAATGAGTACATGTTTATACATTTTAGGATGTTTATATTAACTTATGCAGTACCTGAAGCAAGGTATTTTGCATGACAGACATAATCTGTACATCAATTTATTTTTACTGCTAGTCATATGGTATTCTGTGACATGACAGTACACCTCATACGTGCCAAAATGTTATAGAAAGGTAATGCCTGAAGGAGTGATAAAAATATTATTTTAAAACATCTCTAGATCATGTTTGTAAGACACTTTTACATGAAGAAAATTACTTTTCTGTCACTGACGGCAATTAATAACATCTGTAAGAAGTATTACCAACACAGTAGAGTGGTTTAGATTTTATTTTTTAAATGGCTTTGTTCCCGTGTCCAAAAGAAAATACAACTGGATACACAGTGACAGCTGACCATGCAACATAATACCTTTAGCAGCTTTGGTCCAGGAATATGCTTTGTCACAGGCTAGAAGTCCTTTGGATGCTCTAGAGTTCCTGGAGCATATTTTAAATCTGTATTATAGCAAAAGAGCATGAGCATAGCAGAGGCTTTGAGATGACAACTCAGTCACTTCCTTGCCTTGGCAGAAGAGACAGCGGCTCTTAAAGAGAAGTGACTCTTAAAGAGACATTATCTGGATAAACAAACCATCCATCAAAAAGTGGATCTGAAAAGACAAATGCAATGGGATTGTTCCAAACCACCTCTGGGCAGGGTGGCTGACGGTCTTGAGATCCCTAATCATGAAACCCTTCCAAAGAGCTGTCAGCACCATCCCTGCTAACAGCTAGGCTCAGGAGCTGTGTTGGTCGCAGCTTCTGGGAGCTTGCAGGCGATTCCCTGTGACTTTGTTGTACGTGCTGTGAATGGTGCAGCACACGGCACAGCACAGTAAACTGTGGTGCAAGGCTGTGGTGTGACAGCCTCAGTTAAAAGTCATGTACACGTATCCCTGTACAGGCAATAGCTTGGAATAACCAAAGCTTTCTGGGGAATAATCCAAGCAGTTAGCAGAGATACCTCCTCTAGTCTGCCCTAGTTTGAGTGACTTCTTGCTGCTGAAAAGAGCTGAGGAAGAAGCTCAGGCGCTGCGCACGGGATGATTTACATCACTTAATTCCTAGTTCATTCCCTGTCTTTCTTTTGGACTGCTTCAATTAGCCATTCCAAGACATGTTTCTAGGAGGTTGGTCCTGTGCCAGTGAGGTAAGCGTGCTGGTGATGGCCAAAGTGACTTGCTTTGTTGAGCAGTTTGTGGTGACCAGCCACAGCCAGGAAACCAAGTAACCTCAGGGTTTGTGCTAGTGGTGCGAGATCCTTTGTGATCATTTTTCATCAGTGGCACACTTTCCAAGATGAACTTCTTAAAGGTAAGATTTCATACACCACGGTTTATTTTCTAGGCTAAAACTGAACAACAGTAGTCTTTTTCTCAAGCCTTACTGGCAGCAAAAATGGCTGCTAGAAGTTAGTTTACTAAAAGAGATTTGAATATTCATCTAGAAACCTGGGAAAATAAACATATTTTGTCTGGAAAAATACTTCTCCAGATATTTGTAATGAACCAAACAGACAGGAAGGACGGAGGAATGGAAAGATGGGAAGCAAAGAAGCAGAAACAGTGTGCATCTTCCTCCCTGAAGTACACGACTGCTAATTTGAGTCCAAGAACTTCAGAGCTCTGGTGACTTGTTTCTTACTTTTGGTTATATTTCACTCACTGTTGGACCATCCAGGTGTCGAGGCCAACGCTCTATTATATCTCCCAGTTTAGGATGAAGGATTAGGAGGCCTTTTCCTGGAGTAGCAGTTACATAATATTTTTGGTTTTAGTATGGCTTTTTAGATAGGTATACAACATGAAATGATTATAAAACATATCTAAGCGTGTTCCTTTGTTCATTCCTCCAGATTCCCCGCTTTTCCTTCCATGCCAACAAAGGGGCAAAATCTCATAGAGCTTCCATGCACACCAAGCATGATCTTCTTAGCTCAGCATCCTGACCAAAACACTTGATATATTAATCCTTAAGCTGCCTTTATGGGGCTTGCTTTCAAATATTTGCAATGAACCTACTACATAAACTGCTTATCATGTGCTGAGGTATTTTTGACTAGTCTCTGAGGTGACAGGTCTCACTTGAAATATCATAACTCTTGCTAATTGGAAATTGTAAGTAGTTTATTTCGATAGTATGAAAGACCTGGGGTTTAGCTATATTATCTGTTGTAACATCTGACTAATCATGACTAGAAAAGAAAAAAAAAAAAAAAGCTGAGTGACTCTTACATCCTCTCCTGAAACTGGAGGTAGCAACATTTATCTATTGATGTAGTTCTCATAGGCATGTGGAACAACAGTATTGTAGTCTGTATGTCTAGCCACAGTGTGAGTAGGAAAAGGGGGGAAACTGGGGAAATTTGGTTGATCATCATATGATTAGAGTGCATAGCATGAGACACTTTTGATTGGACTTCGTGCTCCTCCATGTCCTTTGTGTTCTGATCATTAATTTCCATCATGTGCATATATGATGCTTTGAATCAAGTGATTGCTGGTAACTCCATGACCACCAGGTCCTATTGCATAAAGCTGTATTTATACTTCCACAAAACTGACATCGAGTTCTATCATCATTAAAAGTGTTAGAATTCTCCCTATATACTAAAACAAATACATACGGGTGGCAACCTGTATTTAGATGTTATATCCTGTAATTTAATTGTAGTAAACTTTTTCAAAAGTCACTTGGATTATGACTTAGAGCACACTAGTAGTAACTTGTCTATACCCAAATTTCACAAAATACTGCTTCTTAGTAAACTTAGTCGAGAAAAAAGTACATTTATTTGCTTGGCCAATCTAAACAAATCTAAGGCTATGTTGCTCCAAGGGAACAATTTTTCCTGTGCCACCAATAGGGGCTCTTTTGCTTGACTTGGCTGATTCTTCTGGCATATACAACACATCTTGAAAGTTTGCTCAATATCTCTGTTCAGCTGAGCCAATATAAAGCATTTCTGGTTCTCTTAGGTTTTTCAGTCCTTAAATGACCTGTATGGTCTTTTATAAAAGCAGGAGTGCAAAAATGTTCCTTTTTCTGTCCAAAATTCAATCTGAGTCTGAAACTCCCTCCTACAGGACTGGTGAGACCACCCTCTGCTAATTGCATTTGTTATTTTTTCAAAAGCCTTATCCTCAACTAGTACTCAGCCTTGGTGTATACTCTCCATAGGCAAGTGATGTTTCAAGATTTCTGTAAAGCCATATAACTTTCCAAACTGAGAAATATGGACCAGGAATCACTAAGTCTATGTCTAAATGATGAGTGTTAGAAGTGCATCTAGGACTGAGATGATGGAGAGGCACTGCTTTCCTAGCTTACCTTGAAAGCTAGGAATGAAGGCTGAGCAGAAGTTACTCTGCTTAAACATGGTCATGTGGCCATCTGGGAGTACCTCACTGTCCGTCTAGATGGTAAATTAGACAGAGCTTAGATGTCTTCCTTCCTTCACAATACAGGTTTTAAAACCTACAAAAGAAGCAGCAGACCTGAGCCAGCCAAAGAGTAAAGCTGACAGAGCCACTGCAGAAACTGTGGAAGCTGAAAGCATCAAAGCAGCCATGACTTTAAAAGCTTATTTCTGCTGTTTTAACTCTGTGTAACCTGTTGTCCACACAGATTTGCTATTTGCTCTCACAGATTTACTCTTATCCTTTTGTTTTTCCACCTACCTAATTCCTCTCAGAACTCCATTGAAGAGATTTAAGCAACAAATGAAGCCAATAATAGCAATGCTAATGGAGATAATATTTGCTACTACCATGTTGTTTGCTGTTTTGGGATGCTCTTCCTTTCCTCTGCCCTTTGTCTGCCTTGTGTGTGCATTTTCTAAGTTCTGTGGTCCTGATATTTTCTCTGATTGTATATTTATACAACTGTGGTAAATTCCATGTTTCTTAATGGCTCTTAAGGCACAGTATGAGCTTCTATTAGGTCTGCACAGTATATACATACCAAATATATGCATTTCAAAATCAAACTTTGAGGGAGAATGTCCAGAGTCAGAGACTGTGATGACAAAGGGAAGCAGAATTTTGCTCTGTGTTGGATGAGAGAAAATTGGTTTTTTTAATACGGATTCTTGTTTTGGATGCACATGGTTGTACTTAAGACTATCACTATTGGGTCTTGAAAGACAGACCACAGAACAGGGTTTCATGTGTAAGTCTACAGATAAGTGCATTCTCCTTCAAAATTTAGTCCAAGATGTAGAATGTAATGAAAAAATTGTGGTCTCATGCTGCACATATTATTTGTCAGAATGTTTATTGTATCTTGAATGATTTACCGCAAAGAAAAATGCTGTACATAAAAAGTAATTTGAAAATTACTCCGTGCTATTTATCGTATGTATTCTATTTTTCACATATGTAGTGAAGGCAGAGAGAAAGATGGTGTGTTGAGCCTCTGAAGAACTTTCAAGCTTTATGTTGTACTATCACAGTCACTAGCAACGATTTCATTTGGACTGCACACTGGTCTTCTAAGTTAGTTGATTATTTTGTCTCCTGCAGCTGAGTGTGATGATATTCTAGCATAGATGTATGTTAGAATCACTGAATCAAAGAGTAGTTTCAGTTGGAAATTACCTCTTATGTTCTTTGATACAACTCTCTGCTTGAAGCAGTGTCACCTTAGATCAGGTTGCTCAGGGTGCTGTCCACTTGGATTTTGAATAGCTCCAGTTCTCTGTATGACAGAGACAGGTACTTTAACCTCTTATTTGGACCTGTTAAGTAATTTGTCTATTGATGTGGCTCCTGATTTCTTATTAACAGTGCTATGCTTTTGACTGGGAAGCATATTTCAGTTTTTTTCACATTGCCTTTTTTGGAGGGAACACGTCTGGCAGAGAACGAGTAGGCCTTGGCAAAATGGACCTCTCTCCTTTCTGATGTTCTCAGACAAGGCTGTTGTGACAGTGACACAGCCCTTTATCTCACTTTGTCAGGAGGGCAGCCACAAACTTTGCTGTTGAGGAGCAATTTTTGATGAGGGGGACACTCTAATGGCAGCATTATATTTTGGACTCAGGATGCTCAAGGTATCTCCAAAACCTAGTTAGGAATGGGAACATATGAAGTTCTTTGTGGGGAGCTCATTCATGCCCTGCAGCAGCAACCTGGCATCATCAGAACCTTTCTGTTGTGGACACAAAGTGGCCCTGGGGAGCTGTCCACCTCAAAATAGTTTGGAGAAAGTTAACTCAGCGAGCTCAGAGGAAAGGTAAGGTAAGGCAAGACCTTTCTCTTGTCCTCTCTATTGCTGGGCTCTTGGCCTTTCTGAAGCAGTAAGTGCATCTTCCCACTGTGCACACAAGACACTGAAGGGTCACTTTCCCACGGATTAACCAATGCTAAGACCTAAAACTGTGTGAATCTGTAGAGGCATCACTCCCTGATCCTGCAGAATGTTGACGATCAGTAGGAGATTCATGAATGTCATGACCTTGTGCTTGTCCGCTTATCCTTTGGGCCCTCATCCCCATGGTAACCATCATCTGGAGGCTAATCCGGAGGGATGCTGCACAGCTGGGTTCTGGGTGGTCTGGAGATGCTGAGACAGACCTACCTCTTGGACTCTAGCACCTCTGTGTGGGGGTGTGGCCTGAGCACATGGGATCGTAGGCATGTTGGATAGCTAATTCTCCATCCAAGATGTTGTGCATATTTTGGAAATACTGAAACTTCCCTCAAATTCCAGCTTCTTTTTTTGGCCTCAGATGATGTTTTCTGAATTTGAAGTGGTGAAACCATGAGTGTTGATCTCCTCTTGGCTCCAGCTGTCACTTCTTTACATGCTGTTTGGCACAATTCTGTTCAGTAATGGACACAAACAAGACAAGTGCCTCACAATCTAACACAGGAATGTTTTGTATCATGTTGCCAAGGTTAAGGCATGTTGTTTTGGTCTATAGCATGAGAATCAGGAAGGGCACACAAGGCCATGAAGCCTTCAGGCTGAAGAAACCAGATCTGCCAGGATTTATTTTTATGTTTTATATAGGAACAAAACTCTGGCATTTATTGTTTTCCAGTTCATGCTTGCACTTCCTTTTTCACAAGTAGAATGTTTAGGCTCCAGCCTTTCTGACACCACCCCACAAGGAATATTGGATGATAAACAACATGCATGTGGCCAGGAAGATCAATAGACCTGGAATGCGAAACATGGGATATAGCAACACAACAGTAAAGACAGGACACTATTTGGAATTAGGCAGTGGCCAGTACCTCTCTATATTCGCTGCTCCTCTAAAAGATCAGAAAACACAAATTCTGTCCCAAAATTATCTGCGAAAAGAACTGAGATGGGGTATGAAAAGATATGAAACTAAGGTGGAGTTATGACACAGTATTTTCCAGCATAACAAACATGCAAGCTATCTCCCTGATTATGTAAGAGACTGAGGAAAATTTCCTAGTATTGGATTCACTGAATGTACTACAGAGATCATTCTTTTTCCAGGCAGTCATGCATGGAAGAAGACAAGTGAGCATTTCAAGCACCTATCAGTGCAGAAGCAGTGTTCAGTAAATTAAAAATTTTGAGAACTTCTCTGCAGGAGCTTGATCTATTATGGCAGAAAAAGCACACTTCAAATGAAAAAGTAATAATAGCAACACATGTCAGTCCTAAATACAAGACAGAATATAGAAAGGTTGAGCTGTGAATAATCAGGAAAATAAATGTTTCTATTCATGCCATGAGAAACTTTATTTAAAGGGGTTTGGAGAAGACAGAAGAAAACTTACCTTTCAATTGGTTAACTTCAATATTTAATGACTATTAGTCTAGGAAACAGCAGCTCCTTTTACAAGAGCCAGGAGTGGAGTGAATTGCTGTCAAAATCCAGCATCTAATACTAAAAAGTCTTAACTTATCTGCTTGAACCAACAAATAAATTAAACTACAAAAAGATTTTCCAACTACTGTTTTTTTTAAATGACTCCTAAATATATTAATTGCATGAGTTCTTTCAACTTAAGTCCTTTGGAAGAGCTCCCAATAAAGTTAATGACACAAAGTTCTTTCAACCAGTGTCTTTTGGAATGTGTCCCCATAATATTATTGTCATTCCCTCAACTCATTCATCTTTGCAACATCATAGTAATTACACATTAATTCTCCTGTATATTGAACTACCTTTCTTTGTAATAAAGTAACATTTTAGGTAATTAAACAGCATTTTGATTTAAACTATATTCAATAGTAATATATGCAGTGTTTGTAGCCAAACATAGGGAACTGAATAAGTAAAACAGAAATTTCATTAAACTGAAAAAAAAGAAATTTTCAGCCATAGTATATGCCTTAATGAGCAACTCTATTAAAGGAATTCAGGTATTCAGAATGTGATACAAAGACTTCTTTCATAATTTACCTAGTTGAGTCGTCAAGCTAATTCACATAACAAAATAGTCTGGCTTCTTTGTGTGGCTACATGGAAAAGAGTCATAAAAGACAATATATCTTTTAAACTTCTTAAAGTGCCTATCTCTGAAACACCTAAATTGTTATGAGGTGTACTTATTCTTTGATGTACTTATTCATGCCACAATGAAGTGGTCTCTTTTGGGCTCGTCCAGACTGAGTAAGCTGTGGTTTGCTGTGGACAATTGTAACTTGCCTCTTTATACTCCCTGTCTAAATCACACCTACTGAGAGCAGACTGTCTGTCTGGATCACACTTGGGACTTCAATGAAACACCACCAAGTGACCCAGGCTGGGCTTTCACTGAACAGTTTCCTGCTCTCACTGCTCTGCTCTGGTGCGGGGCCCTTCACAGGCTGTTGTCTCTTCGTGACCATGTCCGCACTGGCCCAGACTCATCCGTGGGCTCCAGTCCTCTGGCAAGCAGTGCCTCCTTCAAGTGCATCACCCTGGTGCCCCTCAAAATGTCCCCTTCTGTGTCCCTCCTCTTGGGTCTCTTCACATGCAGCTCCTCACTTTGGGCAGCCGGCAGCTCCTGGCCTTTCCTAACCATGTCTGAGCAGAGGCACAAACCTCTGACCAGCTGAGGTTTTGGCACAGGTTGGGTTGGTTGTTGAGCTGGCTGGAACTGGCTGTGATATTCCGGTGATATCCAGATAGCCTTATCCCAGACATGTCACTCCTGTAGCCTTCTGCTACCCAAACCTTGCCAGTTATGGCCACAACACCTTCCCAGAATGGATTTTGGCCTAGTTCTGTTCTTGCACATGCACATGCACATGCACATGCACATGCACACAGACACAGACACAGACACAGACACACACACACACACGCATGCTCATACATCCATACATACACACCCACTTTTCCTTGCTCACACAGATCTCTGTCATGCCTGTGGGCACTGAGGTCGCCCAAAATGCACTGCCTTGGTCCTGCTGGCCACACTATTTCTGATACATGGATTCCATGGGCCTTCTTCACCTCCTCGGCTCACTGCCAGCTGATGATCAGCTGCTGTCAGCCAGCATCCCCAAGTCCTTTTGTGCCCAGCAGCTTTCCAGCCTCTCTGCCCTGAGCCTGTAGCTCTGCAAGGGATTGCTGTGATCCAGGTGAAAGTCCTGATACTTGGCCCTTTTGAACCCCATACAACTGGCCTCGGCCCCTCAATCCAGACTGTTCAGATTCCTCTGCAGAGCCTTCCTGCCTTCCAGCAGATGAACATTCCCACCCAGCTTGGTGTCGTTTGTGAACTTACTGAAAATGCACTCAATCCCCTTATTCAGACCATTGATAAACATATTAAATAGGACTGGCCCCAAAACTGAACCCTGGGGAGCACCACATGTGACCAGCCACCAACTGGATTTGACACCATTCACCACAACCCTCTGAGCTCATCTAGCCAGCCAGAATATCCATCCGATACAGGATGAATATCCTCCTTTTGTTGCTCACATATTTATAGAAATGTTTTCAATTGTCTTTTATAGTAGTAGCTGGATTAAGTTCTAGTTAGGCTTTGGCCCTTAAAATTTTCTGCCTGCATAACCTCACAACATCCTTGTCTAGACTTAGTTGTTTTTACAAGCTGTATGTAGTTCAGTGGTATGGACTTCCGAACAAGATATTTTATTAGTGGGAAGGGTTGGATTGTTTAGAATCATGGAAAATACATGTAGGGCTTTTAACCTTGAGGTCATTGGTTTGAGCTTGGTCCAGCCTGATAAGAAACCAAAAACATTAATTCTGTATGTTCTCATGCAACTCTTCCAAACAACTATTTCCTAAAGTGTAAGAGGGAGGTAATTGCTGATTTTTTCCTTCTTTTTCCTGCTTTCCCTTCCGAGTTCAAACTTTAACACTGCCTAGTAGGATGATCTGCTTCTGCTTTTTGAACAAATGCAGCAGACAATTTTCTTCTGTAGAAAGTATTTCTCCTTCCCACATACATATTGTATATGAATAGTGCTTTATGATTACCCAGGTGCCTTCACTGATATACGTAAGTGGTAGTTCTGCTAGATATTGTTCACTGTGAACCCCCTTTTGTCCAGGCCAGATGTTCAGGGTTTATTTCACATAAATTCAGGTATCTAGTTGAATCACATAATTTTAGGGTGTGTTTCTCTAAGCCCTATCATGTGGAAGAGAGAAAAGCACCAGGTGAGCATGTCTGAAGTTTTATGTGTACCACCTTATCCACAAATGTTTAATACATTTTGAGAACTGGTATAGCTTGGGATTTTGCTTAGGTGCAGAAAGGCACACTCAGTGTCAGAGTGTTCACACTGAGTTTTGAGACGTATTCAGCTGGATTCAGGCTGAGTTTCAATGCCAAGATTCAAAAGAAAAAGTAAGGATGTCTGCAAGAGATAGCTGATGGCCCTCAGAAACCTCTAATTCTATTAAACCTGCAGTACAGGGTTCCCTAAGAACTGAAAACACAGGATCCCACATAACCTCAAAAGTTTCCCAATCTAGACCTGTGGGAACCTGAACTCCTGGAGGCTTATTTACAGTGATCAGGCTGGTTAACACACCTGGGGAACACTAATTTCACTTGAAAATATGCAAAGAAGGTGGTGGCACTGCATAAAGACTCTTTATGAGACTGAAGATATCTTTGGGATTTAGGTCCTCTGTTACTGGAACTACTGTCAGCTTCTTATGCTTCTGGTGGCTTCCTCTCCCTTCACTGTGCAACCCTGGGTTAAACACGAGTATAGAGATGAACTGCAGATTTCTTATTAGCGACATGCATATTGTTCAGGGTGTCAGATTTTCTAAGATGACTGTACAGTGATTACAGAGTTAACTGTCCTTATCTTTCGTACTATTACTCTGGATCTTTTATTTTTAACATCTATTGCACTATGGATGTTTCTTTTCATTACCAGTGGGCCATATTTTTTAATATATACCTAAGGGTGTATTTCATGGTTACTGCCACAGTGACTGTTGTATATTCTCCTTTTTTCTAAAATAAATACTGTACACAAGTCCCATTTAGAAAAATTGTTCTCCCTGCTCCCAAACACCAGTTAGACATTCTTCCACCAGAACTCACCAGTGCTTTGATCAAGGTCATGCTTAATTTTGAACCCATTTTTCCGTGCTGATACCTGAAGTACCAGTACTGGGGGTGACCAGCTACTCAAACTGCTTGTGAGCCCTAATCCAAATAAAATCTTTGAGGAAGAGGTTGTCAGCTGTATCAGGGTTTTCAGCTACATTTTTTTCATGGTCAGCAAGCAGCACAGACAGAGTGCTGATGTGAGTTGATGTTGATCACTCTTAGTCCAACTTGTATCTCCATATTGCTCTGTCTCCCTGAAGCAGCCGAGTGTGTCTGCAGTACTGATTTCCTAAAACCACTTGAAGGCACTAGCTTTATACTCCATAAAAATGCCCACAGCTTTCAGCTGGCCTCCTTTTGTCATTTTAGCAGCTGAGTGGAGGGGAAGCAGAATGAGGAAGAGAATACCCCCCTTAGTGTCTGAGCAGTCAAGTGAATGGGGTGTGTGTTACTTACAGCTATCACCAACAATAGGGTACTGTTGGTGTTACCAGAGTCTGCAATATTTTCAGAGATCTGAAAATGACATTTTATTTTGGCATAGCAGCAGAAATTTATCATTTGAATTGCTTATACTTTCCCACATTGCAAATATTGCTGATACAAAGAGGGAATAATCAGCTTCTTGTGGGATTTGCAACCATTAATAGCTGAGCATTCACGTAAATTTGCTTGTGAGCTTTCCAGCACTGGTGGTGCCCTGTATGCAGTCGTGGGAAAGGTGAGGTGGGCTTGAACTGGACATGGGAGAAAGGCATCAAAAGCCCTGGCTGTGCAGCAGCCTCAGGCTATTTTATAACCCAGTTAGAGAGAGCACTGCATTAGATGATTATAGTATGTGTCTGCACCTGTCATGGCTTGATCACAGACACTGAAGATCTTTGAGCTGTATTTTAATGCCTATCACAGCACTGAGCAGTTACTGCCTCCTATAGCATTACATCCATGTGCATAAGCATTCAATTTTATGTCTGTATAGCGGCAGAGCAAGTTGTTTAAGTTGCTTACCCTGGATGCTGATTATACTTGAGATGATCTCATATGTATAGTGTTTCAAATGCTCTCTTTGTAATCGAGTCTTCTTCCCCTGCATCCCCACACGGAAGTATGGTGTTTAGCATGCAACAGGTAAAGCACTGCCAAATTACATTTTTCAGCTGGAACCGGCTGCCAACACACATTTTTCAGAACTGTAAACTGTACCTCTCATTCACAAAATAATCTTCACAGATTAAGGGCATAGGAGTTGTTCAGGCAAAGAGTCTGTCTAGCACAGCACCCTGCCCTAGCAGTGTCCATGTGTGGATGTGAAAGGAAGGGAAAAGTTGGGCAAAATTTTGTCAGTTCCTAATATCCCTTCTATGATGAACCTATCTAAGCTGTACACAATATTTATTCAAGGTGTGAATGAATTATGGATTTAAACAATGACATAAAGATTTTCCTGTTCTGTTTGGTTATTCTTTCTTAATATTTCCTAATATTCTACTTGGTTTTTGAGCGCTGAGTTGGTACTTTCACAGTGCTATCTAGCCTAAGCCTTTCTGCAGACTCTTTCTGCAGAATACATCAGCCTATTTAATATGTAATCACCCTTTTTACATATGATACCAGGTCTGATTTTCCAAATAATTTACCCCATGACTTCACATTTATCTGCATTGAATTCCACCTGCCATTTTGCTGCTCAGTAGCTTAGGATGTTTCTCTTTGCTTACACTACCTCGAATGACTTAATATTATCCACAGGCTTCACCATGGCACTGTTGGCTCTCTATCCCAGGCTGTTTACAAAACATCTTGCACTGCTCACACATGACCAAATCTGTGCTGGCTCTGAGGCTCTTACACTCCTTGACCTGAGGAGGTTGCTCAACTATCCAGTAGCTGGAAGAACTTTATGTGTAGGTCGGGAGCATCCTCAAATTACTTGCTCCCTGTGATCTAAACTGGTAGACTTGCACTGCACAGGTCTTGATATGGAAGAGTTAGAGGCTCGAAGAAAAATATAGGTTCAATACCTTTTCCTGGATAAGCTGCACATAAGCAATCTTATCTTTAAACTTCAGCATTCAGATACACTTAAAATATCTTACGCTGAGACCTCTCGACTGCCAAGAAGTTTTTTAATGGAGTTTTTTAGTATATCAGCATGATGTGTATAACACTGGCTTCCATGTTGCGAACTCCATTTTCCTATTTGTGTGTCTTTGGTTTTCATCGTCCATTTATGAAATTCTGAACCAACAGAAATTTTCAGAGAAACCTAAATGACTCATTGGACCATGATGGAAAACTCTACAACTTCCTGCCCTGAGCAGCAGTGCTGGAGAGTTGTGTATGATTCATACTGGACATGGTCCCAAATTCATTGGAAATACTGTTAGAATTGTAAAAAGTGGCAAGTCATTGTGGGGGCCTGGACCCTGCCAAAGGCTGAACTGAGGAAGCTGTGGCTCAGCTAGTGTTGAGTCAGCCCGACTTTGCTGTCATCAGCAGAGCATTACTATTTTACACAGGCTGACAGCCCCATCACAGCTATCAGTTTGCAGACCCAAATGCGATGGGATTAGAAGAAATCGCCATAAATTACTGCTTTGTTGCAGGACAATCGGGGGGGGGGGAGGGTGTCAGCAATGGACGTGCATAGGTAGCATGGAAAGAATTAGGCAGCAGAGACAAAAAGGTAAAAAACAATGGCAAAACAATGATTATATCAAATTATCAAGATAATATATCTTACTGAGGTTTACTGTCCTTTGTTGAACAGCAGCTTGTTTTACAAAAAATGTTGTCTGGCATGCAGGGATATTCACCATCTCATTATCTGATTTGGTTCTTTGCAGGGAGAGATTATTCTGTCTGCCTCGTTTGAATTCATTTTCTATTCAGTATGGAAAAAGTCACCCTGGATCTGGGTTAATCCATCTTCTGGTGGTCATGATGAAGATCTGAATGAACCGAAAAAAGAACAAATTGCAGCAGGCATGTAACAAGCCCCTCTTCTTTCTGTTAAACCTCTGTTAATAACGTGTGAAGGAGTGACAACAAAGAGCTTCTGTCCTCTTTATAAAAGACCCTTAAGGGGAGAGGCAGGCTGTAAGAAACTATTCTTTTGCTAATGATAGCTGAATTACTGAGAATGCTCAGTGTTAAAAACCCACGAAGAGGATCTTGTACATGGAAAGGAAGTATTTCCTTGGATGACTTTCTAATGACTGTCAAACATTTGCAGCCATCACACAAAAGGATGCATTGTGCAGGCAAGGCACAAGTAACCTACTGCTCCTGCTGTGGTTACATCTGCCAGTAGCTGAGAGCTGTAAGCACTCAAGTAGTCCCACAAATTAAAAACTGACCCCTGATTCTGAATTTTCTTTACTTCACTCTTTCTACTTGTTTCTTCTCTTTTTTTCTTTTTTTTTCTTCCCTCAAAGGTAGTTTGGTTGATAATGATTTTACTAGAAAGATTGTAGAGCCTTTCAGCCACATACAACTCTCTCTGAGTTACATAAAAGACTTTTTCATACCAAGTTGTTCACTTGTTCAAGATCTTTAGATTTCTGTCACCATAACTCTCCTCAGCCTGAAACATACCCATTAATATAGGTGTATATGTAAAACTTAGTGACTTGAAGAATATTCTTGCTCCTAGCTATAGATCTTCTATGTGACTCAAAGGTTAATGACTTTTCCTGCATTTTTAACGTCTTCCAGGGTCTAGTTTACAAGGGGCAATTTAATCACATATCCTAATCACATATTTTTTCATACTTTCAGAAAGTCCACAAAAAATCACCTTCCTCTACTCAATTTTTGTATTAGTATTTTGTGGTTTGTTTTTCCCCCTCAAATACAAGGCAGAAAAAGAACAAAAGAATTCATGGTTAAATAATTGCATCATGTATAACAAAGGAACCTCATCACAACGTCCACAACTGAACTCTCATAATAGTAATTTTTTTATAGCAGTCATATTTTGGCAATAACACAGAGAATTAACAGCTAAATGGTGAGGAGGAAAGCTCATTCATGCAGCTCATGTTGCATGCTAGAGTCAAACAGGTGTTACACACTTTTTTTCAGTACTGTGATAGCATCAAGGGACAGGTTTTTGGGGAGGAATTTCTATAACAACAAAATACTTGGAAATGAGGCAGTATTTCTTATATTGGTGTAAATACTGAAAGCTATGTGTATATTAAGTTTTCTTTTTGTTTGATTGCTTTTTTGCCCTTAGCATAATTTCATTAGTAAAGCTCTGTGGGCAAAATTTTACATGTGGATATGGTCTATGATTGAAAGTTTTTCTGTCAGTATGATGTCTCAGCTGAGCTGGGGGGAAAAAATCACACACCCTAAACTCATTTATCTGTGCCCACAATATGCAGCTCTAATCTTGGCTTAGAGAGCATCATTAAAGTAGGCGTGGTGGACACACGGGTGGAAAAACTCCTGCAGTATTTTGTTTTGCTGAAATAGCTCTCCTAGCAGAGCAAATTCACAGAACCTCTTCAGTGGAGAGAGACAGGTTTATAGTACAGCTAATTGTGAAGCATTCACTGCAGGAAAGTAAATATAGACTGTATTACTATTCAAGGAGAAGTGCCTTGAAAAGCAACATGCCTAAAAGCATTAAAGAGTTT
The DNA here is from genome assembly GCA_036630365.1 of Acanthiza pusilla. Classification (NCBI taxonomy): domain Eukaryota; kingdom Metazoa; phylum Chordata; class Aves; order Passeriformes; family Acanthizidae; genus Acanthiza; species Acanthiza pusilla. Next base: position 26,507,991 of record JAXCHO010000018.1, read on the forward strand.
CAGTGAACAAATTGTCTATGTGCTCCTCACAAAACACCTGTGATTAAAAGGGTAAATGCAAACCTTGAATGTATGGACTGCAAATTATTAAAAGGTATTTGCATCAAATACTAAAGAAATTATTAAGTTCTACCAGAGCTGGAATAATATGATTAGTGGTAAGGATAATTAATCATAGCAATAACCTATTAAGACTTGATGATATCTCTGTAATTCAAAATATGTATGTAAAACCAGTTGTTTTAACCTAAAATAGGTATTTGAGTTTAAAGAAAAAATTACTTTTTAAGACCAGTATGCTATGCTCCTTGCATCCAGCTGCAGAAATGGAACTGAACATCATCACAATAGAGGTGGATTACCTACTTTCCAGGCTTAAAGGACACCTCTTACAATTTTAAAAAAATCCCCTGTAAGGGATGAGATATATCTGCCTAAATTAAAGATGCCTAAACATGAGATATTCGAGTTATCCATTCAACCAGTATGATCAATGGCAAGAAATAAACATCAGAAGAAAGCTGTTCATCTCAGCTGAAAACATACATCTGAGACAGATCAGATAAATTGCCCTCTGGAGGTGACTCTTTTTATACTGTGAAGGGAACTTGAAGGAGCACCTTCCAATGTTTAGGCAAGTTTATTAATGCAGATGAATCTCTTCAGAGGTGTAGATTTGGCAGAGTGAAGGGCTCCAAGATTTTGCAGCTTAAATATTTTCTTTAACTTTTCTCAAAGTATACAAGATACTCTGCTCTCAATAGGAAAGAGACACAAAGATGTATTTTTTCACAGTAGGTTGCACCGATTGCTATCATTCACCTCCCATTGCAGCAATATCTCCATCACGAATCCACATTCATGATTTTCTGTCTGTGAATGACACAAAGGACAGAGACACTGAGGATTAAAGGCTTGATTTAAATCCCATTAAAATGGGAGAGACTTGCATTGACTTTAATGGGATTTAGATTGAGTGCAGAGGAGGCTGAATGCTGAACTGCTGTCAGGTTTGAAGTACGGGGGTATTAAAGGGCAAACTAATAATGCTTCTGTTAAATGTTAAGTACCCATTCTTCAGAGAGACTTGCCAAACTGGACATTCAGTCTCTTTCATGATGACTCAAGTGACTCAGTAAGCAATAAACAAAATTATTAATATAATTGCTACTTGTCTTCATGTCTTCTAATCTTTCTTACATTCCAATAAAGTAAGATAGTGTTTAAGACATGATGTGTTTACCAGATACTACTAACAATTTATTTTATGTGGTAATTTTGGGCATCTGATACTATCAAGGAATCTCTGTCTTCTATTGATGCATTTTTTGATCCATTTAGAGGCCAATGAGAACATGTAGGGCTACATGAAGCCTACCAGTCATGTACCTGTGACTCCTGTGGCCGGTAAGCCCTTATATATCTGGAAAGTCCTTAGCTACCTGCACCAAATGAAGATCAAGCCCTCTGCAGTTGAGAGGTGCCTGTACTCCACTGAGTACATGGACAGCACTTGGTTCAGTTCTCTGTGTGAATGGGGGCAGGACATGGAACTCATGAAACAGGAAATGGGAGATTTGTTTTTTGAGTCCTTTTTTACAAAGAGCTTTGAATCTTTAGCTGCTATTTTATATAATCACTGCCAAAGTAAAGATGCAGAGATGGTTTTCATTTGCTGTTAAATCTTAATCTCTCTGCAGGGATGAAGGTATGAGGCAATGGCCACAAACTCAAATATCAGGAAACACTGTTCTTAGTGCAAGGAAGACTGAGCACTGGAACAGGTTTCCCACAGTGGTTGTAGAGTCTCCCCCATTGGAAAAGCTGTGTGGACATGGTCCTGGGCAACCAGCTGTAGGTGGTCTTGCTTGAGCAGAGCTGGTGGACCAGATGACCTCCAGAGTCCTTTCCAACTTTAACCATTCTGTGATTCTGTGATGAATAGCAGACTCTGTCAGGTAACAGGGGTGACAACCAGCTCCCTGCTTCTGAATTCTTGGGGGAAGAGAAATTTGTGGAAGAAGAGCATCCTGGCTTCAGCTCAGGTCTGCTGGGACTGCTCAACCACTTTTTATTAATGAAGGGATTATATCAGTGCTTGATGCATGCACCATAACACAAACTCCCCTGGGGAGCCTTTGTATCCCTGATCTAGGGAATGTCCTAGGAATGTAGGTGTTCCTTGTGTCCCAGGAATGGAGGGAGGGTGGGGGGCAGCGCATCTGCGACTTCAAGCAACATGTACCAGTGCCTCACCACCCGCAAGGGAAACAATTTCTTCCCAATATCTAAGTCTACCCTCTTTCTGTTTGAAATGTGAAAGTGAAGATGACACATGCTGCAAATGGGACACATTCTCAGTGAACCTCCTATACAGTTGATCTCTAGTCATGCTGCAAACTAATCCAGGTTATGATAACAGGAGATCAGGATATTATTCAGGATTTCCACTCTGAATCTTGGATGAGTATTCAAAATTCTCTTAAATCTACCACAATTAAATTCCCAGGCAGAAAATGAAGCCGTGTGGAAGGAACAGGGCCATTGACAACTATGTGTATTTCCAGGAGTTCAGAGGAACAGTAAATATCCCGCACACTTCTGTGTTGGCTGCCTGGACCAAGCAAAATCTGTGTGCAATGTATGGCCTGGGAAGTAATGGTCCTTGGCCATGGAGTAGGAATGTTGCCTGCTTGCCTTTGGTCTGCTCTCTGTGACCTTAGTGAAAGACCAGATGCCAACACAGACAGAGCATTGCTGGTTTTACCAGCACTGTGATAAGAGTGTAGTTTCCCTTGGTTGCTGAGGCTGGATTTTCCCAGAGGTTTTGTGTGATGTTCTACAGAAATGTGCGCACATATGGAACTTGAGACTGAAAACATCCGTTATATCCTACTCTCAAACTAATTAACTTATTTAAAAGAGTCCAAAGAACCTGTATACCAAGAAGTCATAATGCTCTCCACTGTCCTTGTTAAAATTTAAAACATTAAATAAATTTACTAACAGAAAAAGAACCCACATGTGCAATTCTAGGTTTGAAATTTAAGACATATTTTATTGTTTGTTTTCCTTTAAAGTTGGAAAGAGATAATATATGGTACAGGAAATTAAACTGAATTTAAATATTTTTGTAGAGGCCCAAAATATTACACACACACCCTCTCCCCAGACACATTTTAGAAAATCTTCTAAGTGCAGAAGAAAAAATATACATGAGTACATTGACAGAAATCCCAAGTTTGCAAAGCAATCTTTCACATGACATTGAGGTAGACTCTTTCTTAATTTGCTTTAAGAAAAGTGAAAGATTTTTTCCATAAATTTTTTAGGTGTGTGTGTATCTGTGCCAATGTTAACACTGATATATCTTTGCTATCTATGCCACCCTAAAAAAATCTGAATTTAGAACTAATTCCTAGCCTGTCTCACAAGTTGCAGCTTAATGGTCTTCTTCTCTTTTCATATATAACAAAAAATACAAATAGCAATCCAAAATAATTTAATTTCTGAATTAAATACTTCTGCTGGCTGACTTGCAGTGACCTTACAATCCTTATTCTAAATAAAGACTTGAATAGATCCTATTTAGTCTCAGAAAGAAAATCCAGCTTTTTTGTGATGACTTTTGAAATGTGTTGATGAGGCATTCTTTCTGGTGAAGAAAGACAGATTTCTTTGGGGTTTTTTTCTTTACATTCAGGGCTTTGCATAATTTAGCAAGAAAAGAAAATCATGAATGCACTCAGTGCTCATGCTAGCTGGTGACTGTTTCATGTCAAATGCAGACATCGGAGTAGGAATGAGAAGCCCGCATTTGTGAGTGTCCTAATTGCTGGAGAAGTGTAATCAGTTTTCTGCTGTTTTCCAGACTAATCAATCTTGGCTGCACTTTTGATTTATGCATAGTAGTGCAGATGAGTATCAGGGATGGATAAGCTTTGCTTCTTGACACAAGCAGCCTGCAGCCTGATGTCTGGTACACTTTTTAGAGGTGAGAAAAGGTAAGCTGACATTTGAAAACAGTGTTGTCATCCCCTGCTCTTTAGAAGGTGCCGTGTCTCTTGAGTTGCTCTATAAAGGGTTGGAAAGAAATAAGACAGTGAATAACTTTTTCTTCTTTTGAATAATAAATACCATTTTTTGCATAGCAAATACCCTAGTTTTGAAATTTAGAAGAAAGGTGGTCATGACTGCCATATTCTTCATGGAGTTTATGCCTTAGAAGTGTGTTATGTGTGCACAGAGTCTACCTGCCAGACTGGGTTTCTTGGAAAACAGGAATAATTTAAAATCCCAGTTATGTATAAACATGAGATATATGCTGAGCTGCTCAGCTGTGCCAAAATAGCAGCAATCTTGTGCCTGCTTGGATGTAGACTGTCACAGGATGTTCACTGGTGGGAACAGTATCCAAAATGTCACTGCTTGTGTAGACTTGTGATTTGGGTCAATAACTGTGGGGTGGAGGGTGGCTGGGGAGGGGACCTGTGGGAGATGAGACCTCAAGGAGCTGTCGCACCACCCATTACACTGAGCACATCAACTATGGCACACAGAGAGACACTGGGGAGAGCAGGCAGGACATCCCCAGTTGTTCTGGTCACTGGTGTTTAGGCAGCTGGAAACCTCCGCTCAGGCTTCACCATGGCTGATACCATTAACCTGTTTGGTTCCTGGTTCTCAGTATACCCCAGTGTATCAAGTCATGCTATGGATGCAAAACCATGGATCTAGGTTTGGCTCTTAGTCCTTGGTCTTGTAAGATATTTTCACAGTTTCTTAAAACAAGTGGCTTAAACCCCCCTGATTTTAATCCAATTATTCCTGTGTCTAAAGTGATTTATGTTCTGAAGGCTTCCTACAACAATACATAGGCCTAGTCTGACTCGTTCTTCCTCTTTCAATTTTTCTTTTAAGTATCCTGAATGATGGTTGTCACTAGAACCAGGAATCCAGACACATTGACATCAAAAGCAATTGTAATATGCATGTGGCAACAAGGGTGGGGGGAAGAGTGGAAGGAAGAGGAGCACTTTGAAGATGTCATGATAACTCAGGCATGTTTAGATTCAGTAAGTAGGTGTGCCTTTTTCTGTATCCTGCTCATCTGCAGAGTAGGATGTTTGAAGAGAGGGAAAAATGAAATGTTATTTCCAGTAAAGGGGAGGAGACTTAACAATGGGAAAATCATTATTAAAAAAAACAAGCGGTGGAGGGAACATCAGAATTTTTAGGCAGGAAATAACTGGAAAAAAAGTGTATGTATTTGAAATAAAGAGGAAAATTGGTACCTTTTTTGTTTTCCAAAACACTGATGTTTATAATTTATTTGTGACTGAATTTTATAAAACTGTTGCAATAAATACGAGGCTGGAACTAAATAATATTTTCCCCTATTAATTTGGTTATTTGCCAGCAGCATTATTGAAATTGCATTTAAATTCAACCTATATTTGCAACTAACAAAATTAGTTAGTTCTTTAGTTGGAAACAGAGAGATGGACTCCGTCCGTCTCCTGAGATTTTGGCAGAGGTATCTCATGGGACCCATGTGCTGAGGTGGCCTCTGGTGCATCCCACGGCCAGGGGACCAGCCATTAAGCCTCCCCCAGCTATTGCCTGCTGTGCAATGGTCCTAACAAACCGAGAGCCTCATGGTCCTAACAAAGAGAGAGCCACGATGGAGGTGCACCAAAAAGGGTTTGGTAAAGGCTCTATATCACGTCTGGTGAGAATATGGGTGAAACCATTTCCCAGGTGGATATCAACCACAAAATTGATAGCTGTGTTCAGTAGTGTGCACCACTCAGTGAAGCATTTTTAGCAACAAGGCAATGACACATTAAGGGCTAGGAGCTGTGATTTTGCACATTGACAATGCCCATGTGTCACTGCTGAGGGTTTCCTCTAGCTCTACTATTCTTCAGCTGTTCCAAGCCTGCTGGCAAGGTGAGGACAACTGGAAATTACCGCTATGTCTGCTGGAATGCTTGTGCACTGCACTCTAGGAGTACAGATATCCAGTAGGACTGCAAGGAGGGCATATATCTAGTTCAAGAGCAGTTAGTAGCTACAATAGTAGTTTTTATTTTGCAGAAGTTTTCAGGGTTTTTTTAATTAAAAAAACAAATCTACTTTTTTCCCCCTGAAAGTTAAGGATTTATCCTTATAATCCAGACCATGAAGCAGCCACTGCAACATATTACCCTTGTCTGAGACAATCTTGACTCCCACCTCTCATTTGGCTGAAACCCTGCGTTTGGAATATTGTCAGAGCTTATCAGAACCTTTCATTATCCCACGTGAAGTATTGAAATATTTAAGAGAAAATGAAACAGTGCTAATAAAAGACATTGAGAGAAAGTATCAAAATACCTCAGAGGTATTTTGAGGTATGTAGAGGTATGTAGGTATGTAGAGGTTTATAAAGTATTTAAAATACCAAAATGAATTTAAAATTATTTGTTCAACTATTGTACACATACATGCATACATACATACATACGTACATACATACATACATACATACATATATATATATATATATGAATATAAAATTTTGTGCTTGGGATGGGGGTTCTGCCACATAACTCGAAAAACATACATTTTGATTGGTTCCAGACCAACCTTTCCTAATTTTGCTCTAAATATTACCTATTTCAGCCTGGGCCTAAGACATAGATTCCCCAAGTTTCAGTGGTCTGTTTCCCTCCATCTGTTTGTTACCACCTCTATGTTATTTACTGCCCTATATCCAGCCCTAAAGCAATTTGTGAGTACTTCTTAACTGATTTCAGGAAAATTGATTGGATTAATTTCTTTAGTTTAAGCAGTTTACCTGGTTTGCCTTGTCTGAAGTGGATTAGGAAACCCTAATATAAACTGTTCTTCTAGCATAATTGTAGAAATGCTGAAATCTTTGGCAGCGACTTCCGTAGCAAGACCTCACTCAAAGGAGCAGGGCAGGGCAGTGATCTCCAGGGACAACTCCTCAAAGCACAAGAGGACCATCCGGATGTGCAGGAAACAGCAGGTGTGGCAGACGGCCAACTTGGCTGGACAGGGAACTCCTGGCTGAGCTCAAACACAAAATGGAAACACACAGGAAATTGAAGTAGGGATCAACTAAGGAGGAATATGGGAATTGTTGCGTGAGTTTGAAGGGGTGAAGTCATGAAAACCCAAGTCTGGCTGGAGCTTAAACCTATGAGTGATAGGAAACCCAATGAGAGGCACTTCTGTAAGTACATTGGGAGCAAAAGGAACACCAAGAATAATACAGATCCACAGCTGAATAGGATGGATGACTTAATGGTGAAGGACAAAGACAGATTGACTTAGTGACTTGGTTCTTACTGGCAAGATCTGCTTTCCAGCTTCCCAAATCTCTGTGGCAGAATCTGGGCGGAGAGGAATGTTACCCATAGTAGGGTGTGTTGGAATTAGAGGCCACCTAAACAAATTGGACATATACAAGACCATGGGGCTAGACAGAATAAATCAAAGATTGCTGAGGGAGCTGGTTTATGGCATTGGGATGCTCTTCGGCATGGTCTTTGAAAAGTGGTAGAGAGTGCAGGAGGTTCTTGAAGATGTGAAAAAGACAATTGTCAGGTACACCATCAGAAAATGCAAGGAAGAGGATCTGGGAGACTAGAGGCCAGTCAGTCTCACTTCAGTCTGTGGGGAAGTTTTAGAGCAGATCCTCCTGGCGACCATTTCTGGGTACATGGAGGAAAAGAATGTGATTTACCTACACTAAATTGTGCCTAACCAAGTCTGATTGCTTTCTATAAAAAAAAAAGGCTGGCTGTGTGGGTGTTCATGAATGCTGATTAAAGTGGAAGGGATCTCTGGAGGTACTAGCAGGTAGACAAGAGTCTTATAAAAAGGGAGAGAAAATACATTACATAACTTTTCTAAAACATATTGCTTTTTATTTTTTTAAATACTTGAAATTATTTATTTTACAGATTTATTCTATGAGAAAGCATAAAGGGTTTTAGTTTGCTAAATTTATTATTTAGTGATAAGTTCTTATGTTTAACTTCATTATTTATTTTCATATCAGCTGATTGCCAGATCATTGTAGTAGACAGTAACAGTTTTCACTGGAGGTCTTCTGTTCTAGGGATCTCTGAGTTTCTGTATAGGCACATAATTTTTTTAAAAGTAAAACATTTCAGGTTTAACAAAGCTGTGGTTTTAAGTTAGGGGAGATTATTTCCACCTGGCCTCTGTCACCATGCTGCTCTGCCCTGAATGCGTTGAGACAGCAAGCTGGCATGGAATGCTAACGGGAAGAACACTAGAGTCACACATCAAAAGAGCAACTGGGATTTGTAACCGTTGAATTCATGTTTGCAGAGGTGCTACAGGAAGTGTACGTGCTGGCAGCCTAGATGCATGGAGCCAAGAATAAGAATGGAATGATACTCTGCCCTTTCCTGGGATCAGACAACAGAGCGAGTCGTAGCCTTCATATTTGTGTCTAAGCATGCACACTAAAGCTTCTACTTACCCCAATCAGAGAAAAAACAAACCAAATACTGTATGAGGGATTTTTCTTTTTACTTTGTTGCTTCCTGTGATTGCCTCAAAGCAGGCAATAAATACAAAAAAACCCCACATTTTAAGCATGCACAAATAGTACACATTATTAAAAAGACTACCAAGGACTGTGACTGACTTATAATAGAATTTATTTAATTTTTTTTATACTTGACATTGGTCTTGTGTATGCTATTATGAAGATGTAACTGTTGAGTGCTATGTGGGTTTAATTCTTCAGTGTTAGCAAAGCTTTCCTATATGCCTTTGTCTGCTGACATGAGGGTGGTACTTCTGTCTGGTGATGGGGATGCTTTTGCTACTTTCTGTACAAAGCAATGGTAACTAGATCCTTCTGAGATTGTTTGCTCCCATTAAACCTGTGTTGGTCCATTGCCAGACAGCTGAAGTGGCAGGATGTCTGATTCATCTGAGAGTGGAAGCCTTTGCTATCCAGTCTGCATCTCTTGGTTGTATGCACAGTACTGATTCTTATCACTCAATACGATAGTTTCACCCACTTAGATGAAAAAATATGAAAAGAAATATGAATAACTAGGACGTGCCTAGAAATATGTTACTAGAGGTTGAAAAAGCTGCAGTATTCCAAAGAAAACAGTTTTGTATCTAAGAAAAGAAGCAATTTTGATGTACGAGAAATCGGAGCAGAACAAATAATAAAAAAGAAGACATATTTATGAGTGATATCAGGGATATATTTATGAGTGGTATCAGTGAAAAACATAGAAGCCAGCAAATAAAGAAAATTAATGAAAAAAGATTATGGAATGGAAGAGTAAGCATCTGGGTTAAAGTATTTTCTGAGTAGATCCAAACAAAACCAATACTAACAACAACAAATGCCAGATGACCCTAATAGAATTGCAATGACTGACATAGAGAAGGCAGAAGCATTCCATAAATGTTTCAGTTCTTTATTATGGACTGGGGAGAAAAATGAATTATGTCTTCCTGTTGGATGATGCTGATCTAATATCCTCCAGTGGTACTAAGCATAGCTAGCAGGTGCAAGACATCACATGATTTGAAGTTAGCAGTTCCAATAATCTTGCAACCAAACCCTTGTCAAGATTAATGTTGAGATTAGTGTAAAGAACCTCTGGTTGCTTTTCAAGAAGCCTTGGAATTTCCAGAGGACTGCAGAGAAGCTAACACTGTGCCATTATTTTAAAACAGAAAATGGATAAAAGCCCAGAACTGAATAATGCAGGTCTGGCAATCAGAGCACAGTAATTAGAAAAAATAATGGATCAGTATATATATGCTGATTAAAAATATTAAGATATGTTAATATAATTGATTTCAGTCAATAAAATGCGAGAAATATATCTTGGCAAAATTACTGAATATTTTGAATGAAGATCCAAGTTTGGTTGGAGAACTGAGAAACTTCCGGTAGAGATTTGACTTTCTACTGTGTGAGATTTTCATTAACACACCACAGAAAAACAGGTAAATGTGGCACATATTACAAACTGTTTATCTCCAAACACAATTGTAAATATGAGTGTATCTGTGTCTGGTTTGATTAACTGTGTTTTCTGTGAGCTGCCAGGGGGACAATTTTTGCTCTATGCCATTGAGCATTTTTTACCAATAACAGGGCAAAAGGACACCACATTTTGTCAGACAAAATTTGGTGATGACACAAGATAACAGGAGTCAAAAATTAAGAAGAGATGAATCAGCAACAAAGAGTATCTAGGGACGCTATGTAAGCAAGAATAGAAAAAAAGGCATTTCTGTACAGCCAAATAGAGGATCTATCATATAGGAATAGAAATGTAAGCCATTAAAACAGGATTTTCCTGTGAAATACAGATTCTGAAGAGGACATGTTATTGAGACCACATGGAAAAAAAAAGGCAACTACTATCCTTAGGTATATCCACTGGAGAGAAGTGGAAGGTTACAGCGTTGCCACATTTGGCAGAGAAGCAATTGCTACTGGAATAGAGTGTCCAGTTCTAGTGCTCAGAATTCATGATGGATGTGAATAATTTGGAGAAGGGTCAACGAAAAGCCATGGGAATATTAAGGACCTGGAAAGTCTCCAGCAGTGCAATCTACTTAGCTTATCAACGTGATGACCTAAGGATAACTGGTCACGGTACACAAAACAGGACAAATAGCAAAGAGCTGTGCAGTCCAGCAGTCAGAGGTCTGACAAGCTCCTCTGTGAAAAAGGTGAAGCTAAAAATTTAAACACAAAATAAAGTACTTTTTTTCTTAGAAATCCATTAAATTAATGGCTAAATTCACTCACTGAAGAAGTGTGGTATCACTGGCAGTTTTTAAATCTAGATTGGGTGTGTCTCTAAAGGCAAGTTTACTTATCCTGAGGCAGAAATAACGCTGTGAGACTCTGTGGCCTCTGTCATTAATGGGATCAGACTGGACATTTGAGCCCTTCTGTTCTTTATCTATGGCTGTATGGATATGTGCTCTGAGGGAGTTGGGTATCCGTATCTCTATGGCATGCACGGGGATGATGCTACCTTAGGTCTGATCGGCAGTACAGCAGCGTTATTCTGGTGATGAGCTCGGGCTAATTAACCGTGTCGTGCACAAGCGCCAGTCAATCATCTGTGGTAATGTGACTATGCTGCTTCCCTTTGTGGAGCTGGCTCTGCACAACCCAGGGCTGTGCAGCTGTTTGATGTATGTACAGTTCAATAGAGACCCTAAACAAGTTTGTTTTCACGTGCTAAAAAACATGGTTGCGATAAAGTGCCTCTCTCTTCAATGAAGGTAAAGTCATCACTGTAACTTGTATTGTGGTATTTTAAACTGTTTTATGTAACCAGACACCAGATATAGCTGAGACATTACAGGGTGTCTGGTTCCCTAAGCATATTAGCCACACTATGACACACTATTCCTGGTTTTCTTAGCTGCTTTTTGGCTCTGATATTCCTACTTGTATCATTTAATGAGAGACTTTGAACAGAGGATTTATTGTGACATTATTCATACTGAGAAGAGGAAATAGATGATGAGGAAATGAATAACTCTTCTGCGAAAAACTGTGAAATGACAAAAATCTGATGGAGACAGTTTCACAGTTGTTTGTAACTGTTTATCATATCAGTCAGTAGGTGAGTCATTGCACCAGAACCTCTCTTACTCTATTTATTCCAGATAAATATTTGCAACATGCAAGTAATTATTTGTATTACTGGGTCTCATCCCTGGAATTTTCCAGAGACATTCTCTGATCCCACGACACCTGTGTGGGCTAGGGGTGTACATTATATACTCTGCCTTTAACAAGGTTTTCTTATATGTTATAGTCACTTGGAACTTTACAACCTCTTTCTAAAAAGGATTCACTAGACAAACAATGCCAATACATAAATATATGATGAAAACTCAAAATTATAGTGTGCTCACTAAATGCGAACACAGAAACACTTTCATAATCTGAAAAATGAATAGGAATTACACAAAAAAATAGACAGGTGAGATGGCTGAGGATGGGTATAAAAGTGGTGAGCATAAGTAGGTTAAGTCATGGTAGACTGAGGGACTAGTCTGTGTTTAAATTTTTGATGCCTCCTGAATCATTCTTCCTAAAGTAAGTGCTTCTGTCTTTTGTCTACAGAAGTTTGTAAATCAACCCATCAATGCTCTTTACTTGATGGGATTTGGTTTGGTCCTTAGGGCAATTTCAGTGGTTTCAAAGCAGATTAGTTTTGGAAGAAAAAAATCTATCTCCATTTGAAGTGTTGTCCAGTGTCTGATGGGGATATTAGTGTGTGAACCTATGGAGTCCGCGTCATATCCCAGGCATATCTGAGAGATGTGTGGCAATACAGGGCTGCTTAGAAATTCTGTGTCATCCCAGAGTGGGTTTTGTGCTATATTAAGAGTCCATGTACCATGAGGTACAGAATATAATCTACAGAGCACCTAGCTGCACCAGAAAATGTTCCCTCTGCCTCTGTCTTTTTTTTTTTTTTTGTTCAAGAAGGTATTTCTGTTATAGTTTCACGAACTGACTGAGCTGCTCATATGGCAGCCCTGAAAATAGATTTTTGAGTTCCTGTCCCTTCCCTTTGAGTCTTTGTAAAGGCAAGTACTATATGCTGCTACAAGAACAAAGATCAGACCAACATATAATTTAAAGTTTTTATCATTGTAAAAAGAGAAAAATCTCGTTCTGGGCCATACTGAAAGGAGAGTCATATGTACAATAAATACTTCATAGAGTTCCAGTGTGAGATAACTTTGATTTTAATATCTTTCAAATGTTGTGCAGTAATTCGTCAGCGTCTATCATGCGCCTGTTACAGCAAAATGTCACAATCTTAAGTACTTACACCGCAGTTGCAGCTGCAAATCTATAATTCTGTCTTACATAGAAGTCTGGTGCTGTTTTTTAATGTGATGTATATTTTCATGAGTAGTACAAAAGTATATTGGTATAAATGAGGTGAAGGAACTGACAAGCCTTGTCAAGTAGGGAGCCTTGAAGAGAAAATTCCTAATCAAAGTGAACAGTGTGTTCCCTCCTCCTGTTTAATTGCTATTAAGGAATGCATCTGCTTATCTTCATTAACTGTACTTGACATCTGTATATATGTGATGTGTGTTTCACAACTTCCTTTCCTGCTTTTCATAAAAGTGCAACAAAATCAAAGGTTTCTGAACACCAGAATTACTACTTCAACGTCACTCAAAATGCATACAATTGTTTATGGGACAAAATGGAGGAGAGTGTATACATTATCACTAGTATCACCTTACAAATAAGATATGCCTTTGCTTCTTACTCTCCAAAAGATGCACTAGGTTTATCTTATTTAATCAATTTATAGGAAAAAAACTATCCAGAAAAAGAAATTCTTGAGAGATCAGGGGTTTATATTTCCTATACAATGAAATAATAATAATAGTGCAGTGAGAGGCACAATCAAAACTGAATCCCTGTTGAAGGGTATAAAAGGGCAGACAAACCCCGATATGCTAGTCCACAGAAAGAAGACATGCAGACTTTGAATATTTAAACTAAGAAGTAAACCTACTTGCCTAGTATTAGGAGCACTAGACCTGAAATGCATTTTCCCACGCTAAACTGAACTAAACTGAATGAAATGGAACTAAACTAAATGAAACTAAATAATTTTCTAAGACGATTCAACACATCTTTATCTAGCAAATGTCCATTGATTTCAGCTGTCCAGCTATCTCACAGTGAAGTCAGTTTTGGTGTGTTTTAAGAAAAGCTTTCCAAAATATCCACTGAATACCACCAGGTATTTATACACACCACTTATATCCTCCCGAGCCCTCTTTTCTGCAGGGTATGGAATCCCATTTCTCTCAACCTCTCCTTATCTCTCAAATCCTCCAAAAGTACATTTAAGTAATTAGATACCTTAAAGCAAATATTGCCAGTTCTTTGTTGATTCTTTCAAACAAATGCAATCAAATGTGTTGGAGAGGCACTGGAGAGGGACTATTTACAAGGGCATGTAGGGATTAAAGCAAGGGGAACAGCTTTAAACTGAAACTACGGGTTTAGATTGGAAGAAATTCTTTATGGTGAGGGTGGTGAAGCACTGAATAGGTTGTTGGGATGCCCCAACCTTTGAAGTGTTTCAGGCCAGGCTGGATGGGGATGTGAGCATCCTGGTCTAGTGGGAGGTGTCCCTGCCTAGTGCTGTTTCCTTCCAACCCAAACCAGTCTATGAAATTTCTGAATATAAGCAAGCAACCCTCCTTTTCTTTTTCTTTTTTTTTTTTTTTTTTAAATACAGCTGATAAATGATGATGAACTTGTTATACTTGTACAGTCAAATGGTTCAAACACTTAGTCTTGCCTTTTTAAGTAGCTAACCCTCACTTAGGATGCACCTTCCTGACAGCAGACTGACACTGGCTCGCTCTACGCAAGGTTTGAGTTGAATAGGAATCAGGCTGTTTCACTCTGGAAGCAATGCAACTACTTCAGCCTAAAGCTTGGAGAACATTGATCTCTGCAGCTCATGGCTTTCTACTCTCAACCTTGTAGACATCCTTAATGCCTATTTAAATGTTTGAGCGCTATTTAACTGATTCCAGATCATAATAAATCTCTCCAACTATACAAATAAATGATACACAAAATTTAAAAGCCTTGTAAAACTTGTTTATAAAATTCACTAAAAAACGGGTGATTTAGATCCACTTAACCTTGAATTGACATATGCTTGAAGAAAGGCTGAGATACTGATTTTACATTTAAATTTTGCTTTTCAGTTTGAAACACTCCCAAATACAAACTGAAAACAGATTTGGGAGGCTCCCACTTTCTAGCATGGAAATGCAGTCACCTCCAGCACAAGACAGAGCAGATGTCTCCATGCAAAGTGTGAAACTGAAGAGTGGGGCAGTATGCCCTGACGGGAAGAGAGAGGAACAGAGGAAACAGATTGTAATTATTTAACTTGGAATTTGGCCAAGAAACCATGGCTGCCATTTCTGCTCTTTTGTAACAGTGCCATGAAATGTCATTCTACTACAGGTTTTGCAAATCATTGGGAAGACTAGAGTAAGGATGGTCAGACCTTTGAAGAGTTGGAAAATTTGATTACTTCTTGCTGAAAGCTGTAAGCTCTCCAGTTCAGGCAAAAGCACAGTAGAAGTCTCAGCAAATCACACATGCTATATATTTCTGGTACTTTTACTCCCAACTCTCTAGTTTTTCAGCATTTATATTGTGACCAATGTTCTGACTTACGTAATATAGGTGTATTTGTGTAGGTATTTACACACACACAGAAGTAAAAATGCATATATGCATAGATATGTTTATAGAGTAATTTAAAGGCATTTGACTTGCATATTATTGTAATATCAATTTATTCTTTTCCAGTAAACTAAAAGCAATTTGTTGAATTGTTGCATAAACTCCATGCATATGTAAACAAATATTAAAAGGCCTCACCTATTTGTGACATATTGTTCTTCCTCTGAAGACATTTTAAGTGAAATATCTCAACTTCAGTATGAACACTTCTATAAAAAGATCAAATGCTTCCAAGACACTAAATAATGAGTTGCAAATAATAAGGAGCTTGCTGTATTCTTTGTCTGTCTTTTCTTTAACATGAAGTTTGGGCAAAGAAACTTAACAAGAGAATTTTAGTAATTAGTTTGACAGTAAGTGTCTTCATAACCTATAGAGGTGCTTGAAGTAGAGCATTAATGTCATGGGTCATTTCACAATCTGTTTCCATCTCCTATGAAAATAAAAAATTCTGAATTTTTTCTTTGAAAAGTATCTTTTCTGTTGTCATAAAATGGCCACAAAAGCTACAAAATTTATTAGGTATTTAAAATCTATTAGGCATTTAAATTATAAATTATTAAAAGACAAAATTATAAAAATATTCCTAACCAATTTTCTTTGCAGTTTATGAATATCACTTAATAAATGTTTGTATATCTTTTTGTTACATTTCATAATTTAGCCATTCAGTTTGAGTAGTGCATGATTTGTCAGCATTTCAAACTTTTATTACTATAAACTGATATCCACATCAGAAAACAATAAAAATATTTCCATAAGTGCCCAGCGGTCTTTATTATTAATGTTAATGAACACAAAGTTTAAAAATGCAATAGACTAATCCAATGGTTAGGCAGACATTCATAGTTTGCATGTGTGACATACATAGGTTATGTTACTCATATTATGGCATGAACTAATGTAAAATTTCTCCAAATGTATGAAAACCCCCTTAAAATTCAAAATATGAGATTAAAGTGATAGAATACATTAAAAGTGGTGTTTTTGTTTTTTTTTTTTTTTTTAAAGACAGTGGCCTACGTTTTGTTCAGATTAATATGTTTTTTTAAAAATTCTTTATTTCATTGGAAACTTTTTCAGATAAAACTAATGAAAAGTATTCTGTACACCACACAATTTATATTACATAATATAGAATGTATTTCATTTGTATATTTACAGGTATAAATATATAAATATATAAATACATATGTGTTCTTATCTATGTACTCATATAAATGCATATCAAAAGGATGTGCACCTGGTTACTGGATGTGTTGAATATTTGACTACAGGAGATGTGAACCCTTCATGCTCTAACTATGCCAGTTCCTTAAGACCAGTGGGGCCAAGTCTGTAGGATGTGCTACCTGCTGCAGGTGCATTCCAGGAAGAAGCTTCCTGCATCTTTGGCAGGATCAAGTCTGGTCCTGTGAAAATTTGCTAGCAATTACGATGCTTGTTCCAGTTTAGTTTAATTAAAAAAGAAAAATAAATTCCATTTCACTTGCAGCTCCAACTAAAACTTATCAAATCCACCAGTTTTGGTTTTGTTGACTTGGCATGTTTCTCTCCTGTCTCTGCAAAGGCTGCATGTGTTCAACCCCTCTATCTGGGGAATATATGAGTTTCCTGGGGATTCATCATTATTCTTCTTCCTGATAGCTTCAAATGAGAGCCATTGTCTGACTCCTTCTGTTTCACCACTGATCTGTTTCTTCAGGATAATTTGGCCTGTGAGTTACTCACACAAACTTTGGGAAATGAAGATCACAAAAAGGTAAAAGGGCAAAAAATGCTTCCCCTCATCCTGCTCACCTAAGAGCAAAGCAAGTTGAAGCAGCTTCTGGAGGATGTGGTTTGTGAAGAAGGTATGGTTACTCGAATTCCTTATCAGTATTTCTTTCAGGTTTTACTGGGTTTCAGGATATGACTTCCACTTTTTTCTAAAGCACTCCTCTAGGGTGGCTACAGAGGATGCAAAGTTTTATAGCAACAATGAAGTTGAAGATAGGTACTTCTACTGAAGATCAGTACTGATGGGTACTATATAGATACTGATGCATCTGCCTACTTGCCACATCTTTAAAAATAATTTACTTTAAAATTCCTTCCAGATACTACCTCCCACAATAAGGACATCCTTGGATTGTCAAAAAGATTTCATAAAGGTTTAGGATACTGATTACTAAGGTAAAGGTAATTTCTGAAGGTTTTACATTTCATTACAGTAGATTTTTCTTATTGATAGTAAGAAAAAGGGGCAGGGGGGTGCTGCCTTTTCACTGGTGAGGATGAGCTTTGGGACCTCCTGCATAGCTGCATGACAGTATGTAGGAAGGCTGATAAAACCAGGAGACATCAGGGTTTTAATAACAGCACTTTTAAGTCCTTTTGTCTGCCTTGGTTTTCTGAAGTGCTCCACAACTTGGCTTAGAAATTCGAAACCAACAGCACAGAATGTACATGAAGAACTCAGTTGCCTTCTTGAGCAGAGCACAAGAAGGTGGCAGTCAGAGCAGCAGGCTGCAGGAGAGTGCAGTAAAATGTGAACCACTCTGTGGACCACACCCAGCCAGAGGTTTCCAGTTGGACTGTCCTACTCCACCAACACCAGAGTGCCAAATCTGCCCTGCTGGAGTGGCCAAAGTCAGTGCTTGAAGAATGTAAGGTATGTGTACATGCATGTTGCTGGGAAAGTTCCAGCACGTTTAGAAAAATGACAAGCTGCAGTTATGGCCTACCTGTAGAAGGCTGTAGGATATTAAAAGAAATGCGCAAAAAGTGCTTCTTCCTGAGTGGCTGAGTGGTGAAGACCTTGGACCATAGCACGCGATAAATGGAAAGGAAACGAAGAGGCCAGGAGAGATACTACGCAGAACATTTCCTTACAAGGGATCTCATCTCTACAAGTGCTGCTGTTCCAGGCACAGGAAACTTGAAACTATGTGCTAAAGGTCCTGGGACCATGAAAAAAGACAAATCTATGTGGATGCAAGAGGCCACCAAGTAAACAGAAGGAAACTTAACTGTTTGGAACAAAACAGCAGTAGCATCAAACGCGTTTTGGGATGTACAGATGTACAGATACCACAAGCAAATACATATATTTGACCAATTACAGCATATTTAGTCTGATCCAGTTTTCCACTGCTTTAAGAAAGGTAAATTGAAACAAGCACAAAACGACAGTGTCAGCATACAAAGGGATGATGATTTTCATGCGGCGTATTCCAGCATTGAGTGTATACACTTCTAAATTAATGAACTAAAATCTTCTTTCCTTTTATTTGTGATGTCCCAAACACAAGAGAATTTGTGACTATATAAGGGTGTGTAGAGAAGAGATTGCAACTGACATTCTGAGCAAAAACAAGCAGAGCAAAGATACGCAAGATTGTTCCAATAAACATCAGACAATTTTGCAACGCACATGCAAGTCTGAACTCTCTCCAATTTTCAACTAGCTATATAAAACAATCCCACCCAAAAGCTTTGATATTTAGATTAGGATTGCTTACTTCTTTTTACATCACTATCATTGTTTAACAATTAAATGGGACCCCCTAGAAGAAAAAGGGTCAGACATCTTTTTGTAATGAATCAAAATTACAAATATTTTATTGGTAATTTAGAATGTTTACACTGCTTGAACGACAGACATTGCTATTTTAAGTGATCACAGAAAATGAAATATAGAATTATTTTACACAGCTATACAGAAGAATCTTTAAAAATCCTTTAAACATTATTTTAGTACATACAACATTCTCTTGCTAAGCCAGCTGTGTCTTGATTAAGATCTGTTAGGAACACTGAAATGTCACAGCTCACAGCAGATGCTCCACAACCATCAGCTTTTGCATTTGATTCTCTGAGGCGCAGTACCAGTGTTTCAGTTCAGTTTAGGCAGAATTCAGAGCAGCTGGGGAGCTAAGATCTAACTGCTATCTGACGGGCAAAACAGAGAGTTATGATGTAGTTTCTCACAAGTTGTTTTTTTCATCTTGAGCCATTCTGTGTGAATTCTTCAGACTACTGGGACAGATGACTGTCACACCACTCTGGGCAAGCACATCGAACTCCTATAAAGATGCCTGTGCCTTTGTGCAATTGTTCTGCTACCTGTGACCCTGTCTGAGGATTAGAGAGCCTTAGACTTGATGTTTCACCACACAAGCTGATTTTACCCTCCTTTCCTAAGTTGTGTGATCAACTTCTTTAAAAAAAGGTATTCAGTGCTTTTTTTTTGGGTTTTTTTTTTTTTGTTTTTGGTTTTGGTTTTTGTGTTTGTTTTTTTTTTAAAGTTTTTTTTTGTTTTTTTTTGTTCAAAATAGCAAATGTCAGACAGGATTTTTATAGAGCTATGTGGGGCCCTAATTCTGCTCAAACTGAATTGAATGGTTAAACGTTTACTGATTTCAGTGAATGGAGGAACAGACCTGTATCGAGGATTTCAGAAAAAACACCTGTGTGGAGTACTAAAAGATTTAATCTTAGAACTGTATAAAAATAGAAGTTTTGAACTTCTTTATTACAAGAAGTGAAAACTTCAGTAAAAGTACTGCTTTGAATAATCCTGAAAGAATTACAAAGAGTGTACTAATATTTATATATGAACCCAAAATGGGGCAGTCTTTATTTGCAACACCTACATATCTGACTTAGCAGGACTTAACAAAGAATTAGTTCAGGAAAAAATGAGAAGTATGTTACACAGTTGCCAATACAATAGCTATATTTTAAATAAAAATAACAATAATATACCTGTACAATATTGTAACGATATAACCTGATGAAAGTAACACTGATCAGTATCAAATCTAGGATTTCACTGATTATCCATCCTTAACAGATGAAATGCATTTCATAGAAATAGATGCAGACAGGGTGACATGAAGTGATATTCATGGCTTGCTGTGAGAAAGTTACCATGAAAAGTAAGGTAAAAATGTAAAGAAAGAAACCTAAAATGGATTTATACTTATAAAAGTTCAGCATTACAGCAGCTGAGTGGGTGTGCTGCAGCAAGATGGTAACAGCAACCTTAGGGTACACAACACACATGCTTGCACACACACTCCCACACAAACACACACGTGTCCAGGCTCAAATGCATGCGCAGAAGTACCCCTCAGCTTGATTATACAAGCATTCACTTACCAGCTTTTGATGGGGGCAACACCAGAAAGGGGGCTCACCACCCTGTTTTTAGCTGTCTGCAAGGTAGCTGTAGCCACCTAAAGTCAGAAACCCATCTAAGGTAATATCAGCTGAATAGTTCAATAGAAGTTGTTTTCATCCTGAGCACATTTAAGGCACTTTAGTAAAAAATCTGAAGTTAATAAAGACTGGAAAAAACCTTACATGTGAGCTCTGGAAATTTAAAATTAAAAAATTCCTGAGTTTTGATAAATAATTTTATTATAATAAAATACCAAGCCTATTGAAAACATGTCTTTTATAAAAGCATGTTATATGACAATTTTCCATGAAAAACTCATGCCTTAGTGCATGAAATATGTTAGTAAGTCTTTGGGGACATCTGTAACAAATTAATAGGAAAAGCCAAAGAATGACCTGTCATGTATATACAAAACATGCATTGCTCCCGGCAATACACATCATGTTTACTACAGGCATCTTTATCTTTTTCTGTTCTTACAGGGTCCTGCCCATATCTTAACACTTTACAATTAATTACATTTCATGAAACTATTTACAGAAGCAGAAACTAATCACACATCTTCTCAAGCCCATAAACATGGAACTACAGAAGAAGAAGAAGATATTTTAAAACAGTATGAAGAAGAGTATGCTACATAATACTGTTCTCTAGAAGTACAGCTCATTAATTATTTTCTTTATGAAGACTTAAATCTAAATGAAGATAGAATTTAAAATTCTCTCTGTTTACCTTGGTTACAATTTTTTCCACCTGCTATTGCTAAAAACTGTTGCCCCAAAAAGGTATTTGGATTGCAAAAACAATTGTAAGTTGTCACGAAAGTATCTCCAGTAAAGAACCACCAGGCTCTGGAACGCCCACTTTTTACACAGGATACAATCAGTTTGTCTTCAGCTAAAAATAGCTGAAATAATAGCCGTTGTTAGTATGTTTCTAGTAGTATTAATTTTTTGCTTTTGGTGTGTGTTTCTCTCCTTTGCTATCAGCAAACACAAATACTCACACCCAAGGCGCCGCCAAATGCATTGAAGACACACAGTAGCTACAGACAGGAATTTATAGAATTCTTGGGAGGTTCCTTCTAATAATAACAGGTAAAAACAATCATCAAAATAAAATGCACTTTTGACTTTACTGCATCCTTTAATATTTTTAGTAGCTTCTTCTATGATATACCTGATAAAAATGCTAATTTTTAACATTTAAACTTCTATTACAAAGTATTTCATGTTTTATTTTAAAAAACTCACAATAGTGACAGTGGTTAATTTGCTTTATAAAAGATAATACATTGAGTTACATATAATAATGGCTTTGATCCAATTAACTTTATATTATGCTGCTTAATAATTACTGTGACTTCAGTTCCTACAACTGTTACAGAGAATACAAACGATCGCTTAATGTACAGGAAGTGGGGATCATTTGGAAGTGCTGATTCAGAAGTATTCAAGTGCTAACAATGACTTGTTCTTTCTATGCTTTTCTTCATGTTCCATAAAAGAGGATTTCACAAATGTCCGTGCTTTTCAATGTGACACATTTTTAGGGCAACTTTTTTTAATGTTCTTTTTTTGTGCAAATACAAAACTAGATTTTTCTGGATGTTACCATCTTGTTAAAAGTAATTGCCACTTTTACTTAAAAAGGCACCAGCATTAATGTAAGAGAATATACCTTTTATGCGTGTTTTATGAAGAGCTGTACTTGTTACTGGAGCGGAAATTATCATATCCGTGATCATTAGCTTTGAACTTTAAACAGGACTGCCTTTCCTCCAGGGACAACAGATCTTTAGATTGGCACCAGCAACACAAGCATGACTGTTAAAATAAAAGAAATAAACATTTTACATCACTTTGTTTATGCACATGTGGCAAAATGCACTGAAAAGCTCAGGGGTACCATAGGAAATGGCAAATGTGCAAGCTGCTGTTTCGGGATTACAGCATAAAGGAAAGAAATGGGGTTCAATTCTGAGTTGCTCAAATGGCCCCATTAGCAACCTTACTGCTAGAGTGCAGTAAGAGTTATACTGAGCAGTCACATATGGTTACAGCCACACACATACCCCTTCAAATCTGCAATTCTAAATGCATCTGAAAATAAAATTATGACTCCTTGTCCTTTCTTTGATAATCTTTCTTGGGAAAAAAAAAGCATACACATCTATGCTTTCTAAGCAAGATGCTGCTATTTAGCTCGTTGTTCTGAGGTTGAAAAAAGAGAAGTAGAGGAAGGGTGAAAACCTACATACAATTCATACATTTACTAGATGTACTGCAGACCCTTTTCTCATGCTTGTGTCTGGCCTTTGGGTGCTGCAAGTCCCTTCTTCACACCCAGTTACTTCCATGCTCAAGATACTGGAGATCTCTTACATGCTCTGAGCTCCAGGGACTCTTTCAGGGAGCCAGCAGCATAGACCGGGAAGACAACAACAATAAAACTTCTGCAACCTGTGCTGTAACAACTATGTGGGAAATACTAGATGTAGAGCTGACTGGCTCCTAACTGAAAGATGTTTCATCTTGCCAGTAAGGAATTTAAACAGTCAGGCAATAATCCTAGCTGTGGCCAATGGTTAAATGCTTGGCAAGAAAGAAAAAAAGCCCTAAGATTTTGCCATAGGCAATGTAAGGACTCTGATACAGCATCCTAAAATTGTAAGGGTTCACAAAATATGCCCAAATCTTGATATTTTCCCAGCAGACAGGAAGGCTGAAGGACTGATGGGCTGGAAACCATATGCAACCCAGAGCCTGAAATCCTGTGTGGAGAATTAGTGCCCAGGTCTGTTCACTCAGACCAAGCCAGAACTATGAACAGGTCTGTCTCATAAAACATTGGCACCGGAAATTGGTACTGGAAAGGGACACCCTCTGCCCTACATGACAGATTTAAGTGCTCAGTCAGGATGAGGGAGCCCGGGGTCAACACCCTCCCTGCCAGGATGCAGAGGATATGGCTACGTGAATCTCTGCAGCACAGTCCGAGTCTGCTTCGTCAGTGCTCTGGAAGTAGCTGGGTGCCAACTCCAGTCGGGAAGTGATGTAGCACTGATTAGCATGGTCCCCAGAGGGTTTATTGTACACTCTGCTCTTTTGCTTTCTCTTTTTGTTCCCATCAAACCTTAATTCCTTCCTGTGGAGCTTCAGCAGGAGACAGATAAAATGTAAAGTAAAATTTAATTTTAAAACTTTTAAAACTTTTTGCATGGTAATGAATGACTTTTACTGCTGACATCATCTTTTAACCAGAGGAGCAACTCCCAGCAGCCACTTACCTTAAAGCAGTTTTGGAATCTTTTGCTAACCAAATACAGAGCTATAGGATTGATGCAGGAATTCAGTGAAGCCATGTTAATACCGATGTAGTCCATCACAAGAAAAAAGCTGTGTGGAAATTAAAGTGAGACACTTCTCATTTTCTTTGAAAAGGCTTAGTACAGGTTTACAACTATGAAAGTTGGACTCAGCTTCACTCAATCAAAACTAGCTATTAAATGTAATAGTAATGGGGCTCACATCAACAGGATTAACTCCTGGAGGTAACAGTTATAATCAACAATAAAGTCTGAATCAGAAGACCATTCTTGTGGAAGTAATTTCAGAAGATCCAACCACCTTAACTTTTGGAAGAAGATGTTCAGAAGGTTTTTTTGCACAAATTGAATCCTTGCTGTTCTGTTGAAAGGGAAAACAGGGACAGAAATCCCCCTTCCACTCTCACAGCACAAGACAGAAGAAAAGTCCCAAAAACAATCAGGAGGAAGATGGGGAAAAGAGAGGGAATTCCTCACAATTTTCTGTCTCTGCTATTGGAGTGAAACCAGAGGGTCCTGGATGAAGAAGCAGGGACACACAGAGTAAGCTAGCTCATTAGGAAATCCAAATATGCTTATGGAGAATGCCTGCAGTGTACAGGCATTTTATTTTTGCATGCTCACCTTAAAAGTTCACATCTGTTGGGGTCCTTCTGATCATAAATAGTGAGTTTCAAGATTCTGCTTAAGTGAAGTGGGAGCCAACACAAGGCAAAAACAAGTACCAGACAGAACACAGTTTTGGCCACCTCACGTCTCTGAGAAAGAAAATTGGACAGAAAAGTGTTATAGTTCCTCTCTCTCTCTGGATTGTTGTTGTCTTCTAATATCCAAATGTTTAATACACAAGACAAAAAAGCCTATCAAAATAGGAGTTAAGAGAACATCAAATAGCTTATTTTCCTGGAATATGTGCTTAATCTTTTCTATTGTTTTAAATGTCTTGCACTGATTCAATAGATCTCATTTCAAGAAGTATGAGTAATAGGAAAAATCAAGGTCATGAAAACATTAATTTATGCAGTAATTTAAATTAAAATCAAGAACATATTTGTCTCTCTGATTGCTTTCAAATACTAGCTTGTTTTCAACTGCATTTCCTTGTGCTTTGATCTCAGATCTTATTTTAAATGCCCCAAGAGATTCCATTTACAGCTCTAACCAGATAAGAGGAAAGGTGTACGAATACACATTATAGAACAAACATAATTTAATTCTAGTGACGTTTGATGTTTGTGTCTGGTGCACCAGTAACTTGGAATGTACGCTGGCATATGTTTTCTTCTGCTAACATATACTGCTAACCTCACCAGGGTTCAGCAAGAACTTGATTCAAAATAATTTTGAATTATTTTTATTTTTTGAATTATTATTAAATTTCAGTTTTATAGATCCACCTTCTACACTAGAGCATGACTTCAGTTTGCATTACAAAATAGCCAACTCTCATTATTATAAAGAAATAAAACCTGTAAAACTCAAAAAATTAAAACCAAACAAGAAAGAAACAATTTTGTGATGCCAGCTAAAATCTTAGGTTTCTGAGGGCTCTGAGATATATATATACACATATATATCTCATACAGACATATATACATATATATATGATATATAGACATACGGATATATATATATATGAGATAAATATATATCTACATATCTCATATATATATATCTGTATGTGCATGTGTATATATATATATATAGATATAGATACAGATATATAGGTATATGAGTTCAGCAGCACCACTGCTAGGAAACTTCTCTCTGCTTCCAATCCTGAAGTCATACAAGAACAGAATGATGTGGCAGGAAAATCAATAAAGTATTAGTTATCCTAGCTACAGTTAGAGAGTGGACAGGGATAAATTTTTACCTGTTTTAAATGGTCATTTAAAGCAATCTGCATCCCACTTTTCTTTCGTAACATCTCACAGGTCATGAGAGTATAGAAAAATGCTGTGATAGCCAGTGGCAAACAGAAGTAAAAGCTGAACAGCCACCAGTCTTTAGCTTGCTTGTAAAACTGGAAAGAAAAAGTAAAGCAAAAACATGGTTAGGAGTTAAATGCAGAACATTTTGCTAAGTGCGCTGTAACTAATTGGTCAGTCTGTCCCGAAAGCATCTCTGTAAGATGTACCTTACAGATGGGAAAACAGGACAAGACAGCAATATGTTCAAAGCCCACAAAAAGTCAAAGATTTCTGAATGCTCTTCTTTGAACCAATATGCTTCAGAAATGTCAGTATTTCATTTGAACATTGTATTCACCTACTTGTCACATACACCTGTGCACACTACAATCCACACAACACTGGGAAGATCCAGGGAACTCTTCCAGAGATTTTATAAATGTTAGTGACTTACCATCATAAAGGATGTTTTCTGCGTGGGGTGAAGCAAGCAGATTCTAAGATACCTTCCTCTGTACTCCATCGTAATCATGTCAAATGCAATAGCTTCTGGAACAGCCAGTATCACTGATATCACCCAGATCAGGACAATTTCCACGGCAGTCCACTTCGGCACTCCAATTCCTTTAATGCGACTCCAAGAAGCGACTGCTCGGTACCTGAAGCAACAGCACATGTTTACAAATTAAAAACATGAGAAAACCTGGTTTAACTGGTTTAAATTAATCTTATTTGTATTGCATCACCGGAGTGAAAAGGTGAATTTGAGCCAATGCCTGTATAGAAGAAATATGAGAGATTTCAATGAAAAATGGGTCTCACCTGTCTATGCTGAGGGCACACAAACTCAGCACTGTAATGCCCACTGATGCCTTTTGAATGAAGGGCACTAATTTGCACATTTCAACGCCAAAGGGCCAGTCCTCTGCAAGCAGCTGTGAAAAGAAAACAATTATTTAAAAAAAATCATACCCAATGCTGAAACATGGAGTTCTGTCTTAACTGTTTTCCTTTTCCACCACATTTTGTCCTGTGAAGACAGGCTGGGGAGGAGAAGGCTCTGGAGAGACCTTGCAGCAACTTTTCAGTATCTAAAAGGGGCTTGCAAGAAGGCTGGAGAGGGACTTTTCACAAGAACATGTAGGACAAAGGGGGAATAGCTTTAAACTGAGAGAGAGTAGGTTTAAGTTAGATATTAGGAAGAAATTCTTCACTGTGTGGGTGGTGAGGCACTGGAAGAGACTGCCCAGAGATATTGTGAATGCTGCATCTCTGGAAGTGTTCCAGGCCAGGTTGGACGGGGCACTGAGCAGCCTGGTCCACTGGAAGGTGTCCCTGCCCACAGCATGGAGGTCGGAACTAGACAAACTCTAAAGTTCCTTTCAACTCAAACCATTTTATGATTCTGTGCAAAACTTAGTCAAGAACAACCTTTTCACAAGGGAGCCACTGAGGTGTGTGTCCTCTAAACTAGACAGTAGCTTTGTAGTCACTCCCTGGTGGGACAAGGGCATCAATTAAATCTAAGTCCGGCCTCCTTAAGGCCTCCAAACTCCACTCCTTTTGTTTCCTACTTCATCACCCCAGTGCTAATGGTAAAAAATGATGGAGCAGGTGAGGATCTTCCTCATCTTTGAACTGGCTTTATCTGCCTTGAGTGTTCATTGCTTTTCTTACATGTTCCAAATAATGCACACTTGACCAGAAATACAGAAAATTACTTGAGGCTGATCAGAACAGGGACAAAGCCAGTAGGTGCATATCTGGCCTAGGGTTTACTTGAAGTTTAGTGTCCAGGCTCCATCAGCTGGGAAGTCAGACAACACTGGAGAGAAATGTATCCCCCTCAGTTTTCAGCTGACCATCTGACAAAGAATGAAAGGACCTGCTGGACACTGAGGGAGCACAGACAAATAGTTTGATTTAAATGTTCTGCAGCAAGTAAAGACAGATCAGATGAATCCCTCACTAAAGGTCTTTATTGACCAGTTTTCCAATATTTTGTATAATAATACCAAAAGGACTATCTGCACATTCAGCATACCTGTAAGTGCTATGGAATAGAGAAAACACAACAATGAATTTCAGGTTGCCTCACACTTTGAATCATACACTTTAATGGAAATGTTGTCACATCTCCAGCTGCACATTTTATCTGATCTGGACACAAGAAAGCACCTTCCTCACAGCTGATTCTATGAACTGTTTGTCTGTAGCCTCAGTTTAGAAGCATTTAACCTTTGAACTCTGCTGGGAGCTGCTTTAATGGTCAAATACACCACAGCAGCAGCCAAATCTTCCAGTTCTCATTAAAAAAAGATTCTCTAGAACAAGGGCTGTGCCAAGAAATTGAAGAGTAAACTTTCTGAGTTTCTGCAATTAGTTAGATTATCTAAACCCATCTCTGTTTTTCATAACTTTCTTCAAATGAGGTCTTTTGGATCTGTTGCAGGTAGAGGGCTACAAAGTGGAAAAGGAGAAGGAAGAAAGAGGAGTCTCCTTCTCAGGAGACTGGAAAATCTTTCCCTTGGCTCAGGTCTCTTCAAACAACTCATTTAACAGGGTTGTAAGAATAGAAGAAACAGCTCGTAATACTGCGTGGATGTTTCTGGGAATCAGAAAGGCTATAAAGTCTCTAAAGAGGGTTCTGGACAGGCTGGATTGATGGGCCAGGGCCAAGGGTATGAGGTTCAACAGGACTGGAGTCACAACAGCCCCAGGCAGTGCTACAGGCAGGAGTGGCTGGAAAGATCTGTCAGAAAAGGAGCTGGGGGTGCTGGTCAACACCTGGCTGAACATGAAGCATCAGTGTGCTCACCTGGCCAAGAAGGCCAATGGCATCCTGGCCTGTACCAGAAGGGCCAGGACAGTGATTGTTCCCCTGCATTTGGCACTGGTGAGGCCATACCTCAAGTGCTGTGCCCATTTCTGGGCCCCTCACTACAAGAAAGACACTGAGGCTGAGGTGCTGGAGTCTGTTCAGAGAAGGGTAATGAAGCTGGTGAAGGGTCTGGAGAATAAGTTGTATGAGGGAGCTGGGGGTGTTTAGTCTGGAGAAAAAGAGGCTCAGGGGAGACCTTGTCATTCTCTTCAACTGCCTGAAAGGAGGCTGTAGTGAAGTGGGGGTTGGCCTCTTCTCCTAGTAAGAAGCAACAGGACAAGAGGAAATGGCGTCAAGTTGCACCAGGGAAGGTTTAGATTGGATAGCAGGGGAGATTTCACTGAAAGGGCTGTCAGGCATTGGAACAGGCGGCTCAGGGAAGTGTTCAAAGAAGATGTACATGTGGCTCTTGGGGACACGGTTTAGGGATGAACACAGTGGTGCAAGGTTCACATCTGGACTTGATGATCTTGGAGATCTTTGCCAACCTTAATGATCCCATGATTTTATTTATGACAGTAGCCACAGAGCTGCCTGCTCACATAGGTTTGGTTCAACCAAGTCTTTATCCACACTTACATGTCCATCTAAGGATAAACACTTACATGGTCTACTAGAGGTTTTTGAAGGGTCCTGGTATAATTTAGATATAATTTTACTTGAATGCAAAGTAAGTTAAGAACATTTCATGACCACAGGCTTTTGGAAATCTCTGTGAAGTGTCCACTAGTATTTTCAGATACCAGCATACCTCTAAATACTTCCTTTAGCCCTGTGCTATAATGGAATCTTTAAAAGAACAGCAGTAGGCAAACTGCAACGTGGCCTAACTTTCTACTTCTTCAATGTTCTACTTAAGTAAGACAACAAATATAATGCCTCTGCAGAAATGAAGCAGTGAAATAAATTCTAAGGATTTATGTTTCTCAAGAATTTTATGGAAAGTAATAAAGCAGAGGAAGTAGGGATGAGGTTGTAATAACTACAGTATCTTTTGCTTATGTGAGGTGGGAAAATAACTCAGGCTGCAATTAAAGTATTTTCAGTAAAGCGTGAGACTTCTGAATTGCTATAAGGGGGTGACAGTAACAATCCGCTATTAAAACTGTAATGTGAATAATTGCAGGTGTTCTAAATGTACACTCTACAGAATTGAAGGACACCTGTACTAATTTAATTTATATCAATCAGGCAGTGAACCTTCAGCCTTTCGCATCTAGTTGCTATAGAAATCAAGAACTGGGTAGTGAGTACACTGTATACTTATTTATGGTACCTACTGTACATTGTACATGTGTGTATATCAGACAAGAGAACTCATTTAAAAAGCACTTTGAAGTAAAATATTCTTTTCTTTGTAAACTGAAATGCAGAACTTAGGTCAAATCTCTATTGGCAGCTGTCAGAGACTGAGCAGTTCATGCCTCAAACATTGATATAAAGTTTTGTTCATTGTACCAAAAACTATATAAAGAAACTACAAGGAAAGAAGCCTCGGTGAGGATACCTGACTGGGACTTTTGACTGAAAGTCAAACTGCTGAGATTAGATAAAGACAAACCTATTGTTCAGTCATCTCAGGCTGAAGGAAAGGTGTGCAAAGGCCAAAGCCACCGGCAGTGCTGAGAATCATCCCCGGATGAGTTTGGGGTGGGGGCAGAGCACAGCTCATAGAAGCCAGGTTTGCACACACTTCTCCCCCAAACAAGGGGGGGAGGAGGAGGTTTTGGGCGCATGGCATAACCTCTGGTGAGAGGCAATAAACACCCATCCTCCGTTACACAAAGTGGCCCAGCTGTGGAACCCCCAACACCACAGGCTGCATCCATGGGACATTCACATGAGAGGCAGCTGAGGGGGTGTCATAATCCATCAGTGACCCTCCCCAAATGCTCAGCCTTGCCCCACAGGACTGCACGTGATGCCAGCAGAGTCTGCTGCAAGAGACTGTCCCTCCCCCGGGGGGAAATTCCTGGGCATTGCCACCCGGCCTGAGTGTATATTAACCCATGGGATTCTGTGCTTTTGGGGGCGACCATCACCGCCAAGAAGACTATGCTGGAGAGGATCAAAGCTATATTGTTAGGATCCATGGATGGTGATACTCTTTTATTCTGTCTCTGTCACTCTCTTTCTGTCCCCCCCAGCTCTTTTCCTACGTCTCCCTTTCTCTCTTTTCTTCTCTCTCTCTCATATTTACTATCCAATAAAACCAATACTATTGACTGGCATATGGTCTCATTTGCACCTTAATTCGGGCAGAGGTATTTCTAAAGAACGTTAATAATTGGATCATAACAGCAGCTTCTGTTGAAAACTTTTATTTACATCTAGCTGGTGTGTGTACATGACACTCCCTGTCTTTCTTCCCTAAAATCACAACGGTTCAGCCACATGTTGTAGATTTCGCTGAACTAATACTTATCTCTCAGGTGCCGACAGTCACACCTGTGCTTTGAGCTGACTGGATTTGAGCCAGCTCCAGCTCGGGATTATAGAGGCGCGGCACACGACTGAATGCAGTCTACTGAGAGAGGGTGCATTAGCTTTGGTTTATCATAACATAAAAACATTACTTGCATTCAGCCAGCTTATATCAGGGCAGAATGGACATGCAGCTGTCTGCACTGGATTGCAAAAACATGCGCTTTATGTCTTGCAGCTGATGTATTGTGAAATTTGAGCATTTTAATGCGTGAGTCACAAGTTTCCTCTATCATGGTATTGCAAGTGGTTAATGATATGCTTTAGACCAAAAGCTTGAAAACATTAAGAAAGTAAAAGGAAAAAAAAGGAATGTTTTGATTGCTGAAGTATGTTTCCTTGATATTTCTGCTTGTTCTCTGTATTGCCAATCTCCTTCGAATACGACCTTAAAGTACAGTGAAGATCCAAGGTAAAGTATTTGGGAGCATCATCTTTGTGGACAGGAGCAATGATAATTGCCTATTGCAATTTTGTATGAGTAAAGTAATTTTCTTATGATTCGTAATAGGGTAGCTGTAAAAAGACTGTCATTTTACAAATGACAAATGACTTGGAGCCAGATGAGGAGATACTGCCAAGTGGCAGCAAAGAGAAAAATAATGTTGTGTTTCCATCATTAAGATGCCAAGAGTAGTCTACCACTGGCTGTATTCTGAGCGACCTTTCCAGTGTTTTATAGTCACTTATTTTACACAGGCAAAGTTTTAATTGCCAAGAAGCAGAAATGTGTTCCAGATGAAATAAAACAAAGGGAAAGGGAAGACTCTGCAGAACGAGGTGAAATCATACTTTAAAGAACCAACACATCTGACGCACTCCTAGCCAGCACTTTCTCAGACCAGACAGATCTGAGCCTAAACTGATGTGCAAGCTGCAGAGCGATGAAAGTAGCCCCAAGAGATGCTGTGACTCACAGACACACCTGCGAATCACAATTCCTGCTCTGCTTCCTCTTAGTTGTGCAAGAACTGAAAGATGTTCTCAATCTGCTGCTGGAACGAGCCAGGCTGCGAGCACGATGAGGGCTCAGCTGCTGTGGTCCCCAGCCAGAAAGCTGATACCTGGCTCCAACCCACTGCTGCTGACTGGCTGCAGTCGGGCAGGAAGAACAGCAAAGTGTGCGAATATTCCCGTCAGTGCTCTAGCCCGATCAGGGATTGCACTTGGGAAATGCAGAGCAGGAATTCGTGCTTCCTCCAAGCTGTGCCTTCACAGCAAGTCTTGTTCACGGGACACTGGACTTCACTTTCATCATTATAAACAGCAAGTACAAGAGAAACCAGACATGCAACTCTACACCAAATTCACAAGCAACAGTTTTTCAATGTATCCCTGAAATGACTGGTGGATTTTCACCTTATTTTTTGGCATGGGAAGGTCAAATTTTATAGGAGCAAGCATTTATCAAAATGGAAAATCTGCCCAGGAAATTAAGCTTATGATCAGGGATAAGTCAGACAACATTACAAACTTATTAATATTTTGCAATAATTATGTCAGTGTGAGGCTCTTCCCTCTGGACAAGAAAATATAATTTCTGCTTTCAAATTTGGCTAGGAATGCTTTACTGATCTATGCAGTAAACAGTGTAAAATCTTAATATGAGCCATGCAATTACTTTCTTTTCTTGAGCCTTATAACTCCTGCTTAGAAATTTAATTTAAAAAAAATTAAGATAAAGTAATTTTACACAGTCATCTTGAAAATGATGGAAACCTTATAATGTGCTGTCAAAGTAAATTTCTGCAATTTCACAACCCCAGTGAAAGGACTGCATAGAAAGTAACCACTTAGAAAGCCATGCTCCTGTCAGAATGGTATGGATAAACAAAGGTCAGAAGAGAAAAAAGGTGAAAACTTGTTTTAAATTTGTCACATGCATATTTTAAGTGAATGTATACACAACAAATGTAATTGTAATGAAAAAAACTACTTCGAATTTACAAATTTATACTACCATCATCTAACTTACTACAGTTTGGAGATCCACCACGAAAACTATATGTGCGTACTTTTAGCAGCATTCAGACATTTCCACTACTCCATATACTTGACTTCAGAATACACTGATCCCATCTAAATACAGAACAAAGTCACCCTCCCCACCCCCTGCCTGCACTGTCCCCTGCTGTCCTCCACTGGACAATTCAGATCTAAGTGCCTATAAACTCCACTTGTTCACCATAAAGAGCTCTTCTTAAACAAAACAGACTTTTAGCTTAATATGGCCAGAGATCAACAAACTCTGTGTAAGAAATTCTGAGATGAACTTTGCAAGATCTCAAGTAAGTGGTTTGGATGTTGAACGAAGGGATATAATGCATTTCTCCCAATAAAATGGCTATTATCTTTAACATCAGAAGAGCCAGTGACCAAGAGTTCTAATACAGAATAATGAGAATCCTTTCTAAGGACAAGCATCTTGATTTAGAAAGCTAGAAAGAGGTTGGCTTTATCATGATGCATAGACTACAAGTACTTGTGTTACAGGAGTTAGTAAGTTCATCACAAATAAATTTCCATGGAAATCTTTTTCAGGGACTTTTTCAGAGAATAGCTGGATTAAAAAAGGAGCCAGTTTGTGTCTGCATGGTATATAGAATCCCAAATCTGGTCTTTCTTGTATTTCCAGCGCTTGATAATGCCATATTATGGTAACTATACTTTTTATGTAATCCCTAAATTACATTAATGAAAATAAATCAGTGCCTACAAAGCTGGTTTTGGCCCTTGATTACTGGTTTGGATAAAGACCAGATTTTTCTCCTTCCCTGGAAATTTTTTACTCTGGTCTTCCATTGTGCTCTGAGAAAAAGGAACTGATGACAATTTTGCCAGGTAGATATTCTTCCTCAGACATTTGTTGGTAGTCAGAGTTCAGAACACCACACAATAATGTGCAGAGGCTGGATTGCTCCCCTTGTTAAAAATCCACTGGGACATGACAATAAATTTGATTTAATATATGGGAACAAATATCACAAAATAAGAGAGAGAGATGTTGTTTATGTATCAGAAGAGAAAACATCTTAGTGTGTTATTTGATTATGGCTTTTTAAGCCTGTAAGAGGCAAAGGTAGTGTAAGATTGGAATTTTCAGTCCTGTTGTTCTGGCATCTAACACACAGGACTTAACAACTTTATTTACTTGCAAAAGTAAATATAAGCCTTCCAGAACTACAGACCTGTACTGTCAGGTGTACAAGCTGCTGCCACTGTCTTGTCTCCCACAGCTGAAGTGCAGAGAAGGGCATGAAAAGCTCACTGACCACCCACTTTATCCTTCTGCTCCTTAATTGCTGTTTGAGACCTCAAATTAACAAAGACGTGCTTACTGAGTCTGCTTAGTGGAGCAGCATTGGATCACCTGCACAGACAATTAGTAGCAATTTTGCAAAGCATCTACACTGCCAAAACATTAAATACTGCAGAATGATTGTCTCAGACTTTCCTCTGCCTCCCATTCTGCAGCTCAGAGATCCAGCCAAAGCCAGACCATCTACCAGGACCCAGAACGCCAAAAAGGTCAGCCAGGCTCTACATGCTGGAACTGAATGCCCCTCAAGCCCTCATTTCATACCCAGTTTCCTGACTGTGTGACAGATTCTGATGCTTTCCATTTTCTACTGAATGTATTGCATGATATTCAAATTTAGGAAGTGCAAAGGACTAATTAGCATCCTATGCATCGGACTGCATGTGCCTCCCTGTCTAGATAACACCTGTTTTTCTTTAGATACCCTTGATTTAGGAGATGTCAATTTTCATTTGTGCACTTTTCCAGCTACTTATGTATTCACCTAAATAGTCACAGGGGACATCTTTTGCAGCTATTCCTTTTAATACCTAATAAAAAGCTGCTTCCAGTGGACCTTTTGAATTGTCTCCTGCGCGTCTGTCTGGAAGCATTCACAGACACTTTCACACTTTCTAGGACAAGTGTTGTGGAAAGAACTGCTGGCATTTTATTAACATGAGAAATTCTCTCACATTCTTTTTCATGTAGCTGTCTAACTGAGGATCTGGTAGAAAATTCTGAATCTGGATCTGTTTCATCCAGTCTTCAATTGTTTCAAACTGCAAGTTACAATTGCTAACTATACTTGATTTACTGAGAAAGCCTTTGCTTCTCATACTGCTGAGTGATCAAAGCCATTTTTTTATTGCATTACTGTATGTATTCTCCCTGTTGCTCTGGAATTAAATGGGATGTAGAGTTGATAAAAAGTTATCATCAACTCAAACCGCCTCAAAATTTTGATTAAATAAACACAGTATCTAATAGGTGGGTTTTTTGTTGGGTTACTTATTTTAAAACTTGCAGTTATTCAAAAGTCCTGTCTTAAAATAGCTAATATTTTACTCATAAGGAACAACATAAATTAATTATGGGCTCTTTAGCAAGATGAGTAGCAGTGTGGGAGATTTAACACCTGAGAGCTATTGCACAGCTCCTAGCATTATCAACAGCACAATAAAAATCCTAGATTTGCAGCTGGTGTAATATCTATTGGTTTGCAATCTGACCTTTTATTCCCCCTGCTCCAACCTACTCATAGTAATATACTTGATGACATGCAATCAAGATAAGAACTGAGGTATATTATTGCATGTTAACATTAATTTAATTTTGAAATTGTGTAGCTGAGATTGCAAAGTCTTGCACTAAGCAGCTCTTATTTGATACAATCTTTTTGATTTTCTAAGAAAGATGAAAAAAATCTGTTCAATATATTTTTAACAAAACTCATTATAAAGCAGTTATTTTGTTTTCTAAATTCCATCTTCATTCAAAAGAGTACACTCCTCTCAAGAAGAAAAGTCTATAGTATAAAAACCACTGAAACTTCAAATCTAGGAATTCTCATCTAATCCAAATTAACTGGATCACAACTTTAACACAATGATGACATTCCCTACTTTGTAACACTGAGATACTTTAGAAGGATAAAGCCAGAGGATTGTCTCATTTCAGGAGCTTCTGGAACTAATTATTATGGATTCAAAACCTGTCACTTCAACATGGCATCCTAAGAGTACAACTAACAATCCCCAGATTACAATCATGCATACAAAGTGAAGATGATAGATGAAGACTCTTCTGTTCACTTTATGAAGTCACTGATGGGTGCTCAGGGATCCCGACTGTAAACTTTCAAAGCAGAAGGAGCTCTGTTATTTCCAGCATACCTCCAAAGAGTGCTAGATTACAACTAGAGGCTGGATTCAACTGCCCAAGTGATTCTTAAGGACAAATGGATGGCACAAGCTGGGTAGACAAGGCAGCGGTTGTACTCCCTCCACGGCAAGTCTTATCAAGTCAAAACACAGACTACTGAAGGTGCAAGAGGAGCAGGTGTGGTTCACTCCCACTCCACTGCCCATGCTGCAACACTGGCAAAGCGGGGAAAGGGTTCACAGTTCAGAAAAGCATCGTGCCTCCCAACCAAGAGATGTATAAAACGGCTCAGCGGAACGATCCTGATTCCTCCCGCAAAAGCCCCCGTGCCAAAAGGGTCTGTACAGACCCATGTGAAGTACCATTACCAAGCTTGCTGCAGCTGAGCACAAGGGACCAAGTGGTACCCACAGGAGAGGGTCTTCTCCATCCCTCGACAAGCCCACTGCACATTTATTTATTGTATTTATTTCCTTTATCCATGGGACAGCACCAGTTTCCAGGTGATTTTCAGAGCTTGGCCACCTCCATTCTGCCCCATTCCCAGCCTGGAACGCTGACAGGGATGGGACTGAGGCACAGAGAGGGTGCCATCTGCGACCACATATGACCAGAATATCACCTTCTGGCTGGGTTTTGGCGTGAGGTGAAGTCCACGGGTGTCTCCCAGCCAGGAGAGGACGCGTCTCCCCGCGGCGGGGAAGGGCATCTGCGGGGGCCGGCAAGAAGTCCCGAGGGGTGACCGCCGCACCCCCGCGCCCGCTCCCGAATCCATCCCCGGGCCCCCCTCACCTTGTAGACGTTGATGGGGATGTCGATGATGATGTGGAGCAGGTCGCCCAAAGCCAAGCTGGCGATGAGAATGTTGGGGCCGTTCCTCATGCACTTGTTCTTGTAGATGATCCGCAGCAGCGTGGAGTTGCCGATGATGCCCAGGACGAAGACCAGGCAGGACACGACCGTGTTGATGTACTTGAAAGTCTCCTTGATCTCCGTCTGCCCGGTGCACATGGGGGGCGAGGCGGAGCGGGGCCGCCCGCCAGCAGCCCCCGCGCCCTGGGGCAGCGCGGCCGCGCGGGACGCGTTGTGCTCCGCGCCGCGCAGCGCGGGGGTCGCGGCCGTCGGGGGCGCGGCCGCCGCGCTCAGCCTGCCCGGGCCCGGCCGGAGCAGGGAGCCGTCGCCCTCGGCGGCAGCGCGGCAGCTGAGGAACAGCAGGAGGAGGAGGAGGGCGCGCATGGCCGTGCGGCACAGCATTTCGCACCCGCCGCCGTCAGCGCCGACCTGCGCGGAGAGAGGAGACAGGGCGTCAGCTGCGGGGACACCGCGCCGCGCCGCTCGCCGCCCCGGGGCTGGGGCCGGAGCCGGGGCGCTGCCTGCCCCCGGGCGGTGCTGGCGCTGCGGGCGGCTCAGCCGGCAGAGCAGCGCAGGGGCGAGAACCTGCGCGGCGGCGGCGGCCGGGGCCAACAGCCCCCTCCGGCCGGACCTGCTCGGCGTCCCGCGCTCCGTGCCCCGCTCGTCTCCCGCTCACCTCGCCGAGCGGAGCCGAGCCGATGCTTCCCGCCCGCCGGCCAGGCGAGGCAAACGCGCTCCGCTGGCTGTCGCCGCGCTCCGCGCCCCGGCTGCGTGTCCCCGCCCGGGCCGGGCTGCCGCCGCTCGCCGGCGATGTGCGCTGCGCTGGAGGAGGCGGCAGGGACGGGCGCTCCCGGCAGAGCCCGGTGTCCGACAGCCGCGCACCAGACCCCGTGGCCAAAGTCGCGCCGGCGGCACAGGGCCCCCCCTTTTCTAAAACATTCAACCGCATGTGGCCCATCAGTCACAGCCAGACCCCACCCGCGTCCTCCTCCGCCGGCGGAGCCCGGCCCAGCCCCCCCGCCCGCCGGCCCCGCGGAGCCTCCCATCACCGCTGTCAGGAGTGCCCCCCCTTCCTCGGTACCCGCCAGGCGGTGTGCTCTGCCACCTCCTCCTTGTCTGGTACCAGGCTGACTTGGCAGCCTGAAGAAGCAGACTTTGCGGGCTTTGAAACAATTTTTCGGGAAGGTTGTTACAAGAGTTGTATGGGCATTGTTGGAGTGCCATTGGAAGGAAGAAGGCGCTTCCCCGCTGTCCTGTCCGAGGCTCACTCCCACTAGCTGGGTTCGGGGTTCTCCCCTCTGCGGAGACCCCCTTGCACAGCCCGAGGGGCGCACACGCTGGAGAACCTGCCTGTGCAACGTCTGCAAGTTTAGTGCCACGTTTTTAAAGCGCTTCACAAAACCTTTCTTACATCAGAAATGGTATTTTGACTGCTCTGAAGCTGCGGTTCGGTTGTCTGGTTGTTGCCGCTTTGGGCAGCCTTAGCAAGGCTGAGCTCACTGAGCTGGTTCCAGTGGTTGCATCCTTCAGTTAAGCGTAAGGAAAGGAGGAAAGAGATTTGTACAGGATTTTGTGGAGACTAAGAACAGCCTCTGCAGGTTGGCGACAATTGCATGCCAAGGGAGTTGAATTTAAAGCTGTTTTTCAGCATCTCTATGTACATCTCTCTGATGTTTTATTTTCTTAAATCGTGGTGGATGCTAAATCTTGAATAAATACATGCTTTGTTACAGAAGCAACCTGCTCACCGCATTATTGACATACCCATACACTGAAAATCATATGCTTTTTTTTTCCCCAAAAATTGGTGGTCTGATTTATCTCATCTTTCCAGCATCTCCTGCTAACGTACCCTTGTGCTACTGTAGCAGACAGCCTTTTCTTGTCCTCAGTTATCTCCCTTTTCTCATCTCCATCTTTGTTTAAAAGACTGTATATTTAATACCTTTCCCATTTAACCATTCTCAATCAGTTTCCTAATTTATGTCATAGTGATTTTTCTTCCCATTTTAAATTACAGTATTTTTGGAATAAAGGCATTAAAGTCACTTCTAAACTGTACAAGGGTACCTGGAAACTGATGGTGCTCCAGCTGGAGGACTGGTCTTTCCAAGTTCAGGCTTTTCAAGACTGTGTTTTGCAGCATGATTCATTTTTAAACACCAGGACTGATTTCTCTCCCAAAGTTAAAAGTATGAACATTGAATTCAATATATATATTCTGAGCCCTGGGGATTTAAACAGTCTTTTCCATTTTCAGGTTTGCATTTTCTCAATTTCCAATTAAGCAATATAAGTAAACAATGTTTTGCTAAATGCAATATTGATTTAGAAACTCTTGCCAATTAACACAGCTTTAATCTCAAAATGCTTTTTTACTCGCAAGGTTCCAACTAACTCTTAAAGGTTTTTGTGCTGATCCTGACCATCAAGAAATAGATTGTGACTGCATTGAGATATGCTTGCCCACATTTTTATTATCCCAACTCCACAAGACATGTTTGCTACTGGTGGCAGCACCATTGCTGCCGCTTCAGCTCCAGAAGATTTAGTAACAGCAACTTAGTTTCTGAAATGTTTAGTGTGAGTATATACAGAACTTTGGGCAGATGCTGATACCTGAAGCACATTACCTTTTAATATTGCACAAAATGAGTCTATGTGACAAAGCATCTAAGCTGCTTCTGGCTGCAACTAGCTACATTTACCACCCTTTTTTGTTTCTAGTACTTTTTTAGATATTTGAGAAATTAAACCCAGAATATGCTGTGGTATAAGGCTGCTTTAATTAATGAAAATTAAAGGAAAACACAGTTCCACAGAAATTTATGTGAGGATTGAGATACTACTGTATTAAATACCAAGAGCATATTGGTTATCTTGTCAAATTAACTGTAATTTAAAGGAAGATCAATTAAAAAGGTTAATCTAGACTGCAAAATAGAAAAAACGTCTGTGCATGTAATAAACTGCTGCCCTTTAGGTGGCCTCTGCTAATTAAGCTATGAAAGGAATTCGTTACTGAACTCTATGGAATACATTATATAAGATTATGCAAACCACTGCTAGTCTATCTGGCTTTTTTTTTTTTCTGGAAAGCAGAAATACTCCTTGTCCTATGGAAAGTTCACTTTTGTACAAAACAGGGAAAGCTGGACGCCATTCTAAAAGATCCTCCAGGCTCTGTGAGGCTCATTTTACTGTATTCTGCCTTTCCACTTCATTTCATCCCACCAGATATTAACAATTATATGAATTGTAACCAATCACTCCTTTAATTATAAGTCAGCTGCAACATTTCCATCAATGACTGATAATGTTCTGACTTTTTTCTTTTTTCCTAATTTGGAATGTCCTATACAGAGTAAAGAGACTGGATGACTTGTAATCACCACCAGGATGATTTTTAACAACAGAAAGACTTTAAAGATTATTATGTCATATGTAATATAAATCATGAGAAGTGGTCACAATTATGGCATCAAAACATCCTTTAATTAACAAGCTCATGAGACACACCACAAGATTATATATTTAAATTCACGCAATACTTATTGAATCAATGAGAATTTTGTTATGAGTTTGCAGGTACTTTTGCAAATCCCATTAATTTTCTGTTTATGCTGTTCAGCAACTAAGCAGCCTCAGAAGTCTGCCCCATCAGGCCTGCTTTTCTTTTTATGAAGTCTGGTGGAAATTTGCCCACTAACTGGGGCAAGTCTGGAATGAATAGAAAGAATAGCTGTCTCAGTGTGAGCCACTCATTAGAAGCATGAGTTGAATTAAAGTCAGAAAATAGTCTTCTGTGTTACAGAAGTTACCATAGAAACATTACCAATGGCAATTTAGAAAGAATAAATGTACTTTGAGAAATTGAGATATTAAGACATCGCAGTTTTGTAACTGCATATGTTCATATACTGGACAGATGATTAAGAAGAATGACATTGTCTCCTTTATTTCTTAGTATAAACTTATGCAAAAATATGGAATTCTTTTTAGTATGATGTGTAGCTATGCTTTGTCTCTTTTTCTTCAAAGCTAAGGAACTTCCATAAATAATAGTGTTGGCTGTCAACTGCAGTGT
Organism: Acanthiza pusilla; assembly: GCA_036630365.1. Classification (NCBI taxonomy): domain Eukaryota; kingdom Metazoa; phylum Chordata; class Aves; order Passeriformes; family Acanthizidae; genus Acanthiza; species Acanthiza pusilla. Next base: position 26,549,252 of record JAXCHO010000018.1, read on the forward strand.
ATTGACATTATACCAAATTCTTGAAACAATGAAACAAAATTTATTTTACCATAAAAAAATTATAATAAAACCCTACCGGTAGATAGTACAAATGAAACATGAAGTTTGGATGCAGATACCTTATAATTTTAATGCAGATTACATTATATATAATTGCAAGATGCAAAAAAATGAAAGACAATCAAATTTGTACTAAGAAGATGACATTTGTCTGTCTCTTATAGACATTTTTTATAAGAGTTTAAGGATTTTTATATGGAGTTAGGTTCAAGTTGTTGAGTCAGACTGGTTGATAACTGAAATTCTATTTTCCCATCTAACTCTAAGATTAAAACCAATAAGCCAGTAAAATTAGTAAAATTTATTCCCCTCATCCTTCCTATTCAGCAGCGGCATAGGAAATCAAAAGGTAAATTAGAGTTCTGGAACTGATGTAGCAGCATATAATTAAATTGAGGTATAAAATACACTGAATCACTGTCTATTAAGGGAAAAGTTATGAAATTGATTTGGGGAAGCAGCTGCAGGTTTGAAAGAGATGCATTTCTGAATTTTATGGAAATGATTACAACTACTTGGTTTCTTTTTTCCTTTTTTTTTTTTTTTTTTCCATGATACTTCAAGAGAATAAAGGTGAGCAAGTTTACTTTTAAATTCCATCTGTAGTGGGAATTTGGATCAGAATCTCCCAGGAAGCCTAGATAAAATCAGTTGTTAAAAAAAGGTACATGTTTCAGCTGCTGGGTAATGTATGCGTTTGTACAAGGGAGGTGATAACTGACCATACACTGTTTATGTTGTTACACAGAGATCGCTCCAGGTGAGCTTTTCAAGTCTGGATTAAAATCATTTCCAGACAAAATGTCTGACCTCAACAAGGGGTGCAGTGATTCACTCATCCATGCTTTTCTGCAAGTGTGGCTGTGTAATACAAACACTGCGCTCATCTGGATAGAGCAAATCCACCACCACACTCTGGCTTTAAAATGTACTGATAAGTTGCACACCAATAAAATCATTCAGTTAAGAATCATTAGAATAAGGAAATCCATGGTGTGAGTACAAGAGTGCTGGGGAGAGATTTCTTGTGCTGGACAGCTGGCTGTCCACAGGGCTCTTGTTTGCTTCGTGCTTGGGTCTGCTCAGGCTGGTTCCACCTAGCTACAGAACCAAATGTATTACCATGAGGCCAAGCCTAAAGTGGTGATGAAAGCTGGTTCTTGCCACAAGGCACTGGGGCTCCTTCCGGGCAGTAACACCGGGCAGTGGCTAACAACTAAAATAGTCCCTGGAATCCTCTGCTTGGGCTGGAGAAAGAGACTTCCATTTCTAAGGTGAGAGTTGTTCCCTTGAGGGGACTTAATGATCTTACGGGTCTTTTCCAAGCTAAGTGATTCCATGGTTCTGCAACTTTCACCAAACTGCACTGACAGACGCAGGGCAATAAGAGATAGTGTTTAGATGCCATATACCCAAGACGTAGGAGTACTGCTGATGTGGTTGACTGGAAGCTACTCAAATGCTCAGAGATCTTGAAAAGTCTTTCTAAAATTTATGTCATGACCTTGGGCTCTGAGATTTTCTTGAATGAGACATAAAATGATCTCACATGTACAAGTAGGTCCTTACTGATCAGACCTTTGAAGAAGCGCTTCACTTTTATCTGAAACGAATGTTGGATTGAGATTGAAAACAGTTCTTGGCCATTTTCTCAGTTGTCGATATTGGCCGTGGAAATATCTTTGTAGGTCATCAGCTCTCAATTCAGAGAACATCAGGGCACTGTCTTCTACAGGTCAGCAGAGACTGAAGCTGGCTACTATCTTTTAGGAAGTTCCTAATACTGCTGCTTCTCCTGGACACCACCTTTTTGGTAAGAGGTATTTGAGAGGCCCAGATCTGTGAAATTAATTGAGACCACACTCTTTCAGATCAGTGCAGCTGCTTGATTAGATAGCTACTTTAAGTATATTTTTCAAAGTGTTGCTGAAAGATTTGCATTCTACATAGACATTCTGTTGTTACTACAGATGCATGTCTTCTCAGGACATTAACAAATGGTGTCCTTGATATTTTGAAAACAGGCATGTATTATTGTTACCTTGTGCATTTTGCAACAAAATCTAGCCTCCACCATTAAAAAATGTTGTAACGGAGTAACGCCTTCTCCTTTTATATGGTAAAGGCTCAAACTGTTAATATCAGTTTTTACATACATCTATATTTAGTGCTAGATATTCGTGTGCTCTCAGCCAAGACAAAACAGGAATTCTGTCTCCTGATGCTGTTTTATTTATAGAAGGTGGCCTCTGGAAGAAGCCTCAACATCTGAGTTTTTTATTGATGGTACCAAGATGTTTCGGGGTTCAAAAATTTCTCTTCCACTACAAACCGATTTTACATTATTTCAACAGACTAATGAATCTGGGCTTAAAGGCCTAAAAGGGTTCCGATGCTCAGGTGCATGGTCACTATTAAAATATTCCTTTAACATAACACCTACACGTATTGACTTGCAACCTCAAACCTCAAACATAAAAGAGAGACCACTCTGTTGCTACATGATGGACTCTTCTCTTAGTTTGCTGTCCTTTATTCTCCCAGGTGCTTTGAAGTTGTTTTGTTTTTCTGGAATCTATTTTGGTTTCTAAGTACTGTGATTTTGTGTGACGTTTTCTCCTGCTGTCTTTGGTCCTTCATTTGCATAGGTTTGGTAGCCACAGAAACTATCATCAGAATCACATAAGGGTTAAGGTTGGACAGGACTTTTGGAGGTCATCATCTTTGTATCCCTTTGCTGCTATCTCTCCAGCCACTCTGCATCTCTTTGGGACTGAGGAGCCCAGAACTCTGGTATCCAGCTGGCACAAACGTGAATTTGGTACTCTCGATCCGCTTGCAGTCATTAACAGGGCATTACCTTGCTTGTTTCTGAGTTCACAGATCTACAACGAGGTTCTGTAGATGCTCTGGAAGCCTGGTCACATATTTGCTCGTAGTTCAAGACACCATTTTCTGAAGTGGACTTCTTTGCTCCTAGCAGCAATCTATTTTTTATCTCCAGGAAATGGAGTATTCTTATTTCAAGAGGAACTCTCCAAAGCTACTTCCTGCTCAAAAATACATTTTGATTTCTCCAGGGAAAAGTTATCCCTAACCTGTTTTTAGCTCCCTCCCATCCTTGACCTTTAGGTACCATTTTATTGTGACCTCCCCTTCATGACCCTTCTTTCTCTATTTTGCTAGAGAAGTGTACCTATATCTCTTTCTCCTGTCTTCCAGGCCTGTGAAATCATATTCTCCCCAATATCAGTCAGAAATTAACTCCTTAAACTCTTTCAATCACTTTTTTAAGCTGGAGGCTTTCTGCTACTGCCATTCAGTTTTTTCCTAGTAAACTACCCTAATATGGCACAATTTCAGTGCAAACTTCATTTTCCCCTAGATCTCATGGGGTACAAATGTAGTCTTCAAGGACCTGCTCTATCTCTATTTCATTGTTAACTGTTCCCTACATCTTGTTTTTTCATTTTTCCCCGATCTTTTTGTTATTGTTTTTGGTTGTTGCTTTTTTTTAAAAAAAATTATTTTTATCACCCTGTCATTGAAATCCTGCTGCTGACATATCTCTTCCTGTTTTACCTGATATACTTTCTGTAGCCTTGACCACATCTATTGAAATCTTCCCATAGAAGAACTTGAACTTTACTGGAAGACACAGTCACAAAATGGCATTTCTTCTCAAGGCAAACCTCTGGTTTCTTCTCCGACTCTCCTGCTTCAAAGCTTCTGAATATGATGTGAATGTGTTACCCAGAGAGACCTTCATATTCACAGGCTCTAAGCCAAACACCATGACTCAGATATCTTTTTTGACAAAACTGATATTCAAACATTACTGCTATCATCTTGCCTACCTTCAAAAGTGAAATTTGCTGACTTTTTTTACTGTTCAATTTTTTACCTCTGGGAACTTGATCTTGCTCCCTTACTGTCTGCAGAGGCTGATACCTCCTCTCCTTCATAATGCCAGTATTTTCCTAGGAATGTATTTATAGTGTTTTCACTCTAACTTAATAAGGGTTATGATTCTGTAGTAAGTGGGCAGAATAAAGTGTGTTTAATTCTGTCCTGAAATTTTACCTTCAGGTTTCAGAAAGACTATTCAAACAGGTGCTGAGTTCTTAGACAGCCTATTCCAAACTTAGCTGGAGTACACATGAGTCTATCTTGCTAAAGGCTTTTTGTAAGCAGAGAATAAATTCTCCAGAGTTTTTCACCTGCAGATAACAATAAAGTCCTTAAAATAAATAAAAATTCAGCATCTTGAAAATTACAAGTAGAGATGTTGTGGTTTCCAAGTTTCTTCTGCATTATTCTCACCATTCCAGTTTTGTACTGTTCATTTCTCATTCTCCACCATGCCAGTCTCCTGGTGACCTACAAATCTAACTCCAGAACATCTTTGTCTTCCTTCCTGCGCTCATTAATCTGCACAATAGATCAAGTGATTTGGGGATTTATTCCCATGCCCTGTGTTGCTCTTTTCTGGTGTGGCTGACATTCGTATGCAATTGTCTTTTAGAATGTGACCAAGTAAAATGTGCAAAATAACTGAACAGAAATTCACAGTACTGTATTACCTTATGTTAGCTGGAGTGTACATTCAGTTTGGGTTAGTGACTGCAGCTCTGGGCACTTTTTGGAAATAACTTAAACCTGCCAGAAACTCAGTCTATGTCCACTTCTTATTTTTTGTTTGTTTGTTTCTAGTCAGGAATAACCATCTTGCACTCGGTTCTTCATCACTTCTTTTTCTGGCTAGCAGCTGAGGAAGAAAAAACATTTGAGGAAGAAAATTAAATTACCATGAAGAAAATCAAGTGCAAATATTTCTTCCAAAAGGGTCATTCTAATTTGGGCGAAATGTCAAAGAGGATTTCAATATATCTTAGCCATTTCCCCTATTTCTGTTCATAGTCAGCAGAATGAGCTAGGTCCTATTATGTTAAAAATAAAGTACCAAAGTTGTATTTTTAGTTTAAATATAAAAGAATGATAACCCATTAGCCCATGTTCTCATACAGATTCCTTGCCTACCTACTCTAATGACGTGAATGAGGATCATTCCTTCACCTATTTTTAACACAGAATGCTCTTGCAAACAAGACACTTTGAAATGTGAATTTCCTGGTTAAATCCAAGTTACATCCCTCAGACATGATTCCTGTGCATTGATTGATGCAAACCTTCCTTTGAAACACTTGATGGAAAGCATTTCTTTCATAGCTGTATTATGCCAGAAGTCCAGATGCAAAGAGCAAAAAGCCATGAGAATTAGGGCAAAGATAAGATGCCATAACATTTAAGAATGCAACTGTAATTTTCTCTGCTGTATGATAGCTTTTGTAGTAACATCCAATTTGCCCGAAGTATCTTGTCAGTACAAATGTAAAAATGTTAAAATTAATTCCTACTAAATCTGAACCCTTTTTATGGACTGATAATACAGATAGGCAGATTTACTGTTGCTTATTGATGGCATAAGGCAGTTGGGCTTAACACTGTTATGCGTCAGGACAATAATGAGCCTGGCAATGTATCTCTGTACTTGCTCCCACTATTAATAAAATATATGCTTCACTCCCCTTTCTCATCATTCCCTTTGCAGCTGCTATTTTAAGCAACCCCTTTGCCCCTTTTAATATTTTAAACCCCACCAGGCTCAGTAGGTGAAACATGAAACTGGTAGATATGTTTCTTGCATCCAGAATAAATGGGAACAATTAGAGAATCAGATTCCTTCCCTGATTTTTCACATTAGCTGTAAACTTGTAATCAGTGGTTCCTACTACATATCAGCAGCTGAGTGATCACAGAATCACAGAATAAGCTGAGTTGGAAGGTACCCTCAAGGATCATTGGGTCCAGCTCCTGCACAGTACCATCCCCAAGAGTCACACCCTGTGTCTGAGAGTATTGTCCAAATGCTTCTTGAACTCTGTCAGGTTTGGTGCTGTGACCACTGCCCTGGGGAGCCTGTGCCAGTGCCCAACCACCTTTTGAGTGGATAAATGTTTTCTAATACCTAATCTGAACCTCCCCTGACACAACTTCAACCATTGGGTCTTGATGAATATGTTCCTAAGAATGTACATCAACCATCATTTCTGAGGGCTTCATGTCCCATTTATTGCCTCCCCCTTGGCAGGTGACTTGTTTCATGAGCATGCCAGCCCATTGAACACCATGGACAGTTATGGACTTAAACATTATTGTGCCAGAACAAGTTTTGGGAAACAGGAAAGCATAATTCCATGCATTTCTTATTAGCTGATGCGGGAGTGAATTAAATTCACTACTCTTGAGAGAGCCCACACAAAGCAGTGTGGTTATGACTGTGCCAGCTAGGGCTGGCCTAGATAATGCCTGGATGTGTTATGGATAGGATAATGCACGATAGAAACTGTTTCAGTAGAGAATCTGGACACAGCCACATTTTTTTCAGTGGATAGAGGATGGGATGGGTTGTGGGGAAGAGAGTTTAGATGTGTGCAAAGTTAGTTGCAGCATGCCACTGAACCTTGGGTTCCTGGCTAATCCTATTTACTGATACAGACATATCTTGCAAGTTCCAGTGAAGCCTTGAAGACAGAGCTGCAGAGGACATTGGAGTTGCCTTCTGCACAGTGAAGAATGAGATGTGGTTAGTGAGTCACTTGCCTCAAATGTAAGCAGACAAAGCTCTCACAGAGTCAGAGCTGGATCCACTTGTAATGCAGATAGCAGAGAAGATGAGCAGCTGATAGAAAAGGGTCTTCTAGCAAAACAATGGAGCATTTCAGTCTGAACTGTAAGGGAATTGCAGCTGTGGAACAGTGAAAAAGGAATCCTTCCCTTTCTAAAGCTAGGTGGAGACCCAAGTAGCCTAATGAGCCTCTGCAGGTTGGCCATATGATGTCTAAAGAGCACTGTGTTAGTTCTCAAAGAGTACAAGGCAAATAAGACCTTCACCAATGACTAGACAATGGCAGATGTTTTATGGATAAACCGAGAACTGTTTTTCCTGATCTCCTTGTTTACCCACAAAAAAGTGTGCTGGAGGCTGTACTCCACATTAAAGTAATTTCTGAGCTAGGCATCTGCATGATAGATGCTAAACCTGAAGCAGCTTTTATAAGATTTCTTTGCACAAATAAAATCAGTTGTCTCTGAAGGTGATTAATTGCATCTGGACATTCGGGTATAAGATTGCTCAGAGGATTTGTCTTCTGGGTAATCTATTATTCTCTCTCCTTTGGGTCTGGTGAGTGTATAGTGACTAGCTCAGATTTAATTTTCAATCTTTTAGCTGTTTAAGAGTAGATGAGGTGAAGCTTAGTGTCTGAGTTTTAGCTCAAAGAAGGTTTAGGATAGGATAAATAAGTTAAAAATAAAAACTGTTTCCTACATCTGTTTATTGAGTTTATTTGGTTTCCTTAAATTTGCCTGTGTCTTGTCACATAAATTTTAGATACACTCAAGGACAAATGATGTCATATTGTCTCTTTTATAATTTATTCCTCATCTTAACATCTGTTTCCTAACCAATTATTTCTCCACGTGTAATATTAGTCACCCCTGAAGCCACCAGTGAATTAGGATCACTTTTTCTACAAAATGGTTGTTTGCATGTTCCATACAGTTTCCATTCCTAAAATCACAGTTAGAGTAACATATATTTTGATTCAAATGGGTTTATATTAATGATCAAGATGAAACATTTCCTTTATCTCTATTTTTGGCTTAAGTAATTAGCCATAAGCTCAGACCAAAAGAAACTTTTCCTTGGCATTGATTCAGATGTTTTGAACCTAATATTTCTCTTTGGGAAATCAATAATAGCACTCCCATTGGTCTTCTGAAGGGACAGACAGGGTCATTCATAATAAATATATTGGGCGAATTCAATTATCTGAAAGTTAAAAACAGTGATATCAAAATAAATAAATTCACATCAGTCGTTTATTTTTCTGGACAAAATCCAGGTGTAATAAATATGTCATGAGCAAAGGACACAGGATACTCTGCATTACTGAAGAGACTTTGACATCCTAACTTTTTTGTACTTAAAAATAAAACCCAATACTTTCTAATAAATAGAAGTTTTTATAGGAATCATCAAAATTATTAAATTGATTGAGACTACCTGAAAATTGAAAAACAATTTCTGTGCAAAAAGTAAATTGACTGAATTTGTGCCTAGACTTTGCTCGCTAGGCACAAATAGCACTTGAATATAGGTTTCGACCTGAGACTTTCACATTCTCATACAAGTTGTTTCATAAATATGAGTGTCAAAATTTTAACTGGTTTAGTTCCATAAAATGTATGAACTTAACTGAGTAATCTTTGTTTAGAATTTATTTTTCCCGGAACCCATATATTAGATGGGAAAAGATCAACATATGCAGACCACAAGGTGGACCATATGAAACCTGAAGGACCTGTATCTCCTTTTGGCAAGAAAGGAAACTTAGAGCAACAATACATTTGATTTAGATGTCTCTTTCATCATATGTTATTAGAAAACTAAGAAGTATGAAAATGTGAGCTCATGCATTCTTCTGCCTTAGCCAATATCTTTGTTAGAATAGTCCCTGACCTGATTTAACTTGAAATAGTTACCTATGTAGGCTGCACCAGTGAAGTTAAATGGGTAGAATCTGTCTGAGACAAATAATTTATCTGCCTTGCCTTGCCTTGCCTTGCCTTGCCTTGCCTTGCCTTGCCTTGCCTTGCTTTGCCTTGCCTTCCCCTTCCCCTTCCCCTTCCCCTTCCCCTTCCCCTTCCCCTTCCCCTTCCCCTTCCCCTTCCCCTTCCCCTTCCCCTTCCCCTTCCCCTTCCCCTTCCCCTTCCCCTTCCCTTCCCTTCCCTTCCCTTCCTTCCCTTTTTCCTGTGCCGTTCAGCCTGACTGCCAGGCAAGAGCTCAAGCCCACTTATTTCACTGTTATAGGTGTGGCCTCTGTGCAGGAACTAAAAATTGAAAAGGCCCTTCTGGACTCTACAGATTAAGTAGTGCTGCAACAAGAAACTGCTTCTGCCGTTCCACCGCCTGACACTGGAGTTTGCCAGTCCCTGTGAGTGAACAGCTGTAAATTTTTTTGCCAAATGGAAAGAATAAAGAGTTGGATGTCAAGATATGTAAGATCTAAACCCCAAAGAGATGACTGCTGATACTGTGCTGCCTTATTTCTCTTAAGGACTTAAGATTTTTTTGAAACAGAATATATGTAATACCCAAAGGTTATGGAGAAGCACCACAGAGAAGTGTGGGACCATTGCCCTTGTGTCCTTCTGTCCCCATGGGTCTGCTCCTCCTCCATTGCCAAGAATTTCTTTTGTATTACAGCCTTGAGGAGGAACTGGACTGCGTTTGAGATGACGTTGGGATTGCAGGACTTTGGGAATCTGGCTGACTTTTTAATTTGTCAACTGACAAATTAATTTGTCAAACTGATTGGTCCATCCCATCCTTACCCACACCCTGCTTGGCTCCACCGGGAATGGATTTGCATGGGCAACAGAACTCCACACCAACCAAAGAAAGGTCTATATGTATATAATATGATTTAACATGCAATATTTGAGTCCTTTCTAAACAAAAATAGATGTGTTCAGAGGAAAAGGAATGCTACAGCTTGATGGAAGAAGTTTAGCAGCAGCTCTGTGTGATCCAGGGTAGATTTTTAGTAAATGCTGAGAGAAAATTACCCACTGGCATTTGCCAGAATAGGTAAAAAGCATTTCGCTTAAGGTTTTGCTGTCATTAGTTCACTTTAACAGTGTAGTGGCAGAAAGGTGGGAAAGATGCTAGGAAGGAAATGATGAATAGGTGTTTTTTGAAAGCTTGACACATCACCACTTTGGACTGGCTGAAAACTTAAAAAAATTGTTATGGTTATAACAGTACATTGTGGGGTTTTTTAAATTTAAAAAAAAAGTAGGACATGTTTCACTTTTCCACTGTAATTTCTTCCATCACATAGTTTGATGTTTATCTTGATTTATTACAAGTCTCTCTAACTCTGTGCTTCTCTAAAAAAAAAGGAAAAAGGAAAATATATTTTTTTAACTATACATCAGTGCCTGTGAATGTCCCCAGATATGATAACCTTAGGCATATGTTGTAGGTTTTCATCTCAAGCAACTGATTCCCAAAGTACAATGACAGGAATTCAAGTTAGTAAGTAACAGGGCCTTTATTTCCCCAGAGATACAAGTGTGGAAGTCAGGGGAAATACAATGACGTTGTTAATGTTTTATTTATAACCGTTGGTAGTCCCACCCTTGGCTACATTGTCTGAGCTGCTACTGTTATTTTCACAAAAAGCACAACAGGCAATTTCTATTTTATACAGATGATTTATTTCTACACGTGTGAGGAAAAAACCCATTTTTATTGGCTGTTTGTGGTCTATTAAAAGAAGCTTGTCATAATGTTTTATGCCTTAAAACACTTTGATAGGTGAGCTAGTTATTAATTTTTGAAGGTGTAAGATTTTTGAAGGTGCTTTGATTTTCATCTCACAAGATAATCTAAATTTAACCATTACTTCTGTGCTGATAAATATTCTGATTACAGATGCAAAGGTGTCAGGGACTTCAACAAGCCATCACAGGAGTTTGCTTACTTTAGCATAACTGATTGCCAATTGCTCAGTATAATTCCTGCTGCTCCTATGGAAGAACTTATTTTTTAAAAAAGAAGTGAGATTATAGGAAGCATATTTAGACTAACAATTCAGAACACCAACTGAATTAACTAAAGCCTTTTCCAAAATCAAAGCAATTAAGTGTTTAACTTTGTTTTCAAATGGTTACAGGGCATAATTTTACTGAAGAATTAGATATGCATCTGTCAGTATATTTTAAGAAATTACAACATTCATGTATTTTTGGCACAGTCACAGCTAGGAAGTATTTGAGAGAAACTCATGCCATGAGGTTGTCACGAAACACAAATTATTAAGTTCTAACAATCTTTAAATAATCATTTGGACATCTGTGGGTTTATGCAAGCTTTCCAAAGTTTGCCCATGATATTCTGTATGAAAACGCTTCATTAAGTACTTAGTCAGTTACCAAGTCTGAAGTGAATGCAACCTGACAGAAACATAATAAATATTTGTAATGTGGTTAAAATACCCAATCAAAGTAGCCTGAAGTCAATTAATAGTGAATTGTGTGATTCAGCTGCCAATCAAATAAACTGTTGTTCGGAAAAGTAACAGAACAGGGTTTTGCTTTTGAAGTGTTTTGCAGATCAAGCAAGGTATTTCCCTTACAAGACTGCTTAAAATAAATGAAATCTTCAGGTTCCATCTGAAAGGACTCCTGTGAACTCTGGTGAGATGAACTCACGCCAATATTATGAAATATGGCTGTCTCCTGAACTGATATAGGAATGAAGGCCTGGAAGACTTCTTTGAATGGTATCAGATGATGAGTATTTGAAAAGAACCAGGAAGTTGAAAAAAGTGTTTAAGGTATTTTAGATCATGCGGATAGAGACTTCAGACATCCCTACAGATATCCAGGACTGAATACAGGAAGATCCTGTGTGAAATACAGTCGAAGAACAACCTTAATAAAAGAGCTTCTTGAGAGCTGTGGAGCAAAAGGGAGGATTATATGGTACAGAGTGGAGAATTATTTGGACTTTTCTTTGCCTCATGAGACAATAACCAACCCTGAAGGAAATAGAATTTGGCTTTACCAGAGAATGAAGTTGTCAAGGAGAAGAGGGATTCTGAAACAGCTGCTGCATCTGACAATAGGTAAATCTCCCTGCAACAGAGACCTGGTGTGGCCACATTTCAGATATACTTGTGGGGATGCTCTTAGTGGCTTTGATAAGGTTTCCAGGCTGTTTAATAGGGACCAAATCACAAAGACAGAAGTATAACATAAATGTGGCAGGTATTTCATGTTTGATGTGAGTTTTGTTCTGGCTTATCTTGCAGAAGTCCGAGCAGTCTGTTCTGCTGGGTCTTCATGCACTCTCAGCTATCAGAAAAAGCAAATATACAACTGAATTTTAACAGGCTCATGTAGCAAAAGATATGCTAAACAGGATAAGCTGAAGAACTATGATAAGATGTAGCCTGAGGTATCTTGTCTTACTAAGTATTTAAGTGAATTCCCTATTCTGTCCCACCATTATTTTTTATTCTTAGCCAATTCCATTTCATCACCTTTGAAAGATTTTTTTTTTTTTTTTGCATTGAAGATTACACTGCCACAGAATGACAGAAACGATGAAGTTGAAAAGGACCTCTGGAGACCATCTGGTCCACTCCCTTGCTAAACAGGCCATGCACAGCTGGCTGTCCAGGACCACGTTCAGGTGATTTACGTATCTCCAGGGTTAGAGATTCCACAATCTCCCTGAGCAACCTCAGCCAGGGCTCAGTCACCCTTACAGTGAAAAAGTGTGTCCCGGTACTCAGATGGAACAGGTAAATATGCAGGGAATGATGTGGATTGCAGGCTTGCAATGTTTGGAGGTACTTAAAGTGAGATGATGCCATCTCATTATATATGGTTGCAATCTCATTATATATGGTTATGCAGTTTTCCTGTGTGCTGATAAGGCTGAGAATAAGATTTCTACCCTTCACAGAGATTAGAAAATGAAAGGATTTTTTAGGCAGTTCAGCACCAGGAAGTTGCTATCTGAACCAGAATTTAGTCTCAATTTATGCAGATGTGTTGACAGAGTGGGAAGTATACTGATCCTAGTAAAATATTTTTATGCTGTCACTGCAGAGATAAGACCTTAATAGGTATCTTTTGCCACATGGTGCAGTGTCTGTGCAGCAATAATCAATTTACTGTTAGAGGAAAAGTTGTACAGTGACAAGTGGAAGTTTGGAGGGCCTGATAAATCTTTTTCACCCTCCTGAGACCACACTGCTTTTTACCTAACACATTCATGGAAACCTTTTCTTCCACTGCCAATTATGCCAGTGTTCCCTTACCTTTTTGCTGGTAAAATAATTCTAAAATTGGACAGTAGTGTCTAGGGGATTTGATTACCCTCCACATTACTGATGATCTTTTAAGTGTAAAATTTGATTAGCTCATTATGCAATACACTATGTGTCAGTAGTTTCTTTCTGTTTCCACTTCTGAACTTCTAAACATGTTTGGTACAGTTGTGCTTTCTTTTTGTTCTAAGCCTTTTTTTGCCTTGTCTGTGGCTGAAATGCAGAAAATAACAAAAGAATGTTGAGCCCAAAGTAATTAGACATTGATAATTTCTGGAGCAAGAAGGGCATGTTAGAGTATGTTCTATGTAAAAGGCTGGTGATGCCCTTTGCTCCATTCTTTACCCTTCAAACCAACCTGATTTGGGTTGTTTGTGAGGCACCCAGGGTTTCAGATTATTTATCTTTACCCAGGTATAACCTTAAGAATATTTTCCTGTTTCTCCAATAACACAGGAGATAAATTCCTTTATCTTCCCATAACAAATCCTGAATACTTGCTTGTTCCAGGAGTGCAATGTACATTAACTTTAGAGGTTTCGTATAAGTTGGTTTTTTTTTCCCCATCAAAGTATCATACAGGCAGACTTGATCTGCCAATATGCTGATCACTCTTTTCCTGACCCAGTAAGGTGCTTAAACAAATACTCCAGTGGATTCTGTTCTGAATTTCCCTTGACTAAGGACAGTCCTAAGGCAGGGCTAGGTCCTCACATTACTGATGAGCCCATATTAAGGCATACAAACAAGTGGTGCTGTCTTAGCCAAAGAACAATGAGACAAGCAAAGGAACAAATGAGCAGCTAGTAATCTGATCCAAAACGTCCCTCATCAGTGTGAAATACTGAGTACCCTAGTGTTTTTAATTATATATCACTTACTGTTTTGAATAAACAAGCCCCAAAAGATAGCGACAATCCAAAACCAGACCACACGAGTATTTGGAACAAGTTTTGTGACAAGCTGTAATTTGTTCCAGGAGAGAAAAAATAATAAATCATTTTTAATTTGAGTTGTTTTGATTTGTCCCTCTTGACATCATTCCTTTTAAGATGCTGAAGTATAATCCTTTCTTGTTTTTTCTGCCCGTACTAGTCCCACTTTCAAGGGACCACTAAGAGAAGATTAAGCTTCTGTAAGGGCTGGATTGGTGAGAGTCAAGATCATGTCATGGCTGGAGAGCAAAACAATGATGTTTTTATCCAACTTGCCTTCAAGACTTTAAAGAAGAATTGATAGGAACTTGCCAGGACAATCCTGAGGCAAACTGCATGAGGTTTTTGTACTTTAGCCTGTCATGCACATTGCTTTTGTTGTTGCACTGAAGGAGCAGAGTTCATTGGCTACTGACTGCTCATAAACCAGTACAAAACAGACAAATTTGGGCCTTGGTGAAACTGTCTGCTGTGTTTCTCAAGAAGGTGTAGCCAGCTTGTATGTCATAACCTAACTTAAAAAAACCTCATGTTCTGCTGGTGAGTAAAAGCATTTAGGCATTTCTCAGGAAAGTGATTTTTATTAGAAAACTGCAGTTGAAATATTTTTTTTTTTTTTTAGAAATGTGCTGGTTAGATAAGGATTTTCAAAGAAAAGATTTCTCAAAGCTAAGACAGAACCATTTTTGGCATGGGTTTTGGCATGCATCATGAACAATTCTGTTTTGTCCAAGATATTTAAACAAGGTCAGTTCATCAACATTTGTCTTGCTCCTTTGAAATTGCTACTTTGAAAGAACTCCTGACTTTGGGAGGCTGGCTCCGATAGGAGCTGTTTTCCTAGGGCTGCGTGACCAGTTCTATCCTTGTTTTTGTAGGTATCTGCCATAAAAAGGAATGAAACAAGGAAAAATGAGGAAAGAAGCTGATGTAGTTACATTGAGAACTAGATCACGGCTCAGGAATTATGTAGGTAATGGAGAGTTTTAGCTGAAATTAAATTCATGCAAATAAGACTACACTCAGGTACCACACCACTTAAGTTTTGAGATTTCTATGGCATTACTCAAATGCCATAGAAAATTAACTCTGTGACTTTCATGTTTCCAATTACACCCAGGTTTACTCTGCTTTCAGCAGAGCTGAGTGTCTGAGCCTAACTGTGTTGCAATCTGGATAGTGAATATCCCTTTTCCTGGTTCCCTGATAGGCCCAATTCTTCTAATGTACTCTGGGCATGTATAATACACACTGACAGGTTTGGCTGACACTTTTTTTTTTTTAAATGTCAGTGCAGGGCTTTATGATTATGCTTTTTACACAACAATTCAATGGGCTTTGGTACCATCTGCCAGGACTTTTTCTGTGTTTAATTTCATGCAGTCACTGAGCAAACTGGAAACAGGGATTGGAAATGTAGCCTCTTCTTCTGACCATTTAACTAGACTGTCATGCTCCTCAGAATGCTTTTCCTTTCTGGCATGAGTATTTGTCTGCACAGGGTAGAAACATTTTTTTTAATAGATCACTTATTTTTTGTAGGAGTCCAAGAAGCAGAAGGAAAGATTTAATTTGGAAGAGCAGCACTCTGAAATGCACGTAGGCACAATGACACATTAGGTGCCTTTATTCACTCTCTGCTTCGTTGACTAGCTTAGAGCCCATTTTAATAATGACCAAAATACAAAATTGGCATGCCAGTTCCAAAATGTATTTTTCCTGCATAAAGTTGGGAAATTTTTGTAAGGAAATTGTAACTCCCTGTCCAAAGCAGAGGAAAAGCAGTTCCCAAATAACACTGAACTCTTTTAACCAGTGCTTTTCAAAAGAAATGTCATATTTCTAGTTTATATAGGTCTTTGAAATCTTCTGAACCATAATAATGAACTTAAGTTATATTAGAAATTGTTTTAGACTGTCAGCTGAAGGTAATTATTCTTTTTAAGTGCCAACTAACTTCTGGGATAGCAATTTGAAAATAGTCACAGAAAAGAAATATTTTGTACCTGTCAGAACTGACTTTGAATGTTTGGTTTTGGCTATTTTTCTGTTTCGTTCTGCATTTTTCATTTCAAATTGTCTCATAGTTTGCCAGGTCTTGCTTTAAGATGCACTACACTATTATTATTACTATTATTACTATTGTACACTACTATTACAATTATTAATATTATTATTCCAAACAAGCCTAGACCCATCAGAGAAAACAAAGCTGGACCTAAGTGTTTTTTCCTTTCATGTGTTTTGCAACTTTAGAGCCTTGTGAGTTTAAAAACACTCTCAACAAAACCATTAAAAAGAAGTAGTTGGAATGTTTTTTCCACATTAAGGAAGATGTGATGTTTAGAGAAGGAAGGAATGAGAGGGAGAAAAAAGGGAGAGAGGCAGAGAAGGGCGAAAGCCCCGAGGGAGTGAAGTAACATAATACGGAGTATAGTTTTGCATGTGAGAATAATAGAGACATATTAATGTGTGATGTAAAAGTCTAAAGAGGAACATCTGAAAGCTCTGCAGTGTTTGTGATGTCAGGTTTAAGTGAGAACTCTTGTAGGTGCTGGAACATGGAACTGTATTACAAAGGCATACTGAATTAAATAACCTTTAAAAGGAGTGTTCCCACCCAAAATTCTCTTCTCAGCCACATGTGCAGAAGATGTGATTGTTCAGAACTTGAGAATGGTCCAGTGGAAGGCCACTCAGGAGGACCAGCAGGCTTGCACTTTGGGAAAAGCCTGAGGGATGTGGGCTTGTTAGGATAGGGGATGGTTTGGGGGGATCTAACAGAAGTGCCCTTGTACAGGACACTCATCAGGAGACAGTCATGGGTTCTTTAAGGAGATGCATGGCAGAAGAATAAGGAACAGCAGTGGTACATTGGAACAGAGGAGCTACAAAGATGTACAAAGCAAAAAGAAACCACCATCCAGATACCTTGAGGACCACCAAGCAAAGTGGCAGGTTGCCCAGAGAGGCTGTGCTATCTCTGTCAGGTTTTCAAACCCCACAGTACCCAGCCCTGAGCAGTCTGATCTGACCCAGAGCTATGTTTGTGCTGAGCAGCAGCTTGGACCAGAGTCCTGCCAAGGTCCCTTTCCACCTGAGTAATACTGTGGTCATGTTATCCTATGGCTGCTTCCCAAATGCCAACAGCACAGTTACAGGTGAAATAAGGTAATGTACATTTAATCAGAAAGTTGTCTGAGATTGTGACTAACTGTTTAATGAAATGGAAACTGAAATACTGTGTCTTGCATGATTTCTAGGACTTCCTTCCTCCTTTTCTCAGTAGGTGTTTTATTTTCTAACTTGCAAACAGACACATCCAGTGTCTGGATTTTACACGTCACAGATTGCAACTTCTCCTACAATAAACCTTCAGAAGAGCACAGACAAAGGCAATTGTACCACTTGACCTGAGCACCAGTTCTGGCTGTTTTATGATCTAGTATAGATTTCGCCTCTATCATTCACTGCGTCATCATCATTCACTGCGTGATAATGCTCAGGGCAAGGGCTTGCATAGGTGGGCTCTTCACCCGTATGGCAGGCATGTAAATATGGGATATTCTGAAAGTGAAGCATGTTCCCATGCTGCTTTTAAGATGCTTGTATTAAAGACAGTTAGCCACAGCTACGGCACCAAGGGCTGAAATCCTTGACAGCACTTAATAAGCTGTGCAAAAATCAGGCAAAAATACAGACTTACAGGGAAAAAGATGAGTATGTCCTCGGACCTTTATGAAAAGAGGTCATTACATTGTACACTGTGAAATACCTATGGAATACATGTTCTGTGGTAGAGGAGCAGAATTTACACAAAAGAAATCTGTAATTCTCAATTTTTTTAATGAGTAGGGCCCCTTTATGGCGTCATTTGTCTTTATGTAACCTTTGATTGCCTAACTAGCTTTAATTGCTGGCTCTATTTGAAGTCCCACTGGGCTGGAGATTTAAGTGACAAATGTAGTAGCTGTCTCACAGTATAAATAGTCTCTCTCCTAGCCTAGATTACTTGAATTGCTGCTGACTATATGTTGGCATATTGTGTTTTATTTCTTGAGATTTAAAAAAAAATTATATGCGGCTAATTTGACCCATTTATTTATTTAAAGCAACTAAAGCTTTTATCCAGGATTTGGGAAAAACAGAATTAGATTTTTGCTCTTCTCCATCACATTAAGCAAAACAATATAAGTGCCATAGTTTTAAAAGTAATATGTTTATAAGTCATTCCCTGGTCACAGGAGCACTCATATCATCATAATGTCTCATGAACCATTTGTGTACTCTCAAGGTTTTCTTTGGAATAGAATGACACACAAAAGAAGCAATTTTTTTTTTTTTTTAAATAACAGTAGTATCCTTGTCAAATGTAATGAATGAGCAATTAGCATTTAATTTAGTCTGACTATGGAACCAGACACAGTCAGTCAGGAATGTGAGGCTGAAGAGACTTTTATGTGTTTCCATGTCTTGCTAAAAAGAGAAAGTCTCTCTAGGTTCATCAGCCACTGTCTTTACATCTTCTATGTGGATTTTTTGGTAAACCCTTCTTCAGATCTGACTTTTAACTTTGTGTTAATAGTGCAACTTTATCTTCCTGAATGTTGCTTATGTACTTCTGGTTTTCCTCTTGATAAAACAGCAGTAAAATGGAGATGTAGCATTCTTCAAAATAAAAAGAAAGTAAGAAAGGGAAGAAACCTATTCCTCCGAGAAATTTTTTTAGAAAATTTTCTTCCACTATGATTACTAAATTCTCCAAAATATATTTATTTTAAAAAAAAAAAAAAGAATGATTGAATTCTTGTGCACTTTTTTCAGGAACATTTTATTTGTACCTGCTACTCTAGCAAATTACGTTTAACTACTCAGTTGAGCTGGACTTATACTGCTTTGCTCAAACTGTGCCAAGCGGCCTGGAGAACTCCGCAGAGGATTGGGGCATCTACATGCTAGAAAGTCATTGAATGTGCTGTAGCTCTCTTCCGTGGGTGTCTTGGAATGTTATTACTTGGCGCAGCTTAAAAATACCACTTGAAAAAGAAAAAAAGAAGTGTGATTTAGGGCCAGATTCACTGACACATTCCAGTTGCTTTGTGCTTGTCTGGTGATAGAAAACAGCAGTAAACTAACAAGCTAAAGTGGATTTATGATTGCTTTGCATATCTGACAATGGGGCTATTACAGCATACCAGAGAGAGTGCTCTCTTCCTTAGTGATGGGCTGGAGATAAAGCGAAAGGGTGTTTGTTCTTGCTTATAATAGAATTCCTAGTGATATGAAATAAAATCATAAATCCAGTCGCATATTCATGGTATTTTAGTATTGATTAAATTGTGTTCCCCTGCTAATTACTGGCGGATATTAAGCCAGCAGAAATGTCCCTTTGAGACTAAAAAGGCAGTGAACCCACTGATACAAGAAAAGTTTGGAAGCTTTTTTTAAGCAAAGACTGTGTGCGTATCACATGGTAAACTGCACATGGTGTGGGCTTCTATCCTTCCTGTTCACATAACTTCAACTGATCCAGCTTAAATGAGAAAGTCCATTGCTATCAAGAAGGAATGTCACCAATGTCATGCAGAGCAAATACATTTGAGTGTGTCTGTCTGACATGTGACATAAAAGGTTTCACTGAGCCCCAGCAGCGTGAATTGCGCAGTGGAGGGCCTTTGTCATCTCAGTTGAGGAATGCCTTAGACATTCGATTGGCCTTGGCATCTCTGACACAATGATAAGTGTGCAAAAATATTTCACCAAGCACCAATTATTTAGAAAATGAAGTACTTGTATGTTTTGCAGGGCAATGACTTTGGTGTGCATGCTCTAACAAATGGTGTCAGAATTCCCCCATTAAGCTTTTTCTTCCCTGAATTTTGAGTGTTTTCCTTGAAACGGTGTTACTGCTAATTGAGAACCATAGATTTATATATTAAGAATTTTATACTCTGAAATACTGCTTTTGTGTGATGCTTGCATAGTCCCCTATGAAACAAACAAATTCTAGGACTCTGTTGAGATATGGAGAGCTATTCTTCTGGCAGCCGGACGAAATGAATCTACCAGCTGGCAATGTATTCCATTGAAATATTTCTCAGCATAGAGGGGACTGTAAAGAAGGACTAAGTCATTCTGTGAGGAGCCAAACTGAACTTGCCATGTAAGGGAGCTGTGTGTACTCAGGAAAGGTGTGAGCATGAATGATACCTGTGCAGGACTGACACTGTGAGAGCTGCAGTGAAAGCAAGAAGGAGAAGAGGCTGTGACTACAGGCTCAGCTGTCTGTTCTTGGGTCACTCAGCTCCTCCTGTTTCTGTATGCTGGCAGACACAAAGATATATTTCTGACACTGGTGCTAGTCACATAATTCCTGGCTGGATGGCATGTCCAGCTCTTTTCCCCCAAACATGTTGTTCAAGCAAGGGCTATGTATATGAGCCAGTATCTCCAGATGAAATGCAGAAAAATTGTATTTTTCTGGTGGCTATCTCCCCTGCTAACTAAAATCAAATCAACTTTAAACCCTGAGACTCTAGTTTGAGCACAGCTATCCTTAGAAAGGTTTCAGTTGTCAGATTGCGGTTTTTCTGGTATCTTATAAGAAAGTCAAATTCCACATTTAAAAAAATAATTCTCAGATTGTTCCTTGAAAACAGTGCAAACTTGAAGTTTAGTTGACAAGTATTATTTAATCAACAGTTCTTAGAGAAAAATATAAATACCTCTTATCTCTGACAAAATATAAATAGAAATATCTCAGCATTGTGAAATAGCTGAATGGTATGATGTACATAAACATCCAAAGCATTTTTTGGCCTGTTTTTCAAGACCTCTTCTGTCTTGTCAGAATGTTCAGGCTGATATATCAGCAGTTTGAATGAGACTAGATTGCTGTTGCAGATCATAAAATTTCATTATGGTAGAACTTTAATCTGAGATAAACTTGAATGTCTCTGATGGGAAAATAAGTGACCACCAAAGCAGCCTGGCCACCCAAGCCAGGGTTGATGTGGTTGCAGATACTTTGTTGAAAGCCAGATGTAATGAAATAAATTCTTCATTCTCCTTGTGTGAGATAAGCTTGTTGTGAAAAAATTTTTCAGACTCAGATATTTAACAGATATTCTACACATTTTCTAGATACCCTATCTATTGTGGTCTCCTTTTTCATCTTCCTTCCTCTTTACTCTTGTAAACACATGTATCTTTACACAGTTTCCATCATTTATGCATCAGTCTTGCCTTTCCCGCTCACTCATTTGTCACCATCTAAACTTTGGCACTTTGTCCATAATATCTAGTGGACAACTGACTGCAAGTAAGCTACTAAAGATGATATTGGTGGCCAATAACATAATTCTGCCTCGAAGTGCATCATGTGTTGGCTTTCATGAGAAAGATGTTCAAATGCTGAATATTAACAAGGGTTGCAAACATAGTTCAAAGCTATGGCTATTTCAAATCTGGTCCTGAATCTGGGAAATCTTGTCTTGCTTTGGTCCTGTTAAGCATATGATATTTCATTTGTAGCAGAAAAGATAAATTGCAGTCTGGATCCTTGGAAAAAGAAGGAGTAAGTGGATCATGAAAGCAGTTGATCTCTGCATGTGAAAACCTGACTGGAATAGATTTCAGATTCAAAATATAATATACAATTCTGACCTAAATACCAGGAAGACCCATTGCTTTAAATTAAGCAGCTCAAGATTAAATGTGGCCAAGCCATGCATAAATGAGTTTCTCAGGTGACATTCATGACATGGAAGATAATAGGCCAGTCATGCCTACCTCATCTTAAGTGGATAAATCTGACTGCTTAACTGGGGCTGTTCATGTGTGTCAGGATTGCTGGAAAAAATAAAGGCTTCTAGGATCATGCTCAACTCTAGTTTCAGGTCAGGAGAGATATTGACTACGCTGCATATTTTGATTGGCAATACAACCACCTTTTTGCTGGAACAAAAATTACTTTAACTTGGTGTGTTGGGTCTTGAACATTTAGAAACTGTAAATTAGGATCTGTGAGGCTGACTAGAAATCACAGGCATAAAACAAACAATTTTTTAAATTTGTAATTCTGTATTTCACATGGCTGCTTTATTTTTAGCTTAGAGCATAACCAAAACACCTGAGTTTTCTAAGCCCTCTTTTTGCTAGAGAAGGGCTAAGCATTTCCGTGAGAATATGGCATGCTACAATGCAACTAGCCCTTAATGAATAAGACCAGGTCCTGTAAACACAGTCACTGAGAGGTGGTGTGGAAAATTTTGGCCTGAGTAAAGTGTGGGGAGAAGGGCAGGGGAGGCACAAGTGTCTGGAAAAGGGAGAGGTAATCTGCAGATCCAGGCCTCGCTCTTCCTGCTTCTCAGTTTAAGGCTCAGGCTTGAGACTTGCTCAGCCCATATGTTCCAGGCCATCGAGATAAAGAAGTTTACTCAAGCTCTCATGGAGTAAACCACATCATTCTGGGAAATTTTTTGTTTCCCTGAACCTCCTAGTACTCAGCCTAGGGCAGATTAACTCACACCACGCGTAGCATAGTGCTGCGCTTAATTGTGTAATTGAGACCATGGAGGAAGAGAACACAGGAAACCTTTATTTTTCCACAGAACTGGTACAGTACAGGCAGACTGCACAATAATGCTTCATTTACTGCCTTTCTCTTGTTATTTACCCCTTGGTGACCTAGCTGAAGCAGAGGTCACTTAGCTGTATGGTTGCTCTGAAGCAACTGTAGGAGACTGCCAGTTTTTCATTGTTTTCCCACAGTTTATCATGGCTCTGCAATGTGAATCTCTGCAGTGTTCTGAGAGAGGGAGAGATTGTCTAGAGGAGCTGCCATTGCCTTCCCTCATCATCACACAGGCTGGCTCTTTTCACATCTGTAATTCCATAACTTTCCTGTAGCAGCCACAGGAAGAATTCAGTGTATTTCTCAGTGTCTTCTAATGCAGTTCAGCAGTGGGAAATGGCAAAGGAGAGCCAGCAAGGTGTAACTGGGTAACTTTATATGAACCACTGGGAAGAGGGATCTCCCTTGCAGTCTTCCTTTTACAGTACTGAGAACTACTGTATTGTGTCCCATGGTCAGAAAGATTTTTATTACAGCAAGCTTCTAATTTCCTGCAAAAGATTATAAGGCAATCAGCCATTCCCCATTCCTGTTGGTGTGCACATAGGAAAGACTGAAGTGATTAAAAAAAAAATCTTCCAGGGCAGATTGACATATTGTGAAATAGTTACAGAGTTTCTGCCCACCTCAAAATCACTTTAATATTGAATCATTAACCCTGATTAGAAGATTGTCATGATACCTGTGAGACGTATTTGTTCAGAACATTTTTATTTAATATTATCCTCTGAAAAGTCTACCTCAGGAAATTTTAAAAAGTTTTTTCTCTGCAAAGGCTTCTATATGGAGTTACTATCTTTTGTGGGTTTTCTGAAGACATGGATGATTAAGTCAGACTGACTAAGAAATCATATTCATATTTCAGTTTTCTTCCTCTCCAAAGTGTGTTTAGACTGAATGTTATCTGTGGATGAGATTTACTGTGCATTATCAGCCATCTGTATTTGTTCTAGCTGTTTCTCAAAGGGCACCTGATGAGTCAGACTGTTTTTTTCTAGTGGGCCCTTCACCTGCTAAAGACAAGAATGTTTAATCCAGGCAAAGAAAAATCTTTATGTTTCATTTTTGTGTTTTTTCCCTCTATCGTTTTGTATTTTATTTTGTATTTGTTACTTTTCCATTTGGATTTCTGTTTCAGAGCGAGCACACTTTGGTGTTTTGCCGTCTCTATTTCCATGAAATACATACCACAGTCTTAAACATGACGCAAGTTACGTTTACATTTCCAAGAACACAGCTTCCCAAGAACCCCTGGATCTTGGCCACAAGGCTGAGTGTGTGCTTCTGTTTAGTGTGAGCTAAGCAAGCATGGCCATGTAAGACCTAGGGGCAGTTTAGGAGGTATTTGTCTCCAGCTGCTGTTCCCTGTGTGGAGGCACCGTGTTTGACTCCCTATATGTCACAAGTCCTCACATATTCCCCAGGAGTCCCCCAAGCTCAGAGGTCCTTGACAGACACTCATCCACTGTGGGATATGTAAAATGCACCCTCATTCCTTGTTCCCTAATGGTCATTGTGGCAGGCTGTAATTCAGGAATTGCATTGGGAGGAAAGAATGGCAAAAGATAGCAATTCTCAGGTTCTTCTGATAGTGAACTCAGTAAAATACAGTGAATTATTCTTATTGACTCTTTTGCATAACCACTAATTTCACACTGTTTGCTGTTGGCTGTATACTCTTGTCCCATGCCAGCAAAATTATTAGACCCTAAGTAGCCCCATCCATCATACTTTTATTAACCTAAGTCCTTTTCCACGTTGACATGAAAACATCTGCTTCTCTGCATGGTTGACACATAAACATCTGGTCCTCTGCGTGGCTGAGCACTGGATTTGGCTGGAGCCTTTAACAGAGCTCCGCTGATTTAAATGTACCATAGGATTCAAAATCACCTTGGAATAATTTTCATCATGATCCTTTTATTCAGACTGTCATATAAGTTCTTCTTTAGTCTTGACAACTTCACTTGGAATGTGATTCTTTTGGAAGTGTATGTTCCTTAGTTCTGTGTCCTGCTCATTTTAAATACACTGAGCTTGAGTCACTTCTCAGATATATATCATTGATATAAGTGCATTGTGTTCCCTAGTTCTTTTTTGGATGCCTTCTGGGACAAGTGAGTGCAAAGTCTGCCCTTCTGGTGATTGATTCTATGATATTCAATCTCTTGTAAAACTTGTAAAAGTAGAAAGAAAAAAAATAATATAGAGTTTTAATGCTAGATGTATTTTAGGTGAAAAATGATTCCATATTCAAATAATCTTGCTTAAAGGCCTAAATGTTAATTAAGCCATTTATTTTTATTTGGCATAAAGACAGAGGTAAGATAGCTCAGTCTTTCAAGGTTTTGGCTGTGCTATGTGAATATACAACAGCATGAAAAATTGTGTAAACCAGTTATTTGCAATGGGCCAAACATTTATTTGTCTCTCATGTAAGAATTTGTCTGGTTTTCAGAGCAGAAATATAAGACCAAACCTGTGCTTTTGCACTATAGTATGGTTCCTGCCTAAGAATATTAAATGCCAGTTTCCCATTCTTAAATGTCTTTACTTTTAGCTGCATAGTTTAATGAACATATTAGATAGCACAAATGAGGGATAAAGATTATTCATGATGCGAAAGAAATACAAATAATTTTTATATTTGCATTTTGCAACTTGTGGTCAATGCAACAAGGGCTCAAGACTGTTTCTGTGTCTTTTAAAGCTATTTTTTTCCAGTATCACTTCCCACAATTATAAAGCTGAGTTCCCTGACTTCCAAGTTACATAGTATTGCAGTGGTGATACTCCTGTCCAGCCTTCTATCAACAATTCAGATGCACTGGGAACTCTGATATGAACTAATGAATTGGTTTAATTTCAACTTCAGGTTCAGTTGCTCAAGCATATGTGCCTACATTGTAAACATCTGCATGCAATGCAACCTCCCACTATAATCAATGAAGACTATATAGGTTTTCAGCGCATCTAAAAACAGATGGTTGCTTTCTGACAGGTAGTTAATGTAATTTTAGACTCAGAGAGGTATCAAACTGCTGCTCCAGAGTAGTATAAGTCTGTCAGATGTCATCACATACCTTGCCTGACTTGTGAAGGTTTCTAAAATACCTGAAGGAGCCTCATATGTCATACCTGTCTTTAGCCAAATGAATCTCCCTCAGGATGCCTACTCTAGCATGAATCCAGTAGCTCTCCAGACTACATCTGGTGCAACGCAGTTGCTTAAATATTTGTAGTTGGTGCCATTTCAGACTGCCCAGGGTCGGTGTCCCATGTGGTGTCAAGCTGCTTTTGTGGAAAATCACAGATCTCCCATTGCTCTCGAGCCACATCCATCAGATGTACACAGATACTTTAGCATCCTTGGAACGTTAAATGGCACTTGATGTTTCTGTTCATGGAAGCATATTTTGTCTGTGTATTGGCCAAGGCCTTGACAGAGTTGTCCAGAATACTCCATTTATCCTTTTCCTGTTACTTATAAGGGTCCAGATGCCATGTAGGTCCTGTCTCATATCTCTCAGCCCCATGTGGGATGTTAGCTACCCTTGGATGTTACAGAAGCTAATTCATGTTTAGGCAATTAAGTTGGACACCTTGTCTATAATGTGAGATTAGATTCATAGTTCACAGGTGCAATGTGATATTCACCCTGTTTTGCATGCTTGAATATTCAACACAATCCTACCCACAGACAGGTTCGTATCAATTGTATGATGCTAAAGGCTGCACAAACAGCTGTAAATCTTCTCCCAACAAACAGCATAGATTACACCTTCCGTGTAAATCTTTACTAAGAGTTAGTTAAGGTGTTCTTGATAAAGAATATTTAGTATTTTGTTGTATATAGTCTTTGTAACAGCATTGCTAGGCATTTTTAGCTTCCTTCTATTATTAGCAGGTGGAGCAGAACAGGAAATTAATTATTAGAATATTTAGTGTCTTGTCACGCTGCTTTTCAATGACTCATCTCACTACACATTATTTCCTGCATTTTGCCTCATGCCTCTTTTGCTGTTCTGCTGCTTGCTCTGTTTTGACTTGGCAATTTGCAAGAAACACAGTTCCCGATAAAACAAGTAGTGTAATAGGACTCATTGCTTACTCTGAAATTGTTTATTAAAAAAAAAAAAAAAGAGAATCAAAATATTTACATAATGTGATTTGCATGACTAACTTGTTGAACTTCTGGCTGCACCTGAAGAACAAGTTTTTTTAATGTGATATGATTACAAATTTTAAGGCAAACTCTTCTCTGGTATGTAAGAATAGGTCCTAAAGAAACCTGCAGGAGTTATATACATGTATCCAAGTGTAAAATCTGACTCCAGAATTTAGTAATTAGTTCCTCATTTTAATGACATGTCTGGAAATTTGGTTCCATTATGGCAGTAGCTCCTCATTTTACTTTTCTCTTGCATCCTCTTTATGCAGTTTCTTCTTATACTATTATAAAAAATATTCTAAAGATTGGTCAGTGATTCCTAAGAAAATTGAGTCTGTGGATTTGAGTTTAGCAAGAAGAGATTGGAGAACAAAGATTATATCAATTAGGGAGCATGTGCAGGTAAAAAGAAAATTGTTCTATGAATATAAATTATTTCACTGGGCACTAGGCATAAATAAGATTTTATCGCATTGTTGCTGGGCTGAAGTCTCACATTTTTTCTTACTCTAGTGGGGCATTATTTCTATTTCATGCTCTGACTGGTCTCAACATTAAATGCCTGAGTTATTATATACCCCTAAGTACGTCTAACTATACAAATGAGAGATCAGAAAGGAAATACTCTTTGGTAAGCTGGTAAACTATTGTGTAAACACTTTGGATTATTCATTGTATGAGATGATTTGTTTTTGCTTTTTAAAGCTTCTGTTGAAGCACCCAGGAATATATTTTTGTGTGTTCCAGTATACCTCTATTAAATTTGTAAAGCAGTTAAGATGTATACATTCTGTGATTTGAGTTCCTATGTGTACACTCATCTGCCCATGTTCCCCCATGTGTTCACACATATGGACATGTGCAGAGACTGTATATACACATAAATATATAATACACGTTTTATGTATCTTACACATTGGACTTAAAAAGATATTATATAGGTGATCTGACCTCCTTGCCTGCTTTGAACTGCACTGAAATTAAACATCTAATCTGAAGTGAGAATCTAGGCTTCTTTATAGTCAGTGGAGAAGCTATTTGCAGAGGATTTGTCCAAGATTACTTGCAAAAATTGTCCTTTTAGTGTTTTTTACTGGTGATAGAGGGAGCTTTCTTCATATCTAACACCTACCATGCACCTAGACAGAGTAAGCTGAGACAGATCCTGTTCAAATGTACTTAATTTTAAAAAAGGACTCCATTCCATCAGTTTAATTTAAAAAAGGGTAAACATCCAATTTCTATGCAATAATATTTTTCTTTGCTGAGATAATTTTGGTCTTATAGCAATTACTGCAGTTGTTTGGTGCTCAGCTTCACTGTGCTTCTTTTATCTTCATAAAATGAAGGATTGGCAGATAAACTGGTGGGAACAACAGAAGCTGCCAGAATTTCTCTCCATTGGAGTAGCTGAGCTAGTATTGGCTACAGTATGATTTTTTTTTTTAATTCTGTAGTTCAGACACAGGGCAGATGCGCACGAGTGCTAGAGTCAAGACTAAAAATTATCTTCATTGTACTGTTTGTTTTTTAAGAGATTGACACTGACATGGACAATTTACATGGAAAATTTGACCTTTTCATTATAAATGTCTCTTAGAAATCAGAGCTGGCATAGGTGTCTCTAGACCTTTCTGTGCTTGTGAA
The DNA here is from genome assembly GCA_036630365.1 of Acanthiza pusilla. Lineage (NCBI taxonomy): Eukaryota > Metazoa > Chordata > Aves > Passeriformes > Acanthizidae > Acanthiza > Acanthiza pusilla. The sequence goes on from JAXCHO010000018.1 coordinate 26,577,671, forward strand.
ATAATATAAGCAAATTAATGTAAAGGAGAAGCCAGGTAATTCCCTCACCTTCCCAGACTAAAAGCAGAGACACAACATCCCCTCCTTTGTTACGGAATCTCCTAATTGAAGTGTATTTAAGAGTTCTATTAGCATTCTGCACAGAGACTACTAAAGGAGTAAACTATTAAAATAATGTCCTTACTTGACATCAAAAATCATTAATTTAAGAGCTGCAGCATATTATTTTTCCCTTCTTAGTCGCTGGCTTTCCATGAAGTATAGGGAAATTATTCAAATCCGATTAGTAATTGTTTCAAAGGAGGAATAATATGTGTTGGGGGATATGCTATATTGAATATTTCGTGAGATCCTCACTCTTTTCCATCGTGGGCAGTTTAAAAGATTTGTCTGAGCAGACTGACTGAATTATTACTCTTCATAGTGTAGGAACAGAAACAATTGGAAAGAATTTTTTGTAGTCTGATTTGATTCCATACTTGCATTAACAGAGCAACAAATCACAGTCCATTTATTTGTTCCCATTCCTGCTGGAGCTATTATTTAGTTATTTTAAATTATCTGGATCCTAGTCCACTCTTCAAAGTAGGGGGATAATTTTTTGTTCTTTATGAATGCATAAACTTAAAAGAGCAGCTAACGTCCTTTGATATTTGTATATATCTTTACATTTCCCTTCCTAGAATAAAGCTTCAGCCTCCAACTAATGGCTTAATTGCCTAAACTGCCTGTGAAAAGATAATCTTTCTGGTGCACATCATGCAAAGATGTGCAGATTTTTTTCTTTTTTTTTGGTCCTCACAGACATTAGAACTTGCAAAGAGTTTCTCATCTTGATTTGTGATGTGTTAGGTTCAGTGCTAAATTTTTTGCTAGCCAGCATGCTTATATTTTTTTGGATTCCAGGAGGAACATTATAGACATATGACTTGTCAAAGCAGAGGTTAGAGACATCTTGAATTTTTTCTGATATTCTTTCCTAGGTTGTAAAAGAAAAAAAATCAGTATTTTAAGATTGTAAGTATAAAGAAACAAAAATTATAATGTGAGGAAGGTAGCATAAGGCACAAATGGTCAGCGGACCTTTCCCATCATTCCCTTATTTAATCATCTAGGCCCATTTTCAGGGAAACCATTGATGTTTAGCATGAAGCAAACAATCATTAGTGCTGCATATATGTTATTAATCTAAAAACATACAGTCTTCAAATACATTTATTGGTATGTGATTGTATGATTACATATTTGTATTTATATTTTTAATTGTCTCACTGATGCAAACAGAGCAGAAGTTACTTAGTTTTCACATGCCAGGCAATGACTTGAAGGAGATTATCACAAAGCAGGTGGTTCGCTCAGATCTTTTAACTGGGATGGATTCACTTCTCAAAAAATTTCGCCCCAATCCTAGCAAGTGAAGGTGAACAAGCTCCATGCAAACACTCTTCAGCAAGGACAGCTCTTGGTCACTGCCATCCAGATGGATGCAACTGGAGCAGGTGATGGGGGTTTGGACCAGATGATCTCTAGAGTTCCTTTCCAACTTCAACCTTTCTCTGATTCTGCGAAGGCATAGTTTACATTCTGCACTACAGTCTAGTAGCTACAAAATGTTTTACATAGGAAATAGAGGATATTATTACCAGTGTAGTACCTTCAGAACTACAGCAGAATTTTCAAGCAAAAACCATATTATTTTATATGATTTAATTTAAATGAAACTACATTATATTATATTATAATGCTATGTAATCAATGTTATATGATAATGAAATACTGAATTCTGTACTAAGTATTTCAGAGACTGATTTCAGCAAATCCAGGAAAAAAATCTAGATTGCATCTGGAATCTAGTAAAGGAGGTTCCTGAAGGGTCCTGAAGGGAGCTGTGAGACTCTTTGAAATGCTCATGAAGGGAAGAGTAAGTCTTTCCCAATGCTGGTTCTTTATTCAGCCTAGATATCTCTCTGTTCCGAAACTCAGTTTAAGAGCTAACTGTGAAAACTGCAATTGCCATAGTGCATGACTTCTAGTACCTGTACACTTAAATATGTGTGTTTGAAACTAGTCAGTATTTAGCTGCAGTTCAACTGAAAAATGATAGGAATATCATTGGAAAATCTATGAATCACTTAGTAGGAAAAGGAAGGAGGAAATATGAAATTTGAACACAATAGGTATCTTAGCAGAAGAGAAAAACACACTAGCGTAGGAATGTGGGATTTAGTGTTTTAAAAGATATGTGGGTGTTTTCATGTCAAGCTTTGAAATATGTGTCTAATTTGAAATCACATCTTGCCCTGTCCAACCTTGACCTTGAATGTTTTCAAGGATGGGGAATCCACCACCTCTCTGGGCAACCTGTTCCAGTGTTTCACCACTCTCTTTTTTAATTGTTAAAAAACTTCTTTCCAATGTTTAATCTAAATTGAACCTCCTTCAGTTTAAAAGCATTATCCCTTCTCCTATCGCAGAGGTGCTGTTATGAAATTCATGAAAAACTTCAAATGCTACATGCCTGAAGCTAAAAAAGAAGTAAATCTAAGTGGAAACTTCTGTGGTGCTGACCATTTGAGGCATGTCTAGACCACATAATGATCACACAGGGATTTCTGCTTTGGTTCTGGTTGTGTTGGTAGCTCTCCCTGACAGCCCAGTTCAAAAGTAAGCTGGTAGCTTAAGTCCTGGAAGCACTTTGCATGACGCTGTCCCCGGGCTGGCCAAAGCTGTGGACTCTGCAGTTAATTATCTCTGCAGATCATCTGGCTGGCATAGCCCACGGTGTTTTCAGTCCTGACATGCCTTGGCCAGGGTTTGCACAATACAAAACTCCCCTTCAGAAATTTTTATTATCATTGCCATTCTTATTAGTAAAAGAATCTGCTGCTCTGAATTTTGTGCCAAATATTGTACAAAGTATGAAGCACTTTACAGGCCATAAAATATTGCATGTGAATTCTTTAAGAAATCTTAAACCCACTTTTTTCCTTTTTTATTTTTTTCAGCTCTCTGTTTAGCATGACTGGAATATTTTACTTCACTAAAGCTCTCATTCCCTCAGAATTGAGGAAACTGATGAAATGTGGCCCAGAAATGTGATTGATTGTATTTTTTGTTCTTTTATGTGATGAATTAAGCTTGTACAATCTTTTACTTTGTCTTTCACTCGAAGTGTTTCAAGATAGCACTTTTTCCAAGTCACCTGATAAGAGCTTAGATTATTTACTGGCTGAACGAATTGATAAAAATGTGAACTGTAGATATACATGCCTCAAACTCTTTGCTGTTACAAAGGCAACACTAATGAAAAAATCTGAGTTGAAAAAAATTTCTTGTTTGTCCATGATTTGCTAGCACTTGAATGAAGGTGCAGTGGTCAGGGGTACAAGTAAAGGCCAGAGACTGACTGAACACTGGCAAGAGGCTATGGAAAAGGAAATGCCAAAATAACGTCAGCACAGAAAAAAAGTGACAGGAGAATTGATATGTTTTCCTGAATTACTTGCAGGTTTAGCAGTGGGTTAGAAAATGTCAAAACACAGGAAGAAGAACCTGTATAAACAAGAGTGGAGTCAATAATCAAGACCATGACAGAAATCTGAGATGAAAGGACAGGTCCCAATGATCCACCAATATTTAAATGTTTACTTAAAATTTAAATGTTCAAGAAACTATTAAATTTAAATTTAATAAGTTTCTACTCAGGAAGGTCCAGGAATCACAGAGGACACTTACATAACCAGATTTAGCTATGTAGCAGGACAGTGTGGGACAGCAGCATACAGACTTGACAGATGTGACTGTTTGTTACTAGTTTAGATGTATTTTTCCTGTGGATAAATATATCTTGCATTTTAATAGTTCATTTCCAAACAGGAATAATAATATGTATTCAAAGGCCAGATGTTTCACAAGAAAATAATCCTCCAAACCTTCAAATTGTGAAAGCCACTTGAATGCAAAACAACTGTAGATGGTATCTAGCTGGTTTAGGTAGAGATGGAGTATACAGGCATCTCATTTCCATTTCAGCTATAGTCAACAGTTTTGAAAGACTGCTTAACTCTTTATATGACAACTTTCATTAGCTTCCTCCCTCCTAAGATGGAATCTCTCTAGGATGCTTAAAAGAAGTCTATGTTGACTACTTAAAAGTTCTTGAGAGATGTCCTTTAAACACTGGCAACAAATAGACTGTGATCCAGGGTTAGGTATGCAGGTAACTGAATTCTAAAATATTCTAAAATGCTAGCACTGTTTTTCAGAAATGGTGTGTAATAATTAAGAAGTCTGAACAGTCATAATGGAATTAGATAATCTTTGACTTGATTTAGTCTGAGCAGGGTATTGAATCCTCAACTCCAAAATGCTATAGAGAGTCCTGATTACAGGCCATAAGGTATAGCAGGTGACCCTTTCTTTAAAAAGAATTATGTGGCTTCAGTAAATAAACACTGCTGTTTGGTAGCCTAGTGCTGGGAGGAGAGAATGCCTTTATTGATGTTTCATTGTTCCTTGGTATTTTGAGCACTGGCTCACAGCATGGGGAATGTTTCTCTCTCTAGGTGGAGTTCCAGACATATTCACCAGACTGCAGAAAAATAGAAATTACAGTCCTCTGATGGGCTGCTTTTATGAGAATGACAATGAGGCATCTACATTGAATTATTTTAGCTCTCTAACAGAAACAGAGGTTTAATTGAAGTGGAGGCAACATCATCTGGAGGTGCCTGTGTTCAGGCAAAAGAAATGCCAGTATTGGGAAAACAGCTTTCCTTTATGCTGACCTTCATATGTACTTCAAAATCTCCAATTACAATTGTAGGAAATTTGGACAGGTGTTTTAGGTGACCTGGATCATTCTCTGAAGCTATGCATCTGCAATTTCTGTTAAATATTATTAAACTGAGTAGGATGGTTTCCACATGCAATTTAACCTGCAACAGATTGAGGAGTAGACAAATGTCAAAACCATTTAAAAGAATTGATATGGACTGCAGCACAGCAATTCTGATATTCCTTATATCCACTGTTTTCGTAATGTTTCATCCAAATCCTCTTAAAAACACCAATCTGAACACGTGTTTCTTTGCTTAGATCTCAGTTTTGGGTTTTCAGCCTCTTATCACAGCTTCCACAGAAACCTCTATTACTAGTGTGTCTTGATTTAGTTCTTAAGGCTGCCAGGTTTTTGTGGTTAGAATGTAAAGGTCCACCTATACAAACTAATCTGACCTTATTCCCTACCTAAATAAGCAGTGCAGGTAGGGCAATGTGAGTTTTTTTTGTGTCATCTCTTTCCAATTTAAGTGTTAAGCTTCCTCTATAAATGAACTACTACCAGAACATTACTATCTTCTCAGACAAAGGCTTTGACAGGTTACACAATCAGCTTTTGACTTGGTTGTTTAACTAATCCATGAATTTTAATCTCTTTAGGAAATGATAGAATACTCTCCAAATCCATCTCAACAGAATCCACTCCTGGAAAAACAGTTACTGGATTGAAATTTAGCAAGTTTGACTTTCTTTCCTTGCTAATTACTGTTTTATTTGTTTGTATATAGAATTTCTGCACTATCCTTATAAAGGCACATATCTCAGTCTTACTTCTTTTATGTTGGTTTAGGTGAAGTTTCATAAGTAATTTCCTTTTCAAAAGTACATTTCAGGAGGAAATATGTCTTCTGGATTGGATTTAATATAAAACATGCTGCTATTAATGCTTTTAATTTTGTATGTTTTTTGCAACATTAAGCCATGTGTTTTCAGCATTTCATAAAAGTATGCAGAATTTGTGAATCTTAATGTATTAACACATTTGTAAGTCAAAAAGGCAATGGAATAACAAGTATTGGCAAACTTGTCATCTATTGGAAGAGAAAATTTCTGGCAAATTTGTTTTCTTGTTTCCAAATACAGCAAAATGAAACAAAACTTTTCAAATAGAAACTGGACTCTATTTCCCTGAAATATGCATCCATTCTACTTCTTAAAGAAAAGTTGTTCTTGTGGGTGACAAGGAAACCCTAAACCTTGTATTGGATTCAATATAAAACAAAATTTAAACATAATGAAAAATTTATGTCTATTTTAGAAATGATGTAAATGTATAAATTAGACATTCAGGGTATTAATTCCACTGAAATAAATAATAAATATCTTGACATGAGTATGAGACAGGACTTAACCCACTTATAATCTGGTCAAAAAATAGATGCCTGTGATAAAGTACAGACAACCTTGGATTCATATTTCATTCATCTAAGTACAAAAAGAACATAATTTACAAGGAAATATATGGGAAGAAAGTAACAGTCAAGAGTGTGGAATATAAGGAGATTTTCCATCTATGCAGGCTTTTATTAGCCACTTTTTCTTCTCCCTTTCTTTATTTGCTAATCTCTTAAGTAACACTGAATTTTCCTGCCTGGTGCTTGCTGGGTTCACCATGAACCTGCTGATCAGTTTGTTCCTTAGCTGTACTACGTGTGGTTTACACCATTTATTATGTTATTGCTGAACCTGACAAAAAATGTTTTCTGAAAGATATTACATGACACATACCCAGAATTCACTACTATAGAGAGATACCCAGATCTATTTAATCATAACTAGGAGCATAAGACTTTTATTAATAGTGCCATCTGAACTTTAATTTACATTACCACATCTCTGTAATAAAGGTCAGAATCAAGGCAGAAGCTACAATGTAGTATTGCAAATGCTATTTATGAGGTTTCTGGTTCCGAGTTCTGTGCAGTGCTGGAAGGTTCCCTCTCAGTTCTTCTGTTTGAGAGATCTTCAGGTGTGCAATGACAAATTCAGCAACTAAATATGAGCAGCATGCTAAGTTCCTACTCAAGAGATTACATTTGTCTGTTTTGCAGAAAATATCCAAAGCCAAGACAATGGTTTAAAGAGCATAACTGGGAGCTGGCAGGGAACGAATTAGCACCCAATTCTTTTGCCAGTCTGTACATTTGCAGTTCTCAACATGCTAGAATAATACCAAGATGGAAGAATAATACACTGCATGGATGTTAAATTGCATTAAATGTATAATGATTTCATGGAGAGATAAAGCAGATTAATCTTTTCACTGAATCAGGGGATACAAATAGCTTACTCTATTCCCACAATATTTGAGATTATTCTAACGGAGTGTTACAGCAAAGGCGCTTTTCAAAATGTGAGTTGGATTTGAAGGAAAATTTTATAGCACCACATGAATATCTTTTTTCCCTGTGTGATATTTTGTGCCTCTGAACTTGTGCACTAAGAAAAACTTGTTCTCTTTTGGTAAGTCTGGCAACACTGACACAATAGAAAAAGAATAAAAAATGGAAGAGCTTAAAGTGGGATCTGGATAATGCATGGCTTTTATGTCACTGTTATTGCAATTGACACTATATAGAGATTTTGAATGCACTTACTTAGATATTTGTCTGTGATTGAAGGGTTGACATAGAAAACAACTTGTTTCAGGGGTTTATTACATATAAATTTCAATATTTCAATTTTTATCACTTTGACTTTTAATGAATTGTAAAATAATGGGGTTTTTTCCAAGTTGAAAAAGGGACACATTTTGATCGTTGCTTCCTCTATTTGAAACATGTTGTTCAGCTAGGTTTTCAGCCAAAATATATCTAAGCTAAGATCATGCTTTTGAAAAGTCTGCTTCAGGCTCCTCTTTGCATCCAAACTACCAGCCTGGTATGTGATACTGGGGATTTGCTTAGTAAGTGTTTAACAATCATCAGCCATTATGTTTGCTTGGTGAACAGTGCATTTAGTTGAAAACCCCCACTGCTTAGTTTAACCCTTCTCTGGATCTTGGCTGGCCTGTGACCAGGTCTGCATAGAAAACCTGTTTTACAATGTAATTTGCAGATGCAAATTTTTTCATTCAGCTTTTAAAAATTGATTTATTTAGTTCATTATGGTAGATAAAAGCTTGACAGTGGAATTGCATTAATTTCTTTATTTACAATTTCTTCCTTTGATAGGGGATACTTTATTGAATAGAATGATGGTATCTATCATCAGTGCTGCATACTATTAACCTCAAAGCCTGAGGCAAAGTCAAAGAAATAAAATGCACTAGGACATTTATCCTTTGGCATTGAAAACAGCGAAGAAACAGTAAAACATTAAATTACCTATTCTGTCACATGACAGTCACAATCCTTAGTTATGCAAAAATTTGACCAACTGATTTTAACAAGATACGTCCTTACACAGTCCTAATCATAACATAAAGATAACTTTAATAATTGTTATTTTTATTATTTTCTGCATAGTAGATTTATCTTCAAATCTGTTGTGGTAGAGAATTACATCTAAGAGACAACTTATAAATGTTCTCCATTTACTTTATAACATCAAAAGAGAGCATAAATTTTGTGGGGCTGCTGCAAAGCACAAATGCAGGTCTTCCTGGAATTAGTTTCACATTTTCAACATTTTTTTCAGGCTCTTACTTTTTCATCCAATGTGAAAAGATTTTAATCCATATTCTCAGTATAGTTATAGACTTAACCAGCTGAAAGCCTTTATATCTTCTTCATATATCTTTTGCCAGACCCTGTTTTTTAAATGCCATATTTTTACCAGGTGCATAAGACATTTGTCCATGGCCACACTGATGGACTTTAAAAACAGTGAATTGTAACATTTCAAAGAAAAATTTAACATCCCTGAAAGTTCCAGTGATCCCTCTAAGACTTAGACCTCAACAATGTATTTTATGAGGTACTAGACTAGATTTGCTCCACTAAAAAGTCATGTGTCACACTTCAGACATAAATTCTCCTGTCCAGCTATTGAAAGACCCAATCTAACCAAGATTTAAGGAAAAATTTCTTCATTGAAAGGGTGTTCATGCTTTGGAACAAGCTGCTCAGGGATGTGGTGAAATTGCCTTCTCTGGGAGTGTTGAAAAAGATAAGAATTGTAAATATTTCAAGTAGTAATTTTTTTTTTTAAATAAATCATTGATCTAAATGTAAATAAGAAGTTTTATCCAGATGTTTTCAAATACGCATGTTCCTTTCTTTAGAAGACTTCTGGGTTATGGCGTCCAGTGTTCTGCATTTAGTACCTTTGGCTTATATTCAATTAAACATAGTTTTAAAAGTATCACTGTCATCAATAATCATAAACATGGCTTAATGTTTAATCATATTTCCTTTAAAAGACATCAGTTGTAAAAATAAAGGAAAATAAGTTAGCAGAATAGACCTCATGCACTTTATCATATGTCTGGAAGTACAAAGAAAAAGTGATTCAAAAAGGAAGAAGTGACAGAATTGATGAGGAATCTTTTCCATTTAAAATTACAATCTCTCTCAAAAAAAAAGCCAAACCCAGAAGCCTTATTTCTTTTATGAAGCAGATGAAAATGTCTATCTATGATGGAATTTTTGGGAGAAGCTATATTAATCTTGTGGCCTGGTGTTTACGATATTCTACTCAAGGTACTTCGCTAGGACTTCATGCAAGATTTCCAACTGAAGTTTTCTAGCCACAAAATTGTAGATTTAGATTTTTGTGTTACGTGACACAAGGGACTTTTAAAACTTATGTAAACATGAGGAAGAAAAAGCAACAAAAGAAATCAAATGTTTGCATCTCAAAGGATACATTTCAGAGGTAAGGTATCTAAACTGAAGCCACATGAAGAAATCAGTAAAAATAGAGCCTTATACCTACACTGGTGACATCCTAACCTGTGGTTTATATTTGGATGGGTACATCTATTCTGCATCTTTCTTAGACTTAAAAACACATTTTTCTAAACCTCTCCACCACTGTGCAGGAGAGGAGAGCAAAATGGTCTTCCAAGCTTAAAGTATTTTGAATGCAAAAACCTTTTCTTATTCAAACAAACATATAACATATTAAAATGAAATATAATTAAATGTAATTTGATATTGTAAAAATGTTGTTATGTAAAAAACAGAATTAAAAAAAACCCCAAACCTAAATACAAGCAACATGTTTGTTTCTTGGATTTGAAATAATTTGCCTGAAAACACCAGGTTTAAGGCCTTGATATCTAGGTAGATCTTGGGCAGGGTTAAATATATTCCCTTTTCTGTTTACAAGAAGAGCTGTAGAATGTCACTGACAAGAGTTCACAGTTTCATGAGGCTGGCTGGAGATGACTGGCCCTGTGCTCCTGTTTCTTTTGCTGTCAATCTGAATCAAATTTTTTGCACCTACAAAAGTGAACTTGGTGAACTTGGGCTGTCATACAAGGCTTTGCTTTTTCCTGGAAAAAAGAAACAAACCTTCTTTTGCACTTAGAAAGAGTTATGGCAGAATTATTTGGGCTCTGCTTTTAAAATTAAATTCCAGCTTTGGTCCCATGCTTACACTGGCCTGTGTCTTCAATTGATGAAGTTTCTACGGTTTTATAATTTTCTGGCCTTCACAGCTTGCCTTACAGAAGTTTAAGATATCAAATGTGCTTGGACTTGTATCTGTTTTTTGAATAGGCAGATGTCTTTTAGGTACCTGTGCCTACAATTTGTATCTGGCTAGTATTATTATTAATGTAGGCCACTGTTCTTAGAACTGGTTGAGAAAACACATGTTGCTGGACGGCTGTTACCAATGTGTCAGAAAAAATATCTTAAATATTAGTTCTAATTTCTCGGCAAATATGAAGGGACTGAGGTGAGGAAGATAGGTAACTTGTTTTATGGTGATGTACAGGAGTTGATGGGCTTACTCAGACATTAACACTTGTGATGTACAGGAGTTGATGGGCTTACTCAGACATTAACACTTGTGATGTACAGGAGTTGATGGACTTACTCAGACATTAACACTTACTAAAGTGACTATTAAATTACAAGGAATCTAGGCCATTTTACATCTAAATAAGAATATCCGCAAAAAACCCCCCTTGAATTCCCTTGAGTGCAGTATATTGTGCCTTTAAACTTTTTAATTTGAACTTATCTCCAAGTCTGCCTGTGACCAACTACTAAAAAGATGAATTAATGAAATGTGGATTAATGAAATGGGTCCTGACAGGGTGGTTTGGTGCAGCCCTTTTTAGTTCAGATTTGACCCAAATATATTTCGAGCTACTGTTGGTAAGAAACAGTTATTAAGAACTAAGTTTCAGGACAGTGCCTGATACTTAGGGAACCTTTCTGTGTGTTTCATTTTCCTTATAAAGCTCACATTGTCTTTAGAACACAGGATCAAAAAGAGGGTTTGTCTCATGACTCCTTGACATCTCTTGTTCCCTTCTGCCCTGTACCATTTTCTGTGTCGTGTACATTTAATCGAGCACTGTTCTCTGAGCAGCAATTAAAGCCCAATTTGACTTGTTGCTGAGCAGGATGATAAGAGCTCTGGCTGTCAGCACGGTCAAAGATCAACCATTACCCCATACAGAGCTTGTTGCAGCTTCATAATTTATTCTGCCGAAAGCTCCTCGGAAAACATGGCAGACTTTGCAGCTGTTGGTGGGCCTCCCCACTTGTAACTCTTCTGGAGCAAAGACAAAAATGCAGTTATATTATAGCTATTCCTGGAGTTCTTAGTCTTACATGACAAACAAGTGTTTCATGTTTTAATTTTTTTTTAAAATTTTTAAGCTGGTGTAAGATTTCATGTAAGCATATTTTAAAGTTTTTATGTGCAGTTAAGGAAATCAAAGAACCATCACTTCTGTTAAATCTTCCACTGTAAGACTCTGCTTTCTTTCAATAGCATATAAGTGAAATAGGGTCTGAAAGACCATTTACATGTAAAAATTCAATTAGCCTGTGACACTTCATGGCACTAAGAGAGAACAAGCAATAAAGCATCTGTGTGCAAAGAATGTCTACAATATAATGGGCAGTGAATAACTGTGAATTGTCTACTCATTCCTAGCAAAATGCCTTAAGTCTAGAATTCTCCATAAATAAAGGAGCTATAGAATCCATCACAGATGGAAAAACTATATTAAGTTATCAGTGGCACATGCTGAAATTGCCTTTTGCTGCAGCTTTTCCAGAACTTTGTCCTAACACATTCTGCTACCTTAGTCATTAAACTTTAGCCATTCTTCTCAAGACACAGTCCCAGATGCAGTAAGGTATTCAGTCTAACCAAGAGCTAGTAACTTCCTACTAATAACCTGAATGTTTATTTTCATTGCCTTTCTGAGTTATTGAACACTGAAAATTGTCCCGTTACTGATACAAATATGTCATACTTCCCTTGTTATACTTGAGTCACTTGCTGTGGATGACTGAAGTTCAGGCCATGCCTGCTCAAGCTTTGCCTGTTTGTTACATCTGAGGAACTTTGTTATGCAACTCTGAGTAACTTCATCCGCACACAAAAAATACTGAACTAGAGAAACCAGAATGGTTACACAAAGTTTGTGTGACTACTCAAAACCAAAGGCTCAGAATTTTGTCTTTGCTAAGTCAAACCTTCCAGTAAACACTTAAACACTTATCTATTGGGTGATTTTTTTTTTTTCTTTTTTTTTTGTTTTGTTTGGTTTCCACTAAAAGCAGTAACAAACTGAGCATCAAAACTGAATGCTTTTACAAATAAGCTTATGAAGTAACTATATTGATACTTCGTGCATTACGGTATTCATAGTTGTTCACATTGCTATTTTTATTGATTCAAAAAAGAATTTATTATAGGTAAAGATATTTATATGATTTGGAGAAAATAATTTTCTTGTGAGAACGAAGTTTCTGTCTTGAGCTTTAACATTTTGTTTTGTGCACACATTTTAATGCACATTAGTTATTTTTCCTTTTTACTCACTCTTGACTGTTAAAATATTAGTGCCAGCAGCAGCGGAGTATTGCAAACTAAGTCTTTCCTTCCTTCCTTTTGGCCCGATGTAAGCCATTGATACTACACAGTGCAATGCCAAATAAATACAACTAAAGGAAAAAAGAGTGGGAAGAAGTAATTTTCATTTTTTGGCTAGACTTTAGTATCCTTTTACATATGCTGGAGTGATTGGTATGTACTACAAAGAGGAAAAAAAACCTGTGGGTATTTTCATTGTAGTAAAAATAGGTACTACACGCTAGGAGAAAAAAAAGTATTTCTTCCTGTCATTTGCATCTGGTATATAAAAGAAGTTGAATAAAGAGGCAACTGGAGTTCAAAGCTGAAATTTCCAGAAAAACTAGCTTCCTGGTTTTAACACTAATTTGAAATAGAATCCTTGCATATGAAGGAGTGCTGCCCTTTATCCTTTCATACAGAAAATCTGAGCTTTCTGGAGTTTTTATGTGTAACTACTTTGAATAAAGTCTTAAAAATAGATTCTGCAGCTTGGATGCTTTTGTTTGTTGTAATGCCTTACTTATACTTTTTCTATTTTTTTGGCATTGCCATTGTGGAATTTCAAAGGAGACCTATAATTTGTTTGTCACTATCCACCTGTAAAGGTTCCAGGACAGCTTTCCTGGAGTAGAGTTCTCACCCAGTATTATTAGCCACATTTTCCATTTCTATATGATTTGGTCAAATTATCTATGTCCTTGCTCTCCACCCCTTTATGTTGATTATCTGCGACAGAACTCCATCACCCTCAAAGCCTGTCTTGCTTTTGTCCACTCTTTAGTTTAGAACAAACTTGTCTCTGTGAAAATTATTGTGCCTCATTCCAATTAAATGCTTTAGTCATAGGAACATATTTTATGACATATTTTCATGTTTTCAGGTATGCTAATCAGCTGCCCGTGCCATTAAGATTCAATGCTGCACACAGAAAAAAAGCTTTATTTCTTCTACTGAGAAGTAGTTATGAGATTTATAAAGCTGTTATTCATGGTCATGCCCTGTGCAAATGGAGTCAGAAGAGAAGAAATCTCTTTGTTGGGGCTATTTATCATGGGCTGGGGAATTTTCCCCCAAGCAGTCCTCTAATAATTTCGCTCAGATTGGGGGTATTTCTGTGTAACCAGGTTGCAGGCTACACAGTGAGTCTCTAATCCCTGAAACAATGGGAGGTCAATCGTGTCCCTGCATACAAAGTGACCATGAGACAGTGAAGAGCATTCTAAAAACAATTGTGGGGTGGTTTTTTTTTATTAACATGGAGAACAAACAAAGAAAAAATACACTATATCATGTTTTAAATATTGCAATGAATGGAAGATAATGGCCCCAGTTTAACACAGTATTTGGACATATGCATTTAGAGATGGGGGCATATTTAATCCCTCACCAGATATTTATTGCTCAGTCACAATTGCTATGTGGATTAAAGACCTTTTAAAGTTACTGTTCAGCTAAATATATCCTTCAACTCTACTTTTTATGAAGTTTCATAGAGAGTTTCAAAAGTAATAATAAACTCAATATGAAAGATGGGTTTTGGCACAACAGAAAACACAGAACAAATTTTATCTTAGTATGTATATGATAGATAAGATAAATCCAAAAGCAGATTATATAGATAATAAAATTGTAAAAAATGGGGATTTATCATGGTTTTGGCCAATAAAAGGACCAAATTAATTTTGTAAATTGATAATTGCAAATCTTAATTTTTTTTTAAATTTAAAAAATGTTATTAGAAAAAGTCACCATGGTTTAAATACTGCAGACTAGAGAACTGTCTCAAGTATTCATTATATTGGTCAAGATTTGGGTTTAAATTGTATTCCTGCTTTTCTCAATGTACTGTGCAAAAAATGTTTTTTCTTTATGAATCTTTGTTCAGTAAGATTATCCTCAAGAAATACTGTAATTATCATTTGGGAAATTCAAAGGAACACATTCTTTCAAATATTATAAGAGATAAAGGGTTTGGGGTCAAAAACTAGTTACTGACAACAAAATAATACCCTGACACTAAAATTAAATTAACAAGAGTACACTAACATTGTTTTTTTATTATGACCTCAGATTTTTTTGTGTCTAGCCCTTCTTGCATAGAAACAATAACAAACTCTAATCCAAAGCCACTTACCTAGTGGTCTGTAGCTCAAATTTTTTAAAAATTATCATAATGAAGTGATGTAATTTTTTTCTTGTATCTTTATTAACAAAAGTCCAGACTAATTTTCCTCAGCCTGAGACTATCCCTGAGAGACAGCCACTGAAAAAAGTTAAGCTGTCCCTCAGTATAACACTCCCATCCTAAAACAAGTAGGATAAATAATCTTTTAGAGAATTATCTCTTTTTGTATTAGATGGAGACTAGCCAAACATCTTTGTTAAGGCAAGTCAGTTTCAGATGGTCAAAATTAAGAGAGATAGATCTCTCTTGAACCATCTTAGACCTTAAATGGTTTCTGGAATATCTTCTAGAGGAAGCCTAAATCAAAACTGCTTCTTGCTTGTAATGCCTTAGCTATACACCTAAAGTCAGACTGTATTCCTATATTTGTGATTCTATTTTTAAAGTTTTAATGGTAAACAAAGATTCTTTGCAGCAATTTTTGGTCACTATTACACTAGTCATAGTTCCCTTGATTATTGTGTAATTAGAGCTTTGCATTTTGATTTGAAGAAAATCTCCTGCACCTGCTCAAATCTTTTTCGACAAGTTGAAAAATATTTTTTACTTAGCTGTTAAAATCTAGGGTTTAATAACTAATTGTAAAGTTCTCCTCAGGATTAGAGGATTCAACCTGTTGCATGTGCTCCTGGCATGGAAGGGGTTTTATTTATTCTTATTGTTTTGAATGAGTATCTGTTCAATGGTGCTTGACATTACTAATAATATGTGTATGGTTATGGGATAGAAATCATACATTTATTTGATTTATTCATAGGTACTAATGATTTATGTTGGAAGCTCAACTGCCTCTGAAATAAATATTCAAGGTGCTCCTGTGTTCTTGAACTATAATCACTATACTGCCTAGGTGAGCATCCTGGTATTGGAGCTTCAATATAGTTACTGTAAAATATTTTGGATGATATTTTTTAAAATAATCCTAATAAGAAAGTAATAATTGTTGTCTGCAATGTCTGCTGTTATTATTGTTACTGTTTGACATATTCTTTTGCTGTGTCTAGAACTACACAGAGAATTTAACAAACAACTCAGATTTATTTCTATTTTTCAGGATTTGATTAGTGGAGGATGAAATTATGCCCCCTCTTCCTTTACTGTTTGGCATCTAGAAGATATCTATCTACTGGAGTCTCATCTTGATACTTTTCACTAAATTATAGTGATGAGATTCAGGAAGATTGGCATTGCAAGAAAGCAGATGCAGCAAAATTTGTCATGGTGTCACATTGTCCTTTCACTCAACTATTCACCCCTTAACAGCTTAAAAAATGCTGCTTGTAGTAGTTTTTGACTGTTCTATTGTTATTTTATACCTGAAGCTGAACACATACTTGATTTATTTTCTTTAATTTTTATAGAAAAAGCTCTATAATCTACCTTTTTCAAAGAGTGGTTATGAGAAAACAGTCTAATGAGAGACACAGGCTTTTTTCTAATTATCTGGCCTCTGCTGACATGTCACACCTTCCTTTTCATGTTTTTATTTTTGAGCATCAGATTTTGTGTGGCACCATGAAGTCAGAACAGTGTATGAGGTTTGTTTTTTTGGGTTTTTTTTGGTTAGACTTGAGTTTTTCATGTGGAAAATTGGACCACCAAAAGGAAACACCTGCTTTTGTCTTGAACACCCACGCTTCTTCAGCTCTGCAACCTTGTTCCACCATTTCCCACGTTTCCAGTTTGTAGAACATCCAGCTGCGCTCCAAGGTCAAGACTTTGCTAGGACTCAGAGCACAACTTGTTTAAAATACTTAAGACATGGATAGGAAGGGACACCAAAGTTTAACATCCCATAAAAGGAAAATGACAGCACATGTGAAAATGTCACTTCAACAGTATGAAGAAAGAGCTGTAAGCAGATATATTCAATTTTAAATGTATAATTTTTAGACATGCAAAACAGAATTACCTGAGTTGTTCTCACAGTTAAATGATACTGAGCAAATCCTCATCAGCTAGTCAAAATTTCTCTGGAAAGTTATTACTGTAGACAAGACAATAACTATATTACCTGTGTCTCCGCAAGTACTTTTCAAAAGGAAGCTGTTCTTTTTCCTGTGTGCAAAAGAAGCTTGTCTTTGCATGCAGTAATCTACACTAGGTAAAGCGGTGTCAAAAATTACATGGAATTAGTAAAGAACAAATGTTGATGTAATGTCAAGGAGAAAAAACCCCAATACAATAACTGATCTAAAGTAAATATCTACCTTAGAGTTTTGTACTGCTGCCCAATTATCTAAATGCCTGAAACATAAAATCAACAAGAAAAGCCAAATCCCTTGAAAGTTCCCTGGTGATCCTGTCACTACCACACAACCTGCTTGGACTGGTTTATTCTTTCTGTTTTCCTTTTTTGGGGAATTGATGTGAAAAACTTTCTTGAATATTGGAGGATAAAAGGATTTTGAAGTTTATCCCTTGTGTGCAGATTCCTATATTACAAGTTTGCCCTTAAGAAAAATAAATCTGTTTTTTGCAAAGTTTCATCATAGTAAGCTAATCCATCAGCAATGAAATTCTCTGGAAACTTAGGTCTTAGTCAACATATTTTCCATAGTAAAAAATATGGATAAAATACTCTATGTAATAGTTAGTTGAACACTGATGTAGAATTATGCTATATATAGCATGTTGGTTTTACAATTTTTTTTAATCCTGCTATTTCTATTA
The DNA here is from genome assembly GCA_036630365.1 of Acanthiza pusilla. Taxonomy (NCBI): domain Eukaryota; kingdom Metazoa; phylum Chordata; class Aves; order Passeriformes; family Acanthizidae; genus Acanthiza; species Acanthiza pusilla. The sequence continues at coordinate 26,595,360 of JAXCHO010000018.1, forward strand.
CCCTCTACAGCTGTCTACACTGGCCTAGGCCAAAAGTTTTAAAGCATTTTTATTATGAGTATTCTTCAAGTTTTTTTACCCAGAGAAAGGTGAGAAATTCAAGTGAACTTGCCAGTATGTGAGAACATATGCTTACATATATATATATATATATATATATATATATATATATATATATATATATAATGTCTACAGTTTTAATTATTCTCTTCTGTCTTAAATTTGTAAAATCTTCATTTCTGTTATTTGCAGTTTTTCTGCTGGATCTGCAACTTTCAGCATCAACCCATAAATTAGAAGACTGACATAACTGTGTCATCTTTAATAAAGCTCTGTTTAATCAGAGACAAATTATGAACAGAAGTTTTTCTAAACATTTTGTCCTACAAAATGTTCAATATGTTGCTGTTGTTAGGTTGCTTACACCTATAATCTTCTACTAGGTTATGTTTCCCCATCCTTCCTTGTGACTGCTTTTAAAAATTTGTTCACCATTAGACTGCACTGAATGTAGAAAACTGATGAAAATATCAGCAATAAAATATTTCCTGTAAAACCTTAGCTTCTGAGAGTAGTGTTAGCAGCCTACACAATGTATAATAGTGATATTTTCAAAAACATCTAGGGATCATGTCAGAGACTTTATTTTAGGGTCTAGCCTACACTAGACTGTTAGTAGGTTACCGTGCATTAGCCTTCTGTAGACACTTTGGCTGCAGAAGAGGACAGCACGAGGGGATGTATCCAAACAGGATATTTACAATGCTGCCTTGAACGGTGCAGGTTAATCCCACCTGTGTATTTCTCTTGCTGTCTTTCAAGAAGCTCTTCTGCAGGTGTCTAGCCCACAGGTGGTTTAAGTTAGATGAAACTAACCCTACATCTGGTAGCATCTAATATCCTTCTTTCATCACAGACCCAAGAATTTGGTATTCTTGGCTCCTCAGTGTATGGGAAAAAGTAGACCCTCCATTAAATTATTCTGTAGTTTGGTACCTATGCTGTAACATTTGCAAGTAAGAGAGGCAGGTGTGAGTATCTTCCTCTCCAAGAGAGGAGGGGAGAAATCTACCTCTGTTTCTTTCTTCCTGGTCAGTACCTCAGGTAGAAAAGATTTTTGTGAAAGTATTGTTTCTTTTAGGAAAAAGAAGTCTTCTAGTTCCTCGTGCTTAAAAGGAGGACTACAGAATCGAAGCACAAGGGTGATTTTCAAGGCTGTGGAAGCCCAGTTTCATGGTGCTCTTCATACTAACTCAAGCAGTATGTTTCAGGAAGAGATTTCTGATGCACATCTACTTTGGTGTTTTCAACTGGTTATTTTAGAACAAAGTTTGTTGTGAAACCCATCCCAAGAACTAACCTTTCCCTACTTAGGAGGAGCACTTAGGAAAATGCATTTGGCTGTGAGATCTAGTACCTAATGCTTTTTTTTTTTAATATATCTTCTCGGTTCCAATCACAGGAAATTAGGTACCCAAATATCAACATGAATACATGTGTAAACGAAGATCTGATGTCACCCTGGATGCTTGGGAAGAAGCAGAAAGTCTAACCGATGAATTGCTAAACCCCAAGTTATGATATAAAACTTTTATAAAACCATGGAATGGTTTGGATTGGAGGGGACCTTAGAGATCATCTAGTTCAGCCCCCAGTTGCACTAGGCCAGGATACTCAAAAGACCATCCAACCTGGCCTTGAACACTTCCAGGGATGGGGCATCCACAACTTCTCTGGGCAACCTGTTCCGGTACCTCACCACCCTCACAGTAAAGAATTTCTTCCTAATGTCTCATCTAAATCTCTCAGTTTAAAGCCATTACCTTTTGTCCTATCACTGTGTATCCTTGTCAAAAGTCCCTCTCCATCTTTCTTGTAAGTCCCCTTTAGGTATTTTCTTCTCCTTTAGATGCTTTCTTCCCCCAACAATGCTGTAGCCAGAGTGTCAGGATGGTTGAAGCACACCTGTAATTTCTTATGCAGAGTAGAAATTAGCATGTCCTCATGGCAACATGTCACTCATAGTAAACAATTTAACTGTAATATAGCTGAAGGGTATGTATTCAAAGGACATTTGAAATATTTGGCAGTCAGTGAATTTCTTTTTACAAGGATGGAGGTTATTAGCTCATGTCTAAGATAAATACTTGCACCCGGTAGCAGAGGTCTGTTATTGGTAGTAGGATAGTTAATGTCATTTAGGTAAATAAGGAAATTTCAGACCAAATATTTATGTCAGAAATTAATGGTGCCATTTATATCCCTATTTTTAGCACATTGAAAACAATAATAAAACCCCAGGATTTAATAGGCTTTAATAGGCAAAGTAAGAAGCAAGGAAAACGGATTTTCATAAGAGGCCCTGATTTCCCTAAGGGAACCATTCTTTTTATTTTCCATCTTCTCACTTGTTTAACCTAAGTAGCAGTATAACCTATAGACCTTGCATAAAGAATGAGCTTTAGGCTCTACAACCACAGGCTGCCCTACCTCATTTTGCAACAATCATTACATTATGCCAGGTGATCTGCCCTGTTCATTGCTGTCTCCTCTATGGGTAGCTACAGAGACCTTTGCAACAGAATTTTTATTGCTTAATTTTCAGAAAACTTCTGATTTCAGTACCCTCTTCTTTGGTCATTTCCAATGAGTATCTGCAACAATGAAGTCCATGGAACTGATTTAATTAGGTACTGGCACAAATGAAAATGTTACAAGTTCTTCTATGGATAAAAAGGGAAGGAAATGGGTATTCTGCACATTAAAACATTTACCTCAAGTGATGAAAAAATTGTCTGTCCTTTTTCAACACTGTGTGATAACGAAAGTCTTTTATTTTTCTAATGTGGATGAAAAATATTTTGAAGTTGGTCCCTTGACATATGCTGTAATTATATTCAGAAGGAGTTATAATTCAGATTCCCATATTTGAAAATCTCTAGCAAAAATGGGTGATTTTATTAGTTCAGAGAAGATGTGCATGGTGAAGCATCGGTTTAAAGTTAATTTCATATTAATTTGCGTACACATTACAGAAGTTCAGAGAAGATTTTATATACAAGATGAAGCATCAATTTAAAATTAATTTTGCCCTTGAAGACATGTACTGCTGGTTTTTGAAGGAGTGGAAACTCTATTCTCAAAACAGCTTGAAATCCTTATCAAGAAAGGATATTAGCAGCCTTCAATTTTAGCAAGTCTTTCCTCTCTCTTCTCCAGGTTTCCTTTATCATCTCACATTTGACCCATACTTATCAATATGTATTGTAAACTTTTAAAACTTGTCAACAGAGAAAATACAGTTGTAATGTAGGTAGAGATAAATATAACCTCACAACTTCTTTCCCATGATCCACCCATGAGCAACTTGTTTGAGGTTGGTAGTTTCTTCCTCAGAGAAAGCTCCCTCATTGTCTTCAAAGAATGATTGATTCAGTGAGCTGAACTAAGGACAAGAAGTCACGGGAGAGGTCTCAGCCCCAGTATCATGGCCTGGAAGAATGATGATAGGTTATCATTTCCCTTTTGTTGCAATGAATTCAGTTCGTGGATATGCTACGGATAAACATCTAACAGGAACCAATCCCTTTTTTGAATTGCTTTCAGACCTGGCAGGCAGAGAAGTCCTTGAGACTGTTGTGAGCCATACAGCAGAAAGTCCGAAGTGCATTTTAGGGTCTTAGGTAATATTTGAAGAGTATGTCAAAATGTCATTTAATTGGGGTGTTGTAGAATCAATGAACATTTTAGTTTTGATCTAGACTTAGATTGGTGAGTGTTCATTGCTAGGAAAACATGTTCTATTTAAGGGTGTTGAATATATATAAACTACAGTTCCTTTATCTCTTGCCTTTCAGTTCTCAGAAAGTATTGCTATCTGCACTGAAAAAAATCAGTCAAGTTTAGTGATTACTACAATATCTATACAAATACACAAACATGTATTAACATTGGTATGATGAAATTATCATTTCTGAATATCTGATCAGACAGACTTTTCCCACCTTGTCCCTTTTTCTGTTTATTTTGTTTTTCCTACTTTTTACCAGACTAAAAAATTGATATTTCCTTCTGCTTCCCCCACAGTAAGCTGTTCAGAGCTGATTTACAGTTCAGTGCAGATGTGTTTTAAACCCATGATGAAATAGTGCTTTCTCAAACATAGTTAACATCTACATGAATGCTGGTGACTGAGCTACAAATGAAAAATGTACATGACTTAATGCAGCCTCCTGATCTTTGCCTTTACAATGCCCTTTTGTTCTATAAGTTTCCATGTGGGAAGATTAGGGAGGGTCAGTAAACAAAAATGCCTTTGCATGTCTTAAGAGATCTAAGTGCTCTGCCTGTGGAGTCAGCAACTTCCCATTGAGTTTCAAATAATCTGAAAGAGATGAGTTCCTTTCACAGCCTGAAAATTCTGGCTGGGGCAATGGGTATTGTCTTCTGATTCCTTACACTCTTAGACTCACAGCAAAGTGGCTGGGCCACCTGGCTAGCGGGTGTTTTTGCCACTTTTGCTTCATCAAAACCAATCCTCAAGTGCGCCTACTATCGCTCCTCATTCCAGGCAACACATTTCCTTAATGATACATATTTCCTTTATAATGTATAAAACAAAGCAAATCCTTTGTAAGAGATTCAAAAGCAGAAGAACTGTACAACTGTGGAGAAACAAAGAAGAATTTCAAGGGTTGTGGAAGAGACATAAGGTGTAGGGGATGCTGTCCACAGACTATAAATTGGTTTTCCGGCTTTAAATTTTAAGGAAGACAGAGCTATGGAAGAACACACCATGGTTACACTGCTCACCCATTCTGTTCTTACGAAATTATGTTATGAACCAGCTTCTGAAACATGAAACTTTGTACAGAAGCAAATTTATAAGTCTGATTCTGCAGCTTAGCCTTGGCTGATGTGAGAATTTCGGGATCAGGCCTTGAGAAGATAATTTTGATTTATCTTAGGTTGATTAAAATAAAGGGTTAATTTGCTACCTGTACAGTTTCACACTATACACACTGTTAAGCAATTCTAAATAAAACATAAGTCCAAAACCCACAGGCTTATAAGGTCACTGAGATGAGCTATAAGATACACAGTGCTTCTGAGCTCATAACAAAGAAGCTTTGGAAGGAATTTGGATGCTAATAACTGATCTAATGATGTGACTGTTTATTCCAATAATTTACAAACATAGGGGATTATGCAATGCTCTGACATAACTTCTGCTAACAGCTGGAAACCTCTGCTGAACATCTGCCTGAAGTGCTGTTCTCATAATTCATCTGCCAAAACTAGTTGAGCAAATTGAAATGAAATTCCAATTTTTATTTCTTTATCAAAATTTGCATCCTCTTTCAAGGCAAAATACTTTGGTGAAAACTCATTCATCAATTCTTTGTGTCATTTCTATAACTTTTAGTTACATTTTGTCTCAGAAAAATGTAGAATACTGGAACATATGTCACTGCGTCAGAAGATTCACAAAATCCATTTGCACTAGCTATTATTTATATGTTGGCAGCTTGCTTTGAAATGATTGTTTGCTCTTCTCGGAAGCATGGACGATTTTAACTGGGGGCCTCAGTTCTGAAAAGGCAAAAATACTGTGGGGACTAGTATGTAATTTTAGCTTTCATTAATTATGAGGGTGACATGGGAAAGACATAAGAAAAGAGTTCATCCCTTTCATTACACCTGCAAGTGGAAGTAGGAAAGCAAAGTAACTAAATGAAGGAAAGATTCCCTTTCCCATAATTTGTACTTGCTCTGGCCAGGTGTACTTTCAGACTATATCCAACGATCTTGACCTGTATCCTGAATACAACATGAAATAGCAGGAGAGACAATCTTGTTTTCCAAATGGAGAACAAAGACCTCTGGTTCTGAACTAATTTTTACTATGTCCTTAGCTCTTAGCTTTGAGTTTATTTCTTCTAACTTACGTCAAAATAGGTTAAAAGAGTTGAACTCTGGAATTGTATGTTTCTGCTCACTGACTTGAGCAGCTTGGACTGACTACTTTGGATTTACATGTTTCTTTTATGTATGTTTCTAAACTTGAAGCATCATATTCCCATGTTTAATCTCTCTGTATTTCAGTTCAATTGTAAAATAAGGTTTATTGGGGTATAATATAAGTTCATTTTTGCTTGTGAAATTGTGTGTAAAAAAGTTACACAAATTCACTTTAGGGGTAACAAGTCCTGTAAAAAATCATGACCACTCAAGTGTGGAGAGGTGCAGTGGGCAAAAGACTCAGGTCTTTATAAAGCCCACTTACTTTCTTCTTAAGAAAATAATAATAACAAAGAAAACATCTATTAGGCTTTCTGTGGTGGGAATGATTAATTTCCTTATAACTAAATAAGGTAGAATTTTCATGCTAATTTTTGTAGATTCAGTGAAATCTGTTTTCTGGAATTGATTCTATGCTTATTTATCCTACCATTAACATAGAAGCTAGAGAAATTAAACTGTGTAAAATGGGCATAAGTGACAGCAGAACTGGGACTGAGATTAGCTCTGTGATTCTGTGATTTGACGTACACCTCTCCCTCCACTGGTGACAAATGACACTTTTGGTCATAGGAAAAGGCCTATATCTGGTATATCAGAAGATAACATTCAGTTCTTAAGTGATAAGAATGTCCAGTTCTGTGCAATAGGTTTTTTGTACACCCTGACCCAGTTGCTTTTTTTAAATAAGTCCCTCATTTATAGATCTTGTAAAGTCTACTCTGTCTCTCAAATAAGCCATTAGGTCATCAGGCCACATAATTTACTAAAGTTCATTTTGTGAACAGAGAGTTCATCTGTGAGGATATTGTGTTTCCCAAGGAAATTAGGAAGAAATTTGCCAAAAAGGAACTAAGGTTAAAAATTCAACAGATCCTTCCATTTCTCTTGAGTTCCTCTAAAAGATATTTCTGAACACAAGTGAGATAGAAGTAGAAAGAAAACTTCCAATGAAATGCAGAAGTGAAGGATACCAATGTAGTGAGTTGAATCTCTAAAATGAAAACCACTTCAACTAGAATTAAAAAAACCCCAAATCCTAGTACCTAGTAGGCTAATGCACTAAAATGCAAAACCCCAGGTCCACAAGAGGATTCAGCCCTTATAACCTTTTCGTGTTCAAGATTCTCAATTTCCACACCTCCTCCGTTGCCTCACTCTCCTGTTATGTGTGCACCATTCTGAACTTGCTGGAATGTCTTTGTGTTGGGAATGCTAAGCATCCCAGGGCATTCCCAGAGTAGATATCCTACAGCTGTCTTTGATGGGTAGGCCTCTCCTGCTAGCTGCTCACATCATACGTCACGCTTAGTGCAGAAACCAGTCTGTGCAAAAGCATTCGGTCTTCATTCTCTTCTGCTCAATCAGTGGCTCATTGGAGTGTTTACCTGAACTGTGAGAGGTGTTATTCCTTACAGCTTCTGCATGAGTCAATCAGAATTTCTGACATTTGTCAATAAAAAAGGCTTTGAGTGCTGATGGGTGGGGAAGAAACAGGGTCTCTTTAGCTCTTCAGCTTGATCTGTTTTTCTTTACACGCAGTATTAAACACGCATTGGGCCAAAGAAACACTGAGAGTTACTTTGGAGCCTAATGACAGGAAAACTCTTAAACAGGCAGTGGGAGTGCGTGTTTAAGAGTGCCTACTCTAGCGAGACAGTTTTGACAAAGTGGAACATGTTCAACAGGTGAAAATGAGAAAACCTCCATCACGGGTCTGTGACAACACCAGGGTCAGACCTTCTGTGTGAGATATGAGAGCTGGAAGGAAGCTCAAAAGAAAATTTCATTTGTACTTCACACATATCTGGTGAACATTAGGCTTTTGGGAGGACTGGAAAAGGCATCATAATTTCTTTCCCCAATGCTGAATAGATGTGTTAGAGAGGGCCATTTCAGGCATATATCTTAGAAGGACTTCACAACACAAAATCCCAAACACAAGTCATTGTTTAGCTTAATAAGAGTTGTAGAATAGGTTTTGCCTTTCCTCCCAGTATTCATTAGTGGCCAATATGATAGCTTTGGTTGCTGTCCTCTCTGGGAAATCACCTTGTGTTCAACAGGTAACCCAGGCAAACATCAGAGCTGTGGATCATGCTAAGCAGGTAGATGCCTGAAAAAAGGGGTTGCAGTCCTTTTGGGACATGGTTCCTGCGTGATTAAAAGCTGGGGAATGCTGTAGTCCCATTTCTCAGAGCTACCTTCAGAGAGGTTTTGAGCACACACTTTTAGAGCACCACACTATGAGCTCCAGATTCTGCCTAGCTTGGTCAGTTGCAGGTACTGCTGCAATCATGCAGACAGTAGTTGTTAGTCACCAAAAAAACAATATTAGAGCAACTGCTAACTGCACCATAATAATTACATGCTTAATGAGGCCTTAAATCCCCTATTGTATTACAGCTAGGGTATTTTAATAGGAAATGGATAATGTCTCCACTGCCTCTAAACAGCTGACTATAGGGTGTAATTTTACAATCACTGTAAGTTAATACATGTCCCCACTGCAGCTATGATGAGTAGCACTGCCTCTCCCTTAATGCTGGCCACGCATTGTCACTCTTCTATGCCGGCAACTGTGTGACTTCATGGACAGTTTGATAGCTCCCAGATCTGCCTCTGGGTTAGTTTTCAATCAGGCAAATTTCCTTATCCAGCTGCTAAAAGCTTATTTAATAATTTGGGCAGTATTGTGGAAGAGGATGGGATGTACGTCTGGAGTGACAACGTGTGCAAAGGCTGGTTTCCCACCAGACGCATTCCCTTCTGTAAAGGCTTTTGCTTCTGCAGTGAGGATAAAGTGATGCTATAGTAGACATGATGATTCTCTGCAGTAGGAAAAAAAAAAATCTTCTTTTGCTTGTCGGTCCTTAGAGCCTATATCTGCAGGCACTCCCCATGTCAAACACTGACTCAGCAGAAATCTCATGCGCCATCCAAAACCTGCTCTTCTTGAGATGACAATACTACATAAAGAAAACACCAAGGAATCTTCATCATTTCTCAAAGTATTTGATATGATAACCCTTGGAATAGAAGAAAAATCACTTTTGGTTATCTTTCAACCTCAGTAAATGTAAACAAAAAGACAGAATATCAAATACACTTTATCTTGTATACACAGTGGAACATGCCAGCTAATAACAAGAAACAGATCATGACCCTAGAGTAACTCACCTCATTTAGAGATAATGGAATACAATCAAATATAAACATTTTGAAATGCAAGTGCAATGCAGACTTTGCCTGTGATGTTTAAGAGCAGATTAACTTTATAAAGCAATTTGGAGAAACCTTTGCTGCATATAATTTTGAACTGCTCAGCAGCATTAGTAATGCTGAAGTACTAAAATATTATTGCAACTTGTAACCAAACACCTTGTCGAAATTTAATAGTAACTTCCTAGTTATCCAAATATTTATGAAGGTTGGATTTGACAACTATTCAATGTGAAGTTGCTAAAATAAGGTTAACTTAAGAAATTATCAGGATTCTTCGCCCATCTTTCTTCCTATGGCTGCAGTGCAGTGCTTTCATTACTTTAAATTGATTAATTTTAGGATCAAATGATCAAAGATACACCATATCTGTGGGTACTGCGTTGTAAGTAAAATGAGTGGCATTCCTTGGAATAAACCGTTTTGAATGGCAGAATGGTGCTCTGCATGGAAGTTCTAAAAGGTGAACTGTACTGCTGATGTACCTTTGCAGTACTCTAACCAGATTAGTTTGGAAATTATTTTAAAAATAAGTTAATGAAAACCACTTGTTTGGAAAATAAATTCTCTATTCTTTGAGTGCCTTGTTTTCACAACATTGACATATTTCCTACATGCTTTTCACGCTAACCTTATTTGCCCCCTGAGAGTTTGCTCAAGATTGCTTTGGTTGCTAATAACTCAGTGGGGAGTGGAATTAATTTGACAGTTTATCAGAAACTAAATTAACTGATTATTGAAAAATCAGGCATTTGGACTATGGATTCTTCAGGAGATGTCAATTCTATGACTATGTATTTCTACAATGCACCCTAAACACCACCCTTCATATTACTTAATTTATAACAATGGCAAAAGTCCTGTCTCTGTCATAGGCAACTATAATTCTTCTTCCTGTCTGTCCCCAGGTAAAGCTGACTCTGTAGTAGCAACACCAAAGCAAAATGATTATTCAGAATTCTCTGAGTGTGCAAGTCTCCCCACAGAGAGAACTAGAGTGTTGCTGTTAAAACACAGTGTGCTTCATCTATCTAAGAAGAGTATAAGATGATCAAAATAATGTTTCCACTACTACACAAGTACCTAAATAATATAAAAATAGTAGAGATAGAATTCTGGTTAAGAAATGTAGGTGGAAAAGAAATAGTTTTACACATTTTCAAAAAAATGTGGACAGTGTCAAAATATTGATATTAATTCTAGTCTGACTTTAATGACCAATAACCATGAAAAGGGAAAAAGGGGAAAAAAAAAAGGAAGGGAAACTTTCCAACAATTTTGGAAGAACTTGGTCATATCATTCTTGGTCATATCATTCCAAGATATGACCCCATATCTTGGGTCATGTTGAAAAACTCTACATCTATTTTTCTGTGTTTATGTGCATAAAAAAAAGGAAGACAAAAAAGAAAGAGAGAGAAAAGACTGAGGAGACTTCTTTCATAAACTTATCCAGTTGCTGGTGAAAACAAAGGCTCAACTATACTTCAAATATTTTCGCTACGTCTTATGAATAGGTATCATTTAGCCTATCAGTTTCTCTAGGTCCATCCAGTTTATCCTATTTTTACTCACATGTTAGGTACAATCTAACAAATGAGAATACTTCTGCAGTACAAATTGAATCCCTTGATATGAATTTCCTTTGGCATGGTGGTTCTGATTGGCCTGTGAATGGTGCGGTCCCTCAGGGAAAGCAGGTATGACCCCGAGCTTACATTGTACATGGTGTAGTGAAACCCACCCAAGTAAGCCAACATAGTGCATCAGAAAAATTAACTGATGAAAAGGCACTTTTAAAAGATGTTTTAAGAACACTGGTTTTATTGTACAGGATTTGCAATACTTAATAAGCTTGCTCACGTGCTCTGCTTCTGGAGCACTTGACTCAGAGAAATCTGAGTTGCTTCAGGGAGAAAAAAGCCTGGGTTCCTGTATAGGACCAGTGCTTTGGTCTGTGTGTTAACAGCAAGGTAAATTAATGACTTCTGCTAAGAAGTGGAGACCAAGGCACTGCCTGCTTGTTTAAAGACTGTAGGAAAAACACATCTGGAAGTCTGAAAAGAGAAAGGAACTAGACACTATTCGCTTTGAGGGCTTTCAGGCTCTTTTCCTGTCTTTCCTTTCTCTAACATTGTTTTTGCCTGAGTTGCCAGTTGGATGAGCAGGGTAATTAGGAGTGACACGCAGCCTGTGAATGTAGCCAAGAACTGGAGTCTGCTGCTGTTCGTGTCATGAAGTGAGGATACAGTCAGACAAGGACAGTTATTTCCTGCACTTAACATCTGATCAGTCATTTGAAATGTAAACATGATTGGAGGAATAACAACTGCTAGAAATAAATGTACCAGAAGAGAATGATGCTGCTTCTAGTTTGGCAACTAGCTGCTATTCTTAGAAGTCTGGAAGCTGAAAAAATCCTGATAATGCATTTATAATACTTAACTTGGTTAAACATGAGGTTTAAAAAGTCTCTATAAACATTGAAAGAAACATAAATTATCAGGATTACTAGCACCTGTAATTTTGAGAGTTTATTCAGCTACAAGTTCTATCCAGATCCTTGTCAATGGCTTACTCTTTGATATATCACTAAACCATTTGTATCAGCCACAACTTTTGGCATTCCCTGCAGAAGAACAAAGATATGAGTTATGTGAAATCCCCTGGCAACGCGTCCAGAAGGATCTTCATTCAGGTCTTAATGAAAACTAATGAAAAACTAACTGAAATTATGGAATTTGTTTCACAGGCATGGGATGTTCAATCATGAACTAGCCACCATGAACTTTTCGTTTTCCTTTTTTTTTTTTTAGTAGATATGGGCAATAAGTGCTATAAAATTGATTTGTCTGATCTTAGATGTTTATTTCAGAATATGTTTAATTGCTCTGATGATGTTTCTTTCTAATGAATTTTAAGAGGTTTCGGTCTATGAGGTATTTTGAGCTTGTTGAGAGAAACCTGACCCAAATAAGTCTTGTCAGAAAAGTGATCTAGGAATCAACTTTCTCCATTCTTACATCCCACTTAAAATCCTTTTAAAAGTTATAATATCACAATAACAAAGTTCACCAGTTCAGTGGAAGAGCAATATTGGAAAATTCCATTAATTCTCTTGCTGTGCACTCTTGCACTGTGCAATCCCTTTCTTGAATTGATTAAACTTCATCTTAAACAAAGATGAAAGGGAAGAAGGGAAAGATTCCCATCCAAGGGAATCTCAGGAGGTTTAACAAGAACATGTGCAAGGTGCTGCACCTGGGTCAGGGCAATTCCTGGTATCAACACAGGCTGGAGAATGAACAGATCCAGAGCAGCCCTGCTGAGAAGGATTTTGGGGTGCTGGGGGGTGAGAGGCTGGACATGAGTCCTATCTTATTTCAGTTCTGGATGTGTCTTAAAGATCTATAGCGAGAAACTATTCTCAGTTTATTGCCTGCCCATTGCCACAAAGTTTGGAGACAAAATATGATCCTCTGTTAACACTGAGGAGTCTTGTAGTCTGAAGTCAAGCTAAAGATCTGGCAGTATGCTATGAAGAGACAAGAAACCCAGCATTTTAAAAGCTGACCTCAGGAATCAATAACACTGATACTTGATTTTTTTTTATCTCTCTCTCTGTTTTTGTTGAAGCCCAAGACTATATATTGTCAGGGGCTGAGAAGAGTGGAACAGAAATCTACTGCAAAAAAGGGACTCCTTCATAAACTGAGACTGGTTCAGTCGTACTGTGCACTTTTTTCCTAGTAAAATCTGAATTCCTTGTAACACTTTGAACATTCTTTATAGACAAGTCCTATCAATTGTATTTGATTGTGATCATATAAAAGGATATGATGTCTTTAAATGTAAGTAAGGAAAATCAATATCTGGGGACTTGCCAGAAGTCCTAGTGGAACAAAGGATTTATTCTTTAATAAAGTGCCATGAACATGAGTGTCCAGTTAATCGGCGGAAGTAATGTTAACACATAAGTGAGTGCAATAAGACACAAAATCTGGCGACATACAGGCAGCTGCGCAGTTGTTGTAAGCTATCCTATATCACTTTGCTGCTGATGCCAATCATCTGCTTGTGGAACTAGTGTGTAGGATTATCATTCCACCCAAGACAAAATCAAGAAGTGAAATACAAATTGCTTGTGAAGGACTAGATCCTCCTTGATTCTGCTATTCATATTGACTCTGTTTTCCCAGTATGCCTCACTGGGTGAGTTTTAAGGTTGTAGAAAAGTAAACCAGATGCACACCTGACCACACAGATTGAGCACCAAAAAGTCCAGTTAGTCCTGTGGCTACTGGAGATAATGACTCAGAGCTCACAAGGGGTATTTTTTGCTTAATGTGGTTGCATGAGTTCTTGTCAAGTTTAGGCTCAGACTCTCCTTGTCTGGCCAAGACAGACCCATTTCATTGGCCTTTATTAACTCCCCGTTAAGTTTTTTTACTAAAGTTTTTTTATCCATCACCTTCTCTTTGGATGAGTTCCTCGTAACACAATAGTGTGACATATTCTTGTTGAAGTTTATAGAAATCTGTGGAAAAGCACTTGGCTCTTTCGGCTCTAATCCAATTTCTACTGAACCTTGAGGCACAACTTCCACAGATTTGGTGTAGCTGGCTTGAATGCAGATTTAGATGACTTTACTTCATACCCTTGAAAAGGTCACAGGCAGATGCTGTAGAAGCAGCAGAAAACACAGGTTTCTCCATTGGATAAAATCAAATGAATGGTTGGTTGCTAACATACAGGAGTTCTTACGCAATCAGATGGAGAGGAGAGGAAAGAATTGACACCTACCCCAGAAAAGAGAAGGATGGGGGTGGGAGAAGGGAGAGAAAGAACAACAGTGGTGAAACGACAAAGGAAATAAAGACAACAGTGATTGAAGGGAAGAATGAATAACATTGACAGCACTGCTAAGGTGCCCAGGACAGGTGGGAATTGTGCCACTGAACTTCATACAGTAAAACAGAGTAAAGAGCATGTAGACCTGTTATGGATAATGAAGGACAGATCCACTGAGATCCTCCAGCTGCTTCTCACCACATCACTGATGCAAAGCAGATAGAGCTTTATCTGGAGCAGTTGGTTATGACAGTTTTAGAGCATCTTTGTGTCACAGGTGCAAATCAGCTCTCAGCTTCTACGTTCTCCGCATGACTTTTGGGGATGTCATAAACCATCCAAGCTCTGATGTTACCATCCAAAAATAACCACAAATAACTTCGTAAGATTGCAACCGGCTAATGCATAGTTGACTTTGTTTTTGTGTGTTTCATTTTTAACTGTCTTTCACCAAATGACCACAGCTCTCAAGTAAGAAAGGAGAAGGAGTGAGATATGAACAACTTAAGAACAATTAGAGATGTGTTATTTTATAAAACAATGAAGTAAAAGGGAGCTTTAGGTGAGTTTTTATCTACAGAATTATCAGCAGTGTATGGAGTGTGGAACACTTAGATGGAAGCAATTCAAGTAACTGGCCTTTAGAAAGAGTTGTTTTTTTTGTTGAATAACTGTTGCAAATATTCTAGTTTAAATGCTTGCTATTTATTTAACTGGATTTACTTTAAACTTCCAGTCTAGAATCAGATGCTCAGGCCAAGGTCCTTGTGAGGTAATTTCCCTGTCAGGAAGTCCTGAGCTAATCCTAATCATCAAACAGAATGGCAGTACTGAGAGCCTGGGGAAGAGAATGCAACTTTGGAAAATGTTTTCTTGAGCAATTAGCTGAGAAGCAGCCATGGAAAGTTCTCATCTCTGTTAAGTTTCCTTGACCCCATCTTTTCGTTCCAGATGTTCTGTCATGTTTGCTCTGACTGCATCTGCACTGCTAAGTACAAGAGGGCCAGGAAATGAGTTCAAGCACTTTACCCCGCTGTGCATCTGCTCGGCTGCACTCTGCACAAAGCAAGGCACATCTTGCCAATTTTCCAAGATGCATTTGCTCTACCAGGATCTGCTCCTAAGCAGGGAATGTGCGTCAGTTGATGCCACTTAGATCAGAGCACATGCTTGGTCTCTGGATGTTATTTATTTAGCTGTACAGTTATAACTTGGGGGATCAAGATGCACCCAGAGAAGTACGATGAAGATAAATATATAACAGAAAGACAGAATATGGTATGTTCTTGTATCATCTACCAGCCAAAGATAAGCATAACGTAACATATGTGACAGAGCTCTTGTTTCAGGCTGCTCCACTTTAAGGCCTTTTCACCTCCATCTGGCCTGGAAACCTTTCGGAGAGAGAAAGACAGTGCAAGAGATGGGGTACTGTATCAGTGAGGTAACTGAAGTTAAAAGCAACAAGTAGGGAAAAGGACCCTTTTCCAGAAACCACTGTTGATCTTTCTTGGCCCTGATCCAATAAACTGATAGCAGTTTCCTTGTTTTTATGCCTTTAATTCTAAAAGTGAATGGATGTGAAAAAGGCCTTGGGATTCTTAGAATTTGCACCTCCGAATTCCTCTAGTAATAATCATAGGCTGTATAATTCCACTAATACACTAAGGAGGTTGAGGGGGTTAATGGTCTAGTACATCCAGGTTGCTTTTTCTCTGTTTCAGCGTAATCAGTGGATCCAAAATGCTTTAAACCTGCTTTAAACAGTTTTTATGGCCATTTACCAAAGGTTTACTTGGCTAATGTGTCAAAACAGGGGTCATTTTTTGATAACATGATGCCATAGCCTTGGAAGGAAGGAGAGAAAAGCACCTTTTTCACCTCTTCACCTTCATGCATACTCACTCTGTAGCTGACTGGTGCCTTTGTTGCAGTCAGCAGAAACTGGTACCAATATTTGGCTGAAAAGGAAGCCTGTAAATCTATGGGGATGCAGTTATATGAGACCGGCTGAGCCTGTGTAACAGCTTGCTGCTGCTGAGAGGAATTGTTCTATTTCCTCTTCAACAGCTTTTTCACTTATTTCTCATCCTCATCTGCTGACTCCTTCCCTCCTCTTTCACCAGCTCTCAGGCATGTCTATCCCTTGGGCTCTGTGTCTTCTAGCAAATTATATTTGCCCAGGACTCTGGCACAGAGACCAGCTGGAAAGACACAGCACACTCCCCATCCATCACGCCTTTGAAACTTCCAGCAGTTGGTGGCCATATACAAGCTGCCTATGGGGAATGTTTTCTGGTCCATGATGGTTTTGCAGCTGTTCCTAGGAATTGTTGGAAGAGAGGTAGTTAACCTGGGCCAAAACCATTCTGGGGTCATTAAAATAATTTACTGTAGACAGCATAAACAATCCAGTTCCAGTGCCTTGGAGTGTTTCCTGGTACCGTTCACTGTTTAATATATTATCATTGCTATAACTCAGGGACCTGATTCCTCTTAGTGACTTAGTAGGAAACCAGCTCAACCAAAATGGAAGAAAAAGCTTTTTGCCATCAAGTCTTTAGGGATCAGATCACAAAGATGGGACAGGGATCAGAGGTATAATTCCAAGAATAGAGAGGGAGAGATGGAAAAGAAAGACAGACTTTTTCAGTATCAATTTTGTATGTCTTGTCTAACTCTACCCTCCTTAACAGTATCATTAGAAGTGTATACATATAATTAGAGATGTATACATATGAATGTACACAGAGGAGGACTCTCCTGCAGCGATGCTGACTAAAGAGATTTGCAGCATGGTGCCAACAATCCACTGCCATTTCTCCTGAGGTTTCTACTCTTTGGATCTGCCGTCTAATTTAAATTTGTTAGAAATTCCTACTTTTTTTTTCAAATTAAAGCCTACTGTTAAGACTAAGATAATCTAGTGCATTTTGCTTTAAAAGGACCAGTGAGAGCTCACACACAGAGTTTAAATGGCAGATTGCAAGAGGTGATAGCATTCACTAAGACAAGCAAAAGGAGATGACCCTCCTTTAACCTCTTACTGTGACATATCTGCATCCGAAAGAGAGTGGTACACAGCTTTCAGAAAAGTTTGTACTCCTCTCTGAGTCAACACTTCGGCATTCAGCAGCAGTGCCACTGCATTAGCACAGGCAGCCCCTGCCCTGGGACACAGATATTCAGCTGGATGGAGGAAAGGCTGCGAAAACAATCTTGCATACCTGCATAAAACCAGTTGCTTGGGACTTTTTAATCTTTTTTCCCCCATCCTCAGCTTTTTAGTATAGGTCACCACATGATCACGTGGGAAAAAGGATCTCAAATCAAAACTTCTGAATCTGGCATTGCTTATGGGTCTGTGGGTTGAGGAAGTCATTGTCGTGATGCAGCGTGATCCAAATGCTCATTATAAAACTGTTCCCAACTATAGATAAATTCCATGTGTTTTAAATAAGCTTTCTATCCTCATGCAAATATAACTAAAAAGAAAAAAAATAAAACCAAAACCTTTGAGGTTCTCGGTGTTCTGGGGAAACATTTAAACATTATTTTGTAGTACGTATTGTTTAAAATTTCTTGCAAGCTAATACTGGGAGCTCTGTGTTCAGTCATTCCATGTCAAGTTTAAGATTTCCTCTAGCACATGAATATAAAGATTCTCACTCCATATCTACTTCCTAATTTTTTTCTTCTGTTTTTATTGGGTTTTTTTTTGGTTTTTTTGCTTGTGGGTTTTTTTTGTTGTTGTTTTGTTTTGTTTTTTTCTTTCATGACAGCTTGCAGATTTTAGGTTAGTAAACTCATTTCTTGAAGTCTAGAGTCTAGAAGCTTTGAGATCTGACAGTTTGGGGTGTACCTGTGAAAAATATTTTGCCTAGCAAGATAAGTCATACAAGTCTTAAGAGAATTAAAGTAGCCTTTCAGGCACACATGCTCCAGTCTCACTAAAGCGACATCCTCATGTCATTTTAAAACACCTCTTAATTTCCATTCATGAGATCTGACTCCTCTGCCCTTGCTTAACAAACTGTTCTATGTTCAAAGTTTACTAGTAATTGCTATTGCAGTTAGAAGTTCCCCTGAGCTGCAAATTTGCATAATTTTAGGGCAATTCTGTTTTGTGTTGTGGCTCTACAACTGTAAAAAACCAGAAAGCTTCCTTTATGTGCATGTTCAAAATACGAAGAACAATTTTTACTAATGGAAAATGATAAAAAAATTTAAAACATAAGATTCAATGTTCATCACATTTTCTATTGTAAATAATAGAATCTGTTTTAGCTTTATACTTTGCTGCTTTGACAAAACACTAAATGCCTGTTCAATCCATAAGGGTCTGAATCTATTTTAATAGTCCTCATTTCTTGTGAATTAATGGCAACCTAGTGTTTAAATAAATTAATTTCCTGAGATTGTCTCTGACTTTAGCCTTGGAACACCTTTTTTGAGCTAATGTGTCTCAGGAAAAACAACCAAGCAGATGTGTGGATCTTGTGGTCTGGGACCATTCTGTTTTAGTGGCCCCAGTTGCCAATAAAGTAATAAGCAGATGTTTTATGCTACTGTCTTAAGTAATGCATCTGTTAGGTGGTGGCACAGAAGTGCATCAGTGTTTAATGCAATTACACTGATTCCTTCCTAACTCTCACAGGTCCATCAGCTTCCTTCCTCCAGTGCCTGCTGTTAATTCTGTCGCTTTAGCTTTTTTCACGGCTCCTTCTTCCTTGGGTATTTGTGTAAGAAAATCCTCAGCTGCAGAACACGTGTGGATGTGTTTATCCTGGCAGTGAGTGGCCTGAGAGGAAAGCAGTATTTTAGATGCTTTGATTATGTTAGTAATGTAATCACCCAATTACATTGCTAGGTCTTCCAGGTTGCCTGATACCCCACTGCTCCTGCGGCACCTGCAGCCAAGTGTGAGTGCAACCCTGACCCTCAGGGCTGGGGGACACCTTAGTGTCCTGAGAAAACAAAGGGAGATACTGTAGGATGATGGTAAAAAAGTTCAATTTTTTGAGGAAATGACGCAGGCAGAAGGAAGAGGAAGGAAGGAAGGAAGGAAGGAAGGAAGGAAGGAAGGAAGGAAGGAAGGAAGGAAGGAAGGAAGGAAGGAAGGAAGGAAGGAAGGAAGGAAGGAAGGAAGGAAGGAAGGAAGGAAGGAAGGAAGGAAGGAAGGAAGGAAGGAAGGAAGGAAGGAAGGGAGTCCTGACCCTTCTCCGAATCAGATTCCAAAGTCATTGATGTTGTGTTTCTCATGGAATGATACATTTAATCGAACGATTTGAAGTCATGCCATTAAAACATTTTTACCTTATTGAAGTGGAAAGTTTCAGCAATTTTAAAGGCATTTGCATTTTCAAATTGTAAGGGAAGTCAGCATGACCATATTAAAAAATTCCATTCTGACAAAAATGATTTTAAAAATAACTCTTCAACAGTTTCTAGATCTCAGCGAAACAAGTTTTTAATATACCTTTCCTTCTGGTCTGGCAAAGCATCTATTTCTCAGAAGATGCTATGCAAACTAGAGTTTTGAGAGTGGTCCTAGAATAATTGTTTTTCTGATGGACTGGGATAATAAACGCTCTAAATGCTACCTGCTTAGCTTCCTAAATTAGCGAAGATGCATGGATACTGTTATGCAAAACAACCTCAGCGGGCCACTCTGAATTGTATAGGTTAACTGATAAGAAGCCGAGGGTCCTTAGTTAAAGGAATCATTTCTGTGGATTTCAAGTGGCAGAAAGAGAAGAGAGGAGTAAATAGCAGTTAATGGCATGAGAAACTTGGAGCCAAGGAGTCCCTGGGTGTGAAAGCAAGGGAAAACCATCCCTCCAAACAGGGAGATGAACCTTGGAGGAAGAGTCTATTCAATCACCTACCAAAGAGACAGACAAAGCAATGGGGTGGGGTTTAGACAAGTGTGGGGTTTAGGGAAACAAGGCTGGAGGAAGTGGAAATGAATTTGAATTTGTGAGTATGGAAAAATGTGCAAATTTATGAAGATCTCACTTTGTTATGCTGATGATGCAAACAGAAGACATTTTATTAGCATAAGGCTCCTCAAAGAGAATCAAAGGGATTTAAATCACCATTAGTCCACTGAGTTCCTATTTATATTCAAAAGGAAGCATCTAATCTAGCTTTGTTTCAAAACAGAAAATTTCACACTTCTTAATTATGTGTGAATTATAAAGCACCCATGTCCTCTTCCTCTGCAAAATGCACAATGCAGGTATATTCCACCAGAATTAATAACATACTGCAGAGTGGATGTCCCCCTTGCAAATATCTGTACAGGAAGAATGATACTTTATCAGGGTGGGTGTTGTGAAAAACTTTTTATTGAGTCTGAAGGGCATCTGTTATAATGACACATGGATCAGCTGTAATGGCTGTCCTTTCATTTGTTGGAATCAGGCAGGCCAGATTTCAAATGTTGCTCGTGTCTTAGATCAAAGTCATAAGAACTTGGTTCTGGTTTCTAAGGAAGCAAAACTTGATAATCTTGGCTAAGCTTTGATCTGGATTTTTACTCATTGACTAAATGTAGAATTTGAGGTATGAAAATCAGACCCTAACTAGAATTTAAAAAAAAAAAAAAAAAGGCTTATGTAGGTCCTTCTAAACCAAAATTTCAACACAAAACTAGCTAAGAAATCAAAAATAATTGCCATGCCTGTGGCTATTATATAGCAAACATAATGCATGGTGGTCAACTAAAACATAAGTTTTTGAGCTTGCACATGTTAACAGAACAACCTCTTATTTCTGCAGTCAAATTGTGATTTTTTTTCTTGCTTCCTCACCATCTAACTTGTGTACCTTCATGCCCCTATTAAAGTATTTCAGCTTAAGGAGTTAATTTTTATCAGACAGGCAAGTCTGATAAAAATTGGAATTTGATTTCAATTTCAGCAGTCCCAGGTTCTCAAAAAAGAATGCTTGCCAATATGTGTTAATTGAAATCATCAGTTCATAAACAACATTGGAATTTTAGATATGTCAGATGCCTGGTTTGAAAAGCAATGTGCTTTTGGAAATGCTGGAAAAACAGTTCAACGACCTCTGGGACATGCCTAATTTTAGTGAAAGTTTCTTATTGCTATGTTATCTCTCAGCGTAAACTAATGTTGAAATTCTAGAAGATATAATATCTTTAGGAAAAATGAAGTTCAATTCCTGCATTACATGACACAATGCAGAACATAAGTAGCTCAATTAAAATGCTGATTGTTTTTTAAAGGGCTTTAAGTTAGAATGCAATAGGGTTTCCATTTCTTTTTTTCTAGCACATTTTCTTCTCATGAAGATTGTTGTAGCTTACTTTATTTGCATGGGCTTTCACGGGACTTTGCATACATAATATTTCATAATCAAGAAGTATAGTACAGCTTGGGCAGAATTCTGAGCATGAGAATGGGGAACCATGATGAGATGTCAGTCACAAGGAGCAGAGCAGCAGAAAAATGGGGATATTTTAGTTGTGTTAGTCTACTTCTATTCCTGGTCTGACAATGAAAACAAAGCTTCTTTAAGTCTGTCCTCTATGTAGTGAGCATGTATGGGGGAAAATGGAAGTTCGATTAGTGTAGGCTGGAGACAAACTGAAGTGGCAGGAGTAGGTAAAGGCAGGAAAGATCACTGAGGAGAGGTTGTATTTTGGGTCCATGACTGGGGGCCCTGATCAGCAGTTTCCACCCTCCCTGATATCCAGTAGAAAGAGGTTGGATTTGCTCAGGTTTTGTCTGTCACCTTCTTTTCTCTGAGACCAAGATGAAGTTTCAAATTTGTGACAGATTATCTGAGGCAGAAAGGATATTTTTCCTTCCCAGCTGAAGGTCCATTTTACAGGGAAGGAATCCAGATTAATGTTCTGACATTTTAGAAGTTGAAAATAGTCTAGTCAAATTCATAGAGTTTCACTGTTCATCTATTTGGAATTGGGAAGGGGTTAAAGGAAAGCAGGCAGAGGACAGCAACAATGAATCCCTGTCACAGAACACTGAACCTTCCTACCAGTGCTGTGATGATGGAAATCTCTCACAGAATATCATTTGATCTCCATGGGGAAAAGGATGACTGGGTGCCAGGAACAGCCTGGGACTAAGGTGGGAGAGAGATTTATTAGAGGAGCAAGGGTGAACATTCACAGAAAAAGGAGTGATAAATTTTGTCTGATATGCTGCCCTGGGTTTCTAAGGGGGTTAATAAAGTTGCAGGTTACTTAACTGATGATTTGTGGATCTTGTCTTTCCTAAAGCAGCCTGAGACAGCACTCTTCACTTCTCAGAGCCCATCCACAGACAGACTGTGCAGAGCACAGAGAGCAGGGAGGAAACAGCCCATGCTATTCTACTGCTTTCAGAAGGACACTCTTAGCTACTGGCATAGAGGTTGGAGCACTGAGAATTACTTAATTTGGATAATGAAAGAAAGATTTTGGTCCCTGCTTTGCAAAATCATCTTTTATAGTCAAGCCTTTGAAAATAAGACTGAAAGTGACGCAAGTTGTACATATCCATTATATAAACAAAAGGGGTTACACAAGTAAAATATGTTTTAGGATTTTTTGCTTTTTTAGATTTGATTAATGACAGTAATTTTGAGTGGAAATAAAAAGCCAGCTTTTTTTTTCTCTAAGAACTCTTAAATTTGCAACTATGACGGAATTTTTTTTCCTGAAGAGAAGCCAAATGAAAACTACCCAACTGCCCCCATTTTTAGGGTGTTTGAGTTTCCCTGCAGTTTTCCTTTCATTTCCCTGTTTCTCTGTCATTTTCTTTGGCTGAAGAGGAATGGGAAGCCTTTCATTTCATTTTTCACTTTTAAGTGACAGGTTGCATTTGTGTGGTTAATTTTGCCATTAGGAGGATGACGTGGTGAAGCACCTTCTGGCTGCTTGAAGCTGAGATCACTGCAGAGCTCAGTAATGCTTTCTCATTAAACTTCACTAAGGCACTCCTAGTAGGCCAACATTGCATCAAGCAGCTTTTAGTAACCTATGCAGCGGACACCTAAGAGGGTGCATTTACTATATACCCTAAGACATTTAGGGAATTTGGCTGTGTGCATTGTGTATATCTCTAACTAAAACATAGAATGCCAGATGTGGTAGAAGATGTGTCTGTCTCTCAAAGGAGCCACCAGCTTTGAAATTTAGCCCTCGTTTACCAGAATCCATACTTGACCTCACAAACTATTAGCAAGCCTTCCCTGCCCCTTTTAACCCATTGCATGAGTGGGCAATATGGCCAGTCTCTCTTTTTGTGGTTGTTGTTGTTGTTCTGTTTCTGTGGGTTTTTTTGGTTGTGTGGTTTTTGGGTTTTTTGTTTGTTTGTTATGTGGGGTTTTTTTTGTTTTTTGTGTTGTTGGTTTTTTTTGTTTCATTTTTTTTGGAGGGTTTTTTGGTTTTTGTTTTGTTTTGGGTTTTTTGGGGTTTTTTGTTTTGGATTTTGGTTTTGGTTTGGTTTTTTTTTGGTGTTTGGTTTTTTTGGGAATTTTATTTTTGTTTTGTTTTGTTTTGTTTTGTTTGTTTGGTTTGGTTTTGGGTTGTTTTTGTGGTTTGTTTTTTAAATTTTTCTTATTATTTTCAAGGCCTCAGATCCAAATAAGAGCTCATCAAGTGCTAAACCGGAGTTTATCACACACTCATTAAAATTGTAGTGTGCTTGTTTACTACATCTGTGGTGGTATATAGCTTTTGATGTTTGTGTTCATCTATTTAAGTCTGCTAATTCTCTTTGTTTCCTAGATCTTAGGAAAACTGTAGCTGTAACCCTAAGAAGGAAGCTGTAATCCCTAGAATTTAGGAAAGGATGTCAGTACACTTTAAATTTTGATTCTGACCTCTCTCTACAGTTACACCTGGTTCAAAACTGTCCCCATTTGACAGTAAAGCTAGACTTGAAGTAGCCACATTAAAAATAAAACAAGCCTTTGAGAAAGCACCTGATGGACTTTCCTTTGAAGTAACATTTCTATTCCATACTGATGTTATGGATTATGAGGATAATTGTAAATTTCTAAATAAGTCAACTAGATGGCTACATGTATGTTTTGGATGCAGTTATTTAATTGTGAAGGTGAAAGATCTGCATTTTGTATGAGATAATCATGAAGTAATCCTTCAACTGATTTTTTTTTTTTAATCTGAATTTTTGAGTATTACAAAGGAATGCAAAATATGACAAGGATACAGAAAGATTCTCATATGGAGATGCAAAAATATCTCCTGGACAGATATGAGAAAAATAATTAAACAATTCTCATGAGGTTGTTATTTAAAATCCTCATCAGAATCACTCAAGATTTTATCCATCTGCAGACCTCAGATTTATCAATGGAGTAAACTCATATATATAATTCTACTTGCTGGTACATGCATATTCAAAGAAAGTGAATGAATTAAGGTGATAAGTAATGCTTGTGCCTTAGCAGCATTTCCTATTTTGCATTCAGTGGACAAAATAAGAAGTGAGAGAACATCTGTCACTTAAAGGAAAAGGCTTTCCTTATGAAAAAATCCGCAGCATCCCAGTAGAGAAGCCCTCTTCGACCTTGTATACTTATTTTGTGGGGTTTTGGGTCTTCTTTTAGAGTTTTTATTTTAATGTATTTTGGTGGGGGGAGGGGATGTGTTGTTTGTTTGAAATTCAGTAAAATCATGATCGGGACATCTTCCATGAAACAAGTTTATTACTGCTTGAGCTTGATTTATAAGGCTGTTCCTCCATCTGAGGAATTAGCAGAGGATAAGAGATAATAGCTGGTTTTGGGAATCTGACATTCTTTTATCAGTGTATATATTCAGGGCTAAAAAACAAACAGAAGAAATTTGTTGGGGACTTGCTATATCAGATTTCTAATATACTAACCTGCCAAATGAATTGAGTGAGTGTAGTGAAATGAATTGAACCTGCCAAGACTGAATGAGTGTAGTCACAACACAGTTCATTTATTCTATGCACCGAAGATGAGTAGATATAGCAAACGTTCAAGCTGTGCAGAACCACAACTTCAGGGGTGGTGACAACTGTGGTAGAGCATTTCTAGAGAATGTGCAACTTGTAAGTATCATTTGTACATGGATACTGAATGAGTTTTAGTGTAGGAATTGGGGAAATGTAGTAGGTGGAGTGTTGTGCCCTGAATGCTCATAAGTTGTTTTAGTGGCCTAATTAGAAAACAAGTATATTCTAGAAGCTTGACTACTCTGGAGGTTTGTTAATTGCTAAAATAGAAATGGGAAATTTAGAAAGAAATTAAGTTTGGCATAGTGAACGGTGTTTCATTCATGAGACTTTTATTTATGAAAAGTCTTTTTACTTCTGGGTGAAGGAGGTGTGCTAATGGGATTGTTGAGATGCTGGGCTGTTCTGAGGCTGATCATTTTGATAGCACACTGGCAAGGACACTAATGATATTGTCAATCATACGTAATGTAAACACAAAAAAAATGTATTTAAGTAGCGTAAAAAATAGCCTAAATTCGTTGTGGTACTTATGACTACTTATGACCATGTCAGATTGAAAAGAATATGCAAGTTAAATAGTTTTGATTATAAAAAGACAGGTTTGAAGAACGTTTTTTGGATCATTCTCAAAGACAAAACAGTAATCAAGTTACCACAACCTTTCAGGCCAAGAGGTGTAGAGTGGAAGAAGAATAGCAAATAGTTGACCTTGTTTTGTTTTGTAAGAATGCATCTTCAATACAGCAGAGCAACTTTTCTCTGCTGATTTCTCCCCGAACAAAACTTTGACTTCCCAGAATATTTTTAGCATGATAGATCACAAATGACTTCAGGAAAAGTGGCAAATTCTAATTAGAATTGATCTAGTCTGACAACAGAACAATGCTAAATTGGACAGGACAACAGAGTTTTTGCACAGTTTACTGACCAAAATTAATTGCACAGCCCACAGCAAGAGTTCTTTTTCTCTTCAAAGTACTTATTTCCACACTTTTATACTTTGTTTTCTAACCGAACCTGTCTAATTCTTGTTAAATGGGGAAATTATTGTTGTGAGATATCCTTGCAGTGCTTAGTTTTTTGCTATCTTATCAAGTGACACAATAAATTTGGAGCTATGGTGCTGTTTAGGTGCTGTTTAGTCTGTGGTTTAACAAAATATAATATATTTTCATACTTGTCAGAATACCACAAGGAGATAAATACGTACTGATATTTTACTCTGAAAAGATTAACAATCCCTATCACGTTCCCATTTATTGACAAAATTGGTTAAGAGAATTGTTCTTTACTGTCCATCTCCACCAAAGGTACTCTGGCTACACCTTCTGGCAGTCAAATTGTTGCAACTATCTCTAAGTGACTGCTTAATTTTGTTAATTGTTCCTCTGGAACACCAAAAACGGTGCGGTTTCAATGACCCTATGAGTTCCTGTGTGTGCCTTGATCAATTAGAAGGGAAGAGTGAGAAGTAGAACCTTTTGTAAATTTTTGTATGTTTCTCTTGCTTGCTGTGTGAGGTTGCAAGTCACAAAGGAAGCCCTTGTTTATCAGAGCATTATGCAGAGCATTGTTTATGTTCACATGAGAAGAAGGAGTCTGTGGGATTAGGGTGATGGAGGAGATTTGAGTGCCTGCCCTAACTTTGGTTCAAGGAAGTTATATTCTAAATTTGAGCTGATCTTGGAGCCTTATGAGGAGTAGAATAGATCCTCAAGCTTTTTCTTGTGCTATACGAAGTCAGTGCGGTTGCCCATTTGATTGTTTCCATGGGCTGGAGCTGGGGGAAGCTTAGCCAAAGACACAGACTGTTAACACTTACAGCTCAGTTTGCTTGCCAAAACACACTCATCAAGTGTCATTTGAAATCTCCAAAGGTGCTAGGGATATCAGCACAGGGCTGGCAGATCTGATGTGAAGCTTATGGGAACACATGTTTTTCTGCAGTGGCAGCTGAGGGCCATGTGGGATCTCAAATGAATCAGGATGATGATGAGTGCAAATCAGTCCTATTCCCAGTCTGTTGAAAGCATCTCCATGTTTAGTAATCACATATGCAGAAACACTATGTTAATAGGAAACTTGTGCATGCAGCTTTCACTTTCAGTACAATATATTCGTGCTACTGTAAAACAGTATTTACAAGCAGCACAGACAAAGATAAATGCATAATATGCATATACATACTGTTCTGTGCCCTTAGCAAATATTTATTTTGAAGCTTAAAGGACCTAACACACTCCACAATTTGGATTAATCTTGCATTCTCTTATGTAGTTAAAAAAAGGCCAGCCAGAAACTTCATTTATTTCCTTCATCCACCTTTACTCATCATATTGAGGTAAACTTCCGTAGCTATTGCAATTGGTGTCAATGGAGTAAAAATGGCCATAGTATAATATTATCTACTTTCTGGTTAATCTTCTATTTCTTTAAAATAAAGCTGTTTTCATTTTATACACAGCCACACTGAAAGAACCCCAAAGAGATATTTCATCTATGTATCTTTTCTTAGGTTAAATTTAGCTGCAGTTGCGTGTAGTCATCATCTAATTAATCTAATTACTGAGTGGCCCAAACTAAAAACTTATTATTGTTTGCTTTGTGTGGAAAAAACGTGTATTCCAGGTACCATACGCTGTTGAGAAATCCTAAAAATTTTGTGAAAAATGAGCACAGAGATGGTCTTCTTAATTTGAAATTAATCAGTAATGGAATATTGGACCCTCTTTTTTTATCACCTTTCTTGTAATGTGGAGAATTAAAACTTTCTAAGGAAGTAATAGAGATACCTTTTTATTTTATTATTTTTTTTCAGAACAGATGTATTAATTGCTTTTTTAGTTATAATATGAAAATGATTATATTGGAATTCTGGACTATTATGTGAGAAGCAACTTAGTAAAACTGTGCAGCTTATTCCATGTTTCTATTATTCAATGTTTCTATTATTCATGTCTCTATTATTCAATTCTATTATTCTCAAATAATTGAAGAAAAATTTCAGCTCAGCAGTAACTGGATCTGTTATCAGCTTTCTGTATAAGAGGGTGTCAAGGGAAATGAAGCAACATTAAATTTAATACATGTAGAAAAAATGTGTTCAATATTATGAGTACTGTCAGCTGTAAGTTGCTTGGAGATAGTTTCATTTAATTTTGAGGAACTACACAGAGATTACTTTACTTGGAGCTGCATCTACTTGTACTGTGTAAACTCCCAGATGTTGCTATTTCAGTGTTTTTAAATGTTGTGAATACAGAACAGTGTTTATCTCCTGGTATCATTTTTCATCTTTTTTACAAATGAAGAATCTTAAAACGAGAAAAAAATAGATTTTTTTTTTAATGAGAGCTTATTCATTTATTATTCTATGCACATTTTTCTATGGCAGACATAATTACTTGGCTGTGCCACAGCTGTAATTTCAAATATTTTGTTAATGCCATCAAAAACTTTTGATATTAATACAGATCAAAACTGGCCCTCTCTCTTGCCCCCTTCTTTTCCAACATGAGTTCCTTGGTTCTAGTGCTGTTCATTATACTGTGTCTGCAAATAGATAGCATTTATTGATACCAGCAAATGGCTGATTCAAAACAGGAAAACAGGAGCTGGTTCTTCAGGTGGTGTTTTCACAGTCCTTTCATGAGGCTGCTGAAAGTTTGGAAGGGTTGCAAAAGTAGTTGTCTGAACTGCTAAAAGAATAATACATTAAGGACAGCACCTGCGGCTTAAAAATCATGAGTCAGAAATTGTTGCTCTGTCAAAGTATCCAGGAAGGAATTTACATTGGCCACAGCTGGTTGGGATAAATTGATTTTTAATCTAAGCTAAAAGACCAGTCTTCCTAAAGCTGTTTTCTGGATGACCTGTACAGATGTGGGTGCTACTGCAACCAACAGGTGTACTTTCAAATTATATATCCTGTTCACTCAGGTGCCGATGCTCTGAAAAGCATTTTTGGCTGATGGAAACATCTGGGGGATGCAACAGTGTTTCATTCAGCTCAACCCAACAGAGTACCCCTTAGTTAGATTTTCTTACAAGCAAGTTAGACTCACAACTGAGTGTGTAGATACTGTTTGCTATCCCCATCAGCTGTGCAGGATGCTCCTAGTTTCCTTCTAGTACTCCATAGCCCAGCTGCCTTGTTTTTGTACTGGATGAAGTTAAAATTGGAAATGACTGACTGGATTTTCTTGGGCGTGCCTTGAGCACCACACAGTGTATGTGCTCTTCAGAGAGCAGCATGTTTATCCTCAGCGCAGCTTCTCGTCCCAGAGAGGACAGTCCTCGTTTTGTTAGTCAGGAACCTGAGAGCAGAGTTGTGGGCAGCATGCCCAGGGTCCTGCACAAAGTCTGCGTCAGAGCCAGGATAGTTTGTACTGAACTTGGTATAATGCAGGGGTTATATCAATAGTGATGGCGATCTTGAGAGTTAGCACAAGTGCACAACCTGGGACTTAGGGCTGAGTTTGAGCTGATAAGAGCATGAAGCAGCCTGGCCCATGTGTTATGTATTTTGGGAAGACTCTTCCCGTAACTGCTCGAGTGATTATTCTGAACAATGTGCTACCATCCATTACTATTCTTATCTCTGCTACCACTTATCCTAAACCTGAGTCATCTATTGTATCTCAAGTGGATTTTACGAAGTGTTCCACATTTTATATTCTACGTGATGGCATTGGCCCATTTTCTATAATCTTTTGTTGGAGTTTCCTGGACTGCAAACCACAGCCAAAACTTTCTCAGGCTGGAAAATCAAATATAAACCGGTATGATACAAGAAAGAAGCAATTGTACTTAATTGGATTTCTTAATCAGAAATGGGGGGAAAAAAATCTTAATGTATGTCTATCTTAATGTAATTTAAAAAATACTATTCCCAATACCACTCTAAACTTGATCCACAGATTTTTAATGTGGTTGGATACTTTGTATGTAGATTTGCTGAGCCAAGTACATCATCACTCTGTTTTCTGATTAAAGAAAAATATTGTAAGCATTAACTACAAAAACTTAGAGTGTTTCTAAAGACTCTCAGGGATTTATTTAAAAACATCTTTTTTTCCTAACTGGAATTACTGTACATTTTTATTGTTAGTAGTAGATTTTTCCTCATTGGAATAATATCATGTGAATCTTATAAAAAATTCCCCTTTTCAAGTATTTTGAGACACAAACTCAGTCAGTTACTTAAATTAGGATGTAAATGAGCTGCGTAGCATTTCAACTTCTATTTAAATATTCTTGTCATGATTCTCCCCTTTGAAATAGCTTTGGTTCTCCTGTGCTTTGGATAGCCATAATGTTAAAAATTTGACATCTAATTCTCTACTTGCTATTTAGGCTTTACTTTAAGTCAGCTTTGTGCAACTTAAAGTCAGAGCTAAAGCAATCCATTGGAGATCTGCAGGTGGTATTAATCTTGCCACACTCCGAATAGGAAGACAGCAGGGTCTAGAAGCATGATAATAGTCTAGGTTTACACTAGATCTAATGAAGGAGTTCTAAGCCATCAAACTAGAGATTTGAGAGTGATTCATTTGACCATGTTGCTCTTATTCCTTCATTTCTGCAGGGATGGGAATGTACACCCTTGGGGAGATGATATGGTCCAACATGGTAGCAAGCAGGGAGTTACTGTAACCAGATTTTAAACAACCTACAAATATGCAAGGTGTAGTGACAGACATATTTATCTCAATGTAAAATTCAGGAATAGTCTTGCCAGTTGCTGTAGATGTGGGAGATGAAAAGATAGAACAGTCCTGGCTAAGTTCAGAACAACCTGGATGTTTCATGTTCATTTGTTCCTTTCTTATGGTTGTTTGTTAAATGATTTTTTCCTCCACCACACTTTTTTGATAGTAGGTTTAGAAACATAGCTGCATTGCTCAGCTCCTTCTCTACTTACCAGTGAGGAAGAAATGGCCCCAGGTGGAGGAAAAATGTAATAACAAATGGTGTTACTTTAAGTCGTAATGCTCAAGAAGCAGAAATTTCTCCCATCTTCCTGCTGCCAAATCTAGGCTGATTGATATAAAAAAATATGAGCAAGCTGATTCTTAACATCAGATTGAAGCATATTTCTTGGTGGGTTTTTTTGGGTGTTTTTTGTTAGCTTGTTTTGGTTTGTTTTTTGGTTGTTTTTTGTTGTTTTGGTTTTTTTGTGTTTGTTTGAGCTTTTGTTTGGTTTTTTTGGTCAGACATCTGAGACAAAAGAAGAAGACAAAATTCAGATCTATGGCTTGTTGTTGCCTGAAGTTTTTCCACTTATTTAATTAAAATGTATATTCTTCACGTATTTAGGGTGAAAGTACAGCCTTAAAATATCTGAGGATGGAGGACTCAGCTGTATTGCTCTGGAGATCAATATTGGTCCAGTTCTATTATTTGATGTCTTGTAGCACTGCAAAAGGAGCAGGCCCTCCAACACCTTGGTGGTCCCAGTATGCCTGTGTCTCTCTTGTACTGGGGAGTCCAGATCTGGACACAGTACCACAGTACTTCAGGAAAATCCATGCATGATCCTCTCACAGACAAAAATTAGCAAAGGTGAAAATTTAATAGTTTATAAAAACAAGCAGAGCATTCGGAGGCTCTGGGAGGTCTAATTGAATGGGACATCTCTGCTCTCCTCCCTGGTGAACCAAGCTACCAGGCTGCTCACAGTGAGAGACACAGGCATTCAGCTTTCAAAAGAATTCTTCTTTCTTAATTGTTTATAGAGCCTCCATGCCTAGTGTAAACCTTCTGAACCACCCTGCCAGTCTTGGGAAATCTGGATTACCCTGACAGCTCTATTGAGCACTGCAGTGCATAAGTGGAGGATGTAGAGGAGACAGCACTGCTTTAAAATTTTATCAGTGATTGAAATATTGCACATCATTTGGGTCATCCATATTCAGGAAAAATTAAAGCAAGCCAGGAGAAGTGCAAATATAGTCTGTAGGTTCTTTGACAGAGTGGGACCAGCAAGACATGGTTCTTTCTGCTTAATGAAATGAAAGCTGAGAGGAGATAATACTTCTGACAGTAAAATGTGAGGTAAGGAGAAGAAATATTTACATGCCTGGCATGTAAGTTCAATAAATAAATATAGACTCTTTATGAGTAATTTAGGACGAGAAATTAGAAGATTTTTCTCAACCAGCGGCAAAATTATTTGTACAACAAACAAACAAAAAATTAGTAAAGCTGAATGGCTTGAAGATAGAAGGTGCTGCTTTTATAGAAAATAAATAACAATCTTTCTTCCATGGTATGAGAGGACAAGACCTGGTTGTCTAGGAATATCTTTCACTTTGATGTTCCAATCACTATTTTTCATCATCCTTTTTAATGCATCAGTTTTTCCCATGAACTCAGTGAATGGAATTTTCCACAGCCTAGCAAGTCACAGAAGTGAGTTTTGCATAATTTTATTGATGATCTCCATTTTCTGAATATGTCTGTTTACTTAAATTGGGTAGTAAGAATGCAGGTGCCACATTCTTGGCCACAGTTAAGTAGCAATCTATGATTTTTCTTTGTCATTACATTTTGCCTTTAATTTTTCACCCATGTGAGGAAAAGAAAGACAGAATCTAAAACTTTCCTTTCAACTCTATGCATATATTTTAGTTTCTAATCAAAGCAATTTTTTTTAGTTGATTTAAATGAGGCCAGAGTTTTAGCAGATGTTTTTGAAGTGCACCTCCACTGAAGATGAAATGTATTCACTTTTTCTTGATATTACATATGTAGTTCAGAATTGATAATCTAAAGTGTTTTGTATACTGCTTTGTGCTTCATTATTAATTCTGCACTGGAGCTCGGAAACCAACATATTTGTGAATACAATTTTTACTTGTCTAATTTATAAAAGCAGAGATTTTTCTGGAAATGTGATAAAATCCATATCTGCTTACTTAGGGTGGAGGACCTTTCTCAGAGACTTCTATCTCTTCAAAAGGGCTTTTTCTTCCTCTTAAAGGTTTTCATATCAACAGAGGCCAATAACCCCTAGATTTTCTTGTGATTGAAAGGATGTTTGTTTTTGGAAAACTCTTCCGCCAACCAGAGCTGTTCTGGTTTCATGATGTCCAGGTTCCTGTTTTCTTCCAGATTGTGCTGTCCCAGAGTCACACTGTGCCTTTTCTCTTGATGAAATATTATGAGAAATAGAAATGATGCATATATATCTAGCAATCTGAGACAAGTGGAAAAAAAAAAAAAGGTTTTTGAGGCATTTGTGGCATGAGTAAGGAGATGCTTTTTCAAGAAGTGTAGCCTGGACTAACTGAGCTATTGTCATGTAACAAGCAGACCATGTCTTTTCACTGAAACAAGGCACAGGTAGGTCAATCATGGGCTTAATAAATTCTTGTATGCTGTTTCCATATTTACATTGCTACAGGCATACTGAGATGCACAGGCAGG
Source organism: Acanthiza pusilla (assembly GCA_036630365.1). Taxonomy (NCBI): domain Eukaryota; kingdom Metazoa; phylum Chordata; class Aves; order Passeriformes; family Acanthizidae; genus Acanthiza; species Acanthiza pusilla. The sequence goes on from JAXCHO010000018.1 coordinate 26,628,866, forward strand.
GTGTATAGGAGCTTAAACATGTAAGAAAAGAGGAAAGAATTTAGACATTGTTAAAAGCGATGTTCATCAATCATAGTATCACATGATCACTTATGTTGAAAGAGACTCTAGAGATCATTGAGTCCAACCATATAGGATATAAAATCAGTCAAACAACATAAAACTCAGGAGAGTTTTTTGTGGGTGTGGGCGAGCGGGATGAGAAGGGGAAATGAAGTTTCCTGAAAGTTTAGCAAAGTGGATTGTCTCTGTGAGTCCAGTGGGGGCTGGAGTGAGCTCAAAATAAGGACAGAAGGCAAAGTCAGGAGCTGAGCTGTTAATGGAAAGAGTAGGTAATTCTTTAATCTAATTTGTAATTGAATGTTAAATCAGCTCAATTTTAATTAATAGCTTCAGCTGGAAAAGGAGTACTCACTCAAAAAACCAACATGCCTCAATTATTCTAGTTCTATATGTCCCCATGTCTTTCTGACAGGTTTAACAAAGCAGCTCTGGGGCAGTAATCACTATTTTGCCATTCAGACCCTTACACCCAGCTTGCACCCCAAGTACTTAGAGAAGCAATTTGCCTGTGTTTCAGTCCCTGTGGTTCTTCTCTTGTTGCTCCATTGCCATTTGATAAGGTGTACTTTGCTGCTTTGTCATTACAAATTGCTTTGCACATTTTTGTTCAAATGGACAAAATGTAGTCCCTTTGTCATATTACAGAACGAACAAAGATTTTCAGTGTATTTTTGTAATGCTCAGTTACACTTAGAGCATATGCTGAATAGATACTAGATCATCTGTAATGCTATTAATATGTTCCAACAGACAGCAAAGCTTATTTTTGCTTAGTCTTGGCAATGTTAAAAGAGATAATTCAAGTTTAAGTGATGAGTGATAATAGGGAAGTAATACCTTTACTTTTCACAGACATCCCCTTCTATTCTCCTGTCTTCTTGATTTTCTTTGAGGAGTTAAAATGGAACTTCATATTCTTTGTTAAGAGTACAGTGAGTTGAAAGATCAAAGAAGAATATTTAATGATTTATCAACTCTAACCTTCATGCAAGTAGTGTGTTGCAGTATGGACATTGCAGTTATCTTTTGAAAGCATCACTGCCTCAAGGAGATAAAATGCAACCCAAACAAGATGTTATCAGTCACAATGCAAATGTGCCACAAAAGGATGACAACAGACACCTAGTCAGAACGTGGTATCACCTAAAGGTTCTTAATCTTCTTTTTAATCAGTTATTGCTACTATGTGATTGAAAGGTAATTTTCACAAGAAGGTTTTGATTTCCTATGAAAGGAGTTTCAGCCTTTATCAGTGATGTATGCAAAGAATTGTGGAATAAACCATTATGGGGAAAAAATACGTTTAAACAACAGAAGGAGCCCAGGCAATAAACGTGCTAATTGGACACGTTTGTTGCAATGATACTCAAGTTCAAGTTCCTGTTTCCCACTAGTCACGGGGATGCAGCAGTTTGAAGAGCTTAACAGCTCCCTTTGCTGGCAACAAGCAAGAAATGCAGTTTGTGTGCTCAATGCCTAGCTCAGTTTGCCGTATCAGGTTTTAATTAGCTTCACAGGCAGTGTGTCCTGGCTCTTGCTCTCAGCTGTGAGATAGTAGAACTTTTCAATTACTCACCAACTTCAAGGAAAAGTATAAATAGACCACCAAAATAAACAACGAAAAAAATTAAACTAGTATAAACATACTAAATGAAATTAAGATTGAACCAAAATCACAAATAGAGACTCAAACAATTACTGTGTAGAACACAGCCAAAATAAGACTGACTGAGAAAGGTACTTTTTCTTACATACACCAAACCACAAAAAACTGGCCCATATTTTACCCCCTTACCAGGAGCCTTCACCAGGCCCAGAGCATTCACTTGAAGCCTTTCCTGAATCCCAAAAGCTAAATCTCTAAGCCTCAAAGGTGAGTTCAATCCCCAGCCCTGCCCTGGGTGCAAGCCCCTAAGCAGAAATCCTAATGAGATGCCTGAAACCCTGGTCACCCTAACCTAAGGTCTTCAGAGCCTCACTCTAAGCCTGAACTGCAAGAGTCCTTTCTTAATCTTAGCTCACATGTGTTAGGCTCACCAAGAGACCAGGGTTTGTGAGGTTATGGAGCAAATGCCTGGGGAGATGATTGTGAGGGGCAAAAAACCCTGGCTAATGTCAAGAAATTTCAATTAGTGTACTTTATTGCCAATTGACAAAACTTTTTTTACTGATCCTGGTATTAACTGTCCCTCCCCACAACACCCCTCCTGAAAAAAACCAAAAACCCAACAAAGCCAAAACACAAACAAAACAAAAAACAAACAGAACCCCAAATAAACAAAAACCCCCAAACCAAAACAAACAAACAACCCCAAAAACCAAAACCAAACCAAAACAAAAAACCAAACCAAATCAACCAAACAAACAAAACAAAAAAGAAAACCCCCAAAACCAAAACAAACAAACAAACAAACAAACAAAAAATCCAAACCCAAAAGCAAACAAAAAAACCCCCAACAAGCAGGGAAAATGCCTTGGCTATCGTCTGGACATCTCTGCTCTCCCCTTTTGCCTCTAATCCATTTGCTGTGCATTATGCTCAGATCCTCTGGTGAGGCAATGGGTGATGCAGGAGACTGAGGTTGGTGTGTAGCAATCCCTTTTATCTTCATGCTCTTTGATTCTTAACTGGTCCTACATAGTTTCCTCTGCCAACCGCAGACCTTTGAGAGTCACACCTCCTGATTCTTCTCTGTCTCTCTGTCCAGTCTGGTATTTGTCTATAGCCCTTGCTCAGGCTGCTCTTTTTTCTCCAGCACTTACTCAGTCTGCCATTTTTGGGACATTTTTCCTTCTTTTTGGCCCATCTCTGTCATTTTCTCTTGTGTCTTCTGCTCTAGTATAATTATCTCTTTTATTTGTCCCTTTGCTTCAGCACTTCCTACCTAACCTTGCTTTGCAGAGGCTCCAGAAACTCCTCTGTTTCTTCACCCTAGGTTGTACTTTTGCCACCATGTGCAACCATTAACACAAAAATTTTCATTATGGGTTTTGTAGATAGTTTTGAAAGGTTTTCTCAGGAAAAAAAAATTTCTCTTGAGTGCAGAGATAGAAGTGATGTGATTCAAGTGATGCCACCTGTGGCTTGCATATAATTTTAAGTCAAGAAAAACAATTTCAGATAAAGACTTTCTCAAGATGCAGAAAGCTGTTAAAAACCATATAATAAAAGCTAGCCAAAATTTCTATAAGGGTTTTTCTTTTGAGGAAAAAGGTTTCTGAAAATATCGCTGCGGTCAGAAGAATCAAAACACTGATTCTGTGTGGATCCATCGTACTGTTATAAACGGGGAAGATATACAGAGGTATAAAACACCCAGCTGCTGAAAAATTGGGCTTTTCCAGTTATACCAAGTTCTATGCTTACAGAGCACTTTTCATGCTGTCATTCTTTTCAGGCTGTCCTTTTACAAGCAGGTGGATTTGTGTTTGTGACTGGAGTTCTGTATCACAAGTTCTGCTGTAAAAGGAGGCTGATACCTCTTCATCCTGTGCTTCATGGAAGAGAAATCCAGAAGAGGCTGTCGAATAACTGTGATTCAAGAAGGCCCTAAGCTGCAGATCTCTGGAAGGTGGCTGGGGACTCTGGGAGATATATTACTGCTCCCAGCTTAACTCTGTCATAAATCCATTCTTTTTCCCATTGTTGGACAGAAGATATTGGTCTAGCAGGATTTTGGCATGAACTACTGCAAACATTTCTCCCTGTGACCTTTTAAAGTGGCGTATATAAGGGGTCTTTTAGTCCTTGTTCTGTCAGATTGCAAGCAGTCTGCGGTATGCCAAACACCTTTTCTACCCACAGACTTCTTTCCAGTGAGGACAAAAATCTTTCAGGATCATATTACGGTTTGAAAATTAGTTTCACAGCTTTTGACTGAAAACACACTTGAAATACAAAATACTGGCTAATAATCAATTTACACTTACCTTATTAGCTGACATTTCAAGTTGCATAATATGTATGGACTCATAACCCAAAATGAAACAAAAGCGTCTAAAAATTATGTCTTCTCCACATTCCCATTATTTAAACCAAATGGGAATATTTTCCCTTACCTTACTGACCTAACATCAGATTCTTCAATCTCCATACCTTCCACTGTAATGACTAACCATGCTTTCTTTTTGGTAAAAGTTCCCTCTGCATTTTGTCTTCTCACTGACTTTTTCAGGTGCCTGAAGGTTGCATCTTTAAATGCTTCTGTATAACTGAAGTGAAGCTGGGGGCAAAAGATGAAGTGAAGCTGGGGGAAAAGAGGGCACTCTGTGGTGTCCAGGTGGCACTTAATCCAACCTGCCCTGATGTCTACAGCTGGTGCACTCATCAGGCATTGTCCCTCTAGTCAGTGAAGAGAACTGAGCACCTGCTATCAGTGGTTCAGTTCATTTCAGCTGAGCTGTACACATTCAAGGTGATCAAAATTTTGCTTTCCTTTCTGATCACCAAACTTGTGGGTACATCAGGCATACGAAAATCAGAGTATATTTTTACATCTACCAAATGTTGTTTGCATAAGGAGCCGCATAGCATGTCATATATGCCGTGTGACAACCTAATAGGCAAATAATTCATTGGTTTTTGGCTTTCCCTCAGTTTTGGCATCACTCTTGCGTTACAAAGCACATTTTGTTTTTTGAAAATGAGAAAATCCAGGGAGAGGCTTTAACTATTAAGAAAAAAGTATTAAGTTCAATGCTTTTGAATTCAGGCTATATGTTTAGGCAACTACAGAATTCTAAGTTAGTAAATTTTGCCCTTGAGCTTTTCCTGCGTTGGCTCATGGTTGCCTGCAGTGGGATAAGCTTAGGTTGGTGTTAATATAAGCTGATCTCCTTAGGCTCCTTTCAGAGTCACTGAAGACAAATAGGCATCTTCAGACTTACCTTGGCTGCAGATTTAGGGTAGCATAAATCGCCTGTGGCAGTAATTATTTTTCCTTGATGACTGACAAGGGAATGGTGAATGATCAAGTCAGACTAACTGTGAGACACCTAAGCTGGATCTGAGGAACATTTGTGCTGCTTTTAAGCTTTCCCTGCTTAAGCCATTCATCAGGTTTTTAGGCTAAGAGACAGATGTTTCTGGTGGAGCTTCCTAACCATCAAGAGCATTGCACATTTTGTGTTCAGCTTAGTGGAGGTGGTGATCCCTTTTATTTTATAGACCATCTTGTAATCAGCAGGATGTTTATTATTTTTCTTGTTTTAAATCAGCTAGAAGCTGTCAGTTTGTGTCTTGAATATTGCTTGCTTTGCACTGGCGTGTCCTCTCTGTGACTTTTTTCCAATACTTCAGTGTTCCATTGGCTTGTGTTCATGCACTCACAATTATCTGAATATTTGGGACTTGTGTTGCCCTGCACACTAAGCTCCATTTTCTTGTGTGCTGTTGTTGACACTTTATCTTGCTTAACTCTTTCTTGAAAGAGTGTAAAAATCCTGTAACAGTACCTTCCTTCCAAAAAGAATTGTTTTGGAATTGACCGTTGTGCCACTAGATGGCAATATTCGGTAAACCACAATTTCAAGTTACACAAACCCTACCCTAAAGGCACATCTGTATCAAGACAAAGGGAAACATGCTTCAAGAGACATACTGCTTTATTTCTACGCAGCATGTACTGCTGGAGATCTGTCATGTTATAGGATGGCACTTAAGCATAAGATATTCACTTTTCCTTGTGGAAGTGGGATTCCTTGTGATCATGTTTTTATTAGGTGCAAATTATGCTTCTGTGTTTTGCCTTCTCTTTCTTGGTTGTCAGTTATGTTTTGTGTGTAACTCTTTTTAACCTCTTCATATGTGGAAGCTCTTGTACTCACCTTATTGAATTTTTGTTTATTCTGGGTTTGATCTCCGTTTCTATTTTATACGCGAATTAAAATCCTGCAGAGAAAAGTCAGTTGCCCAGTGTGGCCTGAAGGTTGTTGATCTTTAAAAAGTATTCATGATATTGTGGAAGAAGACACAAATAACCTTTGACAATGATCTGTCTGGGCTGTACTGTAGAAAGTAGTTCAACAGTGTTATTTTTCTGGTACTATTTTAGCTGGTTTTAAAAAAAATTTTGGTTTGAAATGTTGCTGCTTAACAAGGCTTAACGGTGAGGAGGTTTTGTTGTTTATATTTTGTTTCTCCCATCTTGATCTAGTTCTTGCAGAAATATATATGTCCATTTTTTTCTTATTGGTTTGTTTATTTGTTTCAAATAAATAAATAAATTCCATTCTCCATCTGGGTCTCTTGCCTGCCCTTTCTCACGGGCTTCTGCCTGCCAAAACCTTGAATCCTGAACACTAGCCAATTTACCAAGAAACCCCTCAGGCTCTCCACCTTTTTATAGACATCTTCTCCCATGTGTACATATACAGGCAGAGGGAAGGTAAAAAATAAGCAGGGAAACTATTCTGTGAAGAAGGAAAGAAGATGAGCAGCAGGGCTCTAAAGTGTACATGCTTGAGCTGGTAGCAGTTAGGGGACATTTAAGAAGGCTGGAGAACAGTCAGGAAATAATGATTAGGTCCTAAGATGAATCACCAGTCCTCAGGGGAGTATTCAAAAGGTCAACAAAGATTAGGGAACATCAAAGAGGGTAATAAAGTGAAAGGAAGAAACAGAAATGCAGGGGCCTAACCAAGAAAGTAGGTAGGACTATTTAAATCCTGTGGAGAGCCCTGGACTGTCCAAACTTCAAACTCTGCTTAAAAAATCCATGAGACCAGTATGAAAACTGAAAGCTTTACTGTCATACTGCAGCATGCAAGAATGAAAACAGCACTTTTCTCAAGAGTATTCAAAAAGTCTGCTGGGTAAGAGAATCAGTTTGCCTCAAGCTGAGGGTGATACATGGAGGAAAAATCATGTGTAGTGACTCTTCTGACTCCACCACTGACGTTCATCGTTACTGCTATGGATGTTTGCCTCCTTGCTTGTGCCTCATACCTGGAAAATGTAAAGCTTGGAATTCTCAGGGGCTGTTTCAGTGGGTGTTCTTTATGCTGCTGGATCCTTATCTTACATGTGGAATCCTTACATATGTAAGGATGCCTCTTTAATAACTAACAATAAACAAGATTGGTCAAAGCATCTGTTCTTCAGACAGGAATTCTAAACACTCCCCCCCTCATCCCCTCCAAGCCACCACACCATACATTTTTTTATGAAATATCTTTTTGGTGCAGTTGAAATACTGCAGAAAAAAGTGTCTTCTGATGACATTTCTAAAGGGTAAAGAATAAATGGATTATTTCCCCTCTCACTTTGTCTCAATAGTGTAAAAATTTTTCTTTGCTCTTTGTTAGATATTTCATTTAAAGAATGGGAAATTCTTTCAGCTTCATAATTTTCTTTAATCTGTTTTTTATATTCTATCATGCAGTGTAATATTATATTTTCATATGATCTATTTAGTATTTTAGCTGATAGCATTTCCAATCTTGTCAAAACCAGAACAGATAAAAAAATTTTAATGTTTCTAAAGGAAAAAATGACTGCATTTTTATTTTGAAAAAAATTTTAAAAAGCCAACAAAAACAACCTTAGAAATTCAGATTAAAAAAAGTAGGAGGAGGAACATAAACTTTATTTCTACCTAGAGACCATTTGAAAAATTACATTTTTATTGATTAAGTTGTACATAAAACATATTTTTCTGTTTTCAATTATTCCCTGTGTCTACATTGAATTTAAACCTTCCATGAATGTCTCTTATATAATATGAAACAATTACCAGCCTAGATAAGAAAGTAAAATATCATCTGTGGGTAGGACTGCAGAATTAGGCAGTGAACTGATGAAGGTGGAAAGGTTGATGCAAATCACTATTAGCCTACTAGACTAAATGAGTCACTATTGAAATAAGGTATAATACCAGATCATAAATTGCTGGAGTGTGTGCAGATTGTGATTCCGCCTACTCTGCAGTTAAAAACCCCTTCATGGAGAGGTGTTCTTTTTAAGATGAATTACAGCTAGAGTTGCTGTTAAAATACACCACGAATCAGCTGGGTCAGCAAAGCTAAAGAGATAGAAAAGTACCGGCCATTGACACTGGAAACCTTATTTTGTTTTTATCAAACCTAGCGTGGGCCTGCAGCAAGAGTGGAATAAATCTACAAGGTTTTCTGCTGTGTTATTTCTGCATTAATTGTAAACTGGAACAGTCACAGGTTTGGAAAAAATATACAAGATACAAAAAACCATTGATGACAGGTTTGTCTATTTCTTTAACTTATTGACCTGGTCAAGTCCTTCATTGCTGTAATTTTTTCCTGGTGTTCGCTTGGATATTGTTTGGTTTGTTTCATAAGCACTGATGAATTAATGCAGTGAATCCTTCAGTCATCTGTGATTAGGAGGAGCCATTGATATCCTGTCTCCTCTGCTTTTTATCCCACAAGGCCCAGGAGCACAGGAGGTGTTTTATTCCAACAAGCAACGGGTATGCATGTGGTGAATGCAGTTTTAGGTTCTGGACACCTGAACTTTGGGTCACAGCATTAGCTGCTGGGCTGTGACTTGGCTCTGGAAAAGATCCATGATGTGCATTTGCTGGGTAATAATCTCTCAGGGGCAGCTCAGAGAGCTCTGTCATTTTTTGGTGAAGCACAAATTTAATTTCTTCTTCTTCTATTTTTTTCTTTATAGTTTTTTACCTGGGATAAAGAAATATAGCAGATATTACCACATCAGGAATGTTCATTGGCTGAACTACTGAAATTTAGTTAACTTATTTAAATTTGGCCTGATCACGCATAATAATCACACTTGATGTCAGCTTAGGACATACATAAACAGTGTCTTGGTCAGATACAGCCACTGAATGTGACAAATATGCCTCATTGTAGAATTCCTGAAAATTCTGAAAGACTGTCAACAACCTAATGTTATATCTGGTGAATGGTCTGAGATGAGAAGTAAATCAAGATTTCTTTTACCATTTTTCTTTTCACTAAAGACCATCTTTGTTTCAGTATTTTTTTATCTTATCTCTTAACATGTAGATTTCTCCTTCTAAGTCAGGGAAGAGTTAGGACTCTGTTTTGCACCGAGGAGTATGAGATGGAGGTAGTGTTTTAGTGAAAAGCCTTGATGTGCTGGGAGCATACATGTTTCAGGAGTTACACGAGATAGACTGAGGTGCTATCAACCCTCTTTGGATTTCTATGCCCACCAATTCTGATACCATTTTTAAAACAGTGTTTCAGTTTCTGCTAGTTCTATTTAATCAACTGTATCTCCAGGTGTGCACACCAAGTGTGGTGAGCTCAGGCAGTGCATCTGCTCTTTGGGCCCTCTCAAATTACCATTCTAGTTGCTGTGCTAGAGATTATCTCCTTTTACATGTTTTTTATTGCTCTTGTAGGAGATTTCCAGGTCTTTCAGGTCTTTCAGGGGCTTCTGATTTGAGTAACTATATTGGGCTGGTAGGTTAGGACATATGACACACTGTACTACCTCAGTCAGATGCTGCTGCTTCTCTAGTAAGTGGTATATTTTTACAGTAGAGGTCAGAAAATATGAGTAAATGTGAAAAAATATTACTCCTTCGGCTTCTATTTTGTCCTCTCACAATATTTTCACAATGCTTAACTTTCATGGCTGGTCAGGTCAATAATGCCTGATGGAAAACGTAATTTTAAACAATAATTCAGCAATTAATGTCCAATTCTAGTGTTTATCTTAATAGAAAGAAAATCTCTCACACTGATTTTTCTTTTTTTCTTTCATCTTAGAGATCCTATGAAGCCAGCTATAACAAACTACACAAATACAGAAAATTCTCTTTTTTGGCATCAATCCGCCAAGCTGAAATAAAATTTCATTGTGCATGGTGTTCCATCTCCTAATAAAAAAAAAAAATCATTCTTAGGAAAACTCATACATGGACTCATTTCTACTACTTCCAGCATATTTAAGCATATCTTTCCCCAGAATTCTGCAGCTGGGAAAAGGGAGGTTATGGGAAGTGAAGGATGGTATTTGCAGCCGTGTGACCATGTTTTATTACTGCAAATCCATCAGCACATCCCATTCTGACAGCAAGAAGCCCATTAAAAAAGATGCTTGGTGCAATTAAAATGTACATTTTGGTATGAGACAAATGTATGCTTAAAAATATACACAAGAAAAAATATAAAACTTGGGATAATCAAGTGCATTTCATGTAGTTTCTTTGTGAGTACAAATAATCATTTTTTCCCTGTGTATTTTTTTAATCAGCCTGAGGCACAGTGGGAGGTATTTCCTCAGCTTTCCAATAAGCAAGGGGTGAGGATTAAAGGGGGGGGGTCTGCCTTCAAAGCCATGGTAGGTCCAGAGGGAGTCTCCTCCTGGGGTTTTGGCATTGGAGGGTCTTTGAAGTTTTTTGGATTTTTTCTTACCAGGTGGTCTTGACTCATAGCAGCATCTCCTCTGAGCTGCAGTCACACAGCACTGCAGGGAGCCTACCTACTTCACTTTCTGGAGTAAAGAAGCCACAGGAAAAATTATATTTTTGCAGGATGGTTATATCTCTTATGGGAGCACAACAATCCCTGCTACAGAACCTGAGATGGAGAAGAAATATATGCCAGGCAGCAAAAAGTCTGATTCAGTTAAAAACTAGCATGTAGCAGTAGTGGAAAGTGCTGTCTGAATGCAGTCATTAGATGGCAGAATTGATCAAGCAATAACCCGGACGTTGTGCTCTGTAGTGCATGCCCCAAACCAGATGGTTTAAAGAATAGATAGCAAGCAGCAGCTGGTGCTTGTATATATTCCCGAAACACCATACCTGACTTACCTGCCAGCACGTTGAGTTAACAGAGACCATGGTATTTGTATATCATTTCCAGAAGCAGCACTTCAGGGACTGGGGATCAGAGCATCAATCAATGAGGATTGTTAGATCATTTCTAGGCATGTGCCTTTGAAGACCTGTACCTGTGTAAATATTGACCATCATGATGCTGTCTGGCCATACATTTTTGGCAATAGCACAGGTACAACCCACTTATGTTTCCCTAAATGCCATTGCTTTGAGAGGTGTCTCTTCTGAAGTGAATCTGTTCAGCCACTTCTTAACTGCAGTTAGTTTCTTTGGGCATCAGGCAACTTCATTAAATTACTTGCCAAGAGCAGGTCATTGCCAGCAGTTAAATTCTGTGGGAGCAGATCTCTCAAATTTTACCTATTTTTCTAACTTGTAACTGAAATATCTTCAGATAAAGAAGTACTACCAGTTCTAACAACTCTTGAACATACATGATTTCATTACCACTTTCCCTCTTGTGAAAATAAAAAAGTATTATTTTTAATCAACCTGCTGACTCCAATAAATTATTTCAGCATTATCTTTTCTAGTATTCCTTTTCCCATTAAGATTTCCTGTAGTCTAATTGCAGTTCCCAAACTACACACACCTCTACTTCCAGATTAAGGTATTTTGTATTCTTCATTAGTGCCTAAAGGTAGTATTTCATATACGCTGGCTATTCCTAAGAAAAACCAGAGAAAGAAACTTAAACAGAAATGAACTTAAACAGAAATTTAGAAATCTACAGCTAAAGTTATCAATTTTATGTGCAGAAACTACATTGGCATGTATGTCTCTAACTGATTGTTCATAAAGTTGTTTAAATACATTACATTCATACACAACATTAGCACCAAAAGAAACTTAAAACATTTCAGCTCTTTATCCCAAATTCAAAGCAGCATACTAATCACACTTTTTCAAAATTTCAAGCCTGATGTTTGGTTTTTTCTTTTATCTTTTTTTCCTTCGCCTCCAAGTGCGTACAAAATTTCATAATAAACTGCTCTGCATTTGACACATGACAGTTCTTTACAGGTATATTGGGATTGATACCTCCTAACATTAACCATCTACTTCTGAACTTGTCGCCTGGGATCCCTTTACAGCCAGTGGAAAGCAATAGCCACTTCTAGAGGCAATTCATCCCATCTATTTTAGATGTCTGCTTTAGAAAGTGTCTGCTCTAGAAGTTATGATTCCTCTCCAGTGACTGCAGCAGGAGCCTGGGGGAACTGAGCTGAGATAAAAATTCCCGGTGTCGACATTTGGTCCAGTGAATCCCATGCTGAGTCTAAGGTCTTGCAAACAAGATTGCAATATTTCGCTGCCTCTTTAGGTAAGAATTGTGTGCACTTTATGTCTGTTTTGCTACCGTGAAGTAAATGATGAGGGGCGTGATCCTACAACAGCATATCTTTTACAGGTGACAAAACCACACTTGTAGAGTATACTCCTCAAGATATTAAAATGTATTTATCTTAGGAAAGAGTGATGGGAAAATCGCATCAATTAACTGAAAAGTTTTCAGTAATGAAATGTAACAGAAGTATTTAAATTAAGTTGTAACAAATAAGCATGATACAAATGGTTTTATCGAATGGTTTTGAGCAATTTACTTTTTGTTTGACTATACAGTGGTCTCATTTTCCCTTCACTGAATTAATGGTTTGACCAACTCTGCTAGGCCCAATTTTTAAGCTGAAATAAGCAATAAGATAAACAACTAGAAATCTACTTATTCAATTAGCTTTAACATATTTGAAGGACCATTTTCTCTCAGTATTTACTTTAGTGTGAATGACAGTAACATTATAAATTTTAAAAGTGTGGTAGTGAAATAGCCATGCTAGCAAATTCTGTTACCACTTCAAACTCTTTCTTCACAGCTCTCATCCCCAAGAATTTGAACAACTTGGGATGACCTATTTATAATTTTTCTTGTTTGGTTTTTGTTGTTGTTGTTGTTGTTGTTTTGTGTGTGTGTGTGTGTGTGTGTGTATTTGGTTTTAAAAACCACAAAGAATCAATTTGCTATAAAGAAGACATGAATTGATTTTCAAAGGTTACTTTTCCAGTATTCCTTCTGCTATTATTTGCCATACACAGTGAGTAAGCACATGATGAATTTCTAAAGGTGTACTCTACATTTCCAATACTTCCTCTGTATGTGAAATCCTATTTCTTCACTTAATTATGGTCCCTGTTAGTTTTCTAGTCAATCAACAGCTGCCAACAATGTGAATCCATTGTGAGATACCTTACTGATCTTATAAACATACCTACTAGTCTGATGTAACAGACAGTATACAGTGTATAAATGTCTTACAAACACTTTCAAAGGAACATCAGAACTCTTTCTGACTGGCACTGTGTATGGATGATGGCTGGCTGCTTCAAAAGGAGCAGTGTGTGTCCAGTGAGGGAGAAAGCAAGCGAGAAAACACCCCCAGTAGATGTTTGTACCAACAGTTAAAACCCTACCCTACATTTTCATTTCCTTATTGATGTGTGATATTCATATAGACAAACTTAAAATGAGTTAACAGTAATGTCAGTGCTTTTATGTCTCCCAGAGCAAGTGATCTGGAGGGCTTCATCCACTTTTTTGTTATGGTAAGTTTTGACTATGCTAGTCTCAGTACTCTTATTAACTTCTGCTTCTATTCAGCTCCATCGAAGGTTACTAGTGTCAGTAATTTGTTTTTTCTGTGAAAATAATTAGAGTAATGCTTTCTGCTCTCAACATTTTGCAGCCTAAGGACAGCAGAGAACCACTTGGTTTAGTTCATTGCTTCAGGCAGCTGAAATGTGAAATTAAAAAAGTAAGTCATGTTGATTGGACCCACATGGATATATCTTTCTTTGAGCTGATGAACTAAACTGAACTTTTAGAATTAGTGTTGGTACAAATAGTCACAGTTTCAAATTAAAAACACATATTAGATGCTCGCTGCAATATTCCGACAAGTGTCTTTTTAAGGGGAATTATTGATATTAAAATAAAATTTCAAAATTTCTAAATGTAAGGCTGTGTAAAGAACAAATATTTTTAATCATTTACTTTTTTGTGAATGTTATATCCATCCTTTCATTTATCTTAATAGTCAAAGGTATTCCATAGTTATCTATGCTTTAAGATACTTTCGAATATTTTTGATAGTATGTAATCACTCAAAACGATTTATAACATTGAAGAAATAGAGACAGAGAGAGACTTTTATTGACCTTCAACCAGAAATGCATCTAAATGAACACTGACTCTAAGAAAAGAAACCCTTAGCTTGTTTTGGATTGCTTAAAATTCCTTTGAGTTTTATGGAAAATCTCATCCTAGCAACACTGGCACTAACCAGCCATGCAGGTAGACATTATAGTGTTACTGCTGGTGAATGTAATGAAAGGTTTCTGGTTTTTTGTTTGGATTTTGTTTTCTTTCTTTTTTCCTCATGCCTGCAGAGCATTTCTCTGCTTAAGAGCTTTATTTCAGGTACAGATTTTAAGAAACTCCATTGGTTTTAGTGAATTTGTTCTGGAGTTCAGCACCTCTAAATGCATCCAAACCTTGTTTGTACTTTTTAAATCTGTTCACCATTACAAGTTTCCAAAACCTTACAGGACTGCATTTTTACAAAGCAAGCAATTAGGCACAAGACAGTCAGAGTATGTAAAGATAGCTTATATATATATCTTCTTTTGTCTGGCACAGAGAGGTACAGAAGTTCCCTGGCACTTGCTGATATTTGCCTCTCTATTTAGGTAATACGCAAAAGCTCATCCCCTAAACAATATGGCCAGATCCCGTACTTCTGCATGAGTGCATCATCCAAGATATTATTAACAGGGCGACCTAATGGGATATTTTAGAAGATAGCAAATATTTCATCTTACACTTCATATTTCCAGTGCTAGTGTGTATTAATGCCAAGGGTTTAGTGATTGTTCCTTGGGAGATGCTGGGTGCCAGCGAGCTGTGACAGTGATAATTGTGATACCTAAGCCACCTAGAAGATACACCAACAACATATGTATTACAGGATTTTGAATATTGAGCCTTGGTCCCCAAGTTAATATCTGAATCACATTTTTTTAAGAATCTGTCTGAAGGAATCTGTGTTCACAACTGGACATGATTGCCCACTTACGGGAAATCATTCCCAGGTAAGGAGTACATGAAACCATAGAATCAGATAGGGGTTCTCATTTTTCAACAGGAATGCTAAGTAGCATCTATAAAAGTTTAGGAATACAGTGACAACTACACATTCCATATCATCCACAGTCCTCAGGATTTGTAGAAAAAATGAGTAGGACTCTTGAAAATAAAAATGCTTAGACTTGTAGTCAGGTAGGCTTGAAATGACCTGAAATTTTGGAAATAGTGCTATGGAATGTTAGAAATACTTCTCACTAAACTCTGGGGTTGTCATCAGTAGAAATAGTATTTGGCAGGCACTTTAGCTGTTCCTAGGACCTTTGGCCTCATTAGGACATCTGAGATGGAGATGGATGAATTACCAAAGTTGTGTTTCGAATACAAAATGACCTATAAGAAAATGCAGCACAAGCTGGATTGTTTGAACCAATAGCAGCTGGAATGCAATCCAGTCTGGATATGCAATAATGATAAAAGTCCACTCTCACAAAACAAAGTTGGATGTTAAATGGGAGGGTTCATATCATTATTAATTTCTGGCATTACTGTAAAGGTTGCAAAAAAGGATAATGGATCCACCTCTTCCATGTTAAATGACTTTCCAAGAAACATTAGTTACATTGACTACCACTGACCCTGAAATACTCTGTCAATCCTGCCTTGGAGATTAAAACTGGGACTGTTTATGTTTACCAAGGCTGAAGGAATCCCAGGACAATGCCAGGTTTTTTCCTTCTGGAACAACCTAGGCCAGGGAGTCAGCATCTGTTTGGCCAAGCAGACCATGGGAGACCACAAATCAAGGACAGTGTCCAATCTGGGGTATTCACAGTCCTTATTGAATAGCAATGAGTCCAGGCTCAGTTCCAAGATTTGAGACAGCACCAGCACAGCTGGCTTTGGTTATCCTGCAATAATTGTGGCTCTACTTATCCGGAAATAAAAGGTCCCTGAGAAAAACATCATTGATGTTGGGGCAGGGAAAGTATAACCAGGAAAGGCATGGCCAGATGCACAGACTTGTGCTGGACGTGCAGGTAGCACAACTGCCCAGTGCAGAAGAGTTAGCCACGAGACTTTTTAATGTTTTTTATTGGATTAATATGATCTTCTGTATCTTCTTAAAGTAGAATGGGTTACCCTGATTCTGGCATTAACCCTTCTTTTATACATTTCATTAAAAGCAGTGGGCAAAACCATTGGCAAAATGGGCTCAGCCATGCACTGACAAACACATTCTGTGAGAGTTATTCTCTAAACTGTAATATGCTTAGGAAATCTACACAAAGGTATTGAAGAGTCCTCCTAGAAAAACCCCATTTATATATGGACAGGACTGCCTCAAAAAACATACAAGGGAGTACTCTTATAGAGAAATTTGATTAACTCTATTCTTCTCTCTGAATATTCCCATTTACCATTACTAGCTTAACACTATTAGCTAAAGTCATACAATCAGCTGCACCTGGCAGATTCGAGTGGAATGAAGAAAATAAGGGCCAAGGAAACATATCCAAGAGGATGCGATATCTTCAGCCCAGTGACAGTGCAAACCAGTTAGAAATCAAGAGACCACCAACCAGAATTGATAGAACACACATGCCTGATGGGTGGTATGGATATCACTGGGGAGGGGATCCCTTTACAGAGGCATTCAGCTCAAGCTATAATCTGAGAATTAATAAAAGACGAATTGGAATCCTTCACTTGGACCTTACATTAATTAACATGGGATCCTAGGGCTGGACCCTGTTATGGTGGTTAGTGTGTGTGAAACAACTGATGCCATATTTAAGAGGGGGAAAAGGTGCTGCACAACAGCCCTGCATACACACCAGTGTGCAGATGCAGGAGATGCTCCAGGGACTGGAGCAGAGATTCCTCTGCAGCCCATGGTGAGGACCATGGTAGGGCAGGCTATCTCCCTGCAGCCCATGCAAGGCCATGGTGAAGCAGGCAGCCCATGGATGCAGCCCATGGATGACCTCACATGGGAGCACCTGGATGTGCTGAAAGAAGACGCAGCCTCTGGGAGAGTCCATACCACAGCAGGTTCCTGGCAGGAACAGCAGCCTGGGCAGAGGAGCCCATGCTGGAGCAGGTTTGATGGCAAGATCAAACCTGTGATCCTGTGGGGGAACCAAACTGGAACAATGTTCCTGAAGGACTACAACCCATGGAATGGACTCATGATGGAGCAGTTCTGGAAGAACTGCAGCTCTTCGGAAAGATTCACATTGGAGAGGTTAGTGGAAGTCAGTGTCCCATGGGTGTGATCTCATGCTGGAGCAGAGGAAGAATATGAGGAAGAAGGAGTGACAGAGAGAACACATAATGAACTGACTGCAGCCTCCACTCCCCATCAATCTGTGCTGCTTGGGGAGAGGAAGCATAGGACTCAGGAGTGAAGTTGAACCTCAGAATGACAGAGGGTGGCATGAAATTATTTTACATTTTTTCTTATTTCTCGTTATGGTACTCTGATTTGATTGGTAATAAATTAAATTAATTTCCCCAAGCTCGGTCTGTTGTGCTTGTTATAATAATTGCTGAGTGATCTCCCTGTCCTTTTGTCAACCCACAGGCTTCTTGTCATTTCTTCTGCCTCCCCTGTCCTCTTGAGGAAGGGGAGTGGTAGAGCAGCTTCGTGGGCATCTGGAACCTGGCCAAGGTCAAGCCACTGCACTGACAAAAGCCACACTCACTAGTGAGACTGAACTGATGGGTTTTGATTCTCTAATGTCATAGTGGTATTTCCAATTAACATCTCTTTTCAAAGAGGTAACACAGCCTTGTCCTACAAAAGGAGGCCTGTGCTGGCAGACAATAGTGAAATTCTGAACAAAAAAGGTATGGAACAACTTGAATAAAACTTAATAAATATGAAAAACTTTTCTGTGTGAGATGAAGTCCTGACTCCTTGAGGATAAGGATGAAATGGGAACACAAATCAGAGAGTGCCATCTGACTTCAGTGTGGTCTTCCGGGAGATCACAGGTTATCTTTACGTACTGCTTCTTCATCAATAACAGATGAGCTACTATTTCTTCTTACATGTCATTGCCCTTTCCTCAAAAACAAAAGGATGAAGTGGAGCACTGGGGGGAGAAAAAGGTGAGGAACAGATCCGTGAGGGGGGATAATTGGATTAGTATTTTGAACTACACTTTTTAAAAAAAGGCTGGTGAATTAACTAAGCCTAGTCTTTTCTGATATTGCTAGAAACTTCATTGACAAAGTTAATTGGCTAGAAAACTTTCAGTGCAAAAGACTAAATTCATAGAACCATTAAATATAAGGAAAACCTGCTAATATTTTTGGGTTAAAACTTTTTATTCCTTGTGAGGGTTAAATTGATGAAGTATTACCATCAAACAAGACTTTCTCTATTCATACAGATACATCTTTTACTAACTTTATTAATATAGATACACCTGAATATAACTGAATATAAGTGAACTTTCGGTGTATGAAGAAACAGGATGTCATTTCTTTTGTGCCAACCATCCATGTAAGAGCTAAGAGCATACAAAAAGGAATTTCTAGTCAGGAGTTTGGATGATTCACTTTTCACTGATGATTGCCTTATCACTTCCAAAGATTGTTTTTCTGGAGATACAGTAGACATTTTACTTTACATTAGGCTGAATATTCATAAGGTGGTTGACCTGATGACTTCAGAAAAGATAAATATATTGACTGATATTTCTGATGGCCAAGTCCACAGCTTTTTAATGCTGTCTGGTGAGCTGTAATATGTGAAGAGCAATAAACATAAATATAAGATTTTTTAATGTGGCATTTAGAAGATAATGTTTCTGTTTGGAAACTGATGGCCTATTGGGTTGAGCAGCAAAACAGTCTCTGTTTCAGGATTATGTACATTTGTAGAAAAGGAGAGAAATATTATAGTGTTTACTGTGGAATGTGCCTGCAGCTGCAGGCCCTCATGTAAGACAAAAGCGACTGCAGGGCCCACGTCAGTTCAAACATGGACCACTACAAAGTGTACCACTGCAACCAAGACCCATCAAGGGCTCTCTAGCCCCAGGCTCCTGCTGAAGCAAGTGAATGCCCTGCAAACACTAATGTTTGTATACCAAATCTCTTCAGAAAACATGGTTTTATGTCAGGTCACTAAACCCCATACCTCTGCCCTAGAACCTCTCAATTGGCTCGGAAAGAGCATGTGTAGGTAAAAGCCCTAAATTCCTACATCTGAACCAGTCATTGCATATGAATTAGTTTAGGGGTACAACGTAAGGCCCATGGGAGAGCCGTGTCCTTCTGGGACAGCAGTTTGACACTAACTAGGATGTCACAAGTCTCATAACCATATGGTGTCTAACATGCCACCAGTTGTTTGTGTCATATCTACATTCTGCCCCTATTGCTTGTTTTCATCAGTACACTTCATGCAGCTGTCCACGCGTGGTCCAAGATTTTCGGATGGGACTGGAAGACATGATCCGTGGTAAGACATCCATGTCCTCTAGAGCTGCAGAGGGATGTCAGGCTCCTGACATGCACTTCAGATCTTCGTTGATCCATGGCTGTCTCACATGTGGACACAACATCTAATTTTAGGTGTGTACCATATGTAACTGGAGAAATCCCAGGTCTGTATGGTTCTGTAGCTTTATTCAGTGGATCTATCTACAAATCCTATGTCTTGGAAATGAAATGCAATAGGATGTTTATGCTTAGGCAACTGAGCCTTGAGTTCAGATTTGACCCTAAGGGTCTGACCCCAAGCTAATAATGGAGATTAAATGTGTAGTCTTACTGCCTGGGCTTGAACTTAAAATACAGGCACTAGTCCTCTCCAAGTTCTATGTTATCAGTAAGAAGTAGGCGACGCCTTTGAAAGAAAGGATTACTTGCACCTGTGTTTTCCCTGATTAAAAAGTGACCTTTCAAGTGTGAAGAAACATTTTCCATGATACATCAGTGGATATAATTTATCATACTATTCAAATTTATCCTATGTGGGAGATAAGACCATATGGAAAACAGCTGAAGCACATTTTAAAAGCCAAGGAAAGGGAACTATAAATCTTGAAGTATGCTGTGCTGGATGTTATACCAAATAGTCTGACATAAATTTTTTTTTTTAGCCTCTGTGGAGCAGTAGAGAGCTTTTAGGGGTAAAGAAATGGAAAAAAAAGTGGAATAGTTTTGGTTGCTTTCCACTGCTTTCATCTAAGAATAATTTTGGGCTCATTCTTTCATGACAGCCTCCATAGCACTCTGTATAGGAGAACAAATACTTTAAGTGGGATTGTACATCTGTTAGTGTGATCTATAACAATGACTGCATCAACAGAAATGCTAAAGCAATAACCTTGGGTGATAGTTCTGTGGGTTCAAGCATTTGGCTTTCTCTTACCAAACTGATGCTCATGTTGTCATCATCTCCAGGATGTAGTCACTTCAACCATCAGGCAAACAAATAATCAAAATAATCTATACTGACCCTTCCCCACAACAGCTATTAACTTGAATTTAGTTTCGGATATTAAATCTCTCATCTACCATTTGAGTGGTGATACAGTACTGTGATTATCAGAGGAACTGATTAATTTCTCCATGTTGTGATTTGAAATAGAGGAGACAGAAACCTCGGAGTTTTTTAGATGAGGCATCAGATCAATAAGCTGCTGATCAGGGTGTTACTGTGGGTTGTCAGTGAATAGTCATATGGTCAGACAGGATATTCATTTACAGGTGAGGAGAATATGATTTGGCAAGCCCAGACACCTGAAAGGAGGATTGTTTTTTGATTATGTGGTGCAATCCTTTGAAAAGCTGACTATTAAATGCATTTATAAAAGTGGTGTAAGGCCAACAAATGTGTGTTCTGATGTCTGATTTTAGGAAATCAGTCTCTATCTACCCTCAGCAAATTAAACAGTGTCTAGAAGCACTGTCCATACTCTTGAGTCAGTGAAGTGGTCCCAGAAGAGCTTTCACCTGGGCCAAGCACCATTTTTCCCAAACAGTTAGCACCTTGACAGCTGGTGTGGACAGAAAACCATTCCTAGCAGGCAAGTTGAGCACTGCTTTGCATGGCAAAAGCAATTTATGTGTATGCATGGAGGCAGCTCCGAGTCAGCTGGACAGTTGCAGGCACCTTCTGTAGTACGAGCATTGCCTCGGGTTACAAACTCACACTGTCATTTTGCTCTGTCCTGTACACTCAGCAAACATTTATCATCTGCCCCTCTATCGTGCGTGTGACAGCTCCCAATCAAATGTCAGCTATTTAACAAAGCAAGGATTCATGGCTGCTAGGAAAGGGAATCTGAATTTGGCTCCCTTCTTACCAGATGTTTTCAATATGGGATCATAGTCACCCTTTCAAGTAAGAGACACGAACAAAAAGAGCAGTAGCAACTCCCATGCTGCAAGGCTGCAGGCAGCAGCAATAGAATACACCATCTCAACCACCAGTATCAAAAATCCTTGAACTGAATTGCTTAGATGATGAAAGCCTCAAATTAAAAAATTGCTTAAGTACATTGCTGCATCGTGCCCCTTCTGGGATGTCTTAAATAAAGATCTCTGCTTTTTCTGGAGAGAAAAGAAACAGGTTAATCAACATTTGTGAAACCTGTCCTTTCTTTGAGGTATCTGAGGTTAGGAGAAGAATCAGACAACCAAAATAAAACTTAATTTCAAAAAAGGCATAAAATCCTATTAGGTACTTAGAAAGAATCAACCTACATACCTTCATCATAGCTGGTATTTTAGTAGTTTGTAATTATAATAGGGACAAAAAAATCTGTGTGTTTTAAGGACAAAATGGAAAAGGAAAAATATGTAATGAAACTCACAAGACAGCATGAAGCAGGCTATTAAAACAGCACCAATATCATAGACTGCTGCCTTAAAACATTCTTTAACACAGTTTCTATTTAAAAGAAGGTTCAAAGACTTCTTCTTTATAAACGGCATTTCCAAATTTCTTTCTAAATCATCCTGCTGCATTTTTTGGATGTTGTTCAGCGGTAGGAACAAGTAGAGCACACATCAGCTTTATCTTAATCCTTAACCTTACAGATGACAGTGAAGTGCAAGCCTCTCTGATGTTCTGCACCATATATTTAATTTCTAAGAACTTTAAATCTCCTGAAATGACAAAAGTAACCGACACATCTATAAAATAGGACATCAATCAGATTCTCCCTGCTTTTGAATCACAGTTATAAAGGGAATATTTTCAAATAGGGAACTGTCTCTTTTATTTATAGATATTCAGCTGGAAATAAGAGAACAGTAAAATGTTTCCTCCATATCTTTTTCACTGTATGAAAACAGGGTTACAGATCAATTGATTTACCATCACAATTGATTAGATGACTCTCTTGCTATCTCTATTGTGACAGTAGACAGGCGCTCATATAGATCTTTCATTAGAGGAGTCACTGAAAAGCAAAGGTTCATTGCATACCTAAATGGCTTGTAGCTGACTCATTAGGCCATTAACTAACCATTAATATTGTTTAAACTCAAACCTTACAGACAAAATAAATTATAGTCACATTATCCAAACAAAATAACCTTAACCTCCTTAACAAGTATGTAATTATGTGAATTTATTACCATCTGATCCCACTGAACTGAGGGGTTCATTTTCAGAGCTATGAAGGGGGAAGATGAGAATACATCACCTTCAAGATAAGTGCTACTGGGAGGCAGGTGCCTCGCTCACTGATATGCTCTGTACGGCATAAACCCACAGGGTCCAGACTTGCCTGGTTAATGTCCAAAGAAAATTATCTTGCACACAAAATGCTTCCCCTTTACGCAGTACCAAATCTCTTCTTATTTATTTTTAAATGTTTCTGCATTTCACAAATTTGCTGCATGTACAAAATGGCCTTCTCTAGCTCACTATGGTACCAAGGCTTCACATAGACAAGCAGAATATAACAATTAGCAGTAATTGAATGAGAAGGCATTGGAAATTTTATCTTATCACCATCTTTTCAAACTTGCAAATTCTGTATGTGTGATGCAATGATCTCCTGAAATTATATCGAAGAAAAAGTATAAAAGCCCGTAGCATATGTTCTGAGATATAAAATAAACTTATGTCAGTGTGCTTCCCTTGGAAGGATGCCACACAAATACTGCTTATTATCAATAATATAAACAAAATATGTTGCCAGCTATACACAGAGCTTAAAATAAGCAAAAAACCTGCACTACCACATTGCTGATATCCCAGCAGGTCAGCCATAATGAATGCACCAGTTCTCACACATAATTTTTTATAAGATAACTTGCCTGAAAGTGAAGCAGTCAATAGACTCATTTGCAGGCACATTTCTCTCCAGGAAAAACAACCATAATACAATATCAATTGTTTCTTTTGGGTGTACAAAAAATGTGGATGCGGAGAGACGAAAAAAACAACAATAGCACATAAATTCAATGACAGATGTGCAAGGAGCAATGAGAATGGAGAAGTACTGGTAATTAGAGCTGAAAATACAGTTTAATGTTCTTACAGAAGAGCAGTCAGAAAATTACAAATACTGTAATACAGAAGATAATTTAGTAAATGAAATTTATTTTTATTAGTCAAAATGGCAAGGGGAAAAAATCCCATCCCAGTAAACCATGCATGTTTACTGTACCAAAATATTGCCTTAGAATCAACCCCCATTGATCCCCAATATAAGCAAAATTTTATATTTTTATATAAATAAGGCACTAACATTAAATGGACTATAGTAGTCCAGCTGAAGGGCAAAATGCTTGTCCCAAACATAGCTTAAGTAATTACTATATTTTATATTTATCATAGAAGTAATTAATTTTGTAAAAAATATAATAGCTTATTTTAAAAAAAATCTAGTTACCACACCTCAAAGATCCAGTTAAGAGTATTATTTGGTGGAGGTTGGTAACACTTGTACTCACTATCCTTCCAATAGGGTTGTCTGGAAAACCAGAGATTTTGCATTTTACAGCACGATGCATGTTCTAAAAAGGGGAGCTAATGCCCAGGGCCAGACCTTTCAAATGCATTTTAATTATTTTCAGTGCACTGTCAGAACTTTGATACACGCTCGTGGAATCATGCAAATACCTCTTTATAGAATATATGTCCTATACCCTAAGGCACTGAGTGGATTGAAATACACTTTGGTGAAGTTAGGTGTCATAATAAAGTGAGGTAATAAGAGCAAGCCACCATATTACACAATTAGAAATCTACTTCTAAATCTTCTGGTTAGCATGGCTATGTTTCATATTTATGAAGGAGAAAATGTCCTGATTTTTCACAAACTAGTATTTGCAGGACAATGAAAAATATGATGCACCTTAGAATTGCTGAACTAAATTAATTTGGTTTCATATTTACTCATTGACCTCAAGAGCATTTCCATTCAGTGTTATAGAATGTCTGCAAAAGATTTATTCAGTTCCATGTCCATATATTGAGGTGAGGACACATTTGCCCAGTGAACTAGATATAGAAGAAGATATTAATTACTTGAACTGAATCTGTGACTTCTGCTTCTAAATCCAGTAGTTTCTTATCTATGGCTCTCTGATAAACAACAGCACAAAAATATTTAAGGTTGTACATGAATTTAATAAAGTGGGTAAGTCCAGTCAAGTCAACAGCAGCAGATTTCGTTGTCTATGTACCATGCATAGTATCTAGTAATAAGAGATTACATGGAAGGATTTCCAGGGAGTCTACCAGAATTTCTATAGTAGATAAAATGTGTGGTATTAGGCTGATACCAATTTTTAGGTGAGTTGAAATTCACTTGTCAGGTGCTTGCTTTTCTGTACAGGCAGGGCAAGGATCCCAGTTACCCAACATACAGTGGACTCCAAACTATTGACTACCTGACCATGAGGTCGAGTGAAGGAAGTTTGAAAACTTTACATTTAAAGAAAATACAATTTGGAGTAATATATTTTCTTATAATGTTGTTTAAGATATTACTGAAATCAGCTATGTACAATGAGATGGAATACGAATAAGGTGTAAGTTAATTACTAATTGATTTCCCTTGGATTCTTTGCTCTCTTTGGAAAATGGCAGTGATAGGTTTGAACATCTTCTGGGGTCTCTTGTCTGCCATGTTACTGGACAGAGGATGGGAATGGTTTCCTTCTAAAGGTATTCCTTGTATCCCTTCAGATGTTGCTAAGTCATCCCAAATACAGATGGAATTTATTCCCAGGTTACTAAATTTTCTCTAAATATACAATATTTCACTGTTGAATTTCACCGTCATGCACTTCCCAAAGAATTTTTAAGGTGAGAATACGTTCAAGTTTTTCATCTCTCCCTTCCATTTTCCAAAGTGTGACATATTAATTCAGTGCTGTGCCCGAAAGGATCTCAGTGCGCACAGCATTGCTCACGGAGAAACCTGCCTTAGCACTATGTAGAACACGTCCAACCTTTGTAAACAGCAAAGTATCATCATTCTCAGTGTATGTCTACCTGGTAATTTAAGAAGGCCTAGGGCAAGGTGCTGTACCTGGGTTGGGGCAACCCCTGGTATCAGCAGGGACTTGGGGATGGACAGATGGAGAGCAGCCCTGGAGAGAAGGACTTGGGGGTGCAGGTGGATGAGAGGCTGGACATGACCCAGCCATGAGCACTCCCAGCCCAGAGAGCCAAACATGTCCTGGGCTGCATCCAAAGCAGTGTGGGCAGCAGGGCCAGGGAGGGGATTCTGCTGCTCTGCTCTGCTCTGGTGAGACCCTACCTGCAGTGCTGCATCAGCTCTGGGGTCCCAGCACAGGAAGGACAGGGACCTGTGGGAGTGAGTCCAGAGGAAGGACACAAAGATGATGAGAGGACTCGAACATCTCTCCTATCAGGAAAGGCTGAGAGAGTTGGGATTGTTCAGCCTGGAAAAGAGAAGGGTGGCTTAGTTGTGGGTGCCTTGGGGGTGACTTAATTGTGGTCTTCCAGCACCTGAAAGGAGCCTACAGGAAAGATGGAGAGAAACAATTTACAAGGGCATGTAGCGATAGGGTGAATGGCTTCAAACTGAAAGAGAGCAGGTTTAGATTAAATGTTAGGACGAAATTCTTTACTCTGATGTTGGTGGGGCATTGGCACAGGTTGCCCAGAGGAGTTAAGGATGCCTCATCCCTGGAAGTGTTCAAGGCCAGGTTGGATGGGGCTCTGAGGGACCTGGTCTAGCGAAAGGTGTCCCCGCCCATGGTGGTGATAGGTGTGGAACCAGATGGTGTTTGAGGTTCTTCTGACCCAAGACACTCTGTGATTCTGTGATATAATATAAGAGCAAGTTGTGGAAACATGATGACAACTCGTCAAAACTTTGAATACACGCATCTCTGTTAGGAAGTATATATATGTATGAAAAAAGTTTATATACCCACTCAGACTGCCCTTAAGTTGAGAGTTCCTACATAAGCAATTTCCCTGAAAATGTGACAATGTACTAGATTTTTTTTTTTTTTCTGGGGGGTGGGGTGATATGTTTCCATATTTTTCAGCAGTCTACTTTTTCAACATTATTATTTTCCTTTTCCAAACAACAACGCCTTCAGGCATATTTTACACTTGGCTGTGTATTTAATATGCCAAATAACACAAGGATTAGTCCAGAGGCTTTTAGTTAATGGATCTTCAAATCAAATACATATGTCAAAAAGAGAATCCAAAGGAAACTAGAAATTAATATCCACTTCATCTGATCTCCCATGAAAGGTGATATGCTCTGAGAGATGATAATTAAATAAGACTCATCTAGACTTTGACACACAACTTTTTGAATTTTAAAAGAAGTCCTTGAAGTAAACTGATGATAGGTTTGCCCAACTGGTAATAGTTTTCAAAGAAACTGTCACACAAGGCTTCTCTTCACTTTTATTTTACATGATCAGCTCCCAGTAATTTTGACTCAACGTTATTTAGACAATCATTTAAACATAGCATGTCAAATACCATGTACACATATTTCATAGCTCCAGAACTCATCATGTTCTTTGAAAAACTTCCTCTGACTTTTTTTCTGAGGGATAAACTCAATGTTAATATTTAGATGCCAGCTTTTGTACCTAGGTTCTTGCTTAAATAGCTGTGTGGAATTGAACTGGTGACCAAATATTTAAATATTAATACAATGGAATTTTGATATTTTGTTTTCTTGAGCAAGGTACAGCAGTTGGGAATTAGGTAACTTGACTGTGGTCTCCAGTCATACCTGTCAAACTTTGCCTTGGCTGAAAATAGCATAAGTAGAAGCTCAAACTCAACAATAATCTATGTAACCTTAATTATCAATGTTAACTATATATCTGTGAAGGATCAGGAAAATAATTCATATGTGTTCTAATGTTTTCTATTGTGAAAATAAATATCTCAAAGAGAAATGTATGATCTGTCACAATTTCTTACTGAGGTATTCGTGTGTAGTTATTTCCTCTATTGTACTCTCCAGAAATGCTTCTGCAGGCTAACAAAATTTTTAACAGCTGTGATTAGGAATCAGTACTGTATCCCTGCTGGTTTTCCACATATGTAAGAAGAGGACTGTAAATTATAAAAAATGGAAAATGAAAGGAGGCAAATACACAGAAAATTCTGTAATTGCTTTTTAATCTGCTTTTTAAAACAATATTCAAATATGTTATTTCAACAACAAGTGCAGTTAAAGTTGTATGTAAAATACAGTCTACATTTACTTATTTTTTTGTAGAATGTAAGAAAGTTACGGTTTTAAAAAAGAATTTCTTCCTCAGAACAAAAGAATGTTCTGTTCATTTCACTGAGTTCATACTGTCTTTTCTTGTTATCAATATCTTGAAAAATCCACTTCTCTGTTAGCTGTCATCACTTTATTGCTTCCTACTTGCTTTAACACTCATAAAGACTAATCTTGAGGTGTAAAATCATTCACTTCATTCACTCTAGCTTCCATCCTTCCTATGCACTGAAGTATATGCCACCTCTTCACCAAGTGCCTCCCTGAATATCTGGGTATTTTTTATCTCAGCGCAATGAGTAGCAAAATATGTATTGTGTATTATGGAGTACAGGAATTGCAGCAGAAGACACAACACGAGCAGAAGAATTTGCTGATGGAGCTCTTTGTACAAAAATGTCTATTATCTGTGAAAATTAAGGAATGTTCAGCTCTGGTTTTTTACTCGCCTATTCTGTTTCCAGTTGCATGTTGCCCTAAACCTACTCCCGCTTTCACTGAATTGATTCCCTAAAGAGGTGCTGCTGTGGTACAAATTATTTGTCACGTTGGCATATTTATATCTGCTTAAAATAAACTTTCAGTGTCTATGTACTCGTACTTTTTTTATTGGCATTAAGACATTTCAAAGGCGTCACTGAAAAATTCATTCTTATAATTTTTTTGTTATTAAAACCCTGGAACACAATTCTGTGATGAATTTTGATTCAAAATGTGAGGGGTGTTTTGAAGTGTCTCAGACACTGGGGATTTTCTTCCGCTTGCCGCAAGTAAATTTCTTCTTGATGTAACATGTGAAAGCCAAAAGCCAATAAGAAACATCAGACATCTTTCCCAAAGGCCCAGGAATTTGGGACATTCATAAGAAAGTGTATTTAGACATGTACATATAAGAAATCACTACTCTAGTCATCTATCTCAGCAGTATGTAGTGAGTGTTTCGCACGTCAAGCAAAACTCTAGCCAGAAAAAGGGAATTCCTCATCTCTGTGCCAAGGGCAGTGATCTCCAGGGCAAGACAAAGCCGGTCCAGGGCATGGATCTGCTGGAGCAAGTCCAGAGGAGGGCTGGATCCAGAAGATGATCAGAGGGCTGGTGCACCCCCTGTATAAAGACAGGCTGAGAGAGTTGGGGTTGCTCAGCCTGGCGAAGGCTCTGAGAGGACTTTGGAGCAGCCTTCCCATACAGGAAGAGACGGCTACAAGAAAGTCAAAGAGGGGCTTTTTAAAAGGGCATGTAGTGACAGGACAAGGGGTAATGTCTTTGAACTGAAAGATGGTAGCTGTACACCAGATGAAAAGAACTCTTTACTGTGAGGAAGGTGAGGCACTGGGACAGGCTGTCCAGAGAGGCAGTAGAGGCCTCACCCTGGTGTTCAGGGCCAGGTTGGATGGGGCTTGGAGCAACCTGGTCCAGTGGAAGGTGTCCCTGCCCAAGGTGGGGGGGCTGGAACTAGATGATTTTTAAGGTACCCTTCAACCCAAATTATTCTACGATTCTATGATTCTAGGATGTTATTGTGCAATATCCAGCAAGACTTTTTTAGCAACAAACAGACTTTTCTGAGTAGAATTAGGGTCTTTTTAATTCACATCTTGAATACAGCCTGGGTGAAAAGGCTGATACAATATATTAGGTACATTTGAAATGAATGATGTACACTGTAGGTTAAAAATAATATTGATGACCCATATTGATCTCTTCCACAAATATTAATTTATTGGCAAAGCATGAACTTGTTGTTTAATGGGATGTTTCCATTCCCCTCCCTCCCCCACACTCTTTTTGTCCCACACTCCTATTGTCTGGTAGTTGAAGCATGGCACTGCTGGCCCTGTGCCACTCATCTCACAAAGGGTGGCACCATGGCCTGCAGCAGGTGTGGGATTCTTGGATCTGCTCCTTCTGCTTTCGTTTCTGCACTTTGTATGGGAACTTTCCTTCCAGACACACCGTTTCAATTTCAGCTACACAGGTATGACATTTCCTTGTCAGAAACAAACAGCTTCAGTTTTTGAGCATCTTTTAGGTGGTCCTGCCTATTTTATTGCAATGATACAAAACACATAAAAGGTGATGAACATTTCATGTGCCTGTGTAGAAGTGTTTTGTAAATACACAGCTGACTATTTTAAAAAAACAAAGCAATGTATCCTCAAAACAAAACCCTCTGAAGAAGATTCACCTACATTTGGGCATTTTGGAGGAAGATTTAATTGTTCCAGTTAATTTCCTGTGAAAATAAATCAGTGTAACACCATATTTAGTCAATCAAAATTATGATCTTCTAACCAACTTAGAGATATAGATTAACTGAGCAGGTTATCTTATTGACTAATATTACTTCAGGTTTAGAAGCCTAATCACTCAGGTACATATATATGCATTTTTATTGCTAAGGTTAAAATTTTGATCATGACTAAGTATTTGTGTTTATAAACTTTTCTTCATAAAGGAAATGCTCACTATTTTGAGTTTTCAGCTCTTTGTAATGATTTATGAACTTAAATTTATCATCATGTATTATTACCATGTGTGATATATTGTATAATTTTCCTGCATAATACCTTCTCCTTGATTCATTATGCATGATCAAAGTTTCCATAAGAGTTTACTAGGTTTATAGGAAGACAGCTGGTAGATGTACCTGTTTCTACTTTCTGAGACCTGATACAGAGGTAAGGGGTGGTGATTGCTGAAAGAATTGAATTGAATATCAGTGGCAAGTAAAAATGGCATGTAAAGCTTCTTCTGGTAAAAATTTGTACGTCTAGTCCTTGGTTCAGTTTCCCATGCCACAAAAATAGGTTTCTAGTGCCATTTTACATACTGTAGAATACAATATCGATATAAAGGTAAAAGAATCATGTTAAAATACTAAAATCCTTAAGGCTGTATGAATTAATTTCACCTCAGAAGCCAGTGCCTTTAAGACTACAGTCCTATTAGGAAGCTGTATGGCTTACTGATTAAGGAAAAGGTAGAAAGTACAAATATTAGCAGATTTCCTATCCACTGAACATGTCAAAAAAGTCTGGCATATGAATCAAAATGTGAGGTTAGGTAGCATACTCTGCAAAAATACAAATTCAGGGACTTGTTTCAGTTGCCTAAGTGTGCAGATGTAATGATATTTCTTTTCCTTTATTTATTTCACTCCTACATTTTTGTTTAGGCTATTAAGGAAGATGAAGGTCGAGTGAGTGGATTCTTCTCACTTTGTCCTAGGATGATGTAACTCATGGTTCTTCTGAAGATTACATGGAAATGTGCAACAAATTGCTGCTTATGTTTCTGAGATTCTGTGTCCTAGTGCTGCTGTTAATTTTTTCCAGGCAAAACTGCTGTGCTTCACACGAACAATTCAATATTAGTTGTTTCAAATCCTGAAATTCTAGAAGAACAAATGTCCTCATTCCAGTACCACAGAATGAACTCAACCTCTGCTATTAGAGCACCTTTTTATAGATTCAGCTCCATGGATCAGTGCAAATACATACAGAGAAAGCACACGACAAAAGAGAGTTTCATGGTTTCAGTACTCAGAGTGGATGTGAGATTAAGACAGTAGTCTAAAGAAGTCTTCTCAGTTGCACAAAGGTCAAAAGTGATTTGAACCAAATTTTCCATGCAGTTTCTCTTTGTACAGTTTGGAAGACTCCCTTGATGGAAGCAATGTCAAACCTGGCACACTGCAGTTTTAACTTCAAACAACCCCAACAAGACTTGACAGGAAAAAAAACAGTTTAGCAATGACCCATTGAAAGGTCTCATTATCTTTCCCGTATAGGGCACATAGGAATAAGCTGTTCACATTCCTTTTAACCTTGCTGAAAAAGATTCACTCCTAATCAGAAGGGTTACACATTCATGAAGAGGAGAAAGATGTTCCATTAGTATGCAGGAAGGATGCTTCCAGGTTAGTCCATATTTGGTTTGAATTAATTCCCTCTATATTAAATACAAAGAAAAATCCAAACCTTTTGAATTTAATTTAATGTGCTTACACACAGGAACTTTTTCATTCTTACTAAGCACTGCTTGGTGTCATAACAATCATTACCATGTATTGTTGTGATTCATCTTGTCAGAGATCCACTTATGAACTCCATACTATGTGCTGACTACATTTGAATAACTGCTAAAGAAGGTTTGATAAGATGTAGCACTTCAAATGAACGTCTCAATATTGTGTTGTGACATAGAACATTGTAGCAGCTGTGGAGGAAAAGCCATTAAGATGGATCATGTCAATGCATAGCATGGAGCCATTAACTCTAAGATTTTTGACATGATTTATCTTAATAGCTGGATATCCATACTGAAACAACACATTTTATTCTGTTAGAGATCCATATGTTAGCAGCTCAAGGACAGTACTGCATCCGTGCTGTATTGCTCTGAATATGTACAGAAAGCGCACTGCACATGTGAATTTGGTTTGCTTTGCCTGGCCCAGAAAGGAGGACAGAGACCTTGCACTTCTCCCTGCTGCATTTTCCCTCTTCACAAAATCACGTACTCCTTCCTGAGGGAGGGTTCTGGGCAGAGCGCTCCAAGAGTAATTCACTCTCCCAAGAAGAATTGTAATTAGAGCTCCCACAATAGTTAAGCAGCTGGTGTTCTCTGACTGCTGCTTCATCAACTGTTCGTAATTGCTTCATTGTTCCCTTGTGCTCCCTTCCAGCTGATGGCTTCTTCCACCTGTTGTCTCTCATTTTACACTTCGAATGTGAGCTCTTTCGCACAAGTTGTATTTATACAAAACATTCTGTGATAGCTCACAGGCAGTCTCATAATACAAACTCCCTTTATGAATTATGACAATGATAGTAATAATAATAATAACACTGCAAGATGAAACTTGTTTAAATAAACTGCTTTATTTCCAGTGGCTTGCTAGAAGAGGCAGCTGAGTTCGTGTTGAAGCCCAAAGGCAAATGTGATGCTTGAAGAAAGTCTACTCTGCTCTTGGCTCTGAATCTAGGAGACAATCATGAAGCGGGAGGCAATAAAGTCTTGGCTGAAAGAGAATTAGAGTGGTAAGCAATGAACAGTCTCTGCTTGATTTCTTTTGTGCTCTGCAAAACAGGAATTTTTATAAGTTTAGAGAAATATGCTGAAAAACCTGATTCCATCATCTGTTTATCTTCCCTTCTGGGACAGGGACATCATACTTAATTTTGGTTGGTCAAAAGAGGTACCACACAAAAGATGTTTCCTAAATAAAATTTGCAGATATTATGCCCATAGATCCCCATGTGCTAGCTCTGTAACCAGCTGTTGTAAATAGCTGATCTCTAAGTGCCACAACATGGACTAAAATGGACATTTTTAAGATCAACAGAAGTAATAAAAGTTTATCCTTTTCTGTGACAATAAAGAAAGAATTGCTGCTTTGTCCATTATGAAGCAATGTTATAAAACATAACAAAATAGGAGCTTTTTGAAATGCTTTGTTTGTCTCTTTGTTCTGATGTTAGATGGTTGATAAATGTAGTTTAATAGCCCTGCTATTGAATTCAGCAGAATGCTATGGAAGAGATCCTTGCAGATTTTTAAAGAAATTAAAAAAAGAAAAAAAGATTCTGCTCAGTTTTTTCTAATCATTGTAGTTGCTGCAGAGTTTTTCCTCTAAATAGCATTGCTTAAAATTATTTTCCTCTCATCAGTATCTAAAATTGACATACTGTAAAGTATAATTAGAAACCAATCATACAGTGGGATCCCACCTATACATATTCCTAGAAATCACTTTGGCCTTATTTTACTGCAGAAAACCATCGTTTCTAAGGCGGGATGCTTATTAATGGCAGCTGTTACCAATGTTTAAAAGTCATGTTACAAATATATGGTAAAAAATCATATCAGATGCTTCATTTGTGGTTGACTACAAAGAATTGGTACCTAAAACCAGACTTGTTGAGAGTTCAATATCTAAATGTTAAAGATCAATAATAACTAAAGTGAATTTCACCTGTAATGCTTTGTTGGTTCAAAGATTTCATCATTTAACTTGAATGATGAAACAAACTACTCACAGGGTGTTTCCAGCGACATCATAAGATCCTAAAAAGCTGTCTGTGATCTGTGAGCTCAGGATGGAAGAGATGAGCATTTTTAGTGATACAAAACTGATTTGGATTTAATAGCAGAACCTTTTTTTTGAGTTATTTTCATAATATACTTTGCCAACAGAGGAAATAACTCAAGGTTCATTGTTGGACTTATTAATCCTTCTCTATGTAAGGAACAAGGCTGTTTGCCAGTCGCCAAAAGCTTTTCTTATAATTTGGAAAGCTCTGCTCTAGAAAAGGTGGAATGAAGTTTTGAAGCTATTTCTGTATCTTTTCGGCAATTCTTACAGTTGTCTACTTTGTAGACACTATATTTCTCACTCAGTATTTTTTTTTCCCCAGAATACTCCAAAGATCTATTTTTCATTTAATGGGAAGAAAAAACAAATGGTGAAGCATGACAAATCCTTGTTTGACAGCCAGTCCTATTTAACAGACTATTGAGCCCATTTGCCGTTCACTTCCCGTGCTGTCCATAGAGGCATCTGAGAATCAGCATGGTGGTTTTCTCTAGGTAAAGCTCTTAATTATCCTTTCTGAGCTCATGCTATGCTTTCCCACCTGTGGGGGAAAAAACCTTACTGCAGAAGATGTTTCTTTGGCCTGATGTTAATAAAGTCTTTGTAGCTTTACTTCTCTTTAACTTGCATGAGTCAATATAACACTGTGTGTTAAAAGATCATGGTGCTTCCAAAATCTGGGGTGGGCACGTCTTTTAGTCACACTTAGTTTGATCTTTTTAACTACAGGAGCTGTCTGTCAAAGGGTAGATTTCAGTTGCACCCCACTGCTATCTTTTTGTGTTTGAACTTTATGAGGTATTTTATCAGTGACTAAACAGGAGTATTTTAATCTGAGGAAATATGCAAATCATATCCTACTAAGGTACTAAATTCTTCCTTTTTAAAAACCACAAATAATCATATATAACTATCTCAGCAGAGGAAATCAGACTGATTGCACTGTCTACACAGGTGAGCCCAGGAACGCCCCTGAATATCCGATATGCATGTCAGAAGTCTCCCAATTTCTGGGTGAAACCTCAGGCGGACAGTGACTATTTCCACAGTCACTGGAATGGCAGAACTTCTGGATAGCAGCCAGAGCATCTTCAAGCCATGTCCTGAGGGACCAGAGATACTAAAACTTGGGTTACGTGGGATGTAGTACTATGGTAGGTCCAAGAAGTGATTCTGAGGCCCACATCCCTGATTGTTCTCAATGATTGCTTGTTAACTTCCTCCCTTTAGGCCAGCTCTAAAAGAAATCTCCTTGAAAGGGGGCTGTCTCTAATCAGAAGAGAGGCAAATTAGTTCCTGCCATTTGGCCTTGGTGTGCAGCTACACGTTTTTTCTTTAACAGCATTGGCATAACCGAAAAAAAATTGACAGCAGTATCACAACAGGTTTTCTTCTTCCATAATTTCCACACAGTTTTTCACTAGAGCTACATTTTTATGTGATTTTGCATTGTGTTAAAATTTGCTACAATCTCCATGTTCTTTAAGAGAAAAAATAGCTCCAACAGACATTTTTTTCTGCTCAAATTTAAGTTCAAATGTGTATTTTTAGGCTAGTATGATTACTCAAATAGTTCATTGCAGATATAAAAATTCAGTATTGAAAGTTCAAATGACAGCTGAAGTAAAAAAAATTAAGATTTGAAATAGGTTATAATAACAAAATATCAACATCTTACTCTTGCCTGTGTGTATCAATACCAATTGTGCTGTATACAACAAAAACTCCAAAGAAAAAGCAGTTGAAATCAAAAACTCTGATTTATGAGTTAGTAAGAACTTACAGTGTTATCTTTCAAGGAAGAGTGGTCAGAAGCCAATGTTCACAGTGAAATTGCAAAACCAGAATTCATTGTACAGCAACAAAAAGATTGGAGTATTTGCCCACCAGTGTTTTAGTTAATTCCTTCCTTATTCATATTGTCCTGCAGGTACTGACCATAATGAGGACAGAAGACTGGAAGAAATAGAATGGTACAAAAGTTCTGAAAATTTAAAAATTTATTTATTAAAAAAAATCATATTCAGCTTGAGAGACTTTACAGTTCTTGTAGACAGCAATGATTCAGAGGTTCATTTGGACCCATGAATGCTGAGGGATAATGAAAGTTTGTGTATGGAATTGTAAAACCAAGAACTAAAGAACACGTGGGAAATTCTAAATAATAAGATGCCACATTTCGGAATTTGTGAGTAAAAGACTTCTACACTTTCCTACTGTATCTTTTTTCTCAACTTCTTAAGGTAAAAACTTTTTTGTTTTCAAAATTATCCCTGAACTGGCAGAAAATAGTATTTTTTTGTCTCTCTTAGTGAGATGAAGAGATATTTTTCCCCTTAGGACAGAGAACCTCTGAGAAAAAATCACACCATCTGAATTGAGGAAGATCAGTGAGGAACTGGAATTGGGTACTGCCATCAGCAGACTGGGTCCAACTCAAGGTGTGAAATGCCATTTGAAGCTTCTTGTTTATCCACAATGACCATTAGGGAGCCAAGACTGATAAAATCCATACAGCTCTAAGTTCCCCAAAGTTCATTTGATGAAATGAGGGCCCATGCATCAGTCCTCGTGTATGGCACAGGAGGGACAGACCTTGGTGCACAGAATGTGGCTTTGCCTCCCTGAAACACACAAGGCTCTGCAGCCAGCCTGGGAAAAGCGCCTGTGAGGTGGGAAAGGGGGAGGTGCCTTCTGCCATTCCAGAGGGAAGAGAAGTGAGACAAGGAAGAAAAGAGCTATACATTCCCTCCTAGGACTGCAACAAAACGGGAATGCACTTCTGCTTGTGGCTTTGAAAAGATATAAAATAGTCACAGTATGACTTGACTAGAACTCTTCCAAGCAAATAATTTGTTTGGTGAGTCAAGTCCCATTTAATAATCAATAATGCCCCACAGCGTGGCTGTTATTTGATGATGTTTGACTACGCAAATGTATTTCATCATGTGGACTGGACAAATAAACCTGCTTTAACTGTGCTCACAACTCATCGTTATGTACCTTTCATGGTGTGTGTTTTGAGCATCAAATGTTCACAATATGGTTTTTACCCTTTTATGAGATGCCAGAAACCTTTTCAGGAGGTGAAAGAGAATTGCTGATAATGTGGTGAACATTTCCATTAAAGCCTTTATGTGAACGCACTTACAGGAGAATGTCATCTGGCTTTCACCTTCTTCCAATTTCTCAGTAAAGCATAATATTTCTTGAATTTTCTCAAAGGAACGACAATGAAGAAATCTGTGAATACCATTAGAGAGTATTTATAGGCTGAATCTGTCTTTGTCCACATTTGTCTAGTTTGTCTTCATGTTATTGTGCAGTGTTTTCATTCTGATAATAATTGTCTGATTTTAGTATTTCCTTCTAGCACAGCATCCCGCTTCATATGCTGTGACCTATGACAACATGCTACACTTAGATATTCTGTGGTTCTCTGCACACTGGCTGCCTTTGTCTTGAAATAAAGTGTTAGATCGGCAAAACCAGCTGCCTCCTGTGCTCCCAAGCTCATCTAAGTACAATAATTCTATAAAAAAATTCTATTTGATTTTACAGCTATTTTCATAGCTAAAGATAGAATTATTGTTTTTGTTAGAAGCAGTTTCTTTCTGAGTGCTCAGTCTTTTATTGTCTTAATTAATAGCCTTGAAATACACTCCACTGCGGCACAACATGCAGTCAGCATGCAGATTATACATTTTTATAACGAAGGCACAAACCCTCTATTTTCTTTTTAAGAGCTTTGATATTTGAGCCAAGGTGAATTATCAGCTTTTATCTGCATCTCTTGACTGCTGCTTAAGAGCATTAGTGGCCCTGGTTAGCTTTGCGAGGACAGCTAAGAGTAGCCAGATCAATTGCAACTCATAGTCAGAAATCAATGAAATGTGTCTCAGTAAATCTGACTGATCCACAGGTCACTACAGAGTGCATTAGGCTGGCCTTACTCTGTTACAAGCTTAGACTCAGAAATAATCATAAGTGAGATTCTCTCTGCTCCTTTAAAACACTCTTTACTCTCCTGTTGCTGTTCTGTGGTAAAGAAAGTTCAGAGACAGGCACAGTGAGAGCAAGACCACCATGTGAGTAAAAGAGGCTTCACCCTCTAGGTCACCATCCTGGGAGGAAGACAAAGTACCATTTTAGTCCTGTCTGCAAAGAAGAGGTCAAACAAAATTTGAAAATGTAGACGTGGTGTTTTCTTAACTAGAAACAAAACCAGACATGCAGGATAGAGGGTCAAACCTCTGGACAGAACCAGTGAAACCTTCACTAAATTTAACAGAGTTACTTCAATTTACTGACAATTGGGATCTCCCCAGAATGTTGCTGAGGGGCTGTTTGTAGAAGCCTGCATACCTTTTGAGACTTTACCTTTGTTTTCAATAACCACAGGCTCTGAATACCCTTCAGAAAGTGGAGGAAGAAAATTGCTCTTAATCTGATTTGCTGTACATTTTTTATGGAAGCACTGCACAGAGTTGAGCAGAGCAGAGCTCATGCCTGCTGTGCAGTGAGGGCTAACCTGTGCCACGAGGGCAGAGCCTCCAGTGAAAGTTGCATTTCCTGAGTTCTTCTGGTTTGGCACTCTGGGAAGGTGTGAGCAGTTGCTTCCCTCTGACCACATAATAACAGTGCAGCAACTGCAGTGATGCAGCCCAGGTGAGGGGACTGGAAACCCCACCAAGTCATGAATGAAAATGAGGTGGGAAAGGTGAGAAAAACTCAGGCAGGAGATCAAAAGGAAATACTGGGTTGTAAAATGGTGTGGGATATCACCTTGATGAAAGCTGTACTGGAAGGTGTGTAAAATTACTGGGCTGTGCAGGTAAGAGTCAAATGCCAAAAAGGTTGTGTGAGGTGGTAGTTCAACACTCTCAAACCTCTGTGCTCTTCTAACAAGAAAAGCTACTTCAAAAATATATTCACAGCTGTCTGAAGGGAAAATTTTATCTTTATTTTTGGGTGATAGAGCATCCACAAACACCGCTGTAATCAATGAAAGCAGAATGTGTCTGTGTTACACACTGTTCTGCTTACTGCCTCAGTACATACACACAGGACGGTGTGTTCACAGGATGTCCATGTTCATAAACAAGAGTAAAGAACATTTGTTAAAGCTCCCCTCCCCCAATCTTGCCATCTCTGCTTAACAGACACATTAGTCTAATGAATGCAAATTACTGCTAGAATGACAGTCTATACTTTTAAAAAATGTTGAAATATTTTGTTATCTGATATACAGAGATCCATAAAAATAGCTATTAACTTTGGAATGAGAGTACAATGTGGAGTTTATTAAATGAAGAAATACAACAACATTACTTTTATGTACCGTGAATTCATTTCCATGGTTAAGGATTAGCAATAAGAAGCTCTCAATATGGAATCAGAGACTGCCAGCATGGGTGCAATAAACTTTTCAGAATGGTTCATAAGATTATACTAATTAGGGATAATCTAATTTGAACAATTTTTATCTTCTCAAAAAGTAATATGATGTCACTCTATGGGAAGAATCACTCCCCGGGCTCCAGGGATATACTAAAAAAACCACACACGTTATCTGTAATATTAAAAATTATGGTTGATCCATGAGACAGTCTTAGATCTACCCTTCTTCTCTCAAAAGATCCACCGTATAGACTGTTAAGCCCCCATAATTATCTCCCCTACTTGTGACAAGCATGGGCTAATCAGTCTCTGAGGGAGTTTTCCTGCGGATCGTTGAGAAGCGTGTGTATGCTTCACATTGCTTATCAAGCTATTTTGTACGCAGTATCACATAAGAGCTGACAAAAGTTCATTATCCTCATCTGGACTAGAATGACTCCAAATTAGGAAAAAGAGATAAGCTTTTTTCCCTTTTCCTTTCCTCTTTTTTTTTTTTTTTTAGGTTTTTATTTCTCCAATAGAGGAAAAAAAAGTATTTCTAGCTTGCGTTGCAACAAAGAAGATCTTAGCTAAGAAAAAAGCAAGCTAGGTTCTAGCAGACTTTAATCCCATATTAAAAGATTAGAAAAAACATCTGAAGAAATCAGAGATAGTCTAATTGAGGTTCTCGCCTTTAATCCTGTGAGTAGACTCCCCCTTGGATACCAGGATCTGTCAGTGCATAGTCTTGGGAATTCTCTAAGGAAAAATAAACCAGGAGAAATGGACATACAACAGGCTCTCTCACATTTAAACAGAGAAAGAAAGAAAAAATTCTGAGAGATGGTAATATCAAAACACATTCTTTTCTAAGAAAGACAAAAAATATCAGGTACAATATGAAATGAAAACAAAAAAGCAGGTGAGCAGAACTACAGTTATTTTGGAAGTTCTTTGATAACACCTACAAATGTAACCCAAAAGGAAATCATCTGGCTTGGTTCTGCTTTCCTCATTCAGATCAAAATGCCATTTGTATTGCATTTTTGCTTTTTGTTTTGCTAGCAATTGTATTTCCATTCAACTACCTGCAATACAAATGTATTAAAAATGAATCTTTGAAATAGTCCTTTAGAATGATGTCTAAATAAACTGTAGAGTAACCACTGAACACAGGAAAATTAGACAGAAGATTAGTATTCATTTATGTTTGTCTGACAAATAAGGGCAAGATGTATACAAAGAGAGATATCCGTAAAAATTCACTATAACACCAAGCCAAACTTTTTCATATTAAAAATTATTAAAGGAAGAGACGCTTCATAAGGGTGAAAAACAAAACCAATAACATTAAGCTGGGATTCTGTAAAACAGCACCAGCTTGAAAGCGAATGACCAATATGGCAAATCTATCCATTTGATCATAAAGTTGTAGACTAGAATTTGAATTCAGACACTTGCAAATGCATTCTATTGTTTTAATAACTATTGCTTGTTTGATGATCAATTTCCCTAGCAGCAGGGTTAAGCATGTTTTTTAATTGGTTATTATGTAGTGGACACATGGAAATGCATTGTGTTGATAGATAGCTAGCTATTTGAAATTTTAGCAAAGGGAAAATTAAGAAACTCTTTGTAACAAGTCAGATTTAACGTCAGTGTGTTAACTTGACCAAAGCTGAAAGAGTCAGATTTAAAAGTTGTGCTTTCAGGCTGTACATTTGAGTAAACCAGAGAAGATAAATAGATTAAAAGATGAAAAACAAAATCATAAAAAAAAATAATAAGAAGGTATTTCAGTATGAAAAATCAAGGTAACATTGCAAGCAGATGCAATAAACATAAAAGAGATTTGGGACTGTTATTTTTATTGCCTGGAAAATTACTGTGATTCATTGTTCTAAATTATGTAAAGATATATAGATAATGGAAATATGAACTGTATAAACATAAATGTGTTTGTCTTCCATTCAGCATATTCTATATTAATATAAAGGAGGGTTAAATCACTGTAAGTTCAGAAAATTTTCTTTTATTTCCTCTATAAATTAATTCCAGACTTGAAAATGTCATTCTGAAAATTTTAATATACAATTTAATATTTTATTAACAATGTTTAAGAAAAAGATTCATATGTTTCAGTAGTCTTGTTATAAGGCACTACAAAATGTGATAGGAGTCACTGTAAGGCAGCAAGCTCCTATGCCTTGGCATAAAGACTGTGAACAAATTAAAACAGTCTAATGCTCTGAGTGTTTCAAAATTCATGACATCAGTGGGGGGAAGAAACTCTAAAAGTGCCTGATCCAGCATGGCTGGCATTGGCAGACTGAGCTCTTTTAAGGGAGAGCTTTGTCTGTGAGAGATGTATAAGAAGTGACACTGCAGAGTTGGAGAACAACAGTGCCCAAACCCCAGGTCTCCAGGAACCTTGTGGATAAGCTGAGTACCTTAAACTGACATTGAATTAAACGAGAGTGGAAGGTACTGAACATGCACTGAATTCAAGAGTGGTTGAGTTTCTCAGCACTCTGACAGATCAAGACCCCAATTTTTGTTTTGTCTTTTATAACAAACAATGCCTCAAGGCAAGTACATATAGGAGGAATTTTGCATGAAGTTAATTGTTCACTATACATAAAAATGACTCCTTAGTTTTAATGAGACTCAGACACACACTGACCCACTCATATTATTTTCCAGTATGTG
The DNA here is from genome assembly GCA_036630365.1 of Acanthiza pusilla. Taxonomy (NCBI): domain Eukaryota; kingdom Metazoa; phylum Chordata; class Aves; order Passeriformes; family Acanthizidae; genus Acanthiza; species Acanthiza pusilla. The sequence goes on from JAXCHO010000018.1 coordinate 26,670,788, forward strand.
GAGTTCTTGGTAGTTGTCAACAGTAAAAACTGATTTAGAGTAAGATTTTTTTTCCTCTAGGGTTAGAGAGAGGTTTGATAGGAACTCAGCCCATGTAGGGCTGCTTTAATTCTGCAAGGGGGGGGAGGGGTGGGATAGAACATTGTGCTTTAATGGTTGTAGTAGAAAACATGCATTTTACTGTAATTTCTTGTTGTAAGTTATGCAAAAGGCATCCAGGTTTTCTTGCACATACCAAACAAAGAATAAACATGGTGCCCATTTTATGTGAAGCAGTGAGAGATATCATTTGTTAGCATTTGATCAAAGAGTTGTATAACAGTTTTGCATGATATACAGTGCTAAAATAACAGGTGTATTTAATCTTATTACAGCATGCATATTCAGAAATATTCTCGCATTGGCACTGCTAAATCTTTGAACAAGTTTCTTACAGGAATGTGCAAAAAGCAAGCAAATTCATAATGATCCATAATTCCTTTGGCAAGTTTGATAACCTTTTCAAGCAGCTTGCTTCAATATGTTCTATTATCCAAAATCCTCTCTGCAATGATACTTAAGACCAGTGACTTCAAATTAATATAAGGTAGTTGGGATAAAAACCCTCTGTACATGGTATAATTCTAGTAAATGACAAAATTATTAAATAAAACAACAGACTCCAAAGGCAGATGTTTATGATAATGCAACACACGATAACATTGGATGGTGTGAGGAGAGGAGAAAAGAGCAGCTTCTGCTCTAAGATGTCTGCACTTAAAGGTTGTATTGAAATGCCATCTATCAAGGTACAGAATTTTATCTATATGTGGTAGAAGCACGACTCCTAGGGAAGTGGCTCTAGCACTGTGACCATTCATTGATGATAGGGGAAAAAAAACCCCTTCTATTCTGTTAAAATGAATATTCCAGTTTTGCCTTTGTCTAGGCTCTGGTCCATTGATTAGGAGGCATCATAACTTTTTTACTGAAGGACTATTACTGCAGAATTTTCTTTGGTTTTCAGATCATGGGGATGTTTGTTTAATCAGAGCATGACTTTTGAGAGTGGGACATACTAGATTCAAGATTTAAGTACCATATCAATGATGCATGAAGTCAAGAGACTTAAAAAACTTACCCTAAAGCATGTGAAATTTTGCTTGACAACCTTTAAGGCTAATGTAGGTAAAAGCAGAGACACAGTGACTTGAATCTGATCTGTATGTCTGAACTACTGGTTTTTGCAGGGTTTTTTTTGGCATGGATTGCATTTTCTTATGTGGTTCTGAGTCACAAACATTTAAGGTGCAATAACAAGAACTTGTGAAGAAAATGGATAACCAATCATTCACCAACACATATCTGGTTAATAACATCTATATTTGCACATACATGTGCACGGTTATGTGCTTGGAAGTATATAATTTATATTTCTTTTTTTTTACAGTCTTGATGTATAGGGATAATCCTTGAATACGATAAGTCCTCCCATAACAAAATTTGAATAAGTTCAAATTACTGATTTCTAAAGCTTTGCTTTTGAAAATATCCATTCTTTCCTTTCAAGTGAACATTTTGGTAGGGAAGATTGATATATTAACCTGTTTTATCCCTTTTTCCCTCTTCCTTTGCCTCTTGATTATACACACAAAGACTTTTACTCCTTCCAGTTATGTACGTAGCCAATTTTGAAAACATTTCTGCATGTTAGAAGAGAAAACTCAACTCAACCCACTCACCTTTTCTCCATCAAGGCTACCTATAATTATCCCAATTTGTTCTAAATTGATTTCTGTCAGAGGAATCAGGCCCATTATTAATACTAATAAATTTTCAGCTGAGTCCCATTTGATTTCACAGGTAAGAGTTAAATCTGGTGAAAAAAGGGCACAAGAATGCTTAAAAACTACCGTTATCTGGTGAGAAGTTAACAGTATTCTTATCTCACAAGTCTGAAAGTCAGAAAGGGGTTTTTCTCTCTACTACTGTAATTTCTGGAGATCCGATATACTCTTCCCATTTGGCTCAGATCCTGCTTGTTTTTTTATGTCAAGTAGTAGATGGAAGCCTATGGTGTGAAAAAAAATTAAAGAAAACCTCGACAGGTACCTTTGTTAAATATTTTATAAAGATGTCAGTGTTATGCATCTGCCTGTTTTCTTTCGTCTCCAAATTAATAAAATTAAGTGTAGATCTCTTAAAGAGATACTTCCAGATGTAGGAAAAAATCTAAACGGTCCTTTTCTAAATGATTTTCATATGTTTAAGAGACTTTTAGTGATGAAATTTCTGAAGAGCTTAGCCTTCAGGACAATCTCACTTTCTTTTGAAGCATTTAGTCATGTTTCATTTACCATGAATTGAATCTTTGATTTCGAATTTGGGTTATGAAAATATTCCTAAAGTGATCAATATTACAAATACAACAATATGCCTCCTGTTTGGTTTTAATTGAAAGGGGACAGATATATTAAACTTAGACTTAATATTTATAAATGCCAGCATTTTTCAATTTCTGTTCTTGTAGAAGGTCTCTCCTAGAGGCTGTGGCTTTACTGAGCTTCTACTGCAGCCACACATGATCTCCTTCCTCTGTAACCATCACTAATTTCTAAGGGGAAGCTGTGTAACCAGCTTGTGCTCTTAAGAGTGTTTTCTAATGGTGTTTCTCCATTAACACTCCAGCTAATTCTCAATATTTGGAGCAAAGCCCCAGCGTGAGGGACTAAGTGGAGCCACAAATGCAGGACACGTAGATCAGTGTAAACTCTTGGCCAAACCATTCTCTCAACGAGGCAACAAAGCACTAACACAGCGTCCCTGTGCTTAGCTCTGGAGTTAGATCACTTGCAGCTGGATAGGGATCTTTTTATTGCAGTTCATAGGCACAGCTAATCAAAATAGAGTGTGTATGGACCAAGTGAGATCATCTTCACTCCAATGAAAGGCTAGGTACTGACATTAATTAATAACAAGGAAAGTCCTCTATAGGAGAATGGATTATTAGCATGGCTACATAAAACAGATCCCTGAACATTATATGAACTCACTGTTCCTAATAGCTTGACCTGATAAAGCTCACAGCCTAGATTTTGTACACAGCCGTAGCCCCAGAAAAGGAGAGCTCAGCAGATAAGGATCAGTATAAACACAGCTGCTCTTTTTTTCTCTGAAGAAAAATCAATATTATGGAGTTTTTTCCTTCTTTGGCTTTAGCACCTTGGTTCAGAATTAGGAGCACTAGTTCCCATCCTTCAAAACGTTCTGAAGTTTCCTTCGCATACTTTCCCAAAGATGAACTTTTACCTAGTGCTGTGTGAAATCATTCCTTATTCCACTGAAATGTGAAAGTACACCCAGAAAAGGCACAGAAAAAAGATAAGTAAAATTGTAAGACTAAAGAGGAGTCAGTTGAGTTTTGCCCACATCTACCTTGACTTTCTTACATCTTTGGACTGCTGAATTTGCAATTTATTTGTGAACAATATCTATTCTATATTGCCATTTTGCCCATTACATATTTATTGAAGGGGTTTATTTCTTTGCTATCCCAATGTTTAATAATTTAAATTTTATTGCTCTCCTTTTAACAGAATTTTGTTCTGTCAGAATGAGATAAATATGCATTTTAACAAGTTTGTCAATTTAATTGTCTAGACGATAGGTGTTTTTGTTAGGAAATTATAAACATTAATAAAATTTTATGAAATAAAATGTGCCATGAAACTTGGAAGTTTGTTTCTTTATATTTTTACTCTACCAGCATTTATCACCTTGTAAATATTCCATTTGCTTGTAGATTTGCAAATTATTTTTCATGTATGTAATTGACTTTATAACTGGAGCTATGGAGCTTGCAAAATACTCCACCATCTAAATAAAAATGCAATCAAAAGTGGAGTTTCTTGGAAAATTACACGCCTAATTATTTTTTGACTGTATGCAGATATCCTCAAAAATGCAACAGGAACAGTGAATTTAAAATGGTTCGGTTTGCAATGTTGAGGCAGTATTGGAGTTTTAGGAAGCCACATCAGAACTGTGTAAAGCTGAAGCTTATATTCATTATTCATATGCATTGGACAGCAGGAGAAGTAAAAGACCCACAGAAAAACTGTGATGGCCTGTGCAATTGTCTTCACTGATATGTCTTTTTGCAAGAGCTTGGTGATTGATGTGCTAAGTACTCTAAAAATCATGTAGCTGTTTTCAGAAATTTTACAAAACAGGAAGAATGTATATCAAGCTGCATTTTTTCAAGTATTTTTCACTTTTCACTGTCCTCTTTACAGACAAGGAATTTCTCTTTCTGTGGCAGACAAGGGTTATTCTTTCTTGTATAGTTCTAAGTTTCTTTTCATTCATTGGTTAACCTGTTCAGTCACTTAGAGGCAGGAGAGTATCATGTGTGCCAAATGGCCTGAAAATTTGTAAAGAGAAAAGTGAATGGTAAGGTCAAAAGAGAAAGGAAAAAAAATTGCATAAGTTTTTCTAATATTTCTAGTGAAGATTACTCCCTTTCATCAACTAAAACTGATTGTAGTTGAGGGAATATTTGAATCTCAAGCCAGAGCATCTTCAGAAAGGATGCACATGTATGATATACCATAATACTCCCTGGCTGGCATTGTTTCCTCATAGGCTTGCAAGTTCCTCCTCCATGGAATTTCTGTATTTGTGACACACAAATGCGGCAATCTACAATTCTTGTTTGCTTGTGCCTTAGTAAGCTTTTGCTCTTCTACTTCTTTCACTAGATCCTCTTTAGCATTCCCATCAAATTGAAGCTTTTTGGTTTCACCTTGGTGGCTCTGAACTCCTTAGATCTGACTGCCTATCTCATGTCACTTCTTTCTAATATAGTACCTACTCCTCACTTTGATGCAGTAACTTTCCACCTTCCTTCCAGCTTTCCATGTGTTTGGAATGCTTTTCTTATCTATGTACTTTCTTTCCTACTGGCTCCTTTTACTTGCAACCTTTACCATCTTTCTTTCCACTCTTCCTTCTTTTTAAGCTGTTCTCAAAACATTTTTCTTCTCAGCATGACAGCTGAAAACGTATGGAAAATACCACATATTTGGAACTGAACAGGGATATCCACCTGAGCTAAATCATCACCTTCCTGACACTGACTTGAGATAGGAACATTTCAACAGAAGGAGACATCTGAAATAATTCAGATGAATTGGAGGCTAGCAATGACCATTTCTTTGCAATGATGTAAAAGGGAGCCCAGGGTCATTGGCTCACTAGAGATCTATATATTGTGGGCAGAAAATTTACAGAAGAATAATCTCAGCATATGTATCCACATTTTAACTAAGTCCTGTACTTAGTAATTTAAATAACTGTGATTAGCTGCATAATGCTGCTTGCTGAGTTTCAGACCTAAGATGTAAGGGAATATTGACACATTTTGTTAAACATACAAATATAAACTAAACTAAAAATAAAAATCCGAAAAGCGGAAAGTTTAGCTGTTCTTTCTCATCCTTCTATGCTATGCTGGAGGGACCGTATATTGCTTTTAATTTCTGAGTTGAAAGCCAGAGGTGAAGAAAGGTAGACCTGAGGAAGTCTGATGTACATAAGAGATGGATTGTGCCCACATCTTTAATTTGATCCTGAAACTATTTTTCTGAGTGCCATAATATGAGAAATAATTGAATATTTTCAATAATATAATTGTCTTCTGTATTATTCTTATTACTATTTCTGCTGGTTTAATGCCTGGAGATCTATCATAGACTGGCATTCTTTTGTCTGTTCTGCATGTTACTGAGGAACAAGGAAAAAAGTTTGACTCTGTAGAAAAATTTTACGATTTTATACAATGGAAATGGCAACTGAAAAGGACATCTAGCTAGTCACAAAGAACATTTGAATCCTAGATAATTGTCACTACCTTTTCTTTGGTATTTTTAGCTTTGGATGTAAAGAGCCTCTCACACATTTTATCATTTCATATATATGCTTGCATGTATGTTTAATAATACAGTTATTTATGTACAGTTCCTACTGAATTGCAGTCCGTCTTGGCTATTCCTCATTTTTGGTATAGCAAATTCCTCTGTTTAGGCATTGTCCTTTTGTCACTCTTCTTGTTTTGCTAATAGTTTAAAAACTCCAAAGGATTAGTATAACAAACTCTCTTTTATTTTCCTGTTTATCCTTCAGTGTGATTCTAACCTAATTTTAACTGCTTTTGAATAGATGAACTTAATGGTGTTGGAGATACTTAAATATGAGCAAAGAGTCCATATTTTCTGTACAACATTATTGAAAAAAATTCATTAACGTGCAGGATGGCAAACTGTGAGTATCTGGCCTACGTGTGCAATACACAGGCACCATAACTAAAAGCCTAAGCTCCCTGTATCCTGGACAAGTAGAGTTAAGGACCTCAGAAAAATAATTCTAAAACCCCACATGTTGAATTAGAGGCCATTATTTTATAAAACGTGTTAAGGAACAGGGTCTTTCTGGCAACCTGCCCATTTCCCAAGTTTGTAAACTGTATCAGGGCAGCAAAGGAGGTACTTCTTGTTTCTTTGAAAAATCTTCTCTTAAATGTGGTTTCTATTAATCCAGGTGGTTTAAGGAGGATCCTTCATTTCACAGTGCAGAGGCGGTGTGTTTCATTTCTGTGGTGAATTCTTCAGGCTGCAAACAAGATCTTTGCTGTCCATCCAAATCTCCTAAGACCCCTTCACTTCTACTGAAGCTGGACTACAGTATGAAGTACAGGGTTCACAAAGCCAGAAGGAATAAAAGCAAGGAACCAGTCTCCCTCACCTACTGAGATTTGATTTCACAGGTGATATGATATTTCCCAGAAACTTGCTGTTCCTGAGGGGCTATAAACAGCTCTGCTTTCTCTTTCTCTCATGATCAAATGAAAAGTAACTGTGACCACCTCTTCGATAGGAAGTCCAGTCCTATCAGGATGTTTCCTGTGTGGTGGATCCTGTTTTAAGGACCTTGAATCAGGTTCATTATAGCCTTATGATAAAGCCTTCTGAAGTCATAGAATCATAGAATCACATAATCAATCAGGTTGTCAAAGACCTCTGAGATCATTGACTTCTAAGCCATGACTGAACATCCCTATGCAACCTACAGCACAGCACTGAGTGTCATGTCCATGCTCTCCTTAAATACCTCCGGGGACAGTGACTCCATCACCTCCCTGGGCAGTCCATTCCAATGCCCAACCACCCTTTCTGTGAGGAAATTCTTCCTAATGTCCAACCTAAACCTCCCCTGGTACAGCTTATGATTGTCCTCTTGTCCTGCCACTGGCTGCCTGGGAGAAGAGGCCAAGTCCAACGTGACTACAACTTCCTTTCAGGGAGATGTAGAGAGCCATAAGGTCACACCTGAGCCTTCTCCAGGCTACGCAATTCCTCAGCTTCTCCTCATAAGGTTTGTGCTCCAGACTCTTTATCAGCTTCGTTGCCCTTCTCTGGACTCACTCCAGCACCTCGAAGTCCTTCTTGAATTGAGGTGCCCTGAACTGGACACAGGATTGTGGCCTCACCAGTGCCGAGTACAGGGGGACAATCACTGCCCTGGTCCTGCTGGCCACACTTTCTCTGAGACAACCTGAATGCCATTGGCCTTGCTGGCCTTCTGGGCACGCGCTGGCTCACGTTTAGCTGCTCTCAACCAGCACTCTCCAGATACCTTGGGGCTTTTTGTCCTGTAGATTTGTATTCACCTAATTAATTAATAATTATTGTCCTTGAAAATAAGAGAAATTGATGATGAGAGGTATGTGATCGCTGAAGGCAAGTATCTTGAGAAGCTGGAAAGTTACAATTGCACTTATAAAACAAGTTTACTTAATTCTCTACTTTCTTAGCACTTTTGTCATTCACTTATGAGTGACGTTTAGCTGTGCTACCCCCTCTGCGTGCCAGCAATGAAGAGGACAATGGGAACTAACTTCCCTTTTGTCTTTTCCCCTTCCTGAATTTTGCCTTTAAGGAGCAGGGCTATGAACTTGTGACTTCAGCAGAGTCTATTTACCCTCAGCAGGGTGAATGGTATGGAAAGACTAGTAGGCACTTCCAGTCTTGTGATCCTATCAGCACAGGCCTATAATGAGGTATTTGAATGAAAAGAGAGAGATTATCATTTGAGCCACAATTTTCTCTTGTTCTGGAAATCTTTCTGAGAGTGGGAATGTAAGACAAGAGAAGTGGCATCTTTCCTGCAAGAGGTTTTTAAGAGACACAGCTCCAGGACTGGTGTCTGGCTCTAATACCTGGATGCTGAAACATCAGAGGTTCCTTTACAGCTATTAATTGCAAATATCAGCTTCTGTGACATTTGGTTGTTACAGCATTGAATTGGAACTAATAGTCTTTCCTCAAACAGCCAAGATATGCATGGAGTTTGAAACCCACAACTAAACTGGGTTCCAAACGAACCTATGTGATGTAGTGGAAATGGAAGTGGGTAAACAAAAAAACGGTAGTTCAACCATTGTAAAATTAGGATCATCTGGTCTTCTTTAATTTCCTTATAATCCTTTGAACACTGGCTTTGTGCACTGACACTGGACTTATTTATTTGTACTGGTGTTAATTAGCATGGCCTCCTAGATAATCAGCCTATCTTTGTTAAAATGAGAAGGTTATGCACAAAAAGAGATGTTGTGTACAGGTGAGGACTAAGCAGAAAACGTTGTAGCAATTTGCTGAACACGGAGGCTTATTGAGGATGCAGTCCTGAATAATACACACTAGCTTTGCTCTTCCCCCTTTAGTGTGTGTAGAGAAGGCATGAATGATTCATGGTCTCCCAGCTGAGCGGGGCTTCAAAGGGGCTGGTTGTGATTGGGTGTCCTGGGTGAATTGCCGTGCTGCAGAAACGCCTGCACCTCAGCACTGGAGGGGTGAGGAAGCACTTTCATCTGGGCCTCCAAAGTGTTTCGGGTCACAGTTCACCAGGAGATAACGATGTAGATGTACATTCAGAATTAGCTGCAGAGATACCTGTGTAGTGCGGTGTGGAAAAGTGAGCCAGTTAGATCCCCAGTGGATGCTGTGAATCAATTACTGTGTTCTGAATACAAGGTTGGCTGCAGGGGATAAACAGATGTCAGAGAATTTTTCCTAATAAGACCATAGTAATAGAAGAGCACTGTCAGCTTCGTTTTACATTCAAAATCTCATTTCCTCTTTATATGACCAATTTTATTAGGCCTCTAAACAAAGATATTTTATGTAACTGATAGCTGTATAATGAGAATAGTATCATTAAATTTCTTTTTTTCATTTTTAACAAAGAGCAAAAGAGAAAGCAGAAATGAATCTCGACAAAGTTAGAAAGAAAGTGTGTAATTTAGAAGGCTGGATGATCATTTCTTTTCCCTCCCAATGAAAGACAGTATTGAATGGCTTGCAGCTGCTTTTTATGCTGAATCATAATCACCTACATTCCAGAGCAAAATATTCTAACAACCAAAGTTGGTGATTAGCTTGTCCTGTTCTCTGTACTGTCTGCATATTCTGTCAACGTCTGGTATATAAAGTTGTGATAAGAAACAAGAAATAGCTTTGGGTTTAGTTAATAAATCTTACAACAGGTCACATACTTGAAGTTAGCATCATAGTCTCAGTATTTTTCATTACTGTAGAAAAAACAAAATATCAAGACATAGGAGCACACTGTGTCTTTCTGCAAATTTTGAGAGTAAAAGCAGCAGTGAATTATCACAGCTACTACCTATTATGTTACTCTTTCAAATGGAACAAAAGTACCAGATCAATTGCATTCAATTTACAAATACTGTAACACTAGAATAAGGGGATATCCTTGGATGCATCACATTCATAAATTGTTCACATGCAGATTATGCTAAGTGCTTTTCCTTCTTGAAAGTTGATGCTGATATTTTTTAGCTTGCACTATTGCCATGAAGACAATGTAGCTCCATGTGGCAAAAATCAGAGCAAAATTTGGCTTTAAATATTGGTTTACAATAAATGTTTTTTAGTGTAATGCCTGAACTCACAGCATATCTCATATGAAATCTGCACACTTCACAAGAAGGGAAACAAAAGAGAACTGCAGACAACGTTTTTGACAAACAAATCAACCGTCTGAGAACCTACATGAAGTTATGCTCATATACAGCTCATACTTGCCAAATTCAATTCGGCAGTATTTGGGTACACAAGGCACGAGTATAACTCAAGTTTTTGTTCACTGAAATTACTTTAAGCAACACAGGCAAGGACATGACCTAAGCCCCTATTGCTGAGTTACCTAAACCTGGCTTTTGCTCTCTCCCCAGCTCTGATATATACATGGCAACTAAAATTCAGAAATGTGTCTCTTGAGACACCCACATATCGATAATATGTCCCTGCGCAGGTGGTAACACCATGCTTCAGTCCATAACCTCTTCATGTCAAGACTTGAGCACTTCTCTAATTTTGACTTTCCTGAGGTATGTCTTTGTTGGAAACTTGGAAACAATATCAGCCATGATGGTATTAAGACTTCTCCTCAAACCTGGCTGTCGCTAGGTTTTCTTTCCAGGACCAGCTCTGCCCTAAGCCCCAATCATTGTGTTGACACCACTCCAGTGAGTGTGTGTGCTGCTGCCTTCCCGAGCCACCACTGGCCACGTTTGCCATTGTTCCTCTGACATGCACCATATTCCCTGCAATACAGCAATCACAGGGAGCAGGGGGAAGGCAGCAGTCAGAAACTTATTTCAAAATCATTCTCTCCTTCTCCAATTCCTTAAAGATCAGGATAAACAATAGGAGCAACCTCAATGCATCATCTATAGTGATGCACTTTCTAGCATTGCTCTTAATCTGTAAATTACAATTTGTATGCTGCAGCTCATTGCTGGGAAGGAAGTTAACTCCCAGCTTATCTTCTGAAACCTTTCTAGTAATTCATCTTTAATGGAAAGCTCTGCTGTTTCTCTCTGGATGGGGCAAGCAGGGGAACTCTATGTTCACATTCAGGATTTGCCTTCAAAACAAGCCATGGTGTTTGTTGATGACGTGGCATAAACTTGGGCATTCATGATCTTCGAGATGATCATAAAATCAAGTGTGGAATTGTAATGGCTGGGATATTTTCAAAAGAATTCTGTGACACAGGCACTTCAAAACCATGGACAAGATGATATATGCTAAATAGCTGCATAAATTTTTTAGATGGAAAGACTAATGACTGCTTAGTCACCAGTCTCCCCTGAATTTGAATTCCTGGATTTTCATGTATCCAAACCTCTAAAATATTTTCAGGAACTTTATTGTCAGAATTCCACTACAACTTTGCAAATACAACCTTAATGCATGAGGAAGGATCTGTAGAATATGCTGCTGCTTGTAGTGTGATGAAAATGGTTAGACCTTAATCACTTGTGTTTAAGCATGTTTTAAACTTGTTGAAATTCAGTCCTTTTTCATTTAGAAATAAAAGGTCCTACGTATTTTTCACATCAGTGAAAATCAGTGTAACATCTTTTGCTCCAGTGGTATTGTGCTGAATTTTAACACCCATGCACTGAATACAAAGAAAGTTCAGAATTTCTGGTATTCAGCACTAGAGCCATGACTCTGTGTGGACATTGTCTCTCGCTGGTGACAACTCAGCCGATAATATCATCAGTCCACAGGTGTTCAGTGTACGATAGTATTTGGAACAGTTACACGGAAAAAAATCACAAAAGGAAGCGAATAATAACATTAACATGGAGACTTCAGGGGCACTCATATTCAAGAGAGATTACTGGGAAGAAAGGCCTAGGTGTTTCTGAATAGTGCTTTTTGCAGCATTAGACTCGCTTTTAGTTCTTCAATACTGATATGTACCAAGGAGATGCTGATTACTTTGGGATCCTTTGGGATCTGTGCCTTAAGACAGGCAGAGGTACTCAAAGCTGGTTAACTGTTTAATAACAGTAACAGAGGAGGAAATAACAATCTTACATCCTTTCTGACACTGGGAATGCAGTGATGCAGTTTCACATGAGCCCTTCACACTGATCTCAGCACACAGTGGAAATCACCCCCCTGATGACGTTCAACAGCAACACTTTCTCACTTTTCTAGGATTTTCTCAAGCAAGCAAAGCTAGACCTCCACCTGCATAATACTGGGCTTTCTCGATAGTGCATGAAAGTTTGCTGAGAGTGTTAACATCCTGACATATCTCCACAGCAGTGAGCTCTTACAAACAATGTGTACAGGTGGTGTCGTCAAAGGCAGCACATATGAATGTCATGGTGTGCTCAGGTTGTACAGAGGCTTATTCATGCTAAAAATTACAGATGTCTACAGCTAATGGTTAAATTGTGCTAAGATTTACGTGAAGCCATTTTACCCTCATTGACAGCGTCTTCTGCAGTGGCCTGTTATAAATACACTTCTTAAAGTTTCTCATGGACTTTTTTTCAGATTCTATTGAATAAGGAGATGAAGGAAAGGCAGAAGAGGGCAACTTGAAGAATCTCTCAGATTCTATTAGCAGGATCAAAAAATGGCAAGGTAAGGGTCTAGACTCCATGGATGTGATATGTGCATTTGCATAGCATATTAGAAAACAGGACAATGGGAAGCAAAAAAAAAGAATTAAAAAAATATTTTCCTTTAGTGATGATATTGAATGAAGCTGTTTAACTTTATATATTGTAAACCTGGCATGTTGTTTACTGACCCATTTGCCTTTATACACACTACCTTTGTAGTTTTCCTGTGAAAATCGAATGATACAAGAAAGGAAAGATATCTAGAAAGAAGGCTTATCTTTCCTTTAATGAAGCTGATCTTTAATATCAGAAGAATATATGTTTCTGGGAACATATGCATTTTCAGAAGTCTCTGCCAAACTGACATGTTCAGTGGTGTACTTATTTCAAATAAATTCTGTGCTTGTCCAGAAAGATCTTTCTTTGGACATCCATCTGACATGTAGAAATACGTTTAGGTCCAAAGATTATGGTTTACACTTCCAGTCTTTTCTGTCATGATGGGTTAATATGGCATTACCCGGAGAAAACTGAAATGATAATTGCTTTTAAGCATGAAAGCTCAATACCATCAATTCCTGGGTGTTTGGATGCATTGTTTATTTGAGGAGTTCTTATGTCTTCAACATGCCTATTTAAATGGACAGACAGAGTTTACAATCTGGTTTTATATTGTCATCAAGAAGACCCCTGAGCCTGGAATTTGTAAAGCTTGGGATAGTGTATTAAATCCTAATGGGAGCAAAATGTTTCCTCTGGTATACTATATTTGACTAGATACTCAAATTTTCTGGTCAGTTCCCTTCTTCCATCTCACTTTTTTTTGGAAAAAACTTAAACCTGTGGTTGCTCCAGTAAGATACATTGCAGACATGTGACGAATAAGTTTAGCACCAAAAAAAAAAAAAAAAAAAAAAAAAGGAAAAACAATTACAGCTCCAGACACAATGGACATTGCTCTTTCCATCTTTGCTAACACATTTGAACTACAGGCCAAATACTCATTTGACATCAATCAGAAAAAATACTTTAGACTTAAAGATAGGAGGGTCTATTTACCCCGGCTGAAAAATCTAAAACTACATCAAATAAAAATTAACCAGAAGGGAAACCAAAACTATAATTTTACTGATATCAAGGGGAAGCTTCAGACTCATTTTTAGAGACAGAGTTTGCAATGCATGCTGTAGGGAATAAAAAACGTGGGTTTAATTATCAACAACAGGCCTAAGGACACAATCAGATTAAATTTAAACATGTGTGTAAGAAACAAAATAAATATAGATATAAGGAGATGGGAACAGATACAAATCAATCTCGAGGGAGGTGAGAAGGAAAGGAATTAATAATTAAAATGTGTATACTACTTGTTTATTCTTAGAGCTGTACCTGTGAGCTTGACAAGTATGACTTCCCTAGACTTTATGGCTCTGTGTCAGAGTTTCATGAGGGATTGAAAAAGAATTTAGTAACAGAGATGAGCCTCAGCAGTTGCAAGCTATCAACTATTTGTATTTATCACAAAACTTAAATGTGTGAAGTCCGACAGTCTCCACCTTAAATTGTCTGTACAAATATGCAGTAAGTGGCTTGAAAAAAATTCCTCCCCATTTTAAATTGCTTTGTTTTGTGCAAAATTATTGCTGTCTTTTCTATCTTAATTCAGAGCTTCTAGACTTGTCTACACAGACAAATGAAAGTCAGAGGAGTCAAGAGCTACAATCCTGAGTACCTACATAATTAATTTTCAACTTATTTCCCAGCTCTTTTGAGGACTGCTTCAGCTAATTTTCTCCAACACATCTTCTCTAGAGCGAGGTAACCCTAAGCATTCTGGATGTGATCCAGTCTGTGCCACTTGGCCTTAGTGCCAAATATCAGTCTTTCTCTCTTTCTTTCCCCAATAATATTGCTAGAAATGGCATGAAATATTCATCTTTGCAATACAGATACAGGACCAGCATGAATTTTCTCATTTTCATTTCATATGAATTCATAACAATTAACAAATTTTAACGGTAGTGTATAATGTTTTTAAGTATGTGCCTCCGGAAAGACCTTTAGATTGTGGGGATTATAATGGACTTTTCTTCAAAGAAAATAATACTTTTCTTCAAAGATCTTCAATTTTTTTTGATGTTGTGGATTTTCTTTCTCATGCCTCCAATCTTTGTTATTACCTTGATTTTACAGCTTGTCTCAGCTATTGCTCTTCTGTTAACATAATATTCCTCTGTCTCAATGAAAAGTGCATCTGCTCTAAGAAATCCTTACTGCTTGATTTTGTTTCACATTTTACCCCCCCCCTTTCTATTAGAATTATTTTCCTCTGGATATCTTTCATCACAATGTTGACTGTTTCCTGCATGGCCTGTCTTACACTGGTGACCTATCATGAAATAGAATATCAGATTTAGAGTGTCCCATGGCCCTGAAGACTTTAATCTAAGAGCTGTCAGGTCTTTCGATATCTCCCTTTCCTACATATTATGAAGTTGCCAGCTGCAAGGATGAAGCTTTCCTACAACTGCAACAAAAGAAAAGAGGAGGCACACTCAGCAGAACTTGCTGAAGGAAAACAAATAATAAAAAAGATGACCTTAAGGGGTGTCCTATGGGAAAGACAGAGGAATACAGCTTTAAAGATGGGACTTCATGCATTAACTTGCATGATTCTGAGATTAACTTGTATGGTTCTGAGATACTGTGCTAACAAACACAATGTGAAATTTAGAATATGAAGTATCAACAACAATTGACCATATTGAAACACGGCAAGGATATGTAAAAACTCTTCTGCAAGTGGAATTTAAAGATCTTTGTTTCGTAGGGTTCTGATTTAAGGTAATGTGGAAGAGAGAGAACCCAATGCAGATTACCTACCTGTGGAAAGGGCATAAAATAAATGTCAGCAAAAGCAGTACCTCTCAGAGAGCTTCTGCAAATATGTTTGTGATTTCTCACTTGTTAGAGAATCTAAAAGAACTGATTGCTTTATGAGTCATAGAAAAAATGTCAGGACAAAAAGAACACAGAACCATTTTCAGTTTTATCTTGGGACATATTTATTAGATAAAAAAATCTTGATTTAGCTACTTCACAACACATGAGTTGTTCCATTGATTTAATTTGAATATGTCCTGCCTATTCTTATACTTTCTTAATTAGTTTAATGAAACGTGATAAAAACCTCCACAAACTTGCACTGAAATTGTTTTTGGTGATTCCTTTTTCTTTTAAGATTCAGATTCTAGTCTCTGATGCATAAACTGGTGGTTAATTAGGTTCAGTTTTACCATACATACACACACATATAATCCTGGCTTTTGGTTTATAAAATTTCATGATTATGTAAAGCTAAGAAATAGTGAATGTATGATAGCTGCTAAAAAGTACATCTGAAAAATGCAAATAGCTCACAAAACTGAAAAAAACATATTTTGGCAAATATAAGGTTGCAATAAAATCTTCTATTTTATTTTATTTTTACAAATCCTAACAACACTTGAACTACCTCCCCTGAGGTTTTGTTTTTTCCTCCTTCTGAATATATACATTTTTATATTTGTTTGGTTACTAAGACTGAGGCTTCAGACCAAGGAACTGGAAGTTGCAGCCTTTCGACAGCCATTGCTTTATTCTTCTATCATGAAAAGGATCCTAAGTAAAGAACACCAGCAGTGACTTGCATCGCTCCTGGGCATTTTTTTGTTCTTGTGATCTAAAGTCCACTTATTGTGTTTTCTGTTATTTGGAGGTCACCAAACTTTGATCACTAGGGGGTAGTGTGGGGCTTTTCCTTGATCTTGGGTACCACATTCTTCAGCCTGATGTTTTTTGAATGTTTATATGAAAAGCTTGCACTAAATATCCCATATCTATGCATATATCTATGCATAATGTTCAGAAATTCCTGGATTTATAAAACCGTGTCACACTACCAGTGGAAATTAAATGTGTGGTGTTATGTTCACTTATTGCAAACTTTCCTGTATTCCCTGGAAGGAGCCAGATATTGCAAATGTTTGTTAATCCTCTTCATTTTCTCTCTTCTCCCACAACATAAATATACACACACACAAAAAAAACATTCACACACATACTTACATTTTGAACCTCTGACAATACAATAACAGATTTAGAAAACTGCAAAAAGTATGACCCCCATACCCCATATTAATATTTAATCAAGTGCTCACCATACATTTCAAGTTAGTCTGAGAAAATTAATTAGCCTGAAAGATGCTTGTCCTTTAAAGGCACTGTAATCCCTTTTGAAAATGTAAATGAGATAATCCTTTGGTGAGTGCAAGCAACTGTTCATTTAATTCCATGTGAGGTTTTCAAGATGTCAGTAGAAACCCATCCTACGTCATTTGAGTTTATTGGTTATAAATTTACCACCTAAAGTATTTTGTGGAAGAAAAAATTGAGAGAATTTGGTCCTCTTTCTTTCAGATCACTTCTTCCCTTGCATAAATCCGAGTGTGACCTAAGAAGGGAAAGAAAAAACCCATTGGGGACTCTTCCTTTTCTAGTCTTCTTAATTGATTCCCTTGTTATCAGAAGACTAAGAGGCATTCTTGAGATCAAGGAAGGTCTAACACTATTTGAACACACTGTGAAGAAGAGTATGAAAAAATAGATTTCAAAAGTGTGAATGACTGTTATCCCCCTACCTGCTACTCTCTTACTATCTCATCAATCAAAACTGCCACAATTTCATATTGTTATAGACTACATATCCTGTTTTGTCGCTGATAGGAATTTAAAGCTAGAATTTTTCCCTCTCTTGGTTGCTGTAAATGTGTTTTGGCCACTATAAATATTTTCTTGCTTAGAACTTGCCTTTCTTTTCAAAATTCTCTGGTTTTCCGGCTAATCTAACTTCTTCTACCTCACCATTTTCTTCGAGCATAGCTGTCAGCTGTACATTTTTTTGCCTAGAGCAACTATGGAATGGATAGTCCTGTTTGTTTGTTTGTTTGTTTTTTAACTTCTGATGGTTATTTTATCCCTTAATAAATGACATATCCTCTTCCTATAAATCTTTCCTCTATGTTTCCTACTGCACTCTCCATGAAGGATATAGACTACAACTAGAACCATGCATAAATAGTCTCTCCCAATGGAGGACTCTACCAGTTCATCCTGAGTCTTGTCCTTTTTTATCCCTTTTCAGATAAATGGACAGATCCAAGTTTTAAAACGCTTTAAGGACTCATTTCCACAAACTTCTCTGAGGACCAAATATTCTTACTCACACCGGAAGCTCCACCAAAGAGAGGGATGATAATAAGATTATACATTTCAATGTGAGAACTCTCATCTGAAAAGCTGCTACTGTGTGTGGTTTTGGGCACCACAATATGAAAAGGATATAAAGCTATTAGTGTGAAAGAAAATCTAAAAAAATGGCAAAGGGTTTAGAGGTGAAGTGTATGAGGAGTGGCTGAGGTCACTTGGTCTGTTCAGCCTGGAGGAGACTGAGGGAACTCCTCACTGCAGTTACAACTTTCTCAGAAGCAGAAGCGGAGGGGCAGGCACTGATCACTTCTTTCTGGTGACCAGTGATGGGACCCCAGAGAATGGCATGAAGTTGTGTCAGTGGAGGTTTGGGTTGGATATTAGGAAAAGGCTCTTTACCCAGAGGGTGGTTGGGCACTGGAATAGTGCAGTGGTCACAGCACCAAGGCTGACAGGTCAAGAAGCATTTGGACAATGCTCTCAGGCACATGGTGTGACTCTTGGGGTGTCCTGTGCAGGGCCAGAAGGTGGATTTTGGTGATCCCAGTTTGTCACTTCCAACTCAGAATATTTTATGATTCTATATGAAAATTCAGAATAAAATATTTGAATTTGAAATGTATTGGAAAAAAACTGTAGTGCATCTTAAAACCTTAGGTCTCACAGAACTAGTATTTGTTCTGCTTGTTAGCATGCAGAGATGACTGGCAATAGCTCATGTAAGAGATAAGCTTGGGAGCATAGATTTTTTACTCTGTGGTGTTTGGGGTTCTCCCATATTTGAATGTGGTCCATTTTTCCAAAGCAAAACAATAGCATATATAGGTGAGTCTTTATCTGTGAATGGGTGTCTGTAAATGGATGTTTGTATAAAAGTTCTGCCTCTGATTCTTTGTGTTTTCACTTACAAGGAGGAATAAATGTGTTCATGTTTTATTTTTAATAGCAAAGGATCTATTTCACACTGTGCTGCTTTTCTTCA
Organism: Acanthiza pusilla; assembly: GCA_036630365.1. Taxonomy (NCBI): domain Eukaryota; kingdom Metazoa; phylum Chordata; class Aves; order Passeriformes; family Acanthizidae; genus Acanthiza; species Acanthiza pusilla. The sequence goes on from JAXCHO010000018.1 coordinate 26,689,507, forward strand.
TTGCATAAACAAAAAAAAAAGGAAATTTCCATAGCAAAAGTCTTCTTCCAATATAACAAGTGCATGAAAAATTTCTCATTGATGATAATATTCCATTCTCTAAATGTTTCCTGCTTTTTGTTTATGAACTGACTTTCCTTAAAAACTATGAAATAGCAGCTCTTTCTCTCTTAATTTTCTTTGGTGGCTAAGAAGATTAAAAAAAAAAATTAAGGCAAAAGTAATACCTGGTGACCAAATAAGAATTTTCATATTTATGTCCCTTTTTCTCCTCTGACCCATCCCATATTCTGACCCTTGCCTACTGTTCTGGGTAATTTATTCTGTGTCGGTGTCAGTTTTAGTCCCCTCTAATTCACTGGCTGCCAAGTCTACAAGATTATGTGCAGTGATTTTTGTGTGGTGGATGCCTGTCCACCAGGGACTCACTGAGCTGCAAGTGTCAACTTGGACTTAAACCAATGGCCTAAAGCTACAAGGTAAGTGCAATTTCTTCTGATCCAATATAGCTCTTGCAAGTGTTGTTTCCAAAAGACAGGAATGTTAGCTGTCTTTTACAGCACTAAAATGCATGTTTGGCATCAGGGAACCCCCTACCCCCAGTACATGGAGGCACAGTGAGAAATTCAGGTTGTGCTACTTTTAGTGGTTTATCTTGTCTATGCTCCCCAACCCACTTTCTGAAATTGGAGAGGAACTTGATAAAAGGCAGAAAATCTGACAATGTCATATCAGTTCTCCCCAAGGAGTTTATGTTCTGGTATAAAATCACTGAAAAACAATCACCGAGCAACCAGGTTACAGCTTTGGGCAATCAGTGCCTAAATCCATAGAGCAATTTGAGTTACTTACACCCTTTGGCTCCCTCCCCCCTTTTTGACCTGCTTCCCCTTTTGCTGTGAAGAGAAGTATATATTTTTGCTATTAGACTTCTGTGAGCTGTGCTGCACGGGAAGTGATGTGAGGTCACAGGATGGGGGGTTCACCTACAAATAGCACCACACAATCTGATGTGACATATACGTTTAAAAATCACTTCCAGAGATATTTTCAGCCAAAGGAATACACTCGGAGTAGCACAAAACCAAGGAAGTTAGTGTCAAATATCTAAATCATCATTTGGTTATATCAAAATGTATTTATTCCTGACACAGCACACAGTGAAAACAAATCTTATTTTTCCTCTTTGGCAGCTTTATCCTGCCTTAAAACTGTTGCTTCTTCTGCGGGATCATGTGGAATTCTTTTTCTGTACTGTCTTCTGCTAAAATTTCTGTGATATCACCCAGATTTGTCTTTAGCTTCGTAATACACTAGTGTATCTGAAAATAAGGACTAGAAGGAGGAAAAAACAAAATAGAGTGGAAAGAGCAAGCTGAGCTGATTTTGAATCCTTGGGGAAAGTTTTCAGGCAAATTATCACAGTTTTAATTACTCCAGTGGAGTATTTTCTTAGACCTCTCTCAGAAACAGACTTGTCATAACTTACATGAAGAATGGGTTCACTTTCTTCAGGGCCGTCACCTTATCTCAGAGCTGGAGATCTGGCTTGGTTCACAGTTTCAGAATATTCTGCCTTCCTGTATAATGAAGTCTACCTGTCCTGTGACCTTGGCAGCACTTTCCAGGTTCCCTGTCGGTTGGTGTCAGCTCATTTCTCTCATGCAACTACAACCAGCCTTAAAGATGCTCTAGAAATCACATTAGCAAATAATCCAGATTAATTTAGCCTTCCAGAAAGGTGCTGGAAGCAATGGGGGCTATAAAATAGTCTGTCAATTCTTTCCAAACTTTCAATCCTCTTGCTCCATATTGGTATCTGTTTGTTACTTGGTTGTGTTTCATGAGTCAAAGTCTCATAAGCGTTACATTGTGCAACATGCCATGCAAAAATCATTGCTATGCAACTTGTTTATTTTGATTCCAAATTCCCTAGCTTTCAAAAAAACACCTTCTAGCAAATCAGCTCCTATCAGGAACTGAAGATTTTTAACCATGGTTGTCTCCAGCTGCTATTTCTCTCCTAGAAGTATAGGCATTTTTTTAATAACTTAGACAAGCAAATGTTACCTGCTCTCAACTGAGACATCAGTTATAGTTCAGGTATTGAAACTAGTAGCTGCAGAGTGAACAAATATATTTTATGCATGCTAACAGGTACTTTATGTTCCACAGCCTTACCATGTGTTATTTTGATAAAGATCTTCCCATGGACAACATAACCTCCATTTCAATCCATCCTGCATTCAAGTTCTCCACCTCTATTTGCAAGTGTCTCAACACAGACCCTATAAAACTTCAATTACTTCTAAGAAACATCTGATCATTTTCCACACTCAAGGAAGCATTATCTTTTAAAAGCTGATTACTTTGTTCTTATTGCTGCAATAGCAAGGAATTGTGTTTGTGGTACAGCCTTAGATGGCAATTATGACCTGTGTGTGCTCATTAGCTCTTGAACAGCATTTATGTGGGACAGACAGGAAGAGATATTGCTGTCCATTTCAGTTTGTATGGGGAAAAGCTGTAATTTGAATAGGATGAAATATGCAGCCGACACCAACTGTCTGGTGGTGCCTGGTGGAAGTCTGCACAACTTGCTGGCTACTTGCAGTGAGGAGGGACTTTTTGCAGTGTATCCACGGTGGAGAACAGACACTGAGTTATAGGGTGAGGTTTTGTTTGGTGTTGCCTGCTTCAAACATATGCAGCTGGAGGGGTGGGAGTTTGTGCACTAGCCTGCTCTTTCAATCACATACATGCAAGTGCCTATTCAGAATGCATTTTACGATTTTTCATATATAATTTAGACCTGTTTTGGGCATATACAGCAGGATGAATACATGAAGAAGCCTGCATAATTTATGCCTCATCTATTTAGGTACTTTCTGCTATAGATAACATACAATATGATACTAGAAAACAAGACTACTGTCTTCGGTAGATACTACCGAAAAATCCCTGAGCTTAACTTCAGTTCTTCCAATGAAAGCCTCATTTAAAAATTAATATTCATTGTCAGAAAGATCATGAGTTTGATGATGACACTCAGCTTAGAACATAAGCTCTTTAATTGACAAAAATTGACGATGAGGTTTTTGCCATCACACTGGGTACAGATGCTCAGGTGCTGGCAGTGGGAGCTGCAGGGGGCATGACTGAGCCATGGTGGCACCTTGGGCTAGAAAAGGTTTAAAAAGGGCAGAAAAACTGACCGAGAGTAGAGTGAGGGGAAAAAAGGTGAGAAACAGCCCTACAGCCCAAAGTGAGGAGGAGGAGGTGTTCTAAGTAGCAAAGCAGAGAATCCCCACAGGAGTATGCCAGCCCTTGGAAGAGATCATGATGGAGCAAGTATCCACACCACAGTACATGGAGGACTTCACACAGAAGCAGGTAGATACTCCTGAAGGAAGTTCATGCAGCAGCAGCAGATAAATGTGAGAAGGAAGAGGTAGCGGAGAAGATTTGTTATGGACTGGCCTCAGACTCTATTCCCTATTCTCTTTGTGCCGTTAGGGGTGGGTGGTGACTGACTTAGATTTTGTCTTTGCTTCTCATCATCAGACTTTATTTTAAATTGGAAATAATTTAAATTATTTCCCCCCCAAGTCTGTTGTGCCTGTGATGGTAATTGGAGAGTGTCTTTAACTCAGCTCCCCTGATTTTCCTTTTTATTTTCTCCCCTTGTCCTGTTGAGGAGCAGGAGCATGAGAGCAGCTGGGCATCTGACACCCAGTCCCCTCTAGGGGTGACAATCTAACAGTGACCACAGAATACAACAAAAGAATTATTGTGATAATAATTTGATAATTATAATTACAATAAATCTATTGTTATATTCTGTGGACACTGTGATGGGTTGATCTCGATACCTTTTACTGGTGTGAAAACCAGTTCTTATGGGTCATCCTGTGTTGCTGTCTCTTAACCGCTTTTCTTGAAAACAGCTGTAGTAAGTGACAGAAGACTGCTGTCTGAAACAGTTTCTCCATTGGGAACCAATTCTTATTCCTTATGTCTGGGCATTGAGTATAGTCCTTGAAAACACACTGCTCACAAGATCCAGCTTCTCCGGTTCTGCAGGCATTTTAGTCACAGCAGGGCATTTTGTACGTTGTTGAGAGAAAAGACAGAGGACCTGGAGGGGCGAGACAGCTGTTTGAGTGGCCACTGCAAGGCAGGCACCATATCATGAGGCTTTTCAGACAGCACTAGATGACTTTGGTTTGACTGCCAAATTCCATCCTACCTGATCTAGAACACCTGGTGCTTCAATTCAGATTTTTTATCAATGCTATGTTTTTGGTGCATAAATGTATACTTGAAGGCTCACCAAGAACTAGGGGAAACTCCATGGCTGATTCTTCCAAAGTGAACCAAGATAATAAAAGAAACCAGTATTCTATGACCTTTAACGAGGCTGAACAACATCTGGTACCCAAAATTAGGTTCTTGAGTAAATAATGAAGGCTTTAACAAAAATATACAGAGAAGAAATTGCCTCAGTGTCATATTAAAATCCTTTCTCCTACTGCTGTTCAAACACAGAATCATAGAATATCTTGAGCTGGAAGGGACCCACAAGGTTCATCAAAATCCAGCTCCTGGCCCTGCACAAGACAACCCCAAGAATAACACCATGTGCCTGAGACTATTGGCCAAATGCTTCTTGAACTCTGGCAGGCTGGTACTGGGTCCACTTCACTGGGGAGCTGTGCCAGCGCCCAACATCTAACTTCCATGCCAAGCTATAGACTGCAGTGAGGTCTCCCCTCAGTCTCCTCCAGGCTGAGCAGACCAAGTGACCTCAGCCACTCCTCATATGGCTTCCCCTCTAGACCTTTCACCATCCTCATGGTCCTCCTTTGGACACTCCCTAATAATCTAATTTTTTTTATATTGTGGCACCCAAAACTGCTCCCAGCACTCGAGGTGAGGCCGCCCCAGTGCAGAGCAGAGCAGAGCAGGACAATCCTCTCCCATGTCCGGCCAGCAATGCTGTGCCTGATGCCTACCAGGACATGGCTGGCTCTCCTGGCTGCCAGGACACTGCTGAATCATGTTCAACTTGCCATCGACCAGGACCCCCAGATCCCTTTCTGTGGTGCTGCTCTTCAGCCTCTTGTTGCTCAGTCTGCCTGTACATCCAGGGTTGCCTCATCCCATGCGCAGAATATGGCACTTGTCCTTGTTAAACTCTGTATTTTTGGTGGTAGTCCAACTGTCAAATTTCATATGGAAGAACTTGAACATTGCCATTCAATTTATGGCGTGGTATTTATTTCTTTGACAAGCATCCAACTTGTATTTTGAGCATGAATTTATTTCTTGTTAGTTGCTTGGTATCATGTGTCACTGAAAAAAATTTCTTTACATGGAGAATGCCTGTAGTTAGAAACCTTATTGAATGTAATGAAACTTATCATGAGCAGCCACAGAGAAGTCCAGCAAAAGTTCAATTGCTTAAGGGGAAAAGGTTATAAATAATACTGGAGAATAACTGTACTGTCAATGTGTTCCCAAATACTTTGGGACAGTTGTAGAGATCAGAAGTCTAGTTGTAGAGAGTCACTATATGCATTTTAACACCTTCCCTGGGGCCTTGCTGCAATCCAGTATGTTTTAGTAATAGTTGAGGTGACCCTGGAATGACTTACAAATTCAGTTCTCTTACACTTATACATGTCTGACAAGAACATCAGAAACCAACAGAAGACACCTAAGTAACATGATATTACCCAAGAAGAAAACATATCCTCTAAAAAAGAAGTGATCAGGTACTAGTGCAAACCTCAGTGAAACTATCTTTTTTGTGGATCCCTATCTCATTGCCTGCCTTCTCACATATATGGTCCCTCACACCATGAGCTAAAACAATGGGCATATGCAAGAAAGTAAACCAGAAAGTGGGGTCTCCAAATCACATTTAATGTTATATGTGTATATATATATGTTAATGAATCGCCTCAGTTATGTAAATAAACTTGAAAACACATACAATGTCCCCATTAGCCTTTTACTTTGGATCAAGAGACTGCTTTCAAACTGGACTCTCAGGTCAGCTCAACTTACCACATACACGTTCTCGTCAACAAATGTTCTCAATGCTCAGACTGGCTTCATCTTTGACAAGAACTAAACTAAAGACTTGGTTTGAGCAATACAGAGCAATCCCTACCGGACAATCATTGCTCCCTGGGGACTAGCCATGGGTCCCTGGGGCTGGGAACGGCAGGAGCTCCCTAGGGAAGAGGCAGGGCTGGGCAAGGTCTCACAAGAAGGTCTTGTCCTACCACTCCAGCCTGGGAGCAGGACATGCCATGGGGCAGTACCTGACATAGCGGAGGGGTTTGGACTGGAAATAATGTGATGTAAAACCCACAAAATTTGTGTAGTGCCTCAAAGGTTTCACTTTACAGGTCCTTGCAACTAGCACCACAGTATTTGCTTATGTGTAATTTTGCCACATCAGTCATTTTAGACTCTATCCTCTCTCTGCAGAACAAAGGCAGATAGGTGTCTAGAAAAGCTACATCTAAACTTGTCAGTGTGTTTCCACTGTGGGCAATGAATAGAAAGAGATCTTTCCTGATATGGTTTAGATTAGTTGTGTGAAACTGCCTTAAAATTACTTTTCTTCTGACTGAAAGTGCATTAGGTCAGCTGTGGTAGACAAATACATCTGAAGTTAGGTGAGACAGCCCTCATATACGCTGAAAAACTAGGCACAGTTTAGTCATACATAGCACAAAACAGTATGACAGATAAAAGGGACTCTTCACAGATTACCAAGGATGTGAATTCCCTCAAACTAGCCTCAAGGTGGCTTCAACCATTTATTTCCTCAAACAAAAAAACTGATTTAATGACTAAGAATGCTGGATTCAAATGCCGTTAGCATAAAAATCGTGTAGTCCTGTAACTCCTAAAGATTTATTGCAAATAAACAGAGCCAAACTCTATGGTTCTCAGACCATTAGTTGTCCTTAGGGGGACCATAAAGCCTGCTACCTTTATACCTGTAGCTGAGAAGTGAAATAGAAACTGAAGTACAGTTAGAAAATAGAGTTGAGACCACTTAATACCTGTTTCACACACATTCCTTCACTACTCATGGCCAAGTACTTTCCTTTGTGTGAGTTCTGGCACTTTATTGAGCACCTTGTTGAACTGATCCATCTCTTGAAGTCAGAAGATAGTCCATTTGCCTAGCTTTTCCTTCCCTTACATTCCCTCAGAAAAATAAAAATCATAAAAATGAAAAATAAATAAATTAAAAAAAGGAAAATAATAAAATAAATAAAAGAATAAAATAAAGAAAAGAAAAGAAAAAAAATTGTTTCTTCTGGATGACCTCAATGAGCACTGGAGTGAGTACAGGTCTCAGGGCAAGGCTTTCCAACTGGAAGCAAGGGAGGAAAGAAGAGGCAGCTAAAAAGTGAGGGCAAGGTTATTTGTTCAGTAGGCTCAGCCACAGTTTTGATTTGTACCCTAGGACAGCAAAAGTCTTTTCTGGCTTTGGCAATCTCCTAAGCTAGCAGTGCAACCAGAGAAACCACCCTGTGGAACTACTTTAGTTGAGTTTGCAACTATATGGAGTGCTGGTGCTGATTTTCCAAGGCCGCTTCATTCAGATAATGACTCAGGAAGGTTCCTTATCACTTCTGGAGAACTGATACTTATCATAGAGGCGTGACTTTATATTGAAACATTACACAAGTACAAAAATTCTCTCACAGTCTTGGTCCTGACTAGAAAAGTGCTTCCTTGGTAATGGATGTCCACAATTGGCTTGAGCAGTATTTTCCTTGCTCTTGGTAAGGAAAATACTACAGTCTTGGTAGACTTACAAATAAGTCAGTAGTTTCTTTGGAGGAAATATTGTGCTGAACACTTAATCTGTTTGACTGTATGGCTGCACAAAGTTGTGAGAGATAACGAGGTAGGGGAAGGAGCTGGTTCGAAGAGCAACATCCCTCCAACCTAACTATAGCTCTCGGCACCTTCTCTCTTCAGAAGCAAGAGCTGCTTGTCCAGGTTGTCTGTATAACACTGGGAAGTCAGTGAAACATAGAAAGTAGCGAAATGAGTAAGGAAGCTTCTCATACTTGGCCTGAGGGCAGAATCCTTCACCTATTTAGCATTCATAGTTAAAGTCCCTTTTAGACCTGGAGGTTAAAACCAGTTCAGTCATTTAAAATGGAAAACTGAGAAAAAGACCACAGAACTATAAGCAATCAGAAAATGAGCTGAATGCTGTGAAGCTGGAATAGAAACCACCAGACTCAATGTGGTTATCACTGGGTCCATCCTATATTAAGTGCAATCTACAGGTCAAATCCAGGGAAAAGTGTGTGGCCAGGTCCTACAGGCAGGGTAGCGAAGACAATTCAGAGACAACTCCTAAACTGTCACAAAACTCCTCACAGCTCAGTCATGTGGGTGCAACTTAGGGATATTTTGTGTGGGCTGCTGAATGTTCCTTGAGTGCTCACACAGTCAAGAACAAATCTGAGGACCACATGGCATCCAAAGTGTCAGATATTAAGTATAGACTTCTTCGTAATGAAGATATACCTCTCTACTTTCAAAGTTCCTAATATTCTTCATTTCTCTTCACTAACCATGTAATCTCTGTCCATATAGAGGTTTACACTACATCAGCTGTAGATATCTACAGTATAGACATCTAAAGTTAGGGAGAAGGAATTCTCCCACTAATTTGCTATGATCATTTTAATACAAAAACTCCTTTTGATATAAAAACATGCATCATATTTCTACTTCTTTCCTTGTTACATAAATTCTTCATTTCCCTTCTTTCTTGTAAAGTGGTGACTTGGAGCTTTTGCCCTGGATAGTCAATGGGCCAGGATCAGAAATATCGGATATTGGCATCCTAGGAAACAGCAAGTGATAATGATGTTTATAGATGTGCACTTATCTGTTATGTGCTTATTCATTGGACTCTTGTGTCATAAACCAGTAATTATTTTCTTAGGGTTCTTGTGATGTGTTGACCTCAGCTGCCTGCCTGTCCCTCTCCCCCTCCCTCCTTACCAGCCACTATGAAGAAGCTCATGACAGGGAAATCTCTTACCAGTTGTGCTGGTTTTAGCTAGAGCAGACTTTATTTTCTTCATAGTGGCTGGTAAGGGGCTGTGTTTTGGATTTGTGCTGAACATAAGGATGATAATGCTGAGCTGTTTTTGTTGTTGCTGAGCAGGGCTTTCACAGTGCCAAGGCCTTTTCTGCTTTTCCTACTGCTACGCTGACAAGGGAGATGGGGGTGCGTGGGAGCTGGAGAGGGGACACAGCCAGGACAGTGACCCCAAAGGACCGAAAGGATATTCCAAACCATATGGCATCATGCTCAGTATTTAAAGCTGAGAGGAAGAAGGATATAGGGGGGGACATTTGCAATCATGCTGTTTGCCTTCCCAAGCAACTGTTACATGATGTGGCCATGGTCTCCTGGAGATGGCTGAATGCCTGCTTGCCCATGGGAAGCAGGGAAATAATTCCTTATTTCGCTTTGCTTGTGTGCACAGCTTTTGCTTTCCCTGTTAAACTGCCTGTATCTCTCCCCATGGGTTTTCTAACTTGTACCCTTCCAAATCTTTCCACAGTCCTGCTGGTGGGGGAGTGAGAAGCGGCTGCGTGGGGCTTGGTTGATGGCATTGTCCTGTGTAGTCGGCAGAGGGACAACTTGCTTCACCGTGTTCCTCTTCATAGGCTGCAGGGGAACCTGTGCTCTGGCTCTTGGAACACCCCTTCCCCTTTCTCCTTCTCTGACCTTGGTGTCATAGATGGGTGTTTCTCACAGCTTTTTTCCCTTCACTCCTGTCTCTCCAAGATGCCATGCGCCATTTTGCCCTTTCTTAAATATATTTTTGCAGAGGCATCACCAGTATGGCTGACAAGCTCAGCTGCATCCTGTGGGGGATCTGCTTTGGAGCCATCTGGAATGGAGCAAATTATTCCCAGAACCAAGCCTGTGCATTTCTTAGAAGACACAAAGCTGAAGACATCCAAAACAGATCAGAAAATCAGACCAACCAGCATGGAATACAGAGGGTCATGTATGAAGTCCAGAACCCTTTTTTTTAATGCTTCTCATGGACATTAGGTTTTCCTGTGTGCATTTGTTAATTAAATTATATTGGAAGAACTCTAGCACATTTGACATCTGACTGGTCAATTTAAGTCTTCATCTCTTTTGTTAGTGTTGTAAAAAGAGATAACATGGCTGGAACAGATTTACTTACTGAATTCTGATGCAGTTTTAAGGTTTAAGAAAAACATATGATTTTGAGATCTGATACATGGAACTTGCTTGACTTTAGCTGCTTTCCACTGTACTGTCAGACCTAGATTACCTGTTATAAGTCCACCCATTAACAATTTGCTTGGTTCCACAGTAAATTTTGTATAATTATCACTGCTGTTTTTACTGTAGCCCAACTTTAACTTTCAGCTTATGATAAATGTGCTCTTTTCTTCAATCTTTTATCTGCTAGTTTCCATGTAACTCTTTATATACAAATAGTTTTGTTTTGTGCCTGCTATCACCCTTACATAACCAAAGATGTAATTTATACTATTTTAGAATATTCAGGATTTCAACTGTGAATGTCAATGTCTGATACTCTGTTATTTGCATCCTCTTTATGACAATTGGTGGTGATAATGAACCTTCCTGCTCTTGCAGTGATGGTGTTGCCATTCATCTTCTTTCTTGTGGCCTTTCACACCTTTGAATCTTCATAGTATGTATTAGACATAGACAGAATTTTATAAATCTGGTCAGTTAATAGAAATGTTTTCATTTCATAGAAGAGTTGCACTTCAGGTTCATATTAAAAAAAACCAAAAGTTTTTGGAGCCAGCTAATTCTTTTGTAGAGAAACCATTTGTTCGTTACCCATTACCTGTCTGCAAAACATTTCATATTTTGTGAAAGGTCATGACTCAATATTGCAACTGGATCATATTTTTTTATATTAAATGCTCCTTAAATATTAAACAAAAGGCATTAGGAAGTAGGAGATTTATGAAAAAACAATTACTGTATCAACAATTATTTTGGAATTTTGCTTTGAAGTACATTAATGAAATGAGCTTGATACTTTCATGTAGTCTTTGTCTTTCAGTCAGTATTCTTTAAGATTGAAATTATTCTCTGTAAAATTTAGCTGACTAGTCATATAAGCTTTAACTGGTATAAAGCAGAAAGATAGGCAGTTCCAGGAGCTAATTAATACAGGGAAAAAGCATTTAGAAGATTACTCACTTTCTGGAGTTATCTATCTCTCTGTCTTCAGTGACTGTAGAGAAGATATCTGACGTTTAGATGTTTGAAATCAAGTAAGGTGAATCTCACCCCTAGTGCCAAGACTGGACAATGGTGACTCAGGACTCAGGTACTGAACATTTCCCAGTGAACCTGCAGCTGGAAGACAGTCCTCAAAACTGAAATCACTCAGGTGCATAGCTCAGAAGTAAAGAAAAATAAGTTACTATAATATCATTATGGAATCAAATTAAATAGAGTGGACAGAGTTCTCATGGGATTTCCTTTGTTTATTTGCTTTCCTATGCCTGTTATCTTACAGCAATCTGGCTACAGCAGTAGATATCCCACAGTTAGCTCATCCACTGGGAGAATATCAAAGATTTGACAATATACACCAACCTTATTAGATTATTTATTCAAAGCTGAATTTACCTATTACCGAATTCTAAATATAAATGTATTGTTTTTTCTTCTCACATGAAAACATTAGACCTAATTCTCAACAGCTTTGGCAAGGAGAACAATGTTTTATCGTTTCACACAAAGTGTAGCAATTATAGAAAGGTGCAGTCCTCTGAGACAAGCATTTGTAGCTGGTAGATTACCATGAAAGTAAGGGTATTTCAACGAAGCTCCTTCCCCTCTACACTCCATCACTTTCCATTACTGACAATCCACTGGCATGGCATGCATGGACAAAATTCCCTGCACACTGAGAGCTTGGGGATCTCATATCTGTTTGTTAAAGTAACAGTTGCATTTAATCAAAAGAAAAATCCATCCTCCATTAATAAATAATGTATACATCTAACATTATAGTCAAGCAAGAAAATACAAACAGTTCCAGTTTTTGAGTTCCAGTATTTGAGTGTGATGTTTGCCCTTTGTAAAAGTTATACTGCTGACTTATAAGGACATTACATCCATGATGTTTCATTTAGGGCAGTTTGGAGTCTCAGGCTTCTATTATGGATTCATACACAATTCAGAAATAAAAAATGTCTCTTGAGCTTTAGGCTGGGGTACAGGGCTTCAGCCAGGCAGGGGTGTGCTTAATTATTACACAATGTTAAGTATTAAACACAGCTTCATAAGGAGGAATGCATGGTTGGAAACTATGAGAAGAGTTTTCTGAAAGGTCCCTATTTCTTAAGGATTCAGATGATGTAATAATTCATCTAATGCATCCTAGACATTTCCCCCTGTATCCTAGATTTAAAAAAAACCATTAAAATCTACAGTGTTTAAAAAACGTTCAATCAGATTCGAACTTAAGGTATTGATATTTATAACACAATGTGTTTACTTTGTGTTTCAACTGAGAAGGAGTTCAATCTACTGATTTTTTTCTAGGCAAATACCATTTTAATAGATTTTGGGAATTTTTATAGATTTCTAAGGATGCAGATAAGGACTTCTGAAATTTGCAAACTCAGTAGTAACTTCCATTGGTATTAGTGACATTTGGGTATTCACTTGAAAATCCTTTCTATATTTTTCAGCTTACACACTTTTAGAGGATGGGTCTTATTTAATAAAATTGATTCATATCTTTAAGCATCTTTGAAATTAATGGAAATGGTGCAGACAGTGCAAGTGTGTCCAGGCTTTTACTCAGAGTGGAAAAATAAGAAAAATGCCATTTTCTTTGTCTGCTTACTGAAAGACAACTATTACTAATGAGATTCCTTAGGCTACCCAAACATTTTCCGATGTGACAGTGGAAACCCATGGACACATTGGAGTCTAATCATGTTCTGGTGCTTCTCCCAAGATACGTGAGGCAGCCAAATTCACCTCTCAGGATGCAATTGCTTAATCTTAGAACTCATGTAAATTGACATGATTGCAATGTAGCTAGTAATACATGATATAAGGTTTCTAGGCTTCCCCTTATTGAGACATCTATACGGGCTTCAGCTTTATCAATATAGATATGTAGTGTGATTATATGCAGTTAGACACCAGTTGCTGCTCCATAATTTTGTTTTGTACATGCTTTCTAAAATTTCATGAATGCTAGCCTCCTGTAGAGATGTCTTGAGTACTTACAAACCACATAATATTTCAAGGGGCTTAGGGAGCTATTCATCCTAAGCTAAAACACCAAAATCTGATCATCTGAGTACCTAAAGTAGCTTGCTTATATGACAGACAGACATGTTAGATAGCTACCTACACTGAAGAAATCAAACACAAGAGTTAGCTAAATCCCTTACTCTGGTGGTGTTTTGACAAACATGGATGTGTCATATCAATTTAGATGCTGCAGCCTGCAATGGCAGCTTCTGAAGGTACAAATTTCTTACGTTTGACAGCACTGTGCAGGCATCTGCAGGACAGGTATCCTATCCTATCCTGTCTTGTCCTGTCCTGTCCTGTCCTATCCCATCCCATCCCATCCCATCCCATCCCATCCCATCCCATCCCATCCCATCCCATCCCATCCCATCCCATCCCATCCCATCCCATCCCATCCCATCCCATCCCATCCCATCCCATCCCATCCCATCCCATCCTATACTTTGTGTTTAGAAATTAAGCAAGACAAAATGGCTGTAGAGATAATTTTTCCACTTCTACTTTCTTCAGGCCGAAGTCTTGCTTTTACTATACCCTGAGCACTGCTATTTCCTTTGCTCATACTGATGGCAGAATCCAGCCTTGCTGAAAATGAAGTTACAGAATTTGTCTTTTTTAGTTTGTCTTTGGCAACAACCAAAACGTTGCTTCAATCCACAATTTGACACAATTAGTAATGATAGCATTAACATTAAAAGACTGGGGAATACCATTTAATTTAAACTATGATCCAATTAAATTATCTGTGATTGAACACATGACTAAACTGTTGTAATTTTCTTGAAACATGTTTGACTTTCAAAGTGACAGTGTAGTCCCAGTAGAAATATTGGTAGTAATAAGATTTAAATTGATCAAATTCTAGCTTTAGGTACATCACTCTTAAGCTTCACATGTCAGACCAGTCACAAACCTTTTGAAATTAATATATATATAAGATCACCTCCCAAATATTCAAATTACTATTGTAATGTTTAATAGGAGGACAAAATTAAGTAAATCTTCTGTAAATCTGATAATTTTGTCTAGACGAACACAAGAACAGTATCTTACCAATTCGCTGAAAAGGTGTATTTTTTCTGGTTTCTACAATTCAAACATTAAATAGGTGCATCAGAAAGAAAGTGCTTTTCATTCACATCACATTTAGTCCAACAACTAGTTGATGACAATTTTTAAAAAGTGGTCTGATGGGTGAATTTGAGTCTTTCCCCATTTACATTTACCAAGAACACCATGACATTTGAAGACCACTCTTTCTGTATATGTTGTACTGAGCTGGACTGAATTCTCATAGAGCTCTTCTTGCCTGTTTGCTCTGTCTGTGTATTGACTGTTCAGCTTCACCAGTCTGTGTGCAAGCACCCTTGGAAATACATGCAAGCAGCAATGTTACAGATTAGAGTTTTTAATGCAGTGTGCGAAGAGTATCTCATTGCGTGTATTGAATCAAATTACTCTTTAGGCATTACTATTATTACTATTTTATTGCTATAGCTATCTATGCATCTTCCAGTATTTTCCAGCAGTAAAACTAAAAAACTTCTGGGGTGAATGCAAAATTTATGGCTATGCACTTAAGTGCTTTTTAATTCTTACGAGAATAAGAAAAAAAATAAAGCTATAGTACGGATGATGAAATATTTTCCTTTTCTATCAGTAGGAAATCAGATTACACTTAGAAATACTTTGCTAAGAATGCAGTTCTAAATGGAGTTTACCTCTGCATATAAACCCCTATCCCTTTTGGTACCCAAAT
Organism: Acanthiza pusilla; assembly: GCA_036630365.1. Classification (NCBI taxonomy): domain Eukaryota; kingdom Metazoa; phylum Chordata; class Aves; order Passeriformes; family Acanthizidae; genus Acanthiza; species Acanthiza pusilla. Next base: position 26,704,644 of record JAXCHO010000018.1, read on the forward strand.
ATATTTATTAGACTCCTCTGTTTTTATTCTAATTTGCAACCTGTTTAGGGACAGAAGATGTAGCTATGGAATCAAACATTTTTGGTTTTAATCTTGTTAATTATAGTTGTTTTGTTCACTATTAGAAAAAGCATCAGGTTTTAAGGATATAAAATTAAAAATTTTCCTCTTGTACCCTTCATAATGATAATGTTATATGGAAAGATGTTGATATATATTTATTTTGCCATTTTCATTATGAAAACAGCAAAGATCTGCTGCCTCCTTTTTAGCAGAATTCTGCATCTCATGGAGTACTAGATCTTCTTTTCCTCTTTTGTGGCCCTGATAATCAAATGAACACTTTTCTTGGTAAAACAGGCATCCAAAGTACTCCTGTTTCTGTAAACGGGGGATCTGTTAATTCTACTTGATACACAGAGTGTATCCATAATGGATTCAGTAACAAAGGATGAGATGAAATCTATCCGCACGAAAAATCTAAATTTTAAATATCAAATGCTCAGTCCTTGTAGACTTTCTAGATAGGAATTTCTGAATTCTCCAGAGGGGAGAGCTGCCCAACAAAAACTAGGACCATAAATCAGGCAAACATAAAGCAAATGTGAAGTTAAACACGATGCAGAGTGCATCCCATTCAGTATTTGCAGCATTAGAAATATATGTTCTTGAATTTCACAAAATCATGGAATATTCTGAGTTGAAAGGGACCCACAAGGATCATCGAGTCCAAATACGGGTTTCTTACCAAAATCTCCCCATCACAGAACTGGCTTAACTTGCTGTCTCCGGAAAGGGGGTTGTTTCTAGGGAGAAAGAGCAGTGAGATACACATTCTTTGAACATAACGTCTACAGATTCATAATCAAAAGTCTTAGAAATTACTTTGAAAATTGTAATATGCGGATGTAATTTGCCCTATATGGGACAACAGCTATGCATCTATAATGTTCAGTGAAATCTCTGTTTCCCTCGGCCTTTTTGAACATCCCCATGATCATTCATTATGTGCAAAATTATTTCAATACTTTCCCCCATAGTAACAGCAAGTGACAGCACTCTGAGTACTTCAGTGTTGCAGCACTCTTATGCCATTCAGTTCTAAGAAATGTAAGCAGCCTTTATGTACATAAAAAAAAATTTCAATTAAGCATTGTGTCCCATTTTTCAGCACAAGTATTACCTTCAAGCAATAAGGAATAAATTGCTTTATAGCTAGGAAAATACCCAAGGTAATTCAAGTCATTCATCCTGTTATGATCCTTGTCCCTATGATACAAAATGTACTCGCTCTGCAGTTATTCTGTAATGCTGATAAAAGATAAAGAATTTCCCTTTACAATATTTCTAATATTTATGAAGATATATCTTGGGTTTATTCAAGACTTTTTTTTCTAATCCAACAAAAAGTCCATTGTGAATTTGGATGAGAGACGTGTCAATTTAAAATATGAATTAATGCATGGGTCATCTTAGTGAGAGTCGGAAAAATGTTTTGTTTCCCACATATCTAAGGAGCATAAGCTGCTTGAAAATTATCTTGATCCAAGTCTATTTTAATAGAATATAATCCATAACCAAATCTTTTAGGAGAGTAAAAATTAGTGTGATCAGCCCCAATCATTTTACTAAAAGGAACTCAAAAAATCCTGTGGTAACAACTGAAATTTGAAACATTTATGTTGTTGTGGTTTTTTGGATTTTTTTGGTGTGGGTGTTGTGGGGGGGTTTTTTTTGTTTTTTTAGCTTAACTACTAAAACAAATTCTTCAGGCTTAATAAAAGTTGTTAGATATTTCTGTAAATTTATCTAGACCGTTATCAAGTCTCATATTCCCTCCATGAAGTTAATAATCCTTTTTGTCTTGTCAATCCAAGCTCTCTTTATTTCCTTCACAGGATTCTGAATTCTTTCTTTGATATTCTGAAGTCTGGATTGCATCTGAAAGGTCCATCTTCTCCTGTGATGGGGAACAACATGCAAGTTGATATCAAAAAAATGTCAAACTGTCTCTTATATTCTCCTATTGGAGATAAAATCAAACTGCTCTTCAGGAAGAGCACGATCACTCAGTCTCTGTCTGAAGACAAGTTAGGAGAAGACACCATGGTTGTAAGAGTTGCTATGAGTTCTAAATGATGAGGATGTGAAAAAGAATAAATGGGAAGATGCTGCACATGACATGCAAACAACCCATAAAAAGCAATATTGAAGCTGGGATATATGCAAAGGTGTAGCAAGGAAGGCATGTCAGACAAAGAAAACAGAATTTAAAAAAACTCCAAGTAAAAAGAAAATAAAACATGAGGAGGAAGAAAGGTCAGATCTTCAAGAACTAGAGATAGATGGCATTAAAGGTTTTGTCTGATAATTCACCCAAGGATTGGAAATTGTGTTCTACAGATCTCAAATGGAGAGAATTAGTGCCATTTGTGTCCACTCAACTTGTAGGATGGTTGCACTGCACACATGTGCTTGTAAAGGTATTCAATTATACTGTATTCGAATATACATCTGAAACTACAGAACTGAAAAGTTCCTGGTCTCAAGAACCTTTGACTTGTCAATGCATAGCTTTGCCATACTAAGGGAAGATAAGTCAAGATAATGTAAAAATTAAAATAAAAAAAAATAAAATTCCATGTCGTCATTTAATGGAAACGTCTTGACAGGTTTTGAAGGCCTGACTCCTTACCACCTGAAGATGTCAAGGAGCAATAGTGTAAACATGAAGGCCAGATGCTGAGTAGTTATGTCACAGATCTAGCATTGCACAGCTGAGTGACAACCTTCCCCAAATCCAAGTTTAGTTAACTCATAACTCCTGCATCTCTTTTATCCAGAAATCCAGCTCCGCAAAAAACCCTGTGGGTGGAAAAGAAAGACAGTCTCGGCATTGGCCTATGAGGTTTTACTCTGCAAGCCCCATATGAGTGCTGTTAATTACTGTGCGAATATTACTTCTGGTAGCTACACATCCAATCAATACACAGATTAGATACACACAGTCAATAGAATCTGTCCTGTTCAGGATGAAAACAACTCCTGATGACTTCAGTGAAATTTGGCCCATCTACTTCACTCAATTTTATGCAGCTGCATCAGAGCATAAAGCATAATATTATTCAAATATCCCATCATGGCAAAAAATATTACTGACCTAACTGAAACAGGAATATCCATGTCACAGAAGGATTACAAATGACATTTGATGGTCCTGATTAGTGCAAAAACTATTAGGAGTATCCTGTCAACAATATGAAAAGACTTATGATTGAAATGAGGGGGTTTGAAGAAGAATTATTATACATCCTAAAGAAATTGAAACAATTTTTGTAATAGTTATAGCACATCAGTGATATTTTCCTGATTTGGAAAATGATTGTAACTCGCTGGAAAGGTTTATTATGGAGCTGAATAATTTATACGTCACCGTTATATTTGATGAAAAGCAGAGTCAGAAGACTGTTAACTATCTTGATGTAAGTCAGGCACTGATTTGATACCAGTGATAGCAGAGCATATTTTAGTTTTTTGTGGATGAGATAGAAATCATCACTGAAAAAATCTAATTTTTTTTTGACAAAAGACTTAAAAATAAGAGAAAATTTTATATAATAGTTACATTAACACCAGATATGACCATGCTCAAGAAAGAAGAGTTTCCATAGCACCCCTGTAAAGTCACCTCTGCCCCAGCATTATGGCAATATTAAATGCAAAATACTATGACTAATAGAAACAATTTTTTTGGCACCACAAGTATTTTATAGACTCATTTCACAGAATTTGTAGTAGTTTCAATGGAATAAGGCCAACCCAAAACCAAAGAGGTATACCTTGAAAATAATGTATTTAACACAGATGGAAGGTTTTCTGGTTTTCACAGTTATGAGTGATGGCTCCCAGGACTCCTCACTGACACCGATATTATTGCATGTCTTCATTAATGACATAGTGGGATTGAATATACTCTCAGCAAACTTGCATATGACACCAAGCTGGGTGGGATGTTAGAAGGACAAGATGTCATCTCAAGGGACCTGGAGAAGCTTGAGAATTGGGTCCAGGGGAACCTCAAAATTCAATAAGGCACAGTCCAAGATCCAATGCTTGTGTTGTGGAAATCTCCAATATCAATACAGACTGGGCTTTGAATGGATCGACAGCAGCCCTGCAGGGAGAAACTTGGGAATACTGGTGGAAAAATTTGTCATGAGCCAGAAATGCCCACTCGTAGCCCAAAAAGAAAACTGTATCCCAGACTGCACTAAAAAAAACCAAACAAACCAAACATGGTCACCAGGGTGAGGGAGGTGATTCTTCCTTCTGTACTCCACTCTCATGAGACCTCAGCCTGGAGCGCTGCATCCAGGTCCGGGGTCCTCAGCACAAGAAAGATGTAGACCTGTTGGAGCAGTCCAGAGGAAGGCCATGAAGGTCATCAAAGGGATGGAACACAAAGGATTGAGAGTTCAGGTTGTTCAGGTTGTTCAGCCTGGAAAGGACAAAGCTACAGAGACACCTTATTGTGGCCTTTCAATATTTAAAGATGGATTATAAAGAAGACGGAGAGATACTTTTTGCCAAAGCCTATAGTGACAGGGCAAGGGCCAATGGTTTCAGACTGAAAGAGGGCAGATTTAGATTGGACATGAGGAAGACTTTTTTTATTTTGAGAGTGGGGACACTCTGGCACAGATTGCCCAGAGAAGTTATGAATGCTCCATCCCTGGAACTGTTCAAAGTCAGGTTGGATGGGGCTTTGAGCAATCTGGTCTAGTAAAAGAAGTCTCTATCTATTGAAGGGGAAAAGAAGTACCTATCCATTTCAGGGGAATGGCAATAGATTATTTCTCTCTTTATATATAATTCCCAGTGAACATGGCCCCCTTGGGGTACTGTTCACACTTGGAATCCCAATTCAAAGACCAATAAACCAGACCTTTGTTGACAGAAGTCAGCAACTTCTTTGTTAGACATTCTCACTTTTTTATTATCATCTGTTAATAGAGCTCAGAGTATATATTGGCATATTTCATGCCTAAATACTGTAACAATTATATTTTTGCTGGAAGGCCAGTAGTTGCTTTTAAAGGGAATAAAAGATATTAAAGACCTCTTGATACATAGTAACTATGCTAAATATATCAATTAAAGTAATTTCCTAAGTAGTCCTGGGCTAAAGTGCTTTCTTCTCCTAACCACAAGCAGTTCATAAAATGACATTAAGACAAAATTCACTTATCCACTCCCTGGTTGGAGTCTTTGGATAAAACAGACATCCCAGCCTAGTGACTGTCACATATTTATTGAAGTGCCTCTGTCTTACAGTTTATGCCGTAGAGAAAGCCTGAAAAAATCTGAGGTTTTGAGCATGAAAATCCACCTGGGAGGAATTACACATTCCCACCTGGAGCAAAGGTTTGCCTGGAAGGTAAATATGACGTAAAATCTGGCTTAACTTAGATAGGCACAGAGTGTCTGGTAGCAGAGGTGGTTAAGAGCTTCAGAGCTGCATAAAGAAGCTCCCATAAAGCTCCTCAGGCTACAGGACCCTCCCCTTGACATTGGCTCTCTGCAGGAGTATTTTCAGGGTTGATTATAAGCAACATGGCAGCTATTTATGGGAGGAAAATACAAATATATCCATTGCTTGGGGTGTGGCACAGGGGGCACTTACTTGGACAGGATTTGGACCTCTGTCAATCAATCCATTTGCTCTCATCGATCATGATTCCCATGCAGATATTTGAGATTGCATGCAGTGCCTGAGTGCCAGCTAAAGCTAAAGATGGGATCAGGCCTCCTATACACCATGCTGTATTTAGTGACTCCATACAAATATCTTGGATGGCTTAGGGTATGTGAAAAAGTACTATTTTTTTGCAGAGAAATCACCACTGAATGAAGCCTGAGTCAGTGACATTCAGCACAGAGGATGACTTCAGGTGCTTGTTTTCAGAAATGCAGATATCTCTCCTGTAAGGACTGATGCCACCTGTTGCAGAACCTCCTAGGATTTTTACGTAGTCAGTTCCTCAGTGGATGTCTGATGTTAATTCCCAGAATGATGGGATTCAGAGTGCCCTTGGGAGAGCTTTGTTGCACCCGGTGTTGAAACAGCCTTTACATGTACACTGGTTTTAGCTGGAACAAAGCTAAACTTCCTCGTAGCCAGTGGTGTGGTGCCATGTTTTACATTTCTGACCAAACATAATAATTTATAACTATTGCTGAACAGTGTCTGCAAGTGTCAAAATCTTCTCTGGTCCTCACTCTGCCTCCACCCAGTGAATAAAATAGGCAAGCATGAGGCTGGGAGGGGATGCAACTGGGCAGATGACCCAAACTTACCAAAGAGGTATTCCATGCCGCACAATGTCATGCTGAGACGTAAAAAGGGAGATTAACCATTTTTGCTTGGGAGCCGGCAGGGCATCAGGCAACTGCTTGAAACATGGTGAGTAATTGCTTTGTATCACTTGTTTTGTTCTGTTTTCTTTTCCTCTTCCACTGTTCTTTTATTTATGAAACTACATTTATTTTGACTCGTGAGTTTTACCCTGTCTTTTCTCTTCCCATATTGTACTGGTGGTAGGGGGTGGACAAAAAGAGTGAGCAGCTGTGTGGTGCTTAACTGTTTACCAGGGTTAACCCAAAATAGCATGGCATAAACAAAAATATTATTTTTGTATCCAAACTTTTGCCAGGTTGCCAGTGGTCTCCCGGTTTGCATTCCCTGTGCCCTAGACAAAGATCAGAAATACAAATGACATTGATTGGCAACAATTGAAAAACTCACCAGCTTTGTGCTTGAGGCCAGACTGGAAAGTAGTCACACCATCTCTTGTCCAAATTAATCTTTGTTTACTGACATTTACCTTTAACTACAGTGTTGGACATGTTCTAAATCACTCCACAACAGAAAGGCAGCCACATGTTAGAGGACAGAATGTGTGGTGGCCAAGTTCTCTTGGGTTACGCTCAGCTAAAGCTCTAAGAGAGAAGATACTGGGCCCTCTTGAAGGGTACACTGTCCTCAGTTTGGTTTTGTTCCATCCCTGAAAGCTTTTTTCCTCCCCCTCTCTCTCTGCATTTCCAGACTGAGTGCCAGTTATGCCTGCTTTTCAGCAAATGAAAACCTGGATGGGTAAACAGCACAGATGTGATTGCAGAAGCTGCAAGTGTAAGTCACCAAACCCCTCTGATCTTAGGGGATGTTAGCAATGGGGACATATCTGCAGAGGCTGTTTGGCTATTTGGCAAAGGCTACCAGAAGTTACTGACTCTGCAATCAAAATTTCTTGTTCAGTATGTTCCATCCCAACAGTTGCATAGTTAATTGCTATCCTCTTTTATTGGAAATAATATTTTCCTGTTATTTGATGACAGTCTTCTAAAATTATTACTCATCTGTAATTCATTAAAAATGGGAGAAATTAACTTTTGTCCTCAATATGACCAAGGGCCAGATTCTACAATGAACTGTATAAACTGTGAAAGTTTGTTGAGGACTCTAGAGTTGGGTTTTTTTGCCTATAGATTACTGAATCCTGTGGCACAGAAACTGTATAAAGGAACAGAGAAGGAGACATAGTTGAGTTTCACATATTTCTATCAAATATGATGAAATCTCAAACTTGTTTGCTGCATAAAACTTGAGCATCCTGGACTTTGTATCTATGAATCACATCTAGGTCACTGTGGATCCAGGCCTACTACCAGGCAAGGCTTTTGGGTTGCAAATCCTAAGGACAGGTGACTCCCAAATACCTTCATCTCCAGAGACACCCCTGTTTGCAGCACTCCTCCTTTTAGCTGAGTTGGTGCCACTCCTTCCCAGCACAGAGGCTCACAGAGCATCAGTTCAGAGCAGCTGTAATTCTGGATCCTGTCAGAAGAGGGTAAGATCATATAGTACACTTAATTATCCCTGTGTCCAGCGTAAGGCACCTGGGTCCTCACTCTGGGCCACTCTGGGCCTCACTTTGAGGCCAGTCTTGGAGAAATAATGTGTTGCAACATCTAGCCATGCAGCACCAATCCCTCAGCCAGAAAGCAAAGGTGACTTAGCTAATAATACTTATTAGCTCAAGTATAATCAGGAAGCCCATTCAGTTCTTGTTTCTTGAAATGCATTTTTTTTAATATAATGAAGCCTCTCATTCAGCAGAGTAAGCAGTGAATGATCCAATGTATAAACTCTTGTGAAACCCAAACTGCTGCTATTGACAGACATTGAAGGCCAATAGAAAATATCCTTGGGCATCTCTAATAAAGAATTTCTTTTCTGTTGAGAGGATTCAGGCTTTATTTATGTGCTGACACCTTGAGTTGAAGAGAGGAGCATACAACTAAAGGGGTTTTACAGGGTCAGCTGGCCCGCGAAGAAAAGATAGCTGCTCCTTGAACACACTGTAACTTATTAGCTATTTATTTTACTATTTTTCCTTACGATGCCATTGGAGTAGTTCTCTCCACTAGGTATTTTTCATGTCATCCATTTGGTAGGTAATGTGGTTTCTGAGGATGGCTAATATGCAGCTGATTAATTAAAGAGTTGACACTGAAAAGAACCTTCTGTTCTGTATGACCTGGTGACTGACTGCTTCAAGGAAAGAAATGCGTGGCTTGGATATAAAAATTATCAACTGGAAAGTTTTATGCAATTGACTTGACAGAATTACATAAAGCTAATCCCTCAAACAAGCTTTCCTTTTCTTGCTGTTCCCCAATCTGCTGTTCCCCAATTCCTCTTTCTTTTTCTAAAAACTCTTTTTCCTATTTTTTTATTCTTTTTGACTGTTGCACCCAGAGGCTGCACCAAGATAGAAGATTGTTGCATTGAGAATGGGAAAAACAAATCCCAGAATGTCCAAATCAGACAGCTACTTTGATGAAGAATTGTATTGAAACTTCAGATTAATATTTCTCATTCAAAATAAAACCAAGAAAGTCAGACAAAGATATTTTTTAATTTATTTATTTATTTATTTTCATTATTTTTTCTTTTTTACTTTTATTTTGTCTCTCTGTTCTTCTTTTTATTTCTGTTAAGCTTACTTCTTTCAGTTACTAATTAATAGTTTCAAAGCTTGAGATGGGTGCTGTTTTTGACTAACCTTTCAGACAAAGGGCAATGGAGCTGGCGAAGGGTCTAGAGAGCACATAAGATGAGGAGCAGCTGAGGGAGCTAGGGGTGTTTAGCCTGGAGAAAAGGAGGCTCAGAGGAGACCTTATCACTCTCTATAACCACCTGAAAGGAGAGCATGGCGAGTTGGCTTTCAGCCTTTTTCCCAGGCAAGCAGTGACAGAATGAGAGGATATAGTCACAAATTGCATCAAGAGAGCTTCAGGTTGGACATCAGGAAGAATTTTTTTACTGGAAGGGTGGTTATGTACCGAAATCAGCTGCCCAGGGATGGAGTCACCATCCCTGGAGGTGCTTAAGAAAAGACTGGACGTGACACTTGGTGTCTTGGTTTAGTTGACAAGGTGGGGTTCAATGACCTTGGAGGTCTTTTCCAACTTCAATGATTCTATGATTCTATATATCTGGTTTCAGAAAAGTATTTAAATTTATATTTGGAAATTTCAATCGAAAATTTCAATGGAAAGGATAAAATTTTGTAACCTACTTGTTTAAGACTTGCCCTGTAGTGCTTACAATACTAGTTGTTGACATGAGACACTTATTCTTCCCTTCATTCCTCCTCATGAGTTTTGGAATGTAACATTTCAGAATTGACCTTAGGTCCATCTTTTTAGACATATTATTTGTGAGACTATTATTGCAATGTCTTAGAGTCTCATAATGTTTAATAAATTCAAGCTCATCACTTCCCACTGCTTTAGAGTGGTAATTGTTCATAGTGTCATACTGTTTCCCATATTAAATCGTCTCAAATTTTGTTAAGAACTTCCAATTAAAATTTGTCTGAGAGAACTGATAAACAAAATGCTGCTTCTTTCCCAGTATTAATGATAAAAATGAAGAGTGTTTTGGGGAGATGCTAATATAAATGAAAGCTCTGTATGCTGAGAAGTGAAGTCTCCCGCTCTCACATTGAAATCCATGGTTTTATGTGTGTGGTTAATCCTTTTCATTCACTAGATAGTTTCATTATGATAGGAGAAAACTTCTTACAAATAGTAAGTGTGGAAACACCCAACTTTCAGGCAGGTTTTTGAACTGGAGGGTTAAATGTATTTGAGGGCAATGAATGAAAAAATTTGGTAAAGCCTGTGAGTTTTAAGAATGAACAAGGCATGGCTAGATAGAGGTGGGATAAAACCATGGTGATGTCATAGGAAAAGATGTGTGAACAAGAGAAATTCTGAATAAATATGAAAA